>OU342683.1:2515000-3765000 GCA_910589285.2 Mythimna ferrago | reverse complement strand
GTGTGAGTCCGACTCGCACTTAGCCAGTCTTTATATAATATTGTAAGTCCATCCCCGCCCCGCTGTCAGCTCACAACTCACCCCTCCCACTAACACTACAACGCAGGGATAATCGCATTGTTTCGTTTTTGATTCATTGCATTTGTTCTCGTAAACTTCGTATTTATTACGTTTCTTGCACCGATCGGATATTTCTATGTTCACTATATTAACCGCACCCTTGATTTACGTATTGTTTATCTTTGAGAGGTTATTAATAAAAAGGTTCTGTGTTTGTTTGTTTATGCCTAGATCGGACTGGCTGGTTATGGCAAGAATTCCTTTTCCTATATACCTACTTATTTTATTTTTCCTTATAACTTTCAGACCACGCTATCTAGTCTCAAACTAAGCCGAGCTTATAATATGAGTACTAAACAAATGATAAACATACTTTAGCATCTCTAAATACATACACTACACATTATTATAAATAAATTAACGCCAAACACAGAACAAATGATAGTGCTCTAGATATCACGGTTTATGAGATACAGCCTGGTGACAAAAAGACGGACAGCGGAGGTGATAGCAACAGGGTCCTGTTTTTGCCCTCTGGGTACGAAACCCTAAAAAGTTGACGAAAGAAATTATTAGTTATTTTAATTTAATTTTTACTTTTATTGTGTACTAAATCATATTGTTTTGTTTACAGGTAAGTCCACAACACCATAATATCCAGATTGGTCAGACAATTCTAGGTAACACCACAAACTATGACTTTGAAATTATTGGAATTAAATATACAATCCCTATTGAAATTATTTCTTGAACTCTTGTATAGTTCTTAAGAACTACACGTATGATTTTATACATGTTTTGTAGAAATAATTAGTTTCCCTGAAAAACTTCTAAATTCTAAAGCCTAAGATATATTAGGGGACAAATTGTCCCCCAACATAACTTGCATTAGACCGACGCACTCATGGACCATGCCTGATTTGTACGTAGAACGACGTCGCGTGGCATGGATCAAGTGTAGCTCTACAAGTCTAGTTTCCATAAGAAATGTATGGAGACCGACGCGCCCAAATCGGTGTACGTGGCACACGTGTGAGCTGTATAGTTCTGCCTTGACGCTACAACGTTGCCCAGTATCCCGCAACTTGCCGCAATATTTTGCGATGTATTCACGTGACGCGGAACAAATTGGACAATTTGATAGCGTTGCGCGTCATGTTAGGGGACATCTTGTCCCCTTTTGGAGGTACCGTAACATGGAGTGAATAGAAACGCAGGGGTAATAGTAACAAAACTTTGGTTTTGTTTTTCACTTTGATATTATATTATACTTCTAACAAAGCATCAACTTTTTAAAATATAAATTCATTAATAAAAATTTTTTTTTTCAATTTGTGTTCTTAATTAAAAAAAAATTAAATCAATAAAACTTATTACATACACAACTAAAACTATAATAACAGTAAATTTAAAAAAATAATAATAATAAAACCCTACGCTAATTACAACTAACTAAAATCAAACTAAAATATGGCGTCTCCTTCCACATCGCTGTCGACTGGTAATGTGCCCAAAAGACTGGCGGCATTGCCACGCTGTATGGCAATGCTTATCCTCTGTCCGAGGTAAAAGCCAGCCCTTGGGTCACGCGAAATTAATAAAAATTGATATAGTTAAATGCTGTAAAAAAACCCTTTGAAGTTTTATTCCTATTCACCCTTGAGTTTCTATTCACCCTATTTTACCGTTAAGCGGAACAGAGAGTAAAGTCCCACATACCTCCGTTGGAAAGGGAGGATCCTCCGACCAGACGGGTTTATGTCTGGCATGCAACTACCCGATAAATGACTTCGGGCTGTTCTTTTTTTTTAATAATAATAATAATAATATTCCACAACTATCACACAATACCGTCTAGTCTCAAGCTAAGCAGAGCTTGTGTTATGAGTACTAGACAACTGATAAACATACTTATAAATTTCTAAATACATACTTAATATAGATAAATTACACCCAGACACAGAACAAATGATCATGCTCATCTCACAAACATTTGTCCTGGGTGGGAATCGAACCCATGACCTCCGGCATAACAGTCAGGGCCACTAACCACTAGACCAACAGGCCAGTCAGGTGTTTAATTGCGCGAAGCAGGATTATTTCGTATATGACGCCATAAATAATGATACACCCTAATGTATCTGAGGATTATGGGAAAACCAAAAAAAAACTTTCTTTCGCCTCTGTTATTCCTAGATGGTTTAGTCACTATTGACAATGCTATTCTCTTTTAAAAGGAAGGGTCTAAAGAATACTATATTAATTAATTTCCCCCCTCACTACTTATTCTCCTGTTTTATGGTCTATTATACCTACTTCCACATAGTACATCATTATGTGGAAGTAGGTATATTATACACACACATAAGTACCTTCTCTCAGATACCGCAAAAGGCGAACTTTTCAAAAGCACTGCAGCCCCATCGAGGCGTGATGGTAGATTAGCCACTCTCGCGCTTTCATGCCGTCCTACTCGCACTTGAGTGAAGGAAAGAGATAGATGGGTTTATGATTCTCATACTTACATAAGTATATCTTCAGGCTCGTGATTATAAAGGAGGGTAACAGTACAACCTACCAATAGCGTGACTGATCACATGGGAAGTTATCTAGAGAGCACTGGTTGTAATGTAGTCAAGCGGCTCATTGGTCCTAATCCTGCTATCATTAGGTACCTCTACTAAATTCTAAGATCAACCTTTTGAAAGTCAGACCCATGAGTCTGTAGCGACATATATGATGCCAAATAGGAATTAAAATTCAAGTTCCCGTAATGCACTATTAAGAACTCTTAAATACCTTTGTACTCTTCTATCTGTATTAGTTAATTTCATTTTTAAATGTTTGTGTGTGTACATAAATGAATAAATAAATAAATATACAACAGTTCGAAATCAACTAACGGGCAATTGCCCTTACCACACATAACACTCCTCTGGATGGAGGATCCTCTAACCAGACGAGTTGGAGGGTGTGTTGGACATAACACTTCGTTCCACATACCTCTAAAATACATTTCAAAGTGTTATTTTGTAGGTGTACTCGTATAGTTATGCCATGTCGACCTTTTCGATCTCTTTGCCAATAGGTACCGTTTTATACACGAATAATATAATAAAAGGCAAAGTTTTTTTTTTATCTTTTTGTATTTTTGATTGTAGGAGAGATTGTAATCTCTGAAAGTACTAGTCCGATTGCTAAAATTTTTTCACCGATAGAAAGCTGCTTTATTCTTGAGTGACATAAGCTATATATTATGTTCGCAGGCGAAGCTGTGGGCAAAAGCTAGTATTTCTTAAAACCAGTCCCAAACCGTCCACGATAAAGCTAAATTCTCCACAAATACCAAGTAAAATGATAATCACAAATTTTCTAACTATAGCACCGTTATTAGGTAACACTAAACTTAAGCTTTACAGTACAGCGTGGGAATATCCTAACATTTGTTCCAAGCGCTGCGCAAATGCAGGATCTAATCGAGATATTAATCGAGTTAGCGAGTTACTCGATTGCGCGTTATCGATTGTAGAATGAATGTTACTTTACAAGCAATTAGAGGTTGACGAAGTACTTATATGGGTATGTGAAATCTTGGAGGTAATGTTGTGACTAATTGATACCGTATCTGGAGAGCATTCTTTGTTGTTTACTTATAAAATGACTGAAATAGTTTTTCCTTCAGTGGGAGTATTAATGTTTTAATTAAAGTCAGCAGTAAAAAGCTACATTCTTCATTCAGTAAAATTGACATCTTTTACAAGGTTCTTTGGACGCTATGGCTCTGAATCTCTACGTCAGGATTCCCTGTGTCATGGAACTAAAATTGTTGACACCTTCAACTGGGTACCTTAGAATCTACACCTAAACTTCGGATTTCTAGATGACCGTTAGTCATCTAGGTATATCTACACTAATATAATAAAGAGGTAAAGTTTGTTTTTTTGTTTGTAGGAGGTAATCTCTGGAAGTACTGGTCCGATTGCTAAAATTTTTCACCGATAGAAAGTTGCTTTATTCCTGAGTGACATAGGCTATATTTTATGTACGCGGGCGAAGTCGCGGGCAAAAGCTAGTATTATATAGAAAAAGAACATAACTGACTGACATATCAACGCACCGTCGAAACTACTGGAACTAGGAACGTAAAATTTCGCACAAGGTTTCTTTTTACGACGTGAGATTTTTTCAAAGTGCTCTCTCTAAGGGATTGAAACAGTGTTCTATAATTTGTATGGAGAAACCTACTTTCATCATACCATATTTTTTATTATTTGAGAAATGCAATGATTTCTCAAATCACCGGTAATTGGCTTAGGATACCACCAAATTCCGCATTATCCTCATTTCTTCCACGCCTAAGTTTCCACATTCCGATTTGTGTAGATACAAGCAATACACTTATGAAGGGGAGACACTTTTTCACTTACAATATCATAAATGCCTCTCAAACCACAATGAACACCTCACCATATCATCTACCTAGCAGAACGTGATGCTTCTTCCTCAATCTGAGCCAACCGCATTACTAATTGTCGACCAAGCTCTCAAAACCGATCGACTGCCGAACGCAGATTACCCGCGCTCACCCTCTTGAGTCAGAGGGATGATGGTACTTAGAGATGATTCTATCGGAACTTGCTCTTTCCAAGTCGGCTGGAGAGGTTATTGATACTGGCTGAAATCTTTTCGCGGGCTTTTGTTGTTTGATTTAGGAGCACTGGTGTGTGGTAGGATCGTCATTTGTTTTTTTATGAAGAAAATAAATAAAAAAGTGAAAAATATTTTAACATATCAAGTACTTGGTGAATAGTGGCATAAAATACATGGCTGAATAGAATAAATAATCAAACCAGCTAGATTAAAATGAGATTGTAGTTATTTTCTTCCCAAATTAAATGATGTACATCTTTAAATTGTTGCTTCATAAATATTAATTATAGTTTTAAAGCGTCTGATTTGCTTTGGTATCAATAGACTATAGGTGATTCCTTAATCACGTTTTATTCTGAATCAATCGTAAGCAAGTATTTTGGTTTTGTTATTACGTTGAAGTACAATGTTGAAAAAACTCAGCGGAAAATGGGTTAAAGGATTCACTTTCAAACGTCAGATCACCGTCTGGAAGATTATCCATAATGCCTAACGTTAGGATCATGGGTGTGGTTTCCGTATAATTTATTATGAGAAAATATCTAATCTACTAACATGATTTACATGAATGTGAATGAAAATTTAAGCCGGGCAACACCAGATGTTACCATCGAGAACAAGGATATCTCTTGCGGCCACAATCTCTGTATTATCTATGGCTACAACCGGTTGACAAACTGCACTACGTGATATTGCAGCCATTACTCCTGGTGATTCATATCGAACACCCCCCGGCACAGCCCCAACACCCCAACTCCCTGAGATAACGGCCCGCCCAATATACCTATTAAAATTTAACCTGCACACAAAAAGTAGGAACTCATGCAATGCTAATTACTATAATCAATCATTTTAGAATGCGTTCTGTTTGTTTTCTCGATACTGCAAACGTATTAAAAAGGAACATCACAAAGACAATGTCTGGAGCATTATAAAACGAACTGCAATCACGATAACTGCAAAAGTTGTCACTCAGAACCGCAACAAACCAAAAAGAAACAAACAATAATAGCAGTCATAACATTTAAAAAGTTAATAGCCTTGATAACCTTTCCCCTTAAATGAGTAGCCATCGAAAAAAAAAGAGAGCTGTTTAAAAAAAGTTGAAACGTCAAAGTGACAGTTGGAGAGCGCGCCAAAACTACCGTTGACAAAGCACCGGTGAGCCGAAACAATCAACAAATTCACATCGTACAAACGGATCGGACATTTATTGTTCGCTATCGTTACATTCCACCTCTGTTGTTTATAACAGAGACGCCCAATTTGCTAGGGAGAGACTTTTTATCTCGTTTTTTGCTATTTTTTCGGTACACGTCGAACAAAGGCGATATGACAGGTCTCAGTGTAGGACGGTATCGCTAGTCAGGCACGACGAAAAACGAGAATAGAGTAATCGAGCAATCGAGTAAAAACAGAAGGAGCGGGAGCGAGCCCATCGGCCCGTGACAATTGCATCTGCAGTCGAATTGCAGACGCCATGTTGGATTATTGCGCACCTCTATTTCGATTAAGTGTCTCGACGGCTTTGTTTTAGTTTGCCGTCCCGTGTTTGTACTCCTTTATTTGTGCTAGTGTTTTTTCGTAGGTACACGATTTTATTTTGATTTTACAAATTCATTTGTGTATATTTGATGTCATTATTTCCTCACTTAAGCCATAATTTGACAGCCAAAGGTGATAATGACAAGACAAATGGATTTATACTAATGATGTACCTATATAATTCGGTTAGTATCTGAAACACTTGGGAATGCCGGGATATACGGAGCCAGGGAATTAAACAGCTGAGTCCGGGTACACGTATATTGCAACTGAGCGGTTGAACAAAAGACTTAACACTATGTTGGTTTACCCACAGAATGTGTAACATAACTTACAAATAGTATTATGCAGGTACTTTAGTCCTCATACATCACACCTCACCACTTAATCTCATCTAAGATCTCATTTATTCTATGTTACTTGAAATCTAACCACTGGTTTACGGATGCGTTTGAGTCGACCCACTGGCGGTGACGTTGGAGGGGAATGACGGGCTTCTGACACAATTTGAGAGTCACTAACAATATCTTGCCTCTCTTCTTCACCCTCACTAATCGGCTTCTGCTTGTTCTCCTCCCCTATATCGTCGCGTGCCTGAACGACATCCTCCACCCCTGATGTTCCGATAGACGTTGGTGGCGTGCTGTCTGAGGTGATACTATCAGAACCCATGAAGTCTGATAAACGGGATCTACGTTTCAGCTGGTCTATGTGTTTTTTGGATAGTCGACCGTCTCCGTTATTTACGAGATACTCACGAGTCCCTGCCCTAGCTTGAACTATACCTTTCACCCATTTATCTCCCGAGGCACAGTTCCTAGCCCACACTTCGTCTTGCGGTGCTAACTCTCGGTATACGCCCCTCGAATTTTGTACCTGCCGTTGTTGTGCTGCTCGCACCCGATCGTCCAGCGCGCGGTCGGCGCGTAACAAGTCTAATCGAGTACGTAATGCCCGTCGCTGTAACAACATTGCGGGTGTTTCCCCAGTCGTACATTGTACTGTGTTTCTGTAACTAAGTAGAAACGTTTGCAAGGCTGCGTCTAAATCTTTGTTCTCCCTATAAGCTTTTTTAATAGCCGCTTTGCACATTTTAACAGCGTTCTCTGCGGCACCGTTTGACGACGGATGATAAGTCGGCGAAAAGCACTGACGTATGCCATTGCTTTTTAAGAAAGAACTAAATTCTAAACTTGTGAAAGGAGGACCTTGGTCTGACACTAATTCTATTGGAAGACCGAATCGGGCAAAGATGCTACGTAATACCTTAATTACCTGCTTGGCGTTTGTACGTGCCATTTCGAAAACTTCTAACCACTTGGAGCTTGCATCAATTACAACCAAGAACGTGCTACCATGGAAGGGCCCCAAGAAGTCTATATGTACCCTGCTCCACGGCTGTGTGACGTAGGGCCACGGTTGCGGCGGCGCTCGCGGCGGTGCGTCGCCCTCTATCGCGCATGTCTCACAACTATTGCACAGCACTTCTACGTCACTATCAATGTGCGGCCACCAGACATAACTACGCGCTAATGCTTTTGTTTTAACGATACCCATGTGGCTAATATGTAATTGTTTCAGAATATCTTTTCGTAAGATTTGTGGTATTATCATCCGATATCCCCACATTAAACACCCACAATCTACATACAATTCATGACGCCTAGAAAAATAAGGCTTGACTTGCTCATCTGTGCACGATAAAGGCCAGCCAGACTGCACGTAAAGTAGAATTCTATTTAATAATGTATCTTTCATTGTCTGTTTCCTAACTTCACTGTGCGTTATCGGTAGAAAATCCTCCACGAAGTTAACATACGTGATCTCCGTACTCACGCTCGAAGGCCTACCTTGTGGGAGCCTGGATAAGGCATCAGCACAATTTTTCTTTGATGACACGTATTCTATTTCATAATTATAACCTGACAACAGTATTGCCCACCGTTGTAAACGAGAAGCTGCCATTATCGGAATGCCTACCTTATTACCGAAAATATACGTTAGCGGTTTATGATCCGTCCTTAAGATAAACTTTCGTCCGTACAAGTATTGATGGTACTTCCTTATACCATAAATGATCGCGAGTGCTTCTCTGTCAATTTGTGAATATGCGCGCTCGCTCGTACCTAATGATCGCGACGCGTACGCTATGGGGCGCTCCCTGGCCGCGGTGATGTGCGACAGCACCGCGCCCACACCAACGCTGCTGGCGTCGGCCGTCAACACGAGCGGCAAGTCCGGCGAGTAATGTATCAGCACCTCACTTGAAGCTAGCTGCTGCTTAACCCTTTTGAAGGCTTTTTCACACTCCTCACACCAGTTGAAAGGTACATCCCTCTGAAGCAATCTATACATTGGCGATAGAATAGTACTAACGTTCTTAAGGAATTTAGCATAATACATGGTCATGCCTATAAATGCCCGCAACTCCGAAACGTTGGAGGGGGACGGTGTATCAATTATTGCCTTAACTTTGTCAGTGCACGTCTGCACTCCTTCTTTACTAATTATATGGCCTAAATAACTTATTTTCTTTGCAAAAAAGCTACATTTCTCCTTTTTTACTTTAAGTCCACATGACTGCAAACGATCAAAAACTTTATTTAAATTCCTGATGTGTTCTTCGGTTGACGTTCCCGTTATAATAATATCATCTAAAAATACGCCCACGCTAGGCAAATCGGCAAATAACTGTTCTAAACGTCTTTGAAATATACCGGGACTAGACGACAAACCGTACACTAAACGATTGAACATAAACATGCCTTTATGTGTATTTATCACGGTGTATTTCTTGGTTTCGTCAAGTTCAAATTGCGCGTATGCTTGGGATAAATCAATTTTACTAAAATATTCCCCCCCATGTAGGCGTACCCACAGAACAGAAAATACAGGTAGAAGTGCCCCTATCCTGGCAAAGCACGGGAACTAGTGTCGCCAAACTCACACATTTGTATATTAAATTGTCCATTACAAACATAAAAAACAGTAATATGATTGGCTACAAATTAAAAACACAACTTTTACTAATCATCTTCGTATTGCTTTGATAAATTAAGTCTTATTACAACAACTGAAAGTTGTTATTATTTGACATGACACAAACAATAAAGATGTTTTTCGTCTTATAACCAATTTACAACGAGTTCAGCTACTCCACGCTAGATGGCGCTGTAACCAATTCATCATTTGTCATTCTATTCAGAACTCTAGTAACTTTGAAATAGATGCCATATTCACCTGCACATGTAATCACTTCTGCTACTCACTTAGAGATGTAGACATATATCGATATTTTATTGATGTTACGTAATTTATTCAGGTAAGCAATGTAATAATTTCTTAACATCTTACAAATGCTTAATAATGGATAAGGTTGATTATCTTTAAAATATCAATGTTAAAGAGGTATTTGTATGTAGGGGGGTAATTCTATTTTTAACCGACTTCGAAAAGGAGAAGATTCTATGTTCGACTTAATGTATGTTTTGTTCACCGATATCTCGGTCAATTGTGGACTGACTTTGAAATATATTTTTTTTTTTAATTAAAATGTTCTTAGTAGGTATTGCTTTATCGTTCAAATATCTATATTTGTTTTGTGAAGTTAATGTATTACGGTTAATATTATGTAATATTCAGCCTTTCAAGCGTGAAGAAGTAAAGAAAGTGATTAGCAACCCGCACCTATTTCGGACGGATGCAGGTTACGTGTTGTTAAAACTTCGTGATTTATGTGCAATCTTAGTTAAATATTTATAAATTATACACATGAAAAGTCCGACACAAATTTTCTGAATGATGGTGCCAGCCATGAAATAAATAGTTAGAAATAAATAAAAATTATCGATACCGATCTACTTTACGGATGTGTCCCATCCCTAATTGAGTAGCGCCGAAGTTACTAGAATTTATGTTATGATTTTGTAGATGACGGCCAAGTGTATTTAGACTTTGTAATTATGACTATAAGGTTGTTTATAGTTTGCATTAAAGTCATAAAATGTGGTATTTTCATTTAAAATCAATTTTATTAAAAATTAACAAAGTTTAGTGCTTAACGATGATACGATACACCTCCACAAGATACTTTTTTTTTTCTGCTTTCGTTTTTGCAGGTCAAAACCGAAAAACCAGGCATAATTTGTAATATTTCGCGTATTTCTGAGAGAACCAATCGCGACAAGTGTCTGACGGTGAATAAGCTAAATGTTGCGCATCTCGACCTAATGTTGACACGCGCGCGATATCTGAGGGGCACTTCCTCTACTTTTCTTTATTCCGTGGGCGTACCAATAAATCTTCTACCCGCGGTAAAGGATAACGATCGACTTCCAAGACTTTATTTAGGGTTAGTTTATAGTCAGCACAAATTCTGATAGTACCGTCTTTTTTTACCACGGGCACGATGGGTGTGGCCCAATCTGAGCGGTCCACAGGCGTGAGGATGCCGTCCCGCACGAGCTGGTCCAGCGCGCGCTCCACCGGCTCGCGCAGCGCGTACGCCAGCGGGCGCGCGCGCATGAACACAGGCCGCGCTCCCTCGCGCACATGTATGCTAACTGCGCCGCCGGTGAATCGACCCAAACCATCTTCAAACACCTTACAATATCTGGAACTAAATTCAGAAATATTAAACGGTTTGTCTTGTAAACTATTAACAGACACTACCCCGTCCTTTAAGTAACAAGATAATTGTATTTTTAACTCTGCCATCCACTGTCTGCCCATCAATACAGTTTTTCCACCTTTGATTACAAATAAGTCTAGCTTTTTACACTTATCTTTATACCTAACTTCTGGTTTTATGACCCCCATAGGATTTACTATTTCTCCCGTATAATATCTTAGGGCGATATTACAAGTATTTATGCGTAAATCGCTAAACAATCTCTTGTATGTTTCATAATTTATACACGATATCGCACTTCCTGTGTCGCATTCCATTTCTAAATCTCTGCCATGTACTTTTAGTATGAAGCATATTGGTGGACACTGAGATATGGATAAATTATTTATGTCGACAATCATTACCTCGTCGCTTCGCGTGTCGTCCGAGAAGCTAGCGTCCTGACGCACTTCACGAACATGATGATGTCCTACTTCTAATGGACACACGCGGCGCAAATGTCCTTGTTTGTTGCATATCCGACACACATATCGCGTGAATTTACACCCTGCTGTGCCATGCAATCCTCCACATGCGTTGCACTGTTGGTCCCGCCGAGCTCGCTCCCCAGGTGCAGACGCTGCCGGTGCGTCGCTTACGAGATGCGAGCGGCGCGCGCCGCCGCCGCGCCGCTGCCCGCTTTTCGTATCCCGCCACCTGTCGCCGTCCGCACTCGCCGCCGCCGCCGGCCTATATTGTGTGCACGTCGCCGCGTCACGTCGCTTTGTAGTTCCCATGGATTGACAATCGGCCGCTGTGTCCGTCTTGTCCGTGGACCTAGTGCTGCCCTCGACCACAGCTGCATTTTTCTCTGCTGCTTCCATACTCATGGCCATACTGAAGGCCTTCGTGTAGTCAAGTTTATCCTCCGCAAATAAACGTTGACGTATTGTTTCGCTGCTTATCCCGCACACGAACTGATCCCGAATACTTTCTTCTAGCCATGTCTCAAACTCGCATGACTTCGACATCTTTTTCAAAACAGCCATGTACTCCGCTACACTTTCGTTCGCGTTTTGTTTCCGTTGGTGAAATTTAAATCGTTCGGCTAACACACTCGGCTTAGGTTGCAGGTGTTTTTCCATTATGGCCGTTACATATTCGAATGTCTTTGTACTTGGTTTATGTGGTGTACATAAGTTAACCAGTAATTCGTAACTTTCTGCTCCCATTACCGTTATCAACGTCGGCACCCGCAAATCGTCCTTGATGCCGTTTACTACGAAATAATTTTCTAGACGTTCTACGTACAACTTCCAATCGTCTGATTGCACTTTGAACTCTCCAATTTTACCGATGCTCATCGTTTTTTTTTTTTTTTTTTTTAAACAGTCACCACAACACAACACGTCAACACGTAAGTTCTTTATAGTCCTCGTCGCCACTGAAACACTTGGGAATGCCGGGATATACGGAGCCAGGGAATTAAACAGCTGAGTCCGGGTACACGTATATTGCAACTGAGCGGTTGAACAAAAGACTTAACACTATGTTGGTTTACCCACAGAATGTGTAACATAACTTACAAATAGTATTATGCAGGTACTTTAGTCCTCATACATCACAGTATCCAATATGAATACAAACCATCACACGTGTAAAGTATTCACAGCATTTTGAATGCGATATCAGCTTACAACCTTTCTCGGAAGGTCCGTGCGCTTCACAATAGTGTTGTGCCTTAAAATATTCTTATTTTAATCGAGTAGGTGTATCGAGGAAGCGAGTATCGAGAGCGCTCGTGTGGAATATAGATAGTGACGGACGGTGGACGGCCACCACCGATACGATAGAAGGCGCGCCACGCCAGAAATCTATTAATATTTTTCAATTTTCGTCCAAGTTTGAACGCAGGTAAAGCTTTGAGTCAGATTTTCAGCCTCTTGGAGATAAGAACATTCTATAAACGCGTTAACACTTTGAATAACAGTTTATGGTATTGATACGAGTAAAAGAAAAATAAACTTGAACTTATTAAAATACGATTTGGATTCAAGCAACCAATTCTTGAAAAACAAAAATAAACTAGAAATGATCCTACCAAAAACGACCGTCTAAAAGCCGAGCGTCATCGCCGAAGCTGTCGCAACTCCAATTTGAAATCAATCAACTCAATCCTCTGACCTACGTCATCCGACTTTGACAGCTTGAAAAAAATGGCGAAGGAACCAATCGGGTTGTGACGTTGGCAACAAAAGGGCGCGCGTCAGCGACGATGGATTCGAAAATTAAAATCTCGCGTTAGTTGGCAATGTTGGCAGTGGTGACGGCTGTCGGCAGCTGCCAGCCGCGCTGCCAGCCAGTTCGATTTCAGGCTTGTTCTAAATATGTCAACACTTCTTTGTTATCGAGGGACGTGCGCGCGGAAATGAAAGTCCATCGAGTAGACGAGTCTATTATCGCATCGCATATTATATGGGATCGTTATACGGAGCAAATTAACGGCAATTTACTGAGGAATTTGCTTCGTGATGATGCAGCCTCTACTGTAGATATATCCTCATTTTTTTGGAACCCTTATTTGAGGTGATTTAGATCAGATACAATAGTGTCATTTTTGTCCTCCAATGACTCATCATTACCTTGTTGACTTACCTTAACCACGAAAATGTCAAAATTCTAACACGCAATATCTTTACAAACCAGTTCATCACTTAAACACAATATTAACATCTTTTAAACTTATCAACTGCTATAAATCGCTCGCATTAGTAATGCATGAATACCTGTGTATATTGATAAAACCTAACCCGTAGCGTAACCGAAACATTCAATAAGATGAGTGACACACGATTAAGTATCAACTTACACTGCGGGGGAAGTAAAGGATACGTACTTTATATTAAAACTCATCCAAAACTTGAATGACAATATCGCTGAAAGACATCGCACAATGCGGCAACCGCGCGTCATCCTAGCTAAAAACCGCGCAAAATTCCAATTTCAACTTCTATTCGATAATTCGCGGAAACGCGAAGAAAACTTACATGAGTGACGTATCAGTACGAGGCAGGCGGCTGCGAGATATCCACGTATTTACCTACGTACCTGTCGCCGTCTCGTCACCAGCGAGCTAAGCCGCGCCATTCTGTTGAGAGTTGAAAAACTTTTCGACTGTTATGTGTGATAGCGACGCCATTCGCACTAGAGTTCAGAACAAAATAAAGAAGGTTTATGGAAAGCCACCATGCACTCGGAATTTTTAATCTGTTTTGAGAGTTAGCTTTGGGAACTGGTGCGTAAGGTAATTAGATTAGCGATATACATATAGCAGCGGAAACTATAAACATTATTAATAGACTCGCTTTTGTCGACTATACTTGATTACACTTGATGGTAAGCGATGATGCGATAGACGATGGAGCTCGCTTGTCTAGAATCACGCTGTTTTTCGATAGAAAATCACCAAATTACTCCTCCCGCTCTGATTGGAGCGAGAGGGAGTGTCAGAGAGTGTCGAAGAAAACGGAAGCAATACAGTGAGTAGAAACTCACTCGTATTCCTTCCGTTTCCTATTGCGTTCCAGGGCTACAATAACCCTACTAAACAATTCCGCAACCCAACTTATTCACTCTTGACTTAAAGATTCAACATAGCTTACATATTTATGATAAACAGGGGTTTATAAACATTTTTGGATATAAAATACATGTGTTTTTTCTACGGCCACTGTATCGTCACACGTCACCTGTCCGAACAGATTCCGATCGCGATCCGCCGCACATTATGTTTGCTCAGTCGTCAAAAATTCTTTTGTCCCCGTAAGATAAGCTTCGCACCAGTGTGTGACACTAGCTATCGTCGTGCAATTTTTTAAACTAATGTCGTATATCGGCTTCGTTTGACTGATATAGGGTTTTTATTAAACTTTTTTTTTCAGTTTCATTTCATTTTTGTTATCTGGAAGATATTTGTGAGAAATATTTTTATATCTTTTTGTAGCTGTCCACCGCGGTTTGACTCGCGTCTTTGATTTTGGTTGTAGCGTGATGGTGTACAGCCTGTAGCCTTCCTCAGTAAATGACTTAACCAACACACTGTTTTTTTCAATTCGAAACAATAGTATCTGTGTTTAACTCTTTTAAACAAACTCCACAGCTTTATATATCTACACTACACTTGACTTATATACTGTCTGTACTAATAATAGTAACTACATTATAAACAGATTTTATTTTTGGTTTATCTACATCTACAGTAATATAATGAAGAAATAAAGTTGCTTTTTTTTAGGTTTTTTGTTTGTGGATGAGGTAGGTAATCTCTGAAAGTACTGGTCCGATTACTTTTTTTTTATCGACAGAATGCTGCTTTATTCCTGAGTGACATAGACTATATTTAAAAGCTAGTAATTAATAAACTCGAAAACTACTGGACCGGCTTTAAAAATTATTTCACCAGTAGAATGCTACTTTACCACTGTATTTAAACATAGACTATAAATGGTGTAAGGGACAGCCCTCTACATCGAAAAAAAAAATCCAACTTACCATACAAAATTATTAACTTGATTGGACAGTTTGTATGGAGAGGCTGAATTTTATTTTCGTTTCCTGAAAAAAAATTTTATGATGGGTTGTTCTGTTTCGTCTACTGAGCAAGCCCTTAAAGTTTGTGGAGGGCTGTCCCTTACACCTTGTATATCTTCTACATTCATATAGATAAAGCCACTGGCAGAAGCTAGTAACTTACAATTTTAGTTTTTTTTTTTGTATTGTGCTGTAAAATTTTGCTGTTATTTTTTTTTTGTTTTTCAATTGAAAAACTATAGATAGCTATAACTTGATAGTCACATGTGACATTTAGCAAGACGCACCAGTTAAACTACCTCACTATCTTCTAGATTAATTGACTTTACACCTAATTGTTTAAATAGTTCCTAAACAGTTTCCTTTTCAGAGTTATCGTTGTTTCTAAGCACTATTATTTTGCGATAATTGTAGCTATATCTATTTATGCCAATTTACTAGTTCCATACAAGTTATTGATAAGGTAATGCAACCTCATTTTAATGTGTTGCAAAAAATAAGAAAAACGAGTTCTTATTTTCAAACGTTTAATGTGGTTTTATTTTATGCTGTGTCAAAAGGGCATCAGATAACGCGTAACTCACGAAAATTTACTAACAAAACAGTTTAAAAATACTTATTAAAATAGCAATGACCGATATAAGGGTAATCAAATCTGCCGGCAATCACCGCCAGAATTGTATTAGAGCTGTTCTGCAACCTACACCAGGGACGAGCACAGGTTGCGCATGGTGGTGTGAAAACAACACGCTTAAGGCACTACAGAAGCGGGGCAGCCCTAATAGCGCCCTGAACACGTTGTTGTACTGGATACAGAGGGCAACGTAAACCACTCGTTTTTTTTTAGGTGGTGAATCATCTAATGACATCTCCAGCCCTTGGGCGGAGCATGACTGACTAAAACCCTCTCCTGTGCCATCTTTGCCTTCATTCCAGGACCCTGGGGTTCACTTTCGCTCAAGTCATGGCCCAGAAGGCTTCGACCCTGCAGGGCCCCTACGGTTTGCTGACGTCTCCTTGAGGCGCACGCGGAACACTACGCGCCGTCGACGACTTGGGCTCGGTCCAGATGGTTACCGGACGGGAAATTGAGATCGGGATCCCGGCGGCTGGGGCGTGGGCCGCCTCCTTTGCTAGCATTACTGGTTTACAGAAGGAGGCACCTGCCACTCCTCCTCGCTCCGGACCATGTCTTGTACCAAAGACCAACGCAAGAACTGTGAACCACTTGTGCAAAATGACTAAAAAATACGTAACTTTTCAACGACGCTACACACGGTTGCTATCAGATTTCAAATACCTAATCAGTAAAAAAACAAAATACTTTATTATTTTACCCATCCGTCTATCGGGTGTAAGATAGTAATCTACACAGCTCCTACAATAATTGTGATTGTGATTGCTATCAGACTGTGTAATCCAGCATGTCGTTTGATAAAAATCGTAAAAAATCGCGCTCGATTAAGTTTTTATCGGTTTTTTCAACGATAAGAGTCGCGCTTGGTCGCAAGTAGTTAGTGCGCGCTAGATTGTCGAGGCAACACACTGTGCTTGTGACTGTACGAGTATTTGAACTACGGAGCGATATGGATGGGACTTTAACGCGGTTTGTAACGTTTTTTTTTTGTATTTTTTAAAAAAAAGGTTTTTTTTTTTATTAGGAACAAAAACCAGTTACAGGCTAAAGTAATACAAAAAAAAAACCTTAAAACTAAATGCACAAATATCTAATACACTCCAATATTCAAATCTTACACATAAATAACAGCAGCATTTCTGTGTATTTGTTTATGTTTTTATTTTTTTTAACTGAAAATTTGTGGTGTTTTATTAAAAACATAATTTAAAAAGTGGTCTCACAGCCGGTTAAAATTATGCAAATTAATTAATTAACGACAGAAATATAGATTATGATAACGTTAATGGAAAAAAGCGGTTTAAAATTAACGATAACATTTTGAAAGTTGGAAAATTTCGATGTCGAGAGTTCGATCTTGCTCATAAAGATATAAAAAATATATTATTATTTGTACAATTCGAATTATTATTATTTTTGGTGTAAATTCACGAAATAGGTAACCCTTCCTCTTCTGTTTGGAACGAGAGGGAATCTTCTTCTTTTTCTCGTGTCGATCTGACTCAAATTTTGTCCGACGAATATTTAGCCACCTGGACAGCTCTAGGAATGCCAGTCTATTACAGACCAAAACCCGCTATTGTTCCTTCAGTTACCCTTTACGTTCCAGGGCCACAGTAACTCTTTCATATAATCTCGCAGATTTGAAGTAGAAGATATGATTAACACGCTGTGATAGGAAATATATACGTTATCATTATCTGTGTTGATTGAAAATAAAATATCTTAGATTTACTTACAACTTATCAAAGATATCACGGTTTGAAGGGCATGGTTTACACGTCCTTCACTAAATATTTATTTTACGATAATCTTTTAACGATAACAATCAGATTTTCTCTAACCTAATTTTCGACAGACTTTAGGCTTAATGTTTTAATATAAAAACCCACTGTGCAGTTTTATTAAATTTTGTATTTTTTTTTTATTATTCAGTATTGTTTTACTGCAGCACCTACTATATAAGTGATAAATGAAAATCTATATAATACTTATACAGTATTATAAAGCTAAAGAGTTTGTTTGTTTGAACGCGGTAATCTCAGAAACTGCTGGTTTGAAGTGAAAAAATCTTTTGATAGCTCTGAAAAAGATTGACGCGGCTGAAACCGCGGGGAACAC
Organism: Mythimna ferrago; assembly: GCA_910589285.2. Taxonomy (NCBI): domain Eukaryota; kingdom Metazoa; phylum Arthropoda; class Insecta; order Lepidoptera; family Noctuidae; genus Mythimna; species Mythimna ferrago. The sequence goes on along the minus strand of OU342683.1, from coordinate 3,746,788 downwards.
TTGAAATAAATATAACATTTCTGATATATTTAAAATTAGCTTTTTACGTCCTCTGTTGGACATAGGCTTCCCCCAAGAATCGCCACAACGACCGGTTCTGTCTCGCATCCTCCGGATACCTGCGACCCTCACCAAGTTCAAGCTTTAAAGGTAGCCATACACGCTGGGGTATACCTGACAGGTTTACCTGCACAGGTACACCTATCAGGTAAGCTTGTATAGAAACCTACACAATTTTAATACTCAATACTTTATTGCATTTCATAATATGTTGTACATATATAGATGGTATAAAAACTATAGTTAAGATCAATATGGACCCTGTCGGGCACAGCAGAGCTAGGAGAGAGGATGAAGGCTAATAAAATAAAGATATTTCACTTATTATTGTTATCATTATTAATAAATTATGTGCCTATCTATTTAAATTAAATTGTGTATGCATGTTATTATATTATTATGTCTAAGTATTGGTATATTTTATTTATTTATTGTCGTCATTATTATTAAAATTTTGTTATTGTTGAAATTAATTTTTATGTATGGCAACATACACGCTCAGGTTTATGGCATATATGGCGGGCATTAGACTGTAGAGATTTGATTGATAGATATATTCTTTAATGTACACTAAAATTAAAAATTACATAAGGAATTTAAAATGAATAGGGTGTCACAATGGGTGGGTGATTGATTTTTAACCGACTTCAAAAAGGAGGAGGTTCTATGTTCAGCTGAAAGTATTTTTTTTTCTTTTTTTTTCAAGTTCATTAACCCAAGGCATAAGATTTTCCCATACAACCTTTAACACCCTCTCGTTTTGTTGGGGTAATTTTGTAAAACGAATAATGTTAACTTCTTGTATTTACTTAGGTTAGGTTAGATAGGACTAATGTTAAGTTTAAGAATTCTGAGCCCAAGAAATATTTTTTTTTCACTAAAATGAAATTACCTCTGTTCACCCCTTATAAAGGCTGAATTTCCAAAAACCTCTTCCTAGTTCTTGCTGAAATCATAATAGGAAGCCTAGTGCAAAATTTCATGTTCCTAGTCCCAGTAATTTTGACAGTGCGTTGACATGTCAGTTTCTACTTTTATATATCTACAATTCTACATATAGATTTACACTCGTGCAAAATCAATAGTTTTTGATAAAAATACTGTATAGTAGTAAGTATTCGATAAAATACGTACAGTAGCGATTGTTTGAATTTCTATTTTGCGCCTAATAGATAAAGCCACGAGCAAAGATAGCCAGTATCAAACAATTTATTGTATATTTACACTTAATTTTTATCTTCACATGTAAAATTGTTTCAGTGGCAATAGATAACAGATGTACGGGTTCTTATCAGCAAACATATCGCAAATGTTTGGGCCAACTTCTATTGGCACAAACGTTGGTGCCAACTTCTATTGGTACAAACGTTGGCGCCAATGTCAGTCTTCAGTAGGCTTATGTTTGTTAACGTGTACTTTTAATTACTGGGGCCATGGGTTGTGGCCAGGAACAGAATGTATATAGGAGTGGGTTTTAGTCAGTAAAAGTCTGATACGCCCTCCCGTTCTGCCCTAGAGCGGGAAAAATCAATGTATGAATTTCCACCTAAAAAATAAAAACTGTTTACTTTTAATGATGATTTATTATTACTATTATGTGTCTCTGTGTGTGTCTATTATCGGTATCTACTGTACCTACTGTTACTACATTGATGGTCCAGGCTTTCCCAGGCCACTTCTTGTCAATTGCTAAGTCATCTGGCCAATTCCTAAGTCATCCGTCCAACTTCTTCATGGTCTGCCGCGACCCCGTCGTGCGTGCGGGCCTGTAAAACACAGAGTTACTGCCCTGAAATCGCATAATTTATGTTTTTTTTTTTTAATTGATGTTTCAATCTTCTTATCTTTTCCTTATAATTATTAAGTTGGGTTAGTTTTCAGTTCTATCCTGGTGGATCTGAGCACTTATACGGAGCAACATTTTATACAGAGGGGCTGCCTACTTATCTTATCTTTGTAGTCTGGTTTCCGCACTTAGTTCTTATTGGACCATGGTGCGTAGGCCATGGCGGCTTTTACTCACCTCATTCCAGAAACGATGAGTCTCCTCAGTTTGCTCAGGGCGCCCATCAGGAGCGGCTTCCTATCAGACATCCACAGCATAGAAGCTGGGAAATTAGATAACCCTTGGCAAGCCTGGGTTATTAGACTTTTTAATTTTCTGTCTACCCATCACGACTTCCCAAGATCGGGAGATGACCTAAGTAAAAAGGTTTGACGTCTTTTCCAAGGCACGTCTCTTTATTGGTCATCCATCCAAGGATAAAACTCTGCCTTGCTCAAGGGTAAGCAAGTAATTCATTCAGCCGGCTGTAATTCATTAGCCACGAATCTCTACCAATATTGGCACAAATGTTGGCGCCAAGGTTTGGTTTTGTTGTCGTGTACCTATTTTTATTTGCTTACCTACGTTTTAATAATAATGTGAAGAAATAAAAAAGGATTGATGTTTTTCAGTTAGAAAAAGACTTAATTTTTTTAAATTCAATGTCTTTAAATAAAATACTTTATTATTTCCTAGTTTTTATTCTGTTTCAATATATTAAGTTAATGAATTTAATATTTAAATAGTCAGTTCAAAGGCAAGTCTAGTATTCAAATTAATATCAATGTAACATTTAACTTAATAAAATATTTAATTAAATAAAACATTAGTTTTAGTGGTAAATGTGAAACAAGAAACACGTATCTAGTATTTTTAAAAGAATCTTAAGTTATTTAAGAAGAGTTAGGTGACATACACACGTACAGAAGAAGTATAATAATAAAGATATAGGTACGAATGTCATCAGGAGTTGCGCCACAAAATAGATAGGTACAGAAGACAATCTCATGTATGTACTTCACTTTTTATACCTACGCTCGGTGGACGCACACCAATGAGCGTTTGAGCCGGAACTGTTCGACGAGTGATCCGAGACGCAACCGAGATATCGTGTCCGTGAGCGGTTGCCATCACGGATCTTGAACAGTTGCGCAGAAGCCAAATATTCGGTCTCTTTAGTGGTGCGAAGTGAGACGCGGGGGCGGGGAGTGTCAGTGATTGGCTCGCCGCTCCATCGCGTCATAGACGTCACTCCTGATTCGTTCACTGCATTGCAGCATGTATCTAACAACGAAGACGATTGGCTCGCCAATGTATGGAATGCGCAAAGCGATCCCCACTCTGACGCCGAGCGTTCAAGATCCGTGATGGCAACTGTATGTAGATTGACTTCTGTACCTATCTATTTTGTGGTTGCGCCTCCAATCTCCATACACGTGAGCCTCCCTAAGGTGGACCAATGACCTGATGAGGATCGCGGGAATCCGATAGATGCCAAGATGCATGGGACCAGTCATTGTGGCGACACTTAGGTGAGGCCTATGTCCGGCAGCGGACGGCTTTCGATTCAAATGATGTTATGATGAATTCTTCTGACGAACTAAAACCTGGCTAAGTGCGAGAACACGTTAACAGTTCCTTACTAGTTACAACATTAAAATCGAGCAAAAAAACGCCGACAAAATAACTTTTCTTGTATAGGACTCTCTTTTAATTTTTAACTTTATTTTTATTTTTTGTTGTAGCGGCAATAAAATACATATTCTGTGAAAATTTCAACTCTCTTTTACTTACGATTTATGAGATACAGCCCACTGGCAGACGGACTAATAGACGGACGGAGAGCGGAGGGCCAGTGATAGGGTCTCGTTGGCATCCTTCGGGTATAGTTGACAGGCCTGTTGGTCTAGTGGTTAGTGACCCTGACTGCTATGCCGGAGGTCGTGGGTTCGATTCGCACCTAGGACAAATGTTTATTTGATGAGCATGATCGTTTGTTCTGTGTCTGGGTGTAATTTGTCTATAATATGTATGTATTTAGAAATATATAAATATGTTTATCAGTTGTCTAGTACCCATAACACAAGCTCTGCTTAGCTTGGGACTAAACGGCGCTGTGTGATAGTTGTGGATTATTATTATTATTATTACAGAACCCTAAAACCTAATTAGCTATCGTTAACAAAATTAGAATCTTATGGAATACCTACCAAGGAATTATTTCCTAGTTCAACATTACGCACACGCATGATATTTTACACCACCAACATATATATGACATTTGCCACCAACGTATTGGCGCCAACCGCCCGCAGCATGCACTTTACCGATTTTCGCGTGTTACCGCACGATAAGGTCGATTTCTTTCTTATCTCTACCCCTCCCCCCCGCCGTACTAACTCCCCTCACCCCCTTTAGCGATAACCAACGCGTTACTGGTTACGTGATGTTTTGTTTTCAATCAATAACTAGTGTTATGAGTTATTTCTAGCTATAGACTTGCGAGGTTGCGTTTATTTTGGTGTTCAGAATCTTGAAAGGCTCTGTCTCCATCTACTGATAATAATATATATATGATCACGGCAGAAGAGGCTGTCCATGCTTTCATTAAATTTATAAAAAGTCCATTTCACGTTATCGCACCAATCTGAAAAATTGTAATAGATTAATTAATCTAACTTTTTCTATTTATTAACTGTAATTTAATTTAGTTGTCAATTTACTATGGTTTTCAAAAAAAATTACTGTATTTAATAATTAATAAGTATATAATAATTATAATTTACTTATTTAATTATTTCAGCCGAAACATTTCCACGGCTGGACGTAGAAAAGTGTCGCCCCAACGAACAGTTCTGTAGAGATGTGCCGTTGCTGACAATATTGCCATGAAGTGGGAATATTGGTAGGAATATTGCTGGAAATATTGCCCGAAATATGAATATTGGTGGCAATATTGCCCGAAGTATGAATATTGGTGGCAATATTGCCCAAAGTATGAATATTGGTGGCAATATTGCCATAAGTATGAATATTGGTGGCAATATTGCCCGAAGTATGTATATTGCTGGCAATATTGCCCGAAGTATGAATATTGGTGGCAATATTGCCCGAAGTACGAATATTGGTGGCAATATTGCCATGTTGCCAGCAAAGGCACATCTCTCGTTCTGTGCGCCTTGCATCCATCGCATTCCCGCGACTCTCTGATGGTCATCTAACGTAAAGACTCTTGAAATACCTACAGCTATTAATATTTAGCTCTAGAGTCGAGGTTTCATTAAATTTAAGAGTGTTTATGATAATAAAGAATATGAAATTAAAAAAAAAAACTCTAAAATCTTAATCGCCTAATTTTCCATCATCATCATTTCAGCCGATAGACGTCCACTGTTGGACATAGGCCTCCCCCAAGTATCGCCACAATGCACGACCCTGTGCATAATTTTCCATATGTGGTAATTATCCCAAATTATTGATCACATGTTGAAACAGAACAAATATAAAAATAAATAAGTAATTATAACTTTTATAAATAGTTTTTAAAAATATTTTTCAAGCATAGATGTGCTTTCAGCTTTGATAAACTTGAACCGGATGTTTCTAATGACGATAATAATTTAGACTTAACCATTATCTACGAAATCCATTCATGAACGATCACGCTGTAAATATAATCTCGATCGATATGATAGTGAGAAATGGCAAAACAGTATCATATGTATAATCTAAAAAAATAGTGTGGGGCGAAAGGAATGCGTAAACGTCGGGAAAAAGAGAAAAAATATTTAGAAAAAAACGTTTTGGGAACACATTCATTGTGCGTGCGGCTAGGGAGTGGAATTCCTTGCCGGAGTCTGTGTTTCCTGATAGCTACAACCCAGGAATCTTTAAGTCGAGAGTGAATAGGTTTCTTTTAGGTAAGCGCGTTCCATCGTACACCGCATCGTCGCTTTCCATCAAGTGAGATAGCGGTCAAGCGCGAACCTATCAAAAATAAAAAAAAATAAAAAAGAAATAAAAAAAAAACACATTTTGCTTCGATAATATTTGTTTAGACCCCTCTAATATCCCCATATTATCAACTTTATTTCTTACTCACTAGGTTCTACCCGCGGCTTCGCCCGCATACATAAAATATAGCCTGTGTCACTCAGGAATAAAGCAGCTATCCAACGGTGAAAAAGGTTTAGCAATAGGACCAGTAAGAAAAAAACAAACTTAACCTCTTTATAACATTAGTGTAGATTTTTATGAACTTTGAGTAAATATACCTTAACACAAACAATTCCGATCTCTGATTATATAACATACAATTTTACGTATTATTTTGAGTTGAATAATGGAAATCTCTCATTCACAAACATCAACAAAAAATGTTAAAGACCACTGAATAAAATTATTATGGTTTTGTAATTATTTATAGTCACTGTGCTAATTTTAATCTGCACTAAAATAATTGAATAACCAATTAGGTAAATAAAAAAACTGATAAAAGTCAAAATCAAACCTATTTATTTGCATTAAATACAGTACAAGAGATATATCTTTTTTAGCGCAGACACACATTTCGCCATGAGAAGTCATGCAGATATTAAAATATTATCTATAACAAAATATACAAATGACGTTATGTCTGAGTCCAAAGATATATTTCAAAAGACACAAAATTTAAACATTATTATATCAATATTATCAATGACAAAGCAAAAGATAATACAATCTTAATTAATTGCATTAATATCTTGTAATCAATTATTTGTAATATCATAAAAGTTGTAATCTGAATCAATTTACTGTTATCTTTTGTTACGTAAAATCTTTAACTATAGTTAAAATAATCTTATCGTATTTGAAATGAAATATGTCTAAGTTTTTGTGACGAATTTGATGTGTAAGATATTATACTCGTATTTTCGTTATGGTTACGTTACATAAGATTTCACCAACAACTAGGTTCATAACACATATAATAACTTCACTAACATAAAACAATATACATATATAATCGACCGCTGGAAACGGCTCGTATAGTTAGGAGGTTCCTTACTCCAGAGCCCTGATGGCTGGTAGCTTGGACACAGTTCCCACTACCGGTGGGACACAAGGACATCTGACAGTGCTGTATAGCACTGTCGGATTTAATTAATATAAACCGTCGATTTTAACCTCATTCTAGTTTTTAGTTTATTTCGTTTCGTCATCATCGTTTTACCTTTTATTTAATATCGGAGCATATGCTGACACAGAAGCCTTTCTGCCTTCGCACATTTTTTATTGTGTTTTTTTTTTTAAGTTCCTATGCGAGTTACAAATAAATATTTTTCTTTTTTTCCTTATTTCTATTTCAGCCGAAAATTTTCCACGGCTGGACATAAGCCTCCCCCAAGTGGCGCCGCAACAAACAGTCCTATACGACCCTCATCAGATCATCGATCGGTCCACCTTGTGGGAGGCCTTATCAGGTTTTAGGTTATTTCGTTATTTTATTTTAAATATGTGAATAATAATTGAAAAAACCTTGTGTTCTACCGGTAGTGGGAACAATCATCGATCAGTGTGAGTGAGTACCTACCCAATGGAGAATGACTCTTTCAAATAAGACGAATCTAACGACACCTCTCAAGGTAAATATGCAACAATCAGTTTAGGGGCTAGGGCGTGCTAAAGAAATATACATACACTCGAAAAACATAATCCACCTTCAGACACAGTCGGGTATTTATTCTAATAAAATAAGTGTCGCAATCAAGTCAACTTAAATTCATCCTACACAATTTTCATTCAACCTACGCAGCTTTTTATGACAAAAAGATCGTGTTATTAGGTACTGTAATTTTACACCGATACTTCGATCAAAAAGATTCCTATCATAATAATTGTTCAGAAAATCCAAAAAAAAAACGTTTCCCAATCGATTCATAATCGTTAGATTCAAAATTTTCAAATATCGATTACAACACTAATACCAATATCCCCAACTAGATGTCTCAGCGATTATAGTGAAAGTAATTCCCATCGATGGTAATCCTTATTTTATTTCTCTTATTTAATTTTTATCTCAATGGTGGTTTTAAAATTAATAATTTTCACACAATGTTTGGTTAATATGACACCTTTGAGGTTATTAACATAAAAACTAGTTAAGATAAAATCTATAGAGGTACTCATGAGGTATCCAATGGCGTAGATAAAATCGCCATGGTACTAGTGTTTCTGGTAGTTTTTGGGTTAGTGTGGGATTCCCATGTGTGGCCGATGTGGGTGATGTAATTTCCTAATAATTTTCACTTTACCTTGATCAGATCTGAAGATTTGTTTCCATATTACGTCACCATAATATTCACGCAGCTACAACTCCACTTTATTATATCTTTAAAAGCTGTCTCTATTCGAAATGACAGTTTCAACAGCGATTCTTTACCTGCCGGTTACGTATCCACCATGTACCCATAGCGAACATCCCACGCAATAAACCTTATGGAAACAGTTTATTCTACGTACAGCTAAGGAGCGAATTTAGAAACCTGGGGGTCTTGAAGTAAAGAGTGAATAAGTTGCTTTTGGGCAAGCGTGCTCCATCATCAACTGCATCTACGTTTACCACCGGGTCAGATAGTGGTCAAACGCGAGCCTATCAATGATTACGGGTGAGATAATGGTTTATCGCAAGCCTGTCAATAATAAAAAAAAAAATACTTAAGTTTTAACATATTAAGCCTCACATTCGGGGACATAATCTCTAAAATGACGTGCAACGCTCAACGTTTCCCACTGTCTCGCAACTTGTCCCCCAATATTTTGCGACGCACACTTGATGTGTGACATGTTGTTGGACAAGTTAGACAAGACAACAGTTGGACAAGATTTCGCCCACCATGAGAATTACGCGTCATGGTGGGCGAAATCTTGTCCCCTAACGAATCTAGTACGTACATAATTCCTAAATCTTTCGATTTCAATATTTAGAGCATAACCAGATGAGTCCAATTCTAGTCCACTTTGTATCATATAATATTTATAAGCCGTCTTCTTGTAAAGCAACGGTTCTCGAAACCTTCACTTTGGCGACCTCTTGTTCCTCCTTAAAACCGTTCTTCAAAATTCCGTTTAATCCAAATCAAACCAATCTACTGCACATGTATCCATGTCCTTTACTAAGATCAAATCTATATCTAATTGTACAAAACCAATGCATGCCAATTAACCCGTAATTCGTGCTTCTGAGATAAAACCAACAAATGTCACCGTTCCAATTCACATGAGTTTTAAACTGTTCGTGTATTATCATGTGCATCTTTGTGAAGAAAAGCTTGAGTGAATCTACTGTTTATCTGCGAGTCAAGAGTCAGTGTGTGACTATCTTGGGAGGCTGGAATGACATCTGATGAGGCTGTTGATATGGCATATTTACATTTTGGGTGATTTTCGTGTAGTGTTATATAAGGTGTTGCAGATTGCGAAATTGAAAGTTGTTTTTTGTATAATCTACATTCTAGTAACTACGTATGTTACTAGAATGTAGATTTTCAGTATCATCTTTATTGATGTTTTAAAAAGAATAAGGCTTTATTTTTCATCGCTATAGTATGTATCTTTGATAATAAAATAACAGACAATGCACCTGTCTTTGCGCAAACACTAGCACTATACATAATAGCTGTCTGTCTGCGTACCTGCATATATCTGTTGAGATGAGATTAGCCACCCTGATCGAAATTTGGTCAGAAGAATGATTGGTCTATACTACATGGATAGTTTTTTCTTTCTTGGTTTCCAAAGAATTAAATTTAGTTGCAATTTCATATATCCTACTGTGACTAGCTACCTTTTATCGAGTATACTGGTTTCGCTGACGTCCCCTAAGGCTAATGCATGCTAGGGTGGCGGGATTGTTCAAAAAAGCTACTGCAACTCGGCAATTGGAAGAAAACGGGTATGTATTAGCCAACAAAAGTATAACACCCTCAAGATATTTCATGATTTCTCACCCAAAACAAAAGATACTTACTACGCTGCTTATACCTGTTTGATACACAGATATTTAAAAATCAAATATTTGCGTAGGTATCAAATTTATGCTTACCTATATCTTCAGCAATGTCGCTAGATCGCAATAGATGAAGGATATCAATATCGTCATAAAAATTACCATTCCAATACCTGAATGAATATTAATGAAATATCTAATGCTCTACCTACCGGGTACTTTTTAAATCAACATTATAAATTCCACTAATATTTCTTCAAATGGGACAATTCCCATTACTGCCACAATTTGTTAAACATTTGATTTATTAATATGAACTTCAAACAGTAGCGGAGAAACTTGATACAAAACAATAAATTCAATTTAAAAATACGTATTTAATAATGTAATAAAATATTTGATATCCAATTTAAGAATCTACATATTTCTTCCCAATCGGTTTGAATTCGATTGGAATGTCTAACAAGCTAGTCGAGACACAATATGTCTGTCACTTACATCACAGTTACAGCCCACCCGAATAGTTACTAATCGATTAGGAAAATCGATTCTCGAATGAGAAATTCGAAAAATACATAGGTTTTATCGGCAGGATCTACTCTCGTTAAATATCATTAAAGCTCCCGACTCGATTTATTAGCGATCGATAACCGTGAGTTATTTGTTTTCGTATAGATTTTTGTGATCTGTTACCAGCTTGAATGTTTATTGGAATTATCCTTAGTTAATATTGTCCTAGATTGTATCTTTGTTGGTTGAATATTTTACAGTTATTCTTTGCGTTTGAAATACCTTAATAAATGTTTAAAGCTCAACTGAATTTGACGCACTTAAATGTAATAAGATGAGAACTGAACTTAACTATTACTTACAAGATTATTTAAAAAGACAACTATTTCTCAGTATTTTTCACTATTAAACTGTTAAAATAATACATATTTTAAAACAACATGAAATGTAGGTAATAAGATGAGAACTGAACTCACCTATTATTCCATACAAGTTTATTTTCTAAGACAACAATTGTTCGCCATTAAACCATCAAAATAATAGTTACATATTTTAGACGCACAAAAACAATAAAACATAACAGAACTAAATTAACATTAAAAACACCCACACAACCACCCAAGAATAAAACGAAAAACGAAATCACAAAGCATAATTTTCGACCTAACCTCAAAGGTATATCTAAAAGAAACAGCCCATTTACATAACAACTAAAAACTAATAAATCCCATCTACAGATCAGAATATTAAATAATTAATCCGTCTATATTTATGGTTAATGTAGATAAAAACCAAAAAAACAGGAAATTCTAAGCGTAGACGCGTGCCTTTGTAGCTACTAGAGATCTCGACAAATTCAAGCACACTCTTCATGTCAACAGTATCCTGGGTAGTTTGTAGAACAACTGACACGTGTGCGTAATGACTAAAATAAGATAATTCGTGAATAAGCCAGTTCTAGATAAGTGTATAATAATGTGTTATTCTAATCTATTCATGAAGCTCTCGGTTATTTTTTTTTGCGATAAACTGCATTCCTTATTAGTAGATGTGGTTGTTTTTCATGAATAATTCTGAATTTAAAATTTTATGATCTTTGTCGTTTATTAAATTAGTATCAAAACAGTTTTTTTATCGTTAAATGAGAATTCGAGTCGATTGTCGAGAGTCATTTTCAAGGCTTGCAGAGGTCGGTCCGTAGATGTGTGTCCCTGACATACCATGGGGGTGACTGACTGCCATTCCTCCTCGCTTCAGACCATGGCCTTAACCTGCCGATCACCTCCACGAGGACACAGCGGTGGTCCGCCCAAGCGGGGTAGGTACACCACCGTATGCTTCACCTTGTCCTCCAGGCGGTCCACACAATGATGATACACAGGCGTTTCTTCCACCTGAGCACGGCCTGAGTCCGGTGCCGGAACCTCCCCTCCTCTAAAAGGAGCCGCCATGATTATGGCGTACTCAGTAGGTACTACTGGGCTACGAAAATCGATATCAAATAGAGATTGATCAGGTGTGAATTAGAAATGAATTCGTACCCAAATAAGTAATTATTTCTCTATCTAAATAAAAATGTGAACGATTCAGCCGTTACACTCTACGTGGACACAGCCTGACTTAGTGTATCTTACATAATATCTATTTTATCTACATTTTCCTGACGCTATTTACCTTTACCGTTTAACTTGTTATCATAAAAGCTTATTTTTCATTCGGGTCTCTTTTCTAAACATTAAAAAAGTCATAAATAACGGATATCTCACAAAATACTTATTTCATTTTTTCTTTCTTTGCAGGTAAGTTCGATTGCACATACATCATAGGAGCAAACCTCATTAGTAGAAATATGTTATTTTACATAACGAGTAAACCCACGCCGAACGAGATGTATGGCAGGAAACATTAGCTTGTAAGTCGTAAGTTATGATTTTTTATATTTATTTTAAAAATGTTCCTGTATTATTGTAATGTGCTGCCGATTTTGAAGTAAATGTTATATCGAATTAGATTCCAAATTCAAAAGTAATATTACTTTTTTTTATGTAACAATGTTTATGGCTTGCATTTGAAGTTAAGCCGAGTTTTTTTTTTTACCGGTTCTAGATTTTCAAGAAAATGTGGATTGATATCGACTTACTGACGATTTGAACATAGTATATTCGGACTCAGTGTCCGAATGAACACATTTTTATTTCAATATTTTTTTACTGACGATTCAAACACGCGCCTTTTAATACAGTCAGATAAAGTTTTAAAGTATTATACCTATATGGGGGAAAAAAGCGTTACCAAAACTCTTATGCTGGATTTAAGGTGCCAACTTCGGGTATTTTTTTTTATATTATATTTTAAGACTTTGACTGTACTAAATAGCTTCAATAAATTAGATGGTGTCCGAATCATCAGTGCAAAAAAAATTTGAAAGTAAAATGTGTTGATTCAGACACTGTCCGAACCATCCGTATCTCTTGATGTCTATGGAATTCTGCAAAGTGCAAGAATCTATATTAGTTTCGTCGTTTAAATGTCCGTCATTGAAGCTATTATGAATATTTATAAAGCACTTTCGTCTAGTAATAAGTTGAATAAAGTCGATGAAACACTTAACAGTATAATCGTTAGTTATCTGAACGATGTCAGACATCCTGTGTCTAATACTTTTTGATTACCGTAAATTCTAGTGTAAATTAATAATGCACCGTGAAACCTGCTCAATAAAAATCGCACAGCTTAAACATGGATCTAGAAACTTAAAAAAATCTAGAGATTTGAATAAACTATATTCCATCGGTTTAGGCAGTTAACTAAATGTAAACAATCTTAACATGTCTTTTATAGAAAAAAAAATCTAAAAAAATTATTTAAAAATGTTTACAATTAGGTTTTTACCAAAACAGATATTAGGTAATTAACTAAATTTAAATAATCTTTTTTGTTTTTTATACGATTTATTTTAGACTAGCTTTTGCCCGCGGCTTCGCCCGCGTGGCATTAGGTACTTAAGGAATCGGGATAAAAGGTAGCCTATGTTCTTTTCCATGTCAAAGGCTATATGCATGCCAAATTTCATCCAAATCCGTTCAGCCGTTTTTGCGTGATTAAGTAACAAACATCCACACTTTCACATTTATAATGTTAGTTAGGATAAAAGACAAGATCAAGATTGTTTACTTTTAGTTAACTACTTAAACCGATGGAGTATAGAGTTGTTTACGTGACGAAGCTTTGTGTACACCAAAGACATTAAACATATACTACCAATAGACAGGACATAGCGAACAAAAGTCCAAACCGATACTTGTTACTTGGTAGTAACAAGTCGCTCAGTCTAGTATGACACCCCTAAACGTCAAGTCGTGTTTGTATCCGCTATAAGCACTAAAAGAAAATCATTTTCTGAGAAAATTTGCTGAGTTGCGCATTACGCTATTGCAAATTTGGTTATGGTAAAATTATTGGACCTAACTTCGGTTTATTTTCGTAAATATTCTTGGTATTTACGCAGTAATTAATTAAAATTCAACAATTTCTATGAATAGTTCTAGAACATTTGCTGAATTTATGATAGCGCCATCTATTGCTGAAAAGTTTAACCTTACCTAGCACACACCAGTGGCGTAGCGTAGGTTTTCGCCGCTTGGGGTCGACCAGAAAAACGCTGCCCTTTGTTGTTTATTATGTTTAAGAACACCAGTATTAGGAACGACTGCAGGTATCCCGTCGGGGCCACTAGCTTTATTCTTACGTACGTCTTTCTGATGGATACGAATATCTGACATACTCGTCACGTACCCATCAGGAAAAACAGGGGGCGGTGCGTCAACGGCATTCAGACGCAAAGATTCCGCAATATGAGAGGCAATTAAGTTTGCTTTCTCTCAGCGGTGTGAGCTAGGGACCCGTCGGGTTTCAGCCGTGGCGGAGGTGAGGGACGGCAGAAGTTCGATTCACTCGAGTTTGTCAGGGACCAAAACGCTTTACTACCAACGGGGTTTGTTCCCTATTCGGCCAATGTGGTCAAACTGAGACCTTCACAACACCTTAAGTGTCACGTCACTTGCCTTGCGCATACGAGTGTTGGCCCAAGGTCAGTATGCGCGAGTTTAATCGCGTCAGCGTGAACACACTCAGTGCCAAGTCATGGTTGAGCTTGGTCCGACATTGTTACGTCAGAGAATGAACTTGGATTAATAAAAAGCAATATACCTGCTGCAGCATGCAGGGTAGACTTAACATCGACATCAAAATTTGCAATTTCGAATATCTAAGTTTTTTTTTCCAAATAAATAAATTGGCGCTTTCTGCCGCCTCCTTTCGTATGCCGCCTAGGGCCATGGCCCCCACCGCCCTTCCCTCCCCAAGCTACGCCACTGGCACACACTGAAGCTTCTACCACGAGCTCATTACGTGATCTATTTTACGGCCTAAACCGAACAGTTAGATCCTTTTTCGTTCGTACTACTGACATTTTAACATATCGTGGTAAAGCTCCTGGCCACCTACCGAGCAATAGTTAAATTTATACAAACTTTGACAAATTTAATTTGCGTGATTGCTATTCAAAGCTAGATGGCGTCACTGAGAGATAGGATGACAGTTTTTCTAAGACATTCCTCCTGATAGCCGCTCTATTGTATCTCTTTAAATCTCTTTGGTGTACACCCTCGTGACACAGGAAGGTTTTTAAAAAATTCATTTATTTAATCAGAAATCAGAAACTTTTATTTCAAACAGACCAATTACAGGCACTTTTGAATTGTCAAAATGTTAATCAGTTAAAAAAAGGTGAATTGCACGTTCCGGAGCGTAGATCTCTATGTAGAAGAACGAGCAAGATACTCCATGGACACTCTTTTAAATTATATTAAGAGTTATATGATACAGTAAATAGTTACATACTACTGCCAACGACTTTGCCTGCATGAAAGTAGAAAACATATGCACTGTCACTCTTTGATACAGTAGCATTCTACTGACGATAAAATTAAAAAAATCGGTCCGGTACTTTTTGAGATTATTTATTATAAACAAAAATACAAATCTATCTTCTTTATATATATAAACGAAATACCACTCACTGATTAGTCACGAAATCTCAGAAACTATAACACCTATAAAATTAAAATTTGGCAGGTAGGTTCCTTATAAAGTGTAAACATCCGCTAAGAACGGATTTTATGAAACTGGGTAGAGTCTAAGGGGGTAAAACGGGGGTTGGAATTTTGTATGAAAGTCCGTAACCGAAAGAGCGTAGCCGCTGGCAGAAGTTAGTGTTACTATAAAAAGAAGTGAATTAAAAAGCGCAACACAAGAACTTCGAGCGTAACCCGATTACACGCTGTTGCTTAATAGTTTGGGCTTACCACATTAGCCGGGCAAAGTGCGATGTCGCCAACGATCCGTGACGTGACTATCTGAAAGCTCTCTAAGTCTGTAATCTTACGGAATTAAGAGAGACAATACATTCCGGACTTTTATGTACGTACTGGTGCCTCCGAATTCGCTCGCACAAGATTTCAGAATCAGAATCAGAATCATTTATTCGTAAACACAGGTGATAATTATATACAAGATCTTAAAAATTAGGTAGTACACTATGTTTTGTCAATTGACATACAAATTATTAAGGAGAAAAAAAATATGCTACTAAATTAAAATATAAATTCATCACAATAACATTATGCTAGCAAAATTTTAATATTTATAATAAATTTCATTCCATGTCAAAAAGTATAGTCAGTTCAGAAGATTAATATTAAAAATAAAATAAGTAAAAAATATTTTTAAAATGTCAAGTAAGTATAGGTAAAAATGTCAATATTGTAAAGTCACAGAGATTCGTTATTAAGAAATTCACCTAGAGTGTAATAACATTTTTCTAGTAATAACTCATTAAGCGTTTTTTTAAACTTCTGCACTGGCATACATTTTATTCCATTTTTTTTTTTTTTTTTTTAAATAGCACCATGCCCTAACGCGCAATGTTCAAAATATCAAGAACCTTTTTGTTTAATAATATGCATTGCAAGACGTAATAGTCGACGGCGTGTATTGTTCTACGCGCGCCTCAAGAAGATGTCAGCAAACCGTAGGGGCCCAGCAGGGTCAAAGCCTACTGGGGCCAAGGTTCTGCTTCTGAAAGGAAAACTCGTCCTTGGAATGCAAGGCAACGAAGGACCATAGAAGTGGTGTGACCAGGTGACTATTCTGGTTTTATTGAACAAAATGCTTCAAACCAAACTAGTGCGCCGCACAATCAACGATTGCATCACTGCTTACCATCAGGTGGGATCGCAGTCGAGCACTGGTTTATGTCAATTTAAAAAGTGGGTTTTAGTCAGTAAAAGTCTGTCACGCGCCCTTCCACTCCGCCCAAAGACGGCAAGATGTCATTAGATGATTTCCTACTTAAAAAAAGACTTACATTTCACATACATAACCTAAATTCAAACTCAGATAAATTCTACTCCTCCCAAAAACCTACCCCATTCCGTAAAGAACACAGACAGCTAATCTTCGCAGCCCACATCTTGTCACAGGGCAGATAAAGCGGCCCACTCCACGGGCGACCGAAAGACAAATCTGAACAATTATTTCTGGTGCTAATGACGCCGATACCGATGTAGCACGATTTATTGTCGCCGCATCGCTAGCCAGCTTTACATACATTTTCATATTTTTAGATAGTCGACGAAAGGATTTCTTTTGAGTTTTCGCTGATTTTTCTTTTGAGAATTTGATTTTTAATTGGTTAGAGTTTTGGTTGTGATTTACTGCTTTTGATTAAGCCTTTCGCGTTACTTTGTGTAATTTATTCCATCACCACTGCTCTCAAAACGGTAAAGGAAAACATCGTGAGGAATCCGGCATGTCCTAGAACCAAACATTCGTAGACATGTGACATTCACCAACCCGCACTGGGCCAGCGTACGTTACGGCCCGGTCTCTCTACTGGAAAGGAGGCCTGAGTCCCAGCAGTGGGAACATTAAAAAGCTGATTATGCTATGCTATGATGAAGCCTTTTGTAAGACTTTAAATTATACCAGAATAGGCACCAAGTTCCACTAAGGGTGTTTTTAATGTCGTGTGGTTTTGTTTACACATGCGGGATTACTCAGTACACGTATCCCCCGCAAATGTCCCTTTCATATTATTGTAATGCATGGAATAAACACGGGGGACGCGTTTTGTTGCATTTTACACCCCAAAGACACCCTAAAGGTGAAATTTTGTGAATGTGTGTGTAAGTTTGTTACTTCTTCACGCACGAATGGCAAAACCGATTTGAATAAAATTTGCCACACGGGTAGATTATATTCTGGAATAGCACATAAGATACTTTTTATCCCGAGATTATGTTCCTTCGGGACAATTTTCTACTTTCAGGCGAACGAAGCCGTTGCTAGCAGGTTATTCATGATTCTTTAAACTTTTAGAAACATAGTAAACTAACTAATATTCTTTAGTAAGTTCTTCTTTTTTTGAGTTGTACGTAAACCTAATCTTCACTGTAATAAACACTTAAAACGACCGAAGTAACAAATCTTTTAAGCCCCCCTTGATTACTGCATTTTAAACTCAAACTGTCTAACAGTATCAGGTCACATTTCTTTACTGTTACAACCCGTCCATCAGCGAGGCCGCCCGGAGGCACCAACAAGTTAACCTGAACTGTGCTTAAACTCAGTTTAATGTATTAACCTCGTTTAGCTCGCTGACTTATCGCACGACAATTTATCCGCGGAACGTACTCGGAACTCGCAAAAAATGGTAAAAAAAAGTTTAATAAAGTCACTTTGTCGAGACACATCGCGGAGATATGACGAGCTTTTGGGCATATTTAATTGTGTAATCTGGGGGAGTAAATATTGCTTTAGTTTTTGTAATATTTTTTGTGAAGCCAAAACCGTTTTACTGAGCGGCATTTTCCATTCTTATTTATTTACAGAATAAAATCGACATGACTCACCTACGGTATTTTCTAAGTATCAAACTACAATAAACCTGTCAACAATTTTATATCCGACTGAACTACGACAGTTTGATCACTTTTTATTTAACATTTCGACTTGTAAAAACATTTTATTACTTATCTACTAATAAAACAAATTACTCTAACCAACAAATGACTTTACAACGACTATAAAAATAAAACTTAAAAATCCTTAAATCTGTACCATAAACATTCTAAACGACCTAAATACACAGCGTTAAAAATGAGCAATAAAAAAACATCTAGTTCGTATCACCGATCCGACAATCAGGTTCCCAGAGAGCAATTACTAAAGTTTGCGCATCCCCATGACAAATACCTACTCCACTTTAACAAATACGGTCCGGGCGATTTTTTCCTTTTATCTCGTTGCCACAGGGCACGGCCTGAGATACACAATTTTTCAGGGCGATATAAAAGCTGAAGCAAGTTGAGTCTTTAAAAAGTTTATCGTTGAAAGTTCGCGCACCTCTCCGTGTCGCGAATGATATATCGGGCGGCATTAATCTTTGTTAAACGTTAGTTAGCCGTGTGGTGGAGTCGGACTTTTTTGCATTTCTTTTTGAGAGGAAGTTAAGTTTTATCTGTAAAGGTATACCGGGTTATAATGTCAGTAGGGGTATATGGATTGCTGGCGGGATGATATAGTTCTTCGTTGTGAACTATGTTTAAAGTTAATGTAGTGACACAAAGTGACCCGACTTGTGTTTAGTGTCACGATACGCTGTGCCGCTGTCATTATCAATTGCTTCTGACCGTATAGCATATTATATTTAGAAGGCACAGTTAGCGCAGTGGTTGAGCGATTGACTGTTGCGCTGGGTGTCGCGGGTTCGATTCACGCACGGAACAAATATTCTGATCTGGGTGGCCTGTGTATGTGAAATTGTGAATTTGTATGTTTATGAACGCACTCACGATACAGAACATAATCCTAGTGAGGGGCTATGTTTAAAAAAAAGTTTTCAATACACTTACTCGGAAACCCGGTCTTATCCCACCGTTTACAAGCACGCAATGGACTGTTTTACGCACTAGTGCAGAAAAGTGCTCGTGCTCGCCCCCGCCACAATTTTATTGTAATATAATTGTTTATCGTATCAGGCTGGGCGTGCGTCGACCCCCACGTGGCGCGGGTCAACCCCCACGAGTCGTAAGTCTATTGAAAAGCGTCGTTTGACACACGTGCAAATTTGTTACTGCATCCTTCGGCTCCATAACGGCTACATTACGAAGTCCGCCTCGGTCGCAATAACATACTTTCTGCACTGGTATCAAAATGTACCTACTATTTTGACAGCAGCCGAAGATTGCCGATTGGCCGATACCACTAAAACACACAACCCATTCCTCCATCACTCCCTACATCAGTCACCAGCACGTTCAAAGAACGCTACAGTAAATTAAGATCCCGTCACGATACGCCCACACACATACGTACAAACACACGCACATACAAGGTAACCTTTTAACGGATACCGCTTATCTCCGGAATCGCGTGTATGAATGATCAGCCCCCTGTATAGGCATTATTTATCGAGTTGCTATCGATGGGATGGGAAGCGGGATTGTTGACAAGAGTTACCGCTTACCGCAGTCCTGGAACGCAAAGGGTAAGTGAAGGAACAAAGGGGTTTCAGTCTGTAAAAGTCTGACACTTCTTCTCGGAGGAGTTATTTGATGAGTTCAAAAAACGATAAGTGAAATCTACACTAATATTGTAAAGAAGTAAAGTTTGATTTTTGTTTGTAGGAGGTAATCTCTGAAAGTACTGCTCCGATTGCAATTTTTTTTTCACCGATAGAAACCTACTTTATTCCTGAGTAACATAGGGTATATTTCATGTAGGCGGGCGAAGCCGCGGGCAAAAGCTAGTACCTAGTCAAAAACTTAGAGTCTACTTCTAGTACTAAGAAACATCATCATCATAATCGTTTTAGCCGAAAGACGTACACCACCAAGTGTCGCCATAACAAACAGTCCTGTACATCTCGCATCGATTGGTTTCGCCCAACTTTCACCAGGTCATAGGACCTAAATTTGGTCCACTATTGGACACAGGCATCCTCAAGGGCCGCCACAAAAAAAGGTCCCGTGCGTCTCGCATCCATCGGATCTTCGCGACTCTCACCAGATCCTATACCTTGGTACAGTTGCCATCACGGATCTTGAGCGGTTGCGCAGAAGTCAAATATTCGGTCTCTTTAGTGGTGTGAAGTGATGCGTCTCACTTCACGGGGGGGGGGGAGTGTCAGTGATTGGCTCGCCGCGCCATCGCGTCATAGACGTCACTCCTAATTCGTTCCCTGCGTTGCTGCATGTATCTAACAACGAAGTCGATTGGCTCGCCAATGTATGGAATGCGCAAAGCGATCCCCACTCTGACGCCGAGCGCTCAAGATCCGTTTTGGTTAGTTAGTGTAAATTATGTAACCAGTTAATAAAAAATAAGTTTTAAAGGTTCTCTAGTTCTAATTTAAAACTCCTTATGAAAGACTGTTTACAATAAATAATAAATGATCTGACTATATTACTCATAATTTAGTATAGTAGATAATTTGTTTAGTAGTATCGTATTTGAGTTTATCGCATTCATACAGACGGACGCTCAGGAAGATTTTGTTTTATAATAATACTTGCTTCTGACAGTGGCATTGCTCGTGAAAAAGTAAGTTTCTTCATACACTTTGAACTAGAACTACCATTTCATTCTCTCAGGGGGTAAACTTTGGATAACTCTCTCTTAGTGCTCACCAACGTCATAAAAGGGAACCTTTCGGAACATTTCACTCTCCTACAGAGTTACCATGACGTTCAAAGTAAGATTGTCTTAATCTTGTTTCCGTGTGGGTAAGAGACAAAACTACACAGGCTGTCTAGCGCCATCTCTTACCTACACTGAAACAAGATTAAAACAATCTTACTTTGAACGTCCTAGCAGTATCGTCTATACGTTGATATGTCAGTCAGTCAGTTTATCCTTTTATACTTTTATATTATAGAAGAGATAAACCTTCTACTAACTGTAACAAAAACACCACGAAGCCAAGATAATGATTCCTACCATCAGTTCTTCAAACAGTAAAACATGCCATTTAAGGAACCTACTTATCGACTAAGGAAGCCCGCACATCGCGACCAATTTTGGCGTCCAACAGATAGCCATCTGTATCGATTTTTATTTATTCGTTCGCATAATATTCGCCAGCTAGTTCGAATAAATTATTATTCGAAATCTATTTTATCTTGCGTATCTTGATGACGAGATTGTGTTATTTATTCGTACTCTAGTCGCCCACGTGATGGGGAATCTTTTTGAAATACGAGAAAGGAATTTCTGATATAGGCATTCGATTTATTTAATTTTTTTTTATATTTTGCCGATTTTAAAGATCCTATCTCGGTTCAACGGCACTAATCGATAAAAATATTTCCATTCTTTGCTTTTGGAGATTGTTATTCTACATCAAAGTTGACACCGAATTTGGCTAAAGAATTTGCCACACAATATAGAGTTCAATATGCACAATAAAGGCAAAAATTCTCGCACTTTCCCCGACATACTTAAATGTTGTTCCAATGCCAAAACATCAATTAACACCCCGCATTCTTGAGAGGAAGAAACTTCAAAATGTAACGAACATCCAGCTCCACTCAGCATAATGATGGCACACGGCATTCTCCGGACCTCTCCCGAACAAGAAAGTATCAAATATTAACCATCGGACACACCTGAAGCCAGACAGCCTGGCATGCATATGAAGAGGACAGATACACGCCAACAAACTTAACGATACACCCCCGATAATACAGCCTAACTCCTATCTCAAACTGAGAAGAGTCAATTTCGAATAATATTTGAATTTTGAAACGATTCGAATGAAGTTGCAGCACTGCCTGAGATAGTATCATTTCGTACGTTAGCAAGAAACACATTTCAAGCGAAACATGGGCGATGTTGGGGTCGAATCGAAACAAAGCGTTGTGACATCGAGATAAGAATCGATAGGCTCGCGAAACGTCGCGCCGAAACGCACCGAACAAATTATCGATTCATAAAAACATCGATTTTAAAATATTGCCGCGAGTTTATCGCGTCATTGTTCCGATAGGGTGGCCAGTTTAATGTTAATAAGTTGCCAGCATTAAAAATTCTTTGCGTGTGTTGACTTTGTGCGCCCTTCGGATTCTTGTCGCTGTTTTAAGAAGAAACTTTTTAGTGTTGCTAATTAATTATGTTATTGAATGGTAATTAAATTAATATTATATTTTAAATCTTGTTAATTGGTGTGTGTATATGAAAACCAGTATTTTTTCTCGGGTTCCATAAGTAGTAGGTAGTAGAATTTAAAGAATGTTCATCATGTTGTCATAAATTAATTATGATCATTCAAACATAATTATCTGCTACCAAGTTTGGTACCTTTTAAGAGATATGTTTTTCACACCTAAGCTAAATAAATAACAGTCTTGTCAAATTAACCTTGCTTATAAATTCAATTATTTCTACCGTAGTTTGTTTATAAAATCCCCAAGCTCTTCCAACGTCCATTTTATAATTTAAAACTTGAAATAAATCCCTCAGTTCAAGGATATGTGGCCAACACATGGCCACCCTGGTTGCGCCCGCGCAATCTTGCCCGTCCGTCATACACTATCGCGCGATCGTCGCCCCACTGTGGCGCGACTAGCGAAATGAGCTTTTGTTTGTCACTTGCTATCGATGATTTTAATACAATGTATTGTTATAGCAAAAAATATTTTATGCTGATATCGGAGTAACATCTGATGGAAAAACTGGAAGTTTTATATGTGAGCCTCAGAGTTAGGTAAGCATGTAGTTGGCAGCACCTGTCTTTTATAAGTAATCATATGGCAACATTATGCGGAACACAATGATCCCAGTTATCTGATAAATTTTTACTACTATTCTCTACCATGACATTATTGGTAGGAAAAATGTATGGAATTAATAAGTTAAAGGAGAAACTTGTGTCAAGTGACTGACTGACATATCCACGCACAGCTGAATCTACTGGGACTAGGACCGTGAAATTTTGCACAAGGCTTTTTTTTCGATGGGAAAAATCATCTTATGACACCCCCGCTCTTGGGCGGAGCGGGAGATAGTGTCAGACTCTCCTTTTATGATGTAGGTTTTTTATTAAGAGAGGATTTTTCAAAATTTGGAACGAAGGTCAACAGTTTATATGGACGAACTTTCTATCACATGGGTGAAGTCGCTGGTCGAAGCTAGTTTATGATAAAACATTGACAGTTCTTGAAAGTAGCTTAGGTGTACATATTAATGGTTTTTATTTTCATCTGAAAAATTCGCCTCAACTGGTCACTAAACCATTATTTATACCGTAACCTTTACATAATTCCACAAACTCCTACTTCTTAACAGAACTCCACTGTACCACGAACTACAAAAAGGTAAACAGTAGACATTAGTGCATTAGACACCTGTTGCCACAATCAGATGGCGTTCTGTGTCCATTGCGCGCTATCTAGGCTCATTACGAGCGCGACCCCTTCCCAACAAGTAATGGACAGGGAATGGAAACATTATTGGAATAAAGTGTTTGAAATGTGGGTAACGGTAATTATTCGATTTTTTAATAAAACCTTATAAACTACAAATTCGTAAACCTAGTGATGAAAACGAATTGTGATTTTACGTTTTAGGCAAGCATTATATATTCGTTTATTAGTTATTAATTTATTGTTAGCAGATATGTACGAATATGATAAACTAGCTTTTGCCCGCGGCTTCGCTCGCGTTAAATTCGGGGTAACACGGTTCCTCTTTCTGTGGGGGGTTAGAAAGAGACAAAAAGTAGCCTATATCACTCTCCATCTCTTCAACTATCTCCACTTAAAAAATCACGTCAATTCGTAGCTCCGTTTTGCCGTGAAAGACGGACAAACAGACACACACGCACACTTTTCCATTTATAAGTATTACTAAGTATGGATCTTAGCCGTGTGCAGCGCCCCTTAATGAAATCCACTGCGGGTGACGTAACCTACGACAAATTTATTATTTGCAGTTGGTTCAGTAATCGGGTCTAGGGATCGAACCGCAAAATTAAGTTTGTTTTTATTGTATATACTTTTTCGGGATAAAAAGTACCCAGTGTGGTGCCCAGGATATTAAAGTATATTAATAATACCAAGTTTCATCGTAATCGAACCGGTAGTTTTTGCGTGATGCCTGAACAAACAGACAGACAGAAAAAAAAAATTAATCGCATTTTTGGGTTCGGTGTCGGTCTAGTAACACATACACATGCCATTTATTTTTTTGATATTTTCAATGTACAGAATTTTCACTTCTACAGATTTATTATAAGTATAGATAACATAAATATTGAAATAACTATTTATACAAAATTGATAGAATAGAAGATAATATAAATAAGTACACATACTACGAAAATTTCAACTCTCTACCTCTTAAATTTTCTAAGAAACCGCCCGCTGGCAGACACACAGACAGACGGACAACGGAAACTTGGTATTAGGGTTCCATTGGCACCCTTCAGTTACGGAACCCTAAATATTAGACTTCGCTACCAGGTAAAAAGCGCGGGTCTCTTTGATCCTGGATCGATTTACAATCGAAGGTCGTCGAACTAATCAAATGGCTTTAAAAATTGATTATGTTTACTGATAACGAGAGAATTTTGCGACACGGTGGATATCAGAACAGAGGTAGGTCCAATCTTGCGTAGTAAAATTCAAATTACTTCAACCTTGTGACCCGTGGAATGCTTTTTTATTGCTTTTTGAAGATTAAACACTAAACATAATGTCATGTAGGATATTTTTCTATGAATTAGTCATTGGTGTATGTTTACACTACTTTCGCCATATTTAGTTGGCGCAGTATTTTGAGCATTTGGCTACTGCGCTTTCTTTTTCGCACGTTCGTTTCCAGCACGGAACAAATATTTATATGGCATACTAGCTTTTGCCCGTGCGGCTTCGCTCCCGCTCTTCCCTACTCCATCCTACTATACCCTACTCTACCCTACTCTACCCTACTCTACCCTACTCTACCCTACTATACCCTACTCTACACTACTCTACACTACTCTACCCTACTATACCCTACTCTACACTACTCTACACTACTCTACCCTACTCTACCCTACTCTACACTACTCTACACTACTCTACACTACTCTACACTACTCTACCCTACTCTACCCTACTCTACACTACTCTACACTACTCTACCCTACTCTACCCTACTCTACACTACTCTACACTACTCTACCCTACTCTACCCTACTCTACCCTACTAAATAAAAGATAAAATAAAAAATAATGCCTAAACAACAAAGCCACTATTCTGTAAGCTTACTATTTACTTAAGTAGTCTCTTAGGTCCCATGCTAGCTGCTACTGAAAGCATAGCACAGTCGGCCTTATAATGTTCCCACTATTGGGACTCAGGCCTCCTCTCTAGGAGAGGGAAT
Organism: Mythimna ferrago; assembly: GCA_910589285.2. Taxonomy (NCBI): domain Eukaryota; kingdom Metazoa; phylum Arthropoda; class Insecta; order Lepidoptera; family Noctuidae; genus Mythimna; species Mythimna ferrago. Next base: position 3,720,916 of record OU342683.1, on the reverse strand, counting down.
GGGCCGTAATCCACCACACGGGCCCAGTGCGGGTTGGTGGATGTCACATGTCTTCGAATATTTGGTTCTAGGACATGCCGGTTTCCTCACGATGTTTTCCTGCACCGATTTTTTATTTCTGCACTGATTTTTTATTTCATCACCAATGCTCTAAAAGAACATTGGTGATGAAATAAATTACACAAAGTAATGCGCCTGGCTGGGTTTGAACCCGCGACCTACAACTCGTAAGTCGGGGCCGTTATCACTCGGCCACGACTGCTCGATTCCTGTTAATCAAACATTTCATACAAACATCACATTTCTCCCATGCTTATTACTCAATTTTGCACACGTTTAGTGATATTGTACATAAATATAATATTCTGCTTACCTTATCATGAGGTCGTGCGCAGAGGCCTTACTTCTAGGAACGAACAAATCTTCAGGTCTTCCCAAACCTACAGACTCCCTAGAATGACCGTAAGGGAATATAGACTTTAGCATACGGTGTTAAGATTGGATTTCAAAAGTTTCTTGGGAAAGTTTGTGTGCAACGGCCGTCTGTTACACAGTAGCATTGTTTTTGACAAGCTTTTTTTTTTAAATTAATAGTTACAATTATTTTTAAGATGATAGTAAATGCTATGGCAGTAACTGTTGACTTGTCTTACCTATTACCTAAATAAAAATTAATAATTGTTTTCTTTATTTTGGGAATCCATAACAAAGAGAACTTTTTTGACAACATGTTAGAAATTATTTACAAACCAGGCCAATAAGTACAGCTAGGGCTACGGAAACATTTGAAAAGGTTTCCGTGGCCTTGAAAAGCAAAGGGCAACTTTAGCACACAGGGGGATTTTAGTCTGTAAAAGTCTGACACGCCTTCTTGTTTCACTTAAAGCGAGAGAAGTTTTTTGATGGTATTCCACCGCAAAAAAAATCCGATACAACTTGAATTCACAAATTTTCACGCGTCATCACAAGCTGTATCACCGTCACCGTATTTTCGTCAGTGAAATAATAATAGTTTATTTATTAATAAGACAAGATTTGGTCCACAATATCTGTTAGTCATTCTTACATCTACATTAGTTCGTCATCATACTTAAATAATACTAAACGAAAACATTTGTTTAAATAAGACTAAAATGATCAAAAAATTAAAATGTCATAACTACAATGTCAGTTAAATATTAAAATCAAAACAATAAAATAATAAATAAAAAACACCTCAAGTTATTTGTTACCTACATTTTCACACGAACATTCGCATCGGTGTAAGTGGCATCCGTTATCGCGATATCGCCGCGCGGGGTGGCCGCGCGTCGCGCGATCCTCCGGCTCGATTACACGCGGGACGCGCGCGATATTTAGCAAAATGACACGACAATGTCGCGTCGTGGGTAGCTGTTTATTGTGTCGTGAATGGCCGGCCTTATGTCGTATGCTTGTGTTGAATATATCATAAATTAAATTATGTAGCTAGGTGTATTATGTTAGGGCTATATTTTTTTTATTGGATACTGATTTGTAACTATTACAAGATGTCGGGAAAAAAATATATTGAGGTACAAATAAATTGAGAGAGCCGGGGTGGCCCAGTGATAACGGCCACGACTTACAAGCTGTAGATCGCAGGTTCAAACCCAGCCAAGCGCCTTACTTTGTGCAATTTATTCCATCACCACTGCTCTCAAAACTGTGAAGGAAAACATCGTGAGGAAGCCGACATGTTCTAGAACCAAAATTCGAAGACATGTGACATTCACCTACCCGCATTGGATTCGCGTGGTGGATTGCGGCCTATACCCTCTCCTACAAAGGAGGCCTAAGTCTCAACAGTGGGGACATTTTAAGGATGATTATCCTCATATGTAGCTTTTGTCAGCGGCTTCGCCTGCGTACATAAAATATAGCCTATGTCACTCAGGAATAAATCAGCTTTCTATCAGTGAAAAATTTTTAGCAATCGGACCAGTACTTCCAGAGTTTACAACAAAAAATCATAAAAACAAACTTTACCTCTTTATTATACTAAGTGCAGATATACAAATAAATCAAAAGTTAAATGTTCAACAGCCAATAAAAAAATATCTGTTGTAAATATGCGGTAATTTTCGATCTAAAAACCGAGCTTCACGATAATGATCGGAAATGTGTAAAAAACGGCTATGGTAAAACCGTAAATTACCTTACAGTTATATTAACTGCGTAAAAAAAACAAGTTAAAATCCGTGATCCGAATCACCAAAGATCAAAAATTAAGATATTTATCTCACAAAAAACAAGAAACTACACCGCTGCGAAATTAATTCATTCAAAAAATTAAAAGGTGTTACTTTTCTTCAAAAAATATTGTCTACCGACGCAGATGGCAATTTAAATACCGATATTTACCATAACTATCACATCATGACCATCAAAATATAACGATTAATATCATATTTCAAAAGCATTTTATTTTTCCGTCTTCAACACATATTACCCATTCTTAATTTATGAAATTAGAACGTAATCCTATATTTTATTAAGCAAAATTCAATGCGATAGTGATCGGAGACGTAATCTTTGTGGCAATCGTAACAGATACTCAGGGCCTATTTACATAATATATATATATAAATGCTTATGTTTTTAGGCGTGTGAATGGGCGGGCCCTAGCAACTGAGTCTATCTGGTAAGGTTTTGTAGGCGTATGTGAGAAATACAGGTTTGAAGTTACTCTTAACTAAACGACACTGTTTCGGCAATTTTCATCCGCTAAAATGATTTAAATTAATAAGCGAGACTCCAACGGAAGCTAATATCTTAATTAGAATGATTGTGGCTCGATATTTTCGAATGAATTACCACTTTTGCGCTTGACTGTACCCGTATTTCAGTTACCATTTTTTTTTATTGATTGATATAAATTGATTCTGTTACATCCTCATCTTAATGGAAAACAGCATAATCTGCTACTTTCTAAACTTCCAATCAGTTAAATGCACAAACCGAACTAACTTAATTAAAAAAACTTAATAATATTGACGACTTTATCTGTCTAAATTGTAAGCGTTCATTTTAATCTTCATCTGTATTTTACTATGACTGCAATAATGAATATGTATAGGCCTAAACTCCTGGACATATGCCTTTCATACACGTCCGTTCAGCTACTAAATCTATTACAGCTCTTTTTAAAATAGGTACCTACATAATTCTTTTCTCTTAAATTCAAATTCAATTTTACTTTTAATTTGAAATTTATAATATTCTTGAATTATTTTTGCATAAAAAATATCTATTTTGATAAATTCCTGATAAATCTTGATTGCGTCACGAGCACGTTTGTGTGTATGCGAGCGTAGGTAACCAATACTGCCTTCAATACTAGGATAACTAATTTCTTAAAAAAAAAATACCTTAGTGCATTTATATAAAATTGCAGTGCTCAAATTATAATTGTAACTTAACTTTCTAATCCGGGAGTATAAGGGTGTACATTATTCAAGTAACATATTGTAAAGGCCAACTAAAGTGTACTCAAGCACCTCACAATTATAATTATAGACCATTTAATGTAATCAACGTCCTCCCAATCTGTACTATATAATATTATAAAGAGGTAAAATTAGTTTTTTTTGTTTGTAAGAGGTAATCTCTGGAAGTATTGATCCGACTGGTAAAATTTTTTCACCGATAGAAAGCTGCTTTATTCCTGAGTGACATAGGCTTTATTTTATGTACGCTGACAACGCCGTGGGCAAAAGCTAATTAGAGTATATGGGTGTACATTATTCAAGTTACACGTTTTATAAGGTATCTATATGTAATCAAGTACCTTACAAATAAATATAGGCCACTTAATGAAGTTAAGCTCCTCACAATTCTATCGTCCTCATACCAAACATCCCATTTCAGGCATTGTCACCTCTGTGTTCAAATCGGAAGCCGGATCACAGGGCCGGTTAACCCTACAAAGCTCTAGTTAGCGGACAATTTAGCGATAGTCAACCCAGCCAAGCGACGGTTAGATACTACGTCTCATTAGCCCGGGCTTAGCGCGCGTTCGACGGGTTAAATTAGGAAGTGCATCATAATAGATGGGGTGTGCGTGATCGGTTTGCAATGGAGATGGTTGTTAGGAGTATTGTGGAGGAGGAGTGTGATCGGGGGTTCTTGGTTGCACATTAAATGCCAAATATGAACTGGTGGTGTTTTATTCAAGAAATATTTATTTTTCCTATCATATCATAATCTAACCAAATAAAAGTAAGAAAAAAACGGGCCAAGCGCGAGTAAGATTTGCGCACTTAGGGTTGAAACTAGTTACGGAATTACAAATTGACTGTTTTCAGATTTTTTCCTATACCTGTGCTATAAGACCTTGCTTTGTGCCAAATTTCAGGATTCTGGGTCAACGGAAAGTACCCTATGAATTTCGATATTTGAGAGTATCAAAATGTACGTTTTTTTGCGACGTAACGGCCGTATCTTTTTTATTCGTTAACTTAGAAGTTTGATTTTTTTCACAGCTTGAAGGGACCGTACACCTGAGTATATTATTATGGTTTTAATTTCAACTCGATACCTCCACGCGTTCTCGAGATAAAGGGTGTTGACAGACAGACAGACAGACAGACGGAAGGACAACAAAGTGATCCTATAAGGGTTTCGCTTTTTCCTCTTGAAGTACGGAACCCAAAATATATACGGAAATAAACCCACGCTTTTCTAAAGTATTCATTTTAGTACAACAATCTCATAAATATTTCAGTCGGAAGATAGTATATAAATATCGATTCTGGTTTTTAATGAAATTAATATACTGAGATTTGCTCCAACCATAAAAACAAACCTGCATTAGCCTCAATACTCGTTAGAAAGTACCGTAGCTACTAGAAGAGGAAAAATTCCCACCCGTCCATCGTATAGATTTAAGTGAAGTGAACATCAAGAAAGCTCTTTTTTAATCGAAAAATCATCAAATAAGTCTCTCGCTGCACCGAAAGCGAGAGACTTATTTCATGGTCCTTCAGTTGCCCTTTGCGCACCAGGGTAACTATTTACCCAAGTGATGACGACGTGTAGTGTTCCACTCGCTCCTCAAAGAAATGTCATTAAAACCGAAGGTGCCCAGCAGGGTCGAAGCTATGTTGGAGCTATGGATTAACTTCCGTAAGGAAACCCGGGGTCCTAGAACGTTTAGCAAAGAACATAGGTCGGGTTTTAGTTCCGCCCTAGAGCGGGAGAAGTATTTTTTTTTTAAATTGATATATACTAGTGCTTGACTGCGATCCCACCTGATGGTAACCAGCGATGCAATCTTTGATGGTGAGGCGAACTAGTTTATTAAGAGCCTATTCACTCTAGCCTTGAAGACAACCAAATTATAATCGGACGGGAAGACCGCAGCAGGCAAACTGTTCCAGTCCTTCGACGTACGCGGTATAAACGACGAGGCGAAACGCTTAGTCCGGACCGTAGAGGTTTCAACAACGTAAGGGTGAATATTCGCCGTACGTCAGGTTGTCCGATGGTAGAATTGCGACGGCGAAATCAAGTCATGCAATTCCTGCGCACACTCTCCAAAATGCATCCTGTAGAACACCGAAAGGCTGGCTACCCTACGCCTGGGCTTTGAAGGTTGGACTTAACCAAATCTGGATCACCAATTAGCCCCTTTGCACGCCTTTCCACCAAGTCCAAAGCTGCCAGGTGGCATTTCCCACCATAAAAAAGGCTAACTATTTCGAACTTCCCTGGTACGACATCAAGTGAACGAGATGAAATGACGGTATAATCAACCAGTAGAAGTAAACCGGAAAATAAGATCTTCCGCCATCTTACAAAGCAGAATTTGCACCAATACGCGTTAGCAATTTGTAGTCTCGCTACCAGGGCACCAGTAAGCAGGAGTAGTAAGTAATGCACGGCCACATGCATCACGCACATAGATCGAGCAGTTATCGGCGGCAGCGGCGATAGCGCGGCGTGCACTCGAACGATAAGGCGCGCTCGACTCGCCTATATTTCACACCACACTGGTTGCCTGGCCCAAGTGGGACAGAATATGATGGAGAAAGTTTTTTAAAATCAACTGGAATGGGGACTGTAGCCTTTTAAATCCATTTTAGAATCTTGCTTTTAAAACAAAGTCTCCCACCTCATCTCTCTGTCAGTATGAACGCAGTAAACTCGAAAACTACTAAACGGATTTTCGTGCAATCTACTTTTTACTTATAGATAGAGTGGTTCATGAGGAAAAATTGAGGTGTATAATACATACATTATAGTAGAAAAATCACAATAATTTTAAAGATTTCTAACACACCTGCGAAGCTGGAGTGGGCCAATTCCCTCTCCTAGAGAGAAGACCTGAGTCCCAGCAGTGGAAACAGAAGGCTGATTATGTTACGCTATATTTATTTTACAATCAAATTGCAGTCGTACAACGTCGTAAAGCTTGAATCTAACCAATTTACGGCCACTTAGTAATAGAATCTTCTAATACAACGCAATTTTTCGCCGTTTTTCCCCAGGGCAAAAGCTTCTCAGCATCACTATAAACCCGCCGCCACAACCTCGCAACTTGCGCCGCACCTCGCGACGGCGACAACTAATAAAACGATTTAATATCCACTTCCGAACGCTCTGTGCACCCTGCCTCGTAAACCTAACGGTCCACTACTTAGGTTATAAAATTAATAACCGCATTTAAATAACTGCTCTCGATCGGTGTTTGTGATGTGAGTATGTGGTTTTGAAGAAGGATTTTTGGAGTGACAATGTTTTTGGGAGTGACTTTGTAAAGCGAACAAAAAGCTCTTGATATTTTATAGGCTCTTAATAAACTAGTGCGCCTCACCATCAACGATTGCATCACTGCTTACCATCAGGTGGGATCGCAGTCAAGCACTAGTTTATATCAGATAAAAAAAAATAAAGAATAAGGTGATTCTTTGATACCGCGCGAATGTCTCAATCGTCTGGCCTAGTTTTTTCTTTCCAATTTGATGTTTTTATTTGCATATTAGTTTTCCCCGATCACTAAATGTATCAAAGGCACTCATTTGAGCCCAGTGCCTTACGATACAAAATAGATAGGTTCGAAAACTAGCTCTGATGAATGAGACATTCTGTCGGTTTCAAAGAATCACCCTTTAATAGGTTTAATTAGTGGCAAATTAATAATTAAGATTCATTTATTTGCTAACAAGTGTATCACTGTTAGATAAAAGCTCTGCCTCCTGGACTAGGTAATTAACCTGTATCTGAGGAGACTGTTCCCTTCTTAATTACATATTACAATTATGTTTGCTGTATACAATGCTAATTTATATTTATTTTAATATGACTGGCCTGTTGGTCTAGTGATTAGTGATCCTGACTGCTATGCCGGAGGTCGTGGGTTCGATTCCCACCCAGGACAAATGTTTGTGTGATGAGCATGATCTTTTCTTCTGTGTCTGGGTGTAATTTAGGTATCTATAATAATGTATTTAGTATGTTTATCAGTTGTCTGGTACCCATAACACAAGCTTTGCTTAGCTTGGGACTAGACAGCGTTGTGTGATAGTGTGGTATATATATAATTGTAACATTGAATTTGGCCAAAAATTAAAGGATAGAAACATTTTTAGATCGATTTTTCTGCCGTATGATATTTCCTCACCTAATAATCTCTTCAAAGCAATCCCACTTGCAATAGAAAAATGAAATTCTTTATCATTAGTACCTTCGTAATTTTAGCCGAAAGAAATGCACTGTTGGATGTAAGCCTCCCTCAAATGTGGCCACAAGGGCCCCGTCTCCAACCCTCACCAATCCTTAATATCTAAGTAAAACCCCTAATCACTTTAAAATCAAGCTTTTATGCTTTCCTATCAATCGTTTGAAACATACTAGAAACCTATCGAGCTGATATAAAACTGCACAGCATAGCAACTTTGTATTAATCCTCGGAACGTTTCTGAAAATCATAGGGGCATTAACTGAAACATTGTCGTCTTAAGAAATGGCATAACTTTATTATCAATTTCTATCACAAATCACAGTATATTTACTAGTTTACAGATTAGTTGTTGGGTAATAAAACTTAAAGTAAATTTACTTTCATGCGAAAAATTTGAAACTACTACTCTTTTTTCGCTTTGAGAAAATCATCTGACATCCCCCGCTCTTGGGCGGAGCGGGAGATAGTGACTTGAGACTTTTACTGACTAAATATCTTTCGAATTAACCCTGGCCCCAGTAGGCTTCAACTCAGCTGGGCCCCTGCTGTTGCTGACTTGGACTCGGTCCGGACAGTTACCAGACGGTCGGACAGCGAGCTACCCATTGCTCACCGTCCGCAAGCCCGCGCTTACGGTGGCCGGAAATCGGGATCGGGAAATCTACAACTTAAACTCCTCTCAATATTAGTTTGGTCTTCGTCATAATTGTTATATGTATTTTAAGTTTTCTTAATAATATAATGATTTGATAATTTATCATAGCACCTACTTAGCTTAATATTTTAGCATATATGTGTATATTATTATTATAAGGAGTAATTTCAATGATACATACTTCATTCTATTTTTATGTATCTGGTATGTATTTATTGTTGTCTTTTTTAACCTAAAAGTTGACTGGTAGAGAATACCCTGTTGCATTAAGTCCGCCAATGTATTACTACTGTACATGAAGTTTATATAAATAAATAATAATGTTTCTCTCACAATACCGCGCATCCAATATCGATAAAACATGAAACCAGCAATCAGCCATAAACTCTTTGAGACTTTAAAGCATGCACTTCATATCAATTTCTTTCAAACGCTCCGATCCGTTTACGGCCCGTACATTATCTGCGTGAATCGGACCGGCACGGCGCGACATATAGCGCGCGGTGTCGCGCCTTATCGTGCGGTTGCACTCCCGATATCGCGCGAATAGGGTTGCCACAACAAAATAAATAAATAAATAAAAATAAATAAAATTTTATTCAAAAATATAAGGTAATACAGTAAAAACATTTTTTTCCTTAATTTATGTCAAGTTCACAAGTGCTATAAGCCTGAACTAGGTTATCCTGTGTTTCAGGCGAGAAAAGGTAAAATAATATAACTAAATAATCACAGTAATTATATAACAAAAAGGTAAAATATTCATCTAATAGGTATGTAAAAGAGGTGTAAATAGTATAAAAGTCTTACTTGCTAAAATCTTAATATATTATTTAAGCTAACTAATCATAATAAAAAGTGCATAACATCTTTATCTTAGTACAACTAATAACTTCTCTGTATCTTCATAGGACAAATTTTGTAGGGTTTCCTTGAGAGCTTTCTTGCAATTTATATAATTTAGGGAATAAATATTTGCTTTTGCATTTAATCTGTTATAGAGTAGTGGTCCCAGAAATACATAAAATTTAGCTGTAAAAGCATGTTTTGTGCTTTTTGTGGGACAAACTATATCTTTCCGTCTCTTTTTAGTATGTTCAGTGCTAAAGCGGAGGGCTGCGTGCTGTTTTAATACAGTGCTCATTATGAATAACTGCCGGACTGTTAGTACTTCACAAGTTTTGTAGAGCAGGTCAGTGGGAAAAAGGAAAGGGCGGCAAGTAGACACCTTGAGAATCGCTCTTTGGGCTCTTTCGATTGGTAGTAATAAAGTTTTGCCTGCTCCACCCCATGAGGTAATGCAGTATGTCAAAATTGACTGACATAGAGCAAAATAAACTTGCTTAATTATTTTTGGGTCCGCAATATGTCGCAACTGCTTAAACACGAATATCAGCTTACGAACTCTATTATTTAAGACTTCCATATGTTGTTTGAACGTAAGGGTCTCATCTATTACAACACCTAAGTATTTTATTTTGTTAGTCTTATTAATATTGGGACACATAAGCGGGCATTCTGCAGGGACTGTACAACAATGAGCATACAACGTTGAGGAATTATTTGAAGTTTGTTTGCGCATGGAAAACTTTATATAATTTGTTTTATCTGTATTTAGGGTTAATGAGTTGTGCTGAAGCCATTTATTTACAATATTGAAGCCGTCTTGCGCAAGCTTGTGGACTTCATGTTCAGATTCAGCCGAAAAAAGAAGAGCAGTGTCATCAGCGTAAGATATTGCTATGCCGTGCTTTAGTTTTAGATTACATAGGTCATTTATGTATATCAAAAATAAAGTAGGCCCCAATACACTTCCTTGGGGAACACCAAAAGACGTGTTTTTTTGGTCTACGCTGAGGACACTGCCAATCTTAACGCACTGAGTACGGTCTTCTAGGTAACTTTTGAAAAGTTTTAGCTGAATACCTCTTATACCCACTGTCTCAAGCTTGCGCAATAGAGTAGGAATATATACTGTGTCAAAAGCCTTGGCAAGGTCCAGGAAAATACCTACTGTATGGTTACCCTTGTCAAGTTCTTGCGCTAGAAAGTCAGTCAGATGATGTACGGCATCGGCAGTTGAAACTTTAGGTCTAAAACCAAACTGACGCTCCGATAAAATTGATTTGTCCTCTAGATATTTGAACAACCTTTTATTTATGATTTTTTCCAATATTTTAGACATAGCAGGCAGTAGAGAAATAGGTCTGTAATTGGTTACTTGTTCTTTACTGCCAGATTTATGAACGGGGATAACAACTGCTTTTTTGAGGCACTCGGGAAAAATACCCAAAGATAAACACATTCGAAAAATGTAAGTCAGTGGAGGTACTAAAATATTCCTGAACTGTTTAATAAGTTTATTTGATATTTCATCCCATCCAACTGCACATTCATCTCTCAAGGACATGATTATATTGTCTACCTCTGTCTCGTCAGTATCAAGCATGGCAAAGGATGATAGAGTGGAGCTACCCATGATAGAAGTGTTCCTTAGATAAGGAGATTGACCCCGGTTAATTTTTTCTGCTAGAGACTTTCCAACGTTAACAAAGAAATTATTTGCTATGTTGGCAGACGTCAGCTGTGACGAGTGCACTTGTAATAAACTTGAAGATGACTCATTTTGTTTCGAGGAAAAAGTTATATTTTTAATACATTTCCAGATCTTTTTACTGTTCGTTCCAGCCTTATCCAGTACAGTTTTATCGTAGTTGCTTTTAACCTTTTTAAGAAGATCATTACAAAAATTACGATATCTTTTGTACGACAGTTGTAGGACCGTATTCTCTGGATGAGATTTACATTTCATATGCAGTTTATCTCTGTGTTTCATACAGCGGATAAGACCTGTTGTGATCCACGGTTTTATGTTGCAATTTTTGTTGCTCAACTGCGATATGACAGTATTTTTCTGAATTGCATGACGTACATTTTCTATTACATACATCATACAATACTGCGGGTCAGCGGAATTATAGACTGGATCGAAATCGATGACGCGTAAGTCTTCTTCAAGTTTATTTATATTCAATTTCGAAACGATGCGAGTGTTTTGTTTAGGTAAATTACAATTTAGTGTTAGTAGGACAGCATTGTGATCCGTTATTATAGAGTTAATAACAAGTGCAAGTGAAGGGAAATTTGATTTAAGTATGATATGGTCCAAGCAAGAGCCACTATGATGTGTAGGAAAACTATGTGCGGGGAGCAAGCCATGATATGCGCATAGGTTGAGGTAGTCCTGAGCAGATGCGTCAGCACTTCCTGGAAGAATGTTTATATTAATATCTCCAATTACTATCGTGTTTTTAAAAGGTGATAGGTTTTGCAAGACATCATTGAGAGAGTCAGTAAAATTGTTAGCATTTTTGAACGAGGGCGAGCGATATAACGCTACTATAGCAAAATCTGATCCAATCTTCACTACCAAACTGTTACAGTCTTGCATATTTGGTTCCTCTACAGAGACCTTGAGATGATCTCTTACATAAACTATCACCCCATCATTTTGATTGTAATTCCTATCACTTTTGTACATCTTATACCCTGTGATTAGTGGTATATTATATTTCTTGGCAAGCCAGCATTCTGTTAAAACAATAATGTCACAATTAATGTTGAGCCGTTGTTGAAAAGCGGTAAAGTTGTCAAAATTCTTAAAAATACTGCGAATGTTTTGTGTTAGTACGGTTAACGGTGATTTGTAGCTGGAAAGATATTGTTTGCAGCTTTCAACTTCACAAAGTCTAGACTCAGATACAGAAAAATTATCTAAATCATTAATTAAATTGTTTATCATAATAAAAATAAAACTAAAACTTTACTATATATAAAACTGAAAAACGTCTAAAATAAATAACTTATTAACGGCGCTCTTAGGCACCTTCATAATCTATTGAGTTGATAAACCTTTTTTCGGCCATAATTTTCGCGGGGCAGTCAGCTGCGCCTGTGTTGTGCTTGTCTGGCTTTTTGAAATGCAAGCAAGTAGCGCATTTTGGCTCATCTGACTTCTTTGGACATTCTTTGATTGAGTGGCCTTGCTCACCACAGTGACCACAGGTGTAGGACGTCTGCCGACATGATTTGGCAGCATGGCCATATTGCTGACACTTATAGCATCGTGTGACCAAGGTAAAATCTCTAACAGGGCATGATGACCAATTTACAAATACTCGTTCTTTTGTCATTAGAGCTTTGCGTATGACTGCCGATACTTCTACGACATAGTTACAATTGTCAGCGTCTCTCTTACCCGACTTATGGCTTAACTTGATTGAAGTCAAAAAGGTCTCAAGGCTGCAGTCCTGTAGCTTCTCGGCGAGATTTTGGTGGTATAAACAAGTAAAAACCTCGTTTTCTGACATGGACGTCGGAACTCCTATGATTATAACCCTAGGTTTCCTTTTATAAGGCTCGTCGACTGTTAGACCCGATTTTGTTAGCTGCTCCGATTGTCTCAGTTTCTCGATGTCGTCTTTCGTATCAGTGCTGATGATAACACCACCGTTTTTGGTCTTTCGCAGGCCTCTAACATGCAGCTTCATCTGTTCAGGGCAAATGATTTTTTGGACGAGAGATTTCGTCTCATCACTTGATTTTAATTTATCCTTCGGATAAATGGCCAAAGAACTAATGTTTGTCGGCTGGATGTAATGGTTGGCTCCTTTTTTGACCATGTCAGCAAAAGAAGCTCCCAGGGCAGGTTTTGATTTTTCTTCGACACTCAACTTGAGTTCCTTTAGTTGCTGTGAAAGGTCGAGTTGGGTTTCAAGAGCTTTGACAGCATTATGGGATTGGAAGGCTTTCGCTTTCATGTACTGGTACTGTACCGCCATTTGCGATGTGCCATGACCGATCTTCCGGCATAGGGCATTAATGCGCAATTTTTGGTCCATATTCAGCTTACCTTCCGCTGCGATAGTGCACACCTCCTGCAGGCTCTGGTCGATGGTCGTCATCCAGCTCTGAATTTCCGACGTCGTGACAGCTTCAAGAGTTTCGTTCTTATGCTGCGGCGCTTGAGAGGGAGGAGCGGGGACGGCTACAGGTGTAGGCGGCGGGGAGCGAGCACACCTACTTCTTGGACTGAAGGGACTATCCTCCATCGTAAAGTAGATTATTTATGTATTATTCACAAATCATTTTTAGAAAGAAACACCTCAAATCTAACGTATGAGTCACTTTACTTTACTTTAACAGCAATTTTATAAAAACTAGGTCACAATTTCACAAGTGATTATTTGTTTATACTAATATTGTTCGATACGTCTGTTCACTACGAACGTCAATCGATCGATCGATCGACAACGAAAATAAAGTAAATAAATGTTCTTGATTCGTGTGTGGCTTTATGCGGTTTTGGGGTTAGCTGTACTCTGAATTTGTTTTTCTGTGGCGTTAGGTTAATAGAGATTTATCTGTGTTCAGTGTTTAAAATCGGTAGGCAGCTGTTATTGCGAAAGTAAGTGCTGAAATCAGCTTTTTTTATTATTGATAGGCTGGCGTCTAAAATCAGCTGAAACATATTATTCTTCATCTGTCACAAAATTATAGGTCAGTTACCTATCGGCTATCGGCTTCTTTTATATTGATTTAAAATAATACCACTGTCAGGTTTTTACATTCCATTGCTGGGATACAGGCCTTCTGTCTATGAGAGGAAGTGGGCAATGCGGGTCTATTGCGGTTTTATTAAAAAAAATATTAAAGACAAGCTTTTTTCCACGACTTCACTTCCTTGCACAGGTAACAATGTGTGCCCTTAGTCACTCAGCGATGGAGCTTTTTCCAGGGAATGAAAAATTTTTTGTAATCGAATTACACTTCCACATTTTACCTTTGCAAACATAGAAAAATAGATGGTTGTCCGACAAAAATCACTTATAGCGACAAGACTGTTAATTAAAACACCCTATAAATTCTAAGCTCTTACAGTGTTTTTTTTTATATTGTATTGATATAAATTATATCTATAGAATCAATTTTGCCTCTGTATATTAAAGAATAAGTTTCAATAATACTCTTGCATTATAAACAACTGCATTCCACCTACACAAAACAAACACAATCTTAGGTAGCCACGCAGCCACAAATCTTTATCAAAATTCATAGAGTAGTGGTGAGATTCACAAAACCCGGGAGATACAGTGTTCGTGGCGATACGGCGGGTGTTTGACGGCGATAACGGGTCGCCTGCCCCGCTCGGACGCCTCACCCCCGCGTAGGACGTCCACGCTGACGGGGAAACTGGGACAGATGCAGCGGTATATTAGATTTTTTTCTTTTTTTTTGGAAAGAAAGAAAGAAAACTGACATGTGTTTAACTGGCTTGTTGGTCTAGTGGCTCTGAATATTATGACGGAGGTTGTGGTTAGCGTGATCGGCATGATCATTTTTTCTATCTTGGTGTAATCTTTAAACATAAAAGGAAAAACTGACGGACTTACATATCTACGCACAGCCAAAACTACCGGGACTAGGAGCGTGAAATTTTGCACTAGGTTTCTTTTTATGACTTAGGTGAGCACTAAGACAGGATTTTCCTAAATTTTCCCCCTAAAAGATACCTGTTTTCACGCAAGCGAAACCGCTGGCAGAAGCTAGTTTATCTATAATATGAATTACTCTTTATATTAGCGGAGTTAATTAAAAACGGAATATTATTATTATTTCAAACGGATTTATTTAGCACAACAAAGAGGACACAAACACTAGAACATAAAAAGTAGAAGAATCAAATAATGTGCCCCACATCTACTTCTTATCATAAAAATACACAAATCCAAGTCCTTAGTAATAAGTTTCTTATAAAAAAAATATTTTCTCAGAAATGTCCTCAAAACATTATAATTTGTGGTCACTGTAAAACAGACGGCTGCGTCTAACAGATGCAGTGTCTTGCGTCGCAGGGCGGGCGGGAGTTATCGCGACCTATCA
Organism: Mythimna ferrago; assembly: GCA_910589285.2. NCBI lineage: Eukaryota > Metazoa > Arthropoda > Insecta > Lepidoptera > Noctuidae > Mythimna > Mythimna ferrago. The sequence continues at coordinate 3,705,617 of OU342683.1, read as the reverse complement.
GCCCGCCCAACTTGTTACAAATATGCACTAGTTTTGAACGGTTTTTATTATAATTAATCTTATCGGAATATATTACAGTATGCTATGCCTTATCTTGAATACTTCACAGCTTAAAAAACTTAGAAAAGCTCTACAAAAAAAAATCTTTCACATAACATTACCATTTCGGAATAGCTTCAAAATCTATTCTCATATGTACCGTCAAAGTAAAACAAAAAAACGAACTCATAAATGCGAAATCTGGAAATATCACAAACCATAATATACATATAATAAGTATTATTCCACTAAATATCTCAAATCGTAGTCACTCTCAAGCGGACGACTACATCAGACAGATGCAGTGTCTTGTGTCTTCGTCGCTATTCGCTAGGCGATCTATTAGTCCGCCCTAGAATTCACAATATGTCCATAATTTAAGTTCATATTTAATCACATTGGTAAATCTCACTGCCTAAGTCCTTCACTTGCTGTTTTTTTTATGTTCTTAATAATAAACTAGTGCGCCTCACCATCAACGACTGCATCACTGCTTACCATCAGGTGGGATCGCAGTCAAGCACTAGTTTATATCAGATAAAAAAAAATGCTACGTGTGAAAGAATATCCATCTTTGTAAGCAAAATTGCATAGCAATATTTTTACTCGTGGGCCGTAACTGATACATAGAGTAATTTCTATACATGATACTTTTTTTTTTTTTTTTTGTTTCAACACTTGCGATTCGGGCACGCCACAATTATGGCGATAAGTCCCCTCTTTGAGGCGTGGCTGGAAAGACCTCACGGCGTCCTTACCTTCCGCATGACACAGGTCCTCACCGGAAATGGCAAGTTCGGGAGGTTCCTGTTCCGAATCAAAGCGGAAGTGACGCCCGGGTGTCGCCACTGTGCGGAACGCCCGCAGGACACGGTGGAGCACACAATCGCGGTGTGCCCTGCTTGGGTGGAGCATCGCCGTGCCCTCGTGGGGGTGATCGGCGGCGGAGACCTCTCGCGCCGGGCCTTGGTCGAGGCCATGGTCCGGAGCGAGGAGGAGTGGCAGGCGGTCGCCGACTTCTGCGAAGCAGTAATGCTCGCTAAGGAGGTGGCCGACCGCATCAGGCAAAGGCGCTCTCGCAGCCGCCGGGATTCCGATCCCGATTTCCAGCCACCGTAGGCGCGGGCTTGCGGACAGTGAGCAATGGGTAGCTCGCTGTCCGGCCGTCCGGTAACTGTCCGGACCAAGCCCAAGTCGTCGACGGCGCGCGCTATTCCCGCGCGCCTCAAGGAGTTGTCAGCAACAGCAGGGGCCCAGCCGGGTCGAAGCCTACTGGGGCCAGGGTAATCCGAAAGGGCGCTCGAGCCCCGGTATGAAGGCTTGAAGGAACGGGATGGGTTTTTTAGTCAGTAAGAGTCTGACACTATCTCCCGCTCCGCCCAAGAGCGGGGGTTGTCATAAGATGATTTTTCACATCGAAAAAAAAAAAAAAAAGACACTTGCGATTCCAAGAACTTGTTTTTGTTTTCGTGTTTACCAAATTTTTTCTCTTTATTTTTAGGAACTTTAATCATAAAGAGCATGTCAGCCCATCGTAACTTAAAATAAGTTTACAATAACAACTTAATAAAAAACACAATTGATTGAATGTTTTATACCAAGGTTGAGCTACCGACACATTGCCATGTCAAATGTAATCTTAGTAGCATCACTTCAAGGATTGTGTGTGCCTTGTGTTGTACTAAATTAATTAATTTTTCTTTCTTGTTCTTGCCCAGCACCCAACTACTAAAGAGTCCAAGTCTTAGCATACTTAGATTTTTTAGATATTTCAATTTTTATACGCACCATACCCTGAATCCTTGTCGTCGAGATGTATTTAGTATATTATCCCGTTTACTACAGTAAATGATAGTCCCAGTAAGGCGGGCGACTGCGTCTACCAGCTGCAGTGTCTTACGCCGCGGCGCCGCTCGCTGGGCGGCCCGGCGGAGTTATCGCGCGCGCCCAGCCGGTATCGCTATCAGTCCGCCCCAGCCGCCTTAACTTTCTAACGCGATGTGTGAATGTTTTCATGTTTATTTTGTTCGAAATTTGCCTTTTTAATCTTTGGAGGTGAATGATGAGTGGCTTTGAATTGTGTTTTTTTGATAAATAAATAATTTAAGAAGTTACTTTGAAATTGATTAGGTTCGCGTTTTGCTTTTTCCTAAGATAAGTAAGATACTTTCAGACTAACAGAAATAAATGAACATCTTGTATTTACGATTCTATTTGAGATGTTTTTAGAAGTGTCCAACCAAACTCTTGCACTGTTTCATGATTATAATATTAAACACTACTTGATGGAGTATCTTATCGATACAATACAGTATAAATCTATACTAATATAATAAATAGGTAAAGTTTATTTTTATGTTTTTTTGTTTGTAGGAGGTAATCTCTGGAAGTACCTACTGGTCCGATTGCTAAAATTTTTTACCTTTAGAAAGCTGCATTATTACATACATTCATTACATAGGCTATATTTTATGTACGCGGGCGTAGTCGCGTGCAAAAGCTAGCATAAAATTTTTTTTATAAATCGAATTGTATAAAAAATCTTTTACCTACTTTTATTTTACATAGGCCTATATGGGTACATATAAACCGTCAGAAGCGTTATTGTCGTTTTCTATAGAGATGAAGCGGTAAGAAACTCCATGATTACTGTTATAAATAGCTTCATACAATAATAACTTATAAACAGAATCATAACAATTGATCAAAATCAACGATCGAACAAAGCGAGAATAGGTTCTTTTAGCAAAACCTCTTTGACTCACATCTCAATTGCGAAACAAAGATATGTATTGCACAACTAAAAACCAACGCAAAATCAAAACACACAAAATACAAAATCCACTGCAATTGTTTTAAAATATCAATTCTTAACACCAAAACACCAAAACGTCCTAAGAACCATTCACTGCCAATCGAAATTGAATTAAAACTACTTTTAGATAAGGTCTGAATTGGTTTGAGTAACGTAAGGAAGATATTTATTAGACAAAGAGTGGAAGTCCGCCCTCGCGATGTTTGAGAGCTTGCATGCAAGACAATTATCTTTATTAAGCTAAATACGTGCAAAATTTGCCCTCAGGCGTGTGTCTGTGTGGGCCAGAAGTGCTTCGAAAATATCGTCAGAATAACAGATTAAAGGTAGAACTATACTGCGTACACGTGTAACACACACGCCGATCTGGGCGCGTCGGTCTCCATACATTTTGTATGGAAACTAGACTTGTAGAACTGGGCTAACAGTCTGCTTCTGAAAGGAAGTCTCGGCCCTGGTATGAAAGGCAACGAAGGAACAGGAGTGGGTTTTTTGTCAGTAAAAGTCTGACACACCCTCTCGCTCCGCCCAAGAGCTAGAGGTGTATTTAGACAATAATAATATGTATATTATATAATAATATAGTAATAATAGAAAAATATATGTTAATCTTAAGAATAAATGCTAGAAAGATAGTGTGTTCAAAAGATAACACACCTAAATTAGTACGATAGAAAAAAAACCACGAAGATACCTCAAAAAAATACTTTTTTCTATTAATAACCCGACTTACTTTAGATTAATTATTATTATTTTAAAAGCAATATTTGATTGTTATAAGTACTTTAATTTTATAATCAAATCTTATCTTTTATCTCTTTTTATCTAATAGAGGCGTCAACAATTTTAGAGAATTCACGATCTTTCACTCACCATTAAACTATAGCCGCTTTAAAACAGTTAAGACACCCTCTCCCCTACTCATACTAGTTAGAAGAAACGATACAATTTGATAGCACAAACTACATCGCTTCTTCTGCTTATCTTTATGTTAATTGTAATTAAGTTTCTCGGCAATGCACCCGCGGGCATACGATATGACGATATTGTGTTCTGCATTCTTTGCTGAGATAACAGTCGTGAGGGTATCACTGACGCTTAGGGTGTTTTTCCACAAGAAATGTGCTATACAGCAATACAGCTATGGTACGAGAATGTGAAAGCTAAACTATGTGGTTGTTTCCACTGATGCTAAGCATAATAGTGCCAGTGTGGAGCTCCTTCACAGGATATGTGTCACCTCCTTTCCTGCACATGCACAACTACCTGCACCCTCCTTGACCTAAACGAAGCCAACGACAGAGCTGTCCAGGTGGCTAAATATTGGTCGGACAAAATTTGATTCAAATCGACGCAAGAAGAAGAAGAAGACTGATGCTATGCGGGGCGAGAAAAGATGTGCTATAAAGATGGCGTGCTGTATGGTAGCTGTGTAAGGAAGATGCGCAGCTAAGGGCTATGCGATGTGTGGACAGTAGGGAAGGATCTGCCCAAGGGATGTTATGGAACAGACATCCTCACGCCTCAGGCGCTGTGACCCTGATCCCGACTTCCAGCCGTCCAGTAACTGTCTCGACCAATTCCAAGTCAACGACGGCGCATAATGCTCCATACGCGCCTCAAAGATGTGTCAGCAATACGTAGGGGCCCTGCAAAGCCAATGCATGTTAAGTCCATGAGAAAACGTATGAAAGGAATACTCAAGGAACATAGGCACGGAGCAAATATAAAGGAACATAGGTAAATGGTACTGAAGAAACATAGGTAAATGATGCTAATTGCACATCCCAAAGCGTAGATCTCTATGGAGAAGTATGTGTAAGAAACTCAATGGACACTCTTCATGTTATGTATTGAAATATCTCGGTTACATGTTTCTTATCGCTACTATTACCTATGTGGGAACAATGTAAATAAAGTAAAAAAAAAAAAACAAATTCAGATTTAGAGCTTAGTCGAACGCGTTTCCCTCGATGCTAAGTTATGTGGACCACTGAAAATGATTGGTGGATATCAAACACATCCATATAGTAACGTATATTACATTCGACAGAACATATATCTGGTTGAAAAGCACCCTTATTCGTATATGGCATAAGTAAAGATAATAGTTATCATTACGTGACTATAAGCAGGCTGAAAAGGCTGTCTAATTATCGAGTTTAGTAGATAATCTTGTAATCATATCATTAATACATTTTAATCGACGGATTATTACGTATGTTGCTAGGTACGTAGCTGTGGGATTATTCGAATGATATACCTCGGCCCTGGAACCAAATACAGGAACTATAACTGAAGGAATACAGATGGATTCAGTCAGGTAGTTAGTAAAACGCTAAAGCTCTACCCAGAGCGGAAGAATTATTTGATGCTTTTTCACCTTCGATCAACAAGTTTTTCACTTTCAAAAAAGGTAAACAATTTCAGCAATACATGGTCGCACTTACCTGATTATTTAAGCCTTAACACTGTCGATAACACATCCACATTATTTCTAATATTCTGTTGTAACTTCTACATTGATGGTGTTCTGTAACTTCTGAATAACAAATAAATCTGCGTTTTTCCAACTATTATAAATCACCATCCAGCCTTCCTAGATTTAGCTGGACACTAGTTTCTAGTTCTTACCTCCCTGAAAAGATGCGTTAGTTTATCTACGTTATTTCTCAAACTGCCATTTACTCCTTTACCAAAATTAACAGGATTTCTAAACACTAGGCACAACGCACCCGTATCTCTCCGCCTCTATTACAAATAGCAGCGATACATTAAACGCCAGTAACTCAACAAGTGAACACAGTAACACAGTACACAGTAGAACCACGTTAGACAATCTACAATACGAAAAACACTAATAATTCCGAGTTTTAGTTTGTTTGGTAACCGACACGGTTTTAGGTTTGACACAGATTTAGAGAGGGACTGAATGAGTCAGTGTGTGTAGGTACGCTCAAATCACAAAGATTTGAGCGCACCTATCTCATATCTTTGTAATTTAAGCGTAGTACCCAAAGTCACTTGCCTTTGTTAGACAAAGGACACTTTTGCTAGAATTGATAATGGTTGGTATCGTAACTTACAAAACGCAACTGCCAGCTTTTCAGTGTTTTACTATCAGTTTCCTATAATTATGAACTGAATCCTAGACTTTGACCATTATCAGAGCTGTCTCTCTTTTAACTGGCTGAAAGTTACACTGATGCTAATCAAACATTAAAAAGCTCTATAGCATCACGCATGTGCTAGATTATCTAGTTTTGTTTGAGTTGTACACACATGCACAAAAGAGGATTTGGATTGGAGGATTTTTTAATCTATTATTAGCACACCTTCTTTTTCATGCAAATTGTTTTCTTTTTTAAATACCAAATGACACTAAAACGTTAAAACTCCGATGTTTTAATGCATTTGCCTTAGTTATATTTAAAGAGTCCCAATTTACAACATTTATATTTTAATGAAACTACAGTGCGACTTTACTTATTGTTAAATTGGAAAGATTGCCAATGGTCTGCCATAGACAAATTTATCCTAAATGCCTTTGCCAACCACCAAAAGGACATTCCCATCCCAACTTCCAGTGCCACATCCAGCACTCTAAGTCCTCAGCCTACGTGCCGTATCTCGAGGCGGGCTCACGCGGCGCTAACGATTTATTTAGTGACGCTGTAACGACGTTTGTTCTGCCGCGCCACACGTCACGGGGTAGTTGCGTTTTTATCACGAGATAACGGCACTGGGACAGGTTTTTTGAAGGTTTTTGAAGGTCTGGGAGGTGCCTTTGTAGAAGGAGAGTCTTGGTTCTAATGAGCGAGAATTATCATCACCTTCCTACTCTTACTCGCAACGCGTTTATAATTTTTTATTCTTTTTTCTTAATTATAAACTAGTGCTGCGTACGATCCAACCTGATGGAACGCAATCGTTGATGTAGAAGCGCACTAGTTTATTAGGAGCCTATTCATTGTAACCTTGAAGAAATCTATATTATAATCGATTTAATTTTTTTTAAATTTCTTGATACACCAACATAGCAAAATTTTAATTTTGAAAAGTATTTGAACCCTAGAAGAGCTTTTTAAATAGGCAAGCATGTAACGTTCCATCGTCGACCACGTGTCACTAACCATTACGTGAGATTGAACTCATGTCACTCGACAAGACTCAATAATTATACAATTATACATAATTATTAGTGATGTTCAAACTAAAACTATTGTTGAAACTAATTCAGTCCATAGCTGTGTATCTTTGACTCATCTAAAAACAAGCAATGAATATAAGTAGGTATATGCACAGATAATACAATATTAACCTTTTGAGAAAGCTGTAATATAAATTTATTAAAGCATCTGTTTGATTAGAGATAGATCCAATTTAGAAGTAACAAAGAAACTACTAAAGACTAAAATCAAACTATTAAATTGTCGTCACAAAATAGCTATTAGAAAATCGATCCAACCAAAATGAAGCCATAATGTATTCATTTACAAAAGCCGATCCACTTTCCTCTATAAAATTATTAGTAAGTAATATCTTTTTAAGGCGTATTAAAAAATAAATGAGTTCCTGTAATCTTCGAGTCTGGCTTGAAGTCACGGCTTCCAAGACGACTTCTGAAGGCTTTGCAAGACAAACTTTACGCTAAGACACGCGGCTTTTATTTAAAATCCTTTTTGCGGTATAAATTAAACATTTTTGCGGAGATTCTGTTAAAGCATTTTACAGCAGGAGAAAGAAATTTTCTTACAGGAAGAAGGGACAGGCATGGATAACCACAATGTAACTAGTCAGTGCGTGTTCGTGATTGAAAGAAATATTAATAGAAAGGAAACATATTTATATGTCGCGGAGACGTGTTTGAAAATGATAAACACCACGATTTTTTGCCCATTCCAAAGTATGTCGGTCTACCATCAAGACCTGTGATATTTTTTCTTTGCGATAGAACCCTTAGCGTAATGCCCGCCATACACGCTGAGAATACCTGACAGATTTGCCTCGTCAAAAAAAAAAATGGCCAATTGCGAGTTCCGAACCGTCCGTAGCAAAAAAACGGCAAAAAAAAATCATGTCTGTTGTATGGGCCGCCTTAAATATTTATTTTAACTTGTTTTTAGTATTTGTTGTTATAGCGACAACAGAAATACATCATCTATAAAAATTTCAAATAACAACGTAACGGTCCATGAGATAAACCTGGTGACAGACGGACGGACAGCGAAGTCTTACTAATAGGGTCCCGTTTTACATTTTGGGTACGGAACCCTAATAACTAGATATACCAAATAACACATTCCACAACCTTCGTCAATAACTAACCCCACCACATATCAATAACGCACAATATCACAATATAGCCACTCAGTTTGACAGAGCGCATGTCCAACAGTTGCCACGTTATCGGAATTAACATAAGAATCCAGTGTAATCGGCGCTTAATGTTAATTGGAGCAGCATCGTGTCGGACGCATCGCAATTTGTTGAGTCGCACTTTCTTTTTCTTTTTTTTTTTCTTTCTTTTTGAAATGGCAGCTGTTAAGGGGGAGATTGATTGGGTTGTTTAATTATCTTTATTCTTTATTGAACATACTATTATATTAAACAACCTTTTGCCCGCTGCTTCACCCGCGTACATAAAATATAAGCTATGTCACTTAGGAATAAAGCAGCTTTCTATCGGTGAAAAAAATTTATCAATCAGGCCAGTATTTTCAGAGATTACCTCCCACAAACTTAGGGAATAAAAGTATCAAGTCAAAGTCAAGTCAAAAGTTTTTTATTTCACATAGGCCTACATGGGCACTTATAAAACGTCAGAAGCTAGTGTGTATCCAGTATACTATTCCAGGGTATAGTATACCCATGTGCCAAATTTCACGCGAATCCGTCCAGTCGTTCAAGCGTGAAAAAGTAATAAAAATAAACAGCAATTTTTTGACGCCATATTTTAGTTTGATTTTAGTTAGTTGGAATTAGCGTAGGGTTTTATTATTATTGTTTTACTGTAATTATAGTTATTTAAAAATAGAAGTTACATATGTACATAGTTAGGTTTTAGTATAAATAGTTTATTTAGTATTTAAGTTTTTTATGTACATATGTATTAAAATAATTAGTTGAAAAGTTTAAATAATAAATCTACAATAAACATTAAAGAAAAAAAATAGAAGTTTATTTTTTTTTATTTGTTTTCAGGTAAGTACACCAAAAGATGAAACAAATCATACCACCTAAAGTTTTGAAAGGTAAAATGCATGAAATATTATTCCAATATTTTGATTAAATGACAAGATTAAGGACTATGAGCTGTAAAAATATCGTAATTATTTTTCTAGAGCAAATATTTGTATTTTTTTTTACTGTACATAGGCTCGCGGTTTGGCCACTACCTCACCTGATGGAAAGCGACGATGTGGTCGACGATGGAGCACGCTTGCCTAGAAGTAACCTATTCACTTTTGACTTAAAGACCCCTAAGTTGTAGCTATCAGGAAACAGACACAGAACATACACCCGGAATAAAAAGTCCTATGTGCTATTCATGCTTATCAACATGGTCTAACAGTGTTCTAAACATCCAAATCGTTCAGTCATTTAAGTGTGAAGGACTAACAAACACACAAACATTCATATAAGCCAAAATATGCTAAAGCCTGATAGCTATAACCTGAGGAGGTTATAGCTATCAGGAAACACGGACTCCAGCACGAAATTTCACTCTTTAGTATTCACTCATAAACAAAATGTTCAAAACAAAATCTTCTAAACCTAAACTACTCAAAACCATTTTCAAAACGCATAACTCAAAACAAAGCCTCCAGTAACCAGTTACCACGAAATTAAAAGGTGTTAGTATCCGCCCGCCCTGATGCTATCGCCGCCCGCCCAACTCTAATTGAATATATATCGACTCAGGTACGAAGCTAATGGGCTGATAGAGCGGTTCTATCTTGTGTTGTAGTTGTAGTTCAATTATCGAGGGTAGTTTTTAAGTTTAACGTAAGCCTTCTGAATTGAGAATTTGGAGTTAAAATGTGTCAATGGTTCAATGCCGGAGTCTGTGTTGCCTGATAGCTACAACCTAGGGCTTTAAGTCAAGAGTGAATAGGTTACTTCTAGGCACATCATCACTTACCATCAGGTGAGATAGTGGTCAAACGCTAGCCTATCAATAATAAAAAAAAAAATGGTTTTGATTTCTTGACTTTAATTTTGTGATTATCTAAAGAGAAAAACAATCGTAGGTATGTAAGTTTATGAACTGCCTAATGAGGCAGTTATTCGACAGAATAATAATTCTAGTAGTCGCATGCGCAACTACGTAGCAAAAAGTCTGGGATTAGATTTTATATAACTACGGTTCCATTAAGTAGGTACCTAAATTATTATCTTGGTAAATATATTACAAAAAAAATATATAATTATTTTCCATAGCATTTCGGAAAATCAAGCATAGCCCATATTGCCCATTACCTTTTATGAGCATAACACTTAACTTTTTCTCTCGTCCTCAAACAAATATGGCTGCCACAGCTACGTCATCAAATTTAATTGAAGACGCTTAACATGGCGGAAGTCCACAAAATAAACATTTACAACAACATTTAAAATCCAGAAAAACAATATTGCGGAACTCTCACTGACCCTGCCAGGGTGCTGAAGATAGGCATCTCAGGAAACATATCGAGCCTTAACAGGGGAATAAATAAGTACGGATGCATTAGGGCGGGCGGGGCGTTAGCCTCAGGTGATCTTCCGCCCGCCCTGTATCTCTGATAACGTACGTTAACGGCTGTTAACGGGCGTTAGCGGGCGTAACGACGCCGTTAGTAGAGGTTACTTCCTCCGGCATTGTATAGAGTGGTCGAACTTTCTAAAATGGCCGCTTGCTCCTCGTAAATTTGTTCGGCGATCGGCGACTGTGTTGAATTTGTTATCTGCGAGGCTGTTGCTCTTTTAAGGTTGCTCTAAGATCTTGGTAGTCTATGGCATGTAGGTACTTAATAGTGGTACTAACAGCATAATAGATAGCTGTCCCCGTCTTCTTTCAGTCAATCATCGACTACACTAATAAACAAAGCAATTTTACTTTTTACGACAGTTCTGCTATGACCTTATGAGGAGTTCCGTTCCATTTCTTTGAAGTTCATCATCAGATCTTAACAATATTTCTATGAGACTAATTGAAGAGTATACTTTTCTTTCGATCGGCGACTATGTTGAATTCATTATCTATGAGGCTGTTGCTCTTTTAAGGAGTCCTAAGTTGCTTCTAAGATATTGGTGGTCTATGGCATAACTGATATCAGTTTTGCTGTTTGTACCATTACCAAGTACTGTACACCTATGTGTACAGTATAGTATATATTAGTAATATTTGTGTAGTAGCCTTACAAGTCTAAATATACACCGTTAAATTTTGATCGTTTTAATCCCGTGGAGGATCGATCCGGCACATGAAACACTATCAGTTTGTAAAGATAAAATTAAAAAATAAAGTACCTTTTTTTAAAAGCTCGTAGTAATTTACGCATGTACGAAATTCATTTCTTTAAGAAAACGCCAGCTGAGCGAGCCCAATGACCTGCAGGTAGTTAGCACGCAACGCCGACTACTACCTACAGGTCATTATACTCGCTCAGCTTATTTTTTAATTTTATCTTTACAAATCGATAGTGTTCCATATACCAAATCGACCCTCCACGGATTAAAACGATCAAAATTTTGCGGTGTATATCTATAGAGTCTTATAATTTATATAGTGTGTTGGGTTATTACATTATCTATGTCTTTTAATATAGAAGGAGAAACTGACTGACTAACATAACAACGCACAGCTGAAACAACTGGGTCTAGGAGTGTAAAAATTTAGACAAGGTTTCTTTTTATAACGTAGGTGACAAGTAAGAGACAGTTTTCCAAACTTCACCCCCAATGAGGATTAAACGGGGGTCCAAAATTAACATGGAGAAACTTGTGTGTAGTGTTTTATTTAAGGTATTAATTAATGTTTCAATACTTATTTTGTTCATTGTGTGCCAAATAAACATGTTTTCTTTCTTTCTTTCTTTCTTCCTTTCTTAATTTCTTTCTTTCTGTTTTAACGCGGGCAAAGTCGCTGGTAGAAACTAGTTCAGGATATTTTGACTCATATACAAACAGAGCTATAAATAAAATAATAAAATGTCCTTCAATTGGGAATAGTCAATGTCAGACAGAAAATTTAACAGGCGTTCAAAATGGCTAGATATTGTGATTTAGATCGTATCTAGATATTAATATTAGACAATGTCCATTAAAATGATACATTTCAACGATTTGCCCGTATGTTTGTGTATACTTATTATTTATTGGTGTCTTTATTATTTTCGAGACCATAACTTAAATTGTTTTTATGAGCTGGCAATGGAAGGTGGATTTTGGAGAATTTTATACTGTTTTGTCTTTATTACTGTTTTTTTGATTAATATCTTTAATTTTAATCTATTTTAATTTACTTCTTTTACTGTGCATTATGACATTTTTATTGACATTAATTTTAACAAACGAACTGTGTAAATTGAAATTTTAATAGATTTAATTTCTTTAAATCTTTCTTTTTATAAATACATATTTTTTCAGCCTCTGGCAATCGGTACACGGTTCAACTAAATCGACGATTATCATAACTTAATTTGATTGATTCATTTAAATTGAAAGGCTTCAAAACGAACAGACATTGACTTTTTAGTACACACTCAGGTACTGAAAAGCAAATGCCTGTAGTTAGGTATAATCTTGAAAAAAAAAAATCAAATAAGTGTCACCGTACGTTTTAGGTAGTTACAGTTCACTCCTTCTCGCTCCCCCGTATTTTATCATTGCCCACCCAAAACAAAAAATGATCCACAAAACCAGTGAACGCGATATTTGAAAAGTATTTGTACTTTAAAAACAAAGGAATCTAATGACACTAACACTAAGTTCAACCAAATTAATTTACATTACCAGCAATTACGCTAGTTTGATTTGGTTGATTCTCCTAATTGGGTGACCAGCGGTGGCCGACTGGTAATGCCATCGATTTACGAGTTGTAGGTCGCTGGTTCAAACCCAGCCAGGCGCATTACTTTGTGTAATTTATTTCATCACTGCTGCTCTCAAAACGGTAAAGGGAAAACATCGTGAGGAAACCAGCATGTCCTAGAACCAAAAATTCGAAGACGTGACATTCACCAACCCGCACTGGGCCTGCGTGGTGGATTACTGCTCATTACCTCTCCTAAAGAGGAGGCCTGAGTCTCAGCAGTGGGAGCATTAAATTGATTATGCTTATGCTTACCTAAATTGAAAGGCCTTTTACTGCGCCTTTGTAAATTGAAAGGCGTAGTAAAGTGAACCGTGTATTTTATAAAAAATAGACGTTTTTCTAAACCGTAATCACCTTAATAGAGATGCCCACGTATCCCAGTTTTACGAGCCGATAAAAGTAAAGTTATTAGCCTTATGGACTCTTTGCCTTTACAAGTATTGTGTGCATTAAAAACATGTTCGACATAGACTATAAATTGTACTCTGATATATATAGCTTTTACGACTTGAAGAAAGATTGTAATGCATGATTCTTTAGTTAGTTGATTAGTTTTTAGTACTCATTTAAGTTTAAAAATAAAAGCAGTGAGAATAGAATGAACTTTATTGTACACAGTAATAGTAACATAACTTTTACACTAATTTAAATATATGAGCACGATGGCGGTTTTATCTCTAATAGTGACTCTATCAAAAAACCTTAAAGCGAAGTAAAAGCGAAAGTAACTCTCTCTCTGTGTCTCCTCTTAACGTCTAAATCATCATCATCATCAGCCTTTTTTTTAATGTTCCTACTGCTGGGACTGAGGCCTCCTCTTTAAGAGGGAAGCTCTCAAGTTTCATTCAATTCATCGCATCTATTAAGAGAACGTCTTAATAGATGCATGGAATTGGATGAAACTTGACACATGGCTAGACCATGTCCTAGAAAAGGTAATAGAATACTTTGCTTGCTGGCAAAAGCTTATTTGTAATTCTAAAAATAATAAACTGCAGCTCAGTTACACGGTGCTATCTAAACTAAAACCTAACTTAAAAATGCTACAACAATATCAAAACTTCGTAAAACTACAGGTAATCTGCACAAACCATCTAGAATCTTGCAGCCTTATCTATCAAACTAGCTTATTTACTTTAAAATTCAGAACAATTCGGCGAAATCTGAAGCATCCGCGTTCTCAAGTTCGTATCGCGCTCGAATATATCAGGGCGCTGTATCTTCGCCAGTGTTGCCAGTTGTTAGGCTTTGGTTACCGGGATTGCCATATTAAAATACAGGGAAATCTATACACCGTTAAATTTTTATCGTTTTAATCCCGTGGAGGGTCGATCCGGTACATGAAACACTATCGATTTGTAAAAATAAAATTAAAAAATTAAGTATCTTTTTTTCAAAACTCGTATTAATTTACGCATGTACGAAATTATTTTTTTTAAGAAAACGTCAGCTGAACGAGTTCAATTACCTGTAGTTAATAGTCGGCGTTGCGTACAAACTACCTACAGGTCATTGAACTCGCTCAGCTGACGTTTTCTTAACGAAATTAATTTCGTACATGCGTAAATTAATACGATTTTTGAAAAAAAGGTACTTTATTTTTTAATTTTATCTTTACAAATCGATAGTGTTTCATGTACCGGATCGACCCTCCACGGGATTAAAACAATTAAAATTTAGCGGTGTATACTTGGGAATGGGACCTGAAAGGAGATTTTTTTCGTTAGGTAAAATTTCATCCAGATGACATCCCCCGCCCTTTTGCGGAGCGGGAGATAGTGTCAGACTTTTACTGACTAAAAAACCCACCCTGTTCCTTCGTTGCCTTTCATACCCGGACCGAGCCTTCTTTTTAGAAGCAGATACTTGGCCCCAGTAGGCTTCGTCCCTGTTGGGCCCTTACGGTTGCTGTGAACTCCTTGAGGCGCGCGAGAACAGTAAGTGCCGTCGATGACTTGGGCTCGGTCCGGACGTTACCGGACGGTCGGCCAGCGAGCTACCCATTGCTCTCCGTCCGCAAGCCCGTGCCTACGGTGGCCGGAAATAGGGATCGTAATCCCGGAACTGAAAGGACCTAGGATTTTTTATCATTAACTATAGACTTTAGTTCAAACAATTTGTCAAATAGCCAGGTTTAAATTAACATTATCTCATTTGTAGAGGGTCCTGCAGGAATTCGAATATTTGCAAACAAATGTGTCGCACTCTGTCCGTGTATTCAAAATGCTTTATTAATTAGTTGTCTTATGTACTGAGCTAAAAAAAAAAAACAACTTGTGATTTATAATTATAGAGAAATAAAAAAAAAATAAAAAAATTAAATAATATTAGATAGTAAAAAAAAAACGTCATCTCATCACAAAAATCTAATTTTTTGTCAAAATACTTTCCAAAAATTTCCTGCATTTTTGCCGGGACACTACCAGCTCCAACCACTGGCAACACCGGCGGGCAAAGTAAAAGTTTTGGAGGGAAGTGCAGTGCATCGAGATACAGGCCAGATCTCGGACGTATAAAATTTCAAACTGCTCTCTAAGCTGCTCAACATTTTTCATCCACAATGTACCCGGATAAGCCCTGGAGATAAAACTAGCTATGATACATCGGGCTGTGCGAAGATTCCGATCAGTAATTTTAGCTTTTTGCTCTTTCTGTAACGGGAATGGCGGTTCGAAGTTTTTATTTCTATGATGAACGGTAGCAGGAAATGCTTCTTTTGTTACGGCGA
Source organism: Mythimna ferrago (assembly GCA_910589285.2). Lineage (NCBI taxonomy): Eukaryota > Metazoa > Arthropoda > Insecta > Lepidoptera > Noctuidae > Mythimna > Mythimna ferrago. Next base: position 3,689,957 of record OU342683.1, on the reverse strand, counting down.
GTATTAGTTTTTAGTAGAAAATTTTATATTGCTTGTATCACAGCTTTATATTGAGTTTATAAAGTACAACACCTTGCCTACGACTCCGACTAAGATCACGGTAATATTATAGAGGCGAAAGTTTGTGAATGTTTGTTACTTCTTCAAGCACGAACGGCTGATCGGATTTTGAAGAAACATTTTTTTTAATGAAACTACACAAAGATAGACCATGTCCTAGCACATAGGATACTTTTTATCCCAAAACTAGGTCATCTGGGAATCATTTGGGAGATTTTCAGCAGTTTAGTGTCCAAAGAATTATTTGAACCATTAACTTTTCAGTATGAAATAACTAAATGTATCAAACGCACTCATTTGCGCCCAGTGGCTTACGACACAAAATAGATAGGTACGAACATTAGACCAGATGAATGAGAAATTTTCTCGGTTTTAAAGAATAACCCTTTTAATACCCAAAATTATAAAGTTTTGTCAGCATTCAATCAAGTTTTTCTCTCCCAGAAACATCTTGGTACATGATAATCTAGTCTCCCACAAAAGCTCCACCAGTTCCTGGTACATTGTATTTGCAACCGTTTACAGTGCTCAAGACATCGACAACGATACGTTTGCCGATACGACTAACTTCGCAAGATCCAATACGAAACACCAAAAGTTGGTCTTACTGGCTTTGGTCCGAGTGGAGAGCGATAGCGGGTTAGGGTTTCAAAATAGTAATGTCAAATATATTATTAAAAAAAAAAACATGTAGGTAGATCTAATTGAATTAAACTATATTTGAGCCGTGAGCAGTGGTGGCTGAGTGGTAACGGCCCCGACTTACAAGTGTTGATCGTAGGTTCAAACCAAGCCAGGCGCATTACTTTGTGTAATTTATTTCATCACCATTGCTCTCAAAACGGTGAATGAAAACATCAAATTCGAAGACATGTGACATTCACCAACCCGCACGGGGCTCGCGTGGTGGATTACAGCCCATTCCCTCTCCTAGAGAGGAGGCCTGAGTTCCAGCAGTGGGGACATTAAAAGGCTAAAAGGCTGATTATTATGCTTTATGATATTTAAATGAAAATTAGGATACAATCATCAATATAAAGAGTGTTTTTGGTTCAAAATCAACAGTACTCGACCACATCGTCGCTTTCCATCATGTGGGATAGAGGTCAAGAGCGAGCTTATCAACAATCTGTTATACTCTCTTCTTCGCGGTTCTACCCGAAGTCTCCGCTCTTACTTTGGTCAAATCTTTTGCCACGTACAGAAATCGCGAGGCGTTTGTCTCGCATGCCTCGGGCTTTGTGGACATCTCTGCTCACAGTAAGCGATCGCGTCATACGATCGTTGCGAACGCCGCCTCAATACAAGCCGTGCGCTCCGTGTGGACGGACAGGTGTCGTTTGCGTTTTCTACTGACGAACACCGTGCGTGGTGGCTTGCGTGCTCAGCTTGAGCATGTGTCAGGTTGGCCTCATATGCCTCAGGTTGAGGCGTGCATGAAGAACCATTCGCGACGCACGCCTCGCGATGTCTGTGCGCGACGTTTCACAAATTTAACCGCGGTTTTCTCATACCATGGCCCCAACTCCGCCTACATTGCAACTAATACGGTTTAGATGCACTTGTAATTAAACTGTTATGTTAGTTTCTGTCTAATGTGGCGGGACGTCGCGCCAATGTTCCGCTAACGTTGGGAACGTGCGATAACATTGTTTTACGTACGATGCTGGGCCATTTGCATTCGTGGTGGGGTGTCGATAGTTCGGACGGGTTATCTCTAAGATGTCCTGGCTTCTTTTGGTAGCTGGAGTTCTAGATTCGTGCTTTCTTGTGTTTTGGAACTGAGAGCTTATAGTGTTGGGTTATCTTGAGTTTCGACTATCAGGCTGGTTTAATTTTTTTTATGGGATGTTTGGTTATTAACCCGTTGAAGCCGGAACGAGGATCTACGCGGGGCACAATGGCTTTTTAATTATGTCTCTAGTTACGGCATACGAAAGTTTAAGGAACTCCTCTTGTTCTGGGTTGATATGAGAGACACCGTCAGAATGGGAAGGCGAGCTTCCCATAAGTCCTGTCCGACCGATAAAGGAACCGAAGTCGTCAACAGCAAGTAGTGTTTCACACACACCTCAAAATAATTTGCACTACACACTAGGAACGACTCCTGTATCGTAAGTGTGTTCATAAACATGAAAACTCATAAACACAAGATACCTAGCCCAAAACATCTATCTGTAGGTCATACAAATATTTGTTCCGTGCAAGAATCGAATACACGACATGTAATGCAACAGTCAATCTCTCAAGTACTGCGTCAACCGTACCGCCAATTTTCTGCATTTTTTTTACAAGTCTTCACTTATAAACTTTTCTTTTTGTAATTGATATAAACTATACAAGACGTCAGATAAACTTCAAATAAAGTACATTGACCTTTTCATAAAATCTCCAGTATATCGAAGGTACACGAAAAACCATCAATGAACTGTTTTTCAGAAAAGGTAAAGAATCATGATAGATGTCGATTCAAGACAGCTTTATGTCTTTAATTCCGTTTTTGAAATTAAAAAAGTCAATAAATGTACGAGGGTCAATAACCGTTATTCCACGTTTATTTGACGCCTACCTTAGTACTTGACTGCGATCCCACCTGATGGTAAGCACCTCCACACTTCCTGACATATTTGTCTCATTTAAATGATTAAGAAGCCTATGTTAATGTACTGTTATGTCGAAATAAATGTCAAGTCGCGATGTTTTAGCCCCGATAACAACTTAAATTGATCCACTCTTGTTTTTTTACGAATTTTGATCATATCTTGAGCAGCTGATTATGATATTAACATATCCTGAAGGTTATACATATACATATGGATGCGATAGTTTATAAATAGTACATTTTGATACAAGTGCAGAAAGTTTGTATTCTTTATTATTTAGTAAAGTTTGAATTCGCACGTGCCGTAGGCGAGTGTGTTATGGAGCCAAGGGATGTAGTAACAAATTTGCACGTGTATCAAATGACTTTTCAATACACTTACAAAGAAATGAATAAACGGGGTTTGACCGGTAACTCGTGGGGATCAACGCGCGCCCAGCCTGATACGATAAATGTAATAAAATTGTGGCGGCGGACAGCACGCGCATATTTGTGCACTGGTGCGGAAAACTGTCTATTGCGTGCCTAAAAGCGGTGGGATAAGAGCGGGTTTTCGAATAAGTGTATTGAAAAAGCCTTTTTACGTCATTCAATAAACACTTTCGGGAAATAGCACTATTCCTGGTAAGTATTTAAGTGCTGCATTCGTCATCCTGCTAATTGCGTAAAGCAATCGCAATAGCTTCTATTTAGACAACTCGATTGACATTATATCTGTCAGATGTTGTCAAGTTGACAAATTTACTATAACGATGATAGTGTGGTGACCATATTAGCAGAATTGTTGTTTTTCAAGCGTGCCTACGAATATAAGTCAAGACTGAATAGATTGCTTCTAGGCAAGCGTGCTCCATCGTCGGCCACATCATCGCTTACCATCAGGTGAGATTGTGGTCAAACGCTTGCCTATCCATTATAAAACAAAAAAAAATACTTCTCTCTTATTTCTTTTAAAATAAACTTTAATTTCTTGATTAAAAAGGAAACCTGCTCTACGAATAGGAATTATCCGATTTATGAGATATTTATTTATTTTATTTTTTAAATTATTTATTTATTTTATTTATTTACTTTAGGTATTTTATTTTTTATTTACAGTTGCACATTTGGTCTTATAAACTACCTACATAAATAAAACACCTACATAACAGGAAAGTGAAACTTACACCGGTATCCATGTCGCTTAGATACCTAGGCACTGTTAATTGTTGAGCTAACAGTACTCGTACCTAAGTAATGACTTAAACTAAACAAAATCCTATTACACATACCCGTAACTTAATTACTCACATTCCTCAGCGCCTAAGCGACACACACTTTATCTATGAGATAGTCAGCTAACGCCGAAGCATTAATTTAGTGCCCCCATCCACGGTTATCAGTGAAAACTTAAAACATTCGGATAGCTGTGAGACAAATGAATCACTCTGCCATTTTAGAGCCGAGTGTACAGTGTGAAGGGACCTTTTGCGACTTTGACTTAGTGTCGAAGTCGATTTTTAAAGTCTGCTCTTTTTTTTCATCGTTTTTTTATAGGTTTGCGTTTGACCACTATCTCACCTGATGGTAAGCGATGATGTGGCCACGATGGAGCACGCTTGCCTGGAAGTAACTTATTCACTCTTGACTTAAAGCCTCTAGGTTCTAGCTATCAGGAAACACAGACTCCGGCTGTTGCCGATGGGCAATTCCTTAGTCTCATGTCTTTTGGTATGCGTGCTCAAATCCGCGTACCAAAAGACGTAGCGCTGAAAGTGCTTTCATAAGGTTAGATCAAATAAGTTTAAAGACAAAGATACAACTGTATTGGTCTGATGAAATATTTTAACAACATTACCACTTTTCACACTTTAACAAACAAAACTACTACCATCCCGCCCTTTTTTCACGTTGGCAACTTTTCTAGACCTAAAACAAAAATACTATTTATGAAAAAAACCGTCACCAAAAGCCGTTGCAAGTCCCCACATGTATGCCCCTGCCTTTACCGAGGATATAGGCACATAATATGTGAGATTGCGCCTGACCAGATAAAAGAGAGTGCTTTTTAAGATAACACCCCTCGTGAGAGACGAAATCCAAGTATGATTTAAATACATATCTGTGATGACTTCTTAGGGTTTATCTGGCGCAAAATGTCAAGGGTTTATTGTGAGATAATGTTAGGCGCGTGTGCTAAATGGTATTAACATATAGCGGCTAATTGACGGCCCCTGACTCATTGGGGAGTGTTAGTGTTCTTTGTGAAGGATTGCTTTTATTTATAGCAATGTGGGTTGTATATTAATTATTGGTATGCTTAAGTTTTATTATAATACTAGTTTTTACCCTCGGCTTCGCCCGCGTATATAAAATATAGCCTATGTCACTCAGGAATAAACCAGCTTTCTATTGGTGCAAATTTTTTTGCAATCGGACCATTACTCTCAGAGAATACCTACAAAAAAAAAACATAAAAATTAAAAAACAAACTTTACCTCTCTCTCTCAAACTTTATTATATTAGTGTAGATTAGAAGCATTTTGTGATTGGTTGTGTGCGAATTACCTACCTGACTTGATTCAGCCATCATCTTGCTACCAGAAAACGTTTATTTCAAATAGACCAATTACAGACACTTTTGAATTGTCAAAATGTCGGTCAGTCAAAAAAGTGAAGCTAAATTGCACGTTCCAAAGCGTAGATCTCGTGAGCGTGCAAGAAGCTCTATGGACACTCTATTAAATTATATTATGAGTTACATAAATCTTCGTTACATATTTTTTGTTGCTTCTATTATGTGACACAATGAAGATAAATAATAATAATATATTTTTTTTATTGTAATTTAATTAAGTCACTATCATCGGATAACCCGACGGATGGCGTGTGTCCACTCTTAAACTTTATTTACTGGTCGTCTATACCGCGTACATCGAAGGACTTGAACAATTTGCCTGCTGCGGTCTTCCTCTTCTTCTTCTTCTTCTTCTTCCTGCCCTTGTCCCGTTTTATTTGGGGTCGGCGCAACACGTTTTTTTCTTCCATTCTGTCCTGTCACTCGTCACGGTGCTGCGGTCTTTCTGTCTAATTATAATTTAGATGTCTTCAAGGCTAGAGTGAATAGGCTCTTTATAAATTAGTGCAATTGACCAAGGATCCAACACTGTATGATAAGCTTAGGGGCCCAATAGGGCCAATGTCCGCTAGGGCCGCGAAGAATTTTTGAAAAGGAATCCTGCGGTCCTAGAATGCAAAGGCTGAAGAAGACAGGTGTGGTTTAAGTCAGTAAAAGTCTGACACGCCAACCCACTTCTCCCTGTAGTAGAAGAAGTCCCTGCATAACTTCCTACCTCAAAAAAAAAGAACACTCTCGGATCGTTTTTCCGGGAGTCAACGAGCTTCATTGACTAACGACTTAGAACTTTTATGGTGTTAAATCACTGTTGATTCTCACTTTCTAGAGTGACTTCTTCTCTTCATACCCAAACAAATATTTTGGAGTAATTTTGCGGTTCATTCTACGGCATGAAAAGAAGTAGCAAGGAAAGTTTCAATAAAATTACGTCTTTATTTTAATCCTGATATTAATTTCATTTTTATCCTGACAGCAGGAAACAATTTATTGAGAGATTCTGTGTCAAAATCCTATTTTTCGAATGATTAATATTAGACTCGAAAAATATTCCAATTTGATTTTTTTTCTTAAAAGAAAAGACAATCACTAAAATATTGATACCTACAAAAATTGTAGTCAATTGGTGCTTACATAATATCCGCTGGATAGTAGAGAAAAACAAATTAAACACCCGAAAACACATTAAAATAACTGTATTAAGTTATTTAAATAGTTAAGCAATAACTTGTGTTAAGTGAAAGTGTGCCAATCTAAATCTTATCTTATAACTTTATAAAGATTACCCGATTACATTTATTTTAATAGGGCCGGTCTATATCCGGAGGATATCTTCACAGAATTTTTTAGATTAGATGAAGAGATTTCATGTGAATAATTTTGTAGAAGCATTATGAGTTTTTTGATCCCAGCGTCAGCTGGTAAGCAAATGGGTATTCGGGCATTGTGTTACTGGGTCTAGTCTCAGAAGTTGGCATCCTAAGAGTAGATCTACATCTACACCACACTATAATATAAAGAAGGAAAGTGTTTATTTGTTTTTATTTTTTTAAGCTATTGCATAGCTTCTATCGCGGGCCTTGAGCGTGGAGACCGAATCCAGAAATTCCGTAACGAAAATAACCTAACACTCATTTGTTTTTTGAGCGTGGTGACCGATAAGAAAACAAATGAGCGAACAATAAATCAAAATTCAATTCAATGTGTGAAAGTGTAACTTCAATTAATATCAAAGAAAAAAAAACAAAGGAAAAAAAAATACTGCATAAATAAAATAAATAAATAATTATAATTGCATAAGTTGATAAAAATGCTATGCAATAGCTTTACCGCGGCAGTCCCCGAGTGCCACATGAATTTTTTTTTTTGTTTGTAGGAGGTAATCTCTGAAAGTCCTGCCCCCCTAGCCAAGTTACAACCAGTTTGTGTCGAATTCCGTTCTCTAATCGGTAACGCCTCGGTGACAGCGATTGTAGAAAACGATAAGTTGGTAGCCATGTTGACGCGCCTGAGTCGGCCACTCGTTCTACAATGTAGCGTTTGTATAAAAAGGATGTAGCGTTAAACATTGTAGAAACGATTTTGAACGATGTGAACTTGGCTACGAATTGTCTATTCGTTTGCTCTGACCACGCGAGTTTACGTTGAGATGACGTCATTCCCATACGTTTCATCACTTTTCGACAGCATTAACGATTGCAGAATAACTACTTGGCTAAGCGCGCTGGTCCGATTGTTAAATATTTTCACCGATAGAAAGCTGCTTTATTCCTAAGTGGCACAAGCTAAATTTTATGTACGCGAGCAAAATCGCGGGCAAAAACTAGTGCTTAATATAGTCGTATTCACAATCGCCTTTATTTTGACACTGTAAAGGTGGGTCTATACTAGAGTATTAGACCACGAGCTGAGCACGAACAGAGCTCAAATTCGTGTACTATCGTTCGTGTTCGGCTCCTCTAGACTCGGTCTACTCTACACGAATTTGAGCTGGACTCCTGCTCCTCTCGTCCTCGGTTCCTCAAGGGTCGACCCAACTTGACGTTTTTTTTTTTCATAATTATAAGTAAGTACAGTTAAGTTTTCCGTTTTGTCTTTTGTACCTAGCGGCTTGTCCGGGTAGTGTGGCTACTACTAAAGTAGCTACTACTTCACTGGAACCATAGGTAATTTTTATTGTTTCTTACAGTTTCGTTCCAAGTTACATTCTAGGGTATTTCTCAAATGTCAAAACGGGCGCTTTATTTTTCAACTAGTTTACTACTTTTTTTTTTCGCGTGGGAAAACATCAAATAACTTTTTGCTCTTTGTGATGCCAGAGCGGGTGTCAAACTTTTACTAGCTGAAACCGAGTTTCTTCAGAACCGTGGTAACTCGTTCCAACAATCCTGCAGCTAAATACACTACTGTTAAAATTTGAATCTGATATCTAAAAAAATTAAGAATAATAATTTGTCAATTGGTTTTTTGTGTAGTATCTATTCATAAAATTAGAAGACAGAGTGTGTGATGATAATATGTAAGGTACATTTAAAATGCTGATAGGCCTACTACTGCATGTCACTTTACTAGGAAATAATAAGCTGCCTTTTTAAAGTGGAAATCGTCAAATGAGTTTTCTCGCTTTAATTCATTAAACCCCAAGCGAACCGGGTTCGCGCATCTATTTTTTTTTTATTGACATACACATTTTTGTTGACATGTCTGACACGCACTCTCAGTGCATGTCAGACTTTAAACTCACCTGTGTTCCTTCAGTTGCCTTTTGCTTTCCATTGCCATGGTAACTCCTTCGAATAATCCACTGTATTAGGGCCCCTCAGATACTCATCATGTATCCCAGTTGGTAATCTATACTGATATTATAAAGAGGTAAAGTTTGTTTTTTGTAGGTGGTAACCTCTGAAAGTACTGGTCCGATTGCCAAATTCTTTTCACCGATAGAAAACTGCTTTATTCCTGAGTGATATAGGCTATATTTTGCGAAGCTGCAGGCAAAAGCTAGTATCACATGTTTTGGTCACAAAAAATGAATTATTAAAAAATAATTATAGATTATTATTGGTACTCTGCAATTAATATATTTATACATTAATTAATTATTATTATAATGCTTAAAAATATGTCCAAAAGTACACAGTAAAACTGTAATTTATAATAGAATGTATGTATTTTTGACATGACGGACGAACGCGTTTTATACTTAGGATAGGACTATTGTATAGCTGGTGTTACGATTACGATGGAGTAGCATTGCGCTTGCTGCTGGTCGTGCGCTGCCACATATAAACACACACCTACATGCACACACCAATGGTATCCCTATCGGTCGTACTCTGCGATTCTTACAAAGCAAATTAAGAGGGTATCTCGGTGACGTCTAGAGTAAGTCGGTCAGCTGTGCCATATTGTGTTGGTTGTACCTACTTGCTTGTTTTAAATGATTTTGTCGTGCCCTGTTATATTCTATCATAGTATTATTACGTAATGTTGTAAGCCCATTGTGTATTTTATTGTAACTGTACTATAGGGAGTATTGCATGCTTCGTCATTAGACGACCACAGTTAAACTAGAAATTTTAAATCTCATGTTAGTGAACGATGTAATGTGTTCTTATGAGAAATAAAGATTCTTTAAACCTAATTAATAATATCCAGATAACAATCACCACTATTCAGCCTCGGTTTTTTATACGTCTGTCGTAAAAAGCGATCGCGGTTATCATGCGATCTGAATGATGACCAAATTAATGTAAATATAAGCGATCTGGAATTAAAAGTTAGATATTATATCTATTGAAAAGTGAAGGCTGTTTAATTTTAAAACTCGTTAGAGAGTCAATCACGTGAAATGGCAAGGATGTTGGTTTAGAACTTGTAATTATAACCACTTTTTTTTCATCAATAATCGTCAAGAAAATCGTCCTGGGGCCGTATTATGACCTCTTAAAACCATCATGTTTTTGGTGTGAAAAAGAGACGGAGCTATACAGGACGAATAGCACTATCCTTTTCTCACACAGAAAACATGATGGTTTTAAGATGTCATAACACGGCCGCTGGGTGGAGGGAATGTTAGATTGTTGCTGTCCCAAAAAAGTTACAACCATTTCGTTTCGATTCTCTTTCGTCGATCGCCTAGATTCCTTTTTTCTGACGTCATCTCAACACTCAGTCACGGAGCTCGCTGTCCGACCAGCTCGCTGTCCGGCGTCAGTCAGCTGCGCAGTACTTCTTCGAGTTTATCTTGGTGCAACAGCACTGTACCTAACACTCAATACATCACTCACATAATCTTTATTGAAACCAACCTAACAATATTTTATGTTGGTTTCAACATTATTTTTTTACTTCGCACTGTTAGTTCATTTAACCAGTATTAAATTAAGAAAGTATTAACTTTTTAGTCACTTTAAGTTATTCTAAGTTCCATTAGATATGCGGCTGATTCTAATGTTTTTGCGGTATTTGGCAGCAAATGTATTGACTCAACCGTCTCGGCAAGCTTCGCTGTGGTAGGTACTCAATACTACAATAATTCTCAGTTCTCGATTTTACTGAAGTCTCAATGATGACATATACGAGTATTGTCCAGAACACGCAGAATATGGAGTTTTTAAACTACACCAATTTCAAAATATCCACTCAGAATCAATTTACGAATAATTCGTCAGCGTTCTTTTTTCAAACGTCACTTTTTAAATTAATATTTTTAAACATGCCATATTTCCTTTAACATTTTTAAATTTAGAATCAAACAACCACACTTCAATCCCGCTACCACTGCCTGGCATAAAAAAGCATTTCGACTCCTTTTTAAGTTTTTGTTTAAATCCATCCTAAGGTTATCCGGTAGATATCGCAGATAAGACCACCATTGTATCCATAGATTTAAGTTTGTTTGAAATTGTTTCTATTTTGGTGTACAATAAAGTTTATTCTATTCTATAAAAAGTAGTCACTACTACTTCCCATCCCATCCTTCACCACCCAATCAACAAATCAGCCATAAATTCTAGTATAATTTCTGAAGGCAGCAGTCAATCAATGGCAGGTTATCTTGCAGTACCAGCTCTCTATCGCTCTATACATCACCTACCCCCGGCGCCGCCCGCCCTTATCACAGCCCCGCACGCCCAACTCGTTATTTTACTACACAAGTACACACCACGTGGACTTGTGCAAATATGAAAATGTTGTAAAATTTTATGTGTGTGTTCTTTGTTGATCTGTGTGTGTGTTAGGTTTTAAGTGTGCGTGTTTTTTGAGTAATTATTTTTATATAATAAAGTTCTATAAGTTCAAGCTTCGACATTAAACATATTTAGAAAAATTAAAACAGTATTTTCAAAGGGGAAAATAGATTTTAAGAAACATACTTTATGAAGTACTTTAATACGTGAAATCACATTACATAATTATTTAATCAAAAATATCCCTATCGCAATAGTGTTAATGACTCCTTTTCAATATGGCCGATACACACAAAGCATAAATCATAGACAAAATGTGTAAAAGCATTTCAGTTTCCATTTTTAATTACCAATACAACAAAGTGAATGTAGATAACTTAAAACACTTCTAATCTTGAGTATTATTTATAAAAAAGAGAGATTATAACAATGTGGAGTTATTTCGAGGAGTGTTTACCTTTAGCCGCGCGTTTAAGTCAAAAGGGTGTTATCAGTGTGGTGCATCCATCACTCGGCGAGCGGGTTGCCAGTGTAGAAAATAATATTTTTTATTGAGTATTTTTTTTCTTTCGTGTTAGGATTTGATTTTGTGGGACATAGAAATAAATTGTTATAGAGAATTCAAATTGTTACGAGTAGTTGTAGTTAATTTGGTTTTGTTAAATTTAGCAGCAACAGCAGGTTCTCCAATATTGGATGTACATAAATGTGATGAGTATTTGGTTAAACCAAAACTACTACGTACTTAAAGATTTTTCTGAATTGAGTATTTTGAGTAAATAACGTTTCAAACTCTTTTTTATCGTAAAGTTTTGACAGGTTCTCCGACTTCAAATAATTAATTAAAAAAACACGCGTTAGTAAAGTATATTTGTATGATACGTTGATTATTAAATTCATCAATAATAATAGCTCAATTTGAATTAGAAAAATATTTACGGCCGAATTTCAGTAAAAATTCTCAACAACATTCTTCTAAATCCAAACATTTTTATAACCCTCGAACTTCAATAAACAAACCACCAATAAACAAACAACACAACATTCTAACCCTAACTAAAATCCATAGAGCAACATAAAAACGTTGAATGTGGCAACACTAGGCGACGCGGCACGGCGGCGCGACGCGGCTCGACGCTCGCCTCCCGTTATCAGCGCACACCACCCGGCGTTTGTCGCGTTTTATTTCAGACTACCTATAGCCTGTTTAAACTTCACACTCCCAAGCCTTTTAATGCTTGAGGTCAAGTCAACAAGCTTTGTAACATGTTTTCGGAAAGTGACGCGTTTCGCATGTTTTATGGCGCGATTTTCGGGTTATCTATGGCCAGTGGCGGTTTACTACCGTTCTAAGTTTGAAATGCACGCGATTGGCTTTTGTTTTTGGTTTTGAGGTTCATAGGGATAGCTTTCTTAAAACTTTATTAACTTGTTTATACTAATTAGAAAATTGGTGACACCGAATTTTAGGACAGTATTTTTTTATGTTTTTGTTATATTTTACTCAAATTGAACACGTTTTTTTATAAGTTGTAAAGTAATATAAAAGCAGTTTCTCTATAGTAAGGACAAATAGAACTGTTAAATTTGCTAAGTGCCTGCCTCAATTCAATAGTATAACATTATACTTACGAATAAATACATGGACATGAACAGACTTATGTTTTATCAAAAAACTACTTTTTTAGCAGTGTTAAAAATATGTAATTTTTCGAAAACCAAGTGCGATGAAAAGAAAACCCCAATCAGGATTTCTGTCATTTGAGAGTATAATAAGCAGAAATCGTTATTATAATCTACATGTCATTGTTTGCTATAGGTACCTAATGATAGAGCAAAATAACGGAAGATATTCCATTATCATAACTGTCAATCAGGATAATAATTAACTTCAAGACCTTATCAATAACAAATATAAGTAGACCCAGTTATTTAATCTAAAAAGCTTCATAAGTTTCATATTCAAATCAAAACACTGCGATCGCACAGATTATGTATGCAGCCATAGACACGTCATCCCACAATAATCCCGCCTTTTATACGACCACAGATTATAAATAGGATTCTGTCATGTATAGTGGACAGCAAATTGCTGTATAAAACACCACTTATGGCATGATATGGACCCTAATTAAACAGTAAGTAGACTTATCTCAGTAAGAAGAGACGACGTTTAACGCTATCTATCGTTATGACAAAAAGAAACCAACGCAATCTGCGTGCACATCTCTCCCATTAAATAAAAATAATCATAGATTATGGTATGTCGTAATTAGCTTATTAATTTATTCTTATCTAGCGAACCCTTACCAATATTTTATAATAGATAACGTTTAGTATTGCTTTTTATTATTTTGTTTTACGATTTTGCAGCTCAATAAAAATATAATTAAAATGTCATCTAGATAAGCAGCGTCTGTTTTTATCTATCCCTAGTAAAAAGTCACATATAGAAATGGTTGGTTTTATATTCTTAAAAAGTTTGATCTTAGCTATGTTCTGAAATTATCAATCACAATCCCATTACACTTTCAACATTATATTCGTACTTGACAAAAGGCAGACACGACATCCAAAAAAAACGAATAAGAGTTTTTCACGAGAACTCGCCATATCTCTGTAAATCGGCGCTCTTAAGGCAATCCTTATCCCATTTACGTGTCTCCCATTACCATTAAAATCTGAACTTATCTCGCTCAATAAAAACCTGAACCGGTCCAATATATAAATAATACACAGAACAATAACGGCTGGTAATTAGGCAATAAATTCTTCAAGCAGATATGAGAGATATTAAGAAAAAGGCAACGTTTGATTTGTTTGTGGCTGACTATGTGCTGTTTGTGCCCGTTTTTTGATGCGGTACGATAATTATTATTACAGACTTTTTCATCACATACCAATGACTCATACTAATGTTACAGAAACGGCACTTCAGCAACGCTTTCTGCCTTTCTCCCTCTAGAATCTCTTTCTCAGTTAAAATCTTCTAAAACTTTTTCACTCACACACGTACATTCCATCCATGTTTTTTTCCAAATTCAAATCAATGATGCCAAACTAACGTACGTCGGCGGCATCCTTTTAACTCTGCTATCAACCATGGCATCAGGCTCTTCTCTTTTCTACGTCATGAATTTATTTGAGCTAGTTCTATTTAAGCTCTTGTTAGCATAAGATCAGAGGCCCTACCACTTTAACACGTTATTGTAAGGTTCAAAACAGCCTTACATAAAAGTTCTTCAAATCCTCAAATAAATACATAAAAGCTTATAAAAAGCCGTATCGTATCTCACAATGTACATTCCATCCCGAAATCTCACGATAAGACCGCATTCAGTTTTATATTTACCATGAGATAAGGGCCTGCCCGCGAATCGATTAGCTCACTCTAACAAACGATGCCTATCTGTATGTCTGGTCATCCGCTTAGCGTTAAAAATAACCAGCATCATAATCTTTTAGAATGTTTTCTTTATATTTGTAAGGAATAAGCGGCAATTTTAGAGAAAATGCTACTTGGCTGGCTTTAACAAATATTTGTCTATGGTCTGAAAAAACAAAATACTATCTGTCAATGTCAAGTGACAAATTTTCCCGATTTTCTTTTTATAATGTTTGTACTGGAAAATTCGAGATATCATCATCATCATTTCAGCCGATACACGTCCACTGTTGGACATAGGCCTCCCCCAAGCGTCGCCACATCGGACGTTCCTGTGCGTCCCGCATCCATCGGTTTCCCGCGATTCGAGATATAAACTATTTTATTTATTTGTACCTATCGCTAAATGCTTTAGCTATATTTAGGTAAGTACCACATAATTTGTTCAACAGTTAAGTGACTCGCGGGTTGCTAGCCTTAAATAAATAGCCGCAAGTTATCAAGCCGGCCATTTGACCGTCAAATTCACATTCCCTTCAACTTGGCATTTCAGATAGATCGGCCACCCACGTCCGTCAGATAGCCAGGACATAGGCGGCGATAGGTTCGGGCGCGCTCGGGTCGCGTCGGGCGGCTTCGGGTCCGCTCGTAGATGTTCGCGATTATGCCCACGCGCACATAGATTGAAGTGTGGAAATTTGTTGCTTTGTCATATTCAGAGATTTAGATACTCGATACGGACAAGTTATAGCGAATTGTTTGTGAATATTGTTTTAGAGATAATATTAATAGAGACAATGTTTCTAGAAATGAACTGCGGCGAACCTATCTAGCTGTGCGGTAACATAAGTCAACTACAAATTGATTTCGACTTACCTATAAAAGGGAGGCTATAAGATATAATTGTTGAGATAATGCTGTCCACTCAGATTTTAGCAAACATAGTCCAGGGTTCTGCATGTACAGAAAGAGAGAAAGGAGGTAAAAAGAAGGAAAGAAAGAAAGACAGAAAGAACATTGATATGTTTCGCACAACACAAAACCACACAAACATTGGTTAGGTATATAATTACGAAACAATATGGATATATGCCTGGCGGCTTTGCCAAAAGACGGCTGGTCCAGTTCAGCATAAGTGCCAGATAACTAGTAGGTACTACAACTAGTGGACAGCTTATAAATCTTCACAGTATATGGTTGGTCTAGCTTTTTCCTACCAAGTTAATTCTACGTTATTCGAATCATTCCTGCAATGAGGGTGTTCAGGAAAATTCACACTACCAGTTGGCGCCACTTAACTCTCTGGTCTTTTGCTTTGACGTCTAACTTTTGACGTTGACATTGATGTCTAAGTAATGTCAATAACACAAGCATTTTGATTGCTGCCTTGATCAGTGTTGCCATCTGGTGATCCTCATTTTAGGACACCCTCATTGATCTACATTCTAAATTCAAAACTTACTTTTACAATTCCGCAGAATTTCCCCTTTGGCATGCAATACCTGCAACAGCATTCCATTTATCTCCTGCGTTCACAAGAACGTTATCAATGTCCAAAATATCTAGATATTAATTCTCAGCTGCACTACGTGTGCAGGATAACGAAAATTCACCCCCATTGGGGGTGGAATAGGGGCGTAAGGGGGTGATAGCGATCGCTTATTGGTCGATACACCAGATTTATGCGGTCTATCTGCACTGTCTTAATTTACGGTTTGCTTGTGCATGGATCATAGCTTTTGGTGCTGTTTTATGCTTGGATTTTTAATTTTCTGGCATCTTTAATGTTTGAGTTTTATCCGCTTTGAGCCATAATTCTAGAAATCAATTCAGAAATAATGTATCTAATACAGTACATATTTTGCTTGCCGATAATAGCGTTTCTTAATTATGATTCTCTTAATAATATAAATAAAAATATATTGTATGATCTTGGAGCAAACAGATATTATATATATATATCAATCTATTTAAAAAATTGACAATTTTGATTGTAGGCAAATAATAAGGGCTGCGATGTTGGCAACCGTGTGTAGTTGTGTACATTGTTTGTAGATTCTAGTGACAAACTCAAAATTTATGAAAAATAGGTTTTATCAAACTAATTCTTGATTATTTTTGGATACAATTTTTTTATATAGTTAAAATCGATTCAGAATTCGATTCTGAACATACTTCTTTCACCATGAGCGTTTATTATGTTACAAAACTTTTAATATGCATATTTCAAGAATTTTCTAACATTTTACTACACGTGTGAGGGACTTTTTAACAGAAACCAACTTCTACATACTCCCGAATATCACTCACAACGCTTTCCTCACAGTACATCCACGACAACTACAGATCGATTTTCTCATCCCATCCTACTCGCCAAATAAATCAAACATAACCTAGACATCGGAGCAGTCTAGACCAGCCTTATCTGAACACGTGTAGACCATTCCAGATGCCTTAGATACGGGGCTTTTAGCCCGAGATACGGGCCACTCGGCAACCATCACACTCAATCTTGTTCTTGTTAAAAATAAACGAATGATATGAGGCTATTTAAAAGCTGAGGCGAGCTTGCGTGCTGATTGGCTGAATGTGGACATTGGTGGTTGGTGAAAATTGGTTTTAGCGTCAAAAGGTGCCTCAAACGACATCAATAGCATTCTTAGCGTTGTGGCCGGTTAAGCAGACTGCTCAATACTATGGCATTGTGTACCATCAGGTGGGATCGCAGTTAAACACTGGTTTATCTTTAAAAAAAAAGATGTATGTCGAGAAATATTGTGCGTATTTAATTATAACTTAATTTTTAAGTAACCATTAACAAAAATATGGATCTATTTTGTATCTGTGATAAATAAATTATTATTATTACCGACTTATTGCTTAACTTAATTCCAACAAGACGTACAGCGATGCGCTAACGGTACAGGGTGGACGTCCCATTGTGCGTAACAGCGGGGGTTGTCATTGGATGATTTTAAACACCATAAAAAATAAAATAAAAAAAAAGACGTGTGGCACTCGGGGACTGCCGCGGTAAAGCTATTGCATAGCATTTTTATCAACTTATGCAATTATAATTATTTATTTATTTTATTTATGCAGTATTTTTTTTCCTTTGTTTTTTTTTCTTTGATATTAATTGAAGTTACACTTTCACACATTGAATTGAATTTTGATTGATTGTTCACTCATTTGTTTTCTTATCGGTCACCACGCTCAAAAAACAAATGAATGGGGGGTGTTAGGTTATTTTCGTTACGGAATTTCTGGATTCGGTCTCCACGCTCAAGGCCCGCGATAGAAGCTATGCAATAGCTTAAAAGTATAGTTTGACGTCAAGTAAGCAAGCTTCTGACGTCAAACTATACTTTCTTCTAAGACAACAATATTTTCCCTTCTATAAATAAAATTCTACTCATATCCACAATCTCCCTAGACTTGCTATAAATAATTAAAAATTCTCGATTAAGACATAGAAGATAATTCAAATCGATTGCGTTATTTGAAATGCTCTACCGGGGAAAATGGCTACCGATCTTATATGATAACGCTTACCTATTATGCACTATTGCTACATTTAAACTTGATAAGTTATTGCGATCTAGTATCTTTAAAGTCCATATTTTATCGATATGCTTTATACATATTCAATGATATCTTAGTAGCGAGGAAATGGCTGAATCAAGAATATTTTCCGGTTGGACTCTTGGAATGATTAGATGAAGTACTTTTGCACTTTGTCCATAATTGTTGTAGCGACATCTATGGCTACCATAGAAAGTGCTACAAAAAACTAAACAATTCGAAATCCTGCATCGCGCAATAAGAGTTCTCCGCGCGATTTGAACATAATTATACAACAGTCCGAAATCACCTATCGGGTAGTTATCCAGATCAGACATAACATTCGTCTGGTCGGAGGATCCTCCCTTTTCAACGGAGGTTTGCGCATTCCTCTAAAAATTAAATGATTAAAAAACAAGATATTTTTATTTTCATTCCTTCTGTCCAAAATCCGTCCATCAATCAGTCGTTCTTTTTTTGATAGTGGGATGTCATTAAATACCTCCTGCCGCTCTGGGTTGACCAAGGAGATTAAGACTTTTACTTACCACTCACCTGTGTTTCTTCAGTTACCTCTTGCGTTACAGAGCCGAGGCAGCTGCGGTAGACTTATTTAGCACTAGAACCTCGAGCGTTCACTTTTGTTATGCGTAGATTAGTAAAGTACACCAAAATATATGTTAGGTATAAATAATATACACAATACATTGTATTAGTTACCAGTTTCATTTGTTTACCGTCTCTCTATATTACTGTAGCAAAAATAAAATGGCCAAAGTTGAAATTTTGTAGTCCGGGCTTCTATCTATACTAATATTATAAAGAGGAAAATTTTGTATTTTTGTGTGTATGTTTGTAATGAATAAACTCAAAAAACACCTGTGCCGATTTCAAAAATTCTTTCACCATTGGAAAGCTTCATTCACCCTGAGAAACACAAGCTATATTTATTGCCAGTGCGAAGCTGGGACGGGCCGCTAGTAGTTAATAATCTCTCACTTTCAAAAATATAAAACGACTGTGTACAACGCCTATTAGGGCGCAACCCTGGAGACTAAGTCTCCCTTGAGCCGCGCTATACAACCTTAAAGAGTACCTAATCAAGTCTAATTATCAAAACCTGCTCCAGGAAATGTTACCGACTTAAAAAAGATACTAGGGATATTAAGTTTTACCTTCACACACCTTATCTTTCTAACTTGACTTAATTACCATGAGCAATACACAAATTAAATTAGATTCACGATAAAGCGGACAAAACATTAGTTAACATACGTTTTAAACTCGTCTAAAGCACATATCTACAGGTTGTTTCTTTTCTGAAATAAATGATGTCGATGATGCAAACCTAATTTTGGGACAAAAGGTATCTCTTGAAATAAAAGCAAGAAAAAATATTCCAATAAAAAAACTTACACCTAACATTTTTGCTTATAACCACCCATAAAAGGTAAGCTACTTTTAATTTACTTTTAATTTCCTGACTCCTAAGCCACAGGGACATACACCTAGTTTAGGAGTCAGGGTGTTAAAACATACATTTAATTATTATAAGCTCTTGTATAAATATAATTGAATTTTGTAATGGAAGGCTTATGGTGAAAATAAATTATTATTATTATTATTTATAATATCGATAAAAAAAAACGTTAAAAAATTCTGATGACTTGACAAACTCCTACTTTTTAAAAAGTCGGTTAAAAATAGCAAATTAGCTTCACTTTTTTGGCTCAAAAGTGCCTATAATGGTCTATTTGAAAAAAAACTTTTGATTTCTGAATAGCATTCACCAATCGTACAGCTTTTTATCTATGAAACAAAATTCAACGTACACTCGGTATTCCCGGACAACGAATACATCATATAATAATATGTACAAATAAAAATTGCTTAAATATTAACTAAATATAAACTAAACCTAACTACCCTACATACAAACTACTCCCTATTATATACAAATACTAGGGCGTCGAAGTTCTCTGCGAGAATGTTCGAGCGAGTTACCATGGCCCTAAAACGCAAAGGGCAACTGAAGGACCACAGTGGGGGCTTAGACAGTAAAAGTCTGACATTCCCTCTCGCCCGACCCAAAACAGGAGAAGTTAGTTGATCATTTCTCACATCAAAAAAGGCGTCTAAGTACGCTTTCAAATTGCTGTCATCCGGAAACGTGCCTAGAAGACTCAGCATTGCCACATTAAATGGCAACATCATATTAAATCGTTTTTCTTTATTATTAGTTCAGATTATCAAAAACCCCATTTTTCAACGAGTTACTCAGCTGAAAATGTGACAGTATAATATGGTAATTCAGTCACCATAGTTTATTATCAAAACAGATAAGTATTGGGTGTGCCATGCCCAGCCCGTTTATATCGTGCCGCGCTATGGATGCATGTTAATTAATTATACAGGCCTACTTTGTTTACGTTCTAATTATATTTGAGCACTAGTGGGTTAAAATGGGGAGGTGGATTGTGTGAAAAGTGTTCGTTTAAATACTGTGACGCGTTTAAAAATCTTTCAATCTTTCTTCTTTAAACGCATGTGAAAAAAGCTTGAATACATTGAAAAAGTCCTGAAATCATATTAATATAAGATAAATATAGTTATGTCGGGGACGAGCTCTCGCACTTTTCCGCACTAGTTACCGCATAAATTGTATGTCTAAATGCGGTAGGAATAAGAGCGGGTTTTCGAATAAATGTATTGAAAAATATATAATTGATGCACAAACAGACAATACTATCTTTAGCAATAGTACTAAAACATTAATAATAATCATCAAACATAATCAGCTGAATAATTGATGAAGCTTCATTGTGCCGGCAGACGCCACTAGTTGACATAGCTCTATAGTCTTGAGACTTGATGACAATCCCTATAGCAGTTTTTTGTTAAACGCGCGATCTATATTTCGAAAAATCCCGCAGCACGGTGAAATTCAACCGTTATTTTACTAGATTCATTATTTTAATTTCGTCTTTATCTTGTCTCAACATCTTACTAGCAGATAACTCATGTAACTACCTATATTCACATCCAAAACCGCATTTAATTCGGCCAAAGGCCGTCCGTACGTATAGCTTGGCCAGGCCGACTTGATACGCAAATCTATTAACTGAGACCCAAGCGCAGACGGGGACAATGCCTAGATGGGTATCTAGCACCCACGCTAAGCTTTGTAACCCCCTGTGAGCTTTAATACGCTTGCAGATACTAAATATTGTGAAGGAGGCTGTGCATATGTGGGTATGTCAAAGGATTCCGTTAGTGTACGAGATAGTACACCTTAGACATCACTATAAAATATATATACATTATGTACTTACTACATCAAGGTACAGTTGGTATTTGGTATGTGTTATAAAGGTGAGACAAGCTCTTGGTCTACACAAGAAAGGGAGGAATTGAGAAATCGTTTTGTTTTATGAAGTGGGAAATAAAAATAACGTCTCCCGCCCTGGATGGAGCGAGAGGGAGTATCAGACTTAACTAAAACCCACCTGTGTCCATTTAGATGCGTTCCAGGGCATATTTTCACTTTGTTATATCGTCAGAAATGCAGACTGAATCTTCTTCTTCTTCCTGCCCTTATCCCATATTACTTGGGGTCGGCGCAACACTTTTTCTTCTTCCATTCTATCCTGTCACCCGTCAAACGATCACTAACTCCCTTTTCTTTCATATCACTTCTCACACAATCCATCCATCTTTTTTTCGGCCTTCTTCTCCCTCTCCATCCATCTACATGTATACTCAGAACTCTTTTAGTAATATGCGCTTCATCCATCCTCTTCACATGACCATACCAAGACAACCGATTACCTTTCAACTTTTCAGTCACAGAAATGCAGACTGAATAAAGTATAATATACCAATGAATATAAGTAACTAATAAATAATACAAAATATAGAACATTTTAGGATTGCAGCGGCAAGAAGTGAAATTTTTCACCGGAGTCTGTAGCTTCTAATAGCTACAAGCCAGAGGGTTTTTAAGTTAAGAATTAATAGATTACTTCTAAGCGAGTTCAATCGTCGACGATATCATCCTTTACCCCTTACTATCTGCCCTATCTGGTAAAAAGGTGGTAAAATAAAATCATTGAATAAGACTAAATAAATTCGCCCGTTTCCAACCTGTCCCATCTCTCAACTTTCGATTACCATTATAAAACTGGTATGAAAATTTAATCAGAAATATTGTCCCGAGACGTCCTGATCTAAAAGTAACGATGACTAGACAGCATGTCCCAGAAACAAAAATACGCAGGCATATAACATCCACCAATCCACACTGGGTCTGCAGTGTCCCACTTACACTCCTAGAAAGGAGGCCTGAGTCCCAGCAGGGAACATTATAAAGCTGATTATGCTTTGCTTGATGGATAGATAATCATCGACTCGAAAAGACAAAGAGACAAGCTAGCCAAGCTTTCACAAAACTACCCTCGAATTCCAGCACAACAAAAATAAACAATCCACCTCACTCCTGACAACTCTACTCCCGTCTGATTGATCGTCTCACATACGCATCAAGTATGTAAAAAGCCTGAAAATAAGGTGCGTTGACACGCCACTGGCGTCACGTGTCACGCCGTCACGCATGACAACGTGTGTCAGTTGCGTGGCGATGGCTGATATGCGTGATAAGCGTGATAGTGGGCACGCGATGCGTATAGCCTTGCTGAAAAAGTGATAGCCGTGTGGAGTGGTGGAAGGTGGGAGATGATGACACTGAGATAAAGAAATTCTGGATGTTTGGCAAAATATTTTAGACTAGCTTTGACCCGCAGCTTCGCCCGCGCATATCCCGAGCGCATTAACATGGCACCTGACTCGAAAACAGTGGCCACATTGAATACACGAGAATAGTTGGTATGTCACGTTTAAGGCATCGTAAATTCGTAAAGTATGTAGTATGTCATCAGAATTACTACACAACGCAAAATAAATGTTGATATTGAAAAAATAGATAGTTTGTACGCAACGCCGGCTACTAACTACAGGTCATTGAACCCGCTCAGCTGACGTTTTCTTAAAGAAATTAATTTCGTACGTGCGTAAATTAATACGAGTTCTGAAAAAAGGTACTTTATTTTTTGATTTTATCTTTACAAATCGATAGTGTTTCATGTACCGGATCGACCCTCCACGGGATTAAAACGATTAAAATTTAGCGGTGTGTGGGTGAAAAAATTTTAACAATCCGACCAGTACTTCGAGAGATTACATTCTACAAACAAAAAGAACATAAACACAAAAAAAGCTTTACCTCTTTAGTATTACGAGTAGTATAGATGTACTATTTCAGTAGCTTATAACTTGGACCACACAGAAAACCGCTCATATTTCCCTGTCATCAAAGAAATCTTATTAAACGAGTTTCAGATGTTAATACAAATAGTTTTTAGTTTCATAACGCTATAACATTAGTTAAGAAACGGTTACAGCAGTAATATATTAATCAAGTAGTCAACACCGTGTGTATTCTGATGACAACTTAATTTGTTATTAAGATTCATTTTATCGTTTTATTAATATTTAATATTAGGTTTTTAGCTATTTTTATGGAGGTCATAGTGTAGTAAATTAATTTAGATCTTGATTTAAAAGCTTCATTCATTGATACTTGATACTGTTCAATTTGAGAGCAGTGGAGGTCGAGTGGTAAGGCCCCGACTAGGTCGCGGGGTCGAACCCAGCCAGGCGCATTACTTTGTGTAATTTATTTCATCACCACTGCTCTCATAACGGTGAAGGAAAACATCGTGAGGAAACCGGCATGTCCTAGAAACCAAAATTGGAATACTTGTGACATTCACTAACCCGCACTGGGCTCGCGTGGTGGATTACGGCCCATTACCTCTCCTAGAGAGAAGGCCTGAGTCCCAGCAGTGGCAACATTAAAAAAGACTGATGATGATGATGATGATGACTGTTCAATTTAGACTCCCCTGAAGATTGTTGCGACTTTTTTACTCCACCACCAAAGTCATTGGTAACTTTGTTTTTTTTTTCGTTCAGAAATTAAATTAAGATTAACCGCTTACGTCGGATACATCCGACAAACACTCTCGTGTTTATTCCGTGAGGGTCGCATATCTCCGACCAAATACTCCATCTCGACAGCCCCCTAGCCAAGTTACAACCGTTTCGCTTGCGTCGAACGCTTCGAGTTGACCTTGCCGTCAATTCTTTTGTTCTGACCACTTGACTGAGCGCTGAGACGACGTCATTCCCGTACATTTAAAGCTTTCTACAAGCGTTAACTATTGCAGATTAGAAACTTGGCTAGGGTTAAAGCTCTTCTGTCGCTTATGGGGATTGAAAAGCTAAACGAGATGGAGTAGTCGAAAACGTACGACCTTGGAGGACGCGAAAGCGCTCTTCTTGCTCTACGTAAAACGAGAGGGACTAACAGACTTTTACTGACTAAAACTCACCTGTGTTCCTTCAGTTGCCGTTTACGTTTCAGTACATTCCCAGGATAAAAAGTATTGTATGTGCCATTCCAGGTCATGGTCTTTCAGTGGGCTAAATTTTGTCCAAATTCGTTTAACCGTTATAGCATGAAAAAGTAACAAACATGTACACCTTTCGCCTTTTTAATATATATTAGTATGATGTCTTGCAACTTGATGAAAGATACATCAAATTTCTGGGTGGAGCGTGAGGGAATTCCACACTTTTACGGTCTAAAACTTATCTGTGTTCCAAGGCTACAGTCATTTTTTCGAACAATCCCGCAGATCCATTTATCTTGAGATTTAAATGCATTCTCTATCATTTCACAAATCACCTCAACTACGACGGAATGCATCCAAAACACTTCACATTCAAATAACCTCAATTTTCTCGTACTCTCCCCGCCCATACCACTGAATATTTCACGTAACCACCAATAAAATGTCACGAATAGTGTGCGTTGACAAACGCTGGTACTTTTATTGACACACAGAGGGCGCAGTGCGTGCCGATACAGATCTATTTTCACTTCCTCATGCCTTGCGGTCGGAACAGAGTGAGAAGCTTACGCGGCTGCTAAGGCGGGGGTGTTTTTAAATTGAACTAGCTTTTGCCTGCGGCTTCGCTCCCGCTCTACCCTACTCCACCCTATTATGCCTTACTCTACCCTATTCTACCTTACCCTACTCTACCCTACTCTACCCTTCTCTACCCTACTCTACCTTACTCTACCCTTCTCTACTCTACATTCCAGAACATGACGGTAGGTAAACCAAGCTTTCTTTTATCGGTGGTAAATCATCCTTTTTCTTTAAAAAAAAAACGAGTTATTCCTGTATCGTGGGTGCCCTCCCCACACACAGCACAGTAGCCTATCGCCCAACTACCGTCAAATGACTTTTCTCACACTAAGTGGAGCGAGAGGGAGTTTCAGACTTACTGACTAAAACCCACATACAACCTTTTGCCTTCAGCAGCTTCACCCACTTAAAAGTAGAACGTATTATATATAGCTAATGTCACTCGGTGATAAAGTAACCACTGTAGAAAGATTTTTTCAAATCGGTCTGATCGTTTTTGAGTTCATTCATTACAAAAAAAAAAGAAAAGCAAATATTTTCTCTTTATAGTACAGATAAAGTCCAAAATGTTCGGGATTGACCACGTGCCATGTAATTCCAATTCAATATAAATATTTAGGAGCTTTTGACAATCAGACCCTAATCGCGCACGCTCCCGCTAGCGCTTTATTTACTCAAGACGCAACCTTATGAGTATACGGCTAATGTAAAGGTGACATTATGTGACAGGGTGCAAACTTTGACGTATTTGTGTGTCGTGCCGGCTGTTTTTCGAGGGTAGTTTAAAGTTTGGAAGTGGGTCATGAGTTTGGGTAGTAATTGTAGGACCTGTAGTTACTTGCTATGGGTATTTTAATATAATTAGTCGCTAAATACTAGAGAACCTCAATGCTAAGTTATAGCAGCCACACACTGCGCAGAAAAGAAAAAAGAAAAGAAAGGAATCGTGTTTACTTTGCCCAAATAGAGGCACAATGAGATACAGGAATCTGTCTGGCCATGTGTGTCAGGTCATCAAGATTAAGCAACGTTTGACGAGGTCGTTTCGTGGATGGGTGACCATAAATAACCGATTACCAAGACTCCTTTTACTCGGAAAGCGCGTTACGTTATTGGTCCTGGAAATCATTTGAAAATCTTTGACAGTCTTTTCGGATAGCCAGGAATCGGAAAATTTGACGCCAGTCTCATCAAGGACTACCGTGTTACCCAGATAATGTGTTGTGGAGGTCAGATCATAGGCAGTCGACCACACACGGTAAGGTTGTAAACCGACCCCAACATGGTTGCGAATAGGCTGAGCAGATTGAATAATTGCTGAACGCTAAATGATTTCGTATAGCCCTTTAGAAACTATGTAAGTATTTATGGGTTTAAAAAAATCAATGTTCTAAGAACAGAAAAGTGGTAATTAAATAACTTACAGGCACTAAGATACATTTTTCAAGAAAAGATTTTCTGTATCACCTACCTGCTAAAGACTGTCGCTTGGAAGCTTTTCTATTACTTTATAATGTACGTAACAGTTACAAAACACTATAAACCCTTTAAATCTATACATTACAAACCTCAAACTGACCATCCATTTTGTTTTCAGGTAAGTACGCCAACAAACGGTCGAGATAAACAACGCCTTGTAAGGTAATGTGCATATTAACCGGCCACTCTGCATAATGCTGCCGAACTGGACGGCTGCCTAACGACGACAAAATGCGTTTTAAATTCACTCCCGCCAATACTACAAACCTTCTTACAGCATAATGTAACATTAATCCTGTGCCTCCATTCAATTTTAACAGAATAACTGACGCATAAAAACTCAGTGTGGAAAGCCGAAATAAATATCGATTCATAATTAGGGTTACCAGATCTAGAAATGATTTTTTGAAAAGATAATATTTTTTTTTATAAAATATATATTAATTCATTCCGGCGGCGTTCGCTCACCCATCGTCTTTCTATTGAATCTCTAATTACAGTATTTGAAAAGTTAAGTTACATTATGTTGAAATAAATTAAAAATTTGTTTGCATACCTATTAATAAATACTTTTTAATAATATTACGCAAACTGATATTAATAGTATGTTGGTACGTATAAGTATAAAGAAATTCACTGATAAAGACTGATAAATTGAATAATTAAATTTTATTTTCTGGTATCCTTCTTAATTGACCAGGATTTTTATCTAAAATGCTTATTAATGGTTTATTAAAAAAATATAGTTTTAAAATTGGAGTAGGTATAATTGGTTTTCATTAAAATAAAATCGTCTAGATAAAACAAAATGACGCTAAAATTCAGTTTTAGAGATTAGATTAGATAGATATTGTATTTTTTTTTTTAATTTTCTATTCATCATCATTGTCTTCCTGCCCTTATCCGTAATTTTTTTATTATTCTATCTCCTCAGCAGCTATCACTAACTCCCTTTTCTTTCACCTCCCTCCTCACACAATGCATCCACCTTTTCATTGGCCTCCCTCTCCCTCTCCATCCATTTACATACAGTATATTCATAATTCACTTAGTAGCATGCGTTTCAACTCTCCTCTTCACTTAACTTCCTTTGATTCTTAAATTCTTTATTATATACTAGCTTTTCCCCGCGGCTTCGCCCGCAGACATAAAATATAGCTTATGTCACTCAGGAATAAAGCAGCTTTCCGGTGAAAAAAAAATCGCAATCGGGCCGGTACTTTCAGAGATTATCTCCTGCAAACAAAAAAACATAAAAACAAACTTTACCTCTTTATAATATTAGTGTAGATTAAAACATACACAGTGCACGTTGCGTTGATACAGACAGTTCATGTACACAGACGAGCTTAACTCAGCAATGAGTTTTCTCCCAGCAAACTTCCTCTTTAATTTGTGCAACTGTCTCTTTTAAACACAGGTTACCTCGTTACCTATCTAGAAGAGCAGTAGTGCACCCACTAACTAGTCTAAGTAAACATGTGGCTGTGTAACTCAAAAATGTACTTATGCTAGTTCTAAGTAATATCAATAAATATTATAATATTCAAATCTAAAAAAATATTAAACAAATAAAATATACAAAATCTAATAAAATATTTAAAACAAAAATCAGAAAACCCTATCCATAACACAATACAATCAGGAATCGAATAAAAAGTAAGGGTGACCACACATCGAGTATCTCGGCGGAATATCGCGCGACTGTCCGTTTATTGTCATTCGCGATATCTCCGCAGCGATCGCGTATTCCGATTCGTAAGCGAAGACAGGTCGACGCGGTGTAATGATACCATCAGTCAAAACGTAGCTTTGTAATAGATGGAATAAGGAATAAGCTGTCGTATTTGTAATATCGTAGTTCTGTAGTGGATTAACACTAAAGTCCGTTTTCTAAGTTGTTTTTATGAAAAGAAGGCACTACCTTTTAATATGAACTATGAATAAGGATAGTATGGTTTACCGTGTTATTATTTGCCTTAATCAGAACAAATAACATTGATTAATAATTATTAATCAATGTTATTTGTTTATAATCAATTTACAAATTGATCTTCATAGAATAGAATAGAATAGAATAGCATAGAATAAACTTATCACCTCTTCCTCTTCTTTTTTTTTTCTTCTTTTTTTACTTTTCTTACTCTTTTTTCATTTTTTTTTCTTACTTTTTTTCTAAAGACTCTCCTAATTATACCTTCTTTCTTAGTTCTCTTCTTTTTCTCCTTTTTACACTTTCTTCATTCGTTCTTTCGTCTATCGTAAAGTTTGTATGTAAATGCGCATGTACTGTTTATCACTCCGCTCCGTCACGCTGAAACGGCTAAATGGATTTGGTCCACATAATATTGTCCACATAAGTTAGATACTTCGGGAGTGGGGTGTCTTTAGATTTTCTACTTTCACGCGGGCGAAGCAGTTGACAAGTAGCATTTCATTATAAAACAATTTTTATATCTCATATTCTCAATTGATTTTGAATAAAAAATCATTCACTCCACTCCGAATGAAAGAAAAATGAGTAGTTAGAACACAAGAACTTTTACTTGGTTTCGCCCATTCAATTTCGAGTCCTGGGAGCTTAGTAGAGTCCATGACCAGTTAAAATGTCAGTCGTGTGAGTAAGATAAAGTGATGGAGCTATACACCCTGTATAGATCAGCCCTATCCCTTTAACAGTTCAGTTTAGGTAGCACTGCTGTAGCAGACCACTAATTCCTCGCTGTCCGACCGTCCGGTAACTGTCTGGATCGAGCCTAAGTCGTCGATGGCGCGCACTGTTCCCGCTCGCTTCAAGGAGTTTTCAGCAACCGTAGGGGTCCGGTATGAAAGGCAAGAAAGAGCGGGGTGGGTTTTTTAGTCAGTAAGAGTCTGACACTATCTCCAGCTCCGCCCAAGAGCGCTTTATGTCATTTGGATGATTTTTACCCATTGAAAAAAAAAACACTAATTCCAAGACGCACAACCTCATTGGACGACATTTATTGAAGGAAAAAAACAGAATGTTTATTTCCATGTCACTCCAAAACCGTGTGAACATGAAATGAAAGAAAAACAAAGCACAAGTGAACATTCTTTCTCAAAAGAACCGTCTGACAAACTTTACTACCTCCTACATCAACTAAAGACGACTAAACATATTCTATTAATTCGTTAATGGATTGCCCATAACATTATAGGCATAATAACATCTTGACCATCAATCAATTAGATTCGAACACGGTAACACATGATTATGGCCACGTTCTACAAATCAATCCATTATGCATTCATCACCAATTACTTTTAATCCAATCGAAGGAACCATCTTTTCAACCATATTAACAATGTCATAAAAAAACCGGTCAAATGCGAGTCGGATTCACGCACTAAAGGTCCAGTATAATAAACGCTTTCAGAAAACTGATGGGGTTGCCATGGCGTTGCAGTGCATCGGGGATGTTTGCGGCTGCGCGTGTAGACTGTTTTTAAGCTACAATTCGAAAGCGTGCGGTATCACTGATAGCACGAGTCATGGCTAGCCCCAACAGGGTTCTAAAGATGATAGCTGACAGAGTAGAATGTCCATACATGGTTCACTGCTGTGAATTACATGTGCCTTGCCAGAATTTTATTTACGAGTACTAACACTTAGGTTAAGATTATTGTTAGAGGAAAAGGTGGTAAAATGGCCCCATACTTTGTTTTTGAAGCCTCATATAAAAAATACTAGACTTATGAATCAAGTAAGCACGATACGGGGTTCCTTAACTATCACGCTATTCATACCTATATGTAGAATAAATAAAATAACCATAGAATAAACAAAAAAAATAGTTTTCTACAAAACGAGAAATTTGGCACTGTGACATCAAGTGAGGGTTATATGGCACCCTGGGGGCCATATTAAATATATTGAACTTTTATTAAAACTTTATGGCAAAAATCATCAATATAAAAATCGCCTTCAAGACCAGCACAGTCTATATGAGCCAATGACTATACAACCACTTGACCGCTCATACGGGCGACTCTGGCTCACGACACATACATGATTTTGCACTTATATTAGATGCCGATATGAGTACAGTTTTTAGTACTGACCAGTTGTTGGATCTGTGCACATTCCTTAATTTTGATACCTTAAAAAACATTTATTGCATAAAATCGAAGCAAAAATGAGTTCCTGTGCAATTAAATGGCGCGGGAAATCATCTAGAACATCTAGTTATAAAAAAGTTGGCAAAAGTTTTCATCGGTAATTAAAATATGTTTATATTTATTTACATTACCTATTGGTAATTAGAGAGCTCAAGCTAAAATGGCTGGTTACGAAAAAAGTGATACCGTGTTGATGTCTTTTAAAAAGTCCTTTACTTTCACTAGAATATTAGATAAGTCTATCCCTTTCTATCCCAAGTACTTTCTACTGAGTGCTGAAGTGATGTGACAACTCCAAAACATAGTTGATAAATTATTTTATCGATTATTTTCAACAGTGAATAAAAAATTAAGTAATATTTTAATGTTAACATTTTAGATTTCCAAATGTTCCGGAAGTTAAAGAAAAGTGGATTAATCTCAAGATGTCTTAATTTAAAAAATTATATTTTTTAATATTTTTTAGAAATGTAGTAAATAAGTAAGAATAACAAATAAAGGATATATTCTTCGGTTTATTTTCATTTATTTTTCCTTACAAAGCAAAATTAAAAAAAACAAGCAGAATTAATCGACTTCGATTTTATCGATAACGATATTATTGATGCAAAATTGACTTGTGCATCACTATGTTTGCTGACATTGTTGCATCTGCCAATCACAACCGCTGCATGTTCCCCCGTCCCCCGCCCCGCGCTAGTGAATCGTGTGCCTAGACGAAATCGCTCTATCAGCTTTCAAGTGGTTTAATTCTCTTTGATATGAGCCCATAAATTGCAACTAAGGCACTGAATCCACTTTTCTTCATAATTTCAATTGCTAGAATTACTTGTTTCACCAAATATGCGGCTAGTATCTAAACTTTCAAGCATCCTATCTGAATTGACTTGCTCGTCATATTCGGAGTCAGTGCTTATAACAATGTCACTTTCATAGTTATTTTTGGTTATGTAGATTCTCATTCATCCAGCAGTAACTCATACATTTAAACATTAGTCATATATTTTATATGGCCCACGGGGACCATAGTATGAACAATGTGAGGGGGCCACATTACAAATATTAAAGAAAATGTAAATAAGCGAAAATACATATATTTATTTTATGTTTTTGTATAAATACGTTTTAAAATCTAATAGGAAAACTTTTGTCAAACACAATGTTTAAATCATCAAACCTAATACTTGGTTTGTCTAGAAAAAATGAATATAATGCAGAGCCATTTCAAAAGTTTGACAGTTGCGTGTTTCGATTGTTTCAAATAAAAAACAAACGTAACACCATCTCTCGGATTTTATTGGCTTTATTCGATAGCTATCACAAGAGCTCCGCAATCCATGCATTTTATACTAGATAGCGTATTTCTAAATTATAAATACGTCAAGGGGCCAAGATATCTGCAGGGGCCACATTACCACCTTTTCCTCTACTAACACTATATGAGTTTTGCTCGAAATAAAGATTATATTATTATGATTATTAGTAATATGGTCCAGTTTTACCCTTTAGGTACGGAACCCTAAAAAACCACTCGTTTCATGTTCAACCTTAATTTTTAAATTATGTACATATGATTTAAATTAAATCGTCTCCTATGTACGATATCATCTAGATAATAAAAAGCGGCATTTATTAATATTTATAGAAGTACATAAATACGTAATTAAATTGTGTAGTGACGATGAATGCTTATAATGTTGGGCAAGGTTTGTATTGGTTTTAAATGAGCTTTTTACTTTATTTGTTTTATAGTGTTATGATCATTAAGATCAGACTGTCGACTACCTGCATGCGTAGAGTCAGTACTCTACCATTTTCCTGGCAATGTGGCCAAAAAACTCCAGTGAGTTTTTTGGCCACATTGCCAGGAAAAATGGCCACAACCTTGAACAGCTCATCGTAACTGGCATGGTTGATGGCAAACGACCAAGAGGCCGCAGCCCAATAAGATGGGCAGATCAAGTCCGCTCTACACTGGACACCCAATTACACGTCGCTCTTCATGACGCTAAAAACCGTCACAGATGGCGAGATATACGATGGTATATCCCGGTGAAGTTCCCGCTGGATTAGCTTCTTATTGATGAATAAGAAGCTAATCCAGCGGGAACTTCACGACCCTCAGTAATGTAATACGACTCGAGGAGGAGGAGTGTTATGATGACCCAGTGGTTAAGGCCCTACCCTCTCATGCGTGAGGTCGTGGGTTAGAATCCGGGCAAGTACCAATGTGATTTTTTCAATTCGTAGATATGTATTTTTCACAAATCTATTTTTTTTTTATTGCAATTCATAATGTACGTGCCTGACACGTGATAAATAATAAAAAATGGAAACAATTATGGACCCTGTCCTGTACATGTAATGTATTGAACAGAAATATAACAAATGGTAGGAGAGAGGAAGAGCGCTAATATAAATAAAAAGAAAAAAAAAGAGTATAAATAACACAGGTCAACAGTGATTTTGGTGCCGCTAAAACTACATTATCGGTTAATCACATAAATTGGCGGAATGCGAACACAGTCAACATACCAAAATCGGATTTTTTTTCAGGCGTAGATAATTTTGAAACTACACGTAGTTTTCACGTTAAAAAACAAAATTAATATCATATCAACTTTTCTTTTTTTTTTATCAGAAACATACTAACACTAATATACTAACACTAATATTCCACACAACTATCACACAACGCCGTCTAGTCCCAAGCTAAGCAGAGCTTGTGTTATGGGTACTAGACAACTGATAAACATACATATATATAACAACATATATACATATATGTTTCTTATATATATAAGAAACATATATTTCAAATAAACCATTTATAGGCACTTTTGATTGTCAAAATGTCGGTCAGTCAAATAAGTGAAGCTAAATTGTACGTGATAAAGCGTAGATCTCTGACCATCAGGCTATCCAAGGTTGGGGCCAGGGTTATCCGAAAGAGCGCTCAAGCCCCGGTATGAAGGCTAGAAGGAACGGGGTGGGTCTTTTAGTCAGTAAGAGTCTGATACTATCTCCCGCTCCGCCCAAAAGCGGGGGATGTCATTGCATGATTTTGTACCACCATAAAAAAAAAAGGCTATCCAAGGTGTATCCTGCCTATCGTGTTACCCAGGGCTTTGAAGGTCTGATAGATAGTCGCAAAATAAAACATTGGTTTTCAGCCGCGTCTGTAAGCTGACCCCAAAGTAGTTGGGACAAGGTTAAGGAGACGATGTTTTAGAGAAATTAAACGGTTTAAATTATAAACTGATAGTGCCACCCTCATCGGTACAAAATAATACCAGACTATAGGTATACAATCTTTTTTAATAATATAAACCAGTGCTTGCCTGCGATCTCACCTGATGGTAAGCAGTGATGCAATCGTTGATGGTGATGCAATTACGCTAAAAACAATTAATAACCTACTTTTCGAAAAAAAAAAATCTCTCGACTCCTGGGATAGATTTTTGAGCGCTTCAGTTCACTGATTCAAAACCAATCAGTGCCTGAGGAACAAAATGCGCTGTGTACGTTCTGGGCAGCACTTGGTCCAACTCCCATGCAATGATTGGCCTTTGTGTTTTTGCTAATAAAAACATTGTTATTATTATTCTACACGCTGTCCATGCTACGGATTTTCTCAAATTCCAGAAAACAGTACCTACACTTTTCTCAAGCCATCAAAATATCCCGTCCCATTTTTAACTGGTTTTGTAACACATCAACTTGCACGCGCTGCCCAATACATTTGCCAACAATCTTTTCGCTACAACTCAGAATGGACACCCCTAATTGCCCTCGCGAAATATTGTTGACATCCCTACACCAACTACTGCCAAATGAATTTTAAACCTTATGCGGTTGAGATAAGGTTTTAAAGAAAGTGTCAGAGTCTTTCTGGAGATTTATCCATAGTATGGCGTAAGATATTTATAG
Source organism: Mythimna ferrago (assembly GCA_910589285.2). Classification (NCBI taxonomy): domain Eukaryota; kingdom Metazoa; phylum Arthropoda; class Insecta; order Lepidoptera; family Noctuidae; genus Mythimna; species Mythimna ferrago. Next base: position 3,655,438 of record OU342683.1, on the reverse strand, counting down.
TGAGGTGGCATTGTACAGATTTGTAGTCGATTTGCTAGCTTTGTGCGTTTTTAAACGGCATTCGTTGCGGATTTATTTGACGTTGCGGTTTTTTAACGTTTGTATGTTGGTAGCGCGGGTTTTTCTTTACATAATTATGTTGGTAGTGAACGGTTCGACGTTTTTGGCTTGTTGGTAGAAAGGACGAAAGAAAAAACTAATTGCACGTAATCAATTGGTGCGTTAATGTGCAAAATAAAAGAAATGTTTATAATTTTGTGTTATGTAACTCCGAAATAATAACTTTGAGATATTTTTTGATTTTACATATTTGTCGGTGACCATTGCACTATGATTTTTTTTTCAACTTTAGGGCTTTTCATTTTTACGAGCCTGTGATTAATAGCAAAAATTTTCCGGATATTTCAAATGTAGTCTAAAATAATATCTCACGAATCGATCTCCGAAGTAAAGCAACGCTTACCGAGGTCTGTCAAGAATAGGTCTCTCATCTTACCATACTGACATTCCTCTGTGCACCAAGGCATGTTCCAAGCACGTAAAGCCGTTCGTCCCGTCCAACATTTGTAGATCTATGACAGTCGTTATACTCGTTATGGATATTCAAGAAAAATGATACCTGCCAGTCTAGCCAAAGGGCACTTTGGAGACGTCGACTTCTGACCACTATATGCGTGGGCTTGAGGACGACGAGCAATGGGTAGCAGCCGTAGTTCAGTAAGGACCGAGCTCGAGTCGTCGACGGCCCGTGGTGTCCCACCCTTCCCCGTGTATGAAAGTCAGCATAACCGTAGGGCCCCAGCAGGACCGATGCCCACTTGGGTTACAAGGACCCATGGTCTTAGAACACAATGGACAATTGAGAGACACAGGAGTGGTTTTAGTCCGTAATAGCACAAAATAGATAGGTACAGAAGTCAATCTAAATACAAAGCGCGCTCGAGCAAAGTAAACATAGACACCGCTCACAGACACGATGTCTCGGTCGCGTCTCGGACCACTCGTCGAACAGTTCCGGCTCAAACGCTCATTGGTGTGCGTCCACCGAGCGTAGGTATAAAAAGTGAAGTAGGTACATACATGAGATTGTCTTCTGTACCTATCTATTTTGTGGTAAAAGTCTGATACACCGTCTCGCTCATGAGAAGTCATTGAATGAGTACTTCCAAAAAAAACATAGTCCGAAAATGTCAAGGCTTTTTCGATACATAAACAAATCTATATATAAATATCTGATTTAATGAAGATAATTTTGTATTCCGAAATTCCTGATAAGTATCTTCTGATAAATAAACATTTAACAGCGAGTCTGTTATGCAAGGATGCATAAAATGAAAGTTAATCAAATGCAATAATAAACTTTCAAAAGCCGAGATAAGGTTAAAAAATGTAATGTAAGGTCAAAAGAAAAATGTATGTTTTATAATTAATAAATATCAATAAACTTAACTATGCAGACTTGATAAATTAGGTACATACTATAAAGTAAGTAAGTACTTAAATGTCATCCACTAGGGTTACTAATCTTACTCTAATTTAGAGTATTATACTCTATTTTGAGCACTTTACATAGGTATATAATCTATGAACGCAATAGAGTATGCTAAAATACTCTAGTATTTTGATTCTGATTTTTACCTACACTGACTGAATGAAATCCTACCATTTCATTAATGTACTAGAATAATATCAGTATTTCCTTTTTTTTTGAAGACCATGGCGTCAATGAAAATAATACATACAATTATTTTAAAACAACGAAATTATTGTTTCGCAAAAAGTAAAACAAGGGTACATAATTTTTTCTTCTAACAATTTTGGTACTCTTAATGTGATTCTACTAAGATCAGACGTACTCTATTTCTTCTTAAAAAAAAACCGTTAGTAACCCTAGCTATGGCATGTGTGACATTTCAAAATATTTAACACTATTGATTTTTGGAATAAAATGCTAAGGCTTGACAGAACCTTAATCAATAAATATTCCCAATGTCATATTCAAAAGATACAAGAGATTGATAAACTAAATTAATTTCAAAATCAATGCCATCCGTCATTTTAGCGCCGTGCCGAGTTGCCGACCTGTTGAAACAATTCTATGTTAATATATTTAAAATACTAACAGTAAAGGATTAATAGTGACATAAACAACAATTATTTAATCAAACATAAATTATCTTATCTAAATATTAATCTAATGTGATAAGTGTAAAATAGCACAGGTCCAACTCGTCCATAAACTTCTATGCAAAAAAACTCTTTTTAAGATAGACCAGAATCGTTGACGCGTGTATCAAATGTCATGATCATAATAAAATCGTTATTTTTGGACGTAACTTCGGACATTTATATTCATTTTTTGCTTCTAATAATCAGGTGTTGAATTTTTTTAATATTAATTAGCGGCTTTATTTAATATTTAACTGCATATGGTATTTTAAAACCCTATAAAGATATTACCACTTATAGTTTAATAAAATTAAGTCGCGATATCTTTATACGCAATCAAAAATCATTAGTTTAAGAAGGTTGTAAATTTCTAGCAATTTGAACAAGAAAATAGCTAAAAACAATAAACAAACAACATAGATTTAAAAGAGACCATTAAAAAAGCAACCACTAGTGATGGGCGATCGCACAAGAATCGATCGATTACAAATCGCCTATCGAGTATCGATACGGCGGATTCCCGCGGAATTGCACAATTTCCCGCGTCGAGTCGACAAGGCTGGCTAATGAGAGCGTGGATACCAGTACCATTGTTTACAGATGCGATCGCGGTGTTATCTCAGCTATTTTTGTACGGTAGCCATGTTTTACTTATCTCTATACATTCGTATACGATGTTCGTCGATTGTTCCCCGGTTTTTCGTCAGCGCGATCTCGTTATTGTTTCGCGATTCTTTGATATTAATCAATGTAGGATTTGGAGGGCTGTGTAATTATTTGGATTGTTTTAATACGAATGATCGCGATATGAGATTATAAACAAATGATCGTTAGCATAATAAATATGGCGTGACGGTGCGTCTACTTTTACAATAGCGTTAAACTGACATAATGAAGACTTTCACATCTGTGATTTATTGTTGCATAATTAAGTATCTAAGATTATGTAAATTATAATATTAATTTTCGTATATAAATATACCCGTCAGTGGTTAACTGGAGATTATAACAATTAAATTATACCCAGAGACCCTTCAATACCAGACACTTGACAGATAGACGGAATATATTCCAACCACGCAAAAACACAGTTATAATAAAACCGTAAATTTTAAAATGCAGACAATAACTAAACAGGTGCTGAATAAAGCACGAAGCAAATTAGGGCGGAGGAGATGACGCGATAAGGCGTCGGTCGCGCGTCACAGCGGCGACACAAATCGCGCGTCGATCGCGCGTCAATCGTGTCGCGGCGCGTAACGAACCGGGTATTGTATGCAAACGCCAGCGTTGATATGTCCTAACTCAGATATAGAATCTTTTACATACGATAATAATGTAACATTTATTTACTTAGTATTGACGCTTTGTTTGAGTTTTTCCTCAATATGGATGTTTCTTTTTTTTTGTATATAAAAAACCACTTGTTGATTCAAAGGGTTTTTTTGTTGGTATAAAATGATAAAACATCAGCAGGAGCGTCAAAAGCAATACTGTGAGAAAGAAAAAAAAAGTTGTACAGAATCCACGATTTGCGTACAAAATTCTTATTATCAATTTTTCCGCAATCACCCATATTATAAGTTCCATTGTGCGGCCGCGATAGCCCCAGGCTTCGGCTCAAACTGATCCTTTCCTAAACCGTCCCTTCAGCCTTGTAATCCCGTGCTAACAATTTAAATTCGACTCTACAAGCGTTCATACTTGTGCTCATAATCGCTCGCTCTATTCTAACTTATATGACGTTCCGTCATTACGGCTGAGCGGATTTTCCCGCGTAACCGCCAGTTTGACCAGCTCTAAACCGGATTTTATGTGCCTTTTTCATAAGGTTCTTATTTGACTAGAAGGTTGAGGTTGTATAAGACATTTGTTCCGTGGCTATGCTGGCGCTATCGGCATCACCTTAATGATGTCTCGATGGTGGATAGCCATTGTGTTGGATGTAAATTTGTAGCCGTCGGCGCGGGTAATGATGTGAGAACAAACTGAGATCCCGATAGCCAGATCTGGATCGCTTTCGGCCCACTGTGCAAGGGATTGTATTCAACTTTCGGCGCTCAAACTCAGCCCCTGCGATCTCATTGTTGTTTTATTTTTTGGAATGTTGAATAAGCTTTGTTTTTTTAATGTCCACTGTCTTGTAAATCATAAACTGTATCGATGTTTCGATCGTTTGCTTCGGATTTATTTGAACGAGAAAGAAAAACGCTAACTAATATTGTTTTATACGTTTTCGTAAAAGGGGTATAAAATAGTTGGGCCTTTCAACAAAAACTGTTGTGCACACCCCATTATCTAGGACCCTAAACCTTTTCATACTATTAGGTACACACAACGCAACTTAACAAACAAAACGTTACAAATTCAAAATGGCTGCGGGAAAATGGCGACCGTGATGGCGTCATTAGCACAGTTATCGCACTATTTTGTCGAATAGACAAAATTTTCAGTCTTTCAACGTGCGTCGGCGTTATGAAAGCGATGTAAATGATGTTTTGAGGAAAACACGATAAATAATAAACCCACTAAAATGAGGTTGATGAAAAACGACACGAGCGATGCGGGTTATTAATTTTGGAGGGAAATTAGACCGCCATTTTGTTAGGGTAGTGTTGTGACCTAATAGGATAATAAGTCGACCGATTTAGAAACAAGTCGTTATAAAGGATAACACCATTATCCTTAATTATTTTTTGTCTCGCCCGATTCGTTTTATCTTTAATACACTAAGAGCACCGAGCATGCACCTTGTCGTAGGCACAGTTAATTTATTCTAGATATTAACAGTTTTACAGTCCTTAGAATTCCGCACTGAAATTGTTAAAATGCCTCATTCATTATTCTCACTCAGGACTTTCTGGTTATCATTAGATTGTAAATTACTTTTCACTTAAGGATACTTTCAGAAGAGCAAAACCAATCTACCTTTATTATGGATTAAACTTCCAATAGTATAAAAAGACAATCTTTTTATTTTAGTTTACATTAAAATTATGGATCTTCCTGTTTCTCATCAATATTATTCCAATTAATAAAAATGTTTATTTTATTCAAAATCTAAAAGCTTAAGTCTTTAAGCTGCTACCTACCATTCTTAATTACACCCATAATGAGCCTGTATCATACTTATAAAAATTAGTAAAACGTGAAACTATTTTAATACTCAGATACAGAATACCGATCATTCCTTCGGTTCCACTTAATCCGTATTTATCTAAATATAGTAAACCCAAACATAAAACAGGGCATCTGCTTAAAACATTTTTAATCACAAAATTTATTATCCCACGTAAACATAGCAAAGGAATCCACAATTAAGTCACTCCACTACAAAAACACGCCATAACATCTTTATCGGAGTTGAATCGATTCTTTTTTCTTTTAAATCGACTAAATACAATCTGTATCGAGCATGGCGCCGTCCGATCTGTTTTTATCGTTGTATTATCGAAGACTAATGCACTGGCCGAGATAACGCGGACATAAGAGCGGGAGCCGATAAACTCGGTGTGGCCATGTTAAAAATAGTTTACACGCTTAGTTTGTTGTCTGGTAGGGTTATTGGTTTAGTATTGTAATGGATTCTCGTGTTGTTGAAACAATAAAAATTTATAAGCAAAATATACAGGTACAAATAAATAAATATTGAATTAATTGTTTACTGGTGTAATAAAGTTACTTCTGACTATAAACTCCGGTTAGGCATAACACCACAAACATAACACCGAACTAGATTTTCGTTAAAATTATGTCATATTAGAAACATATCTAAAAGTTTAAACATAAACATATCAGCCCCAGTCATCGATATTTTATACCAATTATACAAAACTATGCGCAGCCCTATACCAGAGTTACCATTTACAAATTTTCTAAATTCAAATCCCGGTTATCGTTCGAAACGAATACGTCTTCCTTATTTAAATTGTCATTACGAACTCTTTCGTTCGGCATTTATCGGCCGCGGCCGGCTCGGGGAGATGGCAATAATAAAAATTATCTATACAAATGGGTCCGGATTACTCGGCGACATAAATTTCTACTCGCCCAATGAGAGCTGCTACAGAAGATAAAGGGTCAACGATTTTTAGAGCTGTGTTTTTGCTTCATTTTTAAGTCGACTTGTTATTGGTGATTCCCTATTAGGTGTAGAACTGGATGTTGCATGGACTTCACACGTTGAGTTTTTCGGTTTACCTTTTACATGGGTATACCAACTCTGATACCATTAAAGAAATAGTCACACCAGTTAATTTAGGCGAAGAAATTATTGTTGGGCTGTAGGATTATTCGAAACCCTCACCGCGGCTGCGGGGCACTTCAGAACTTTGGTTAGTTCATTGAGTTTATTCAGTAACTGTCTAACACTCCCTCTCACTCCTCCCAAAGTGGGAGAAGTTATTTTATGATTTCCCACTTAAAATAAAGGCTGCTGTTGGTTTATTTCCAGTACTATCTTTCACCGCCCTGTAAAAAAAACAATCAGTTCAAATAATAAAATGCTAGCTCCATTAAAAAACTAACAAAACTCTAGTTGTGCACAGTACTATTCCTAGCTCGTAAAACTAGTGATTGCCAAAGAATAGAGAAATATTTTAAAGTCCAATCCTGTTAAAAAGTTAAAAAAAAGCTGAGATTCGGCCAGCTCGTCGGTATCGGGTGCTCACTGTGCTCAGCGAGACACCGCCACAGAGTTATTCGACAAAAATGCTAATTTTCAAATCTCCAACGCGTTCGCCCGCCCGCGATCCAAACGACACCGCACACTTTTTATTTTAAGAAACAAACCGATTTTTATCCCTTTACCCCTTTGCGCTTGCAACACTACTCTTTATTTTTTTTAAACGGCAATTTGAGCAGTAATTTGACGCAATCGCCGATAAAAGTCACGTTATTCGATTAACATCGTATAAGCATTCGATGGCAATCGCGAGTTTTCTTTAATTATATAATTTACATTGTGGGTCGGGTTCGATTCCATCTCTCGGGCCTCGCTAGCAATTTCAAAGATACCGGATACCGATTAAACGTGAATTTATTAAAAAAATAAATACCGGCGCGTCCTCGTGCGTCGCTTTCTTGCATTTATGAAACAGCTGTAAAAAATATTATGTCGCGTCGCGTTGATAACAGTGCGGGACAAGTTTATGGGATTTATTCATGAATTCAATTGATTTCTTTCGATTTATCTGGGATCTGTTATTGTCCAGTGGAGCTTCGGCACACAGTCGTATGTTATGAAGGGTGTCAGGTAATAAAGTGCCATAAAAACCGTGTCTATGTTCATGAAAATTGTAGTAGTGCTAAGAACATCGGTATTAGATTGTAGCGCGATCCATCAAACGCTCGTTAACACGTTCTCGGCGACGCGACGAGCTCGGCCGAGTTTTTTTTTCAAACCAGTCGGGGCTAGTGTTGGGCGCCTGTTTTTGTGAGTGAATCGATTGTCGGTAGTAATTGGTATGGGAGTAGCCGATGTTAAACATGATGTTTGACGGTGGACCGAGTTAATTATTTTCGTGTCGTAGGCGTGCTGCGACTGCGAGATGCTATCGACATCGAGATTGTGCTGTAATACAAAAAGGAAATGGATCGGTTTGACGTGACCGTTTCACTGTAACAATGCTTTGTTAGTTTAAATTTAATTCGTTTTCTTTTATTACGTATAGGCCCGTCGCACTGTCATGTTCACATGAATAAAACGCAGACAGTACGTCCACGGAATGCAAATAAACTAAAATCAAGATCACTCGATGCTAGCAGTTATAAATTGTGCTTTTATTTTTCTCAGTTGGCAATAACTATCTTGAATCTTTTGCGGAAGACCGTTATCATGTGCATCTGTTTCGCGGAATGTCGCGGACTCAAATCAAATTACGCATTCGAAATTCGAACGGCGGAATCAAAGGCCAGGCTGTTGATATCGCCGCGTGCGCAATCGACATATTAATATTCGATCTATAGGCGTCTCGATGTTCTCGATTCGTATAATTAAAATCGAGATCGATCCGATTGGCCGTCGGATTCCGTCACGTTATTCATCATAAGAACCGCCTACTTTTGACGCCTCCAGCGATGCGTGGACGCAACTTTTAAGCTGTTTATTTATGTGTATTATCAGTTTATCATCAATTTCGCGATGTATTACGAGTATTGTTATTAAAAAAACTGTGTATTCAAATTATATTATAATCTGGTCGGCTGTAATCCTGGGTTATTAATCAAAAGGTGGCACACGTAGAGTTATGGGGGGACGTATTATGAAATCGCATGTGTTTTTACAGAAGGCGCGGTGGGGGGGTCGACTCGTGAGCCCGTGCAACGTATCGTCGCGTTTTGCATAGATTTAAAAACTCGATAGTTATGCAAATGTCGAGACTGCCGTGTTTACTTGTTTCTGAGTTACGGCGTGCCACGGTAATAGACCCGCGCCTATCAGAATTAGACTTTTTTTGTGTGTTAAAGAGTTTTTTAATGTTTCTGCGACTGTAGATTGCATGTCCGGAGGACATACGAGTGTTATATTTGGAAATTGAAATTTTTAATGCACGTTAGTGAAAGATTTTCAAAAATCTTAAGTGGGTAAAAAGAGTTCCGTTATCGTTGTGGGGATTTCCTTCTTGCTTATTTGAAGTTGTTTTCTTTTGTCTTTAGGCGAACATTACACGGTAGGTTTTGCTGTCAGTTTTGCCACAGTCAAAACCTTGATTGACGAAAAACCTACCGTCTAATGCGTTGCATGACGGTTTTTAGTACTGATTGACGAAAATTATCATTCACCATCATTCGTGATTGATGTAATTGATTGACGCTTGAATGACCGTGTAATGTTAGGCCTTAGAACTAAAAACCGAATACCTAAGTTATATAACTCTGCTATTATTGGTTGAGTAGATACAATTTATATAAATAAGACACATACAACTTATTGAAGTAATTACGCCCTACCAACGCACAAGTTCTGTTTTAACTTAACATCAAAACGATTTAAAATCAAAATGACGTGTAGGTACGTATGTTTCTGAATGTCAACCATAAACGGGTGTGGTGCATAAATCTAATTAATTACTTCATAAGTTTACTCCCTCACCTACTAATCAAGTAGTCGTACTACCACGACTTTATTTTGTAAAAAGTACAACTACCAACTTTATTTTTGTGCTGGCAATCATTATTACGTTAAAGAAATGTCATTCGGACTATTAATGTCATACGTTCCCGCGCAATAATTAAAAAACAATTTAGATTTTCTTGTTGTAGGTCTGCTATTATTTTATTCAATTAATGGGGTTCGTTTGCATTTGATTGTAAGTTACATTTATACCAAGACGATTAAAATTGATAAAAAAATTCATTGGTTAAAAAGTCATCATCATCATGACGTCCACTGTTGGACATAGGCCTCCCCCAAGCGTCGCCAAAACAACCGGTCCTATGCGTCTCGCATCCATCAGATTCCAGTGACCCTGACCAGGACTTAGACAATGTTTAAAGTAAGATTATTTTAATCTTGTTTCAGTGTGGGTAAGAGATAGAGCTATACAGGTTATCTAGCGTCATCTCTTACCCACACCGAAACAAGATTAAAACAATCTTAGTTTGAACGTCATGGTAACCCCGCTGGTCATCGGTCCACCTTGTGGGTGTGAAAACGCGCTTCATGTAAATTACGTTTTCTGTCTGATCACAGTTAGTTGCTATAGAGCGGGATAAACTGCCAATGAGCTTGATTTGTGGCGATAAGCTGGCTTCTTATCGTAATGGGATCTAAAACCGTAATCGACACCTGGGGTTGCACGACAGACTATTTCGCTATCTGCTTGCTGAAATACCTAATCTGGGATAAGTTTTTTTAAGTGGCAATAAATTAATAATACCAACTGCCTTTGTCTGACCTTCTGGAAAGTTCATCCATCCATGATTTGACGTCACTTATACTACAATTGCTATAGGACGGTGCGGGTGACAGCTTTCAGATTCATACAATGTAGCTACCTATCCTTTTCTCTCATCATAAGGATGCATATTTTCGTCCTGCTCTCATCCTATCCATGCTATGTAAAAAAGACCTTGGGTACTATTAAAGACACTTCCGCCTGACCACCAAGTTGAAAATGAACTTGGTGGTCAGGCTTGCACTTGAAATGAAAATTTCAAACGGTTTGGTTTGGCGCCGCGTCACAGGATTCAAGCGAAATTTTTTTAAGTGATCAGGCAGACATGACCGCGATGGTAACATAACTTCCAAAATCAAAAGATCATCACAGTTCCATTAGAGTCCTTGTGCAATTTTAGTGCTTACAAAGAATATTGTTACACATTTTATTACAATCTAAATGTTAACAGAAGTCATGAAGCAATTTTGGTGCTTACAAAAAAAATTGTTACACATTTTATTACAATCTAAATGTTAACAGAAGTCATAATGCAATTTTGGTGCTTACAAAAACAATTGTTACACATTTTATTAGAATCTAAATGTTAACAGAAGTCATGATGAATAACAAAGAAAGGAAAAGAAGCAATTACTTGTGAAATGTTTAATTTCCTAAGTCATATCTACATTCGATCGACGGTACTTACTTGTGTTTTTAAATACGCACAGCTCGGGAATAAAGAAAGAATGGATGTGGTATTTTACAACGCAATACTTTTGCTCTAGGGTGACAGGATCAAAAGTTAATCAATTTGCCTAGCCTTTTGTCTATGTTGTTGATTTTACACTAAAAGACTGCCTATCTGACCTCCACGTCTCAATAAAGTGGGAAACTCGATGCCTTTTCGCAAGGTGGGTGTCAACATTTCTGACTTCTAATTATCGTTACATTGTTTTTTCTGTGTGCGTGAGCTCGTGCTAATCTCTCAATCGCGTAGAAAAGGTGTCATAGAAAATGGATTACGCAAAATAAGTCCACACACAAGCAAGACCAACCCGAACGAGTTAAGTATACTCGTAGAACAACTGTATCACACATGCCGTCGTTTTGACAATCGGATCGAATTTAAAATTAGGGAAGTAAATTACACGTCAGTGAGCATCGATACCATAATTCTAACTCATTTTTGACAGCGTTCACCATGAGAAGGAGCAATTTCTTTTTGTGGCGGGAAATTAAAAATAAAATATTATCAAACGCGTGACCACAGAACAGAGAATACAGCACCTGCCTTCTTTGGCACTGGATGGTGCAAGGAGAGTTTGACTTTAACTGACTTAAACCCACTTATGTTGCTTCAGTTACCCTTTGCGTTCAGTCACAGTAACTCTTTTGAACAATCCCGCAGCCCTAGCAGTCCTCGACTCTAGTGAGCCCCGGCCATTAAAGGAGCACTAAGGGTTAATATGAGCTCCAAATGCGAGGCACTTAAAGCTGCTCAGCTATAATTTTGTATGTAAAATTACCGCTACCGACTTTTAAATTGACTGGTATTTAGGGCTCATATTAAAACCCCTAAGGTGGTACTTTTTACTAATTAAATAATAAAGGGGATTGCCCAGCCTCTATGGTGTTCCAGGCCAAAGACGGACATCAAATAATTATTACTTACTATCAATGATAAAACTATTTACGTTTTTTCCATAAAGTTACTTTTTTTTTACCATTTATGTTTATTATAGTGACGCTCATTTGGAACTAAGGGAATACATATTTTTTATGGCAAAATTAATGAAGAAAGTATTTTTTCTCTAGTCAATTGTCCGCTCATGGCCTCAAATGGGCAATCCCCTTTCGGAATTCTTTTTATATGTTGCGTAACGTCCAACTTCAGCTTTAGTATTCCCACAGCTATACTATATTAATTTTAGTTTAAGCGAAACCAGAAACACGTGTCTAGTATTTTTATGTAAAAAAATCTATGTACAAAATTTCATCCAGGTGACTGAGTGGTTGTTTTATACTTGCACCTAGCTGTTTGATGGCGCCTAATACCCCGTTATGACCTGCCGTGACCTGTGTTGTACTTAGTGTTGGTTGTGTCCAACTTGCGACCTTTTTAAATATTTTTGGGAAAAAATATAACATGGTGTAAAAACTATTGGAATCCATTCAGTTACTGATTCTGAATAAACTGTATTCAGGTTTCACAAAAATTAAAAATAATGTTGTCTATATGGCTGCTTTCTTTGAGACTGAGTCGGGAGTACTCCACCACGTGGGGCCAGTCTTAGATATTTTGGTCAGTTGAAGTAGGTCATGGTGGTATCACCCACGTCAGCTTTTCCCGAGTGTAGTTATGCCTGCCTTATTCTAACCCAAGAGCGACTATACATTGTTTTTTTTATCATTATTAATAAGCTCACGTTTGACCACTATCTCACTTGATGGCAAGCGATGATGTGGTCGACGATGGAGCTCACTTGCCTAAAAGTAACCTATTCACTCTTTATACATTGAAGTAAACAAATCTGTAATATCAAAAATGAGGTGTATAATCATACCAATATAAAAAAAAATAACACTCAACTTACTGGTACCAGGATACTGGTACCATTTTAAAGACCCCTAGGTTAATTTAGTGTTAATGCGATACAGCAAGCAATGAGTGAACTTTAACTTAACGCTTCTCAAAAACTTGAGATGTGAAAGTAAGATTAAAAGATCGTTCAATCGATAACTTGTAGGTACACAAGATTGTTAATATGTTAAACATTAATGATTCGTATACGTGTCGAAACAATGTTGATCTATCGGATAAGCTCATAATCAATATTTTTATCTATTCTTCTATCATCGATAAACGCTCGCTTTGGTCTACGGGAAATAAAGTTGGCCCCGTTAGACGATTATAGACGAGCTTAGCTTAACTATGTAGGAAGTATAGAATCATATATTTTTTGACTAATACCTACCTAGTCATTCCATTAAATTAACCAAAAATACTAACTCATAAAAACACTGTCTTAATTCAATAAACCCCAAGCGAACGCCCGGGTTTGCTCTCTCATTGACTTTCTATTCTGTCTCTAATTACGGTATACGAAAGGTTTATTTATCTTATGCAATTTGAAGGCTGCATTTTACCACTTGTCATACGTATAGAATTACAGATGTAAAAAGTCTGCATATTGGACAGTATTGCCAAAAATACCACATCAAATCTACCAAACCTACTTCCTCACACATGTGGCAACACCTCATGAATATTAAATCCTACATCAATCATACACGGAGGTTGAGATTTCGCTATACGATTACGGCCACTCGTTTGCCGGTAAGGGGTTGCTTTGACGATATTTAGTTAGCACGTAAAACTGGGTTAATTAAAGTGTGTAATTAATATTGTATAAACGTGTAGTTTACGTACTTGAGTTCCGAGTGTTTATAATCTTTTATAACGGAAGAATTGTACGTAATTACTTGTAGGACTTTAACCTCTTTGAAAGCTATCAATGGACTGCTTGTAGAAGGCTTCTAGATTCATAAAGAACCAGAAAACAATATATACTTAAAATTCAACGTAGAAAAACTACGACCCCAACAGCTTTTGTAATATTATCTGAAATGCCGCTAGTCACAAATTTCTCTAAGAAAACATTGCTAATTTTTACGGTAGAACTTGATCTTTTTTCCTCAAGCAACACCGAAGATAACGAACTAAGCGTGGCAACATTTATCGCGGTCTCATACCAACATCGCGGCTGTACGTTACTGTTATCGCTGGCCGCGTGGACATCTAGATTTATTCGTCATGAGCCAGGACGTGGACACCACGAGGAAATGTTTATCTACTACGTACTACGCTTACTTACTTACTAACGTTTTTGCTCGACACCGTCTCCATTGCATTGTTTGATGATTTTTTGTTGTGTTCTATACTTGGATGGTAATTATTGATAGTGATGATGAGCTTTTAAAAGCTTGTTTGATTTTATTACAGGATGATACGAAAGTAAATTAGATAAAAATAATTAGAGATTTCTGCACTCATGCAATACGAGGTTTTAACAGCGACGATAATGATCGTAGAGTAAAATTAAATTTGTTTTCGAAATTAATCTACCTATACTAATATTATAAAAAAGTATTTTTTTAACTATGTAAGGGAAACTACTGGACGGATTCTGAAAATTCTTTTATGCTATACATTCTTTAAGATAAATTATGTTCCCTTAAGATATTTGCCCATTTTCACGTGGGCGAAACCGCTGGTAGTATAGTAATTAATAATACAATCTCATTTTTTTACAGTGGTTATCATCATTAAAATATCAATATGTCTAGAGAGAGGCTCATTTATCCAACCAACTCGTCAAAATATACTTAACAAAAAGCCAATCCATTCCCATTCAACAACCAAACCAAACTAAAATATCGTATCGTAATTCGTGACGAAACGGACACTTGTCCCACAGTCTGACTCGGCACAGCACAGGGCGTAACGATAGCGGAATCGAACCGGCGATATGTTAATGTTCGTCCAATCGTGACGCACGACGTTCATCCTGCCGGACACTTGCGGAAGATCACCAACTTGATACGTACTTGAGAATATTTTTTATGTGTAAATAGCGTGGCTTTGAGTCGTTTGAAATTGTGTTCAATGGGCTTGTTATGGTTTTGTGAAGTAATGAGCTGAAATGGAGTTAGATGCTGGGATGGTTATTATAAAGCTTTAATTCACTAAACAGTGACGGGAAGCATTTGGACACGATACTGTCCTGTTCTATTTGAAAGCTGGGGGTTAAGAATGTTTGTACTGCAAATTTTCGAATAAATATCTTTCATGCTTCGCCATTTCTTTTTAACACTTACCAACATTTACAATTAAGATAGCGTATCGAGAAATCATTTACAAATTCCTTTAATTAAAGTCTAAGCAAATAAGATTTGTTTTACAAATCACAGATCGTAGTCCACAATCAAACAAGCCTTATTTTATATCAGCTTCTATTCTTAGAACAAAAAACTTGACAACAATAGTTTGAGAACTTATCAATAGGTATCGCGAAACGAGTTACTTACAGCACATCAGTTCCATTCAATTCATTCCCACTGTTAGTATTAAACACCTATGATATTATCGCTCAGTCCACACGCATGATAGATGTACACACTCCCTAGCACAACAAACTCAAATAAATCAAGATGTGTGCAACGATAATCTCGTCCGACTTTGTCACTCAACTCTTTGTTAGTAACTTTTTTAGTAGGTTTTTTTATTATCAATCTGGCAACACTGGTAATGGCGCTCATAATGTTGTGTAGTGACGTTAAGACGACATGTTTTAAAAAAGAAAATGTGATAGATAAATGTTTTTGGTTTAGATGAAAAGATTGCTTTTATTAAGATTTTTGTCTAAGTTGATTGACATTTTAATCATGTAGTTTTATTTGAATAAGTTAGGTAACTTCGAGCTTTTTGTTACTTAAGTGTATGAGCATTTATCGTTGATCCGTAAGACGTAGAAGTACATCACTAAATACGTTATGCTTAAAAATAATCTTAAACTAAGTAGGCTTAGGTTCTTTTAGGTTGCTGATTAAGATCAATTCCTTCAAGTATATTTAACGATAGTTAAAGAAAACTATTTTCTATTTGCTTAGCAATGTTAAAAGAAAACGATTTTCTTTCTTGCTGCATAGGTACTATAAGTGACAGCTGCAATAAGCAAAATACGAAGCGAATCATAATATCGAACATAAAAAATCAATAGATTCGCTATTATTATATATAAAATATAGTATATTATATTTATAATATATTATATTATATATTCGCAGTCTGACCAATAAAGCCATTTTAAAAACGAATTTTTCATTGCCCATCGCAAAATTTTCAGACATTGCCACTACCGCCATCTAGCGACGTAAAACGAAGTTACCGTCTCATTAAAGATTCTAAGGAAAAGAACAGTTTCATGATATCGAACAAGATAACAATAATACTGAGACGTACATTAATATTCAATGAATCAGTTTTTATCTCGTGTTATCTGACAATCAGCTCATTTCAAGGTGTATGTCGGTCGCATGGCGGATGATGACCACTACCAGTTGTTAGAGAGTGAGTTTTGACGGTGAAGAGCGCCGAGATTCATTTTCATATGATCGCTGTTACGTGATTATGACGTTTTTACGCATCTTTTTGTAGAAACACAGATGTCTTGTGTATATTAGGTATCTATCTAGGTTTCTGTTAAAATCAAATTATAAATAGGTACTTATAAAACTAATCCATTAAAGTTTTTTTTTTTTGGTGGTAAAATCATCTAATGACATCCCCCGCTCTTGGATGGAGCGGGAGATACTGTCAGACTTTTACTGACTAAAAACCCACTCCTATTCCTTCGTTGCCTTTCGTACCGGGACTGAGCTATCTTTCGAAACTAACCCTGGCCCCAGTAGGCTTGACAACTCCTTGAGGCGCGCGGGAAGAGTGCGCGCCGTCGACGACTTAGGCTCGGTCCGGACAGTTGCCGGACGATCGGAGAGCTAGCTACCCATTGGTCGCCGTCAGCAAGCCCATGCCTACGGTGGATCCATTAAAGACTTCTGAAAATCTGCTATATAAAATAGTTTGGTCCTTCATAATGTGATCATATATTGCTTTTTGCAAAGCAAGTAAGCTGTTTTAAGTGCCGTATTAAAGCTAGGTAGGTTCTGGATGACAGCGCTGCGGGATTTTTCGAAAAAGTTACCTTGGCCCTGGAATTCGAAAGGCAACTGATGGAACACAGATGAGATTTAGTTAGTAAAAGTCTGACCCTCCTTCTCACTGCACCCAGAGCCGGAGGAGTCAATTGATGATTTCTCACCGAAAAAAAGGGAGTAAAATACAGGATTCTTGCTACACCTAAGTATCTATGAAAAAGAAAAAAAAACTGAAAGAAATTCGCCCACTTTTTATTGATCTTCCACAGAGAACATAGGTGGAAATGTAAACTGTACCTACTTCTAGATTAGATAGGTAAGCAAGTACCTATGGTAGGTAGGTTTTTCAGGCTACCATACTTATGGTAGAGCGGTAGGTAGATAGGTACTGTATGCAACTGTGAGCCGATAATTTCCTTTTGTTTATGGGTAAGTTCCCTAAGGTAATGGTCTTCTAAACAGCATTCTAGAAATAAAATGACGGGTCTATTCAGTAGGCAGTTAATAAATGTAGGTACCTACTAAGTTATGCGAAGTTACTTGATGAACTTTACAATGTGTAGATTAACCACGACACGTGAAGGACTTGACAAAGTCAGAACACAAATCATTCTACCGTTCACTTACGATTTATTTACACAAGTACCTAAACAAATATTTAATGAACGTCCATATTTATTTATTTTATTATCTGAGATAGTTTTGAGTGCACAGTGATTACGGTGAGTTATCAATCGAGATACGCGTCGTGGTCCGTGGTAGCGGCGCGTCCTAGGTGATCGCTCACAAGCGTCACAATCACAGATTTATATCACTGCGATTGTGACGCCACCGATGCACGACTATTTTAATTGGACCCTGATCTCAAACATGATAAAACCTCAACAAGATGGCCGCTTTGTTTTTTTCCCGCCGTGTGTAGGCACGTGTATGACGGTTGTCGGCCACGTTAGGTACAACATTTAATTCCATTGCTTAATTCCATGAATTTTCATACAAGAAAACGCAACATGCATTGTTCTCCTGCATTCGTGAGGCAACTTCAAAGTCAAAGGGTACACCTAATCTCAACAGCTCATTGTAAAGTTCTAGTCAAAACTATGCGGGCTAGCTTTCAACGAATACATGAGTCGCATGTTTCTCTCTTGTACGAACGCAATGACATGTTTATAAAGACAAAGGGCACAGATGTATATCATTTAACGAATCGACGTTCAGTTCGCGAGCGCTGCATAAACGACACCGAGTCACGCCATCTATCTGATTGTCCGGACAACCTTTCGCCAAGCCAACAATCACAAGCTTATAACTTATTTAGCGAAAACAGAAGCTGGAGCGCGACTAACGAAGCTCGATAAGCTCGCGTTCGCTATGACGCTAACATTAAGCTGCCAGATAAAGGCAGCATTAGTCCACCAATCGCGCGTCACCGAGCAATCGTAATGACCAATCGCAACGCGCGCACACTAGGATAGCGTGACCCGAACGCAATCCGATCCGAGCAGTGTTCGTTACCGCGAGATGGCGGCCGCACCAATCGTCGCGTCCATCTCGCTGTCGTGCCCATATAATGATCTTCACAGGGCCAGGAGAATGAAGTTGAGCCTCTCATTAATTGGCGTTTTGAGTCGAGATCGCTGCGCGAAAGATAGGTTAATTCCTCGCTCGGTAGAGATCGTTGTCGCTCAAAAAGGAAGGTGAGCGAGCGTTTTCTGGAAATCAGATCCAATTACAACGGAGTCCGTTAAGTTTTTGTTCTGTTTGGCCGCGGGCCCGCTCACGATATTGATGGACGGGCATCGAGCGTAATGACGGATCAACCGTCCCGGGTGCGCGAACTTAATCTCGTCCACATTTCTCGCATTTGTTAAGACGAGTGGCCGGTGCGCGCGCCCCACCCACGCGGCGACATTTACATAGCGCGGCCACGTCTCAATTAGGAGCGCTAATGTATGCCTCGACTAGCGAAGCTGCATCTGACTGACGTCGACAGATACGAGACGAAACGTGACGAGTGACGGCTATCGCGGGACGTCGCTGCCAGCTCACCATCGCACAGCTATTAACAACACTAATAGGAGCCGAAATGGCATGCATTCTTTTTGCTCTCTCATTTTGCATTTAGGTGCGCACTCAATAGATCCTGACGTTTGTTCCTTTTGTTTTCAGGTGAGGACGAGGAATGGGGAAACGAGAGCGAGGCGATGCCGGGAGAACCTCGCACGCCGAGCTCAGAGGGCGAGCGCGCCGCGTCCAGCGGAGGCGTGTCACCCGCGTCGGGAGGCTCGCCTGCCGCCTCGCCGCCACGCCTGCGACTCAACACCAGCTTGGCCACAGACCCTGCGCTGGCCCCGCAGGCGACTATTCTGAAGCATGAGCCACCATCACCATCTCCGCCGCCGCCACCTGCTGCGGCCCCGCAAGCACGAGACTACCTTGCCCTGACGGCGGCAGCCTTTCCAGGGCTATTTCCTGCATCTGGTCCGCCTAGTTACATTTGCAAGCCATGCGGCATTCGCTACTCGTCTCTGAGTACATTGCAAGCACATCAAGAACATTACTGTTCAAATAGACTGCCGAAGCCTGCAGAGCCGAATGCTACATCCGATCCAGCTGTCGATGAGTCAAGCAGTGAAGCAAAGACACCTCGCCCAGCCGGCAAGCAATACGCTTGCACATACTGTTCGTATAGCGCCGATAAGAAAGTTAGCTTGAACCGTCACATGAGGATGCACTCTTCGTCCCCGGTAAGCAGCGGTACCCCGGCGCCAACTCCGACTTCAAATGGAGAAGTCACGGAGGGGCCTCCGGTACAGGACCGCTACTGCGCCGATTGCGATATTCGCTTTAGCTCCATCAAAACTTACCGAGCACATAAGCAACACTATTGCAGCACAAGGCAAGTTGTGAAACAAGCCTTAGCTGCTGCCCGAGGAGGCTCTGCGACTTCAGGGTCTGCTCCACCTTCACCTGGAGCCACGCCTCCAGCACAGAACCAGAACCAGTACGCTCTCGCGTTACCTACGAATCCCATTCTCATAGTGCCCTACTCGTTATTACGGGGCGCCAGTACTTTACCAGGTACGACACTGCCTGACCCTGATACGCCATGCTTTCTGTTACCAAATGGAACATTCCAGCCAATAAGTCGGGCGTTATCAAACATGAACGCAGAAGGAAAAGAAAATGAGGTTTTAAAGTCAGCCAATAGGCCTCGAGAGCAATCAAGAGAAAGTGGTGCGACACCTCTAGATCTCAGTGTACGGCGGTCACCAGAATCTGTGGTAACTGATGAGCACGAAAAAGAGAATAGACTACGGTCAACAACTCCCGAGCAAATCGTATGCGCTCCATCGCTCCCAGGATCTCCAGGAACACCATCTCCCTCTCGGCGGTCTTCATCGCCAAGCGCAGAAAGCTCACCAAAGCGACGGAGATTGAATTCTAGAGGGCCAACTCCAAAACCTCCGAGTGTGCCGTCGCCTCCTGAAGAGAAATACACGCCAATAGTTCCTCCTGCGATTCTGCCTCCTGCTCTAGCATTGCGTCTCGCATCAGAACTGCCAGTTACCGCGGCATCTCCCCAAGTACTTGTAAAGCAGGGGGTATCGAAATGCAAAGAGTGTAACATTGTGTTTTGTAAATACGAGAACTACCGGATTCATAAGCGGCATTACTGCTCTTCTGGTGGTGGAGAGGAGCGCGCGAGTCCTGCACCTCCAGAGCCTGGTCCACCGCCACAGTACCGTCAGCTGATCTGTCTGGCATGTGGCATCCACTTCAGTTCGCTGGATAACTTGACGACTCATCAATCGTTCTACTGCACCAAGCGGGAGACTCGGTCTCCTAGAAGCGTTCCTGAGGCTCCCCGACCTGCTTC
Organism: Mythimna ferrago; assembly: GCA_910589285.2. NCBI lineage: Eukaryota > Metazoa > Arthropoda > Insecta > Lepidoptera > Noctuidae > Mythimna > Mythimna ferrago. The sequence continues at coordinate 3,634,792 of OU342683.1, read as the reverse complement.
AGGGTCTGAGGGTGGATGGAAGTGCCCGTGCTGCGACGTGGTGTCGCCAACAGCGGCCGCGGCGCAGCGTCACATGGACGCGCACGCCGGCGTGAAGGCATTCCGCTGCACCATCTGCCGGTACCGGGGCAACACCCTGCGAGGCATGCGCACGCATATCCGCATGCACTTCAACAACAAGAAGCCTGCTGATCTGCAGGTGAGTTTTTATTATTAATTACTTCATTGCTTAACAAAAAAGAAGTCACTTTTTATCATTTGAAGAAGAAAAGTCCCGCTGACTAAAAACTCTTGATTTGCCAGAATTTCTGCCCGAATAAACTTAAACGCCACCTGACAAAAAAAAAAACACAATATTAACCACAGATTCATAATTTTTCAGGAGGAGAGCTACATCGCCTGCGTTCTCGAAGAGGACAGCCGCGAGGCGACGTCCCCAAGCCCAGCAGTGGGCGGAGAACGCGTCCACCGTTGCGGCAGTTGTGCCTACACCTCCACATACCGCGGCAACGTCGTGCGCCACGCACGCCTCGTTCACGCTACCGACGAACCGGAGGAAGAGCAGACATCCCCCGTTCCTCCTCCCCCAACCACAGTTGACATCAAAAAGGAACCAGAAACGGAACTCGAAGAGACCCCCAACTACTGCAAGTCTTGTGACATCTCGTTCAAATACGTGAATACGTACAAGGCACACAAGCAGTTCTATTGTACCGCCAATAATCAAGACGCGACGGCTAATAACAACGTGCCCACTCCAGCAAGGGTTACTGACACGCCTGTGCTATGAATTTGATTCTAAGATGCTTGGCGTACTCATTTTGTAACAAGCGTAAGTTGCAGGCAACTTTAATCGTCGCTGGTATTTCATCAAACAAAAATACGAACTTTAGAATTCACTACAACTAGCGCCATCTGTTTTTTGAGGATAGCATGAGAGCGGACTAAAGACAAATTTCTACTCTATGGTGTCCTTTTCATTTTTAAAGTTAGTAACCATAACAAAAATTATGAAACAGTTTTGCTGTTACGATGAAATGTCAACATGGCAATGTGTGCTGTTAACAAAATGTACTTTGAAACTATTGCTCGCCTATGCAAATGCTTAAGTTGCTTCACCGGAATTTCTTGTAATTATCCTAGAATAAGAATGTATCCTCTCGTTTTGAAATAAAATTAAAATTAAATGTGCAATAATTATTAAATTAAACTTGTACTGCATATCAATGCCAAATCGATGTTTGAAATTTTCGATTCATGTTATATTATACCTAAATCTATTAAAAGCAAGAATATAATATTGGCTTGCGTTACGTCTTGATAAATCATGTAAAGTAAAAGGACTATGTATGTCCTGTTGTATGTAAATTAAAAAACATACAGCAATGGCGTAATTAAAGGCTAATTATCTGTTTTTCTTAACCCTTCAAGACTTTTTGTACTCAAATGAGTACGGTCTCATAAGAGTACGGACTCATGTGAGTACAAAAACTTAAAAAATCTTAATATATTGGCTAATGTACATACAAGCCCTCAGTACTATAAGATTTTTGTTACTCTGTTATTGTAAATTTCCTAGTTAAAAGTTAAACTTCGTCTTTGTATTAGTATACGGTTAAAAAATATTACCAAAATTGTAAATATATGTAAAGATATTACTAAATATTATTACCATTCGTTCTAAGTGATTGTTCGATTTTTGTTGTTAATTTTTGTTTAATATTAATTAATTAATAGGTGAATTTATCTACTCCTTAAAGCAGGTGCTGATTCCATAATTTGCAGTTTAATTTACCAGTGTCATTTATTCAAAAACAAAAACTAAAATTTATGCAATATTTTAATTTTTTTAGCGTGCTCGTCACTCGAAAATTAATTGCTTTTTTTCATGGTTAATTGATTTGCTAAGCTACGGAAAATGTTTTCACTAGCCGATAATGTGATTGATTTCTTGTCCACAACAATATAAATCAACAAGATTATGACAGTTCAGTTTCAAGAAAATCTTGTCCGCTATTTTCAGTTTTAAATTTATTAACAGTTTTCATTACAATAATTTCACAAATGCAAGCCTTAAGAATGATATTTTTGTTTTTCTTAAACAGTGTAAAACTGGCTAACCACAGTATTTATCATTCCTCGAACTAAAAGTATCAAAACGTAAGTGTTAATACAAAAATACTGTGTGCCCAGTATATTTTGGTGCGTAGCGAAAAAAGGAACTACAATTTTAAAAAAATACTGTATGTGACAGCTCATTGACATGAACTGTTAAACGCAGCGCCATCTTTTGAAGTCAAGATATACTGGACACCCAACAAAATACCATGTTTTGTCAATGCCAAAGCATCGCTAGATTAATCGTAATTTGCATTTATAGTTATCTCATTAAATATAGTTGTAGATTAAGTGACTACAAGACTTGTTCCCTATGTATAATTATTGTAATTTGTGTAACTTTTATGTTTTGTCTGTCTGTAAAGGAATGAGTCTCGAATCAGTGTTGCGATTATAAAAATATAGGTACAAAACAAAAATGTTGTCGATCTTCCATTATGACGTATTTAGTGGACAGTCGTTGGCAGAAGGGACTTTGAAATACACTTAAAATATTAAGTTGTTAATATTTAGAATTTGTTTTTGGTAATACTGCTGGAATGGCATTGCGTACTTGGCATTGTAGCTCGCTCAAATGTGGTGGTAGCTACCTTTTTGTCGAGATCATCAAAAAAAAAGATTAGGAAGTAAGCCTACATTATTATAAAATAATGCTTCCATCCCTTTTTAACTATATATCCGATACATCCGACACTCTCGCGTTTATTCCACCAGGGTCGCACATCCACGACCAAATACTCCATCTCGTCAGCTCTTCTGTCGTGTATGGGGATTGAAGAGCTAAACGGGATGGAGTACCCAGTCGCAAATACACGACCCTGGCGAATAGGACACGAAAAACACTCGTCGGACTAATCCGACGCGGGTGGTTAAAGGGTTAACATTTCATTCAATTAAACAAAAACACTTCTGCAAACGACACTAAAATCAGTAGAATAAACGTAAAAATCATGACATTTTATGTAAAAAGTAAACGAAACACAGCATCTGATGTTATGTGCCATAACTGTGTTCTCAGTAAAAACATAGTTTTTAATGTAGGGGCGTCATCTCGAATAAAATCCTTATTTGTTTCGTATGTTTTGGTGGACGTCTTAAATATTTTTTTTTTCAATTAAAGCACTTGGACTTAATAAAACTATATTATGTAAAAATACATATTATATCTAAACTATTATCTGCCCAACCTACATCACTTTCAAATTCAATAAAACCTTTTCTTAACTAAAGAAACATAAGCACAAGCTTATTTAAAATGATAAAGATATGGTTACAATCTTAAGATTACCTAAAGCATTTTTTAACCACTTAACAGGGCGACGATACATTAAAACTACGTTTAATATTTTCGTGGTTTTAGTATTCATGCTTCTTCTTCTTCTTTTCGTGTCAAAAAAAATACTAAGAGTACATCTCTTACTATTTGTTTTCTGACCAGTATTTGGCAATCTCTACTATTCATGCTAAAATAATAATATATATTTAATTATTTCAGAAATCATTTAAGACGTCCATTCTGTACCTACCAATGTTTAAAATGCAACATTATTATATTAAGACGTTGAATTAAAGTGATAATAACAATTAATGAAAAGTAAACTGATGTAGGCATACAATGATATTGTAAAAATACCGCCAGACAATAAATTATTTATCACATATTATTCATTCTTTTTTATTTACCCCATAATTATACATACATATGAAGTTACCCGTGTGAAAAATTACGGAACAACACCTGCTAAAAAATTAGCTGTATCTACCTACCTAAAGATATGAAAAAATATTCTAGTCACACTGTATATTTTAATCTAGCAAATAGAATACCACAGCATCATTCTCTAACATCTCTCTATAAGGGAATGAACTATTTTAGATCCATTGGGTTCGATGCCCGACTTAGGGTTATCAAGGTATTCTCTGCGACCCAAAGTCTGTTATTAGACTAATTCATGACAATAAGGACGCCTTGTCATGTCACACATAGACTGAAATTATGATGACGTTATGGTGTCCTTGACGAAACGAACAGCAAACTCGGGCTCGGTCTAGAAGGTTACCGCACAGTCGGACGGCGACCCAGCCCAGCAGCAGTTATCGCGAAGTAAAGAAGTACTAGTTATATACAGGGTTTACTGGTAACGACGCATTCTCTGCAGGAGATCATAGTAGGATAAAAATGCAAAAAATTAAGCTACTAAAGGTTCTACCGAAATTCAGTAGATAGTTTTTGGGTTACAAAGATTTTTGGTTTTTTGTTTATGAAAAATCCCAGATAAAATCTTTTGAAGCCTGTATAGTTATAAAATATACAACAAGGTACAACTAAATTATATCATGCACCAAACTCAATAATCCTAGACCAACATTTAGGACTTCGATAAACAATACGCAGCACGCATTGTGCCAGATCATTAGGACAGCATTGGAGAAAAACTGCTACTGCTAACTTCTTTTTCAGACATTCAGCAAACCTTTGACAGAGTAGGGTATGGCATAGAGATTTAGCAATTCAGCTCACTACTCTAGAAGCACTGCATCGCCTAAAAAAATGTACAATATTCAACTTGGTTATCTAATAAAACAAGTCAATATCGATGGAGATGGCTCAATCTGGCAACAAGTCATCAAACTGCCATTATGAGTAGAAAAAAAAACAATATTCAGACATTTTATTTTCGATGTTTGCTAAGGGGGCTGTAGGACTTTTATACTTATGGGCCTTTTATAGTTTATTTTTTTATAAAAAACAGTTATGAAAAAGTAACATATAATAGTATGGGCCAATTTTACCTGAAATAAAAAGATTTTTAAATACAATGTGCCCTACAGACCATCCCCTGATTAATAGGTATACAGATTTAAGACCCAATGAATCGAATCCTTTTACCTGTTTGCATGAACAGGGCCTTACAATAGTTTTTGATATAACCATGCAGAATTGCAGATATCGACAGTGGAAAGGTTATATCGCTTAATCGCCACTTTGTTCGAAAATAAAACTTATAACACATAAAATAAGTTACAAAACTTCACTGTCGATATAGGTACAAACTACTTACCTACTTAATTTTAAAAAAATGGCATAAAATTAAATCAAGGCAAGAAAAACAAAGGTCTTTATCTTAGCATTAATAATAATGTGAAATAATAAAGAGTTAAATTGTTGTCTCATAAAAAACGAATTTTTTAATTGTTCATCTAATAGACAAATGAACTGCTAACGCCATCTCTACTCTAGTGTAAGAACTACTAGTGGAATAAAACACTGCCTGAGAGTATTATTCCAAATATTGTACGCAAAGCTCGAGAAGTTCCTCAAGTCAAGAAAATAGAGTGTGTTGCAATCGATTGTTTGGTGTGGATAAACCAGTGTAGGGCAGAATTTAGTTTTATTGATAACTAGCTCTGCCCGCGACTTCGTTCGTGTGGACTACAGGATTTTGAACTTATTTATTCTAAAATAAAAGTAGCCTAAGTTCCTCCTTATTACATCAGCTACCTGCCAATAGAAGTCCCGTTAAAATCGGTCCAGCCATTTCAGAGATTAGCCGGAACAAACAGACAGACGGACAGACAGACAGACAGACTGACAGACAGACAGACAGACTGACAGACAGACAAAAATTGTAAAAAATGTTATTTTGATGTATGTATCGTAATTATTTTCATATGCATGTAGTAAAAATCGGTTATTTCAATATTACTTACAAACAGACACTCCAATTTTATTTATATGCACCTAGGTATAGATGTATAGATGGATGACTTGATTAAAATATTCAATCATGACTAATAGCTAAAAAAATCAATCAGCAGTCATGATTAATGATTGATTAGATATTTAGGTTCAATCGTTAGTCTTGACTGAATTTGTCATCCTCCATTGCGGCTATGAAAAGTTTCGGATAAAAATTACGTCTCCCTGCCTCACACCCCGGTGCAAGAGGATAAATTTTGAGGTCTGGACGTCTGGTCCTAAAATAGGACTGACATGATGGTGCTTTTGTACAAATAGGTACTTCAGCACTTCGATATACCGACAGTCAATCTGGCTCCATTGGAGAGACTGCAGTACACAGGTCTCGATCGAATCAAAGGCTTTCTCGTAGTCTACAAACGCTAAGCAGAGAGGCTGATTATACTCCTCAGTCTTCTGTCCTGCAGCGTATGTATACACCGCTAAATTTTGATCGTTTCAATCCCGTGGAGGGTCGATCCGGTATTATATTTCGTACATGCGTAAATTAATACGAGTTTTGAAAGAGAGGTAGTTTATTTTTTAATTTTATCTTTACAAATCGATAGTGTTTCATGTACCGGATCGACCCTCCACGGGATTAAAACGATCAAAATTTAACGGTGTGTAGTTCACTACATAGTGCTGAAACCCTTCCGAAATCGGGCTTGTTCGGAAAGCTGGAAGTCGTCGAAGCTGCGCGCGAGTCGGTTCTTGATGGCGTTTGCCGGGTCAGCTAGTATTAGTACCTACCACGGATATCGAGTACCTACTTATATAGAAGTAGATAAACCAAAACCTAGTTTTTTTTCCTGAACACCACCTGCTAAAAGAATCAGTAATGGATTTTGAAAGTCAAATGAAGCTGAATCATTCAGTAAGGACGAAATATTGTGCAACGACCAAGGTTAAATCTCAATAATGCATGACGTAGAACGGATGGTCGATAAGGCCGAAAGGTTCTAGAGTGGCGACCTCGCACTGGAAGACGCAGGTTTGAAGGCCTCCCAAGGTGGTCCGATGACCGTGTGCATCAGAATGGCGGGTGTAATTTCCAGATTTGCCTAAATTTATTACAGTTATTTGGTACCTTCTGTGTACCTTTACGTACCTCTTTTGAAAATCTGTGTACCTAAACCCATACAATAATATTTAAACAATTAGTTACACCCGCCATCCTGATGTCAGAACCGCGGGTGTACTGCTAACCAATATATGTAGCCAAGCGTACTGTTTATGTAAATTTGGTACCTCTTGTGTACCTTCACGTGCCTCTCTTGAAAATCTGTGTACCTACACCCGTACAATGATATTTTAAAAATTAGGTACACCCGCCATCCTGACGTCAGAACCGCGGGTGTACTGCTAACCAATATAATATGTAGCCAAGCGTACTGTATAAGTAAATTTGGTACCTCTTGTGTACCTGCAGATACAAGTATTAAATAAACGAAATGCTGTAACGTTGCTGCGAAAAAGAAAAATTCTTTCTTTGACGCACTTATCTTTAAAAATAACAATCTACGTAAGTACTGATAACTTAAGTTAAATATTAAAAAACCTTTAGGTATACATAATTACAAAAACAAACAACATATTGCCTTATTTTAGAATCGTGAAGGAATAATGGAATTAGAATATTTGACTGTCAATCAAAATAAAACGAGAGACAGTTTTAAAGTACATTTTAATTGATTTGAACTATAACTAAATAAGTAATGATTAATATGAATAACGCATTGATTTCATGTGCAGTGTCGGCCTTATAATTTATTACAAAACTATACCTAATCAGTGTAATAAAAATAAGACTAGTAAATAATTAAAACATCCTCTATTAACTACACAGTATATTAACGTAAGTAATAGTATTAATGAAAGATCCATTTTAACGTAAATAATGTTACGAGCATTAATGAAAGATCCATTTATGTTACAGACATGATTTTAATCCGTACATGACACATTCTGCAATCATACATTTAGAGCTTTTTGTTATATGATTACGAAGGTCGTCATAGCACTCCCGGCGACTCGTGGGGGACAACCTGCGCCCATCCTGATATGGTAATGTAATAAAATCCCACTAAAAACATACCTGTTAAAAAGGGGCCAAGTTCCTATTGGCTAATTGTTCGCCTAAAAAGGGGTTGAAATCCAATCCAATGCCAAGTTTAGATGCACTTTAAAATCGATCATAATCATCTTCATCAACAGCCTGATCATCGTTAAATTTGAACTTGACAGGTTTTCATTCTACACGTAACACTTGATTAATTGTATAATTAAATTTATTATTTATATAATTTAATTAACCTGCCAAGTTCAAATTTAACGATGATCAGGCTGTTGATGAAGATGATTATGGTCGATTTTAAAGTGCATCTAAACTTGACATTGGATTGGATTTCAACCCTTTTTTAGGCGAACAATTAGCCGATAGGAACTTGGCCCCCTTTTTAACAGGTATGTTTTTAGTGGGATTTCAACACTTTTTTTCAAGAAATCGTACCTATTTTTTTCTTTTTGTGCCACGCCCGCGTCCTTTGTTAACCTTAGATCGTATTCTCATTGTATAACTGGTTCATAAATATTTTATTAAAAATTTGATATTCGATTAAGCCAACTCACGCTTGACCGATTTCTTAAATTTCTTATGACATATTTTATAACTCCTCCTTCCCCCTTCCTCCCTCCTCCTCTTCGTATTCTCATAATTATCACTGGTTCATAAATATTAGATTGAGCCAACTCACGCTTGACCGATTTCTTAAATTTCTTATGACATATTTTATAACTCCCCCTTTCCCCCTTCCTCCCCTCCTCCTCTTCGTATTCTCATATCACTGGTTCATAAATATTAGATTGAGCCAACTCACGCTTGACCGATTTCTTAAATTTCTTAATTTTTTGTTAATTTACATATACGACTTGTGTGCCAAATTACATAACGCTAGCACAATTGGAAGTGGCCTAGAGGTTTTGATTACCGGTCAGTGAGTCAGTGCCAAAATTAGCAACATTCACAGGGTCATATTTCAGGATCTATTGAAGCTATATCTATGAAATTTGGTATACTGCTTTAGTACTAGTATTGATAACGTAGGTTCAATTTTATCTCTGTACTTGCAATAGGAACTGAGCTACAGGGAGGTCAAAAGTGGATCGAAACGGTTCGTGTAAATAGTGCACGGCATGCGCGCGGCCTGTTGCTGGAACTTGGCCTGCACGGCCGTGCGCTTAGATTATGGTGGGGGACAGGTTGAACAAAAGATTTTAACTACATTATAGCACTAGTGCGTAATGGTAATCAAAATGTAAAAGTTTGGTAACAAGGGCCATTATGTACTTAAATGCAGTGCAATAAGAGTCACTTTCTGAGCAAGTGTATTGATAAATAGTGTAGTTCTACAGTCAGACCAGGATTTTTATTGTATCGGAAGGGCAAGGAAATAATCGTTATTTCCATGCCCATCCGATACATTAAAAATTGCTAGTACAGAATATTCAAAGAGATATTTTTCTACGAAGTTATTTTAATTTTTTCGACCAAATCAAATCATTTATTTGCATAATAGAGGTAGATAGATGTACCAAAATAAAATTTGTTTAATTGTAGACTTCCAGTGGTCCAGTGGTCGGACTGCTGAACACGAAGTTGTGGGTTTGATCCCCACATAAAACAACAATTAGCGGATCACATAAAGTGTTCTCCTGTGTTTGTGTGTAGGTGAGTTGTGTCCGTTAATTTCATTTCCGACTTCCGGTATGGTCACGCAATAGTGACTCAATGATATACGGAGGTTTGGGATTCCTGATATTAAACATATTGCACATTAAACGTATTGTGGCCATAATGTTTAATGTAGATGTTCCTTTGACGTCGTTACTGTTTTTAGTTAGTATTATAAAATAGTAACGCCGTCTAAGAAAAATCTTTTCTTTTTTTCGCAGCAACGTTACAGTATTTCGTTTATATATTACTTGTATCTGCAGGTACACAAGAGGTACCAAATTTACTTATAAAGTACGCTTGGCTACATATATTGGTTAGCAGTACACCCGCGGTTCTGACGTCAGGATGGCGGGTGTACCTAATTTTTAAAATATCATTGTACGGGTTTAGGTACACAGATTTTCAAAAGAGGTACGTAAAGGTACACAGAAGGTACCAAATAACTGTAATAAATTTAGGCAAATCTGGAAATTACACCCGCCATTCTGATGCACACCGATGACCGGGTAGAGTCACGGGAATGCGATGGATGCGAGACGCTCAGGACCATTTTTTGTGGCGACACTTGGGGAGACCTATATCCTTCGGCTGAAATGATGATGATGATGAAGAGGAAATCGGCACCTAGTCACATAGCTTCGAAATTTTTTGGTTCTAGACCAAAAAATTTTGAAGGCATGTGACTTCTACCACACCGCATTGGGCCCGCGCGTAATCGATATGGCCCCCTCCCTATATGTATAAAGAGGAAGCCTGAATCTAATATAAACCCGAGTTGGTAGGTAGGTAGTACCTACTTTCTTCAGATATTTTGTAGATATCATTCATAGGTACGTCTTAATGAGTAAATAAACGGTTAGTTAATAAAGCATAAATTGCACAAAAAAATAAATAAACAAAATTGCGCGAATCTTTTATTTTTCATAGCGCGGCAACTGGCGGGGCAGTGGGGGGAGAGAGTTCAAGACGAAGTGCAGTGCTGCAGTTTTTTACTTTAAAAAAATATTCAACAAGTTAAAATCAACTCTAAACTTTACTAGAAGTCCTCAATAACTTGTAAAATGTCAAATTAAAGTCTCAGAACTATGTAGACCTTATTGTAATGTTTTAAATTCTTAATTTTTTTAAATTTATCGTTTAAAAAACTGCGTTGCACTGCACTTCTGAATGGCGTGCACCGGCCTGCCCGCGACGTAACCAAGCAACGCGCATGCGCGGACACATTCATTGATTAATAGTCCCTCATATCTTCTAGCCCTCTAAGTCACGTGACTCGGAGGAAAATATATCAAAACAAGAATAGTTCTTGAATATTTCTGTGTTCTCTCCTAATCTCGTCCATTTATCAACGTTTTGTGCGCGTGTCAGTGTTTGTGATATCAAACAATGGCGATTGAGAAGGTAAAGTCGACGAATCCGTCGTCGCCGTATTTCGATCAAAATAACTGGAAAACTCCAGCCTTCAGGCAGACCATGGTGGACAAACTGTAAGTAATATTCAATTAACCTTTTTTATTTAGGTAATAATTAAGTAGATACCTACTTACATGTTTGTATTTAGGTATGCCATATATTTTAATAACGACGAAAAGTGTTTTGGTGCGACAATGTCACCAAGTCGCGGGAAAAACAAGAATGCACTAACCCGGGAAATATGGCAGAAATGCAAGAAGGCTCTATACTGGGCATTGTTGGTAATGATTACAGGTTCAGATGATTACGAGACGATTTAGGTATCTTAATACCAGGACTATAAGTTTTTATTTCTTGGATACCTAGGTATCCAGAAAATATTTTTACATGAATGACGGATGCGCATTATTAATCCCTGCTAACCAGACACCCTGTTTGCAGAATTAAGCCTGCGTGGGGCTTATTAGACCGCCTGAAGTAAATTCTACTAAAGATCTAAAGTTTAAATCTTCATAAATAATAAACGAATCAATCTCCACCAACACACACAAGATATCACATAAATAAGACCCAAATTTTACTTTCCTATATTGGTACTTTTATTATATAGTATTACACCCAGAGCGGGGAAGTTACTAAGACTAGGTACTGCGCTATGGATTTCGATCAAGAGCTTTAGGGCTTTTTATTTTTTATGGTGGGAAAAAATCATCCAATGACAACCCCCGTTCTTGGGCGGAGCGGGGGATAGTGTCAGACTCTTACCGACTAAAAGACCCACCCCGTTCCTTCTAGCCTTCATACCGGGGCTCGAGCTGTCTTTCGAAATTAACCCTGGCCCCAGTAGGCTTCGACCCGGCTGGATCCCTGCTGTTGCTGACAACTCCTTGAGGCGCGCGGGAACAGTACGCGCCGTCGACGACTTGGGCTTGGTCCGGACAGTTACCGGACGGCCGGACACCGAGCTACCCATTGCTCACTGTCCGCAAGCTCGCGCCTACGGTGGCCGGAAATCGGGATCAGAATCCCGGCGGCGGCGGCAAGCTTTAGGGCCTCCTCTGGTAACGACGCAAAGGAGACGCCCACCTTGAATTTATAAATTACATATTGTATTTGTTTTTCTTAGATTATTGTTTATATTTATGTTATGTTTGTCTCTGTCGGTCTCGGCCAGGTCCAATAGACAATCACAGAATAAGCTGTAGACAACCTTGGACTAGGACAACTGTGTTCTGCCTAGTGTCTATGGTGCAGCACAGTTATGCCCGGTTCACTCATGGCCAGACAGATTACTGTATTTTATTGTGCGTCTATTTGGGCAAAATAAACATGTTTCCTTTTCTTTCTATTTTTTTTCACCTAGTATAGAATAACAAAGTCGACCTTATAATGTTCCCACTGCTGGGACTCAAGCCTCCTCTCTAGGAGAGGGAATAGGCCGTAACCCACCACGCGGGCCCAGTGCGGGATGGTAAATGTCACATGTATTCAAATTTTGGTTCTAAGACATGCCGGTTTCCTCACGATGTTTTCCTTCACCGTTTTGAAAGCAGTGGTGATGAAATAAATTACACAAAGTAATGCGCCTGCTGTTTTAATGGCTGGGTTTAAACCTCCGACCTACAACTCGTAAGTCGGGGCCGTTACCACTCAGCCACCACTGCTCATTCTTTCACCTAGATGCCTCACAAATACTCACAACTCACAATATCCTATTTTCCCCACAGCAACAACGTGATTGCGGAGACAGGCATCCAGCTGCAGTGCACCGGCCTGGAGCTGGAGAACGGAGTGTTCAACAAGGTGAACAGCAAGCCGATGTACATGATCCTCATCATTTGCATCATCGAGAACATCAAGGAGATGGGTAAGGTGGCTGATGATGATTTATCTTTTTAAGTTCGCGGTTGAGAACCATTTTCAACCTTATTGCAGAGGTCCAACGACAAATCCCGCCCTTGGGCGATGCGGGAAGGCGTGTCAGACTTTTGCTGAATAAAACCCACTGCTCTTTTTTTGCCTTCGTTCCATCGTCCCGGGGTTCTCTTTTGCACAAATCATGGCCCCAGAAGGCTTCGATCCTGCTGAACACGCCTACGGTTTTACTGACATCTCCTTGAGGCGTGCGTAACACTACGCGTCGTCGACGACTTGGGCTCGGTCCGGACGGTTACCACACGGTCGGACGGCGAGCTACCCATTACTCGCCGTCCGCAAGCCCGCGCCTACGGCGGCTGGAAATCGGGATCGGATTATGTGGCTGGAAATCGGGATCCCGGCGGCTGGGGCGTGAGTGCCGATCTCTCGCGCGTGCCGCCGCCTCCTTTGCTGAGATTAGTGCTTCACAGAAAGAGGCGACCGCCTGCCACTCCTCTTCGCTCCGGAGCATGGCCAGCAATGACCCGGCGCGTGAGATCTCTGCCGCCGATCGCCTCCACGAGGATACGGCGGTGCTCTGCCCACGCGCACCACACACCTCTACCGTATTTTCCACCGTGTCCTCCAGGTGGTCCACACAATAGTGACACCCGAGCATTTCAAGTTCCGGTGCAGAAACCTCCCGAACTTAGGTACCAAGTCCGGTGAGAACCTGTGGCGAGGACGCCGTATTGTCTTTCCAGCCACTCCTCAGAGAAGGACTTACAGCGAGTGCCCGCGCAGTTCTGTACATAAATGCCCGCGTGGTTGCAACGGAGCACTTTTGTACAGAACCGTGCGGCCGCTCACTTTACGCAGTTCCAGGCCTAAGGTTAAGGCTACGGGCTCGAGCGTAGCCTTGGTCTCGAACTCTCGGTAGATGGCGCTACACTTTACTTTTTTAGCTCCCGAAGAGCATAATTAAGTCAAAGAATAAAAGGCGGATATTACTAAAATCGGAGATTCCATTTTATTAAATATAGCCAAATTATTGCATCAAAATCCATCAGATTCCCACTGTTCATGTCCTTAACGTGCCAAAGTATAAGGGCTATATTTCACCGGTAGGGGCGACTAGTTGTTACCAGTTGTTCTAGTAAGCTACCAAACTAGGCACCAGAGTCGCTACACGTCCGAGTTAGTCACGCCATCAAATTGCTTGCGCAACCAAACGGACACCAGGCGAGTAACTCTATAGAGCTTTATACCTACATTTTGTTGGTAGCAGCGAATGGTCGCGCCGCCATGGTGTTTCGTTGAAATATAGCTCTTAAGGTATAGTTAAGCACTATAGCAATACTAAAAGAACAGTTGCTCGGGCCCATCATTTTCACACAACGACTTAACAGCCACTAGACGCATGTCTGTCAACACATATGACTTATAGATCTGATGTCTCGACCAATCAGAAGTCAGTACCCTGTTCCCCCGTACCAATCAGAACGCAGTACCCCGCTCCCCGTACCTCAACTAGTTGACAGAATTGTTTTGGTGCGCTAGTTCGAGCATGAGGCGTCTAGTTTGTTCGCTATATTATTATGGTCGTTATTTTCACAAAGTTCATCATCATCATCATATCAGCCAAAAGTCGTCCAATGTTGGACATAGGCCTCCCTCAAGCGTCGCCACAACGACCGGTCCTGTGCGTCATGCATCAATCGGATTCCCGCAACCCTAACCAAGTCATCACTTCACCTTGCTGGAGGCTTTCCAGTGTTGCGTCTTTCGGTAAAATAAAGTTAATTTTGTATGATTACAGCTGAAGACTCCAAGACTCCAGGGCTGGACTTGATCATTCCAAACCACCAGGAGAACTTGAGTGATTTTGAAAACCTGCTCCTGTACTAACAGAAGAATGGAAAAAATCATCTCAATCATTTTGTCACTCATTCATTCGTACAAAACCTGCATTAATTACGTTATTCAACAGTTTATTTCTAAGATTTTTCGCCCACTGTTACACGGTATTTATACTTTTTAACAGCTTACGTAGGATATATCAGCCAAACACTCGCGATTATTCCGCCAGGGTCGCACATCCACGACAAATACTCCATCTCGTCAGCTCTTCTGTCACCTATAGGGATTGAAGAGTTCATGCGACTGCGTAGTCGCATATACACGACCCTGGCGAATAGGACACTAAAACACTCGTCGAACCAATCCAACGCAAGCGATTAAAAGGTTAAATATCATTGGCGAAATCTCTAACCACCCCTGCCTACTCATTGGGAAATAGTATGGTGTATATTTTGTACGAATATTAGTTTTTGAAAAACGTTATTAACGCAGTTTTCAGTATCATTATCATCGTAACGTAGAATAGACATTTAAAATGAAAATCGAAATTCAAAATTTCTGATATCATCCAATTTGTATAACCAATTATGTAATTACTTTACAACAATAAAAAACGACATAAAATGTAAAAAATGTTTATTTGTTTTACCCCTTAGGCATTCTTTAATTACACTTTAGTGACAATCTTAGTTATTCTCCATTGCAATAAGGTTAGACAAACCTTCTTACAGTCCTTTCAATTGATTTTGACTTCTATTACGTAAGCCATAGGATGGTATTAAAAGCACTAAAAACTAGTTACAATGCAAACTTTAGTAATCACTATCTTCTTAACACGAACACACTATAGGTGTATCTTAAAGAAAATCGAACTGTACACTAATATTTACATTTAATATAGATGTTAGGCTGCCATCAGACGGACTGCATCGCAGCAACCGCGCGCAGTGGACATATTCAACTGCATACAGTTATCTACAGTCGTATCTGCCTTTGCGCAGTTGACGCCACGTATCAATCCCAGGAGCTAAGTGTAAGATTTGAAAGATCAAATCTAAAACAAAAGAAAGAACCTCAAAATAAAGATGACATTGATCGTATAATGCCAATGTGTATTCGACGCGACTTCACTCGACTAATTACTGCACACTAACTGCATGCGAACGGCGATGGACAGCATGCGGCGACACTACACAACTGTAGCCGATCGCGCGAAGTTGAAGGCAGCACTGCATGCAGTTGATATTGACTTCACTCGACTGCAGCCGACCGCGTGCAGTTGATATCATGACTGCACAAAGTCGAACGTACAACTGCATGCAGTTTGATCTGACTTTGCGCAGTTGGCGCCACGCATCTAGCCCAGGAGGATTTGATCTTTAAGAGCATCAAAATAAAGTTGACAATGTCAATGTCCATCGCTAACTGCAATCAGTCAGTGCGTGCGTCGACACTACACGACTGTAGCCAACCGCGCGTAGTTGAAGGCACGACTGCATGCAGTTGATATTGACTTCACTCGACTGCAGCCGACCGCGTGCAGCTGATATCATGACTGCACGAAGTTGAACGTTCTACTGCATGCAGTTAAATATATCGACCGCGCGCGGTCGCTGCGATGCATTCCGTCTGATGTTAGCCTTAGTAAAACAGAGATCACAATATGAGATTTAAAATGAATTCCATTAAAAATTTCAGCTCTGACTAGCAAAGCGAATTCAATCTAGACTATTCTCATCTGATGATGATTCTTCTTCTCTGTATTGCTCCTTAAATTGTTCCGTATCCTCATCTTCTCCATAATAAAACCCATCATCACTGTCATTTTTATACCCTGGATCGTCATCCATCTTCATGCAATGCACCAAGTTCCTACTGTCAGATAAATCAGGATTTTCTTGAAGGATCTTCGCTTTATATTTGGCATATGCTTCACCGTACCTCTGGACATCTTCTTGAAACAAGTCTGGTGGGTCATCGTATATTTTGTCTTCACCTGTATCGCTGGATAGGTCGTCTTCTGAAAATTTTATCCTTAATATTAAAATATGAAAGTGCATGATGCATCACTGCTTACTATCAATGGTTTATAACACTTGAATTAAACTGTCTGCTACGTTTATACATCAGCATATTGTTTTAAATAGTTCCAAGATAGTAGTAAAAGTTCTTTTTTATTATTATTGATATGCTCGCGTTTGACCTCTATCTCAATTGATGGTAAGCGATGATGTGGCCGACGCTTGCCTAGAAGTAACCTATTCACTCTTGACTTAAAGACCCCTAAGTTGTAGCTATCAGGAAACACAGACTCCGGTAGTGAATTCCACTCCTTAGCTGTACGCATGATAAATGTGTTATGTATATATTACCTAAGCCATTGCTCTCTGCCACTCTTGATTAATTGGTAGTGACTAGTGAATGCCTTACACAACGTCTTCCTACCTCCTACGCGATCACGATCGTAAAGCGAAGCGGCGCGAACGGAACAAACATTTGAGACTATTGTTGTGGCCTACGTGACCAAAAGCACGTGGGTGTGGAGCAGTGATAAGCGAAGCAAAATGGTCGCGACTAGTTAGACCAAATCAGCAACTTGTTATTTGTATTAGAAATATATATGTATGTTTATCAGTTGTCTAGTACTCATACCACAAGCTCTGCTTAGCTTGGGACTAGATAGCGATAGTTGCGAAATATTATGTATTTATTTAAATTGTTAATTGAATTCTCTTACCAATATCAACCCTCTCCATGGCTCTAACCATATCCTCCAACAGTACAGCTAAGGAGCTGTACGCATAATAAATGTGTTATGTATGTATTACCTATGCCATTGCTCTCTGCCACTCTTGATTAACTGGTAGTGACTAGTGAATACCTTACACAACATCTTCCTACCTCCTACGCGATCACGATCGTAAAGCGAAGCGGCGCGAACGGAACAAACAATTGAGACTATTGTTGTGGCCTACGTGACCAAAAGCACGTGGGTGCGGAGCAGTGATGAGCGAAGCAAAATGGTCGTGATTTAGTTAGACCAAGTCAGTGACTTGTTATTTGTATTAGAAATGTATAAGTATGTTATCAGTTGTCTAGTACTCATACCACAAGGTCTGCTTAGCTTGGGACTAGACGGCGCTGTGGGATAGGTGTGAAATATTATTTATTTATTTAAATTGTTAATTGAATTCTCTTACCAATATCAACCCTCTCCATGGCTCTAACCATATCCTCCAACTCTATACTGCTAGGCTCCGAGTCTGGATACTCATTCCTCCAGTTGTTCTCATCATTAGAATCATCATCATCATCAGCTTCATTGTCTGAATCTTGAGTTGGGTCATAGGAATCTAGGACTAAACCGGTTTCTACACTGAAACAGGAGTTCATGACAAGTAAATAACAATAAGGTTTAAAATCCAATGGCCTAAATCATTTAACTGTAGGTATAACTTCTATAGATAGTAGATTAAGTAACTTCTATAGAACTTCTATAGGTAGGTACATAATCAAAGTATTATAATAGTTAGTGTAGCATATTTGTACTGCATTAAATTTTTCTTTTTTAATTTTGAGGTTTGGGGAACAGAAGGTATAGTCTCGCACAGCCTCGGTTGGAATGGGGAATCCTCCAACCAAATGTCTGGTTTGGGTAATTGTCCAATAAATGATTTGAACACAGAAAATATGCAGGAATTAGTGTTTTAGTTCTAATGTGGCGCCATAGATGTCGCTACAATATATTTCTCTAAAGCTTTATTAGCTAAAAATGAGGGTTGAAACTAAACTGTAGATGATATTATATATATACACTAAACTTTGATACATATTTATGATAATTATTATTCCAATGATAGATACTTTTATAGTTAGTAAATAGTATTAACTTGATAAACTGGGAGCAGTGGTGGTCAAGAAGTAACAGCTCTAAGTTACAAGTCTAAGCTGTGGGTTTAAATCTAAACAGGCGCTTTACTTTGTCGTCAACACTGCTTAATAATAATAATATTTATTTCAAAATCAAAATCATTTATTTCAAATAGACCATTTGCAGGCACCTTTGAATAGTCAAATGTCGGTCAGTCCAAGAAAAGTGAAGCTAAATTGCACGTTCCAAAGAGTAGGTCTCTATGGAGAAGAACGTGCAAGAAACTCCATGGACACTCTTTTAAATCATATTATGTGTTACATATAATGCTTGGTTACAAATTTTCATGTTGCTTCTATTGTGTAAGCACAATGTAGATAATAAAATAAAAATAATAATAATTAAAAGATACAAACTGAATTAAGCCACTGGCAGCTAAGAGATG
This sequence comes from Mythimna ferrago, assembly GCA_910589285.2. Taxonomy (NCBI): domain Eukaryota; kingdom Metazoa; phylum Arthropoda; class Insecta; order Lepidoptera; family Noctuidae; genus Mythimna; species Mythimna ferrago. Next base: position 3,615,753 of record OU342683.1, on the reverse strand, counting down.
ACCAGTCTCAACTGACGGCACCCGTTCACGAGCATGACGCGTGCATCAGCCCCACTCAGCTCAACCATTTTTAAGGGAACCGAATGACCCAATAACACGTGCCACCAACAGCGAGACATTAGAGTGAGCATGACAAACTCTCAACTGCCATGCTCAAATGTCAAAAAAAAAAAAGATGTAACCTAGTAAAAATGCTCCATAGTACTTCACATTTACAAATTGGAAAAAAAAGTGCAGCTACATTAAACAATGCTATGGTTTCCAAAAAAAAAAAAGTAATAAATGATTACAAGCTTCAATTATGTTTTCAAATTACAAAAATTATAATAAAAATAATGGTTTCCAAACTAATCAATACACCCAAATGGTAGTGGAGCTGGACCAGCATTGAGCCAAGCATTTTTATCTTATTATTATCACACATACAAGTTTGACACAAAAGTTAAAGAACAAAAACTGAAAAACAGTGGTTAACCTAAACCAGGAGATCCTGTATCTTAGGATGCCATGTCTTTGCATAAATGGTGAATAAGCAGATCATAAGCATAAAATGGTAAAGTATAAAATATTATATAATATGCTTACCCCACAAAGTTATCAATCATACTTATATCAAATTCTTGCTTCAAACTTGTATACAGATCATAGGCATATTGAACACTGCCATCTTTGTCATCAGTCTTCTGCAAATCTATTAAATTCAATACATCTTCGTTATCCCCGTCATTCTCCTCATCTTTCAGTCCTCGGCTACAGTTGACTATTTCGTAACGACTTCTCGAAGCGACATCTTTCCGTTCTTTCCTCAATTTTTCTATAATTGTGTCAACATTTGGCAAAGATTGCTGTTTTAGGTCTGTTTTTGGTAGTAAGTTTTTCACGTGTGTGGTTTCCTGTAAACATTCAAGGTTTACAATCAGCATATAACACACAAATGAATGTTGGCTAAATGTTTTGTGTATGTGTACAGTGTCCAAAATTTATAAAATTAACATGGCGGGAAGCGCACCCCATAAAGCAACATGAACAGTCAATACTAGCTGATAAAAAATACCATACTGACTTTATAGTAAAATTGGAGGTTTCTAGTGGGCATTTCAATGAAACAAATTCTATTGTAAATTTAATTATATTGTTAACAAAATAATATAGGAAAAAACTATGTGTCTATTGTGAGTAAACAGCCCGCTTGAATTGGCTGTTGTGTGCAGTCAAAATGATGGACTATTGCACCTCTCTTGAAAGGTACCGCAGCGCGGCACAGATTTACGAATTTATGCACCATGTGGTGAGTTTTACGCAGTAGAGCCTTCTGCCATGTTAAGATAATGGATTTATTAAAGGCATCATGATAAAAAAAAAAACAAAACTAGTCAGATATTAATTAAGGACTTTAAATATAGTTATAATGTTACCTATTATAAATAAAACAAATACACTACTGTGTTTGTTTGTAGGAGATAACCTCAGTCTTAATCCAATAAAGAAAATTATTTTAATGATAGAAAACAAAAAGCAATTACGGTGCTTAAATCCTGGTAAAATGCACGACCCTTTGGGTAAAGACCACGAGAGTAAAGAAGCGGGAAAAGCAAGTAAACAAAAAGCTTTAGGTTACTATTGCAGGATACTTTTAATAAAAGCAAAATTTGTAACTAAGGTCCTCTTAATCTATTGTTCCCTAATCGGAAATTTAAGAGTCTGATAACTCGAAACATTATAGATTTACCTGATCATCAACGGTTCCCCGAAAAACGAACAGTGATGGTGATATTTCTTCTTTATCAGTTTTAATTCGTTTACACATAAGTACTAGCGTATCTTGTGGGTTCTCCTCAAGCCTCCGTTTTACTCTTAACACTGTTGATGAAGCCATTCTGTGGTATTTATTTTCCGTTTACTGCTGAAATGCGGTCTTCCGTTCCCGAATTACAAATAAAATAATTATTTCACGGACTGATACTCGACACTATTATAATCACCGACTTACACTGACATTGGCACATTGCATTGACTGATTGACTGACATTTTTTTTTTTTTTTTTTTTTATGGCAATTGAGCCGATAGCGACTATTCTGCCAGTGTCGCGTTGAGACGGCGACTCGGAAAGGTCCACCGTCGAGATTTTACATTCGTGGTAGATGTTAGTAAGCTGAAAAGACAAACACAAGTGTTAGTAAAGACACGTAAGCTAATTTACAAACTTATCTACGATATGATATATACGACGCACAAAATATTGAATACAAATTAAATATATACACATTAATTACGCACCAATTAGAATTTTAAATCATTTTCATTTAAAAAAGTTGCTAAAATGTTAACTAATTTGGGAGAGAAGTGGGAGAGAAGGGAATGAAAATTGGTTGGGAGAGGAATCTTACATTTAGAAATTTTGTGATAGAGGTCGAAAGATTTATTGTTTAGGGAGCAGGAGAAGAAGATATGGTCTAATGTACCCTCTGCAAGACCACACTCGCACAGCGAACTATCTCGGACATGGATCTTATTCAGGAACACTGGGCTACAACAATGTCCGAGTCTCAGTCGACACAGTGACGAAACAGTTCTCTTTGACAATTTAGGGCATTTAAAAAACCAAGGTCTACGTTGAATTTCGGGCTGTATAGCTGCATAGTACACGCCCTTGGTTTTGGAGGTCACCTTCCATGTTTCAGTCCACGAGTTAAATAACTTGGGTCTGGCATCATTCCGCAAATCGTAGTTATGAACCACGTAGTGCTTTCGATCAACTGGATTCGATGTGGCATACTTTGCTAACGAATCAGCGCACTCATTGCCAACAATTCCCGAGTGACCGGGGATCCAGGCTATCTCGATGTCCAAGCCGTCTTGGTAGCAATCAAATAGCAAGTTCTTAATATCTACAATAATTTGACTATGGATTTTACTATAAAGTTGATTTTGTATTAGGGCCTGAATACTACTAAGTGAGTCTGAAAAAATTACTGATCTTGCTATTTGATGGGATTTGATATAGTGTATGGCTTCTAGAATACCAATGCACTCCCCTGTGAACACTGACGCCTCTGGTGGGCATTGGAACAGTAGAGCAATTCTAGAATTTTGAAAGTAAACAGCCACACCAGTATTTCCTGTTTCGGTAAATTTTGAAGCGTCAGTGTAAAAGAGGTTCCATCCTACCCAGTAGCGCCTGAGAGCTAACTCAAAGTCGTCCCTCGCGTTTTGGGTATTCTTAGATAAACCCAGTCCCAAGACGGCTTTTGGTTCGAAATGGATCGACTCATATGCGGCGGAGAAGACCGGGAGAGTTGGATATTGACAAACAGGCGCGAGGAGTTGTTTAAGTTCCCTGTACCTGTTCATCAATAAAGGAACTGTTTTATGGTTCCAATAAGGGGAATTATTAAAAGAAAGGTCGATTTTTTCCAAAATTGGGAGCAAGGGATGGGATGAAAGGGAAAAAACTTTAGACAGGAATCGGTCCGCCAAATACTGTCTTCTAAGGTGTAGAGGCGGTTCTGCACATTCAACTTGAAGCGCATTTATGGGAGATGACTTCATTGCCCCAATAACAATCCTCAGGCATTTGGCCTGGATACTGGTTAATCTTTTCAGCGCATTTTTGTTGCAGGGCTCTATAAGGAAGCTACAATAATCCATCGCGCTTCTGACTAACGCATTATATACCAATTTAAGGGTGTATGGGTGAGCTCCCCACCATACCCCGGCCAGGGCCTTAAGGACCGACACAGATCGTTCGCACTTCCTGACCGTGTTGTTAATATGCTCAACCCCAGACAGCCTTGAGTCCAAAGTTACTCCCAGAAACCTAGCCTTATCTTTGATTGGAATGGGTTGTCCATCGATATTAATATCTATTGAGGGTACAGAACGCTTGCGGGTAAAAATGACCGCAGTACTCTTTGGCGCACTTAAAGTCAGACCGTGATCAAGAAGCCATTGATTTAGCGATGACAAAGAGACATTCATTGATTGAGCGGCATCCTGAATGGAACTGCCAGAAACCAGGAGTGCAATATCGTCGGCATACTGAAGGATTTTGCAATCGTAATTAAGACAAGAGGGTAAGTTAGCCGTATAAATGTTATACAGTGGGGGACTAAGAACAGATCCCTGAGGTAATCCTCTCCAGACCGTTCTTTGATCAGAGTCCGCCCCAGGGATTCTTAATTGGATGGTGCGGTTGGTAAAGATGCTACCGATGATGCGACAAATCCTAGCCGGGATTCTCAGCTCGTGCAGTTTTTGCCTGAGGTTAGGGAGGAGGACCGAATCATAGGCAGCCGATATATCTAGAAAGACCACAACCATCGACTCATTCCCGCTAAGGGCCAGCCGGACCCCTGACATGAGGGTACCCACACTATCAGCCGTGCCCAGACCTTTCCTGAAGCCGAACTGAGTCGGCGGGAGCAGTCTCCCGTTTTCTACCAACCACTCTAAACGGTTTTTAACTAAATGTTCCAAAAGTTTAATAAGTATGGACGATAAGGCAATAGGCCTATATGAGCAATGATCATTAGGGTCTTTGCCTGGTTTTAAAATTGGAATGACAACTTGAACCTTCCATTCTGTGGGAATATAGCCGGAAGTAAAGCAGAAGTTAGCCAAATCCAGGTAATATTGGTGAGTTTTTGGACCAGCTTTGGTAATAAAAGAGTAGGTGAATCCATCCACACCAGGTGCAGAGTCTCTGACATGGGACAGCACAGTTTTCAGTTCCTCTAGGCTAAATGACATGTTCATTGGGTCAGCAGTGTTGTCTGCATCATCAATGCCAACACTGCTTTCCTCTACGCTTGGAACATAGGCCGGAGCGATTTTCGAGAAGAACTGGTATCCCAGTTCTTTTGTGATGTTGCTTGAGGAAGCAAGTGCTAAACTGCTCCTAAAATGCCTCACCTTTCGCCAGACCGTCGAAACCGGCGTAGATGGACCCAACGAATTACAGAATTTTGCCCAACCTTAACGCTTTTTCTTTTTAAAGAATTTCCTGGACTTAGCTAAAATCCGCTTGAAGGTGAGGAGGTTTTCCAGGTTCATATCGCAGTTGAATGTCTTTTCCGCCTCATTCCTGGCCCTGATCATGTCAGTGCATTCCCTATCCCACCATGGAGGGGAAGGGAGTCTACCAGAAGGAGTTTTTTTAGATGGAAAGCAGTCATCTGCTGTGGAGGAAATGGTGGAGGAAAAGGACGAAAAACATTCCTGGGCATTATAAATATCAACTTTTGGTAGAGAGGATACTCTGAGGTCTAAAATTTTTGAGTATAAATTCCAGTCCACCGAATTAAGTTGGTATTTTAAAAGGGGAGGGGAAACATTTAATGGAATATTTTTGGAAGGGAATTCAATTATGATGGGATAGTGGTCGCTTCCATGGGTCATATCCAAGCGTCGCCAAATGAGAAGGCTAGATATATTGGATGAACAGAATGTCAGGTCAACACAACTATTGTTCTGCCCAGGAGCAGATCTGCGTGTAGCACTACCATCGTTGATGAGACAAAGATCTAAATCATCCAATATATCCAGCAAGCCTATGCCAAAGTTATCGCAAGTATCTGATCCCCAACGATAATGATGGCAATTAAAGTCACAGTCATAACAATTATTGGACCGCTAACACTGCATAACAACTTTCTAATTATTGAAAGATATTCGAGTTGTGGGTGCGCAATATAAAAAGAAAAAATATTTATATCCTCAGTCTTAACAGCAACAACATTTATGTTATCGCCAACGAAGGTTAGAGGAATCTGGGAGTATGATACCTTGCTATTGATGAGCAAAGCACATCCCCCATATCCATCATTTCTATCATTACGAACAGCGCCAAAACATGGCAACCTGAAATTGCTATCAGGCAAGAGCCATGTCTCGGCGATGCCGCAGATTGATGGTTTAAATTTATTGATTAAGTAAGTCAGATCAGATTTTCTGGGAGTAATACTCCTCACGTTCCACTGAAGGAATATCAGGGGATGGAACGTCGTGAATATAATTTAAAATTGAGGTCAGTTTTGAGGCAACGTGGTCAGGTATTGATCGAGTTGGACTAGCTAGTACAGACATTAGAATGTTAGTTATAAAGTCTAAAATATTTGTTGAATTATTCTCTTGTCTAGGAGTTATTGGCTCTGCAACTTCCGTTGGTAGAGCACATCCATTTCTAGTTGGGGAGAAAGAATAATTTCGGGTAAGCTCTTGATGAGCTTGTCTGTTATAGCCAGGAGAGAGAGGGATGCGGGTTTTGGGTTTTAGAAGGACCGTTTTACGGTATGACTTTTGGGTATCAGGGATAGGACTCGAGGACTGAGATTGAGCTACATTCGCCCTAAACTTGTGACGAGGAGAGGATTTCGATACATCAGCGTATGATCTAGAAACAGGAGGGAATACCCGACTGGCCTCTGCATACGAGATCGATTTTTCCGACATCAAAGCTTTAATGCTCTTCTGTCGGCCCAATTCAGGACAAGCACTATCGTTCGCGAAATGATTGCCAGTACACGAGACACAGAAGCCTGATTCCTGGGTAGTTTCACATCCATCCCCTGGATGATCATCACCGCACTTAAAACACCTTGGTTTGGAACGACATAAGGTGCGTGTATGTCCAAAGCGACAGCAATGATAACAGAGGATGGTTGGGTACGTGTATCTCTCAACCGGAAGAGATGAGTAGAAACTGATCACGCGTTTGGGTAGGACTTGTCCGTCAAAAGTTAGTACCACAGTTTGTGTAGGTTTCCACTCAGTTACCCCAGAAGAGGACACCCTACGGCTCATCCTTCTGGCCTTGATGACAGGGCCACAGCCCTCCGGAACCTGAATATTACTAATAATGTCATCCTCTGACCACTCTACTGGAATGTCTCTAACTATGCCCATTCGTGTTATGTTGAATTGTGGGATGGCAGCTACATAGTTATTTTTGCCCAGAATTGTGTTGTTGAGGAAACTGTTGGCATCTTGATGAGATTTGAATTCGACTGAAACACGGTTTCTGCCTACTCGTTTGATTCCGTCCAGACGTACATTACTGACGTTATTGACTGTCAAAAACATTCCAAACTTGATTGGTTGTAGCACAGTGCCCGAGGATTGTTGGTCTTTTAAAGATACATGCACGATATATGGAGGATTGTCACTCTTGGTATATATAAGTCTACCAATAACAGTTTTTGGGACTTTAGGGGGTGTATTTGAAATTGCAGGGGGCGAGCCAGCGACCCTTTTGAGGGTTGTGGACTCTGTATCCATTCTAGTTTCTTGTAGGGGTACTTCAGTGTTATGGGGTAGGGTTATGGTCAGGACGGGGGAAATATCAAATAGTTCATCAGGGGGGTCAGGATCAGGCGGCTTTTTGGAATTCATAATGACTTAAAACTAATTAAAAGGGGACAATCACAAATAAAATCAAACCTTGACCAAAACACAAGCACAGAGAACAGTCTCGATCAAGTTTCACTCAGTTAGAAGTTCACTAAAATCGAAAAAATTCGTAGCACTGACAAAAAGCACGTGTACACTTTTCACCACTACCAACGAAAGTCGATTGACTGACATGATGACATCTGGCATTTGACTGATTTGACAGTCGAACTGTCGAAGTGTCGACAACAGCATAGACTATACACGACAACAGATTGTCGACTCCTCCGCTCCGGTCATAATCTGTGGTCGTAGGACTTGTCAGTCTGTATCTGCGAAGAAATTCTTTTATTTTGTACTTTCGTTAAAAAGAAAGATAATTTTTTGCTGTTAATTCACGCTAAATACTCTCCAACGTTTGATGGTTTATTAACAGTTCGCACGTGTTATTGGCAAAATTGTGGTGTCTCCTCCACAAAGGCCATTAATGAGTTGAAGTTGAAGTTGACTATATTTTTCTGTATCATTTTCTTTAGATAATGCATTAAAAGTAGTGTTGGTCTACTTTGTCATGAAAACTAAGTGATTATGTCATTTCACCTTTTTCATGGGAAGAATCCACAATTCCACAATTGAGTTAACCTATCATCATAAACTTGCACCACCAAAAATGTGTCTACTCTATTTTAGTCACTATTGCGTTGAAAATGTAAATGAAATATCTATTTCTTGATTTCCTAAGTACTAATAAACTGGATTGATTACGAAGCAATATTAAAAACTCTAAAGTGTATTTTATTTTCATTAAAATTAAGTTCATAATTTGAATTGATAAGCAAAACGGGGAAAATGTACCAAGCAAGACAACGAGAAAGACAGACGTAGACAGAGGGTTCTCTTTCTGCGAGAGAGAGATATAAGTCTGTCTAATAAGTCAACCGACTTGGGAATTTTGTATAATACTCGTATTTAATCATTTATTAAATATTTATATTCGATACTTTTCATATGGTTCTTCTGTTAGTAAACAATGGTCTCTATCTCTTAATCAACCTTGATTATTGAACCCGTGTTGACTACATCCGATTTCATTAAATCTTAATAATTACCCAAGTCGTTTAACTTATTAGACAGACTATAGTGTTTCCATTTCATAACTCATAAGGTAACCATAAAACTATTTAAACAAATTGATGATTATTTTTGTCACTGCAGCATTTTATACTATTTGATGCTGCAGATTTCTATATATCGACGACAAAATACTTACCAGTAACTCCTAAGCCGATTATCACACTGCCACGCACTACGCTGCATGTTGTGTGACAATGCACTTACGCGTGTGTGCAATCTGCATCATCGTCCGGATTTTTTACGCACGCACGCGCGTACTGTTGCCATAACGGATCTTGAGCGGTTGCGCAGAAGTCAAATATTCGGTCTCTTTAGTGATGTGAAGTGAGACGCGAGGACGGGGAGTGTCAGTGATTGGCTCGCCGCGCCATCGCGTCATAGACGTCACTCCTCATTCGTCCCCTGCGTTGCGGCATGTATCGAACAACGAAGACGATTGGCTCGCCAATGTATGGAATGCGCAAAGCGATCCCCACTCTGACGCCGAGCGCTCAAGATCCGTTGTGCCTACTGTAGGTGCGCTAATGCGCTTTGTAAATTCACGCAGGCACGTACTCATTTCATACAAAGTCACGCATGGTACTACGAGACTCAGTGTGTCATACCTTGCGTGTCGCCCCGCACCCACGCGCCTGAGTGCGTGTTTCTCCGCATGTAGGTGCGTGATCTGCATGAACCCGCGTGGATGCATTTTCAGTTTGTTGGACTGTGTTTGTTTTCTTTATAAACGGAAACACTTACAAGTAACGTTTACACGCGCTCGCTACGCTGCGTGGTGCGTGGCAGTGTGATAACCACCTAACTGCCTGTGAAACCTGAAAAAATAGTTTAATTTATTGAGATATAAAAAAAAAAAACATTTGTAAGAATAATAATTCTAACTAATATTATAAATGTGAAAGTGTGGATGTTTGGATGTTTGTTACTAAATCACGCAAAAACGGCTGAACGGATTTGGATGTTTGGCATGCATATGTATAGCCTTTGACATAGAAAAGAACATAGGCTACTTTTTATCCCGGAAAAACATCTTATTCCTACGGGAAAACACGTATAAAGTGCGATAACCGAAGTACACGCGGACGAAGTCGCGGGCGGACAGCTAGTAATATAATAATAATAATAACACATTTATTTCAGACAAAAGTCCATACCTATATTGTTAGTAACACAAGAAACCTTATAAAGCTATTATAATAACTTCTCGTTTAGTTATTGTACTGCTTTAAATATATAGTGTTTTTGTTCACGACAGCAACAAAAATCTAGCGGCGCGGCGAGCGGGGCGGTATCTCAGAGTGGGAGCGGGGCGCTATAAGCGGCATCTACCGCTCACAGTGGCAAGGTCAAGGTGAGATTAAGATACATAAATAGTGACGGAGCCGCATGCCTGTCGACAAGTAAAAACCTGCTCACGCCACTCAAACACGTCACGCGTTACCATTGGTCGGTGATAAAAAATAAGGCAAATTCGCGCCCTCTGCGGATCAATGCATCTATAGATATGAATTGAGTCACTGACCTCTACGACTGACCTTAGGTAGGTTTTTTTTTTTTTTTTTTTTTTTTTTTTTTTTTAGATGGGAAAAATCATCTTATGACAACCCCCGCTCTTGGGCGGAGCGGGAGATAGTGTCAGACTCTTACTGACTAAAAAACCCATCCCGTTCCTTCAAGCCTTCGATACCGGGGCTCGAGCGCCCTTTCACCGGGGCTCGAGCGCCCTTTCTGACCTTAGGTAGGTCAAGTATGTGAGATAATACTTGGTAGAACGCGTACTGAATACATTTCCGCCGAAATACTTATTCCAAATAGGTACTAGGTCCACGAGTATTTTAAAGGCGTCTCGAGTTTTTTGACGTTTTCTTATGTAGCGAGTCTCCGTCATGAAGGTCTCCTTACGCCACGAGTATTATGGCATCTCGAGTTTTTTGACATTTCCGCGAGTCCTCGTACAGGTCGCGCGATGAATCAAGATCGCTCGGCAAAAGTGGAAGGGGCATGCGCAGTATTCAATTCTACGGTCTATTTGGCGACGTACGGGCGGGTGTGCGCCGTCGGCGACACGTCATTGGTAGATAGAGTCGCTCTTCAATTCCCGCGTTGCGTTCTCGCCTCTCATTGGATACTGTTGTACTTGGGTACTGTTGCGTACAGCTTGTGTTATCGTAATAGTAATACGCAGTCGTAAAAAAAATGGTTAAAAATAAAGTTTTAAAACGACTAGCCAGAAAAATGGTTTACGACGTGAATTATTACGTTAAAGAAAGAAAGTAACGAAATTATTTTTTTTAATTTTATGTTTTATTTTATAATTTTTAATTTTTTGAATTTACCTACTTACAAGATAAATTACAATCAAAAACTAGTGTTATTATAAGTTATGTTACTAAGGTTCAAACATGCGAAATTAAAAATAAAATCCTAACATACTAAGAATTTCTGTGCGCAATTGTACACATGCGCCGATTGCCCCCACTACTTTCACCGAGCGATCTTGATTCACCGCGCGACCTGTAACTTAAGTAACATTGTCGGGACGATCAAGTAATAGAGTATTTTCGGGTTACAGGCTTAGGGCCGATAGTTTTTTGTATAATATACCTAATATAAAAAATAATGACCGACCGAATATTCGTTTTCGGCGATTTTCGGCCAAAAAATGAATGTTCAGCTATATTCTCGTTTTCCGCCATAAACTGTCTAACGACAAGACGTCTCCAGACAAGTCTGCAATGTGATTCTGTAAGACAAAACTCGGTTGATAATTCGAAATTCGAATCTACACTAGCGCCACTCTTGCGAGCGTGTTTGCGAGTTGAACTAAATTGACCGCGAGATTTTGACAGATAAAGTATGAGATGACGTAAACGTAAAAAGTGGCATTCTGTGGTAATTCCCCCCACCCCCTGATTCCCCTGTCCTGTCACTTCGACGCATCTTCGACGCTCACTGACGCTGACGCTCACTGGCTCACTCACTTCCACAGAGTACTTTGTAACATCTCACTTCGCCCTCGAACTCGATTCAAAGTGTCCAAAAGTGTCAAATTAAAAGCATATAGCAAGCATCCATTTTACAAGTGAAAATAGAAGAAATAGTAAAGTGAACAAGTGCCTACCTACATATATACACAAGCGATAACGATGGCAAGAATGTTTTTGTTTAATTTTTTATTAGAAGAAGCTCATGCTTTGGATAAACTAGAAAAGCGTCGACAATCTACCAAAAATCGAAGTTTCGACTATGCGAGCGTGTATAGATTGTCAAAGGAGCTAATTGACCAACTGGAGTATGAGTTACTGCCTCTGATAAAACCCACAAAACGTCGAGGTAAAGGACTTTCAACTCGTGTAAAAGTAAGTGGTTTATTTTACTAAGTATAAATCCGCCCCTAAGGCTACCCACTGACCCACAGTTTATAACTGAAAGATTTGTAACCAAGCACACCATAATAAGAAAAACACTTCTTAATAAGGAGTACCTAGTGGTTTCCCCGCTAGCTATATATGTTTTCTGTTAGTCTAAGGTAGGGCTGCCATCCGTCCGGGTTTCCCCGGATTTGCCCTAGTTTGGAAGACGTCCGGGGAGCGTCCGGGCGGGGTTTCAATTGTAGTCCGGGATTTTGATTAGATCCCGTTCCCATAATTTACGTAAATAAAAGCTATGGGTTAGGTATTTCACCGCACGCACTGCCGACGCTATTTTACTACGCAAGCGGCGAGCGGGTATGGGGCGCGTTCGACCGACGCATGTTAATGGTATGGCTTTAGTATAAATTATTATAACTTTCTGAATTTGATGATGATTTCAGTTCTTTTAAAACTAAAGTAAATATTGTTAATTGTATGGAAAAATAAGAAATTAAACAAGTTTTTTATTTAATTTTATTAACTGAGTAACTAATATTGGATTTGTTTATCTTTTATTGAATACCTAAGAAGGTTAAAAAATAAAGCAAAATTACTCACTTGTAGTCACAAAAACGATTACTTAAACACACTATTTCATGCAACAAAAGAGGCTTACAATTAAAGTTCACTTCTATCAAGTACGGAGTGAAATATATTTTAATCAAGATGTAAGTAAATGAAAAAAGTATTGAAATGTCTGGGGTAAAAGCTCCAAAATCCGGGGAACCTACGCTTCCGGTCCTGGGGGACAGGTTTTAGAGATGGCAGCCCTATTCTAAGGACTCCGTATAGTTATATTATTGGTATTCTATTATGCATGAAAATAACCAAATTGGTCCCTATTTTGTTTTGACTAGATCTAGATTAAGTAGGTACCTATTTAATTTTTTTATTGATTTATTGTTTCACAGTTATTATGCACCTTGTCATTCTTGGCTAATGGTAGTTATCAGAAAATAATTAAAAGAACATATTTATCGCAACTATCAGCATTTCGTTGCATAAATGAAATAGTGGAAGCTCTTAATAATCCGGAAATAGTAAAAAAATATATAAGATTTCCTCAAAATATACAAGAAAGACAAATTTTAAAAGAAAGGTTAGTAGGTATTTTATTTATAATTAAACTGACCCTTTGATTTTTATATTTTATGTGACAGTTGATCATGATAGTGGTTACTTTAAATTACAGGTTCTACAAAAAGTTTGGCTTTCCAGCAGCTCTTGGGTGTATTGATGGCACTCTGGTGGCAATGAAAAAACCAGCAGAGAATGAAGAACGTTTCTACTGTCGCAAAGGCTACCATGCAAGAAATGTCCAATTGGTAAAATGGATTTCAATGTTGTAATTATTATCATTAGGTATTCAATTAGTATTTTTAATATTTTTTTTTTTTTTCAGATAACAGATGCAGATCTAAATATTTTACATGTGGATCCAACATATGGTGGCGCTACTCATGATAGCTTCATTTTTAACTATGGTGTTATAAAAGCCCACTTAGAGGCATTAACAAATGCTGGTGAAGAAGTTGTTTTGCTTGGTTAGTTAATCCCTCCCTGCCCCTGCTTTAGAAAATAAATCTAATTACATAAAAACTACATAGTTACATATTTGATATTTATTATTTTTTTCAGGTGATTCAGGATATGCTCAGAGCGCCTACCTTATGACACCAATTAGTGGTGCTGAAGATAATTCCCCAGAAGCTTTTTACAATGACTGTCATTTAACTGCTTGCAATTCAGTAGAGAAAACAATTGGCCTCCTAAAAGGAAGATTTAGGTGCTTGTTAGTACACAGAGTGCTCAACTTTCATCCAGACGTAGTTGCAAAAATAGTTATTGCATGTTGTGTTTTGCACAACATGTGCAATCGCGCAGGAATGCCGGCTTTCACAATTTCAGAAGAAGAGCGACTAGAAGAGCTCCAAACAATTGCTAAAGTTCAAAGGAGGCAAACTAGGGATTTGCCATCTAACGCCGATTTAGCTCTAGGGCAATTACGTAGGCGAAACATAGTAAATAGGCTTTGGCGTTCACGTCATAATTAATTGATCGGTGGTGTCGTTTACTGTATGTATTCTGTGGTGGTGGTGTGTGAGGCGGGTCTTTCAATAAAACTGCGCTAGTATTCGTTAAAAGTGTTTAATTTAAATATCGAAAAACCCCGACTGAAAAATCTTAGTTTAAAAACTAAAAATGAAAAAACAAGTTCCATCAAATCAAATCATCGCAGTCAAGTTATATTGCTATACCCTATCTCTATTCTTGGCCTCTGCCATTGATTGCAGCCCTTTCCCGACTGCAGCCACAGCTTCAGCTAAAATTTTATCTCTCTCTGCACTCTTCTCCAGAATGGACTGCAAGATCTGTGCATTTAATCTTTGTAACTCCAGCTGCTGTTCTTCCACCCCCAGGAATCTCTCGATAGTGGTGGAGAATTCCGTTCGGTGTTGTGATGGTGGAGGAGTAGCAACTGAAGACGTGTGACGTGATGCTGAAAGAGAACACCTATTACTACGATTGCGTTAAAATAAAAACTCCTAGATAAATAGCAGCTTTTCGTTGTTATTTGTTTCAAAAATGAAGTTTTGATAGTTATTTTTAGTTTATACTTACACACAGAACCACCTCGACTACCACGAACTGTCTTAGGGCGGCGAGAAGGTGTGTGACGTGAAGCTAAATATTTACATAACTTATGTAAGTACATAAAGTTTATTTTTAAGTTGGCAGCTCTGTTCCTAATAGCAAGTACTTACCTTTTATTTAAAGTTTTTTTTCCTAAATCAAATACTTATGTACAAAATAAAAGGACAAATCAACCCAAATATATTATGAACTGAGTTCATCATTGAGCATGAGCAAAACCACATAATAATGGATTCCTACCTACCTTTGAAATTGGCGTTTTTGTTTCTCACATTATAATCGTCACTTCTGTGATTTACAATATTCATCTTGCTTGATATTATATCAAATAGGTAATGACCATCATAAACCAATAGAAAAAAAAACCTTATTACTTAGTTTTCTAGACATAAAAAATCTTTTGTGAGCAGAAATGACCATTACTTATTTGTTTTACCTAAGCCAAAACTTATTATGTGCTTTTCTAAGACACACAGCGTTGAGATGAAGAAAGCTGATGTAAATTCGCCCTAAATTATAAGTTTATGGTTAAAACTTACCGAATTGTCCATGGTTTTATACCTGTCTCGCTCTTTCACCAGCGTGCGTCCTTTTCTTGCAAAGATGGATGCTTGACACTAAGCTGTCAATGTCATAGCGTTTGTAAATTTTGCCGCGAGAAAATCGCAAAATTTTCCAAAGTGTTAAAATACAATAATTAATTGTATTAGATAAGCACACAGCGTTTATTTAAGTCATGAAAGTGTTTCTTGTAAGTGTTTTGTGTTTTCATGATGAATCTACACGAAATTGTGCAGGTGCGTGTCGGAGGTGAACAAAGTTCAAATGTTGATCTTTTGGATGAAAATTAGCATTCGAACAGAGTTAAACCTAATGGTTCATCATCATTATCATCTTCATCCTCGGGGGATGAGAAGGGGATAGCTTCACCTCTATCCAACAAAAGACGAAAAGTTTCACAGGTAAGTACAGTCAAGTTTAGACATGTACGCACCTGCGTGTTGAGACACTTAATATTCAACAAGTGGGATTTATATCTAGTTATTTAACTAACTTGCCTCTTCTACCGACCATTCGTAGTCGGTTAGAGAGCAATCCTGAACGCTTGAACAACAAGAAAACGATCCGACTGTGAAGTCGTATCGTCCAAGAAATCTCAGGCATTCATTACTGAAACAATTATGCCAAATACTGATAAACAACGTTTGTTTACAAAACTTTGTTTAATTTTAGTAATATGATACTCCTTGGAAAAGCATTACGAAAGGTTCTGCCAAGTAAAGAATATCTTTTTATCTGAGAGGTTTTGCATTCCATCACAGCTTCTTTAGATGGATCTGAGTTCTGGCTTTTAACTTATCTCATGTTCAAAACATAAAACATTGCAAAACTCAGAGCAATGATCACAATTAGTAAACTATGTCTGATCATCAACCTCAGACTTCAGAGATCTCAAATTGTATGTTTCAGTGAAACATTTCCAATTAATTGTACAAATCAATTGCAGAAACACACAGGACGTTCTTTGTGTGATTTACATAAACAAAGTGCTGCAGTTAACAGCATTGCCATTTGGCCTAGTTGGTTACAGTAATAAACTGGATTGCGGAAATCATAAGCCTTACCATTTTCCTATCATGGGCCCCAAAAATGTTGGCTACAGTAATAAACTGGATTGCGGAGATCATAAGCCTTGCCATTTTCCTATCATGGGCCCCAAAAATGTTGGCTACAGTAATAAACTGGATTGCGGAAATCATAAGCCTTGCCATTTTCCTATCATGGGCCCCAAAAATGTTGGCTACAGTAATAAACTGGATTGCGGAAATCATAAGCCTTGCCATTTTCCTATCATGGGCTCCAAAAATGTTTGCTACAGTAGGTAACAATCTGGATTGCGGAAATCCAACGAGCACAAGGTTTCCACATAATTGTCTGTCAGAGCAATTTTTTCCTGGTCAAACAGGATCGTACAGTATTGGTTTCTCAGGTTGCGGAAACATTGAGAACATTGGAAACCTAGACTTGGCACATAAATTTTCAAAAGTCTGGTCTGAAACCCTCTCTAGAGGTAGAATAATATATCTGGGCCTAGTATGGAAAACTCAGCAAAATTGAGTAATACTTCCTCGAAAGATATTAAAAATAAAATTAATCATTACAAAAATTTTGAGCACCGGAAACTGTTCTCTGCGAGAAACTCAAAGTTTATTTGCTGAACTTTGCAAGTTTTACCTCTGCCTGTTCAGCAAGAACAGAACTAAAATGGTGATTGAAAGCCATAGATGTGGTAGAGAATCCCTAGGGCATTAAGTCCGCTTTTGTATACCGTGTCAATGAAATTTTAATTAAATAGGTAATAGTTCAATACCAATAGTCAAGAAAAGTATGACTCTCTTCTTGACCACGGATGCGGCAGACTCAGGGCACGGAGCCCAATTAAACAGCATTAGCCTATCAGAAAAGCATTACAATCTTGCATTGCCCTGGTTTTGTAAGTCTTAAAGTTATTGAGAGTTGAGTCACTTTAACAAGCCTAAAGATTTATAAGCCCCAACTCTACAGTTGATAACTGGTTTATGTAACAATATTTTGGAACAAAGAAAAAATGTACATTACTCCGGAGTCTTTAACATACAAAAAATTCAAAGACTGCAAGGCAGAATGTGTGTGGTAAAAGAGTAGGGTGCGTTGAAGTAAAGTGGCTCCTCACCAACTTCATTGTGTAAGCTCTCTGTAAGTGAGTGAGAGAGAATGTCAAATTCAAATTTAAAAGAAATGTAAACTGATTTGCAACCATAAACAGTCAACGGATGACTGGAGGTGCATACATACTCGTTCAATCCAAAAACAGGACTATGGTATGCAACCTTTGCAACAAGGATTTTGCCACTGTCTGGGTGAGATTAAGCACGGGATTCTTAACCTCTCAATTCATTTTATAATTCTGTGTTGTTGAGTCTACTGTTTTGTGTTGTCAGATGTAGTAATCTAGTTATACTTAAGCATGATAACCATTGGATACCATAGCTACAAAAACTGATCAATAGATATTAACAGTATTCTTTACAAAATACTGACCATTTCCACCTCATAACTTTGACATTGTCAAAATCATAAGACATTCATTGATAGAGCTATACATTTTTGAATTAGACCTCAGAAACGAAAGGGGTCCCATTTTCTTCCTTTCTACTACTAAGGCTAACAACTGGCTCCCTAAAACTTGCAGAGCAATTACGTTCAGCTTCTCAGCCACTTACCTCCCGGGGAGGTTAAACCGATTGCGGATCGCCTATCAAGGGGCCGCAAAGTACCAGAGTGGCATCTTCTACCCCAAGCCACGGAGGCTATATTCTGAATGTGGGGTGTCCCAGACATAGACCTGTTCTGCGTTAAGAGAAAAGGCTGTCGTACCAAAGTACGTAACATTACATCCCAAGAGCTGTTATGGACAATGGAACTATCAGCTGGGCTGAGCATTCCCCTACCCAGCTTAATACCAAAAACTGTTACGCAGATTTCTGCGACGCTTTCAGCCGACAATGGGACTATCAGCTGGGCTTGGCATTCCACCACCCAGCTTGATACTAAGAGTACTAACTCATTTAAACAATTGCAAAAGGAACGTACGTCCTTATAACGTCAAAATAGACCAAATGCTTTTGGCTACCGACTTGTGAGTGAGAGCCATAGCAGAACCACTTCCGATACTCAAAGAACCTGCGGAAGGTCTTCATAGATCGTAATACAGGCAACTGCCCTGCACAGATAGACAAGTTGACACTCCTTCCCTGGAAAATCGGGGGGGGGGGGGGGGCGACCTGGTCTCTAACTGGTCTTTAGAGGAATGAAACTTATTAAAACATATAAAAACAGGACCCAATTAAAAGATGGTTATCTTGGTTTAACATCAATAGGATTAATCCTAAAGCACCTGAGGGTGTTGCCAGTTGCTAGATTTTTGGCAAAACTATTTTTTAGTAGACAAGCTAGCATATAGAACTATTCTCTTCATAATCAGCTGTTTCAACTTATTGTGCAACATTATTAGTAGTGTTTTGAAATAAGAAGTCACTTCAAAATAACTTTTTCATTCCTCAGGTCCTAAAGGCCATTTCATTTGCTAAGCCAGCACTACAAAAACTACCAATATAACACAGTGCAATACCATTTAAGAGTACCAAGTGACTAAGGACAACAGGAGACTCAGGGTCTCTATTTGAAATAGCTAGGCAAACAACTTTAATACCACTGCCAGCCTTCAAGCTGTAGAATCCATGATCTCACATCATTGGAAAATGACCCTGATAATCTTATTTCTACTGGAGATGAGATTAGTCTTTGGCTAAAGTTTGGTTCAAAAACAAATTCAGAGGCACACAAATAGTCTGGTTGGTTGTTGCGGAAACATTCAGCCCATTGTGTCTGCGCTATTACACAAAAGTATTCATAACTTTATAGATAAACCTGATAATAGAGGAAGCAGACAGGACTGTCACAACATTGTCACAACACTGGACTGTGACTGTTATTTATTTCTCTATCAGGGAAATTAAAACCTGCATCAAGAACAAAGGTTGTCTGTCAAAAATCGCTTTTAGTGATGAGACCAACCATTGTAATAATAATAACTTTATTTCAATAATTGTACATAAGGTTCAATAATAAGATACAATATAGTTTGCATGAAGTATTATCTCCTTGTCCCCAAACTAGGTTTAGCCTGTGACTTATGACAGTGTGCCACACTATTAATTTTAAGGTCCTACTGTAATTGTATTTATGGTATTTAATAAAGAAATCTATGTATCTATATTGCATGATAGATACGTAGTATGTTTGTTCCACCAGGTAGTATTCGGTCAGCTGTTGTCTCCAGAAGTTAGTTGGAGGTAGACCTGTTCAGGCAATACTTGACAGAGCAATTTGGAAGAGTTTTAAAACATTTCAGAAATTTTATTGTCATTGGAGTAAACAAAATTGACAATAATAACTCAGATGTTATTTTATTGCAGTTACATTTTTCTAATAAGGATTAGATAAAATTTGTATAACTTTTTGAAAAACTTATTTATTAATATTAAAATAACCTGTTCCTTGATAAGGGTTATTAAAGATTATTTTCTTGTATATCTATTGTGTAAGTAGTTGATTCTTGGAGAAGTTATTTGTAGATAACTACAGTGAGTTATTTATACCAAAACAGATTTATATTCTAGAACACTGTTATAATTAATTCATCATAGCGTTGGTGTTTATCACCAGCAGATACCAAACAGGTCTTCATCTCAACGCTGTGTGTCTTAGAAAAGCACATAATATGACTGTTTTGCATTAAAACAAAACAGGTATTATGTGTTGAATAAGACACACAGCGTTGCAGCAAGCCTCTTGCTGGTGAGTTGAAGACTCTATGACATTGACAGCTTAGTGTCAAGCATCCATCTTTGCAAGAAAAGGACGCACGCTGGTGAAAGAGCGAGACAGGTATAAAACCATGGACAATTCGGTAAGTTTTAACCATAAACTTATAATTTAGGGCGAATTTACATCAGCTTTCTTCATCTCAACGCTGTGTGTCTTATTCAACACATAATACCTGTTTTGTTTTAATGCAAAACAGTCATATTTTTGTCGCTCAATGTAGGTAATTAATAAATTAAGTAGGTAATAATTAAAAAAGAAAATTTTAGTATGAAAAATGCAACTTCTTTTAAATTCTCGATCTAATAGTAGTGAAAGTTCCTCAGGGGTCAGTTCTCTTTGCAACTCTTTTCCTGCTGCATATTAATGATCTGCTGATGCCCGGTATCTATGGGTATGCAGATAATAGCACAGTTGTAGAGAGATACCTGCCAGGTGCTCGGGCTACTATAGAGCAAATCCGGTCCGAACGAGAGGCTATGGTAGAGCGTACGAATATCTCACTTCAGGCAGTCTCCAAGTGGGGCGAAACCAATCTGGTGGGATTCAACGCCGCCAAAACACAGGCGTGTCTGTTCACCGCCAAAAGGAGCCCGTGCACCTCGGCTCCTACTTTTCAGAATGTATCATTGGATTGTACCGACCGCCTTCAGCTCTTGGGTGTCGAAATTTCCTCCGACCTCAATTTTGTGCGGTTCATTGAGTCCAAAGCCAAAGTGGCTGCTATGAAACTAGGCGTTCTTGCAAAAGTCTTCGGCGGTACTTCTCACCGGGACAGCTTTTAATGTTATACAAAGCACAGGTCTCAATCGTAAGACGGCACAACTACCCGTGTCTTAGACAAAATGTTTTGTTTAATGCTGGCCATACACAGTCAAACAGATTGGTTCAAATAGATTTGACCGTGTATGGGAGTGGATTGGTATCACAGATTGGTATGACAATATGTTGTCAACATGTTGACACTCCCATACACGCTTAAATCTGTTTGATCCAATCGGTAGCGTCATACCGTGTATGGGAGTGGATTGGTATGACAAAATGTTAGTAGAGGATACGATTATGAACGACCTTCACCAGTCTGTTTAATGGATGAAACGTATTTGATGACAAATCTAGTACCTATATTAAATAATATAACGCGGATGGGTTGCCTAAGAAATTCCTGGCCAAACTATTTTTTTTTTTGTAAAAAGGACGTTTAATTAACGAATAAAAATACTAACCGAAAGTATGAAGCCTTTAGAACATAAAAACGTTGGGTTGCCTATTGGTTTCTGTTGTCTATCAGTCTATGTGTTTATTTGAAATATCGATATTTATTACTAATACTTTTTTGACGATATATCGATAGTTTGATGTTGAAATGTAAATATTGACACTAGATATTTTTCTTTTAATTAGTTTTGGTTTTTCTCGCCATTTATTTAAACTACTTACAACATTATCGTAAACATAATCTACGTACTGTAGTTTATTTAAACTATATTATGTTTTTCCTGTTAAAATTAATTAATTTGCTACATCTGTAGCATCTGAACGAATTGCTTCTTTAATAAATCTCATAATGTCTAATAAAATCGCAGTACTCAAACAGCCGACCATATAAAAGATGTAAAAACTCTTGAGAAAAGTTGGTACCTACGCATAAATTTTTCATCAAAGTTGAAAAATAATTACGGGCCTGCGCTCACTAGAAACAAGAGTGTCTTAGATAAACTTGTCTACGACGTCTGCAACAAGGCTCTTTTGTCTACGATACGGGGCGCAAGAATATCGATATATCGCAATATCGTTATTTTAGATACGAAAAAAGTACCAATATTTCGATATGTCGATATTTTATCAATAGTCCTAGCGCCCCGTATCGTAGACAAAACAGTATTGTCGCAGACGTCGTAGACAAAACAGTTTTGTCGCAGACGTCGTAGACAAAACAGTTTTGTCGCAGAGCTCGTAGATAAGTCTGCGACGTCGTAGACAAGTCTGTCTAAGACGGCTTGTTTCAAGAGTGCACAGGCCCTTACGACCACTTACCATCCACCTTGCTGTACGTCCTGCCAAGGCCATCCGTCAATAAATAATAATTATTGACGTACATCAAGACTATGCACGGGACTTTTGCATCGTGCATGGCCTTGGCGGGACGTACAGGAAGATGGATGGTGCGTAAGTGCGTAAAGCACTTATGTTCAGACTCGCCGAGATCCATCGGGCGTACTGTAGTCCATCGAATGTTTACGTGTCCCAAGTATTTAAGCGTATAGCGTCTTGTCATATGCCTAAATCAAATACGCGAGACGCGTCCATCAAATATTTACGTGTCTCACATACCTACGTCATACGCCTAAATACTCGAGACGCGTTTATGTAGTGTGGATGGAATACTTATGTGAGTATTTGTGCGTCCAGGCACAGACCTATTCCAAAAACCTGTTCCAGTATATACATTTCATCTCTATAGTCTGAGCACAGAGAACTGTCTGTTATCTGTGGTATTTTTGAGTCTGAGTCAGTCGGTTGACCTTGGTCGACGTAAATTAATTCATAGCTAATAAAGATACCTAGCATAAAAGATCCTTGCTCCTACAGTCTAATCTAGTCTGTGAAATGGTGAAGTTGAGTTGAATCTTGGATAAAAAAACAAAGCCGCTGCTTAGCTATCGAACGTTTTGCATTTAAGTTTTAACAACGTATTGATAATTTAAAACAATTCAGTACAATGACGTACTCTGTGGCAATTACTCCAGAAGATAACTGGAGAACTCCGTCCTTCCGACAGAGTGTGGTGACGAAACTGTAAGTTTTACAATATTTTTAACTAGGTACCTATCATACATGTTTAAACTTCGAACAAGGAAAATCTAACTTAGTTCAAAGCATGAGTCATATTTTTGCATTTCAAATTGCCCGGCTGCTTTCTGGTCCATTCATGACCCCTATTAATTAAATAAGTCGAAAAAGTTTTACAAGTATCTAGTGAAGTGGAGTTTCATCCTGGAATAAAATGCATTCTTGTTGATGAATTTAATATCTTTAAGGTGAAAGTTTATTACCTATTATTATTATAATCAGTACAGCCCTCTCAGTTTTGCTTAACTTGCAAATTTTAAACTTGTAAATTCTCTTCTCTTGTTTTCTTTATATTGTTGAGCCTATTTAACTGCTCATTATTATGGATCTTAGGCCTTTTTTTTTTATGGTGGGAAAAAATTATGCAATGACATCCCCCGCTCTTCGGCGGAGCGGGAGATAGTGTCAGACTCTTACTGACTAAAAGACCCACCCCGTTCCTTCTAGCCTTCATACCGGGGCTCGAGCGCCCTTTCGGATAACCCTGGCCCCAGTAGGCTTCGACCCAGCTGGGTCCCTGCTGTTGCTGACAACTCCTTGAGGCGCGCGGGAACAGTGCGCGCCGTCGACAACTTGGGCTTGGTCCGGACAGTTACTGGACGGCCGGACAGCGAGCTACCCATTGCTCACTGTCCGCAAGCCCGCGCCTACGGTGGCCGGAAATCGGGATCAGAATCCCGGCGGTGGTGGCGGCGGCGATAACGCCGTTGCCTGATGCGTTCGGCCTCCTCCTTTGCGAGCATTACTGCTTCGCAGAAGTCGGCGACCGCCTGCCACTCCTCCTCGCTCAACCAAGGCCAAGCGCGAGAGGTCTCCGCCGCCGATCGCCCCCGAGGGCACGGCGATGCTCCGTCCAAGCAGGGCACACCTCGACTGTATGCTCCACCGTGTCCTCCGGGCATTCCGCACAGTGGCGACACCCGGGCGTCACTTCCGCACGAATCCGGTGCAGGAAACTTCCGAACGAACGATGTCCGGTGAGGACCTGCGTCATGCGGAAGGTAAGGACGCCGTGAGGTCTTTCCAGCCACGCCTCAAAGAGGGGACTTACCGATGGATCTTAGGCCTGAGGGTCTGCGCACACTTGAGACAAGACGTCTTAGACAGACTTGTCTGCGACGTTGCAGACTCGGGGCACTAGAACTGTTGATAAAATATCGATTTATCGAAATATCGATATTATTGTTTAGAAATATCGTCAATTTTTTATTTTTTGACGATATATCGAAAGTTCGATATTGAAATGTAGATATCGACACTCGATATTTTTTAAACCCCTAATACGACCCACTGACCAAAATTTGTTTTCTTTTTCTCGCCAATTATTTAAACTACAACATTATCGTAGACATAATCTACAGTACTTTATTTAGACTATAAATTATATTTTTCCTGTTATAGTTAATTTATTTGCTACATCTCGAGTTACTTTTACAATAAATCTACTAAGAGATTTAAAGAAGCCTAATAAAATCCCAGTACTCAAACAGCTGAACTTAAAAAACATGTATTTTCAAAAACTCTTAAAAAATATTGGTACGCGTAAATGTTTTATTAAAATTGAAGAATAATTACTAAGAACGCTACATTTTCATACATTTATAATTTAATTTGTTTAATAAATATCATGAATTATTTTTGAGCCGACTTACGATTGTTTTTTAAGACAAGGCTGATAAAATAAATTCGAAAAAAAATATCTATATTTCGATATATCGATATTTTATCAAAAGTCCTAGCGCCCCGTGTCATAGACAAAACAGTCTTGTCACAGACGTCGTAGACAAGTCTGCGACGTCGTAGACAAAACAGTTTTGTCGCAGACGTCGTCGATAAGTCTGCGACGTCGTAGACACAACAGTTTTGTCGCAGACGTCGTCGATAAGTCTGCGACGTCGTAGACAAGTCATGTCTCAAGTGAGCGCAGGCCCTGTGAGTAAAGTAATTTTATTTATTCATCAATGAATCTCACCATATCATCACCCTGTTTTCTGCTAAAGGAAAAAGTAGAGATGCTGTAAATTAAAGTATTATTCCACCTATCTAGTGAGGAGTTGATCCAGAACTCTGGCGTCCAAGTGGCACGGAGCAGCAGTGAGATGGAGAACCATGTCTACATGAAAGCCAAGACTCAGGTGGAGTACATGAGCATGGTTGCTAAACTGGTACTGCATATCAGAGAAATGTGTAAGTAACATTCATCATCATCATCCTAACAACCGAAAGACGTCCACTGTTGGACATAGACCTCCTCCAAGCGTCGCCAGAACGAACGGTCCTTTTTTTTTTTTTTTTTTTTTATGGTGGGAAAAAATCATGCATTGACATCCCCCGCTCTTGGGCGGAGCGGGAGATAGTGTCAGACTCTTACTGACTAAAAGACCCCACCCCGTTCCTTCTAGCCTTCATACCGGGGCTCGAGTGCCCTTTCGGATAACCCTGGCCCCAGTAGGCTTCGACCCGGCTGGGTCCCTGCTGTTGCTGACAACTCCTTGAGGCGCGCGGGAACAGTGCGCGCCGTCGACGACTTGGGCTTGGTCCGGACAGTTACCGGACGGCCGGACAGCGAGCTACCCATTGCTCACTGTCCGCAAGCCCGCGCCTACGGTGGCCGGAAATCGGGATCAGAATCCCGGCGACGGCGGCGGCGGCGATAACGCCGTTGCCTGATGCGTTCGGCCTCCTCCTTTGCGAGCATTACTGCTTC
Source organism: Mythimna ferrago (assembly GCA_910589285.2). Classification (NCBI taxonomy): domain Eukaryota; kingdom Metazoa; phylum Arthropoda; class Insecta; order Lepidoptera; family Noctuidae; genus Mythimna; species Mythimna ferrago. The sequence continues at coordinate 3,590,177 of OU342683.1, read as the reverse complement.
GCAGAAGTCGGTGACCGCCTGCCACTCCTCCTCGCTCCGGACCATGGCCTCAACCAAGGCCCGGCGCGAGAGGTCTCCGCCGCCGATCGCCCCCACGAGGGCACGGCGATGCTCCGCCCAAGCAGGGCACACCTCGACTGTGTGCTCCACCGTGTCCTCCGGGCATTCCGCACAGTGACGACACCCGGGCGTCACTTCCGCACGAATCCGGTGCAGGAAACTCCCGAACGAACCATGTCCGGTGAGGACCTGCGTCATGCGGAAGGTAAGGACGCCGTGAGGTCTTTCCAGCCACGCCTCAAAGAGGGGACTTACCGCCATGATTGTGGCGTGCCCAAGAACGACCGGTCCTATGCGTCACGCATCCATCGGATCCCCGTGACCCTGACTGGGTCATCGGTGCACCCTATTGGAGGCGTTCCAACGCTGCTTCTTCCGGTACGTGGTCGCCACTCCAGAACCTTTCGACCCCATCGACCATCTGTTCTACGTGCAATGTGCCCTGCCCATTGCCACTTAAGTTTGGCGTTAGTTTCTAATGTGATCACTGATCACGCAAGGAAACTCCGAGCATAGCACTTTCCATCGCCCTTTGGGTGACTTTGAGTTTTCTTATGAAGCCTATTTTAAGCGACAACGTTTCGGAGCCATAAGTCATCACTGGCAACATGCACTGGTCATTAGTGGTCATAGACTTTCGTCTTGAGACACTGTGGTATATTGGACGAGAAGACACCGCGCAGATTTTCGAACGCTGCCCAGCCGAGTTGGATTCGAAGATTGACCTCTTTCTCGAAGTTAGACCTACCCAATTGGACCGTCTGTCCCAGGTAAACACAACTTCGAGTGTAGAATCTCCGATCTTGATAGGAGTGGGGGCTACATGGATGTAAACCATAACTTTGGTTTTGTCCATGTTCATTTTAAGTCCCACTCTTTCGGAAACTCTACTGAGGTCACCGAGCATTGTACTGAGTTCCTCCGTAGTCTCAGCCATGACTATTATGTCGTCGGCAAACCGAAGATGAGTGATGTACTCGCCATTGACATTAATGTCTAGTCCTCTCCATACCAGAACCTTTAAGAAATCTTCCATTGCGGGCGTGAACAATTTCGGAGAAATGACGTCTCCCTGCCTCACACCTCGCTGCAAGAGGATAGGTTTCGATGTCTGGTCTTGAAGTCATACTGATATGGTGGCATTTTTGTACAAACACTTCAGCCATACTTCTTTGTACAGATATGGCTCACAATTGAGTTGGGTCGGTAATTCTTAAGTAGGACATAGTCGCCCCTCTTAAAGAAGAGTAGGTACCACCGAGTTGTTTTTCAGCCGCTTATGGGGCCGGCGGAGGATGAATTTCCATACAAACGTAATACCACGCTCATTTGCCGTTGGAGCATATATCCAACATATTATGATGATATTCGGTTAAAGACAATATTTATCTAGGTTCCTACGTCGAGAATATTAGAAATATTGTTATTTTTAATACAAGAAAAGCCAAATGGCATGTTTTGCCATTTACGCTATAAAAAAGTGCGAAATACAATTTGCTTAAATTTCTTTTTGATTTTTTAAAAAAGAAAGACGTAGGAACCTAGATAAATATTGTCTATAACCAAATATCATCATAATATGTTGGAAATATGCTCCAACTGCAAATGAGCGTGGTATTACGTTTGTATGGAAATTCATCTTCCGCCGGCCCCTTAAGAGCCATCCTAATCTCGTACAGGCTGACGTTCTGGATATATTCGGTATAGTGTTGAGTCAATCAAGCTCAAGAGCATAGATTCTACTCATTCTACACTAAGGGTCATTTGCTAGATTTGCAGCGGGTTTAGAGATAGACGTATATAACTGTCCATAAAAGGCCTCGATCTCTCCCAGAAGCTCCGATTTGAAGAGAATGACTCTGCCATCGTCGGTCTTCAGTTGTGCTGGCTCTGTCCAATAGAGAAATCTCGTGCGAAAGCCCATGTTCCGCTCAATCGCTTCTTTAATCCTCTCGGTATTAAAGCGACGAATGTCGCGTTTCAGAGATTTTGATATCCGTCTATTGAGCTGCCGGTATCTTCACGTATCGCCTGAAGACTGCAGAATCATCTCATGCCTCTTCCTCATGAGCCCGAGGGGAACAAAAGGATCTTAGAGCCTTTTGTTCTTATTTTTACGGTGAGTCTTGAAAAATTTAGACCTGACCGTGTAGACAATTTCTACGAACCCATCATTATATTCGTCCACGGAGCTCCCTAGGCACTCGAAACGATTGTGGAGTTCGAGCTGAAAGAGTTTTGGATCTGGATCTGTGCTGGACGGAGCGTCGATTTCACCAGTCGAGACCTTTCAAGCTTGATGTTGATATTCAATGTGCCTCTTACCATGCGGTGATCGCTTCCAGTTTTCACCGCATTCAAAGTCCAAATCCAAATTGCCCCACTCGCAGCTCGTCACCGTCTCGTTTGCCCAGTTTCGCGTTAAGTCCTCCATGACCACGGTGTAGTGAGTTTTATGACCATGCATGGCTCTGGATACATTCTCATACATGGTCTCTACTTCGTCGTCGGGGTGTGTCGAGGTCGGGGCATAAACCTGTATGGCCATTAGCGAATATCTTGATGATATTGTATCATGATTAAAAACACACTATTAGATCAAACATTAAACTCATTAAGGAAGAAATCTTAACAGTAGACTGATGAACAATGATTGACTAATGAAACAATATGCCTTTTTACATTTCAGCAAAACTCAAAGCTAATTAAGGCCAGCTGGGCCCCAGTCCTCAGGTCTAGGCCCTACAAGGCCAACAGCAACAGGGATCTAAATATAGACGAAACGTATATACTGGAACAGGTTTTTGGAGCAGGTCTGTGGCTGAACGCGCAAAGACTTATTCTGTCCGCACTATACGCGTCTTGAGTATTTTATGGTATAATTATGGCGTCTGACACGTAAATCATTGTTGGACTACCTAGTCAATATACACTACGCGTTATTCAGCACACGATATTCAGACTCTTCTTATTTTTCTGAGTAAGACAGTCTGACCCTTAGGCTGCCGGCCCACGTCAGACTTTTTGTAGGACAGATAATCGGGCCGATTTTGTATATTTGTAACATTGTTCTGTAAATTTCTGACCAAATTTTTGTAGGACGTCACAATGAATTCTTCACTTATAGATGTGCACAGCACTTACAGCATTTAGTAAACTAATATTATTTGTATTTTGAATCAATTGAGCATTAACATTTAATAAATAATAACAAGGCACAAAATAATATAGTAATAGTTTTAAGGTTTTTTAGTTTATTGGAATAATGAACAATAAAAAATATTTTTATTGTTAAGGGCAGAGTCCATAAGAAACACCACTTAGTTTCCAAATATTTCTAAAAATACATCGAACCCAAAAAAAAGTTTAATCTCTCAAAAACAGCTAAATCTTAAAAAAAAAAACTATTTTTCCAAAATATCTCGTGGTAAACGGAAACTATTGGCACATTCTTCATTATTATTATTTTTATTTAATTAGTGCGGTGTATTTTTTAGAAATTTTAGAAAACAATAAGTGCATTTTTGGTATTTTTTAAGGACACAATTTCAATAAACCAATGTTACCTGTAAAACGGAGTGAATACAATCAAAACTTTAAATAATATTGATTTATATAAAATGGGCAGAATAATAAAGTGAAAATACCATAACAAAATTGTTTTTATTCACTTCGTCTTACAGTGATAAAACTAATTAGATTTAATAACCCATAGTTATAACTTTGTCATGTAAGCTATTATGTTATTTATAAAAATAAGAAGAGAATGGTTGTACATTAGATTTTAGTATGCATTGTATAAATGGTGATTTCTTAGAGTGTGTGTAGATGGCAAAATCAGTAACAATGAGGTATTTCATAAAAACTGAAAGAATTCTTGGGCCCGATTTTGATGAAAACTATTCAGCATCATTGGTTACAATAATTGTAAAATCTATTTTCTTAGCCACTGCCAAATGGTCGCTTAATATCAGGTGAGACAGTGGTCAAACGTGAGCCTATCAGCCTATCCATAGTAAAAAGAAATATTACAACAATCAAAATCGAGAAAGTAAGAACATATAGCAAGCTTAAGTCAATTTACAGAGGGACTGCTTTCGGTACTTTTCGATATTCATCAGTTTCGGTATAGTCATCTACGCTCATTTTTTAAATTCGCCATTTAAGTTACGGACCAAGTAATAAATTAAGATTTTTTTTTTAATGCCTAGAATAAATGACAATCTAAGTACTTTTATATATAGAATAAACTTTTTACTTCTCGTTTTCACATTGTCTAGACTAGATTTGTTTACAAATATTAATTCTATGTTTGAAATAAAAATCACAATAATAAAACCTGGTTTAATTACTCTGCCTTTATAAGTGATAAGCGTTATAAATAATGTCCAGATAATTTGATTATTTAATAGTTGTTATCACACTGCCTAGATTTTTTTCAAACTGTTTGGGCATTTTTAGGGTTCCGTAGCCAAATGGCAAAAAACGGAACCCTTATAGATTCGTCATGTCTGTCTGTCTGTCTGTCTGTCTGTCTGTCTGTCTGTCTGTCTGTCTGTCTGTCTGTCTGTCTGTCTGTCTGTCTGTCTGTCTGTCTGTCTGTCCGTCTGTCCGTCCGTATGTCACAGCCACTTTTTTCCGAAACTATAAGAGCTATACAGTTGAAACTTTGTAAGTAGATGTATTCTGTGAACCGCATTAAGATTTTCACACAAAAATAGAAAAAAAGCAATAAATTTTGGGGGTCCCCATACTTAGAATTGAAACTCAAAAATTTTTTTTTCATCAAACCCATGCGTGTGGGGTATCTATGGATAGGTCTTCAAAAATGATACTGAGGTTTCTAATATCATTTTTTTCTAAACTGAATAGTTTGCGCGAGAGACACTTCCAAAGTGGTAAAATGTGTGTCCCCCCCCCTCTAACTTCTAAAATAAGAGAATCATAAAACTAAAAAAAATATATGATGTACATTACTATAAAAACTGCCAACGAAAATTGGTTTGAACGAAATCTAGTAAGTAGTTTTTTTTTAATGCGTCATAAATCGAAAAAAATACACTATTATTAAAACATCGATCAAAGTTACAACACATTACAAGAACTTTTATATTATGTTACTTGCTGCTACGGAACCCTTCATGGGCGAGTCCGACTCGCACTTGGCCGGTTTTTATAATTTCCTAGCTATTAATCCCTTGCATGGTCCCTATCTTATAGGAATCTTTTTTAGTGCGCAAACTTTGACAAATGTAACTGAAACTAATCTTACTAAACACTCTTTTCTGTTTTGTGGTCCTAGTACAAAAAAAAAGTTACTGCTAACCAAAGATGTTTAGATTGATATTTAATTCATGGTTCTTTTAAGTATTGAATATGAATTTTCACTGAAATAAAGGACATTATAAAAGAAATCTTACTAAAAAAACTTTTTATAAAAGAAAAATAACCGACTTCACTAAAAAAACACTATTAAAACGATCAAAATAATTTTAATTTCGGAAGTCGGTGTTTTTCTTTATTGTTTGTTCCTTATTTAAAAAGTTTTTTATTTCACACTTTTTAGTTGCAATACACTTACGGCCAGAGTTCCTTTTTCTCATGACAATTCCAATTAACTCAAACCCTGCTAAAATATATCATTTTATTATGAAGTTCCCGTGTCTATCTTCCACCTTCCGGCTCATCAGATCACTTCGATAGTACCTTATAGCCAAAGTGCCTCTCATGACAATTCTAATAAACCCAAACACGGTTAGGATACATTGATTAATAACGGAGTTCCGGTGCCTATCTTCCAGCTCCATCATCATCATCATCATCAGATCAGTTCGATAGTACCTTTTAGCCAAAATGCAGCTCATGACAATTCTAATAAGCCCAAACACTGCTAGAATACATTTATTAGTTACGGAGTTCCGGTGCCTATCTTCCGGCTCTCTATCATCAGGTCACTTCGATGATACCATTTTCAACATAACTATTCAGAACTATTCATTTATTTGTATTGTCATAGTCGCATAACTATGTTTATGGTGATATCTGTTTGAGTATGAAGTTCTGTTAGCAATTTCTGGTCTTCACCAGATCCACTTCATCAAATGTCACTTTTTGACTTTTTTTGAATAATACCATAGTCACCAAGTCGGGATGATGATGATGGAGCCGGAAGATAAGCACCGGAACTCCTTAATTTATCAATGTATCCTAGCCGCGTTTGGGCTCATTAGAATTGTCATGAGATGCACTTTGACTACAAGGTGCTATCGAACTGATATGATGATGATGATGATGGAGCCGGAGGATAGGCACCGGAACTCCGTAATTTATCAATGTATCCTACCCGTGTTTGGGCTTATTACAATTGTCATGAGATGCACTTTGGCTATAAGGTACTATCAAACTGATCTGATGAGGTTTTTTTTGTATAGTGGGAAAAATCATCCAATGACACCCCCGCTCTTGGGCGAAGCGGGAGGATAGTGTCAGACTCTTACTGACTAAAAGCCCACCCCGTTCTTTCTAGCCTTCATACCGGGGCTCGAGTTCCCTTACGGATAACTTTGGCCCCAGTAGGCTTCGACCCGGCTGGGTCCCAACTGTTGCTGACAACTCCTTGAGGCGCGCGGGAACAGTGCGCGCCGTCGACGATTTGGGCTTGGTCCGGACAGTTACCGAACGGCCGAATAGCGAGCTACCCATTGCTCACTGTCCGCAAGCCCGCGCCTGCGGTGGCCGGAAATCGGGATCGGAATCCCGGCGGTGGCGGCAAGGACGCCGTTGCCTGATGCGGTCGGCCTCCTCCTTTGCGAGCATTACTGCTTCGCAGAAGTCGGCGACCGCCTGCCACTCGTCCTCGCTCCGGACCATGGCCTCAACCAAGGCCCGGCGCGAGAGGTCTCTGCCGTCGATCGCCCCCACGAGGGCACGGCGATGCTCCGCCCAAGCAGGGCACACCTCGACTGTGTGCTCCACCGTGTCCTCCGGGCATTCCGCACAATGGCGACACCCGGGCGTCTCTTCCGCACGAATCTGGTAAAGGAACCTCCCGAACGTACCATGTCCGGTGAGGACCTGCGTCACATGGAAGGTAAGGAAGCCGTGAGGTATTTCCAGCCACGCCTCAAAGAGGGGACTTATCGCCATAATTGTGGCGTGCCCAGCACTTGCGATAGTCGCTGACGCCATTTCACCATGAGACTCCGCCGGAGCTCTGTTCGCCATGCCGCGACCTGTCACGGCAGCGGACTTTCACCCCGGCGTTGCATCTCCACGCGCATATCGTGCATGTGTGCAAGGATTGTTGCATCCAGATCCCACGGTGGTAGGCCAGCTAGAAGGCTCACCGCTTTTTGGGAAATCGTGCGGTATCCCCGCACCATCCGATCTGATGATGATGATGGAGTCGGAAGATAGGCAACGGAACTCCGTAATGAATCAATGTATCCTAGCCGTGTTTGGACTATAAGTGTGTTGCAACTAAAAAGTGTGAAATAAAAACCTTTTTACAAAAAAAAAAAATAACCGGAAGTCAGTGAGAAGTCGGTTATTATTCATTGCAACAACTGGTTTTGAAATGACGACGCGATGAATGTTATAGTTGAATCAATGAATTCTCCACATAACGGTTGTTCCGTTGCAGAACAAAAAACGATCTTTGAAAACTGTCCGTTGTTGAAACTCCCACGCACCGCAAGTTTAGTCTTGGTCTGGAGTGGACTAACTCTAGAACCTTATCTAGAACTCTAGTCCATAGTAGGTATTTAAAATGTACTCTGTGGTCCATACCATAGAGATTATTATGTCTAGAGTCTAGTCCTGTCTATGAAATAAATAGTGAAGTTGAATCAGTATAAAGATGTGTTAATACCGATATTTATCAGTATTAGCTAATATGAATATATTCGTCTATTAATATTATAATATTTTAAACTAATATTTGAGTATTAGCGATATCTGAATATGATGGAATACGTACTGTTGTAGATATCAGTGCCGTATTCGTATTCCATAGACGTATAATATTGTTTCAAATAGTATCTTGGTATTTTATATTGCTCAGTAGTGATACAACATTTTTATAACACTGCATTGCATTTTTTGTCTTTTTTTAGTCGTTTTTGAAAAAGTATTATGTAATTTGAAATATTTTTTTTAAGGTGCCTGGGATTTGAACTGAAATAAATTACCATTATCGAGAGAAAAAGAAAACAAAAAAATAATTTTTAGTTATTAGATAGCCGAATACCTCGATCTGAAATCAGCCCTCCAGATTTCGCAAAAATTCACATAAAAAGCTATAAAGTTGCCAATATGATCCGCGCGTAGTGAATATGATCCGCGTCAATCGAATGAATTGAATCCCGATTCCGAGTGATAATATTATTCGACCGTGTTGAATGGTCTTTACATATTAGGTGAATATTAAATATTAGTCAAGTCATAGAGTAAAATAATATTAGTATATCAGAGTTATTCGGATTACTAATACATGAATCCATTGAATATCACTAATGTCTTAGCGAATACTTATGACTGATATATTATCAGTCACAACTCTAAATCAGTATGACCTACGAAGCGAAGTGAGTGTTGGTTGAGAAGTTGAATCTTGGAATAAAAAACAAAGCGCCCGCTTCGTTATCGAGCGCTTTGTATTTCACTATTGTGTTACAAATGTGTCAATAGATACAACATAAACTCTTATAGTGGTTTTTACAACGTATGGATAATTTGAAACAATTCAGCACGATGACTTCAGAAGATAATTGGAGAACTCAGACCTTCCGACAGAGTGTCGTGTCAAAAATGTAAGTTTTACAATATTTTTATGTATCGTATTCATAATTATTTTACCATCAGTGCTTTTTGTGTTGATATCTAGGTTAAATTTGCATATAAGAAGTTGGAATAACAACTTGACAATGGTATTTCTTAAGATGCTCCTTATAAGACAAGACAAGGGGTTTAAGTAGTTAAAAGCACTAAATTCTTTCACAAAATAGTCATGAGAATTGTTATCAGCGTCTATATCAACATGTTTAAACTTCGAACAAGGAAAATTTAATTTAATTCAAAGCATGAGTCATACTTTTGCATTTCAAATTCCCATAAAATACCTGCCCGTCTGCTTTCTGGTCTACAACCACTCTTTGAAAGTCGTTTAAGTATCTGGTGGAATGGAGTTTCATCCTGGAATAAAATGCATTCTTAGAGACATTAAAGAAAGACAATGAGAGTGAGCGCTGGTATTCGCTTGGGGTTTAATGAATTAATATCCATAAGGTGAAAGTGCTAGGGTAACCTGCATAATTCAAAGTTTCCAGTTTTTTACGTTTTGCAGCTCAGAGTTAAGACAGTAAATCGTGACGTCACAACATGCAGTCGATCCTATTCTCATTTGGAATGCATAGTACAAACTTTTGCATTTATAATATCAGTAGGAATTACAGAATAATAATCAACTAGCTGACCTGGCAAACTTTGTTCTGCATATTAGTCCTATATACTCTACCCTACTCTACTCTACCCTATCCTACTATACCCTACTCTACAGTACTCTACTCTACACTACTCTACCCTACTATACCCTACTATACCCTACTCTACCCTACCAAACTTCACATAAACCATTTACTAAATAGTCCGAACAAAGCCTAAACATTTGGTTTGAATAGGTGAACCGGTTCCTGAGTTATAAAATTACAATGAAAAGTGGCATTGATTTTTATATTATTATAATCAATACAACCCTTTCAGCCTGGCTTAACTTGCAATATTCTCTTATTTTAATTTTTCTTTATATTTGTTGAGCCTTGCTAACTGCTCATTGTGGATCTTAGGCTTAAGAGTAAAGTAATTTTATTCATTCATCAATCTCAGTTTTCTGTGAAGGGAAAAGTAGAGATGCTGTAAATTAAAGTATTATTCCACCTATCTAGTGAGGAGGTGATACAGCGCTCTGGCGTCCAAGTGGCACGGAACAGCAGTGAGATGGAGAACCATGTCTTCATGAAGGCCAAGACTCGGGAGGAGTATATGAACATGGTTGCCAAATTGATACTGCATGTCAGAGAAATGTGTAAGTAACATTATGCTAGCTTGTGATTTTTTTATAAGTCGACAATAATTTTAATTGATCAAACATTAAACCCGTTAATGAAGAAATAAGCAGACTTTGATGAAACAATATGCCATTTTAAATTTCAGCTCAATCCAAACAAAATCAAGGTCAACAGCAAATGCAGGGCCCCAACCAAGGCCAACCTGGCCCCAGTCCTCAGGTCCAGGCCCCACAAGGCCAACAGCAACAGGGACCCAACAACCAGGGGGGCTTAACACCAGACCCAATCAATGCACTCCAGAACTTGGCATCACAGGGTTCAAGGAATCAAATGATGAACATGGGTCCTCAAGGTCAAATGCAGCAGCAAATGGGGCCAAATCCTGGTATGGGAGGCATGCAAAGTCAGATGGGTCAACAAGGACCAATTGTCTCACAAGGACCACAGGCTCAGACAGCTACAAATCTGCTTCAAACACTAAATCAGAGACCACAAATGAATATGCAGTTGCAAAGCAAACTCGGTGGACCAATGGGCATGGTGGGTAACCAAGGTCAAATGGGGAACAACATGGTTGGTGGAATGGGTGGTATGGGCAACCCTATGGGAAGTCAGCTGCAGAGCCAACTGGCTGGTGGTATGCAGGGCCAGATGATGCCAAATATGTCCATGCCTAACTCTATGCAGGTTCCCATGACTGGGTCTAATACTATGGGACAGATGCCGTGTAACCAAGTTGGTATGGGGGGCCAGATGGCACCAAACAATATGCAAGGACAAATGCCTGGACAAATGGGTGAGTTAAAACTAGTTGCTTATTTATTTATACTAGTATTATAAAGAGGTTAAGTTTTATTTTCTGTTTGTAGGACTCTGCAAGTACTGGTCTGATTACTAAAAATGTTTTACCGATAGAAAGCTGCTTTATTCCCGAGTGACATAGGCTATACTTAATATACGCGGGTGAAGCTACGGGCAAAACCTAGTTTGTTATATACTTTCTAGGGCTATGCTCAGATCGCCTCATGTGATTGAATCAGGAATGAAAATCTATAGGATATAAAATCTATCTATAGAAGAACCAAGATTATTACCGTCACGGATCTTGAGCGATCGGTGTCAGAGTGGGGATCGCTTTGCGCATTCCATACATTGGCGAGTCAATCGTCGTCGTTGTTAGATACATGTTGCAAGCGCAGGTACCGAATCATGAGTGACGTCTATGACGCGATGGCGCGGCGAGCCAATCACTGACACTCCCCGCCCCCGCGTCTCACGTGGCACCACTAAAGAGACCGAATATTTGACTTCTGCGCAACTTGAAGCCAGCGCTTAAGATCCGTTTCGGCAATTGTACCAACATAGCATAAAGTATGTCCAAAGTTAAGTGGCAATGGGCTGGTCACCTTGCTTGTAGAACAGATGGTCGATGGAGCTCAAATGGGTTCGGATCTGGAATGGCGACCGAGTACCGGAAAACGGCGTGGCGTTGTGGTGACACTTGGTGGAGGCCTATGGCCACCTCAGACTTATTTTGGCTGAAATGATGATGATATAATATACTTTGTTTTAAATGCAATACAAAATGGTTAACCTAAAAGAGTAACCATGGAGTTGCTTGCCAGTTCTTCTCCAGAGAAAATGACCAATTTGGACCCTTGCACTAGCTTCTGACGTTTTATAATTGCCTATGTAGGCCTATGTGAAATAAAAACATTTGAATATGCAAAAAAAAAAAAAACTATCAACACAGTGGGCGGCCTTATCGCGTTCTGCAATCTCGTCTCAGGCAACTTAGAATAGACAGTAATTTTCAAAACAGGATGCACGGTTTAATTAATTTTTTTACTCATTTTTCCTGTTATTATGGTAGGTTCAACCCAGATTGAGTGTATGACTAATTGCTAAACAATGTTTCATTAATAATTATTAACAAGTTATTAAAAATAGTCTATAAATGGTCTACCATATAAATATATTGCATGCTTCAACATAAATAAAACTTACTCAAAAGCTAAAAATATAATAAAGTACTTATTTGTATCTGAAAACATAAAATATGTTGAGTACTGCAGTCACATATGGGCTGATGCTACAAAATGCCATGTAGCAGCTTTGAACTCGGTGAAAAGGCGTGCGAATAGGATAATTGGTGATCCAGATTTGGTTAAGTCCAATCTTCAAAGCTTTGAGCACAGGCGTAGGGTAGCCAGCCTTTCGGTATTTTAAAGGATGCATTTTGAAGAGTGTGAGCGGGAATTACATGACTTGATTCTGCCGTCTCCTTATTAACATCGGACAACCCGATGTACGGCGAGTATATCAACGACAACGTAAAGGTTACGATTTATACGGTTTGGACAAGGCGTTTCACTTCGTCGTTTATACCACGTACATCGAAGGACTAGAACAATTTGCTGCGGTCTTCTCGTCCAATTATAATTTAGAAGTTTTCAAGGCTAGAGTGAATAGGCTCTTAATAAACTAGTATCATCACTGCTTACCATCAGGTTGGATTGCAGTTAAGCACTAGTTTATACCAATAAACAAAAGTAACTATCCATTTTCGTCCTTATAAGGTTCTCTCCACTTTCAGTTGGAGGCATGGGCAACAGCCAAATCGTGGGCTTAAACATGCTGCATATGGGTCGTGTGGGCAACAAGCAGGAAGTCGGTGGCATGCTGGGTGGCGCCTACCCGTCGCCTAGGGCTCCGCCACCCGCGCAGTTCCTCAGGCAAAGCCCCTCGCCGTCCGCGCCGTCGCCTAACATGGGCGGCCCGAGTCCTATGGGTGAGTTGCAAGAAGATGAAGAAATGCTGTCATTGTCGGAACTAAGATTAAATTGAGGGGATGTTTTATTTTAGTGTTGCCTTACTATCGATTGACTATCGATAGGTTGTCAATACTATGACCTCGAAAAATAGTCAGAATATCGATAGTCCTATCCTATTGAAATTTTACAATAGTATTGATAATATCTATCCAAGAAATTGAGCAATACTATTGATAAAGTGCAATACTATCGATAGTATCGATACTACTGGGTGTGGATGCTATCGATAGTATCGATACTATCACTGTTATGGCGTATTTTACTGCAATCACTGTCGATACTAGTCGGCAAACGAAAATATTTTTTTTTGCGATTACCGACTTATTGCCCGGGAACGTCGATCTAGCTTTCTATTATTGCACTTTTTCCATAGGCTACTTTTATCCCAGGAAAATGCATGGCTGCTTGATAAGTCACAAAAGGAAAGCCACGGGAGTTTAATAGTCTTACATTTCGACCCTTTTTAGGAAAGACATTGTAAGCGACTATTTTTTTGCTGTAATCTTTTCATTATTAAAAAGTTGATTATTCTATTTTTGTATATTTTTTGATAAACTAGTTAAATGACACATATTTTTTCGTGCATTATATTCCTTACTGGCGGTTACAATGTTCTTCCCGAAAAGGCTCGTTATGTATTTTTTCATGAAATATTTTCTGCTACATAGCAGGTTGATCCTCAAAAAGGTAAACATTTAATAGTTTTCGATCATATATAAATATATAATATCATACTTTGATAGTGTGATATAATAATGTAATAAGACGTTGGCGTTGAAATGAGAGTGAGTTGTGTTAATAATAATTATTATAGTTTTAATGGTAGTGGGTAGTTTTAATTCTTTTTTCGTATTTTTATTTCTTTGCATTACGGTGTAGATCCGTTTGGAAGATACGTCGTACCGACTAATAATAAGGAAGTAAAATCAAGTTTCCAGCTATACATATACAAAGATAAAATAATAAGAGATTAATTTTAATTTTACAAAATTAAAATTATTTTATTTGTTCATTTTTATTTATCAATTTGACTCGCATGCGGGTTGTGGGAGATATCAATAACGCATGCCATGGTGCTCGCATGGGGGGAATCATTTTGATTAGTCGCTCATTTGGGATGTTATAGATTTAATTTCTGTGATAGGGTAGGGTTACGTGATTCCCCGCACGGTTTACACCAGAAACTATGCGAATCACTACGCCCAAATCCGGGGGAATCCCCTTAGACTGTGCCGCCCGCGTTATTCTCTTATATGGTTTTCATAAATCGTTACCCACTTACGGGGATTTCTCTAATTTGATATCGACGACCGCGAGATTGACTTCAATTTCATAAATCTAACGATTTTATCAACCAATTAACGTTAGTTATAGCTTTATAGGACATTTGTAAAAATTCATCACTATCATCAAAAGATACGAAAATAGTGATTCATTCATTCATTCAAAATCATATTCATAAATAATTCGTTCAAAGCTGCGATATCATTGATGTCCTATTAAATGTTTGAATGTTTCAGACCTATCGGATCGCCACCGCTATGCAATGACGCATAGATTTAGGAAGCTAGTCAGTGGCGTCCCCGACGAAAAGCTCTCGGCTATGTGGAAGCAGGTTGAGTTCATGATCAAACTGTACACCCCTGTCAAATTAAACCCGTAGTGTGTAAAATTAGGGTTTTAAAACATCATGTATTTGGATCTAAAAGAGTTGGATAGACTGATAACTACAGCAGGCTTACCGCCCGTTCACGACCTTGCCGTTGTGAGCGGTAGGTAAGCGCGGTGCGGCGAGCGTGAGCACAAAAGAATGAATATTTGATGCCGATGAAGCCCCGCTTGACGCGCTGCTCGCCTCTAAGACCGAAGTCGTGAACAGGCCGTTAGATAAATGAATTTTCTGTTGGCGGTCCCGCCAAACGCTAAGGGGCCATACAAGTATTACGTAAGCACGACAGAAGGTTCTTGTCTTTCTCTAGCCTTTACTTATTTTTGATGACATGGTCTAGACGGTGATTACGTTAGCAGTACTTAAATATTTTTTTTAGTTTTTTGAGAGAAAGATGTCGATGTTCCAAAAACACGAAAGTGAGCAGACACACATCACTGAACAGCAAACATCTAATATCATTGACGACTTGGGGAGCCTTCAAATTACGTTGCGCGGCACTTTGCGGCTAATTTGAAGGCGATCTTAGTCATGGATTCGTGTGTCATGGACAGAGAACTATTAATTTCAATTAATTTGCAAAATTTTTAAATGACGTTGGTTTTGTTTCTCTATTCCAAGCCTATTCCTTATTTCTAGTCCGATAACTACTACTCATGAATTAATGACGAAACATGAACACATTAAAAAATGAAAGTAACTACGGAGAAGTGGCGTGACAAGTGATGTCACCTGTCTCGTTGACAGGTAATGTCATTGCCATAGATTTTATACCTACTTAGCGTTTGGCGGAAAAGTTAACAGAAAAGTCATTTGTGTAAGCCTCTGCTGAACAGAAATAAAATAGGATAAATAATTTTGATAGAATTTTAACAGAAGCTGCGCTGAGGCGCCACTTTTCAGAAGATAGGGAAATGTGCAAATATTTTTTTTTTAATTTAAATAAAATCTTAGCTAAAAGCTATTTTTTATAAGCAAATATGAATAATAAAAAAAATGCTTTGACGGTCATAGACTAATGTCAAAGTCTAGTAGGTCCTGACTAGAGCAATTATAGGATGTATAAGTTTTATATTGTTAGTTGTTCAATCAATTTTGAATCAGAGAGTTTTCTTGTATATTTATTAATAAACTGTAACCAGTTAATATAACGAATTACAAGTATTCTTATTGTATAGTAAATATCTTATTTAAAAAAAAAAAATACCATAGCGACAATGCAAGGTTTTTTACGCAACTATGTAATGGTTTTTAATATATTTTTAAATTTAATCTTAAAAAGATCTCAATCAGCATTTGTGATAATGTACTCTCAAGAATAGTCACAATTAGTGCCAAATAATAAGCTTTTTTTATTTGTAAAATGATTTTTATTTTGTTTTTATATGATAATTAGATATTATCTCATATTATAGTAAGTCACAATCAGTGCATTTTATTTAGCTAGGTGCTATATTTTTTTTATAATGATAATTATACCTTTTTTGTAAATACATAATTAATTGTTATTAAAGTTTATTTTTATTTTTTCTTAATTTTTATTTACCTTTTTACTTTTTACATACAAAACAACTTATGCTGTGGAATATTAACAGGTCATATTCAATTGACAACAATTTTTTTTTTTTTTTTTTTTTATATAGTTTTATACAGTTTTTTTTGGGTTTAGTTTTAGTTTGCACAGACTCACTCTCAACTCACAGCTCACACTATTAATAAGTATTTGGTATATAAATGTTACCGGCAATCTGTAGAATCTCGTATTCTATACAATATCTAGGCAATGTATAGAATACCTAAAACGTGTAGGTAATGTATGAAATAATTTTTATTTTATACCTTGTCTAGGTATTCTATACAATACCGAACGGGCAACCGGTAATGTGTATAAAAGACGAAAACAGGGAAAGAGGGGACGCAATTTTAGGGCACCCGATACAAATCTTTCAGCATAGAGCTCATAGTCGTGCCTTTTCAAGAATTTTCTATGCCTACTTTATGACAATAACTCTTAAAAGCACCTGTTCCCCATGATATCTACAACTATTGCTCATGCCAGGTGTAATGGGCGCTACTATGACGTCACCGATGTCGTCCTTGGGAGGCCTGGGCGCCTGCGGCAGCGTCGGCAGTCCCTCGCCCTCCAACCCTCAGCATTTGCAGCACCACGTCCAACAACCGCAGAGGTATGTATGATATATAGTGAGAATTGGCTGGAGAAAGTAAAGATAAATAAGACCAGAAAGTTATGGTTCTTAATTCGAATCCGGCTCGAAGGACCAGAAAATGGTTCGTTATTCAAATCAGATTCGAAAGACCAAAATTTAAAATAGGAACGCACTGTTCGACAAATAAAGGAAGCATGATTAACGCCAATATTTGTGATGAAAAACGCCGACTACTCTCTGAGGCTTCATATGCTCTTAGAAGTTTCTGTCATTGCAGTTTGAGGCTAAAGGCGCTTGATATCACTTCAAGTCATATCATTCTTCAAATGAAGAGTGAATAGGTTTCTTCTAGGCAAGCGTGTTTCCACACTGTTTTCATTATCGCTTACCAGGTGAAAAATTGATGGATTGTGTGAGGAGTGGTATGAAAGAAAAGGGAGTTAGTGATAGTGTGACGGGTGACAGGACAGAATGGAAGAAAAAAACATGTTGCGCCGACCCCAAGTAATACGGGATAAGGACAGGAAGAAGAAGGAGTATAGTAGCAAACTACTAATTAAAAAAAACTCGATTCATTTGCGCAATATGTTCTCACTGGATAGGTGACCAGCCATCCTAATGATAGAATGGCTCGTCACCGAGTCGAGAAAGAAGGTCGAAAGTTGCTACCTACCTAGTTCAACTAACTAGTAACTTGGTAGCAACTTCTACAACTATTTCGATGTAAAAAATATGGGTAGTGACCGTCCATTCCGATGGTCACTTCTTGCGACTTTGATATCATACGAGTAATTAACAGATTTTGAAAAGGAGGTCCTATTTTAATTCTTTATAACAATTCCGCCTTATTGTCTGAATACTGGTCGCCTAGGGGCGTCGGTATGGGTATGGTGGCATCGCCGTCATCGTCGCTGAACACGCCAGTCGGGGCCAGCGTGGCTTCCCCGGGCGGTGAGGAGGCGGCCTACAGGGAGAAGGTCAGGCAGCTCTCCAAGTACATCGAGCCGCTGAGGAGAATGGTGCATCGGATGGTCAGTGAAGGAGAGAGTGAGTATATTCTTTTTGTGTAGATTTTTTTCTTTCGTATACAACATGTAACATAATAAACGCACATCCTAACGGTCCGTTCACTACCATGCCGTTATGAGCGGTAGTTAAGCGTGGAGCGGCGAGCGGTAACATCAAAAGTATGAAAATGTTTGAAGCCTTGACAACGACGATGATGCCACGCCGCTAAGACCGAAATCGTGACCAGGGCCCCAAGTCTGCTATTTTCATAAATTCGTCATTCCAACACGATCCAATTGTCATTTTGCTAAAAGTTTGTAATCTGCTAATTCATAATGATCGATCATTGATCGGTCAATGGTCTTGTAATAGAATTGTGGTAGAATGATAATTTCGAGCATATTAAAACCAATAACTGCACAATAACGTTCTAATGGTAAAACACTGATCAAATAAACTGTCAAAGTTTTAGCAGATTACCGCAAACTTCAAATATTCACTTGACAATATGTACGAGATTACCATTCTATGTCACTTCTTTCAATGGAGTGTCAGTGGTTGACCATTGGAAAGTCATAATGACGCCATTATATTAGTAGATTACCAAACTTGTCAAAATCGACAATTATGACACCAATGATAGACTATTGTGACACTATTGTAATAGCAGACTTGAGGCCCAGGCCGTAAGGGTGTTTTTACACGCTAAGAAAATTCATCGTGTCTGCGGCAGACGACCAATTAATCACGTACACGATAAGAATTTAGCACGACAATTTGTCATGGTACACCCTCACATACCCCGCCCCCTTACTGCATCATAGCAACTTCTCGCGTCGTGTCTAGCTCAGATGTTTTTTTCTTGGTCAGCGCCAAAGCAGCGTACATAGTTCGTGTGTAGAAACGACATGATTTTTTTCATAATCCCGGCGACCGGTGTACAATGTACAAGCGGCCTAAAGTGGTATGTTCAGAATACACCACCGAACTGATTTCAGATACCTATTTAAAATACAGTTTATCAATTACCTATTTTGATCGATCAATTCTGGATAAAACTTAGTTACGTCACTCGATTATTTGTGTGCGATCACTATCGATGCGCTACCAATGACATCGATGCCCATATCATTTGCCTAATATTAGGATAACAAATTTCTTAAAAAAACTACCTAATAGCATTTAAGTGCTTAAATTATGAGTGTAAATACAATTTTCTAATTTGGGAGTTAGATTGGGTAAACACTCTCACTAAATATGGGTGTGCATAATGTGGGTATTCTTCCAGTTACATGTTGTATTCACGAATTTTATTACTATACTATATACTTTTAATTTTAATCCATAGTATCAGTATCATATTTGACCCCAATCACAGGTCGGTTTGATTATACGACTGCCCAGTTTGTTATCGCTATTTTCGGGCCGAAGATATTGTCTCGTCAGTCAAATAAATAAAAAATACTAGACTGATGAATTCACGTGACTTCCACACGTTCTTATTCGCAATGTGTTGTAGATGATAGCTCACCTTTTAATTAGCTAAGGCCGAAAGCGAACTGCCAATTATTATGTGTAAAAACGTTTCTAAAGATCCAAGCCGTTTCGAAGGAGTAGGGAAAAGTTGCGAATTTGATGTTGTTGTATGTAATATTTTTTTAGACAAAAGTATTAATCGCACGAAAAAATCAAATGTTGATAATGTTGTTCATGAATCTATAATAAACATATATTTTTTTCAAACCTATTATTAACCTGACCGTTACCGAGAAGTATGCTCCAGAAAGTCGCTTTTTTAAAGCACTTTTTGGGCGCTTGGGCCTTAAGGCGTATAGTTCCTTGAACCATCTGGCCGAAATTATGTGAACGCAACTCTCGCACTCGCCTAGGCGGCAGTACGCAAATCTGTGCATTTATTTACGGCCAGCAGCGCCCGGAAAGCGCTTTAAATCCATTTTCTCTGCGTGATATTGATTGATTTACATATGCAATGTTCACTTTGAAGAATATTTAACCACCAATTTTTATGTGTAAAAATGTTTCTAAAGGTCCAAGCCGTTTCGAAGGAGTAGGGAAAAGTTGCGAAAAGTTGCGAAATTGCTAAATACTTTTTTTTTTGACAAAAGTATTAATTGCACGAAAAAATCAAATGTTGATATTATTGTTCATGAATCTATAATAAACATATATTTTTTTCAAACCAATTGACCTAGCCGTTACGGAGGAGTAGGCCTCAGAAAATCACTGTTTTATGGCACTTTTCGGGCGCTTGGCCCTTAAGTCGCACGAGGCAGGCAGGACGCGACGTTTCGACGTGCTTAGCACGATTTGAGTCTAATACCTCCTCCTTAAATCTCTTCGCAGACGTCGAAAAGCTAACCAAGATGAAGAACCTGCTGGACATTCTGTCAAACCCGAACAAACGCATGCCACTGGAGACACTCATTAAATGTGAGGTGGTGCTGGAGAAGTTGGACTTCAAGAGAAGCGAGGGCGTCGTCGTGCCGAGCGCTGGGAAGGTAAGAATAAATAACATTGATAGATAGGATAATAAACAAAAGAAACATAATTATAAACATACTCCATAATATAAACATATTCCTCCATATACCAAGTTTCGAAAATTGCAGTTCTCGTTATCAAAAATATTTAACATTGAAAGTCGGTATTTCTATAATAGTTTTATCTCTTCGTTAATTAACAAGTTTATGGACAGAACAATATTTCTATGGGACCAACTTGGAAACATGACCTTTCAATAAATTTAAAAAAATTAAAATCGATTCAAAATTTACCGAGAAATCGGTGAACATAAAAAAAAATACATTCAGCCAAATTTAATTTTTTATAACCTCTTTCTTTTTGAAGTCGGTTAAAAACAATAAATCTTCATATAAGAATGACAGATTGTAAATTCAGTTTCCTTTGTACTTTATTGTAACATTTTATTTATGGCATAAGTATAAATCCGGCTCAAGGACCATATGGAGTCGCATTAAATACGCAGTTTATTTACAAAAATCCATCCATCACGCAATTTGGAACCTTAACACTTACAGTATATGGTATAGTGTGATAGTTTCAGTATTCAACTATTCACCCGATATTCAGTATTAAGTTAGCCATACACGCTAGGTATACCTGAAAGGTTTGCCTGTACAGTTGAGTTGTACAGGTAAACCAAAGCGTGTATGTTGCACAACTGTGCAGGTGTCCGCACAAGCTTACCTGACAGGTATAATTGAGCAGGCACACCTGTCAGGTACACCCTACTAATATGTATGGCTACCTTTAGTTTGACTCGTACCTGTATTTTTCATTTCATTTTGCCATTAATTCATTAAATCTCAAGCGAACGCTGTCCACTCTCTCATTGTCTTTCTATTGTGTCTTTAATTACGGTTTTCGAAAGGTTATACAAAAGAAATACCTAATTTATTGTACTCACAGGAACAAATCTTCAATCCTCTCTTGGAGGTAGTGAACAACTGCTTACAATCCCCGCTGGCTAACCACACACTCAAGCGCACATTCGGCTCTGCACTCGATCAACTTAATGGACCAGAAATGAGGTGAGAAAGAGTTTTTTTTAATAATATAAACTGTAAAATGTTACATAATATAAGTGCTTTATTGCGATCCCACCTGATGGTAAGTAGCGATGCAATCGTTGATGGTGAGGCGCGCTAGTTTATTAAGAGCCTATTCACTCTAGCCTTGAATATACATAAATTATAAACGGACGGGAAGACCGCTGCAGTCAAATTCAGTCAGTCATTCGAAGTACGCGGTATGAACGATGATAAAAAACATAAAATCTCCCGATTTTTTTATCGTTTACCATTTTTTGGCAAACGGTTTGATTTAAATTTTATCTACTGCTGGCACTCTGGCAGTAGCTTCGCCCGCGTGATTGTAGAAAATTATCCCAAGGGAACATATTTTCAGAATAAATAATAGCCTATGTGCTTTTCTAGGACATGGTCTATTCATGTACCACGTTTAATCGAATTCCATTTCCGTTTCGCCTTGTATTAGTGTGATTGACATTTAAACTGATATTTATATTATTAGTTATTACTTTTTTTTTCCTAGTTTTTTTAATATAATTATTGTTCTTTGAATAAATAAACCATAAAAAAAATCATAAATCATAATAACTTTTGTAGAAATCTACCGACACCACAAAAGGTGCCAAAACTGGAAGAGCCTCCACTGGAAATACCAGACGTTCTGCAAGGCGAAATAGCCAGATTGGATTCAAGGTTTAAGGCAAGTAATTTATTGTCAATAAAACTTTATTTCTGACTTCTATTGGTATGAACAGAAAACCTCTCAATCGCGCAACGCTCAATCTATGTGACGCTGCAACGCTCAATCTATGTGACGCTGCAACGCTCAATCTATGTGATGCTGCAATGTTGCCTAGTGTCCCGCAACATACCTTTCAACATTTTACTATGCATCCAAGTAATGCGAGAAATATTATTGGACACTTTGACAACGTTGCTTGCGCGTCTAAGACCTACTGTCCAGAGACGCGTAGCTTCATAGACGCGTATTCGTCATTATACACTTCACGTGTGTGAAGCTTACATACAAAAAAGTATGAAAACTCTGTGGATAAAGAGAAAGCGTCGTGATGTCGTGTCGCGTTTATGAAGCTACGTGTCCGTGGACAGTACGCCATAGTTTTGTACGTAAGATTCACGCAAGCGTACACCAAGCGTATACCACGCGTACAATGACGAATGCAAGTCGATGAAGCTACTCGTCCGTAGACAGTACGCCATAGTTTTGTACGTAAGATTCACGCAAGCGTACACCAAGCGTATACCACGCGTACAATGACGAATGCAAGTCGATGAAGCTACTCGTCCGTAGACAGTACGCCATAGTTTTGTACGTAAGATTCACGCAAGCGTACACCAAGCGTATACCACGCGTACAATGACGAATGCAAGTCGATGAAGCTACTCGTCCGTAGACAGTAGGTCATAGATTTGTACGTAAGATTCACGCAAGCGTACACCAAGCGTATACCACGCGTACAATGACGAATGCAAGTCGATGAAGCTACTCGTCCGTAGACAGTAGGTCATAGATTTGTACGTAAGATTCACGCAAGCGTACACCAAGCGTATACCACGCGTACAATGACGAATGCAAGTCGATGAAGCTACTCGTCCGTAGACAGTAGGTCATAGATTTGTACGTAAGATTCACGCAAGCGTACACCAAGCGTATACCACGCGTACAATGACGAATGCAAGTCGATGAAGCTACTCGTCCGTAGACAGTACGCCATAGTTTTGTACGTAAGATTCACGCAAGCGTACACCAAGCGTATACCACGCGTACAATGACGAATGCAAGTCGATGAAGCTACTCGTCCGTAGACAGTAGGTCATAGATTTGTACGTAAGATTCACGCAAGCGTACACCAAGCGTATACCACGCGTACAATGACGAATGCAAGTCGATGAAGCTACTCGTCCGTAGACAGTAGGTCATAGATTTGTACGTAAGATTCACTTAAGCGTACACCAAGCGTATACCACGCGTACAATGACGAATGCAAGTCGATGAAGCTACTCGTCCGTAGACAGTAGGTCATAGATTTGTACGTAAGATTCACGCAAGCGTACACCAAGCGTATACCACGCGTACAATGACGAATGCAAGTCGATGAAGCTACTCGTCCGTAGACAGTAGGTCATAGTTTTGTACGTAAGATTCACGCAAGCGTACACCAAGCGTATACCACGCGTACAATGACGAATGCAAGTCGATGAAGCTACTCGTCCGTAGACAGTAGGTCATAGATTTGTACGTAAGATTCACGCAAGCGTACACCAAGCGTATACCACGCGTACAATGACGAATGCAAGTCGATGAAGCTACTCGTCCGTAGACAGTAGGTCATAGATTTGTACGTAAGATTCACGCAAGCGTACACCAAGCGTATACCACGCGTACAATGACGAATGCAAGTCGATGAAGCTACTCGTCCGTAGACAGTAGGTCATAGATTTGTACGTAAGATTCACGCAAGCGTACACCAAGCGTATACCACGCGTACAATGACGAATGCAAGTCGATGAAGCTACTCGTCCGTAGACAGTAGGTCATAGATTTGTACGTAAGATTCACGCAAGCGTACACCAAGCGTATACCACGCGTACAATGACGAATGCAAGTCGATGAAGCTACTCGTCCGTAGACAGTACGCCATAGTTTTGTACGTAAGATTCACGCAAGCGTACACCAAGCGTATACCACGCGTACAATGACGAATGCAAGTCGATGAAGCTACTCGTCCGTAGACAGTAGGTCATAGATTTGTACGTAAGATTCACGCAAGCGTACACCAAGCGTATACCACGCGTACAATGACGAATGCAAGTCGATGAAGCTACTCGTCCGTAGACAGTAGGTTATAGATTTGTACGTAAGATTCACGCAAGCGTACACCAAGCGTATACCACGCGTACAATGACGAATGCAAGTCGATGAAGCTACTCGTCCGTAGACAGTAGGTCATAGATTTGTACGTAAGATTCACGCAAGCATACACCAAGCGTATAATAATGACGAATATGTGTTTATGAAGCTAAGTGTCCGTGGATAGTAAGTAAGCCTAATGTATCTGAGGTTTTAAACTGACCTCTTTTATAATGTTATTCAGGTTTCTCTGGAGCCTATGTCCTGGTGCGGAGGTGGCGGCGGCGCCATCACGCTTGTGGCCGCGTTAGACGAGCCGCGCCTGCCGTGTGTCGCCGGCGTGCACGTGGCCGTCCCCCGGGACTACCCCAACCGCCCGCCCGTCAGGCTGAAGCCGCGCTCAGCCAAGCAACATGCTCCAGACTCCTTCCTAGCGAGGCTGGAGAGGGCTATGGATGCCAGGTGTGCTAGGTGAGATTATAACTAACGTGATGTCTTAGAGACTACTGCAATAATCAGTCTGAATTGGATATTTATGTTTTTAACAATTTATTTATGCTCACACATACACTTACACATAAAGACAAGAAGAATGGACCAGAAAAATTGATACAAAAGTGATACCTATTTTCAAAGAAATCTCTTTCTGCATAATTGTAAAATGAGACTTTATGTTAATAATAGCGTTTGCTCACGGCTTCGTTCCCGTCAACTGACTATTCTACTCTACCCTACCCTACCCTTATTATGTATTTTTATTTACTTTTAATCCTTTCCCATTTGCTGGTGAACAAAACAATAAAATAATTGGTTCAGCCGGTGTCAAGTTATAGTGTGACCAGGTTAAATAAAGGTTCATTTTTCTATATAGATAGATGTAGAATGGTCCAAAGTTATTAAGCCATGCAACACAGAACTATTTTTTATGTTGTACTTAATGACGTTTTCTTATCATTGCAGGTTACCAAAAAGCTGTTCAGTGGGGCAGCTCCTGGACGCGTGGGAGATGAGCGTGCGGCAGGCGTGCGCGCCCACGCCCGTGAGCTACACGCCCGTGCCCGCGCTCGGCTTGTGAGCTGCACGACCTACTACTAACACATATCTATTTAATGTTATTACCAACTAATGCCTGATTTTACCAACATAGATACCTTATCTATGGAATAAAATTGATTTTTGACAGTTTCTATGTAGGGATAAGGCCTAGTGTCCACGGACGCACAGCGATGAGCGATTCCGAGATGTTTTAACAATCGAAAGAATCGCATTCATAAAAAAAAAAACTGTCAAGTCGCCGTTCTACAAAATAATCGAGATGTTTTTCGATTGATTCGAGTTAACGGAATCAAACGTTAGTTTTTGATTGATCAAATTAGTCACTGTCACTCACCGAGTCGAGAGGACGTGCGTGTTAGTTAGTGCGTCAGTTGCAGTAACAGGCCGAGTCAGACTCGAGTCAAAGTCTAAACAATCGAGAACCAACGAGATGTTCGAACAATCGAATAAAACCTCTCACCATCGCGCGTGGCTACGGACGCGTACAATGCGTTCCAAATGAGAATAGGATCGATTGCCATGTTGTGACGTCACTATTTACTGTCAAAATCAAGGAAAGAAATGTTTAAACTTTAATTAATTTACGAAAAATTTAATTTGTTTACGAACTGTGAACGAAAAAAGTTTAATCAGAATCCAGTTCTTCAATTTTGCTCATCTCTGAGTTTTTCAATTTTGCCAATATTTCTTTGATTTGACAGTACGACGTGACGTCATAACATGGCAATCGATCCAGCCCCCCTAGCCAAGTTTCGCTTGCGTCGAACGCTTCGAGTTGGCCGCGTCGCCGAATCTTTTGTTCTGACTGAGCGTTGAGATGTCGTCATTCCCGTACATTTGAAGCTTTCTACTAGCGTTAACTATTGCAGATTAGCAACTTGGCTAGGGGCACTGTTCTCATTTGGAACGCATAGTAACTGTTGACAAAGCTGCTTTGATACGACGGCATGACGACGTTACAGCCTCGTCGACAGAATTTCAGTTTTGTATGTAAGCAGGGAACAGGCGTACACCAAGCTCACAGAGACGAATACGCGATTATGAAGCTACGCGTCCGTGAACAGTATGCCTAAGTTATCAGAAAAGCAGAATTATTCCTCGGACATATCTGCCGCTAGTAATATCAATCGTAAAAGTATTTAAGGAAAGGTAAATTGGATTTATTATCTCGCAAGTTCCTACTTGAGACAATTCTCTTCGGCTAGAAATACTCTAGATTCTAGATTTGGTCTTTGAAAATGACAGAAAAATTTTGTGGTCCTTATTTCAAATGATATTTTTAATATAGGAACTTACTGGTACTGTGAACAGGCGTGCACCAAACGTATAATAACGAATACGCGTCTATGAAGCTACGCGTCTGTGAACAGTAGGCCTAACCACAAAATAGGTACAGAAGTCAATCTCATGTATGTACTTCACTTTTTATACCTACGCTCTACGGTCGCGCTAGGGTCAGCGCGTGGCGCAGAACTATACGAGTGCGACCGGGCGATTGAGCCGAGATATCGTGTCCGTGAGCCGTGTCTTGTGTGGGCGTTGCTCGAGCGCGCTTTGTACCTATGTAGATTGACTTCTGTACCTATCTATTTTGTGGCCTAACTGACGAATATAAAGCAGCTCTGAGGCAATTTTACTATATTTTTTAAGTTATCAAATGATCAGTCTTTTATTAAAAGAAAACCAAATATGAATTTGGCTGTTCATACAAAATTGTACCTTATGTCTTTGCTGTAAAGTTTTTAATCACATGACGTTGATGAACTATCTTTCAAAAGTATTGTATTATAAACTTTACATAGTTGAAATAAGGTTTAATATTGTATGAACGTATTTTTTTTACTGTTATTCTGTTTCTATTAAATCTTTACTCTTTGTAAAATAGTATTAAGAATAATTTAAATTAATGTAATCGAGGGATCTTCTAATTAAAAAAAAAAAAACAAATATATTTTACAGATGTGATATTTATCTGTGATAATTTGAAACAATACAGTTACATGTATGTACTAACACTGAGTAAATAAAAGTAGTAAATACTACTAATTTACTTAGATTTTTCAAAATATTTTTAGCAAAAATATTTTGTTTACCGTTCTAAAAATTCAATATGATTAAAACACAAAATTCATTTACTTACACTCCATTCAAAAAATAATTAGACAGCTAACGTTTTATACTGTTCGTTCAACCGATTTTGACTGTTATTACGTTGGTGGCATGATAAATGGTGGCTGCAGTAAATAGTTGGTACTGTAACCATTTTTTTGCTTTTAATGCCATCTGTATGTCTATGGAATAGATGTCAAAATTGTTTGAACGGACTGTAAAAAAGGGTTTGTTTAGATGTGTAATTTTACTGCGAATGGTGTGTTACATAAATATTGTCCTTAATTTGTTGTTAGCAAGGTTGATTTTCTATTGAATAAGCTACAAGAGACTTTTTAAACATTAATTTTATGAACAAATAAAATTCTTCTTTTCTTTCTCTACAGTATTGAAATAAATGAATTTATAAGACAATACAAAATGTTCCCTTTAAGACCTAAACTACATTCAACCAAGGGTCTCAAAAGATATGGGATCAATACCTTATCATAATTAAATCAAATAATGATTCAACTCATAGACGTTAAGGGTCCGTTTCACCAGCCCTGGATAGCTATATCTACCAGATACATAAAAAAAAAAAAACAGTGGAGTAGAGGAGATGAATTTATCTGTGAGATAAGATAAAGTAGGTGCCAGATAACCGTGGAATAACTGTCATTGACCCTCCTAAATTTTTTTGACATTCTTAATTTCAAAAACAGAAATAAAGACAAAGCTGTCTCGAATCGATACATGTCGATTCAAGACAGCTTTGTCTTTATTTGGTGGCTTGATCCTTTACATGAACTATACTCCATCTATTTAGGTAGTTAACTAACCGTAAAAAAAAGATATATCGACGGTCCCACGTATAGAGTCCGTCTAACGAAAGCGTGACCTGAGAAAAGGAGGTTAAAACCAAAAATTTTGAACGTGGTATTATTGAAATAGTAGGAGAAAAAAGTTTTGATACTTGAGTATTTTTTGTATTTATGACAATTGTATAATAGTTGTATAGGAACTTAAATTTTAGTCAAAAACGTGTATAGACTTAAGCTAGAACTACACTACACTGACGCACACGTGTGAGACGTCTCAGCCGTGTGCGGTAGGTGTGCACACTAGACCGACGCAACGCGTAACACGTGTGATGCGCATTACAACCTTTGATTTCATCGGAGGATTAAAAACAGATCAAGCTCGCTTTTTCATTTACTATCGAAGACACTTCCGCCTGAACATCGCGATCAGACGCGTGGATGGCTATCCACGCGTCTGATCGCGGTGCCGCCGCGGTGTTCGCCGCCCACCTTCCTCTAAAATTTCTGGGACCGACGTGTCCGCGTCGCGGACGTAGCGTCGCATGGCGTGGCGTGGATCAAGTGTAGCTCTAACAGTCTATTTTCCATAATAATATGAAATGTATGGAGACCGAAGCTTCCAGATCGGCTTGTTTTAATACCAAAATTTTCTTTTTGTGCGCCTACCATATTGTCTCTTCACTACCCTAGGTTGACTGGTAGAGAATGCCGAAGGCATTAAGTCCGCCTATGTACTTTGTGTTGCATGAAGATTAAATAAATCGGCGTGTGTAGCACACGTGTGAGCAGTGTAGTTCTACCTTTAATTATTTGGTGGGTGTATGGTAAAGGTCAATAACACACAAAATATTAGTTATTATTCCAAATTATTTTATTTTTATCTGTTCTCGCAAATGTCGCTACATAATATTCAAATAATACTCTTTATTTACCATTTGGCCTTCTGGCAAGAATACCAAGTCAAGTGTACAACACCGCAATAGTCAACATGATTTCAATTTCATCACGTCTCGCCAACACTAATAATGTGTTTCAAGATTGTTGGGTTGGAATCGATTCGTTTTAGCACAGAGAAAATTCAGATCTTTTGGGATTAGTCAAGCGGGAACATCTTTCAAACTCCAGTGATTGTTTTAAATGACACGGATCGACTCGTGAGACACAGAAAGTTCAGCAGCTATCTCTTTCAAACTTGAACTAGGATTTCAGTCACTATTTCCTTCACTTTCGCGATTTTAACTTCAGTTGAAGACTTTGATGCACTACTAGACAGAGTGAGGCAAATCTTTCATTACATCCAACCGCGTTTGAACGCATTCTACCACTCATTAGCATGTGTTTTTGATTAAGTCGATTCACCAAAAGCCTTCTTTGTTCGATGTTTTTGTCAAATATGAAATTCGCAATATGCCAGATTATCTAAAAATATAAGAAAAAAAAATCATTAAATCATATATAACTATCTAATAATATTTGTCAACAAGGATCAAGATTATAACGTCATACTAACTTAAAAATACAGAAATCGTATATAAACATTGTTGGTTTTCATTGAAAACACCCTTTTTCTCTTCTTGTTTTTGTTTGAATTTATTAACCATAGTATGTAGCAGTTTTCGCACGTTACTGTTTATTGTTTTTCCCATAATTAAGCAATTATTTTCGAAAAATAAATATCTGTTTCCAAAAACTGACAATTGCAACCATAGACTTTGACATGATTTTTTCGGCAAAACAATGTTGCCAATTTAATTTTAAAAAAAAACTCCAGGTTACGCTTTCAGTAGACGCACTCTATAAAGACATGTCCAAAATAAACAAAGTAAATAATGAAATAAAAAAAATGATATTTTGAACATGTCTCTAAATACGTAGCGACCGTCGATTTCTTTTATATTTAAAATAAATATTATAAAAGACATCAGTACAAAGATTATTTAAATTTAATTAATTACCTAATTGTAAACATTTTTAGATAAAATTTTTAGACAATTTTTTACATAAAAGACATGTTAAGATTGCTTACATTTAGTTAATTACCTAAACAGATGGAGTATAGTAATGAAGAACAATTCATTGTTTGGTTTTCGGGTACTTACGCAGAGATATTAGGAAAAGGTCAATGTACTTTTTTCCAGTTATCTGGTGCCTTCTATGATAGGAACATATCCGAATGGTGTGAACCAGGCCACAAATGTTAATATTTTTATATGTTTTGCCATGGAGGTCCCTTTTTGATGGAGTTTTATCGATATAGTTGTTGTAAAAGTGTAATGAGATAAGCAATAATTTTCTTGTTTGTAATTTTAAATAAAATGTAATTTAATTGGATTTTTTGTTTCATTAACGACATCGTAACCTTGAGTTAACGAAATAAGATACGTTATGTCGCAAAAAACGTGTATTTCGGCAGTCAAGGATATCAAATTTGGCATGTAGGTAAATTTATAGTTACTTAAAAAAAAAAAATTGCGAGCCCTATGAAAACATTATAGGTAATAAGTTTATACGGAACTCTCTTGCGCAAGTCCGACTCGGTTTTTTGCCCGGTTTTTTGTTTCTAAGGGTAGGAAACCATCAAATAACTTCTGTTCTAAGTGGAGCTACAGGGAGTGTCAGACTCTTACGTAGCGATTGCGAAGTAACACCGTGTCCTATGTTCGTGATTTCAATGCGAATGCGAAGCGATGCGGCGCGTTCTGAACACACAGTTGGTACTCTTATTAGATACGTCACAAACCTGTATATCAATGCACAAACCCAACATAGAGGTTCGTTGGTTATTTAGTTATGATGTCCATTCATCTGGAAAAATGAACTTTGCAGCCGAACAATACTCTGTTCAATATAACACTTAGATGTTTATGAAAACCTTTTATTACCGTCCGTTCAACCGATATTGACTTTTATTATTTTGGTGGCATGTAAAATGGCGGCTGCAGTAAATAGTAAATATTGTAACCACTTTTGCTTTTATTGCCATCTTTATGCCTACGAAAGAGAAGTTAAAATCGGTTGAACAGATAGTAAAAAAAGTTTTTTTAAATGTCTAATATTAACGCGAATAGGGTATAGTAAAAAAAATACAGGAATGCAAATAAAACCACAGCGTACACATGAACATAGAATATAATGTGAACATTACAAAGAGAACTGGTAGAGCTGCGTGTGTGGCCGGCGCGGCTTGGTGCAGGCGGAGTCGCGGCGCGCCGCCCCGCAGCACGACCAGTGGCGCGTGCCCGGCCAGCCCGAGTGACCGTGCCCGCAACCTGGGAGGTTCATGTAGGTTCAAATAGGAAAAAAAATAGAGCAAATATAAAATAATAGTCAGTATAGGGACTAAAATAAATCAACCAGCCAGGGACGGAAAGTAAAAAGCACGAATGGTCCTGACTTCAGCTAAAAGATGTCCACTGTTGGATATAGGCCTCCCTCAAGTGTCTCGCACCTATCGGTTCCCGCAACCCTCAGCAGGTCATCGGTCCACCTTCCGGTACGTGGTCGCCACTCCAGAACCTTTCGTCTCCATAAGACCATCTGTACTGCGAGGAATGTACCCTGCCCACAGGATTCTTCGGGCTGTGTCGGTAACCTTTGGGACCCGGTAACCTGTAGGTATTGGTTTGGTAAAGCTAAAGCAACGCTCTCATTGCGCGAAATTAGGCGCCCTCTGTTAGCATGATGATGCGATCGGGTTTGTCGAACAAATATATACGAGGAACGATCGCGCAATTCAGCGTCTTTATGTCGTAGCAACTATGCTCATTTTCGTAGTGCAGAAGTTGCAACGGATGTGCGGTTGTGCGGAAGAAGGATGAAAAGTCCAAACTTAAAGACTTTGAGAGTTGCTAGAATAATGAGTACCTACCATTGATAAACCAACAGTACCATATCTTCGCGTCCCTCTCATCGGGAGGCACAGCTGTGTGTCGTGCCCCAGTGCAGCAGGTGAACTGACTGCTGTCGTGCAGATCGCGACGTCCCCACAAGGAGGCGTGGCGAGCGGAAACAGGCTCCTGACCGACCAAACCGGCCAACCATGACCCATAAAAATGGGCCCGTCATTGGTTAGCATAGCAGTGCTGGGCGCTATCGCGTCCATACGTTATGTGTGTGTGTATGTACTGTAGGCACGCACGACGCTGTGCACTCAGCGCCGACTCTTCGCGACACCTCGGTGGTCAATCCCCTCCAGGTGAGACGACCAGTAAGAACTGACTATCCTGAAGACAACATACCTTTGTACCCTCCAGGCATGCGAGCGCCGCAGCCGCAGGTGGCGTCCCGCCTTCCTCCTGAAGAGCAGAACGCGCAGCAGTGGAACGTGCCCCAGTGAGCTGCACCTGCGCGTGCGCAGCAAGCGAATGGACTACCCTGGAAATTAAATACATTTGATTGAACTGATAGATTTGGTTGGATTTTAGTCTATTGTCTTCTCATCTACCTAAATATTTTCTGGTCCTTTTCTATTCGTCATGGACCGTTCTCATACAAAATTTTTTTTCCAATCCGACTGATAGTTCCAGAGTTTAAACAAACAAAAAAAACTTCTGCTATATTGTATTAACATAGATATTTATGAAAATAGTTGAAGTTACTTTGACTTAGGTGCAACGTTATCATTATCATCATTTCAGCCGAAAGACGTCCACTGTTGGACACAGGCCTCCCCCAAGTGCCACCACAACTACCTATCCTGTGCGTCTCGCATCCACCGCATTCCAGCGACTCTCACCAGGTCTATCAACGCTGCGTTTTCCGGTACGCCGTCGTCACTCAAGAACCTTTCGGCCCTATCGACCTTCCGTTCTACGAGCAATGTGCCCTGCCTACATACAGCCACTTTAGTTTGACGATTCTTCACGAATACTCCATCTTACCTTGATCGGCTTGTTGTTAATAGTGACAGCCAGTAGATACGCCCCGGGCGATCGAGGCGTCACGGAGAGTTTATAACTGCCGTCAGTACTGTCCTCCACTCGAGCCAAACTGGGCCGGGCGCTTGAGTCCCGACGTCTGAAGTAACCAGCCACCTAGGGATTCAAATGGATGAGTAGGTATACAGGGAGTAAGTGACAGGTAACTTTAATGCCTTGCTCAGTGATAAAACTGAACAACCTTCAACAAATCTTTTTTCGGGAAACTAAAAAAATATCGGCCTGTCCATCCAAAATTATAAACTTGATTAAAAAAAATAAAAAGATATTTATTATATAAGTTAGAACCAACATCACAATTTACAATCTATTTGATTACACAAAGGAAACGTTCTCGATGAACTCTGGCACCCAATGTAAGATTTAACTTGTGTTTAGGTGCCAGCGTCCTCGCCTATCAATGGACATTAATAATAATGATTGTAAGGTTCATTTACTTATTTAC
The DNA here is from genome assembly GCA_910589285.2 of Mythimna ferrago. Classification (NCBI taxonomy): domain Eukaryota; kingdom Metazoa; phylum Arthropoda; class Insecta; order Lepidoptera; family Noctuidae; genus Mythimna; species Mythimna ferrago. Next base: position 3,556,580 of record OU342683.1, on the reverse strand, counting down.
CGTTTTGTGTGTTATGTGTGAAAATTCATGAGATTGAGTATGTTTAGGTGTGTATGGGTGTGTGTGTGTGTCGTGCGTGAATGAGAGTGAGCAAAACCATGATGCAAAATCTGCGCTTAAAAGACTAACATATTTCCACACTCAAAAAAGGTACTTAATAAGGTTATGCGAGCGATATCTGTATTAGGTCTTCGGTCTTAGTGTAATTGAGAGTAAGGAGCCACTTGGTAACTTTAATTTTGCATTCATTGAGACACAGGGGAGCAATGGTACAGACTTTGTTATGTGACTCAGGTTGGCTGGACAAATCTTCAAAATAGCTTGCATTTAACTAGGTCAATAGGTCACTTTATGTGACGGCTAAACACCCTTATTTCAGAATTTGTGACGCTACAGAATCTTAGATAATCGATCGAAAACGTGTCCAGCCATCTTGAAAAACCACTTTTTTTTTTTTTCCCGATACTGCTAGTAGCCCGCCGATTGCAGATTAAATTTTTTTTTACGGTATCGGTTAGTGCAAGCAATATGAAAGGACTGCACACAATCATTGAAACAGGCGCAATCTCACAAAATTCAGCTCAGAATTTTATTACCCATAGTGTTTTGACTACCTCAGTGAAGTTTGGAAAGCTCATTCGATACATTTGCTGCCAAATACTACAAAAACATCCTTATTTTAATATACTACGAAAGACACTTTTTAACGTAAAAAAACGTGGACAGAAGACTAGAAAACTAGGCAGTTTGGTTGTAAGACTATAGCCTAGGTACCCGTAAGGGTTGATAAAAAAAAATGTTAAAGTGCTTTAGCTATCTTCCAAAAATAAAAGTGTTCACCTGCTCTCCCCCGCACCAGATACGTTCACCGTTGCAATCTCGCAGCTCCAATGTTACTTCATGCTCACAGTCCACTCGGAGATCTTGAAGTCCTTCAAATATAAAAATTACGTAAAAAACTTAATCCCGTAGTTTCCAACAAATGTTGATTTTCAAGATTTTGGAAGTTATAATTAAATCAGTTGTTAAAATCTCCCAAAGTAGATATAAGATAAAGAATACAACATCGAACAGACTTGTACAGATCAGAAGGATAAACCATTCAACCAGAATCTTTCTGTACTGATATAGTCATGCCATGAACACGATTGGTTGAATAACCAACCCCAAACTTGGTTTCAATAAACACCACTCTCACACACATCACATCTCTATAGGATCGACAGTTTACAAAAAAAAAACTTAGACTTACCTTCAGTATTAACCACACACATATCCAGATCGGGCGCATGGGCCAGCAACCTCCCGAAGATGGTGGGGTCATGAGTAGCCGGCGCGCGCGGGGCGAAGCGCAGCTCCAAGCGCGGCGCCTCCGACAGCGGCTGCAGCTCCGTCACGCGCTCCAGGCGACGGAGCACCGGCCCGGACAGGGACAGGAGCTCGTCTTCTTTGCCTTCGATTAGTAGCTGGGGATAAGATATATCAGGTCATTCATTTAATGCTACAATATACGACCGATTGATGTAGAGACGCCTTTTCGACTTTTGGGACCACTGTTCAAATAAACAGTGGTTGATAATAAGGAAGAAATTCTGTTGAACGAAGAGTTAACTGCGCTGAACACTAAAAAAACCATTAAAATAACGCAAACAGCTCAGTTCAAAACTTTTAAAATACGGCGGGATTTTTGCAATAACCATTTCATGGATATTGCAGCTTCTTAGCACTTACCTCTTCAGCAAACCTGACGGCATCAACAGCATGTCTGGCCCTGTCATCTAGCGCTCGGCTCTTCTGATCCAGCCGCTGTTGGTGCCTCTCCCTTGCTCGTGCAGCACTGGCGCAGAGAGTGCGGGTGTGTGTGTCGACCGCCCGCCGGTACTGGGCTGCCCATTCTTGGACTTCGCTTTCTACGCGCGCTGCTTGGCACTGCAAGGGGGAAGAACGTAAGGTCTACAAAAAGGGCGAAAGTCAAGAGTGGAGACGAGTACAATACACAGCTTTAACTAACAGGTTTTGATAGTTCTTCGACGATTTTCGTCATCATCAATACAGCCAAAGGACTTGCCACTGTTGGACAAAAGGCTTCCCCAAAGCATCGCTACAACGCCCAGCATTGTGTGACCCCATGACCCTCACCAGGTCAACGGTCCACCTTGTGGGAAGCCTTCCAACGATGACGTGTCAACTTTACCGCATCGAACTCAGTCAGGAAACATAGTGAAAATAACCAAATGCTGTTCTTGTAACCTACCCCAAAAGACAGTAAGGTGTCCACTAAAAACTAATATCCTAATATAAATAAACATAATTTTGTTAAGGTACTTGGGTAGTTGACTCTGGTAAACTTAACAACTCTTAATTTTTTTTTTTTATAAATAATAATATCTAATATTCCACAACTATCACATAACGCCGTCTACTCCCAAGCTGGATGGGTACTAGACAACTGATAAACATACCTATATATTTCTAAATACACACATATTATGGATAAATTACACCCAGACACAGAACAAATGATTATGCTCATCACACAAACATTTGTCCTGGGATTCAATTAATTATAAATTCTGGTATATACACACATCAATCTCATAGGCATGCGCGCTCAGGTTCCTCGTGGCTCGCTCCACGTTCTCCGGCACGAGCTTGGCGCGCTCGGCCGCGTCGCGCAGCAGCCGCGCGCGCTCAGCCGCCGCACGCGACGCGTTGGCGAGCGCGTGCCCGCTGTGGGAGACGAGGCAGCAGTCGCGGCATATCACCTATGGAAGAATTTGAAATGGATAAACTTGTTGAAATTATTTAAAAACCGGCCGAGTGCAATCAGACTCGCGTATGAAGGGTTCCGTATTGTTAGACAGACGGACAGCGGAGGCTTAGTAATAGCGCACCCTTTAGAGATGGACCCCTAAAAAGAAGCGCTTCAGTAGCCTAACCATAACGCCTTAAAAAGACAGGCGGGCGAGCGAGAAAGTGAAGTGGAGCTATACACAGAATAGATGAACTTTCAGGCCATATACCCTATCTATACTTATAGCTGAATCGCTTTAACACCAGTTTAGGTCGTAATATGGATCGTGGTAGCACTGCCTGTACACATTTTATCGATTTTGCCACTTTCTCTCTATCTGGAAAGTCCTCGTACGTAATCAAAGCAAAAATGTGTGTGATGGTGTGCGTGTGTGGATCTCAGCTGTTCCATAACTCTTACCTGCTGACAAGTAGCGCAATACACACTTAGTTCAGCCTTCGGATGCTGGCTGCAGTACTTCACAGGCGCAGGATCCAGGGGGTGCAGCGAGTGGCGGGCGGTAGCCTTCTGTCTGCCATGCGCCTCCCCGCACGACGTGCAGATACTGACGAGGCACTGACTGCATCGGGTTTCTGCCTGCAAGACAATGTTTAATCAACAAATTACTTCTGTCTTTAGAAAACATAACTATGATGGCTTCATCCGCGTGAAAGTCAGTTTTTTTTATTATTGATAGGGTCGCGTTTGACCACTATCTCACCCGATTGTAAGCGATGATGTGGCCGATGATGGAGCACGCTTCGTCATCATCATCATCATCCGCCTTTTTATGTTCCCACTGCTGGGACTCAGGCCCCTCTCTCCAGGAGAGGGAATGGGCCGTAATCCACCACGCGAGCCCAGTGCGGGTTAGTGAAAGTCACATGTCTTCAAATTTTTTGCTCTAGGACATGCTGGTTTCCTCACTATATTAATCTTCTCCGTTTTGAGAGCAGTGGGGAATAAATAAATTACACAAAGTAATACGCCCGGCTGGGTTTGAACCCGCGACCTACAACTCGTAACTCGGGGCCGTTACCACTCGGCCACCACTGCTCTAGCTATGGTCTGTGCCAAATTGCATCCAAGTTCGTTCGACCGTTCAAGCCCGGTGTGAAGAAGTAAAAGACGAAGAACAATGGGTAGTTCGCAAAACCGTAGGGGCCCAGCAGTGCCGAATCCTACTAGAGCCATGGTGCCTTCCGAAAGGGAAATCCGTGGTCGTAGAACAAAAGGGCAAAGAAGGAAAATGGGTGTGGTTTTAGTCAGTAAAAGTCTGTGACGCCCTCACGCTTCGTCCTACAGCGGGGGAAGCCATTGGATGACTTTAAACCTTAAAAAAAACGATGTCACAATGTTATACTACACTTAATGTAATAAAGACTTTCAGAGATTACCAAGAACAAAATTTTTTTTTTGTTCTTGGTAATCTTTGAAAGTACCTACAGGTCTGAATGCGAAAATTTCTTCGCCGATATAAAGCTGCTTTACTCCTGAGTGATATATATTTTATGAAAGCGAGCGAAGCGGCGGGCAAAAGCTAGTAATACTTATTTGTTTTAGACAGACTTACTAAAATAGCCATTCGGACTACTATTCCATGAAATTCTATCAAGTTAATGACATGAAAAACCATTTAAAGACCCCAGCGTACCTAATTTCAAATCCAAACATTCTCTAAGTCAAATGTAGCTGAACGTAACGAATGGTAATTTGTTGAAATCCCACATTTGAAGCGTTCGGCCACGGTTGAGATCTTTCACGTGTGTTTCAATATCTTAAAATACTTTTAAAGAAGACAGTTATTGAGTTTTGAGGACAAAGGACTGTAGCTCATAAACTCTGAGCATTTAATTTTTTCATCTTATAAACTAGTGCTTGACTGCGACCCCATCTGATGGTAAGCAGTGATGCAGTCGTTGATGGTGAGGCGCACTATATTCACTCTAGCCCTGAAGACACCCAATTATAATCGGGCGAGAAGACAGAGGCAAATCGTTCCAGTCCTTCGATGTACGCGGTATAAACGACAAGGCAAAACGCTTGGTCCGGACCGTAGAGGTTTCAACAACGTAAGGGTGGATACTCGCCGTACGTCGGGGTTTCCCATAGTAGAAATGAGATAGCGGAATCAGGCTACGCAATTCCCGCGCACACTCTCCAAATTGCAACTTGTAAAACAACGAAAGGCTGGCTACCCTACGCCTATGCTCAAGGCTTTGAAGGTTGGACTTAACCAAATCTGGATCATCAATTAGCCTCTTCGCTCGCCTTTCCACCGAGTCCAAAGCTGCTAGGTGGCATTTTGCAGCACCAACCCATATATGACTGTACTCAACATATTTTATGTCTTCTTCTTCTTCGATCGTGTGTGAAGTACCTACCCACACATGATCGAAATTGTTTCCACATTCTCAGCTAGAACAAATATTCACCTTCAAAGTAAACAAACATTTCAAAGAAGCCTTAGTGATCTCGCTCAGGGAAGCAGGCAATTAGACGGCACCTAGAATCCGAAGTGCAATAAACACTGCAATATAAATTAGCTAAGCCTGTATTCTCCAAAGGAAAGGGAAGTCAGAGGTTTACCTAAGTTTAAAACAACAGATTTCCGCGAGTTCAGTTATTATAATACCTATTACTACGGCGAACATATTGCTATAGACCATCTAACTGGATTGTCGGTTTTTAGAAACCTTATAACAGTGTCAGATCGAATTAGGAACTAGGTATACTTATACTTAACATTTGTACTTATGATAATAATAAAAATAGACCATTTTTAGGGTTCCGTAGCCAAATGGCAAAAAACGGAACCCTTATAGATTCGTCATGTCTGTCTGACTGTCTGTCTGTCTGTCTGTCTGTCTGTCTGTCTGTCTGTCCGTCCGTCTGTATGTCACAGCCACTTTTTTCCGAAACTATAAGAGCTATACTGTTGAAACTTAGTAAGTAGATGTATTCTGTGAACCGCTTTAAGATTTTCACACAAAAATAGAAAAAAAGCAATAAATTTTGGGGGTCCCCATACTTAGAACTGAAACTCAAAAATGTTTTTTCATCAAACCCATACGTCGTATATCTCTATGGATAGGTCTTCAAAAATGATATTGAGGTTTTTAATATCATTTTTTTCTAAATTGAACAGTTTACGCGAAAGACACTTCCAAAGTGGTAAAATGTGTGTCCCACCCCCTGTAACTTCTAAAATAAGAGAATGATAAAACTTAAAAAATATATGATGTACATTACCATGTAAACTACCAACGAAAATTAGTTTGAACGAGATCTAGTAAGTAGTTTTTTTTAATACGTCATAAATCTAAAAAAATACACTATTATTAAAACATCGATCAAAGTTACAACGAACTACAAGAACTTTTATATTATGTTACTTGTTTTTTATTTGGGTCGAGAAGTCATCAAAATATCACGATCTAGCTTTGGGAGTATCAGACTTTTACTGAATAAACCCCACACGTGTTACTTCAGTAGCCCCTTTCCTTCCAGAGCCATGGTGACTCTTTCGAATAATCCCGCAAACCTGGACCAAATTATCGTCTTAGTATTTCTGCTTGCTTTTCTACATAGTTCTACTAACTGTTGTCACACTACCTACCTTATTATCACTGCTACAAAGATCACAGAGCACGTTGACCCCCTCGCTGTCCTGCGTGGCGGCCATCTTCCGTAAAAGCACATAGTTGAGAGGCAGCGCCGATATGCCTCCGAGGGGCAGCTGTGTCTCATACCCGCAGGTTGGGCAGAGGAGGAACTGCACGCTTTTACCAGATACCTGGAAAATGAGGTTTTAAACGAGTTAATTGTTGACCCGACTTCAACAACAATTTTTGTTCAGGTGCTGCTGAAATGGACGCTAAGATAAACTTGGTTTTAACATTAATAAAAGAAGAAATAATGCGTTTATTTGAGACTCGTATAAGACAAACAAAAGAATAAAATATAAATGTTAATTAATTACAGTTTTGAGCCGTTTGGGGTCGAAACACTTGGTTCATGGGATCCGAGTGCGCGTCTCCTGTTCAAGGAAATTTCACGCCGACTGATCGACACTTCACGTGACCAGAGGGCTGGCTCGTTCTTTGCCCAAAGAATTAGCATTGCCATTCAACGTGGCAATGCTGCCAGTCTTCTGAGCACATTTCCGGATGACAGCGATGTGGAGGAGTACTTTGACGCCTGAGCGTACTTTGTCATTTTGTATTATATATATGTACATAGTTAGGTTTTAGTATAAATAGTTTATTTAGTATTTAAGTTTTTTATGTACATAATATATGTATTAAAATAATTAGCTGAAAAGTTTAAATAAAAGAAACTGTATTTTTAATGTTAATTAGTTTAACATACATTTAAAAAGAACAAAAGAAAAAGACCCGTGCGAGGTCAAAAAGGCTCATATCCAAGCATATGTTGCGTGCGATATTTTTTTTTATTTTTTTATTGTTGATAGGTTCGCGCTTGACCGCTATCTCACCTGATGGAGAGCGACGATGCGGTCGACGATGGAACGCGCTTACCTAGAAAAACCTATTCACTCTCGACTTAAAGATTCCCGGGTTGTAGCTATCAGGAAACACAGACTCCGGCAAGGTATTCCACTCCCTAGCTGCACGCAAAATGAATGTGTTCCCAAAACGTTTTGATATTAAAAAAAAAAAATCACATGAAGCCTAGTCTTATCTCATCAGTGGACGAAGTGCCACAGTCTTGCACACAAAGGGGTCTCGCATAACATAAGCAAGGATTCTTTAAGGACGAGGGTTTTTTATAATTGACAGGCTCGCGTTTGACCACTATTTCATCTGATGGTAAGCGATGATGCGGTCAAACACTGGGTTGCAAATGTTGCGACAGTCGCTGTCTCGTTTTCGAATTTATGAAAAAAAAACCGGCCAAGAGCGTGTCGGGCCACGGGGTTCCGTAGTTTCCCGTCCGTCACAATAAGTGTTCCCACTTATGAGTTTAAAAAAAGGCTATTTGTTACGTTGACATACTAAGTACGAAACTCTAATAAATACGGAACCCTAAAAACGGGCCCACAAAGGACGGTGATAACTAAAACAGTATGCAAGTAGTAGAAATTTCAGCGATTGTGCACTCGTAAATTTACGAATATATTTATGAAGCAACGATTTTTTACCACGGTAGGTCATGAAAGCACGGAAAATCTTAACATCGACTTTTAAAAGATGACGTCATTACGCAGCGCTATCTATCGAACCATTTATGAACTGGTTTTTACCTTAACATTTTGATAGATGGCGTTAAAAAATTGAATTTTAGTTTTGTTCTAAATTGCCTTAGCATGTTCCTGATAGAAGTATTATGTAGTTATAAGATAATACCGCCAATGCCAAGGAGAGACCAACCGAACAATTCGATAATACCCGACCCCATCAACTCAGAAAAAATCCTAACAGCGCTATCTCTCGGGGAATTGGGTTACTAATTAATACATAGGTACCAGAAGAAGTTTTCGGTGGTAATTTTGGATTGCGAGAACCGATTTAATAATTCTTTTTTCGTTTGAAAGAAGATACGTTCAGGATAATAAAATATGTAAACGAAGTTAAAAAAAATGCTTGCATTTACGATTATACTACAAACTTAGTCCAGAAATTATTTTGTACAACCTTTTTGTCTTTTTTGTACAAAAACTGTTCTTTCCATCAAGTTCAAAATGATTTTCCTAGAAAGTCCTTATAAAGTTCTACTTTTCAGATTTTTTTTCATATTTTCTAAACTTATGATTCAAAAGTTAGGGGGGGGGGATACATTGTTTTTAGGGTTCCGTAGCCAAATGGCAAAAAACGGAACCCTTATAGATTCGTCATGTCTGTCTGTCTGTCTGTCTGTCCGTCCGTATGTCACAGCCACTTTTTTCCGAAACTATAAGAGCTATACTGTTGAAACTTTGTAAGTAGATGTATTTTGTGAACCGCATTAAGATATTCATACAAAAATAGAAAAAAAGCAATAAATTTTGGGGGTCCCCGTACTTAGAACTGAAACTCAAAATTTGTTTTTTCATCAAACCCATACGTGTGGGGTATCTGTGGATAGGTCTTCAAAAATGATATTGAGGTTTCTAATATCACTTTTTTCTAAACTGAATAGTTTGCGCGAGAGACACTTCCAAAGTGGTAAAATGTCTGTCCCCCCCCCTCTAACTTCTAAAATAAGAGAATGATAAAACTAATAAAAATATATGATGTACATTACTATACAAACTACCAACGAAAATTGTTTTGAACGAAATCCAGTGAGTAGTTTTTTTTTAAAACGTCATAAATCTAAAAAATACACTATTATTAAAACATCGATCAAAGTTACAACGAACTACAAGAACTTTTATATTATGTTACTTGCTGCTACGGAACCCTTCATGGGCGAGTCCGACTCGCCCTTGGCCGGTTTTTAATTTTGGAGCGATTATTTCCGAAATTATTGACATTATAAAAAATGATTTCAGTAAACCCCTATTCATTTTTAAAATGGGATAGCCGATAGTGATTTTTTTTTTGACCCTAATAAAACATTTTTTTCCAATTTTTATTTTACCACTTTGTCGGCATGATTGATATACATATTGGTACCAAATTTCAGCTTTCTAGTGCTAACGGTCACAGAGATTAAGCGAGGACGAACAGACAGACAGACAGACAAACAGACGGACAGACAGACATGGTGAAACTATAAGGGTTCCTAGTTGACTACGGAACCCTAAAAAGGCCTCGTTGATGTGCCTTAGCCCACATTTAAATTAGTACAAGCCACGCCTCTGACTTACCTTTCTTGTCAATATTCCATATTTATGTTGTTGTTGTTGTTGTTTCTGCTCCCAGCTACCTTCAGACCCTGAGTGTCGGAGATCGCTCTCATAGCCTGAACCTGCTGACCCAGCACCAGAGCCTGACCGTGATCCACCTGGGTCTAGTTGGATTGAACCTGGAACAAGCAAATGATAGGTATAGTTTAACTTAGGTAGGCAGGTACCATATCTCTTATTTACGATGAGATTATGCCACAGCTTAAACAATCAATCTTACTTTATACGTTAATATAGCACAAGCATAATGAACCTTATAATGTTCCCGCTGCTGGGATTCAGGCTTCCTCTCTAGGAGAAAGAATGGGCCGTTATCTAGGCTAACACGCGAGCCTAGAGTAGATTGATGGATGTCACATGAAACGGACTTCCTTATGCCCCAGCCGCCGCGACAGGAGACGCCCCGGGCGTCGATAGTCGCAGGGCGAGCCCCAGCCACCGTGGGTGCTGACTTGCGGCCAAGTAATGGGTAGTTCGCCGTCCGCTCGTCCAGTAAGGACCGAGCCTGAGTCGTCGACGGCGGGTAGTTTTTCTCACGCGCCTCAAAAACCGTGGAATAGCTCCCATGGTTTTTCAGGATCGATATCCTCTAGAGCCACGGCAAATTTCTGAAAAAGAAACCCGTGGTGGCGTGGTCCCAGAACGCAAAAGATAACTGAAGGTTTTAGTCAGTAATAGTTTGGCACGCCCTTTGTTCCATCCTAGATGAAAAGAAGTCATTGGACTACTGTGTATGAATTCGACAAAATCCAAATTCGAACTGCGACTCGGCTCAACTACCAAACCGATTAAAAAAATACAGCGTAGATTTGCGTCATGAAAAGAAAAATGCTCCCAGATATTATACTGTGAACATAGAGCTAATCTACTAAAAGACAAAAATACATGACAATGAAATTAAAAAGAAAAATAAAACGATCTGTCTCAGGTGAAATAACATTTTACGGCCGCGTAAACACAAAAACTGTAGAAAAACAGTCGAGTTGAAATATTGCAATTTCTGAGCTCGATGAGTCAAAGTTTTTTGGCAGAGAAATTAATCTATTTGGCGGAAGATGGTGTAAAGCATTTGACATTGAGTAGCGTGATTCATTTACTATTATTAATTTAGCTGGATATTAATGTACGGCGAAATGTGTCGATGAACTAGTTTTGCAGGGACGGATTGGGTTGGTGAAATGGGTGCATGGAAAAACGTGGCCCCTAATTCCTTACATTTTATTTGTTCATGGGCGTTATGAATTATCTTATTATATTTATGTCTGTATTGTAATGACATAATATTATGTCATTCTTCCAAAGATAAGACAGAGGCGTGCCCTATAGAACAACCATATTTTACCAGTTTTTTTTAAACGTTAGTTGACGAAATTTTTGTTATCAAGAAACCCATACTCTGTCAGGGAAATCTACTGCTTAGTAGCACACCAAAATTATTCTCAAAACGTTTAGTGCGTAGGTATGCGTAGAATTCCTACTGCCATGTACCGAATAATGTTCAAGACCCGAGTTATAGGGAAGCAGTTTTTTGCGGTCAACTAAGCTCAATCCCAGATTCCGGCACTGAGATATTCCATTTGAAAAAAAAAATTAAAATAACTCGGCAGTCTGCCGAGATTGTCAATATCAACACTATTTTCTATAATAGGGATAACAATTGGATCTAACTACTAACTAACAACTGGACTAAAGGTTGCGGGTTGGTCCAAAAGAGTTACCGTAACCCTGGAAATTAAAAGACTGTTGAAATAACACGGGTGAGTTTTAGTCAGTAAAAGTTTGACAGTTCCTCTCCCTGCACCGAGAACGGTAGAAGTTATTTAATGGTTTCCTGTCTCACAAAAAGGCCTAAAACTGGACTAACCATAGTTTAATTCATTAAAACCCAAGCGAACTCCGCCGTTCTTTCTCCCATTTTCTTTCTAATGTGTCTCTAATTATTTATTACTAGCTTTTCCCCGCAACCTTGTCCACGTATATAAAATATAGCCTATGTCACTCAGGAATAAAGCAGCTTTCTATCGGTGAAAAAATTTTAGCAATCGGACGAGTACTTCCAGAGATTACCTCCTACAAACAAAATTAATCGGTTATTAATATACAATATAATATACACATACAATACAAAGATTATTCGGTTTCGGTATTCCGTCGAATAAAATGTTTTTCTTTCTTTTTTTATACAAGTGCGTATCATCAACCACCCACCTTTTGAGTTAATTACATAACCGACTCCCAAATATGAATCCAAACAAGTCTCGAAGAAAAACGTTAAGCATCAACCTTTCGAAACTTAAAACAGCGTATCTGGGCCATTATAAACATAAGCCACAACTTTGATTTTATACACTGCCATAATAAAAGATGTTTCGGTGAATGATAATACTAATAAACTTTCTGTTTATTAATTTTGGAGCGTCTGTTTAATTTCTCATTGTTATGGTTTAAACTTCAGGGGCCTTACCATGTTAAAATATCAGTCGTGCGTGCGAGAAAAAGTGATGGCGCTATATAAAATTAGTTTTAGTTGCGAAACTCGAAACACGTGTCTAGGACTTTTATTTAAAGAATCTTTGAACAAAATTTCATAACTGTATCATGAAAAATCACAAAGTTATAACCAGTTATGTTACCTGGTTGTTCGCACAAATACATGGTCACCAGGCCATGCAGACGACTGATGGATGGTTTTGCTCTCGCACCCAGTTGTACGCTGGCGCCTAATGCCAACTATGACCTGCTGTGACTAGTGTTAGTGTCGGTGGTGTCCAACTTGTGACCTTTTTAAATATTTTTAGGCAAAAATATAATATGGCGTAAAAATTATTTGAACCGATTCAGTTACTAATTCAGAACAAAATATATTCAGGTTTCGCATATAATACTAAAAATAAATGCTGTAGCTCCATCCCTTTAACAGTTTAGTTTAGGTCGTAAAATAGATCGTGTTTTAAGAGCTCGTGGTAGGGGCTCCAGTTGAATCATGGTGGTTCAAACGTTTGATAAGTCAAGAGGATTTGTGGCAGTTGTATTAATAATAAGTAATGATTCGACGAACTCTTGAGTTGTGTGGTTACAACGATTCGTCATCTTTTGAAGTAGATCTTGAATCTGTAATGTGCGATGGTAATGGATATTCAGGTGATTGTTAAGAGATTTTCTGGCAGATGGGTTTATGAGGAGTACGCGTTATTCGTAACGATATAAATAAATGTGATTCGTATGTAAAGGAAATGATATAATTTCGCTTCAATGGCATCACTTTTTAGTCGATGCTGTAATTGAACGTACATTGCGTAGAAGCTTATGTAAGCGCTCAACCACTGAGTCAACCTGCCAGTCCATGTAATGGTGGGATAATTCAATAGGTACGACTTTTGATACTGTCTGACCGAAGTCACAGAATAAGTAATAGTACAACCGAAGTTTAAGTTTCAGTGTCATTCTAGTTTACGAAAAAAACTGAATAGAATAGAATAGAATAGAATAAACTTTATTTAACTGAGTTTTTTTTTTAAACTTCGGCCGAACCTGAAGGTAAATTCGATAGAATTATTGCTGCGATCAGACATATTATCTTCCTTTTTATTTAATACCTATAAGGTTATTTTGTTTTGGTACCTCAAATGTTCGAGACATAATGATTAATTTAGTTAAGATTGATCTCTTTTTCCCCACGAAAGGAAAAAAAGGGAGAAATGGAAGTAGGTATTAGTTTACTAAATTTTGAACAATAATACCCAAGGTTAAAAATAGTACTGAAAAGTTCTTTACATTTATTTCAAGGCTAATAACAAAGTAAAAAAAATATAAAAAATAGACGTAGAATATCGACTGAAAGTAGAGATAGTGTAACTATTGTAGGAGTTTCTGTATGTTTGTTTGTGAGTCCTGTCATAGCGCGCCGGGTGGCAGTCCTATATTTAGAAACACATTAGCTTAGTTCCTGTTTGAATCAATGAGACATAGGCAAGATACATTATGGTTACTTGTTCCCGCGTTGTTTGATTTTTTTGTTTTACCTATGAATGTTGATTAAACCCTTTTGTTTTTATGATGTTTTTGACTTGTCTAGACTGATTTTTTTTCGATATGTGTAGCTTTTTCGTTCTGCTTATTTGCTTTGTTACTATTAATTACCAAATATATATCTCTGTGGAATACATATTGTGCGGTGGTATTTTGCATATATACAAGAAAAAAAAAATCGAAGACATGTGCATGCCTCTGCCTCTCTTAAAGAAGAGATCCGAGTCCAGAGGCTAATTATGTTATGTTTATGCTGTTTCGGGAACATTTGAAAGAGTGACCGTGGCCCCAGAAAGCAAAGAGCAACTGAAGTATGATATAGGTATGATTTTGGTCAGTAAAAGTCTGACACGTTCTCCCAGAACAGGGCCTTTGTTGATACCTAGATGTCAAAGAAGGCGGCCATCAGAGAGGAGTGGCAGCGTGTTGTGAAGCTTGCTACTGACACCTAAAGTGATGACCACGACCACTCTGACAATAGTTATACCGACAGAGAAGAAGAGATGTTAACGAAACCGTAGGGGCCCAGCAAGGTAGAAGCCGGTTAGGGCCATGGGTCGACTTGTGATTACTACTTCACAAGTGATCTTCTTTCAGGCGACTTGGGATATATGTATACATTCAGATTTAAAGAGTTTCACAGAGAAGATTTTGAATCAAGTAATTTTATTGACTGCCTAAAAGAACAAACTGCCACATTCTACTTGACACGTAGCCTTCCGTTCGATCACAATGATGGGATTACGTAGCTAGGTCAGAAGTCTGACCATTGTACGGCTTCCCATCGTCCAAACGTACTTCAGGCATGACTGGTCTTTAATACATTGTATAAGTATAAAGTACATTGTCGCTTTTATATATGTAGGTAGTATGTAAAATGAGGCAACAATATGGAATTTTGGCATGGTAGTTTTTGAGTGGGATTTTTTATGATTCTTTTGCAATATAGAAGTACCTACTTATATCTATAGTCATGATGCGTACATGAACAGCTGGATCACTAGATACTGAAACTTACAAATTATGCACACGTAGTAGGATGTGGATGGGTGGAGAGGGAGAGGGAGGCTAAAGAAAAGATGGATGGATTGTGTAAAGAGTGATATGAAAGAAAAGGAAGTTAGTGATACTCGTATCATGACGAGTATGGGCAGAATAGAAGAAAAAAAGTGTTGCACTGACTCCAAATAAGATGGGACTAGGGCAGGAAGATGATGATGTAGGTAAACGTAGGTAATTTGTAAGTTTGGGCTGTTATTTACATAATTGCATAAGCTTGTGCTGAATTTATTAACGGTATATAAAAGAAACGTTGCTCCACACAAGTTATTACTATTGTATCGTGGGTGTGTTTACAAATATACAAAACTCACTTAGATAACACCTAGACACGGTAAAACTATCTATGGCCATAATTGTAAGTATCTGTTCCGTGCGAGGTTCAAACCCATGACATGCATTACACCAGACAATCGTTTGATCACTGCGTCCACATTGTGCCGTCATATGTTAATGTATGAACCACTTCAACCTTTGATTTGATAATAGTTGACACAACACCGATTTTTCAGTCAACATTTAAAAAAATCATTAACTTAAACATAAATTACTGGTAAGAGCAGATTAATTTTATGTCGAGAAACCGTCATTTTTAATCAGCGAGAATTCTATTTTCGTGTCTATTACCTAATCTACATAAAATGTACCTTCATTCTCTTTGTTGGCAGAACACAAGCGTGATAAACCTATTTAGCCAGCTAATAATGCGCCAAATAAAATACAAATAGACACTTACTAGCAAATAGTTCGACCTATTCGTATTGATCCATTAATGGGCTATTACACAGCTTTGATAGCTTCTTCAGATGCACCACTCATACTGAGAGCCAAACCGTTAAAAGATCGTTTTATTCATGTAAATACTTTGACCAATTCAATATAGCTTCCCAAAAATAACAGGAAGGAATATTTTTCAAGAGAAACCTTATGATAACAGGGTTTTTCTTAGAGTGGTCAGCGAAACAGATGTCTTCAGAATAATAGTTATTTAATGGTCAACAGTTTTGTGACATATAAATGATGTGGTTGTTTAAAAGAAATTAGTAATAGGTCGATAAAAAAAATATGAACGCCATTATTTATGTAAAGGTAAAGCTATAAAATAACAAATCTTAATTTTGCTGAAGGGTTAGGTATCTCTCCGTTTTGAAATAAAATGATGCATGACTAACGAACTTTGAGGATCTACCATAAATATTCTCAAGCCATCTCAAGATGTCGCAAAGCAAAACTTTCCTAGGGATTTTTGAATTGAAGATAATAATTATTTTGATAGACATCAACAAAATTATGATTAATTGCAACTATCATTTTCGTCACCCATCATAAGTCCCTTGATTCGGCCCTGGCAATTAGTTTCTAAGGTTGATACCTATAGGTATCTACGTATTGTCTTTATTATGCTTTAGATTCTTAAACAGAGCTCAGCAGTTCGCAAATTATATGGAGTCTAGTAATTGGATCAAACACCGTATAATTCTATTTCTGTATGACATTTATTGCTGTTGTGCTGTTAATTAGGTGAAAGGTAAAGAACCTGTGTCTACATAGCAGAGGCATTTCTCGCATACATCCACTAGTCTACATCTACTAGTTGAGGATCAAACAAAATTGCGCACAGTTTTGGCATGATCTAATCGGGTGAATAGTAAAGTTTATTTGATATTTGTAAACCTAAAATAAAGCAAAGTTTAAGCAGTTAGAGCAGTGATGGCCGAGTGGTAACGTCCCCGACGTATGAGTTTGTAGGTCGTGAATTCAAACTCAGCCAGGCGCGTTACTTTGTGTAATTCATTTCATCACCACTGCTCTCAAAACGGTGAAGGAAAACATCGTGAGTAAATCAAACTGACATGTCCTAGAACCAAAAATTCAAAGACATGTAACATTCATCAGCCCGTACAGGGCCCGTGTGGTGTATTACGGCCCAGTCCTTCTCTTCTCTAGCAGAGTTATTGGAGAGGCCTGAGTCCCGGTAGTGGAGACATTTTAAGGCTGGCTTGGCTATGGCGAAGGTTCTAAACTCAGACAATAACCTAATGATGAAAGCCACAAAATAAACCTCACGTATGAGTGTATGTCCTTCGGCTGCTTCTGACGCATCTTGGGCTTTTGTAAATGATATTTAGATAGATAGATTTATTTTGCAAATAAGTTTGAGTGACAATAAAACAATAATCAAACCATAACCAGCCGTGAAACGGCCGCCTATTGGTCAATTCGACGATTTGACAACTGTTAACGGCTTTGTTATCGTTATAGTTAAATGGTGCAACTCACCCTTAGAATTACACGTTATTTTTTTCGGAAGTTAAACTAGATAAGGCCGGTGTTTCCTAGCTGACTACCCTGAGAAGAAACACCGAAACAAACTCAGGGGTAAAGTCCATATAACAAACATTTAAATGAAAGATCAAATCATACGAGAACCATGCAGATTAGTGTGTCTATCTTTTGCCTGAAAATGTTCTATACAATCGCTTAGCACAAGATTACAACAGATGAAGAAGGAACGCAAGAATACGCGTGTAAAACTACCACCATCACCACCACCAGGCTTACCATCAGGTGGGATCGCAGTCAAGCACTAGTTTACATCAATAAAAAAAAAATCTGTATCATGAGGCACGGTTGGCACAGTGGTTCAGCGATATATTGCTGCGCTGCGTTTCACAGGTTCGATTCCCGCACGGAATAAATATTTGTATGACCTACAGATATTTACACCCTGAAAATCGACAGGCTAGCAATTTTGACGGCACGGTTGGCACAGTGGTTGAACAAGTGGCTGCTGCGTTTCTTGTCAAGGATTCGATTCAAGATTTACAAATAGGTGTTCCGGATCTGGGTGACTTGTGTAAGTGAGTTTACATGTTTGTGAACGCACCCACGATACAGGAGCAATTCCTAGTGTGGAAAAACTTAAAAAAAAAAAGTTAAAAAAGTAAGACCTGTTTACTGAGATGGAAGTAATGACAAGACACTTACCACCATCAACTTCACTCCACACCTCTGCTTCGCCTTCCTGATGCAACCCCTGAAGACATCTGGTGCAGAAGTTATGCAGGCAGCCCAAAAGCCTCGGCTCCACGAGCTCCTTCTTACAAATTCCGCAGTCCCACTCCTTCACCTTATTCCTTCTTCCATCGTTGTACGCTGAAGTTCTTGGGGCTACATTCAGGTTCTGGCTGACAGGACGACGGGTCCCCTTGGCATGCAGAGGACTGTTACCAGCACTCAAAGAAAGCTGCTCCAAAGATTTTCTTTTATCTTGCTTCTTTCGCGTAAAGCTGCCGAAAATGTACAGAATACGGTCCACTTCCATTTAAAAAAATTAAGATCTTATTTGAACGCGACTTTTTGGTTTACGTTCTTTATTTGAAAAATGAAGCCACCATCTTGTTTTATGATTATTTTCTTTAAGTTTTGTATTAAAATAACAGTGATTGTAAACTTGATCTATATTTCGAAAGCGTCCCGAACGTGAAGGGCGATGTTATAAATAAACGTGCGCCCGGCAAGACGTGCGATATCCGACTGGCATATGTACGGGGCAAACGTAACATATGTATGGAGTAATGCGTTTAATCCTTGATCTACTTTAATATCCTGACTCCTGAAATCCTGGTAGATTAGCTAAAAGTCTTTAACGTATTGGCAGTAAATGTTCACCACAAGATTAAGTCCACGGAGAGAGGTTGCTTGTGCGAATCCGTGGCAATTACAAAGTACAAAATATGGCAGAATTGCGGTTTCAGCTTACAGTGAAGATCATGAATACGTATATCTAGATAACCCACCTACGAACAGACATATTATATTATGTGTATGATTGTATAGATGTGAGATTTATTAACCTATCAAACTTATTCTTTCTTAAATTGCTAATCAGCACCTTTTTTCAGGTAAAGAAAACCACTATCCTTCAAAGTATGTCTTAGTGTAGGTACTGTCTAAATAGATTTTTCTTAAAGTGATCCCATACTTGAAATTACTCCTGCATCGTGGGTGTTCATATACAAAAGACCAGAACAACTACCTGTAGGCCATACATTCACGTTTGTTGCACTCGGGAATCAAACCCGCGATACGCAGCGTATTGTCAAATTTGAGTCCCTTTTCCTTGGAATCCTTGTTTTATGTACTTGTTTCGAACTATTAATAATACATTAGTTGGATTATATCTGGACAGTCTTTAGTTTAGGCTCCTACCTTATCCATTCTCACTGCTGGGTAAACAACCCGAGTATGACTCTTTCGGACTTATCTACAAGTCTATTCGAGCAAAACCATAGGGGCCCAATAGGGTCGAAACCTACTAGGACCATAGGTTGTGAAAGAAGAAAGAAAAACATACCTATTATTTGCCGGAAAAGGCGCAAACTTAAGACTAACATATTTCAAACATTTTCCATGACAAAATAATAATAAAAAGAAAAGAAACCCCGGTGTGTTGAGGTGTGTTGTGCGAAAGAGAACCCCGGGGCCCTGAAATGAAGGTAAAGAAGGAACATAGAAGTAGGTTTTAGTCAGTAAAAGTCTGACACGCCCACTTGTTTCGCCGTGGAGTGACAGAAGTCATTTGATGACTTTCCACCTTGAAAATAACCGTATAGACCCAAAATCATATTTAGTCTGAGAAAGCCCCCTAGCCTTCTAGTGTCCAATACCCCTAAATTATTTACAATATCATCGTCGATTTACTAAAAAATCTATTATTAACTATTTCAAATAACACCCTCGACTTCCTTCATAACTGGCAGCAGCAATCATGCGTGATGCATGTCCCGTCTAATTTCCTCGCTGAGGGATGATGCTTCAAACTAAAAGCTATTTTTATGCAACCAACCCCTGCCATTTCTCATTTCCTTCGCTGCTTGATTGATTTTTACGAGTATCTGGTTTTAAAGATTAGATAACTTAATGAGTTTGTAATAATTACGGTTAAGCATACAAGGGACAGTGACGTAACTGTTAGGGTGCAAGGTTGGCAAAATGCCACGGGCCCCTGGTGTGGTGCACACTGCGGATCTAACTCATGCGTTACACATCGCACTCAAAGTGGTGGGGGTGGCAGCGAGAACCCCCTTTGGCAAAGGTAGATTAATTTTAGTTCATTTAACTTTTTATTAATTTGTTTAGGCTTGTTTAGCTGTATTTTATTGCTAGTTCTAAAAATCCTGAGATTTGAGATATCCAGCCGCAATCCTGAGAAGAGTCCAAAAATCCTGAAATCTCAGGACAAATCCTGAGATGTGGTAACCCTAATTGATAGGGACTACTTATATCTTACGTAAAACTTACTTATATTCATATATCGTATCGTATGTATCTAGGTAGTGAAGTATCCTGTTTGGAAGTCGTGATATTTTTTATCGAAATCGTAATTTTTTCTAGTTATATTGTCGACTATGCAGAAGTGTTTAAGAAAGTAAATGGTGCAAGTGTGAGCAAAGCGAATACGAATTTTATTAAAAACACTTTTAAACATTTGGGGGCCCCACGAACGACCTGGAGCCCAGGGCGTGCTGCCCAAAATTCAAAACGGCAACTTTCAAAATATTATCGACTCCAATAAATCGAAATGAATTCGCAACCCCTTTTAAGCCACTTGTAAAGCCACATCACGTTTGTTATAGAAATGTAACACCAAATCATTAATAACACCACCACCAATCGATATAGCACGTGCAAACTCAATCGAGAACCTATTATGACCGGAAAAGGAACCAATAAACTGTTCATTTGTATGACCAAATACACACTTAATACTATTTAAAGAACTTAGAACTTTATTAAAATAGATTTAAGACTTTATTAGAATGAGGCAAGGTTCATTTTTCATTGAGGATATTGGTTGGCCCCTTTCCGGCCTAATTAAATTAAACTTATAAGCGAATTGAGATCCAGATTTGTTTGATTACGAGGCAACTAACCCAATATTAGATTATTTTGTATTGCAATATTAATTTTCGAAAACGTTGTGGAAATGTATTTTTTCTCCACAAAAAAGATTACCGTGTCTTTATTTTAGATATAAATTCCATGAGCAGCCTTGATTTTACATTGTTGAAAAAAAAAAGAATTAACAAACTGTAAATTACCAAAGATGTGACACCGCAGCATACATTAAAATAAGAAAAACAAACAGTTTGATAAAATTCTGAATGTTGTCATTATTTTGCGCAATAATTGGAACGCGACCGTTCGGCGACCCACTTTTGGCGGGAAAACTAATGTCAGCGCTATTTTGCGCGCGCACCCGGCTGCGTGGGGCGAAGCGCCATTGGACACTGACTGAGGTGAGGTGTTTAGAATGAAGGATTCACCTTGGACCACTGTCCGTATTTCCCGTGCCATAAAATTGACAATTGATGCCACGCTTCTGAAGCATTCATGCTATGATTGTGGGAATTCTTTCATTATAATATGGACTAAAGTAACCATTTAACTTTCAAAAAGTGCAATAATTTCCACCTCATATCACTGATATCCCAAAACCTAAATTATCTGAAATAGCTAATTGCAGAGTTGTCCAGAGTTATATCTACCTGGGATCCACATCCACAGTCAAGAAAGTCTATTTGGAAGTTGTCAAAAGCCGGTGTATCATAAACACGACCAGCCGGGTAGCCGTGGAAAAGCTAACGAAGATATGGAAAGATAGCCGTACTTATATAAAAACGCCATGGTTTAATGAGATGCATAATTAAATCCTATTTTCCTGTATGGAACTGAAACATGGTCGATCTAAAAAGAGCATCGTAAAAGGATTTACGCCCTCGAGATGTTGTGCTGGAGGTATTTACTGAGGTTAAAATGGACTGCTCACCGCACTTACGTTTCCATCCTTTTTTTTTTTTTTTTATGGTGGGAAAAAATCATGCATTGACATCCCCCGCTCTTGGGCGGAGCGGGAGATAGTGTCAGACTCTTACTGACTAAAAGACCCACCCCGTTCCTTCTAGCCTTCATACCGGGGCTCGAGCGCCCTTTCGGATAACCCTGGCCCCAGTAGGCTTCGACCCGGCTGGGTCCCTGCTGTTGCTGACAACTCCTTGAGGCGCGCGGGAACAGTGCGCGCCGTCGACGACTTGGGCTTGGTCCGGACAGTTACCGGACGGCCGGACAGTGAGCTACCCATTGCTCACTGTCCGCAAGCCCGCGTCTACGTTGGCCGGAAATCGGGATCAGAATCCCGGCGACGGCGGCGGCGATAACGCCGTTGCCTGATGCGTTCGGCCTCCTCCTTTGCGAGCATTACTGCTTCGCAGAAGTCGGCGACCGCCTGCCACTCCTCCTCGCTCCGGACCATGGCCTCAACC
The DNA here is from genome assembly GCA_910589285.2 of Mythimna ferrago. Taxonomy (NCBI): domain Eukaryota; kingdom Metazoa; phylum Arthropoda; class Insecta; order Lepidoptera; family Noctuidae; genus Mythimna; species Mythimna ferrago. The sequence continues at coordinate 3,534,520 of OU342683.1, read as the reverse complement.
AAGGCCCGGCGCGAGAGGTCTCCGCCGCCGATCGCCCCCACGAGGGCACGGCGATGCTCCGCCCAAGCAGGGCACACCTCGGAGCACACAGTTGCTCCACCGTGTCCTCCGGGCGTTCCGCACAGTGGCGACACCCGGGCGTCACTTCCGCATGAATCGAGTGCAGGAAACTCCCGAACGAACCATGTCCGGTGAGTACCTGCGTCATGCGGAAGGTAAGGACGCCGTGAGGTCTTTCCAGCCACGCCTCAAAGAGTGGACTTACCGCCATGATTGTGGCGTGCCCAGCACTGGGTTGCGATAGTCGTTGACGCCACTTCACCATGAGATCCCGCCGGAGCTCTGTCCGCCATGCCGTGACCTGTCGCGGCAGCGAACTTTCACCCCGGCGTTGCATCTCCACGCGCATATCGTGCATGTGTGCAAGGACGTTTCCATCCTGAGCCTCGCGACATGGCGGACAGAGTTCCGGCGGGATCGCATGGTGAAATGGCTACAGCGACTGTCGCAACGCAGTGCTGGGCACGCCATAATCATGGCGGTAAGTCCCCTCTTTGAGAAGTGGCACGAAATATTTCACGGCATCCTCACCTTCCGCATGACGCAAATTCTCACCGAACATGGTCAGTTCGGGAAGTTTCTGCACCGGATTCGTGCGGATATAACGCCCAGGTATCACCACTGTGTGGACCGCCCGGAGGACACAGTGGAGCATACGGTAGAGGTGTGCCTCGCTTGGGCAGGGCACTGCCGTGTCCACGTGGGGGCGATCGGCGGCAACGATCTCTCGCGCCGGGCCTTGGTACAGGCCATGGTCCGAAGCGAGGAGGAATGGAAGGCAGTCGCCTCTTTATGCGAAGCAGTAATGCTAGCAAAGCTATATACTCGTATTTATACTTTAATTCACTTACTTTCCAAAGGTGGATTTGCTGCACCTTGTAAGACCAATGCCTTAATTCATTAAACCTCAAGCTAACGCCGGTGTTCGCTCTCTCATTGTCTTTCAATTGTGTCTCTAATTACGGTACCTATTCGAAGGGTTAATACACTTAACAACGGCCCAGATTCGGTAGTCCATCTCATTGAAACATTCGACCAAAATCTGTATTTTGACATAAAAACTTTCTTACTATAATAATCTGACTGGCTGGAATGTTTCTGCCGGTTAGTTTAGTTCTGTGGAAAGTACCTAAATATCGTTTTCTATTCTACATAGACTCAATACCCTGAAAGAATCCCTCACAGCTTCTCATCATTAGAACTAACGAGGAATTCTTCTACAGTCACTACCTGCTACAGTTTTATGAACCTGCCATAGTTTTTAGATAGAAAATCATCCAATGACTTCTCGCGTTCTAAGGCGGAGCGAGAGACCGAGTTTAACTGGCTAAAACCCACTCCTATGCTCTTTCTTTGCCTTTGTTCCAGGGCCCTGGGGTTCTCTTACGCGCAACCCATGGCCTCAGTAGGCTTCGACTCTACTGGGCCGCTACAGTTTTCCTGAAATCTCCTTGAAGCGCGCGTGGAACACTATGAGACGTCGACGAGTCGGGCTCGGTCCGGACCATAGATATAATAGTCCGGACGGTTACCGGGCGGCCGTACGGCGAGCTACCCATTGCTCGCCGTCCACAAGCCCACGCCTATGGTGAATCATCTTTACCGTGGTAAAAGTTTTGGTAGGTTATACAGGGTTATTTGTAAAACACTAACAACCTTGCAGGACTGTAGGTATTACTATAATCATAAATAACAACTTTTGTTCTATGACTTTTTACAAAACATAATACGAGTATAATTTACCGAAAACAAACCTTCAAGAGCTCGTCGTTCTATCTAACACATTTTAACTCTGTATTTTGCTATACCTACCTACGTCTGTATGACGCGACGCAAGCGCATCAAGCACCCCCGCCGCCCGTGTCCCGCTCCCCTCTGCTATTGTACTATCGCTTGCTTCGCATAGCCTTCGTAATATTTAGAATGTTCAATTTAAATATTTTTATTTCTGCATGAAAATCTGATGAACTAAAATATCATACATTTTTACACACACATGTCATAACAAAAGTGGTTGTTTATGATGTTGTACCATAGTTCGGAGAGATTGCCAGTGTTTTACCATTAACTCTGTATAGTCCGCATCGAACTCTTCATCAAAGAGCTAGCTACATAACCTACCTTCCTACCAGCTACTATAGTAAGTACAATATTGCCTCAATTTTAATTATCCTCGCCTGCCGTGTCGCATTGATTGTCGTGCGGTACGCCAACAGCTACATTATTATTTCGGTTCTGCAAACTTGCACGGAACTGCGGTTTATGCCAATATCAATAGATTGATACGATACGCTTTGATTTGCTTAGTCACCTTTCTTTTATGTTCAATTTTATGTTATCAGCAAGTTGGTATCTACCGGTAACACTTGTTGGAGCTCGTTTCGCCCATACAAAAAGAAAGTTGGTAACCTATCTACCCACAGATCTACCCAATCAAATCAAATCAAATCAAAACATTTATTTCAAATAGACCATTTACAGGCACTTTTGAATAGTCAAATGTCGGTCAGTCCAAGAAAAGTGAAGCTAAATTGCACGTTCCAAAGAGTAGGTCTCTATGGAGAAGAACGTGCAAGAAACTCCATGGACACTCTTTTAAATCATATTATGTGTTACTTACATATAATGCTTGGTTACATATTATTTGTTGCTTCTATCATGTGAGCACAATGTCGATAATGAAATAAAAAATGTAAAATAATTAAAAGATAGAAACTGAATTAAGCCACTGGCAGCTAAGAGATGACCAGTCCCATCTGACGGCACCCGTTCACGAGCATGACGCGTGCATCAGCCCCACTCAGCTCAACCATTTTGAAGGGAACTGAACGACCCAATAACACGTGCCACCAACAGCGAGACATTTGAGTGAGCATGACAAACTCTCAACTGCCATGCTCGTAATGTCAAAAAAAAAAAAAAATTGTAACCTAATAAAAATGCTCCATGGTGCTTCACATTCACAAACTTGGAAAAAGTGCTTCTACATTATACAATGCAATTGTGTCTTTCAAATTAAAAAATAATAATATTAGTTTCAATAAAAGGAAAAGACTTTGATGGAATTGCCGCTGCCTTATTTAATAATTTCACATCGCTTATGAGTTAAGACTAATCGACATTTTGGTTGACATATCTACTTACCTACAAGCAGGCTCGTTTTAGCCCAAAGAATTAGCTTTGCCAATCAACGTGGCAATACTTCTGGACAAATACGAAAGCAAATAAATATATCGAGCCTTTTTAGGAAGAATGTCGTAAGCGACAGTAAGCGTATTTTTGCAGGACTAGATTTTCTCTTCCATAATTAAAAAGTATTCATGATAATTACATTTTATAAAACAATATTTCTTTATTTAACTACCGATCTAATAGAATTGTTGCTACTAACATAGGTATTTTTGTAAATAGGTACTTTTTAATTAGGTATGGAAGTTGAGAAAACTCGTTCCCGCAAAAACTGCAAATTGTCGCTTACGATGTTTTTCCTGAAAAGACTCGATATATCTATTTTTATAACGAAAACTAGGTAGGTAATAAGTTATCGAATAATCGTGCAAATTCGAAAACTATTTAAAATTAAAAAAAGAAAGTTGCAACAAAGCGGATTTTTTTCTCTGTCTCCTCGTTTATTCACGATCATAAATACACAATCTAGGATTCCAATTATCCTGCGGGTTCTTCTATAGAATAATCTAGAACTACTTAAAGCGCGATTTATCTAAGAGAAAGTAAAAAACTTGATTGCCTATTTGCTTTACGTTAACGTTTTTGTTTTGTTTTTTTTGTTATTATAGAGCAATGCATTATCATAATTCCATAATTCACACGTTTTATGACATGAAATAAAACGTTTCTCCTGTCAATGTCGAATGGCTTTATATTTTACCAATTTTATATTGCGTTTCTATAATGAAATATGCTAAGCATTTTTACCTCATAATATTTTTAGCAAACTGCAAAATAAAATTTGTTTATGTGACATTCCAATGTTGACATAATACGTCTGGTGGCGTTTCCTCGTAAACTTATTCAATAGCATTAAATATAATTCTGTCCTTGTTTGCCACGTACGAAAACGAAAGAGAGCAGTGCAAACGGCGTTCAATATGTAAAAAAATCTAATGAAGTTATGGAATGTTATTACATGGCGTTTGTCGTCAGAGAAATTATTTTCATTTCTATGTGTCCCAAATAATGTTTATTTATAATGTACGCGAGTTAATTATGTCAGTGCTGATTTCGGCGTGAAGTTGCACGGTCCGGGCGCATACCGATATGTTCAACATAAACAAACTATGTCTGTTTTCTTGCCTCTGTACTATTGTTGTTATTGTCCTGTATTTTCAATCAGAAATCGCCCGTTTAGAGGATAATTATCGAAAACTAGGTGAGCTAAGATATCTGTGGTGTGTTTATTGAGAATCTGGTCGAATTTAGTGTATGAATTTGTGTTAAATTTTCAGAATTTAGGTTGGTGCAAAGTCATTCGGAATCTCGCCAGTTTTTCCCGAAGAGTACAGAAAAAAGTGACGATGATACGGTGGTGATATACAATAGGGTCCCGAAGACGGGATCGACGAGTTTCGTGGGCGTAGCGTATGATTTGTGTAAGAAGAATAACTTCAAGGTGTTACATATCAACATTACTGCCAACAGACATATCATGTCACTGAACAACCAGTACAAGTTTGCTCAGAACGTCACCAAGTGGGATGAAGTGAAGCCCGCACTCTACCATGGTCATATGGCATTCCTTAACTTTGATCGGTGAGTAACAATATTCTTTTGAACGAATATAGTTTCAGTAAACCATACACATTATAATATAATCAATGCTTTATTGCAACACTTAACATTATGTGTTATTAAAAATTGTTATAGATCAATATGGACCCTGTTAGGCACAAACAGCCAGTTAATTGATATTATATGGTACTACCATCTACCATTCAAATAGTTTTGTTGTTACAAATTTGATCACTTGGTTCCTTACATTATTTTTCTTCTAACACATATGACTATTACTCCTTGCAATAAGTAACAGCAAATAACCAAAACCATTGTCTGACTTTTTTTTTAAATATTAGTAATCAATATAAGGTGTTAACTCATAGACGCTGGATTATTTATTAAACACTACACAAGCATTACATGGTACTTATTGCCATCAGAATTTTCCACCAGTTCAACTATTGGTTGATGAATTTGTATTCAAGAACACCTACTATTTCCATATTAGTAAACAAGTTTAAGATCTGTGTGACAAATATGTGTATGTTTGTAATTCTATGTAAGTTCTAAGGCCATATCATAATGTACTTAAGGCTATATCAGTACTACACAGACTACACTATGGACTCATTGAATCATTGACTAGATGAATTAACTATTTGTTCTGTTTACTGCAAATTGACCATTTAAGTCTAGTATAAAGTTTCTCATTGTATTGCGGTGTCAGCTTTCTTGATTTGACTGTTTCTTAGTAATCTGTCATGCAGCTTTCTGCCAGCGGCTTCACTGTTGTAAAAGTAAAAAAATATCTATGAGCTCTTGATTCATAGAAAGACATCCACTGTTGGACAAAGACCTCACCCCAGCATCGCCATAATGTCTGGTCACAAAATAGATAGGTACAGAAGCCACTCTCACGCAGTACTTTAACGCTTACGCTCAGTGGACGCACACTAATGAGCGTTTGAGCTGGAACTGTTCGACGAACGGGCAGAGACGCTCTGAGATATTGTGTCCGTGAGCGGTGTCTATGTGTGCGTTGCTCGAGCGCGCTTTGTATGTAGATTCACTTCTGTGCCTATCTATTTTGTGGTCTAGTTCTGTGCGTCTCGCATCCATCGACTTCCCGCCAGATTATTGGTCTGCCCTAAGGAAAACTTTCCAATGCTGCATAAAAAAAGGCTAGGTGGATATTAATTGGAAAAATTTCTTTTCTTCCAGGTTGGGAGCCACATCAAAGCCTATATTTATTAACTTAGTAAGAAAACCCCTAGACAGACTAGTGTCATACTATTACTTCTTAAGAAACGGTGACAACTATAGACCACACTTGGTGCGGAAAAAACATGGTGATAAAATGGTAAGTAACTTTAATAAGAACAGTGGTAACAGCCTCGACCTATGAGTTGAATGTTGTGGGTTCAAAATCCAGTTTGGCCCTTTACTTTGTTTTATTTATTTCATAAACGCTACTCTCAAAGTGGTGAAAGAACATATTGTGACAAAACTGTAGAACCAAAAATATAAAGAAATCTACCAATTCGTACTGAGTGGTGGTTTATGATCTATTCCCTCTCCTGACGAGGAGGCTTGAGTCCTAGCAGGGGGAAAATATAAGGCTCATTATACTTATATTATAAATAGATACTTCTGGAGAAAAGAGTCAGATGTCAGACTCTTACTAACTAAAAACCCACCCGTTCGTTCGTGCCTTCATACGGGGGCTGAGCTACTCTTTCGAAACTAATCCTGCCCCAGTAGGCTTCGACCCAGCTGGGCCTCAAGGAGTTGTCAGCAACAGCAGGGGCTGTTGCTGACAACTCCTTGAGGCGCGCGGGAACAGTGCGCGCCGTCTACGACTTGGGCTCGGTCTGGACAGTTACCGGACGGTTGGACAGCGAGCTACCCATTGCTCGCCGTCCGCAAGCCCGCGCCTATGATAGCCGGAAATCGGGATCGGAATCCCGGCGGCGGCGAGAGCTCCGTTGCCTGATGCGGTCGGCCTCCTTCTTTGCTAGCACTACTGCTTCACAGAAGGAGGCGACAGCCTGCCACTCCTCCTCGCTCCGGACCATGGCCTGAACCAAGGCCCGGTGCGAGAGTTCTCCGCCGCCAATCGCCCCTACGAGGGCACGGCGATGCTCCGCCCAAGCAGGGCACACCTCAACTGTGTGCTCCACCGTGTCCTCCGGGCGTTCCGCACAGTAGTGACACCCGGGCGTCACTTCCGCATGAATCCGGTACAGGAACCTCCCGAACTTGCCATATCCGGTGAGGACCTGCATCATGCGGAAGGTAAGGACGCGGTGAGGTCTTCCCAGCCACGCCCAAAGAGGGGACTTACCGCCATAATGCGTGTCATGGATTCGATTCCCGCACGGAACAAACATTTGTATGGCCTATTAACTCATCGAATGCCGTAATTAGAGACACAATAGAAAGACAATTGCTTATGTCGAACTGTGTAACTTAAGACATTCAAAAGGAAAGAAATAATAGAGATAGTTGGCCTGTTGATCTACAGATTGTCTTTGTGTATGTGAGTTTACATGTTTGTAAACATAGCCACAATACAGTACCTAGGGGCTATGTTTGGGCTATTGTGGCTATGTTTACAAACAAGTTGCTAATCTGCAATAGTTAACGCTTGTAGAAAGCTTCAAATGTACGGGAATGACGTGGTCTTAACGCTCAGTCACGTGATCAGAACAAAAGAATTGGCGGCAAGGTCAACTCGAAGCGTTCGGCGCAAGCGAAACGTTTGTAACTTGGCTAGGGGGGCAGGAGTAATTCCTTGCCACACACAATGGAAAACATTATTTAAAAAAAACTGCACTAAAACGGTACATTCTCTAATCCATTCATAGTTTTTTACAATGATTTTAGCCTTGAAAATAATGAGATGACTGATTAAAACCTAATCTAAATTGCTATAAACTTTATCAATAAGTAAATTAGAGGCCTACATAGTATTTTCGCAATCTCGAATATTTTAAATTATTTCAGTATTTAACTGAAAAAATATAAATATAAGTATATTGTTATGATAAAGTTATTGAACACATAAACAGGGTTATTCGTAAAACACTAACAACCTTCCAGGACTGTATTACTAACATCATAAACAACAACTTTTGTTCTATGACTTTTTACAAAACATAGGTAATACATTTACCAAAAACAAACCTTCAAGATTTCGTTGTTGTACCTCACACATTTCAACTCTGTATTTTACTATACCTACCTGCGTCTGTATGATGCGACGCAAGCGCATCAAGCACCCCGGCACCCGATCCCCATTCCCTTCCGCTATTGTACTATCGTTTGCTTCGCACAGACTTCGTAATATTTAGAACGTTTAATTCAAATATTTTTATTTTTGTATGAAAATCTGATGAACTATGATAAATTTTTAAAAGACACAACAAAAGTTTTTGTTTAAGATGTTAGTACCATAGTTGACTGGCCTGTTGGTCTAGTGGTTGGTAGCCCTGACTGCTATGCCGGAGGTCGTGGGTTCGATTCCCACCCAGGACAAATGTTTGTGTGATGAGCATGATCATTTGTTCTGTGTCTGGGTGTAATTTATCTATAATTTGTATGTATTTAGAAATATATAAGTAAGTTTATCAGTTGTCTAGTACTCATAACACAAGCTCTGCTTAGCTTGAGACTAGACGACGTTGTGTGATAGTTGTGGAATATTATTATTATTATTCCATTCATTTATTATTATATACATATTTATCATATTTTTAAATATTTCTTCAAAAAATAACAAAAAAACATTATAAATATAAAAAATAGTAGCCCACCGGCATCGGGAACAGGGTCCAAGCTGCCGGCGGTCAGGGCTCCTGAGAGAGGAACCTCCGGACAATACGCGCCGTGTCTAGGAGTACTGCCTTCTATTTATTATTATTATTATAGTCCTGAGAGGCTGCGACTGTTTTACAAATAACACTGATAAATCATGAGGAAACCGGCATGTCTTAGGACCAAAAATTCGAAGACATGTGACATTCACCAATCCGCACTGGGCCCGCGTAGTAGAGAGGTGGCCTGAGTCCCAGCAATGGAAACATTATAAAGTTGATTATACTATTGAAGCATAATTACACAGTTACTGAAAGTAAGCCCAGGTGGGACTTGTAAGCTCGCTTTTTGTGTCTCATAACCATTATGCAAAGTGTGTAAGTTCTTGGAACTTCCTTTTAATACTACATTTTATTTTGTTATCCTAAAAAGTAGGACATAGCCGGCTAATAGCTGCGGGAGAGTCCTGGTGACTTGTAATACAGGTTTCATAGAGACCTATCACAGGCACCAGTCTCTCACAAAGTTAATTCCATGTTCGTGCTTTACTGTAACCCTAGCATTAAGTAACTTGTGTAGAGAAAATAAAGTACTATTATTATTATTATTCATATATACATAGTGCCATCTGCTCTACAAAAGCCATAGCCTAGAATGGCAACCTAATGACGAGTCCGTTGCAACGGGCTCCGGCAGGACTCCGCGGTCCGGCGGAGACCTCTCGCGCCGGGCCTTGGTTGAGGCCATGGTCCGGAGCGAGGAGGAGTGGCAGGCGGTCGCCGACTTCTGCGAAGCAGTAATGCTCGCAAAGGAGGAGGCCGAACGCATCAGGCAACGGCGTTATCGCCGCCGCCGTCGCCGGGATTCTGATCCCGATTTCCGGCCAACGTAGACGCGGGCTTGCGGACGGTGAGCAATGGGTAGCTCATTGTCCGGCCGTCCGGTAACTGTCCGGACCAAGCCCAAGTCGTCGACGGCGCGCACTGTTCCCGCGTGCCTCAAGGAGTTGTCAGCAACAGCAGGGACCCAGCTGGGTCGAAGCCTACTGGGGCCAGGGTTATCCGAAAGGGCGCTCGAGCCCCGGTATGAAGGCTAGAAGGAACGGGGTGGGTCTTTTAGTCAGTAAGAGTCTGACACTATCTCCCGCTCCGCCCAAGGGCGGGGGATGTCAATGCATGATTTTTTTCCACCAAAAAAAAAAAAAAAGGACTCCGCGGTCAGAGGGCGAAGCCACCTGCCACTCCCCCTGACGGGGACGTAGCGAAGGCCATGTATGCAGAAGCAGAGTTCTGTTGCAACACTAGTAGGCAGGGTAGATAAATGTTGTGTTATCAATTCGCAGACATTCGACGAGTGTGTGGAGCGGGGGCAGGCTGACTGCGACCCCAGCAACATGTGGCTGCAAGTGCCCTTCTTCTGCGGTCATGCTGCCGAGTGCTGGTATGTACTGAGATCACCAAAATATTGATTACTGTACTCCATTCAAAATAAGATCAGCCATCCCTTTTCACTGTCCGTTCAACCGATTTTGACTTTTATTCCGTAGTGATATGAGGGCTGCACTCCAGTCTCGCATCAGTCCATCATCACCTGGAGACTGAAAAACCATCTCTCTTTTTTCTTTCGGAGACGTAGATACGAAAACCGTCAGATGTGTCGTACCTGTCTTACCCAGGGTTTACCCTGGAGCACAATTTTAAACCGCACGCTGGAGTGTGTTTGTACGCCCGGGACGACATCTGCTATCGGCGTCTCCGCAACCTTGAAGATTCCAGGTTCTCAACGCTTTGGGCTCTGGTGGACACAGGCATGGATAAAATTATCTATGCTTGTGTCTACCGTTCGCACAGTGGCGATCAGGAGACGACCGGGCTCATACGGCGGATGCGGCTCAGCAGAGGTACCCTTCTGCACAATTGGTGTTACTGGGGGATTTTAATGCACACCATCAGGAGTGGCTCTTCCCATACCAGTGCACAGACCATGCTGGTCGAGAGACGCGAAAGCTTGCGCTAGCGTTAAATCTCACCCAGCTGGTCCAGGGAGCAACAAGGGTGCCGGACGTTGATTCGCACACGGCCAATTGCTTAGACCTTCTGCTGACAACAGATCCAGACCGCTATTCAGTGGCAATATCATCACCGTTAGGTAGTTCCGACCACTGTCTGGTGAAATCTGTATCAGTCTACTCTCCGCCCGATCCCAGCTCTAGAGGCACCAGGCGGGTTTGGCGATACAGGTCAGCAGATTGGGATGGCATGCGATCTTTCTTCGCATGTTATCCTTGGCAGCCTACTTGCTTTTCTTCGGGTGATCCATCGTCGTGCGCAGATGCTGTGACGGATGTTTTGCGGCGGGGGATGGAGTACTATATTCCATTCTCCGACGTAACCATGTCTGGCCGGGCTCACCCTTGGTTTGGTGCGGAGTGTGGCCGCGCTAACGCGCTCAAGCACGCAGCATATCAGGCATGGGCCGACGCTCGTATGCGCAAGACGAATGACGTAAGCCAGAAGAAGAGAGCCTTCAACAGAGCTGCCAAGTCTTGCAAGAAGGTGATGCGGAGGTCTCGGTTCGACCACATTAGCCGCATCGGGAACAAACTAGCTTCATACCCTGCGGGTAGTAAGGCGTTTTGGTCCCTGGCTAAGTCGGTTGAATCGAACTTCTGCCGCCCCTCACTACCGCCACTGCTGAAACCCGACGGGTCGCTGGCACATACCGCTGAGGAGAAAGCAAATTTGTTTGCTTCACTCTTTGCGGAATCTTCGCGTCTAGACCCAGGTAACGCGCGGCCCCCTGCTCATCCTGATGGTTGCGATGCGAGTATGTCAGATATTCGCAACCATCAGAAGGACGTCCGTAGGGTGCTGCGTAACCTTGACGTGAACAAGGCTAGCGGTCCGGACGGGATACCAGCAATTGTTCTGAGAACGTGTGCGCCTGAACTGTCTCCGATCCTGACACGCCTATTTAGGCTTTCATTTGAGGCTGGAAAAGTGCCGATGGCATGGAAGCAAGCTAATGTCCAGCCCGTGCCCAAGAAAGGGAGTCGTGCTGACCCAGCTAACTACCGACCAATCTCAGTAACGTCCATTCTCTGTAAGACTATGGAACGTGTACTCAACACTAAGCTCCTGGCATACCTAGAAGCTAATGATATTCTCAGTGACCGTCAATACGGCTTTCGCCGAAATCGGTCAACTGGAGATCTTCTAGCGTATGCCATCCACATCTGGAGTGAGGCCATCGAGAAGCACGGGGAAGCGCTTGCCGTTTCCCTCGATATTTCGAAGGCTTTCGATAGGGTTTGGCACGAAGGCCTTATTAGTAAGCTTCCTTCTTTCGGTTTACCCGCTGGATTGTGTGCTTGGATCGCAGACTTCCTGAATAACCGGTCCATCCGAGTGGTTATCGATGGCTGCTCGTCTGATCAAATGGCTATTAATGCCGGGGTCCCTCAGGGGTCAGTACTCTCGGCAACATTATTCTTGCTGCACATAAACGATCTGCTTAAGCCCGGTACCTTTGGGTATGCAGACGACAGCACTGTTGCTGAGAGTTACATATCCAGCGCGCGAGCTAGTGGGTCACAGATCCAGTCTCTTCGAGAGGCTATGGTTGAGCGCTTGAGCTTGTCCTTGGAGGCAGTCTCCGAATGGGGCGATGCCAATTTGGTCAGGTTCAACGCTGCAAAAACCCAGGCGTGTCTATTTTCCGCTAAAAGGAGCCAATTCAGTCCTGCTCCAACTTTCCGGGGTGTAACCGTGCCGATAACCGACCATCTTGACCTTCTTGGTGTTACGCTGACATCAACACTCAACTTTGGGCCATACATCGAAGCAAAGGCTCAACTGGCTGCAAAAAAGCTGGGAGTTCTCGCAAAGGTCAGACAGTACTTCACGCCGGAACAGCTGCTCAAACTTTATCAAGCGCAAGTTCGATCGTGTATGGAGTATTGCTCTCATCTTTGGGACGGATCTGCCCGATACCAGCTTGATGCTCTTGAGGCAATTGAGAGGCGAGCCAGAAGGATAATTGGCGATGATACACTCGTCGAGTCGAGGCTTCAAAGTCTTGAGCATCGACGCAGAGTTGCTAGCCTGTCGGTTTTCTACCGGTTGCATTTCGGGGAGTGTGCGTCGGAATTGCATAACCTAATTCCGCCTAGCCCGTTTCATCATCGGACTACCAGACGTACGGCTATGCGCCACCGGTATATGGTGGATATCCCACCAACACGCACAAAACGTTTTGGGAACACATTCATTGTGCGTGCGGCTAGGGAGTGGAATTCCTTGCCGGAGTCTGTGTTTCCTGATAGCTACAACCCGGGAATCTTTAAGTCGAGAGTGAATAGGTTTCTTTTAGGTAAGCGCGTTCCATCGTCGACCGCATCGTCGCTTTCCATCAGGTGAGATAGCGGTCAAGCGCGAACCTATGTGATAAGGATGGCATTCAAATCAAAAAGTGGTTACAAGACCAACTATTTAATGCGGCCTCCATTTATCATGCCACCAACGCATTAAAAGTTAAATTCCCTTTAGAATCCCTTGGGATAATTCTCTACTTTTATGCAAGCGAAGCCACTAGTAGAACCCAAAACAAGAATTTTCATCCCGCCATCTCGGAAAGAGTATTTTTGCTCGTCGATATCTGAGTGCAATAGTTATTTGTTATACAAGAGTGGAAAATTGCTTGCCGCGTGCTGAATTTTGATTACCGAGCAAGCGAAGGATTCTGAAATTAGAATCCTGAGCGTTAGCGAGAGACTCAAAAGAGCATGAGGTGAAAAATCTTTGCACTCGAGTGCAACACATAACTTTTCATTCCACCTCAGCGAGGAAAAGACTAAATGCAAAAAAGTAGGTACACCAAGGAGGTTCTGAGTCTGAGTTTTTAACAAATTAAAAAAAAAGTCGTATGACAAATTTAGTACCATGGAGGTAGAAGTAAATAGGTTTGATGATGTTTTGAATTCATAAACTTAGTGCACGCGATGTTCTAAATTCAATTTACTTTATCTCTCTAGAGAATAAAAACGGCTTTTGCTCTCAGATATCGAAGAGCAAAAATACTCTTTCCGAGATGGGGGGATGAAAAAGTCGTTTACGCACTAGAGAATAAAGTAAATTGAATTTAGAACATCGTGTGCACTAAGTTTGTGAATTCAAAACATCATTATACCTGTTTACTTCTACCTCCATGTTGCCAAATTTATCATACATTTTTTTTTTAAATTTGTTAAAAACTCAGACTCAGAACCTCCTCGGTGTATTTTTTTTGCATTTAGTTATTTCCTCGCTGACGTTACGTGTTGCACTCGAGTGCAAAGATTTTCACCTCGTGCTCTTTTGATTCTCTCGCTGACGCTCAGGATTCTAATTTTTTTAGAATCCTGAGCGTCAGCGAGAGAATCAAAATATAGCACGCGGTTAAAAAGCAATTTTGCACTCTTGTATAACATATAACTATTAACAGATAGCTCTAAAACAGCATGTTTGTTTGTAATCTTATCTATCTAAAATTGTCAAGACACTCCGTTATTTAGTTAATCTATTGATGTTGCGCATTACAAAGTCTTTGAATTAGTCCTTGTAATTTATGAAACAACTGTTCTTTTCTAGTTACAAAAGAGCCGTATTCACATTTGTCAAATGGCGCAAATTATTTTTATTATTGTTATACTCTCTTTCAATTATATCATCTGATGGTAAGCGATGATCTTATTGACGATGGAGCACGCTTTCCTGGAAGTAACTTATTCACTTTGCCTTTGAACACTTTCCGGGTTGTAGAAATAAGTGAACACCACCGGAATGCCACTACTTAGTTGCGCACAAAATCTCATTGTTAAGTTCACATTCGACCACTACCTCGCTTTGGTTAGCGATAATGTTGTGAATGATGAAGCACGGTTACCTATAAGTAACCTATTCACTCTTGAGTTTAAACACCCCCCTGGGTTGTAGCTACAAGGAAACAGACTCTGACCGGGAATGCAGATCCAGACTAAAGATGAGAGCACATCCGTACACTATCAAAATTGCGCTCGACGGCTTCATACAAAGTACAAAGTTAAGGTTACAAGCAAAATAATTGTTAGTAAAAGAATTTACACGCTCGAACTTGGTACGATCGGATCACGATTTTGGTTCGCTTCCGAATCTTTAGAATAGTCCGACCACTATAATATTATTATTATTTGAGTTCGTATAAGTCCAGCGTCCAGCAGCAACTGATGTCCAATCCGGTCGTCTGTTGCGAGAACGGATTTCGTTGGCAGATTTGGTCCGATAAACTAAATTCGAGCGTGTGTTAATATTTTAACAAATTAACTGATTTCTTACCAATACTGCTGCATGACAAAAATGACACAACAAAAAATGACATGTCATTGTTTTTTAGGAAACCCGGCAACCAATGGGCGTTAGACCAAGCGAAACATAATCTAGTCAACCACTACCTTCTAGTGGGAGTTACAGAACAAATGCTCGATTTTATAACTGTACTAGAGGCTACACTACCTCGCTTCTTCAAGGGAGCCACCGAGTACTACATAAACAGCAACAAGTCACATCTAAGACAAACTAGCTCTAAGATAGAACCTAACCTACTTACTATAGACAAAATCCAACAGTCCAACATTTGGAAAATGGAAAACGAACTATACGAATTCGCTCTAGGACACTTTAACTTTGTTAAAAGGAAATTATTAGCGAAAGAAGCTAATAATGTCGCACAAATATATTTCTATGAGAAAATACGGCCTAAATGAGCTTTAGTATAATCTATAATATTGTTGATATTAGGGTATGGACATACTAGACCTCTGAGGTTTGACTTAATTTTTATGTTCCGTAATCTTCCGGCAAGATTATATCTACTTAAATATTTTATTTTGTCTACTAATATTGTTTTTTTGTTAATTAGTAATTAAGGTTTCTGAAGATATTGTGTCTGTACCCTTCTTACAAGATTATTTGTAATGATCATTCCAGAGTTAGAGTATATTTGTAAAGACATTGGTTCTAATAAAGTGTGAACAGGGAATATAGGACAATTAGTAATTTTGTGGCTGTTGTTGAGCGTGGCATTACAAATTGTAAAGCTAATTAAAGAGCACAATGTTGAACAACATTGTGCTAAGTGGCTGACCTAATTATTTACATTTCAATTGAAACTATTGAAAATGATGTTTTTGTGAACTGAAACGGTACTAGGAGTCAGATTGATGATCATGATTTTAATAGAATACTGTAAATCTACAATGGAAGTTTTCATATGGTTATTACTTGTCCTCAAACTTGCCATTAGTGATTTAAATATGCATATGGTAAACATGCCCCAACATATTGGCCACGCTCAAAAGCTGCAACTAACATTGTGTTCTAGATAGATTATATTATTAGACTACTTAAACTAAGGCCTTCTAATAAATTGGATAACGAAATTAATATTTAGTATGTAGAGAAAGTAGGCCTTAATACTTAATAGATAATCATAGGATTTCGTTCCTTAACTAATCGAATTTAGAATTAATTTCCAATGACACTGTTTATGACATTGCTCACATTAAAATTATGTTACTAAAAGACATTTTTCATTAAGATTTTTTGCATTGTATTGCAATGATATTTGAATCTTACGATTTAAAAAAAAATGACACCGATTCGAACGAAAAAATAAAAACAGTGGGTGAAAACCCTTTAGATATAATATTTTATGTAAATAAATTGACGATTGTAAATTTTGATGTTAAATGTATTTTTGTTTTAATTATAACCATTAAGTATAATTATTTGTATTCAGATGAAATTGAATATTGTTTATTTTTGTTTAACATTTACTTATGTTACCTGTAAGAATAAAATGCAGTCATATGTACAGTAAAACATACAAGTAGAAACACAATTTGAAATGATAAAATCGCACAAACTGTAATACAAATGTAAAAAACATTTGTATTACAGTTTCCAAATTGTGAAACAGTTTTAAACAGTAAAAAAAAACAATTTTTTTTTGTGTTTTTTTTTATTTAGAAAATTGTGTTTTTACTTCTGTGTTCAATTAAGATTTTTTTAATGGACTTTTTTTATAATGAAATTAGTCAGTGACTCTGCCCAGAAAATATTTTATTATTAATTACTTAACAAACATTGTGATATTTTTAAGTCCATCCAACGACTTGTTATCTCAATTTAATGCTATAATTTTTAATGTTATTCAATATGCGCAATTGTTTTATTTGTTATTTTATTTTGTGAACAAAATGTTGCAGATTTTGTCCGCTAGGTGTCGCTACTGATCCTTGGACCAATTTGTGTAAGTACTTGTGTACAAGAATAATTATAAAATATGCTAGAAATGTTTCTTACCTGAACACACGCGATTTTGAATTTCTAGAAAAAATAACACAAGTCTAGGTTTTCATATACTATTTAAGGGTTTACTTTCTGTCTTCAATTTTTCTAATTCTGTCTATCTTTTCGTTGTAAGAACCTAGCTACTGGCAACTTATATTTTTTATTCATGTTTATTTTTTCTTTTTCGTACTGATATATTATTCACAAAATGGTCAATTCTACTACTATTTTTTATTATACATACTTATTATCTAACCATATCAACTAATCGTTGTGTTAGTCATGATAAAATAGTTATAGTAGGCATGTTAATTAACACTGCAATAATATAAAATGAAATGGCGGCGTTAGAAATAACAAAATTATGTTTTCAATACAATTAGCTAAAAAGACAGCTCTTGCGTTTCATAATACTATTTTTCTAACTAACAAAAATAACTAAAACAAACTTATTTAATATCTAATGATTTCTTAATTTGGACAAAAACGAAAACTACTAGTAATGAAATGGATTTCATTAAGCAAAACCAATAAAAAAATATCTGATAGTCGGTGTTTAAGACCACATAGACAGAATCTTTATCAAGGCGAGGGTAATAAAACAAAATCGTAATCGTTCGGTTAACTTCGGCTGATTCGAGCCGAAGGCACCCGAACGAACGTTACATAGCTGAGCGTGACGGCTCAATCTTATTCAAACTACCCACGAAATAAAATGCTCAGCACACATTTTGATCGAATTTGCCCGAACCGTAGGCGAGGGTGTTATGGAACCGAGGAATGCAGTGATAAATTTACACGTGTATTAAACGACTTTTTTCACACCTACGAAGAAATAAATAAACAGGGGTTGCCGTGCGACTCGTGGGGTTCGCTAAGCGTCCAGCCTAATACTATAAATACAATCAAATGTGGTGGAGGCGAGCTCATGCACTTTTCCAAACTAGTTCGGAAAAAAGTAAATGGTGTATCTGAAAGCGATAGGTATAAGATCGACTTTTCGAGTAAGTGTATTGAACAGTTTTTATTTGCAGTGTGTGGCCGCGACCTAACAATGTTTACTAGAGCTGCGGTTTCAAATGAAATTCAATAACGAGTTATAACTCGAACGATTATTAATCGATTACTCGTGCCATGGTTAAGTCGTTAATCGCGAGGTCTCGGTCGGGGGTGACATGTTACCTCGTTGGGGTAACGTTGTGACACTGAGTTATTGGAGCAAATTGATGTAACTAGTGTTGTTATATTATCTCACCAAGGCTTAAGAGAGTTGGTTTTTTTTTTGTTGGGAAATCATCGAATTACTCCAGCACTTGCCCTAGTGTCAGACATTAATTTATTAACAAAAATCAACCTGTGTTCTTTTCACCTTTTTGAGGAGCATATGGAGCACAATGCGCCTTCAGCTCAGGCCAGGTCTTAATTGGAAGGTGAGCTACCTATTGTTCGCCGTTCGCAAGACCGCGCCTGATGTGACCGGGAATCGCTTTGTGACTCTTGACGCCCGGGTCGTCTCCTGAGTCGGCTGTGGGCTGAGGTGTCAGAATGTCCTCTCCCTCACTTGCTTTTATTTGTACGTAATCTCTGATTGCTCGGATTCATAGAGAATAGCTTACGCACACAAAAACATCCAAGACCTGCCCACTTTCGTGAAATAAAATATCTATAGATGCGGAGGTCAGCATTATTAACAATTCTACATTCAAATCATTCTGTTTTCCCAGTAAAAAAAAAAACCAGACCTAGTTACTACATTTTTAATTCACAACTCAACACAAAAAAAAATCTATCTATATCCCAAACTAATTGTTCCATTGTCCCAGTTTTAAATTGTCGAGATGTTCCATTTCTAAACGGTCGAGTTGTTCCATTTTTAAACGGTCGAGTTGGTCCATTTTTTTAATATTTGTCAAATCGTCCTGAGTTCTATGTTTTAAACGGTCAATTTGTTAAATTTTCAAAATATATTTACTGGCATATAAGATTAGCCTTGAATAAACTTTGTCAAATATAATACAAAACTTTTTACGCAAACTTGAATCTATGGGTGCAATGGCGGTCTTATCGCCTATTTGGGTGGTTTGAAAAAAAAAGATGTTGGTAGTCTGCTGTGTATTGCAAGTCTGCAACTAGTAAATTAATCAACCATTCAATTTTTAATTTAAAATATAGATACGTAAATTTAAAATTATTTAGCTAAATAAAAGACAATACACATGCGTTATTATTTACATATTATATGTTGTACAATTACATAAAAAAAAAAATAAAGGTGGGTTAGTGAAAATAATGTATTTTACCTTTTTATTCAATTATAATTTTCATTCAGTCCGTTTAAATGAAATCCAATTCATCAAAGATTTCAAAAATTATTTTCTATCAATTTATATTTTTTATATATTGGTTTTTATAAAGTAATAATAACATCGCTTCTTTTAAATGTATTTTTTACTAAAGACGTAGTCATATTAGACAATTTTATAAGAAGTTGTATACTCACACAGTAGTATATTATCTACAATTATTGTATATAGAAATGCGCATTTATTTAGTATAAGTAAACATGTTCTTCCATTCGTGTTATGTTAGTTAGCTAATCTTGCGATGTACATAATCCTCATATCATTTTTGTAATAGGCTTTTCTTCATTTTTACCGACAAGCCCTAATACCTACCTAAAAAATAATGTAATTACCTAAATATCGTATTGTTACTGAAATTTTATTTTATTTATCTGTTTATTTTAAGGTTATTAGTAAAATACATAATATTATTCAAGAGTTTTAAATTGAATAATAATAATTATACTTTTTTAAATCCTTTAACCATTTGCGTCAAAAAGTACTCTATCTCGTTTAGCTCTTCAATCTACATAGGTGACAGAAGAGCTGGGGCCCAAGTCTGTTATTTTTATAAATTCATCATTCCGACACGAGTCCATTGTCATTTTGCTAACACTGCGTAATCTGCTAAATTTATTATGGTCGATCATTGATCAGTCATTTGGTCTCGTAACAGAATTGTGGTAGAATGACAATATGGAGCTATCTCGTAACAAATTATAAGCAATGACTACAATGACGTTCTAATGGTAGGATAATGATCAAAGGAACTGTCAAAATTTTGCAGATTACCGCTTATTTACGTCAGACATTCATTTGTCATTATGTACGAGATTACCATTCTATGCCATTTCTTTCAATGGAGTGTCAGTGGTTGACCATTGGATAGTCATAACGACGCCATTATATTAGTAGATTACCAAACTTGTCAAAATCAACAATTATGAAGTCAATCATAGACCATTCTGACACTATTGTAATAGCAGACTTGAGGCCCTGACGAGATGGAGCATTTAGTCGTGGCGACCCTGGCGGTATAAACACGAGTGTTTGTCGGATAGATCCGACGTAGACGTTTAAATTTGCGTAACAGAGTGGTCGACATACGCCTCCGATCACACTTTATTTTATTGATCGATTATCGATAGAAACGCGTCTCTAATATGTTTTATGTATAATTAGGAACCTTATTAAAAACAAAAATATTTACAGACTTCAGTTTCTTCTCAAATTTTTGTGATGAATGCAATAGTTTCCCTGTAGCAAATAGTTATTTCGTTTTGATATCGACAGTGCTCAATCATGTTGCACACATCTTTTCTAAAATCATTAGATACGATTATTTTAATACGATAAATATGTTACGATTGTGCGCTTAATTTTTATATTAACAAATATTGTTAAATTCGTCATTCAATTTTTTTTACTGATTTTTAATTAATATTTTTATTATTTTTTTATTCACACAATTTTATAAGGCCAATATGATTTCAATTACCTATACATTTTCTTGTATGTTTGTGTAAATAATTTTATAATACTTATCTACGGGTTTTACAATATATGTTACTTTTTTTTTTGTAAATGCTGCGCTTTATAAATTTACGCAGATCAGGTAAAAAGAAATCACGAGTAATTTAAAATTTTGTTAAAACATAATAACATACTTTTTTGCCAAATACTTTTTGGTAAATTCTGATCAGAAGAAAATATCTATACCCTATTCGTGTTAAGATTAGACATTTGAAGAAACTTTTTTTTTACTGTTCAACCGATTTTAACATCTATTTCGTAGGCATAAGGATGGCATTAAAAGCAAAAAGTGGTTACAATACCAACTATTTACTGCAGTCGCCATTTATCATGCCACCAACGTAATAAAAGTCAAAATCGGTTGAACGAACAGTAATAAAAGGTTTTCATAAATGTCGAATGTTATTTTGAACAGAGTATAATGTGGGCTAACATTTAAAACCGAACATTAAAGTAACGGTAGAACAGAGTTATCAATAACTATTTAAGTATAGTAACGTCAAATTAACTAAAGATTTTTTATATTTTCAAAACTGACTCATGCCAGAGCCTACTGTCACAAAATAGATAGGTACAGAAGTCAATCTCATGTATATACTTCACTTTTATGCCTACGCTAGGCGATCACGCTAGGGTCAACGCGTTGCGCCGAACTGTACGACTGCGATCGGGCGATTGAGCCGAGATATCGTGTCCGTGAGTGGTGTCTATGTGTGCGTTGCTCGAGCGTGCTTTGTATACGTAGATTGTCTTCTATGCCTATCTATTTTGTGCTGCAGTCAAGCACTATGTGACTTCAAAAACTGTAAATAAATAATATATTTGTAATATATCCGTAATATAATAAAAATGCTTCACAAAATGTTAAAGGTCGAACTACATCGGGCACACGCGGGCCACGTACGCCGATCTGGGCTCGTCGGTCTCCATACATTATAAATGGCAACTAGACTTGTAGAGCTACATTAGATCCACGCCACGGATTACGACTCTATACTCCTTCTGTTTAGGTGGTTAACTAAACGTAAACAATCTTGATACTTTATAAAAGACGTACAAAGATTATTAAAATTTAGTTAATTACCTAACATCGGTTTGGATAAATACCTAATTGTAACCATTTTTGGATAAAATTTTTAGACAATTTTTTAGATAAGACATGTTAAGATTGTTAACATTTAGTTAACTGCCTAAACAGATAGATATACGTAAAAATTAGGCGTGGCTCACGTGTGCGTCGGTCTAATGTAGTTCCCGCTTTATTCTTCATCGTACAAAGATGTACTTAATTTGTAAAAGCAATCACACAACTTTAGAACCTAATTACCTAATTTTAAGGTTGATATTTATATAATTTATAAAGAAATGTGATTATAGAATCTGTTATTATTAATTTCATACTGTTCCGAATCTCTGCACTCAATAGTTTACCGTGCAAAGGTGTTTCAAACGAAATATAAACCTAATGTTTCATAAAATATGTTTTTTTATTTTTAAGTTAAGAAATGCAGCGCAGCGTTGGAAGACCTCCTACAAGGTCGACCGATGTCCTGGTGAAGGTTGCGGGAATATGATGGATGCGGGACGCACAGGATCGTTCATTGTGGCGACACTTGGGGGAGGCCTATGTCCAACAGTGGACGTCTATCGGCTGGAATGATGATGATGATAATGAAGTTAAGAAATAATTTATTTCAGTAGCTTTTGCCAGCAGCGGTTCGCGGGCGAAGCGTGAAAGTAAAAAAAAATATGTCAAGGGAACATTTTTTTAAAATTATTATTGATAGGCTTGCGTTTGACCACCATCTCACCTGACGGTAAGCGATGATGTGGTCGACGATGGAGCAAGCTTGCCTAGAAGTAACTCATTCACTCTTGACTTAAAGACCCCTAAGTTGTAGCTATCAGGAAACAAAGACACAGAACATACACCCGGAATAAAAAGTCCTGTGCTATTCATGTCTATCAAAATAGTCTAACAGTGTTCTAAACATCCAAATCCGTTCAGTCGTTTAAGTTTGAAGGACTAATAAACACACAAACATTCATCATCATCATCATGTCAGCCGAAAGACGTCCTCCATTGGACATAAGCCCCAAGTGTCGCCATAATGACCATAATGCGTCTCGCATCCATCGGATTTCCGCGACCCTCACCAGGTCATCGGTCCACCTTATGGGAGGCCTTCCGACGCTGCGTTTTCCGGTACGTGGTCGCCACTCCAGAACCTTTCATCCCCATTGACCATCTGTTTGGTGACTTTGGTGATTCTTCACACATACTTTTGTCTTTATGAATATTAGTAAAATTTTACTTTTTTTTTATGAAAGTACATAAATTGCGTTATATTATGTAGATACATAATACATAACAGTGCAATACTTATGAAATATTATGTAATTTCTTATTTATTGCTAGATTTTTAATTGAGTTGTATCTACACTTGACGACACGGTTGGTGCAGCGGTTAAGTGATTGGCTACTGCGCTGCGTGTCGCGAGTTCGAATCCCGTACGGAACAAATATTTGTATGACCTGCAGATAGGTGTTTCGGGTCTGGGTGTCTTGTGTATGTGAGTTTACATGTTTGCAAACGCACGATACAGAAGTAATTCCTAGTACGGACCAAAGTTTACAAAAAAAAAAAAAAACTTGTAACGTTTCCAGAAAATAAAGTCTAGTATGGAAAAATATTTGAAGGGCAGAGCTTGACTCATTGTATATACAAGAAAAAAAATCTCCAAGAAAACCTTTACTACAAACAGAAAACCTTAAACCAGTCGATGTATCATATCAAATAAAAAATTAATAGGATAATTATAGGCCAGCACAAAGTTCTACTATACTGAATATTTACCAATCGTACCCAGTAATTGGAAACATACTTTTCATAGAATTCAAAAGTTTTGAACGTGACAATTATCGTAAATGTAACGGTCATGAATAAAATAGCATCGCCTTGGGGCTGTCGATCTGAAAAATTATCATGACCCTAATCGAACATGTTTCTTAGCAAACATCGTCATCAGTCACTTGCAAGAGCAGTCTTGCAGTTTATACTGTAATTACTTTGTTTCGTTAAGGGGGAACCAGTTTTAATAATTCACACAATAACCTGTCCCCCTCCCACGCGCGTATTATGACGTGTCAGAACGAGACAGACAGTGTTTTCGACGTTGAGTCGGCGAGGGAAGGAGTTTCTTTCAGTCGTGTGTGAGAGCTGCGACGGAGCGGTTGGCCCGCGATGCCATTAAGATTCAAACCGCTCGCAGAAATGCTATCACGAAGGCACAACTTCCGAATAACTCAAAGCAAGTCGTTCAGTTAAAAGTTTTGTAAGATGAGATAATTTTCAAGTTAAAGAGTTTTATATTTAGTTTCGTTTTGAGGTTCGTCCACGAAGGTCGCGTCCTTCAATCGATAAACTATTAATTGCCGCGTGTGATTGCCCGTGGCCGGTAGACAACAGAACTACACGCGTGTTTTGGATGTATATTTTATTTGTAAAGTGCCAATTAAAAACATTAGTTAAGTATATTTTTTTATTGCGGACCTTGTGTCGTAAAGTTTGTTGATGGAAAGACTTTGAATTTAATTCGCATCTTCATGGAACATGGGCATCTGTTTAGACACTGGTGAGTAAGTTTATTTTTAAAACTAATTAGTAATGGCCGACGAAGTGGTTCGGTCTAAACCACCCTGTACACGTGTACCATGTTGGGCGCCAATAGCAACTTCCTATTATGGTGATAAGATCAAAATGAGTGATAAATAAAGAAGAGAGACCACTTTAATCATCACTATGTACGCACACAGATATTATGGCGCGTCATTATTTTGAATGTTTGTTGATCAACACGCGGTCCCAGTTGGGCGCCACCGTAAACATTGGTTATGCGTCTAAAGTGTGTTTTATGTTACGCGCTTCATATTAATTGTACCTTCACATAGAGTTTACATAAACTAGATTTAATATTAATAGTTAGCAGCTAGACATTTGACATTTAAACGATAATGTGATTTCTAAAACCATGAGTTTAACTAAAGTTTTGTTGTTATCAACAGCGTTGCTACCTATCTTAATTTTTAAACATTATCACGATACTATATTCGCCTTTAAATTGATAGATGAGTGGTAAGTACTATTTTTTCCTCTTTTCTTACTAGTAAAGTGCCTTAGCGTAGATCTTATAACATGATAATATTAATGCTTCTTTTTGTCAATGTACATCGAGATAGTGGTGTGTTATCATCAGAAAACCTATTAATAGAAAAACTAAAGTACTGTTCAATTCATGAATGCCTGTTATCTACAAAAGGTGCCTTGGTGCAAAACACCCAAACATCTGCAGTCCCGTTTAAATATTCATTGAAACTAAACTGCAGTTCCTCCAAGTAGATACCTACCGTTATTTTTTTTCTTCTTCTTGAATCTGTAAGCAGATGGATAATGGCTGATTGCGCGTGATGGCGCCTGGTTGATTTCCTCTAAAAGAGAGGAATGGACCCATTAGGCTCAGAGTCCTAGCATTGGGAATATTGTAAGGCTGATTATGCTTGTTATGCTATAGACAGATTATTAGGTAGGGTTCGCGTGTGTCCTCCAGTTTGAGCGTATCTTTTCAACAGTAATTATTTTATCTCCAGAATATCATTTTTTATTATAGATAGGCTCGTCTTTCAACACTATCTCACCTGATAGAAAGCGATGATGTAATGCTTTTCTCTTTAGCCGTTTTTTAAAGGTTTGGGTTGTCAGCGAAAAAGAAGTAAATGTATTTATCATTTTTTGTCACTTAAACTGAAACATTTTTAAACCTGACCGGTAGGTAGTATAAGTAACATAATGTGGAAAGTAATGCTCTAGTAACTATAATTTATATGTATAAGTCGACGTCAAGCACTTCGTAAAGCTGAGAAAATTATAACGTTGACCAGAGTTAATGAACGGTAAAAATCACAAACTGGTGCATACAGTGACAAAAAGCGTTAAGAGTAAAGACTTAAAGGTATTTGTCACAACGCGCGATGTTCTTTAGCGCCACAAGGCGTCTTTGTATTTTTTCGAGTCGGTAGTTACCGAATTTTAAGAAAAAAATCTGAAAAACATGGTAAAAAGATTAGGCAATAAATCAGTGTGGCTGCTCAGCTTAGTTGAACCTATCAGATTTACGCGCTAGGTACTGCACAATGTTCGAATCATCTAAACTCTCACGCACCTCACAATTTGAGTGCTAACGCACCACGACTGGAGAATTACTCAAAATAACTATAACCATTAATCTTTTTTTGTAAGGTAGTTAACAGAAATTGCTATTGGCGCCCAGCACGGGACTACATGAGATCGAATAATTTCTTAATTTATAAACTTCAGTTGAGGAAATACGTCGAGATCGACTGCACTTTTACTTACCTAATAGAAAAGTATTTGGAGGTGCAGAATCTGTTTCAAAAAGTTGCTGTTCTGGTGAAAATGTTTTTCCATGCACGCATGCCACTAGTTGCAAATAACAAACAGTTGCAGTTTCTTAACTACAAGAAGTTTTAAAATACCCGGATACATATTACTATAGAGATAAGGAAACCTTTTTTTTAGTCTCAGTATATTATTTTGGAATTGATTGCAATGTTATTACAACTGGGTAGTTTCCAGGGTCACAATAATTACATTATTTAGTCCGTATTTTAGATTATAAAAAAATATTGGACACGTATTTTTTCTTTTTTCGATTAAACAAAAAATAACAAAGATATAGCCCATTAAAGTTACGTGTGACGTCACCCCGTGCGAAAAAATGCAGCACGGCGTGACGTTACACGTAACATTAATAGGCTATAACTTTGTCGTTTTTGCTTTAATTTACAAATAAAAAAATACGTGTCCCTTATTTTTGAATAATCTAATCTAAAAGACGGACTAATTAAATTTTTTACGACAACTAGCTTGTTACTAATGTTAAATAATTTTTCAATAAGTGTGTAGAATAGTCTACCTAAATTCATTAGTAACATTAATCAAAAGTTTATTGTGTGAGTTTTCATAGGCCAGTGTCTGGCGCGAGTTTGTTTTATGTTAAGGCGATCTACACGTCTATGACGTTCGACGCTCCGAGTGGCCCTCTCCAAGCTCTTAACCAATCAGAGGGCCAAACGCGGTAAACATTTCGATTGCGTCAACGTAAATCCAATTCACACTTAACGCATTGAACTAACGGTGACATCCAGTGACAAGCTTGTTGTGCATGGAAAGCTTCGACGATGGTCTACGTCGTCCCTACGGTCCTTCGTTGCCTTTCGTACTGGGGCCGAATCTTCCTTTCAGAAGCAGACCCTTGGCCCCAGTAGGCTTCGACCCTGCTGGGCCCCTACGGTTGGTTGACAACTCCTTGAGGCGCACGTGGAACAATACGCGCCGTCGACGTCTTTGGCTCGGTCCAGACGGTTACCGGACGGTCGCATGGTGAGCTACCCATTGCTCGCCGTCCGCAAGCCCGTGCCTTCGGTGGCTGGAAATCGGGATTAGAGTCCCGGCGGCGGCTGGGGCGTAAGCGCCGTTGCCGGACGCGTGCGGCCTCCTCATTTGCTAGCATTACTGCTTCGAATAAGGAGGCGACCGCCTGCCTGCCACTCCTACTCATTCCGGACCATGGCTTGTACCAAGGCCCGGCGCAAGAGATTGCTGCCACCGATCACCCCCACGCCACGAGGACACGGCGGTGCTCTGCCTAGGGCATGCAATTATCGAAATATTACGATAATCTATAAAATGTATAATATCGGTTTTTTTTCGATAAAAACAGTAAAGCCGTAATTACCGATAATCATCGTTTTTAGGGTTCCGTAGTCAACTAGGCTAACCCTTATAGTTTCGCCATGTCTGTCTGTCCGTCTGTCTGTCTGTCTGTCCGTCCTCGCTTAATCTCTGTGACTGTTAGCACTAGAAAGCTGAAATTTGGTACCAATATGTATGTATATCAGTCACGCCGACAAAGTGGTAAAATAAAAATTAGAAAAAAATGTTTTATTAGGGAAGCCCCCCTATATGTAATGTGGGAAATGATTTTTTTTAAATTTCAACCCTAACGTGTGATATATTGTTGGATAGGTATTTAAAAATGAATAGGGGTTTACTAAAATCAATTTCGGAAATAATCGCTCCAAAAGTAAAAAACAATGTGTGTCCCCCCTCTAACTTTTGAACCATAAGTTTAGAAAATATGAAAAAAATCTGAAAAGTAGAAGTTCATAAGGACTTTCTCGGAAAATTATTTTGAACTTGATGGAAAGAACAGCTTTTGTACAAAAAAGGCAAAAGGGTTTTACAAAATAATTTCTGGACTAAGTTTGTAGTATAATCGTATATGCAAGCATTTTTTTAAACTCATAAGTGGGTACACTTATTGTGACGGACGGGAAACTACGGAACCCTACACTGAGCGTGGCCCGACACGCTCCTGGCCGGTTTTTTTATAAAAAAAAAACACATACTGTTTTTTTACATGTAAATAAAGGGATAAACTGATGCAATTACTTACTTAAAATAAAGGATAATAAAATATACTGAAAAATAAATAAAACAAGGCTTTTTTAGGGTTCCGTACCTCAAAAGGAAAAAACGGAACCCTTATAGCAGGGGTCGGCAAGTAGTTCTAAGTCCGGGGTCCGTATAACGTTAAACATTTTTATCGAGGTCCAAAAAAAAGAAAAACAATATTTCTACAATATTTGTTTCAAATTGAGTATTATGTATGTATGACAGTCACAAACGCGCTGCAGTTTCGTAAGGACGCGGGATGCGCGAGGCCAATGTGAAACGCTCCCGCATGTCGTTAATAACTTGTAATTACTCCGTTAATTTGATTCTACGTGGCTCTTAAATGTGTAAATACTATTGAATAACTAGTTATATGACAATATTATTTAACAAATATGCAGCGGTCCCACGGCCGACTTTCCGCGGTTCGGACATGGACCGCGGTCCGCCTGTTGCTGACCTTTGCCTTATAGGATCAATTTGGTGTCCGTCCGTCTGTCTGTGTGTCTGTCAAGATCCTTTATCTCGAGAACGCGTGGAGGTATCGAGTTGAAATTAAAACCATATACTCAGGTCTGCGGTCCCTTCAAGCTGTGAAAAAAACAAACTTAAAGCTAACAAATAAAAAAGATACAGCCGTTTATGTCGCAAAAAACGTATATTTTGATACTCTCGAAGATCGAAATTCATAGGGTACTTCCCGTTGACCCAGAAGCAAGGTCTTAAAGCACAGGTACATTTATTCCTATGGAATAAATCTGAAAACAGTAAATTTGTTGTTACCTACGTCACAAAAAAAAAATTGCAAATCGGAAAAAAATTCGAGACTCCATTCGGGAATCGTAGTTTGCACGAAACCCTCAGTGCGCGAGTCCGACTCGCACTGGCCTAGTTTTTTAAATCAACGTTTGTATTTCTTAATAATTATGTAAAATAACATTTTTGATTTACTCACTAAACTCTTCTTGTAGAGATCTTTTAAATAAAATCTTAGAAACCTCTTCCTTATGATTAAAAAAGTTAGACACTTCAAAATAATATAGATAATAATTACGAGTCAAATATTAAAACTTCTGAACGTACATATACTTACGTACTATAATTATAATTAATCGTGTATGGAGTACTGCTCTCATCTTTAGGATGGGTCAGCCAAATACCAGCTTGGTGCACTAGAGTCGATTGAAAAGCGTGCCAAGAAGATCATAGGTAATGATGTGCTTGTCAAGTCAAAACTACAAAGTCTTGAGCATCGACGCCGAGCTGCTAGCCTGTCCGTTTTCTATCGTTTACATTTCGGGGAGTGTCCAGTCCCTTACACAATTTAATTCCGCCAAGTCCGTTCCATCATCGGACCACAAGACGTACGGCGCGTTGCGCCATCGGTACATGGTAGACATCCCACCCATACCTACGTACCTACAAAGCGATTTGGGAACACATTCATTATGCGTACAGCTAAGGAATGGAATTCCCTGCCGGAGTCTGTGTTCCTTGATAGCTATAACCTGGGGGTCTTTAAGTCAAGAGTGAATAGATTGCTTCTAGGCAAGCGCGTTCCATTGTCAGCTACATCATCGCTAAACACCAGGTGAGATAGTGGTCAAACGAATCGACCGAGCGAGCCTATCCATAATAATAAAAAAAATAAAATAACTTAAAATAATTTCGTAGTATACTGAAAAGACATCTGAGTCATAATTAACAAGATTTTTAACGACTAATACAATAGTTAAATAAAAGAATAATAGTTAAAGAAAACGCGCGCGGCGATGGAACATGACGCATCAAACGTTCGTTCAGAAATGTTGTCAGAATTCGTTATATAAAATTAATTGATTATTATCGGTATTTATGGTTTTTTTCTCGATATTTATCGTTTTGTCAAACCGATAAATTATCGGTTATCGGTTTGCATGCCCTAGTCTGCCCAAGTGGGGCACACCTCAACGGTTTGCCCCACCGTGTCCTCCGGGCGGTCTGCACAATGGTGACATCCGGGCGTCACCTCCGCACGAATCCGGTGCAGGAACCTCCCGAACTAAACATGTCCGGTGAGAACCTGCGTCATGCGGAAGGTGAGGACCCCGTGAGGTCTTTCCAGCTACGCCTCAAAGAGGGGACTTACCTCCATATGTCTATTTGAAATAAATGCTTTGACTTTGACTTTATGTAAGCGTGCCCAGCACAGGGTTGCAACAGTCGCTGTCGCCATTTTAGCATGAGATCCCGCCGAAACTTAGTCCGTCATGCCTGACAATGCCATCTACAGTTTATCTTTGTACACTTGAATCGCGCCTCCAAGACTTGTTGTGCTTTGACACAGTACTATTCTGGTGGTAGCCAATATTGATTCCAGGAGTTGCATAGGTTTGACGACATGGCTTGCGCGATGTTTGAGCAACTGGTTACTGCGCTGCGTGTCATGGGCTCGATTACCGCACGGAACATATTATTTGTATGGCCTACTGATAGTTTTTTCGTGTCTTATTATGTGAGTTTATATATTTACCTATAAACGCACCTACGATACAAGCGTACTAAGAATTACTCTTGTAGGTGCGTGTGGGGCAACGGTTTTTTTAAAAGAGAAAGTTAATAAAAGTGGTTGGCGCGAGTAGTAGTGGCCGAGTGGTAAAGGCCCCGATTTACGAGTTGTAGGTCGCGAGTTCAAATCCAGCCAGGCGCATTAGTTTGTGTAATTTTCACCATTCACCACTGCTCACAAAACGGTGAAGGAAAACATCGTGAGGAAATCGGCATGTTCTAGAACCAAAAATTCGGAGACATGTGACATTCACCAACCCTCACTGGGGCCGTATGGTGGATTACGGCACATTCCTTCTAAAGAGAAGGCCTGACTCCCAGCAGTGGGAAGTGTGGGAACATTAAAAAGTTGGATTATAAATAAAAGTGGTTGGAAATAGGCACTGTTTCAGACCCATCCCACATAAAAATACGATGTCTAGCAGTGGTCGCTAAGGCGTCAAAATGCTTGTCTTACAAATAACACTTCTTTATACAGAGCAAAAGAATGAAGAGTTGGAGACGACGGGTGGGGAACGAAGCCGGGGCGAGAGCGCTTGGGCCGGCCGCGCGACGCCTCCTGCCGCCGCCTTCCCGATGCAGAACTCTAGCCACGTCAAGTTCGAGCCGCCGAATGTGCCTGTTATATTCGTATTGGGTAAGTAGACGATAATATTCATCTAATAAATAAAAATGAGAGTCTGAAAACATCGTGAGGCAATGCGGCACGTTCTAGAACCAAAACCTCAAAGATATGTAACATCTACCAATTTGCATTGAACCCGCGTGGTTGGTTACGGGTCCATTCCCTCTTCTAGAGAAAAGGCCTGAGTCCCAGCGGCGTGCCAGATGTCTTTATAGGGGGCAAGCCGAAGAACCTTAACCTTATCTAGTATTTTCCTATTATTCCGAATAAAAAATATGAAAAAGCAACATTTTTGGAACAACTACAATCGCGATCACAACATTCAAACTGGCCACTCCTGATTTCACTGGAATTGAATCGTTTGTGCGCCATTTAGTGGAGACTGGCCACAAATTGTTTTAGATGATCAATAGGTAATAATTTAACATGTAGGTGCCTACTTACACAAAACGTAAACAGAAAGCTCTTTGTTCTTTGTTTCTTTACCACAAACAGATATCAAAGCACACAGTTCATGAGATACCGCCTGGTGGCAGACGGACAACTAGACAAATGGACGGATGGGCAGCGGAGTCTTTGTAGGTAATAGGGTTTTTTTTTGTGGTGGGTAAAAATCATCCAAATGTTATCCTGCGCCCTTGGGCGAAGCGGGAGATAATGTCAGACTCTTACTGACCAAAAAACCCACCCCGTTACTTCGTACCTTCCATACCGGGGCTGAGCTACATTTCGGAGCTAACCCTGGCCCCAGCAGTAGGTAGTAGGGTCCCATTTTAGCCTTTCGGTACCATAAAAAAGAGGTACAATAGGGTTCTTATTATTTTCTTTGTTCCCAGGTGGTCCAGGAAGCGGCAAGGTGACGCACTGCGACAACCTGATGCAGGAGCGTCGCGGCGTCGTGCACATCAACATGACGGACCTGCTGCAGCAGTACGCCATCGGCAACGGTACTGCTCATCCCGGTTTGCACTTTATGTAGTATAGACTTAGATCACACCGTAGTTATGACTGTTATGTGTACTATTTGTTGGGTTTGGTCTACTGTCCACGGGCGTGTAGCTTCATAGACGCGTATTCGTCATTATAGCGGCAACGACATGTAACGCTTCTTTCACACGTCAATCCAGTTTTGCAGGACCGGCTTTTTACTGTATCTTGCAAAACTGGACGCTGTGTTCACATGGCAGTTCAGCTAATCTATACATAGAAAACGTCAGCTGAGCGAGTCCAATGTCCGGTAAGTAGTTTTTACGCAACGCCGACTACTACCTACAGATCATTGAACTCGCTCAGCTGACGTTTTCTTAAAGAAATTAATTTCGTACATGCGTAAATTAATACGAGTTTTGAAAAAAAAGGTACTTTATTTTTTAATTTTATCTTTACAAATCGATAGTGTTTCATGTACCGGATTGACTCTCCACGAGATTAAAACGATTAAAATTTAACGGTGTATATACAAGGTGTCGTTTTGAAGCTGCAAAATATTTCAGGAGGTAATTATGTTAGTGATTCTCGACCCGAATCAATAATAAAATAAGTAGGTATTTTTTTTTTTTTATAACCGCGCTTTTTTTCACACACACAAACACGGAACAATAAAGGTCGTTTTCACACACACTAACTCGCAACGATAGTTTCATAAATAATGTATCATCCAATCATCATCCCGCACGCCACACCCTAGCCACGCCCCCGCGGCCATCGATCAATCGATTTAGTTTAGAGTAATTAAAAAATTAAATAACAAGTATTACTGATTATTGACCAGGTATCGTTTTTTTATATGATTATTTATGAGTTTTACTACAACTTCCTGAAATATTGTGCAGTTTTAAAACTGCACCTTGTATATATATAAAAGTAGAAACTGACTGACTGACATATCAACATACAGCCGAAACTACTGGGACTATTATATATATTTATTATTTTCCAAAATTCACCCCCCACACCGGATAAAACGGGGGTCCAAAACTACAAAGTTCGTATGGAGAAACCGACTTTTCTTTGAAGCGAAGCCGCTGGCAGAAGTTAGGTTATTACTCATAAGGTACTAATGAGTTCTTAGATTGATGATTGACAGTATGTTTGTCCGTCCTTTTCTTTAAAACAATTTAACTATCATGGCGTGCCTTATTGACGTGGTCACGAACTAGAGTGCGCTTCCTAGGAACAGATAATCAGTGATGTTAAAAGAAATGTTTACATTTCTATCCTGTGTCATTATTTTTGCAGTATTTTGTTAACTGCTTTCTACGTAGTCTTTGAGTGGAAAATAGGAAGTTATTTATTACCTTTTGCTTTCGAAGTTTTTTTTTTAAAGTGGGAAATCATCCAATGACTTCTCCGACTGTAGGGTGGAGTGAGAAGGTATGGGGTGTGTCAGACTTTTACCGACTAAAACCATACTTGTGTCCTTCAGCTGCCCTTTGCATTCTAGGTTTTCTTTCCAGAAGTTAGAGCAGAACATATTCCAACTTAATTGGCAGAAGTGTTTGCCCAGTAGTAACGGCCCCGAATTGCTAGTTGTACGTCGCTCGTTCAAACCTTTGGCGCATTACTTAGAATAGAATAGCATTTATTCGGCGCAAGCAACACAATATACCACAACATAAAATAATAATACTAAGAAATAGTAATACTTTATGTTTTTGTTTTAATTGGTATAAACTAGTGCTTGACTGCGATCCCACCTGATGGTAAGCAATGATGCAATCGTTGATGGTGAGGCGTACTAGTTTATTAAGAGCCTATTCACTCTTGCCTTGAAGACACCTAAATCATAATCGGACGGGAAGACCGCAGCAGGCAAATTGTTCCAGTCCCTCGTAATTTAATAATTTAATGCCTATGTCATTTTTTCATCGGGAAATTACATGTCCTAGGACTAAACCTCCTCTCTGCTCGGCGCCCGATCGGAACGGACGTGTTTCTGCGTAGTGGTTTTGAGAATTTTATTTAATATATTTTTAAATTATTTTTGTACCGAAACTCGGTCCCTCCTATTTCTTCTTTGGGAAGTGTCCATATGATGCGGCGGACATATTTGTTGGTGTCGGAAGTCTCGCTTTGTCGCGGGTGAGTGCCGGCGTGGACTTCGCTGTTGGCTTCTGGTGAGTTGGGATCAAGAACTTTATAAATCTCAAAAAGTCCACTGTACCAACTGGGATTCGAACCTCAGACAGCGAGCGTCGGGACAGCGCACTCGGCGACTACGCCAAATTAACACTGACGTCATCGCGGCAAATTTGTGTCCTGGTGCTACGTGCTACGGAGTGTGCGCTACGTCATTGACGCGCATCGGCTACGCACTTGGGTGCTACGAATGCCACGGTCGCTACGAAAATTCTATCTGCTACGTGTTCTTTGTTTTGCAACGCTTTACGTCTTTGCTGAGCTTGTATTCTGCGTGCCAAGAGTCGTTGGAGTTTTTTTTTTTTTTTTTTTGAATTTTCAATATGCCGAAAATAAAAAGAACGCCACCTCCCACTCAGTCCGCATCTTCGATACAGGTACAACGTACGTCATGTATCACCCATGCTGCGACTCCACCGAAAGGATCTGAGTTCATTAATACACAGCTCGGATCCAAGCGTTCGTGCTCGGAACTTAGTCCCACTACTCCCACCAGCGAACTCGATGATTTTCAAGAGGAGATTCGTTCTATGCTTAATAAATGGAATAAAAATCAGGAAAGTACTCTACAAAATTTTATGGCTAAAATAACGCAGGAATTGACGGAATTAAGAGCTCAAAACGAAGAACTACAAAACATTAGGACTGACATTGAAGAGTCTGCAAAACTAATAAACACCAAATACGAGGATATACGGTTTCGTATGGGAAAGCTGGAAAGTGAGCGCTCAGAGCAACGAATATATATAGATCAGCTAGAAAAACAGATTCAGGATATGCATGTAAATCATAGATCTGCCGTGATCGAGCTGCGTAATATCTCCCCAAAAGATAAAGAAAATGACAATGATTTGACAGATATGGTCACGGGTGTATGTAGATCCTTGGCAGTACAAGTGAAACCAGAAGACATTCGGGACATTTATCGAGTGCAGGGCAACCAAGGTCCTACTAAACAAATTATTGCGGAATTTCAATTAGTTACTCTGAAAAACGCAGTACTTCGTGCCGTACGGAATTTCAACAAAGGGAAACCGCCCTCCGAAAAACTTAATAGTGAGCATGCCAGTTTGTCGGGCGAAAGCACCCCTATTTACGTCGCTGATCGTCTTCCAGCAGCTGTCAGAAAACTTTTCTATGAAGCCCGTAAGTTTTCTAAAAGCAATGGATTTCAGTTTTGCTGGACGGCAAATGGAAAAATATTTATCAGGAAGAAAGAAGGAGACAAGCCGGTACTTATACTATCGCAATCCAGCTTTCAAAACCTATTGCATGATAACTAGTACTTTTTTTCTTTTAATTAGTCAAGTTACATTGTTTTTTCTTCATTACGTAAACATTATCTTTTTTCTTATTTGTTAAATTTTTGTATCTGTTTTGTCAATCCACCTTCATACACTTACAATAACATATCATATAATACTACTCAAAGATGTATCACACAAATTTACAGCTTACATACACACACTCATAATAACACTTACAA
Source organism: Mythimna ferrago (assembly GCA_910589285.2). NCBI lineage: Eukaryota > Metazoa > Arthropoda > Insecta > Lepidoptera > Noctuidae > Mythimna > Mythimna ferrago. The sequence goes on along the minus strand of OU342683.1, from coordinate 3,498,338 downwards.
ATCACTAACTGTATTGATAAATTCAGGCACCTGTACTCATCTTACTGTACAATATGATACTAAAAAACAAGGTCAAACATACTATATAACTCAAGTTACATTAAGAACTAATAATGATTGGCTCTATTATGTCCTTTTAAGGGTAAATATGAGATTAACTGTGTTGTCTGGAAGTGAAAATCACAATAAAGAATTAAAATGATTGATGTAAATGAAATCATCAATACATTGGATACATTTGGGTCTCACGAATCCTATAATTGTCTCCCTGATAAATGTCATCAGATTTTAGGGAACTCCAATAAAACGATAAATGTATTACATTTAAATATCCGTAGTGTCACTATGAATTTCAACAGTGTCCTAGTATTATTGTCTTCCTTAAAAATAAATTGTGATGTTATATTTTTTTCGGAATGTTGGCTGAACAAAAACACTAATATTCCTATACTACCTGGTTATTCTACCTATCCGTCAACCATTATCCTGAATCAAAATGATGGTATAATTATATACGTTCGTTCAGATTTAGAACACGTTATTATGGAGCCGGAGTTTGATGATGCAAATTGTCTAATTTGCAAACTGGCTGATATAGTAATCATAGCTATATATAGGCCGCCATCTTTTCGGAAAATTGACAACTTTTTAAACAGTCTTAATACTGTATTATCCTCTATATCCTCATATAAAAATGTATTTCTGGTTGGCGATATGAACATTAACATAAGCCCAAGTAATAATGACGCAATTTATAACGAATACATGAATTTTACAGCATCACACGGGCTCTTACCGGCCTATACCTCACCTACCAGAGATAAGAGTTGCCTGGATCATGTGATGACTAGAGCAGAGAAACCCGTTTTATCTTTTATCATAGACAGCCATATCACTGACCACGTCCCAGTACTAGTTTGTATTAAAAATAAAACAAAACGTACAACGACTAAATCTGTATCGAAAGTAGATCTTCTTAAAGTTGTTTCGGAAATTGCAAGTACTGATTTCAGTCCTATATTGTCATCTAGCAACGCTAATTGGGCTGCTGAATTTCTTATTAACACTATTGCATCTATCATACACAGTAATACCTCAACTATTTGTATTCCTTCTAGACTAAAAATAATCAAGCCCTGGATCACCCCAGGACTACTAAGATGCATTAGAAATAGGGATAACATGCATAGAGAACATAAAAAGGCACCAGACAATTATATCTTAAAATTAACCTATTTACGCTATCGTAATTTTTGTAATAAACTTTTATACAGGCTTAAAAATAATTATGAAAAAAATGAGTTTGAGAAAGCGAAAAACAACCCTAAAAAGACCTGGCACGTAATAAATAATATAATCAATAAACAAACCTCTACATCACCACCTACGGAGTTGTTGTCTTTATCCAGTCTAGACTGCAAGTCTTCATTGAATTTAATCAATAGCTTTTTTGCAAATATTGGTAAGGAACTCGCGGCTAGGCTTACAAGTGTTTGTACGAAACATGAGTCATATGTAAGGGATAAATCGCAGGTGAATACAATGGTCCTGCTCTCTCCCGATTGTGCCGAAGTTGAAAATATTATTATGGGTCTTCGTTCTGATTCTGCCCCAGGATGGGATGGAATCGGTTCAAAGTTACTTAAATTAAGCAGACAGACTCTTGTGCCCCTCATCACTCACATATGCTGTTTATGTATCTCTGAGGGAGTATTCCCGAGAGTTTTAAAAAGAGCGGTCGTACATCCTATCCACAAGGGAGGGGACAGAGGCAGTGTCAATAATTACAGACCTATTTCGGTCCTACCGGCATTATCGAAGGTTCTTGAGAGGGTGCTCAATACTCGTCTCATATCTTTCTTAGAAAAAAATAACATCCTTTCCAAAAATCAATTTGGTTTTCGTAGAGGAAAGTCTTGTGAAGATGCGTTCTCAGCCCTGATAGATGATGTTGTTGAGACTTTAGATAAAAAGTCTAAGTGTCTAGGTCTATTTCTCGACCTGTCCAAAGCTTTTGACACTGTTTCTGTTCCAATCCTTCTAAAAAGACTGGAACAAATAGGAGTCAGAGGGCCTGCTCTGGCAATTTTTACGAGCTACCTGTCTGAGAGAACGCAGTGCGTTAAAATCGGAACATACGTCAGTGATGAGTGTGAACTGGCATACGGAGTACCACAAGGCTCCATTTTGGGCCTACACTTTTTTTAGTGTATGTTAACAGCTTATGTGATTTAGCGCTCCCATACTGTTCTATTTATACATACGCAGATGATACGGCCCTTCTGGTACATGCTGAAAGTTGGGACGAGGCTCGGATAAGAGCAGAATTTGTCCTTAGCATTGTCATGTCTTGGCTAACGGCAAACTCCCTGACTCTAAATGTAGAAAAGACCACCTTCATAACTTTTTCTTTGATGTCTTCCTTACTACCTGGCAACTCTTTTGTAGTCAAGGCTCATACTTGCAATACTAACTCGAACCAATGTTCTTGCTTTCCTCTGACAAGGACAGTCAGTGTCAAATATCTGGGCTTACTTATTGACGATCTCATATCGTGGAATGCCCAAATTAAGGTTTTGGTCGGCAGAGTGAGAAAACTGATTACTGTATTTAAAAATCTGCGGTATAGTGCTGATGCGGATATTTTACGCATGGTTTATTTTTCACTCTGCCAGTCAATATTAACTTTTGGCATCACGGTTTGGGGTGGTGCTTCGAAGACATTGATGCTACAGTTGGAAAGGGCGCAAAGGGCTGTCCTCAAGGTCATGACCTTTAAACACTACCGGCATAGTACCGCACAATTGTACAAAGAATGTAAGGTCTTGACAGTGAGACAGCTCTCTGTGCTAAAATGTACGTTGCGGAAACATGCTTTACTACAGATGGACTTCGTTCAACTGACCAAGCGTAGGGCCACGAACGTGTGCTCCATAGCAAGGCACAGAACAAAACTCGCAAAGCGACATTTTAAAATTCTAAGCAGTCGCATTTACAATTTTGTTAACAAAAAATGTTGCATCTAAAAATTAAATAAATTTGACTGCAAAGCTCGAGTCAGTAAATGGATCACCACCCTCGGTTATGAAGAGGTCGAAAGTATCCTCAAAACGTAGCTTTTTGTCCCTCCCCCTTTCCCAAATCCGACCCCCCCCCCGCCCAATTATCATCATACATACACTTACACACACAAAAACACCATCACACACACACTTATTACATACAACATCACTGGTGGTTTGCATGTTCAAAAAAAAAAAAACAAAAAACTTGTTTTCTTTTGAAATAACTAGGTTTCCGAAGATTCGATATATCTGCCTGTTTTAAATTTTAGAGAGCCCTGACACTCTTAACACAAGTTCAATCTTAGCTAGGGTGTCAGAGGTGTATAACTCGGTGCTTACTTACGATTTAACACATTATGCTTAATGTTATGTAAAGTACGGAGCCACTTGTAAAATTGTAAAACTGGAAATAATTTTTTTTTATTATTATTATTTTATTAAACATTTGAAGACATGTTTTTTTTTTTGGTGTGGAAAGTCGTCCAATGACAACCCCCGCTCTTGGGCGGAGCGGGAGATAGTGTCAGACTCTTACTGACTAAAAAACCCACCCCGTTCCTTCAAGCCTTCATACCGGGGCTCGAGTTCCCTTTCGGATAACCCTGGCCCCAGTAGGCTTCGACCCGGCTGGGTCCCTGCTGTTGCTGACAACTCCTTGAGATTTGAAGACATGTGACAACTACCACTGGGCACCTTAGGCCTGAGTCCCAGTGCAGCGATAACATTATAAGGCTAACTATGCTATGCTATATTGTACCTCAGGCACATAATATTACGCCTTATCCGGCACTAATTAACAAATACTAAATAGAATTTACATATGCAACAAACGAGTTGCAAGTTCATGGCTATCGTGACTGTGAACATTTATAATAAAAGCATATTGCAGTTTAACATATAACCTATTATGAAGTCACGTATTATCAGTTAGATAGTAACGTTCTTTAATCGTGTGTTAAATAAACTGTTGATGTTCATGGCCGCAATGGAATCCTCCATTATAGCCTACTCTTGTATCCGATGTTATCCGCTAGTGAGTAGCAGATCGCTGCTACTCACTAGCAGACCGAAGAGTATCACGGTGGAGCATACGGTAGAGGTTTGCCCCGCTTGGGCAGAGCACTGCTGTGTCCTCGTGGGGGCGATCGGCGGCAACAATCTCTCGCGCCGGGCCTTGGTATAGGCCATGGTCCGAAGCGAGAAGGAGTGGCAGGTGGTCGTCTCTTTCTGCGAAACAGTAAAGCTAGCAAATGAGGCGGCTGCATGCGCGAGGGAACGGCCCTAACGCCCCAGCCGCCGGGATTCCGATTCCGATTTCCTGTTCACGGCCGCCATGGAGGATGTCTTCAAGGTTCTGAAATCGAGAAAGCTAGGCATTCATGTCAATGGCGAGTACATCACTCACCTTCGGTTTGCTGACAACATTGTAGTCATAGTTGAGACTACGGAGGAGCTCAGCATAATGCTCAATGTCCTCAGTAGAGCTTCCAAAAGAGTGGGTCTTAAAATGAACATGGACAAAGTCAAAGTCGTGGTAAACATCCGTGTAGTACCCACTCATAACAAGATCGGAGACCCTACACTCGAAGGCCTCATCTTTTTCTGCTTCGTAGAAGGAGGTGACCCACAGATAAGGTGACCCATTCCCGATTCCTCTCGCTCCGGACCATGGCCTGAACCACATGAACCTTTTGATCCGGGAGTATGTGCCTTTGGGATTATTTTCTACTCTTAGTGAAGCAGTGAAGCCGCTGGCAGAGGCTAGTAAAATATAAAACTACCCAGCAATAGGTACGGTCGGTGCGGTAGGGTTACTATATACGAGTATACTTCCTGCTATATTTTACTTCCTTCACTGAATAAAGAATGGAGAACACCTTTGACATTCATTTTATGTAAATCAACTGCATGTTCCGTAGTTTGTACATAATAATTAAATTCATAAAAAAAGATGAAAGTAATTTTAAACACGAAAATTAAATTATAGTTTGACACGGCCTGCGGTGTTGTCTGCAAATGTTGTTATGAAATTATTATAGTATTTTAAATTACCTTTTTCCCGCAGCTTTACCCGCGTACGTAAAACATAGCCTATGTCACTCAGGAATAAAGCAGCTTTCTATCGGTGAAAAAATTTTAGCAATCGGACCAGTACTTTCAAATGTACAAAAAAAAAAAAAACTTTACCTCGTTATAATATTAGTGTGGATAAAATCGCCATGTTTAAGGGCCAAGCGCCCGAAAAGTGCCATAAAACAGTGATTTTCTGAGGCCTACTCCTCCGTAACGGCTAGGTCAATTGGTTTGAAAAAAATATATGTTTATTATAGATTCATGAACAATAATATCAACATTTGATTTTTTCGTGCATTTAATACTTTTGTCAAAAAAAAATATTTAGCAATTTCGCAACTTTTCGCAACTTTTCCCTACTCCTTCGAAACGGCTTGGACCTTTAGAAACATTTTTACACATAAAAATTGGTGGTTAAATATTCTTTAAAGTGAACATTGCATATGTAAATCAATCAATATCTCGCAGAGTAAATGGATTTAAAGCGCTTTCCGGGCGCTGCTGGCCGCAAATAAATGCACAGATTTGCGTACTGCCGCCTAGGCGAGTCCGAGAGTTGCGTTCACATAATTTCGGCCAGATGGTTCAAGGAACTATACGCCTTAAGTAAATAGGCACCATCATCGCGCTAGCCTTTTCCCAACTTTAGCTTGGGGTCGTCTTCCAATCTAACTGGACGTAGCTGAATATCCGTGTTTGACATGGAGTGAATGCCTATCAGACCTTCACAACCCAATTACTGGGCAACACAATACTCCTTGGATAGACTGATGATCTGACGTTTGACTACCTGTAACGACTGTCAAAGATCTACGGATGACAACCGGGACCAACATGCTTTCCGAGGTATGGGGTGTCAGTAATGTCGTAGGTAAACTTAGAAAAGTACATATGAATTGAAAAATTCACATTGTTACTTTCCCAGTTTCGAACCCGCAACCTCAAGCTTGAGAGACGGGTGCATTAACCAATGGGCTAACACGACATTTACGTATAGGTAGAAGCTATTACTTTTTTAAAAATTAAAATTGTCAAAGAAAGGATCGTAATACATTTTTTTACGCTACGTAGAACTATTCTCCGAATGTGCTACATCGTGTAAGCCTTGTGCTACGACGCGTAGCGAAGTTCTACGGCGCGTAGCAATGGTCTACAGCGCGTAGCTAGGGTGCTACGCGGCGGGATACATATTACATACACACCTATTAGGATATCGTTATCGTCATTATTTCAGCCGAAGGACGTCCATGTTGGACAAAGACGTGTGGTGGTCGTTATGGTGACACTTGGGGGAGCTCAAGTGTCACCATAACGACCGTATTCCCGCGACAGTCACTAGGTCATCGGTCCACCTTGTAGGAGGCCTTCCAGCGCTGCGTCTTCTGGTAGGCAGTCGTCATCCCAGAACCTTTCGACCCCATCGACCATCTGTTCCGCAAGCAATGTGCCCTGATGCTCACATATAATATCGTGCACTAAGGATGTATGTGTTTACTAAGGTTTTAGACCTATGATATATTATATATAAACAGGTACTCAAATGTATAATACATTTACTCAACAAGTCAATGTTTCCTAATAAAGTATATGAAAAGTTACTAACTGCGACCAATGGCTTCGCTCGCGTGATATAATAGAAAATTATCCCAAAGGAATTTACTCTTGGAATTAAAAAGCTGATGCTGAGCAGTGCTGGCCCAGTGGCAATGGCCCCGACTAACAAGTTATAGGACGTTGGTTCAAATCCAGCCAAACGCATTACTTTGTGTAATTTATTTCATTACCACTGCTCTCAAATTTCGATATTGAGATAGATTCATGATAGCACAAGTTTAAACCTTGGTTTTTAGTTGTTATTTTAGTTAGATAATCCTGTGTTCTTTTGTATAAATGATAAAATAAATAAATAAAAAAAACGGTGAAAGAAAACATCGTGAGGCAAATGGCATGTCAGCAACAGCAGGGACCCAGCCGGGTCGAAGCCTACTGGGGCCAGGGTTATCCGAAAGGGCGCTCGAGCCCCGGTATGAAGGCTAGAAGGAACGGGGTGGGTCTTTTAGTCAGTAAGAGTCTGACACTATCTCCCGCTCCGCCCAAGGGCGGGGGATGTCAATGCATGATTTTTCCCACCATAAAAAAAAAAATGGCATATCCTAAAACCAAAAATTCGAAGACATGTGTCATTCACCAACCCGTACTGGGCCCGCGATGGACTATGGCCCATTCCTTCTCCTAGAGAGGACGCCTCAGTCCCAGCAGTGGCAACATTATAAGGCTGACTATGTATGTATATGTAAGCTAATATATTCTAGCCTAGGCTTCGGCCACGTAAAAGTTATGTTCCAATGTATGTTCTCTTGGGACAACTTTCTACTGGGATAAAAAGTATAGTTTGTGCTATTCCAGTACATGGTCTACCCGTGTACCAAATTTCATCGAAATTCGTAGAGCCGTTCAAGCGTGAAGAAGTAGCAAACATACAAACACTAATAAACAGTCACCTTTATAATATTAGTGGGGTTTCGTTTTAATTAATTAAACCTAAAGCAGACGCTTTATATTGTGTTTCTAATTATGTTATTCAAAAGGATAAGGTTCATCATCATCATCAGCGCTTTTAATGTTCCCACTGTTGTGACTCAACCCTCCTCTCAAGGAGAGGTAATGGGCCGTAATCCACCACGCGGGCCCAGTGCGTGTTGGTGAATGTCACATGTCTTCGAATTTTTGGTTCTAGGACATGCCGGTTTCCTTACTATGTTTTCCTTTACCGTTTTGAGAGCACTGGTGAAGAAATAAATTACACAAAGTAATGCGCCTGGCTGGGTTCAAACCCGCGACCTACAACTCTTAAGTCGGGGCCATTATCACTCGGCCACCACTGCTCTCAAGGTTAAGGTTAATTGATATAAACTAGTGCTTGACTGCGATCCCACCTGATGGTAAGCAGTGATGCAATCGTTGATGGTGAGGCACACTAGTTTATTAAGAGCCTATTCACTTTAACCTTGATTAGCTTGTAGGTTAAAATTGTAAATAATGAAATGTACGTTTGTTTTCTGAGAAATATTACACACAGTTCGATAGTATTTGTTTGTAAAATGAGTCAGACAGTAATAAAGCACTAACGCCTTGCCTACGCCACGTGTTCGTCGGGAATGAAGACTTTGTAATCATTTATTCATACCCCATCAGCTATTAAGTCTGACTGCATTGTTTTTTTGGTTAACTTTACCATTCATTTTACAATTGGGTAGTTTTCAGGGTACCGTATGTATATATATATATATATATATTCGTTTTTTTTTTTCATAAAAAGGAACAGCAAATAGCTACAATAATAATATCGTACCGGAAGACGCAGCGTTGGAAGGCCTCCTACTAGGTGGACCGATGACCTGGTGAAGGTTGCGGGAAACCGATGGATGCGATACGCACTGGAACGTTAGTTGTGGCGACGCTTGGGGGAGGCCTATGTCCAACAGTGGACGTATATTAGCTGAAATTATGATAATGATGCTACAGCTACAAAATAAAACTTAGGTAGGTACCTACTACAGGTATACAAAACATAATTATGTACACTAATATTATAAAGAGGTAAAGTTTGTTTTTTTTTGTTTGTAGGAGGTAATCTCTGGAAGTACTGGGGTGCTATTCTCTAAGAAAACAGCCTTGAGCTCAGCGCTGGCACAGCGACGAGTCGTGAGCGCAGTACATTGAATTAACAACCCAATGCCCCTACATTGGATTGTTAATTCAATGTACTGCGCTCACGACTCGTCGCTGTGCCAACGCTGAGCTCAAGGCTGTTTTCTTAGAGAATAGCACCCCAAGTCCTATTGCTAAATTTTTTCACCGATAGAAATCTGCTTTATTCCTGAGTGACATAGGCTATATATTATGCACGCGGGCGAAGCTGCGGGCAGAAGCTGGTAATCAATATTGTAGCGCTCCCAGACTAACTGTGGGATACTTGAATAAATTTACTAGGATGACTAATCTTAGTATAAATGCCTATTGTTGTGTCAACAAAGCGGCAACGACACGACGGCGCACGTTGCCGCTTCGTCAACACAGTTTCATATTTTTAACACGCTCATATTTTAGCTTCACCTGTATGTTTGTAACCAACGCCTTTGAGCTCGATTTTGACTTACTTTGGGCGATCAGATTTTCTTTAAACTTTGCACACCCATCAAAGACTGATGACAATACAATAATCCGTTTTTTTAGTAATAAATAAAAATATAGTTAAAAAAACTTAAAAAAACACGCTTTCATAGCATATCAAATCTTTGTGCCATATTTTTCGTAAAATGAGAACCTCACGCTTTTTTCACAATGATATTAATATTTTTCGTTCATATTCTATATTGAAAATTATTTTACACTTTTTAATTTGATATGCTATGAAAGCGTGTTTTTTAGTTTTTTTAAACTATATTTTTTGTAAGTAAGCTTCACGCAGGCGTACACTAAGCGTATATTGACAGATACGCGTCTATGAAGCTAAGCGTTCATGGAGTAGGCCTAAGATATATCTGATGAATTGTTATAGCTAGACAGTTGAAATTTTCTTAGATGTTGTATTTCTGTTGCCGCTATGATAAAAAATAATAAATTAAAATAAATATTTAAATATTGCTTATAGCAACGTAATTTTTTTTTTCCGTTTTTGGCTACGTGTGCTACGGAACCGTTCGTGCGCACCTCCGGCTTGCACTTGACAGGTTTTTTCAAGAGTTTATTTTTAAGTGTTTTGAGACCAAATATGACATAGTTATCGTAGTTGACGGTACGTTTGGCGTAGTGATTGAGCGATTATCTGTTGCGCTTCGTTCGTCGGGTTCGATTCAGCTTACAGAGGCTCTACCATAAGCTCTCAGGCTCTTAAGGACCTAAATTGAACTGTTAAAGACCTATATACACCCTATATAGCATGCTTGACATTTTAAACATGCACTTACCTAAGCTCGTAGTTGACCACTATCTTACCTGACAGACAGCGACGATGTAGTCGGCGATGGAGCACGCTTGCTTAGTAGTAACCTATTCAGTCTTGAATTAAAAATCCCCAGGTTGTAGCTATCAGGAAACAGACTCGTACCTTCGCACAATTAATTAATCAATGATTTGTCTTATAAATTTTGTTAAAGCCTGCATAATAGTACTGTGCATTCTGGAATAGTACATTATGATATAAATAGTGATTACCGTCGAGGCGGTATTTAGACCGGAGCCGTGGCGTGGGTCTTAAGAGAGCCTAGAACGGTAATCATTAATTACTCACGTGTATCATACGACGTTTTTCAATACACTTGTGAAGAAAATAACTGTAAAACTAGTAAACTTTTGTGGCAGTAAAAATCTGTTTTCATATGCGGGGCGGGCCCATATTTTTTTTTCTTTGTGGACAACGCGCGCCTATCCTGATACGATAAATTTAATAACATTATGGCGGGGAAGAGGTCGAACAAAAACGTTTTAACTACATAATAGCACTAGAGCGTAATGGTAATCAAAATGTCACAGTTTGGTAATAAGTGCCATTATATACCTAAGTGCAGTGCAATAAGAGTCACTTTATGACCAAGTGTATTGAAAAGTTAGTTTATGGCCGTATACAAAAAGCAAACCATCGAAATCATAGTCACAATGGCAGCCTATATTTTGACGAATCAACAATGTTCATTGCACCATTTGTGCCGAATGTTATGAAAGTCTGACTTGTTGACAACTCAATGGGTTTTGTTGGTCGGATTGGAAAGCGGTATGTTTGTGTATGTTGTCTCTTGCCTGAGCCTTTTTGGCTTCGCACACGTCTATTTTGGTTTTTTTTTTTAGGATTCCGAACTTCAAAAGGAAAACAACGAAACCCATAAAGGATCACTTTGTTGTCCGTTTGTCGGTCTGTCAATACCTTTTTATCTCGGAAACGCATGGAGGTATCGAGTTGAAATTAATTCTATTAACTCAGGTCTGCGCTCCCTTGAAGCTGTGGGAAAATCAAAATTCATAGGGTAATTCCTATTGACTTAGAATCTTGCATCATAGCACAAGTATAGGAAAAAATCTGAAAATTGTAAATTTGTAGTTACATCACAAAATAAAAACACTTTTGGCGAATCGGAAAAATCTGGGTACGGGACCCTCAGTGTGCGAGTCCGACTCGCACTTGCCTGTTTTTTAAATATTTTTCTTATTGTTTATGTTAATAAAAATGTGACTAGTTAACATTTTTATTTTATTTTGCTGTTTGTCATGTGCGAATCTCAAATAAATATCAGCTACATTAAAAAAAAAATATAATTTTAAATCGAAGTGATGATTTTGTCATAGCTTGTCAATCATAATGCGTTATGCTAATTCCCTTGCCATTAGGGAATAAAGGATCTGTTTTTACGCACAAGTAGAGCTAAGTGTGCTGCGAGTATTGCAGTAGAATGCCATAGTTTGTGTATGTTCGTAATATCTTTGAATGTTTTGTTTCAGTAATTAAACAGTAAAGATTTGTTGCTAGCAAAAAATTATAAAATACAGGTAACCGGCATAAAATCAGCTACATGAAGCCCACTCACTGACGCAGGCAGGCGTACCTCAGGGGTTTATCTTGAGGCCACTCTTATATTTCCTTTTTTTTTTATATTATCTTTTTCCCCACCCTAAAGTCAGGGGTTTCTCAGGGATATATTTTGAGGCCACTGCTATTTCCTTTTTTTTTAGATATAATCTTTTTCCCCACTTTAAAGTCAGGGGTACTTCAGGGATCTACCTCAAGGCCATAGCTATTTCTTCCTTTTTCAACATTCTATCAAGTTGTTTATTTTTATCTTCTTACAACAAGAACTGCCTTCTTACTCTTCTCCTCCCCAACAGACATGCAAGACTTCGGCACGCTGTCCAGTACGACGGTGACAGAGGTGCTGATGCTGGAGATGAAGATGGCGCCGACGGCTAAGACTTACCTGGTCTCCGGCTATCCTCGCTCCATGAGAGATGTCGCCGAGTACTCTGATAAGGTAAGTGAAGTCATCAACACCATTCTGTTGCCCTTGTTTACTTAATTAAACTTAATGTAGAGTAGGGTACATAGCGATGGCTTAGAGTGAAAACCTCGGATATGCAATTTTAGGTAATTTTATTTTATTACATTTCTGAAAAGAAAAGTTCGTAACGCACAATCTTGTAGAACGCAAAATTTTGATTCGATACTTGTAACGCCATCTACGATGTTGCATGCATATCTTGCTCAAGTGAGTTTGGTGTGATTACCTCGCGACAGCGCGGCAAAATAAGCGGAAAAAAATTAAAAACAAGAGAAACAACCGTTGGAAATAAACCAATAGTTTTAAATATTTGAATGAAACATGTCTATGCACATAAAAATTGCATGATAATAAAGGTCTAATTTGGTTTTTTGTGCCTCCTGAAAAAGTACTTATTTCACAGTTACGAGGTATTCACTCTAAGCCATCAATAGGTAGGGTAGGGTAGACAACAGGGCATTCTCTACCAGTCAATCTTTGTGTATATTATACAAGACTAGATTTTGCTCGTGGCTTCGCTCGGGCACATAAAATTTAGCCTATGTCACTCAGGACTAAAGCAGTTTTCTATCGTTGAAAAAATTTTAGCAATGGGACCAGTGTTTTCAGATATTATCTTCTACAAACAAAAAAAAAATAGTGTAGATTAATAAAAATATTCATTAATCTTGATGTAGTGACTGCGGGACGCCCCAAAACGTTTTAGGAACAACTTTCATTTTGCATACAGGGAATTCCCTGTAATTTCCTAATAACTACAGCCTCCTCCTCCTCCTTAGACATTCACTCTTGACAGAGTGGTCGTGGTTGATGATATTGCATTTTCATTTGGCGAGTGAGACCCTCGCGATGCGTCTCCATTACAGCCTAGGAGTCTTTAAGTCAAGAATGAACAAAATAACAAACTAGGCAATTGCCCAGTGTGTATGTGAGCTCTATTGTCTACAGTTGTTAGGCCCACGAGAAATTTCTGTAAAGGAAACCCACGGTTCTAGACCGCAAAAGGCAACTGAAGAATACATGTGTGGTTTTAGTCAGTAAAAGTCTGACACTCAAGATCCTCTTCACGTGAGTTAAGGAGCGAGAGATACACCTTAACAAAAAATCGTCTACCACATAATTGCTTAGATACCATCAGGCGATGTAGTGGTCCTATTAATTATAAAGGAAAGAACATACTTAAAGGGCTTATTAGAAAAGCCCTTGTTATTTTATAAGTAAAATCTAAATAAATAATATTCATAAACAGCAAAGTTATTAGCGTTGGTTTATGTCCCAAAATGTCACTCAATTTAAGGAAATATTGTGCAGGCTATTGATTAATGAATGAATAAGTGACAATTATTAAGGAAAATGAATGAATAAGTGACAATTATTAAGGAAAAACACTGCCCGCAGTATTTTCTACTAGCAATTGTTATGTTTGATTGATTCTATGATGAATTTACCTTTTCGTGGTCAATTTTAGGATTTCGGTTTTATCTACTTTTGACTACAAAAATATGATCAGTGACGGGTACAGATAGAGTCCCATTTTTTTGGTACTAATTAAAAAGTAGGGGTGTATAGATTTCCTGTAAATTAAACTTGAATAAATAAATTATCATAGTATTTTAACCGCTGGCATAGGTTTGCACCGATGAGTGTTTTCGTGTCGTATTCGCTAGGGTTGTGTGGTTGCATCTGAGTACTCCATCTCTTTTAGCACTTCAATCCCCATAGGTGACAGAAGAGCTGACGAGATGGAGTATTTGGTCGTGGATGTGCGACTCTGGCGGAATAAAAGCGAGAGTGTTTGTCGCAAATATCCGATGTAAGTGGTTAATAGGTTAAAAACATCCGTAAAAACCAACTCAATCGACAAAATCGATTTAATCATTTATGCCATCTCTGGAGTGGCGACCGCGTACCGGAAAACGCAGCGTTGGAAGGCCTCCTTTAAGGTGGACTGACGACCTGGTGAAGGTAGCGGGAATCCGATGGATGCGGGACGCACATGATCGTTCGATGTGGCGACGCTTGGGAGAGGCCTATGTCCAACAGTGGACGTGTATCGGCTGAAATGATGATGATGATGATGATGATGCCATCCATATCCGATATTAGTTCCAATTCGCGAAGAAATCCAAATTGAAATCACTTAACTTATCAGATCTCACAATTTAGTTCACCATCTTGATAAAACAGGCTTATTTAAACTATATAGTCGATCGATAGAGCGAAGACAGCTAGGATAAAAATCGGTATATTTATGTCAAGGGCGAGCCAACGGCCAAAGTAACAATTTATAAAATCGACAGCCGCCATACATATGTTTTGTGTCGATAATTATTTCGTCGATCGTTCTGATGGCTTTTGATTTTCGTGTTTATTAGATACTAGCTTTTGCCCGCGACTTCGCCCGCGTACATATGCCTATGTCACTCAGGAATAAAGCAGCTTCCTATCGGTGAAAAATTTTAGCAATCGGACCAGTACTTCCGGAGATCACCTCCTACAAACAAAAAAATAAAAAACAAACTTTACCTCTTTATTGAATTAGTGTAGATTTATGTCGTCTCTCTACAAACTTACGAGTTTGATTCCTGTGGGAACATCTTTCTCCATCTCAAAACTCAAAATAAAGCTGAAAATACCATTAAGATTATCCGGTGGAAAGTCATCCAATGACTTCTACCATCCTAAAGTGGAAGGTGAGGTCGTGTCAAACTCTTACTGACTAAAAAACTCACCCCGTTCCTTTTACCCACGCAAAACCTTTTTAAGACCTGGGCTTAAGGGGCCGGCGGAGGATGAATTTCCATACAAACGTAATACCACGCTCATTTGCAGTTGGAGCATATTTCCAACATATTATGATGATATTTGGTTATAGACAATATTTATCTAGGTTCCTACGTCTTTCTTTTTAAAAAAAACAAAAAGAAATTTAAGCAAATTGTATTTCGCACTTTTTTATAGCGTAAATGGCAAAACATGCCATTTGGCTTTTCTTGTGTTAAAAATAACAATATTTCTAATATTCTCGACGTAGGAACCTAGATAAATATTGTCTTTAACCGAATATCATCATAATATGTTGGATATATGCTCCAACTGCAAATGAGCGTGGTATTACGTTTGTATGGAAATTCATCCTCCGCCGGCCCCTTAAGGTCCAAGCTCCCGAGAAGTGCTAATAAAACAGTGACTTTCTGAAGCCTACTCCTCGATAACGGCCAGGCAGTTTGAAATAAATATATGTTTATTTAGATTCATGACGAACATTATCAACTATTGTTTTTTTCGTGCGATTAATACTTTTGTCTAAAAAAAATATAACATTCAATAATTCACATTCGCAACTTTTTCCTACTCCTTCGAAATAGCTTCGGTCTTTAGAAACATTTTTACATATAAAAAAATTGGCGGTTTATATATTCTTCAAAGTGAACATAGCATAATAATATGTAAATCAATCAATATTTCGCAAAAAAAATGGATTTGAAAGTCAGCGGGGCTTTCTCCGGGCGCAGCTAGCCGCAAATAAATGCACAGATAGTCGTACGTCGTCTAGGCGGGTACGAGAGTTGTGACTATTTAATTTCGGCCAGATGTTTATGAAAATATATGCCTTAAGTTAGAAGAGTTACTTTTAGATAAAACTAACTCTTCCACACAATAGTACCCTCTTTACTACTTATGTAGTTACCATGTCACCACATAAGATCCTATCACCTAACGAAGCCGCACCCCTGAAGGCTTAACTTACTACACTACCATTCAGAGTTACGGTGACAATTGTACTACAATATGGTGCACACTGAAAGGTCAAAAGCCTTAGTGCTGGATGGTGTTGCAAGCCTTTTTATATGGGGATGTTAATTAGGTGAATTGAAATGGTGAGTCATCGGTTTTGTTGCTAGTGTGTTATGCAAGTCATCGGAAATGGTTTTTTTTTTGGAGTGGGACATTATTAAATAAGTTCTCCCGCTTTAGGTGAAGCGAGAGGGACTGTCAAGTTTTTATCGGGTAAAACCCACTACCATTTGCTCCCTCATTACTTAGTCTTTTGCGGTCCAGGGTCGCTGTGAGTTTGCGCACTATTTCGCAGCCCTGGATCGAAAATTGATTAAGCATGGTACGACCAAAGAAGTCAATCAAGGGTTCCATCCCGATTATTTGGCTTAAAACTGTTACACTTAAAAGTGTTAAAAAAGTTCCACGCGACCTCAAAGAGAAGTCAGCAAAATTGACGAGGCATAGTTAGAGCCGATGGCGACGCCTGCCAGGGTTGCGGAATAAGAGTCGGTAAAAGTATGAACTAAAAGCCAAGAAGTCATTTGATGACTTACTACGTTTTTTTGGTGGCTAAAATCATCCAAATGACATCCCCGCCCTTGGACGGAGCGAAATATAGTGTCAGACTCTTACCGACTAAAAAACCCACCCCGTCCCTTCTTGCCTTTCATACCGGGGCCGAGCCTCCCTTTCGGAACGAGACCTTTGACCCCAGTAGGCTTCGGCCCAGCTAGGCCTGTTACGGTACTTCCTACGTAAAAAAAATGGTTACCAGAGTGGCAGCGAAGCATCTGTCTGAAGGAACACTTTACTAGTACTTTTTAACGATATTGCCCATTCAGAAGATAAAATTATTTGATGTTCTATAAAAAAACATTCCAATCGTGTTTAGTATTGTGATGTCACTTAGTTGATAACTATCGTCAATACCGCTGCTTGTGTGATAGCCGGAGCTTTTAATGTCAAGGACTGCTATGGGTTTCTATAATGAGAAATAATATTGCGAATTTGGTACAGTAACATGTAAATTCAAGTCATCACATCGTTAGAGCTTCAGTGTTACGACTTTACAAGTATATGAGAGATAGAGTGATGAGTGTGTGAGTGTGCGCAGGAATTGCATGACTTGATTCCGCCATCGCAATTCTACCATCGGACAACCCGACGTACGGCGAATATTCACCCTTACGTTGTTGAAACCTCTACGGTCCGGACTAAGCGTTTCGCCTCGTCGTTTATACCGCGTACGTCGAAGGACTGGAACAGTCTGCCTGCTGCGGTCTTCCCGTCCGATTATGATTTGGGTGTCTTCAAGGCTAGAGTGAATAGGCTCTTAATAAACTAGTGCGCCTCACCATCAAAGATTGCATCGCTACTTACCATCAGGTGGGATCGCAGTCAAGCACTAGTTTATCTCAATTAAAAAAAAAAAAAAATATAAACTAAAAAAAAATATTAATTCTTTCGACTTTGTGATAAATAACTGTTATGTGTCATTATTACACAGTATATTAAAATATTCAATTGGATGAGGAGTTTTTCTATTGCAAAAAAAGAAACTAAAGTACAATCCTTACTAATATTATAAAAGCGAAAGTGAGTTTGTTTGTTTGTTTGTTTGTTACGTCTTCACGCCTAAATGGCTGGACACGCCACAATCATGGCGGTAAGGCCCCTCTTTGAGGCGTGGCTGGAAAGACCTCACGGCGTCCTTACCTTCCGCATGACGCAGGTCCTCACCGGACATGGTTCGTTCGGGAGTTTCCTGCACCGGATTCATGCGGAAGTGACGCCCGGGTGTCGCTACTGTGCGGAACGCCCGGAGGACACAGTGGAGCACACAGTAGAGGTGTGCCCTGCTTGGGCGGAGCATCGCCGTGCCCTCGTGGGGGCGATCGGCGGCGGAGATCTCTCGCGCCGGGCCTTGGTTGAGGCCATGGTCCGGAGCGAGGAGGAGTGGCAGGCGGTCGCCGACTTCTGCGAAGCAGTAATGTTTGCAAAGGAGGAGGCCGAACGCATCAGGCAACGGCGTTATCACCGCCGCCGCCGCAACCGGGATTCTGATCCCGATTTCCGGCCACCGTAGGCGCGGGCTTGCGGACAGTGAGCAATGGGTAGCTCACTGTCCGGCCGTCCGGTAACTGTGCGGACCAAGCCCAAGTCGTCGACGGTGCGCACTGTTCCCGCGCGCCTCAAGGAGTTGTCAGCAACAGCAGTGACCCAGCCGGGTCGAAGCCTACTGGGGCCAGGGTTATCCGAAAGGGCGCTCGAGCCCCGTTATGAAGGCTAGAAGGAACGGGGTGGGTCTTTTAGTCAGTAAGAGTCTGACACTATCTCCCGCTCCGCCCAAGAGCGGGGGATGTCAATGCATGATTTTTTCCCACCATAAAAAACGCCTAAATGGCAAAACCGATTTTGATGAATTTTGGTAGAGAGATAGTTGGGACTCTGGACATAGGCTAATTTTTTTACGCGGGCGAAGCCGTGGGTAAAAGCTAGTACAAAATATTCATGAATAGAATTACTGAAACATACTTGTGTTCCTCCATTTTCTACAATAATCATTTGAAGTGGAGAACTACTGGGCTACCGTGACGTTCAAAGTAAAATTGTTTTGTTCTTAATCCAGTGTGGGAAAGAGATAGCGCTACACAATCTGTATAGCTCTGTCTCTTACCCACACTGGGATAAGAATAAAACAAACTTACTTTAAATGTCATGGTAACCCACCTAGTTAAACTCTACTTCGCTACACTTTGATAAGTCTCATAATCTCATGTTAAAGTTGAGTTTGATATTTTTCAACTTCGAATTAATAATTCTGCTACCGGTAGTAGATAGGTCATTAAAGGATTGTTAGAAATAGTCGTTCATCGTAGTTTTTTGACGTTCAAATTAGGTTTATGTATTTTCTACTGTGTATTATATTAAGTTTTTTGTGTAAAAGTAAGGTAACATACATTTGACTAGTAATCAGCATTTTTGGAGTTTCTTTAAAGAGTCCCTGAAATTATCTAACATCTTGGTCCTTCGAGCCTGACAGTGAATTTACGAAAAATCTATGAAATTCGAATGCATGGGGAAACTAAAGGAACACGGGTGGTGGTTGGGTTTTATTCAGTCTGACATTTCATCTCACTGCGCCCAGAGCGGAAGAATTTATATGATGATCTCTCACACCAAAAGAGGATAGGTTGAGCACGTGTAATCCACAGTTTCCCTTTTAATTAACTTATGGGAAAAGCAAACTTTAAGAACTTGCGCAGTACACGAAACTGAACAAACTAACACAAACTTTTTTTTTCTGGAGACGAAAAAACAATCGGCCTCTCCATATTATTTGCCTAGTCAAGTTTCTTTTTCGTTTCCAAAAAAATCTTGTGGAAGGTAGTTCAGTTTCGTCTACTGAGTAAAACTCTTAAAGTTTGGTAGATAAAATACTCTTTGTTGTAAAATTACAAAAAGAACTTAAAATGATGATTGTACGGTGTCACAATAGGCGGTCGTATCGCTAAAAGCGATTTTTACAGACAACCTTTAACAGAGAAGTGGAAAAAAAATGCAAGTAGTTAGTGCAAAACGCGTATATGCGTTTGTGGCATATTAAGGTATGCCAATCCTTATCAGTTATCAAATTGAAACCGTTCAGCATGTAAATGGCTGGTGGAAGCAACCCCTAATTATATAATAATTCGTCACCCCCGTTCGCATCGTCGCGTGACACCCTTGTGGTTCACAGGTAATAGTTATCGACTGATAAATACGTGACCGTAATGACGTGTCCCGATGTATTTATTTACTTACACTATCACGTACATACGTCGTGTTGGAAAATTTGTCTAATTGGTAAATTATCTAAATGGAAATTACTCATTACGGACATACCAAATACTATCAAAAAACCGCAGGAGAACTAAGGGTCTAAAAAGACGGACCGCATTTCAACTGCAATCTAACCGCAAATTGCAGTTTAAGTGCAGTTTGAATGCAGTTACATTGCATACCCTCCCGCGCATGGTGTAGTTCGGATGCAGTCGGTGTGCAGTTCACACGACTGCAATCGGACTGCACGTTTGGTTTGCAGTTCTATTGCAGTCGTGTCAACTGCATTCAAACTGCACTTAAACTGTAATTTGCGGTTGAATTGCAGTTGAAATGCGGTCCGTCTGTTTAGACCCTAAGGTTATGGAAATAGCCCGAAGAATCGCTAAACTTAAATAGCAAATATAAAGTCGCCCACTGTGTCTGTTTGTCTGTACGAACGCAATAAACTCCAAAACAGACAGAAAGTAGACAGAGTAATTCATGAGGAAGGTTTAAGTGTATAATATAGTATAATATACATGCATATTATAGTAGAGAAAAGACGAGAATTTCTAGAAAGGAAAGATATGTATTTTTGGATTTTTATTTGTAATGAAAAACAAACTGTAAACTGATTTTAAAAATTCTTTCAACATTATAATAATACTTTATTATTTATTATTGTCCCTGGCCAGTTTTTTAAGCTCCCTAAATAGCTTTGTTTTTAGAAAACTTTTTGATTTAAAATCAAAAAACTATTTAAGCAAAGACAATCAAGACATATTATATATATATGTACACCGCTAAATTTTGATACCGGATCGACCCCCCACGGGATTAAAACGATCAAAATTTAACGGGGTGTATATATTTATTATACTTTCGCGCGGACAAAGGGACTATCAGAAGCTAGTAGGCTATATTTTTATGGTGGGAAGTACTAATTTCAAGCACCGAAGCACCTGTAAAAATCTTACCTTTGATACTCATAGCAATGTGAATCACATAGTCCTGAAGCCTATAATTTATAATTATACCGCGAAACATGACAGCGTGAAAAAAGCTGACTTTGGCTTTGAAAGTACAGATAATACTTGAACCTATAAATAAGTTTCTTGCCTTTTGTTAGGAACACCTAATTTGTCTTCTGATGTCATGGCTATTGAAGAACTACTCGGTATTTGGAATCAAGAAAGAAAATAATCATTTCACTTCACGTGAAAGCGGTGGCAATGAACTTGAGACCTCTAGAAGTTTTTTTTTTACAAAATAGGTACATAGAATAGAGTATTACATAATTTTTACTTCGAAAGCTATTTCCGAGAGCAGGGGCGTATTAGCTTTATCAATGATGCGGGGCCCGCAAGCTGCAAGGGGTTCCCTTGATATATATTCATAACATGTTATCCACAACCTTCAATTCTCTTATTGATGAGAGATGCGTAGTTAATGAATTACTAAATGATAGGATATTACATTTTTATAGCTCTTTCCGTTCGTTCAAGTATTCTCTGCATAAGATCACAATAAAAACTTAACTTTTCTTCTATTCCAGAGTACTCTAATAAATAAACGAGGTCATCATGTATGAAATCTATCCAGATAGTCTGGTAATTTCTGTCATAACCTATCGCGATTCCGTCTCATGCCTCTGCTAGTAAGACCTACGGTGTAAAAAAAAACCTCAACAACTTTGATGTAGGGCCCCTTTGGGACTAACTACGCCACCGTCCGAGTGGCAAATTATTATCAAGCTAATTTTATATAGGTGAAGTTTTGTATGTTTTGCTTGCTTTCTTTATTCTTTTATTACTCCTATCATTTACGTTTAAAAGGTTAAAAGAATTTGGATATGATTTGGCTCACGCGTAGACCATAACGTGGTATAGGACGATAGGTAATCATCTAATGGTTTCTCTCGCTCTAAGGCGGAGCGGGACGGGGTGTCAGACTTTTACTGACTAAAACCACACTTATGATCCTTCAGTGGCCTTTACGTCCTAGGACTACGGGTTTCCCTTTCAAAACTCGGCCCATGGCCCCAGTAGGCCTGGGCTCCGCTGGATATCTACGGTTTTTCTAACATCATTTTGAGGCGCATGTGGAACACTACGAGCCGTCCACGACTCGGGCTTGACTTGGGAAGATTTGGAACCTCATCGGCCCATCTTTCTGGGGGTTTTCTTAGTCTGCATTTACTTTAATTTGTAGCTCAATATAGTCCTTAATAATATATATGTCGTGGCCAGATTTTAAAAATTGATCACTTCATGATAATTATGGTCAAGTAAAAATGGTTTTAACATTGCGTATGCCGTAATTAGAGACACAATTAAAAAGTTATTGTGTCCCGCGTGGATCCACGTTCCGGCCATACAACGGGTTAAACGTCAAAGTTTGATTATATGTCAATCCTCGTTTGGCCTACTTTCTAGAAATCCTACATCAATTATAATATGGCTAAACGAGGATTGACCATCATATCATCAAACGTGAAAGTTTAAATGTTCTGGCCAGTTTTAGATGGTCATATCATGAAGTGATCAATTCTAAGATTTCGCCACGACATATGCAATCATATGAATGTTACCAACAAAAATAACCTCCCCCATCTCTTTCCCATCCTAGATCCAGACCATAAACGGCGTGGTGCTGGTGAGCTGGCGCCAGCGGGTGCTGGAGCGTCAGATCGAGTACGGCGCCCGGCTCGGCCACGTGGTGCTGAGCCTCGCGAGGATGGAGCTCAACAACTTCTACAAGAACGTCATGCCCGTGGCTGACTACTTCGACCAGACTAATATGCTGATTGCGGTAAGTGGAAACTACTTGGCCATATTGTACAGGGACGCGTAGCTTCAAAGACGCGTATTCGTCATTATACGCTTGGTGTACTACGTACAGAATATATACGCGTCTATAAAGCTACGCGTCCGTGGTCAGTAAGCTTTATATTTAGATATTATTATAACAGAAAAAGACACATCATTATAAAAATTTGTACAGTGGTATTTCAAAAGAAATTTCTTCCAGCAGACTTTATTTTATTTTAGATATAGCTAGCGGCGGAAATATAACAACCTTGTTGGAAGTTATATTTTCGAACCGTTTGGGGTTGAAACTCTTGGATCGTGGGGTCCGAGTGCTCACAAGTTGTTTAAAGATCTATCGAAACGTCTAGTTGACACTTCGCGTGACCCAAGGGCTGGCTTTTACCTCGGACAGAGGATAAGCATTGCCATACAGCGTGGCAATGCCGCCAGCCTTTTGGGCACATTACCAGTCGACAGCGATGTGGAAGAGTTTTTTGACGCCATATTTTAGTTTGATTTTAGTTAGTTGTAATTAGCGTAGGGTTTTATTATTATTATTTTTTTAATTTACTGTAATTATAGTTTTTAGTTGTGTATGTAATAAGTTAAATTGATTTAAAGTTAATCATCAAATTGATAATTTTTGAAATATAATCAAATAACCTTTTAGATATGTTTTATCTACAGGTTTGCCTTGTGCGGGAGTTGATTTAGTTAAGAAATATGTTTTCGGATTTAATGACTTCAGTGATTCTCGACTAAGTCATGTGGCATTTACGGCTCATTTTAGTCGTTTGGTCCCTGCTTTTTTTTTAATTGTTGATAGTCTTGCGCTTTAACCTATTTCAGCTGATGGAAAGTGAGTTGCGGTCAACGATGGAGCACGCTTGCCTAGAAGCAGGCTCCATCTCACCTTCTTCCCAATTATCATTCTTAAATACGGTCATTGTATGATTACTTATTAGAACCTAACAAGTACTAAACCAAATACTCTTGGTAAACTTAGAGGGCCACTCCAACTGATAATGAAAAGCCGTAACGTGAAACCCTTACTGTGAAATTCCTGTAAATTCGGTTTTTTCTATAAAATGTGGTGGCATCAAAGGGTTAGGCAGGGCGCAAACGTGTGTCTTGTGTCAGATACAAGCTAGCGATGAATATTTGATTTCTATTGAACCAGTATGAAATCACCCACTTCCTGCGCATATGTAAATATATTTTTTTGTCCAGCTTCTTCCACTTTACACATACCTTCTCATGACGATCAAAAAGTGTTCGGTGTCGGAAACTTAAAGTGTCTATATTTGCGCAGCGCCTTAGAGTCCTTAATGGTAGTAGGTTTTGCAAGGCTCCTGGACCCCAAGTCTATTTTTATAAATTCGTCATTCCAACACGATCCCATTGTCATTTTGCTAAAAGTTTGTAATCTGCTAATTCATAATGATCGATCATTGATCGGTCAGTGGTCTTTTAATAGAATTGTGATAGAATAATAATTTCGAGAATATTAAAACCAATAACTGCACAATAACGTTCTAATGGTCAAACACTGATCAAATAAACTGTCAAAGTTTTAGCAGATTACCGCAAACGTCAAATATTCATTTGTCAATATGTACGAGATTACCATTTTAAGCCATTTCTTTCAATGGAGTGTCAATGGTTGACCATTGGAAAGTCATAATGACGCCATTATATTAGTAGATTACCAAACTTGTCAAAATCGACAATTATGACATCAATGATAGACCATTCTGACACTATTGTAATAGCAGACTTGAGGCCCTGGTTTTGTTGGCTCTTACACCCAATAAGGTGTTGTGGGTTATTAGGTGAAATGATATTGTGAGTCATCAGTTGTTGCTTGTGGGTTACACAAGTCATCGGAAATGGTTTTTTAAATTAAATGGTAGAGGCTATAGTAGTACTGTGCCCCTCTTGGGCAGAGCATCGCCGTGTCTTCGAAGCCTCCTGGGGCCGAAAGGAAAACCCGGGGTCCTGGAATGCAAGACAATAATGGTACATGGAACCGGAGTGAATTTTAGTCGGTAAAAGTCTGACACGTCCTTCCGCTCCACCCAAGGGCTAGGGAACTCATTGAATGATTTCCCACCTAAACAAAAAAAAAACAGGTAGACCATAACCCTATATAGGTACGTATAACACATAGAACATATTTTTATCTCATAAGTATGTTCGCATCCATCGGATTCCCGCAACCCTTACCGGGTAATCGGTCCACATTGTAGGTGGCCTTCCAACGCTACGTCTTCCGGTACATGGTCGCCATTCCAGAACCTTTCGGCCCCAACGGCCATCTGAGATGCACAGGACCGTTCATTGTGGCGACACTTGGGGGAGGTTTATGCCCAACAATGGACGTCTTTTGGCTGAAATGATGGTGATGATGATGAAGTATTTTGTCTTTGGTCTATTTTCGACTTTTATTCAGGCAAAACCAATGGTAGAGACTAGTATACCTACAATACAGCTCAGGTTTACAATACCCGTGTAATCAGTGGCCTCCTGGTGCTATAACCTTCGTAACTCCTTACCCTTGACGAAAACGATTGTCTTATTTACTTATCTATTAGACCATTTGTCGGTCAAGGCTTGAACGGTTTTCGAAGGTTAGGGTTTAGAAGTGGTAGAGAGGTACCTGGGGCCCTCTGCTATTTTTATAAATACGTCATTCCAACACGATCCCATTGTCATTTTGCTAAAAGTTCGTAATCTGCTAATTTATAATGATCGATCATTGACCGGTCAATGGTATCGTAACAGAGTTGTGATAGAATGATAATATCGAGCATATTTAAACCAATAATTGCACAATAATGTTGTAATGGTAGAACACTGATCAAATAAGTTTAAGCAGATTACTGCATACGTCAAATATTCATTTGTCAATATGTACGAGATTACTATTCTGTGCCACTTCTTTCAATGGAGTGTCAGTGGTTGACCATTGGAAAGTCATAATGACGCCATTATATTAGTAGATTACCAAACTTGTCAAAATCGACAATTATGACATCAATGATAGACCATTCTGACACTATTGTAATAGAAGACTTGACGCCCTGGTCTACAAAATGACCATCCTGATGCTAAGAACTTTAGCAGACATGCTTCTTTTATTTTAAAATTGGGAATGTGAATTGCCCTGTGCAACAAGACCGCCTGTTGTACACATAATCTTTTTGTAAATGTTTGTCCTTTAATGAGCTAAGGTGTGCAATAAAGTAATAAATCTATACATATAAATAAAATTAGAGTGTCTGTTTGTAATATTGAAATAACTGCTTTTTACTACATGCATATACGATACATACACCAAAATAACATTTTTTTACAATTTTTGTCTGTCTGTTTGTTTGTCCGGGCTAACCTCTGAAATGGCTGGTCCGATTTTGACGGGACTTTTTTGGCAGGTAGCTGATGTAATAAGGAGTAACATAGGCTACTTTTATTTTAGAAAAAATAAGTCCACGCGAACGAAGTCGCGGGCACAACTAGTAAATAAATAAATAATAATGTGCTTTTTTATTTTTGTACCTACTATCTGACCCGGCGAACTTCGTACCGCCTAATAGTCAATAAATATAGTATATCTTTAATAATATAATATTATATCTAATAATATAATATAATATTTCACAACTATCACACAACGTCGTCTAGTCCCAAGCTAAGCAGAGCTTGTGTTATGAGTACTAGACAACTGATAAACATACTTATATATTTCTAAATACATACATATTATAGATAAATTACACTCAGACACAGAACAAATGATCATGCTCATCACAGTCATCACTTATACATTTGTCCTGGGTGGGGATCGAACCCACGACCTCCGGCATAGCAGTTAGGGTCACTAACCACTAGACCAACAGGCCTGTCCTTTCGATATAGTAAACTGATTGCGATTTTTTTTTTTTTTTTTTTTTTTTTATGGTGGGAAAAAATCATGCATTGACATCCCCCGCCCTTGGGCGGAGCGGGAGATAGTGTCAGACTCTTACTGACTAAAAGACCCACCCCGTTCCTTCTAGCCTTCATACCGGGGCTCGAGCGCCCTTTCGGATAACCCTGGCCCCAGTAGGCTTCGACCCGGCTGGGTCCCTGCTGTTGCTGACAACTCCTTGAGGCGCGCGGGAACAGTGCGAAACTGATTGCGATGAAACAAAGCCTAAGTAATATATCAAGTTACAAACAATTTTAAGGTATAAAAGTTATCGACATTAATTACATTTTACGTGATGCGCGCACAACGAATTTATTTATTTATTATTATTTATTTATTTTATACTAAAGAACAAATAAAACTGAAAAGAAAATGTTTTCTGAAAAAAAAAACATTGAAATTGGTTACTAAATAAAACAACAATCAGCATTTCAAATATTGCCATGGTAAGAATATGTCGCTATCTCTTTTGTACACTCGTAACTGGTGACGTTAAACAGTATGTGCATTCGTATTTTATTTAAATCTAAGTTACTCAATATGGAACGGATTTCATAAATTCTCTCTACTTACAATCTTTGATAAAGTTACTTTTGATACAAATAATAAAAAAACCGGGTAAGTGCGAGTCGGACTCGCGCTCTGAGGGTTCCGTACAAACTTAGCTATGAAAACATTTCAATTCCCGATTTGAGTTACAAGATTTTTCCGAATCTGAAAAAAAAATATTTTACAGATTTCAGATATTTTCCTATACTTGTACTATAAGACCTTGCTTCATGCCAAATTTCAGGATTCTAGGTCAACGGGACCATGGTACCCTATGAATTTCGATCTTTGAGAGTATAAAAATATACTTTTTTTGTGACATAAACGGCAGTATCTTTTCTGATCTTTTATTCATATACAGCTTAAAGGGATCGCATACTTGAGTATATGGTTTTAATTTCAACTCGATACCTCCACGCATTCTCGAGATAAAGGGTCTTGACAGACAGACAGACAGACGGACGGACAACAAAGTGATACTATAAGGATTCCGTTTTTTCCTTTTGAGGTACGGAACCCTAAAAATGCTGATAACTACCCTTGACGATCCACATTTTGCAATAACATACCCATTCACATTCCGGATTTGGCAACTCGTTGCTTTCAAACGCCTTTTCACGATCCACGCATGTTTTGTGGATGCCAAATCTTAATGGGCATGACTGGCATTTGAAAGATCGAGTGTGACTCTTGCATTTAGTCCGTAGGTATATTGATCTTTAAAAAGCAACTTCATCGAATTCACTGACACTTAGCACAGTCACAGAAAACTTTTCATAATGTCAGTCGATAGAAGATGACTATAGATGCTGGCGGGAAAAATTCCGAATCATTCCCGTCGAATACTTCGGAAGTATTCCGAAACTTTCGGAATATTTCAACTGTCAAAAAAAACCAGGAAAATCGACCTTACTACCTATTTCGCGCTTGGAAGTTGTAAAATATTTTAGGGGGCTGAGTCACCCGCGTCCGTAGGAGGATACCCATTGCTAGGCCCTACACGTGGTCCCCGGGTGGTGCTAATCAGGTGACACTAACTGGTGGTAGGTTTCGACCGACGGCTTGTGACCACCCACTGGGCAAAGACGTACCGTCAAGCGGCCTAGCCGTGTTTCGGTACGATGCCCGGCGTAGCCGATTCAGAGGAGTTGGGTCAAAGTGGCAGTTCCAATGCTTGCAGACCAGCCAGACTCATGCTGGTATTGACGTATCGGGAGACTAGTCGTGGAGGGTAGCGGGATCCGAGGCACGGTGCACCGCTGGCCGACCGCAGTTAGTTGAGGGCCCAAGTAATGTGCCAGCCACACATGAAAGGCTGCCCCGCCAACTAGCGAAAAATCCCGGAATGCGCCATCGTGCTGGTTGGCGACCAGATGAGAGGGCCCGATGGTCATTTCCGGGGGGGCTCGGGCGTCCCCGCAGTCTCCAGACTAGTACCCCAATGATGCTGTCCTGCCAGTACATGACTGAAGGTTAGCTGCATGGAACTCCATTTTACTTCCTTCTCTTCTCCTACCTCACTCTCAATATGAAAAGCAATAAAAAGAGATTTGTCAAACAGCGGCTGCACTCCCTCTCACTTAAAGTGCACCTCTGCAATATTAGAGGGCTGCACTCCAATCTCGCATCAGTCCATCATCACCTGGAGACTGAAAAACCATCTCTCTTTTTTCTTTCGGAGACGCAGATACGAAAACCGTCAGATGTGTCGTACCTGTCTTACCCAGGGTTTACCCTGGAGCACAATTTTAAACCGCACGCTGGAGTGTGTTTGTACGCCCGGGACGACATCTGCTATCGGCGTCTCCGCAACCTTGAAGATTCCAGGTTCTCAACGCTTTGGGCTCTGGTGGACACAGGCATGGATAAAATTATCTATGCTTGTGTCTACCGTTCGCACAGTGGCGATCAGGAGACGACCGGGCTCATACAGTACCTTAGTGAGGCGGCGGATGCGGCTCAGCAGAGGTACCCTTCTGCACAATTGGTGTTACTGGGGGATTTTAATGCACACCATCAGGAGTGGCTCTTCCCATACCAGTGCACAGACCATGCTGGTCGAGAGACGCGAAAGCTTGCGCTAGCGTTAAATCTCACCCAGCTGGTCCAGGGAGCAACAAGGGTGCCGGACGTTGATTCGCACACGGCCAATTGCTTGGACCTTCTGCTGACAACAGATCCAGACCGCTATTCAGTGGCAATATCATCACCGTTAGGTAGTTCCGACCACTGTCTGGTGAAATCTGTATCAGTTTACTCTCCGCCCGATCCCAGCCCTAGAGGCACCAGGCGGGTTTGGCGATACAGGTCAGCAGATTGGGATGGCATGCGATCTTTCTTCGCATGTTATCCTTGGCAGCCTACTTGCTTTTCTTCGGGAGATCCATCGTCGTGCGCAGATGCTGTGACGGATGTTTTGCGGCGGGGGATGGAGTACTATATTCCATTCTCCGACGTAACCATGTCTGGCCGGGCTCACCCTTGGTTTGGTGCGGAGTGTGGCCGCGCTAACGCGCTCAAGCACGCAGCATATCAGGCATGGGCCGACGCTCGTATGCGCAAGACGAATGACGTAAGCCAGAAGAAGAGAGCTTTCAACAGAGCTGCCAAGTCTTGCAAGAAGGTGATGCGGAGGTCTCGGTTCGACCACATTAGCCGCATCGGGAACAAACTAGCTTCATACCCTGCGGGTAGTAAGGCGTTTTGGTCCCTGGCTAAGTCGGTTGAATCGAACTTCTGCCGCCCCTCACTACCGCCACTGCTGAAACCCGACGGGTCGCTGGCACATACCGCATAAATGCAAAAATGTTGGGAAACGCCCGGGACACCAAAGGGCTGCTTTGACCGCCGGCGAGCGCTACTTCTCTAAATAACACAGATCAATTTTTTTCGATAACATTTTAGGTCAAATACTTAGGGGTCATGGTCATTGACTTTAGGAAAAGCGTGGGGTGCTCGATTCGACTCTTACGAAACATATGGCACAAAGCGCCCCACCCTTTTTTACAATATAATATTAATATTTTTCGTTCAAAGACACAAACAAAACAAACATAGAACAAACAACAACAAACACAAACAACAAATTCAATGTATGTATTTATTGACTGGGCTATTTACGCGTAATGTTTTTATTGACTTGGTGGGCTATGCGACTCGCGAATCAGAGATCTCTCTCAACCGACTTGGGAATTTTGTGTAATATTTAATCATTTAAAAAATACAAACATTCAGTAGGTACTTTTTATAAGGTTCTTCTGTTAAACAATGATCTCTATCTCTTAATCAACTTTGATTATTGAATCCGTGTTGACTACATCAGATTTCACTATATCCTAATAATTACCCAAGTCGTTAAACTTATTAGACAGACTAACCCTTTTTTAAAAAACAAATCAAATAATGCTAGACCTGGTTTTTTAATTCACAACTGACATTTATAAAAATAGCATTCGATTTCGAAATAAGTAAGTAGGTACCTACCTAAAAACAAAAGAATAAAAATCCTGTTAATCGCAGGCTAACATTAATCAATCCCATTTATATTAAAATAAACATTTATATTTTACTTACGTATGTGCCACTGAACAATTATTAACTAACAAACACGTTTATTCCGATTGAATTATTCCGGCAATCCGGCGAAATATTCGGTCGAAATATTCGGAAACATTCGGAAACAATCGATTGCGGGGTACGAATCTTTCTCGCGGGGGGGAAAACTTCTCCGGGGAGCATATCCCCTCTTACCGCACCCCGCACCGCTATCGCCAGCACGCACGACTCGTGGCAGTCGGGCCCGCGCGCGCGTCGCGGCGCCAGTGTACAAAGTACTCTGTGGCCAGCGCTGCAGCAGCGGTGGCGGCGATCGACGATCGATGCAAAATACAATTTTTCAGCAAAAAAAAAAAATCTTAATTAACTCTTTGAATGTCGTAATTAGAGACACAATAGAAAGACAATTACCTTATGTCGGACTGTGTAACTTAAGACATTCGAAAGGTTAAATTCATTTTGAATAATTCCGATTTAAAGAAACTTTCCCAGAAGTATTCCGGAATTATTCCGAATGTTTCAGAAGTTTTGCAACTATAAAGATGACATAGAATGGTTTTAAATTTTTGATTTAGTGTTATGGGGCAAATATTCAAATATTTATTTTCTACTAATTGAGATCTTATCGTATACTTTCAGTAAGAACATATGTACAATAATTCGTTCATTATGTTCAGACTTTACGACTCTGAAGGTAGGTTTCAGCCCACCGTCTGAGTTGTAGTTATATGTACCTATTGTTGACTTGTGTAGTTTATTGTTATTTATTTCTTAGGTTTGTTTATTTTGCCATTTTAAGTACCTACCTACATCCTTGCTAGCCGATCAACGTCGTCTGTTGACGGCGACTTGTACACGACCCAGCATTTTGGTGAGCGCTGGTCTTTTTGGACGAACGATGTGACGAGAATTTTTGAAATCGGCGGTTTTTGAGTTTATTAATTACAAACTATACACACACAAAAATAAAAAAATCCATCTTTATAATATTAGTGTAGATAATGTTGTTTTGTTATTTTTTTATGGTATCCGCCGTTTTTCACGCAAATAAACTCTTTTTCTTTCTTTCTTTTGTGTTCATGCCCCGTACCCTATTAGCTAGTCCAACGAGGTTTCTTTATATTTTTCAACTAGCTGTGCCCGCGACTTTGTTCGCGTTGACTACAGGATTTTGAATTTATTTTTTCTAAAATAAAAGTAGCCTATGTTACTCTTTATTACATCAGCTACCTGCCAAAAAATGTCCCGTCAAAATCGGTCCAGCCGTTTCAGAGATTAGCCCGGATAAACAGACAGACAGACAGACAAAAATTGTAAAAAATGTTATTTTGGTGTATGTACTCGTCCCGTATATTTATTTATTTTTATGCATGTAGTAAAAAGAAGTTATTTCAATATTACAAACAGACACTCCAATTTTATTTATATGTATAGATTACTATACCGTTTTTATTTTATTACCGTTTAGTAAACATGTTGTTCATCGTGTTTATTTACTTTAAGGACATTTACGATGATTACAATGTACTCTTTATCATTCATAACATTTTGGTTGAGTCATGCACACGCTCTACTTAGATGATTGAAAATGGATTCGTAGCCATTCATTTGGAGTTTGATCTATTTTGTCTTTGGTCATTTTGTTTTTACCCAATTTCTATTGCTTTTGAGAATTTTTGTGGTGAGAAAATCATCAATGATAACCCCAACTCTTGAGCGGAGCGGGAGACAGTGTCAGACTTGTACTGACTAAAAACCCACTCCTGTTCTTTCGTGGCCTTCCCTGGCCCCAGTAGGCTTCAACCCAGTTGGGACCCTGCTGTTGCTGACAGCTCCATGAGGCGCGCGGAAACTCGGTCGGCTCGGTCCGGACAGTTACCGGACGGTCGGACAGCGAGCTACCCATTGCTCGACGTCCGCAAGCTCGCGCCTACGTGCTTTTGAGGATTGATTCATCAGTTAAAAACAATCGTAAGATAAGACTAGAACTTTTCCCGCTACTTTGTCTGTGTTTTGAGTTAGAAAAACATTCAATGACATTTCCTGCTCTAGGGTGGAGCGGGCGGAGTTTTTACTCATTAAAACCCATTTACAGCTGCCACCATGGATATTGAACGCTCGGCGTCAGAGTGGGGATCGCTTTGCGCATCATACATTGGCGAGCCAATCGTCGTCGTTGTTAGATACATGCTGCAAGCGCAATGAACGAATCACGAGTGTCGTCTATGACGCGATGCGCAGAGAGCCAATCACTGACGCTCCCCGCCCCCGCGTCTCACGTCGCACCACCTAAAGAGACCCGATTTTTGACTTCTGCGCTACTTGAAGCCAGCGTTCAATATCCGTGGTGGCAGCTGTATGTTCCTTTGCATTTTAGGGGCACGGTCTCTCTTCCAAACGCTCATGCTGTGATGCAGCGTAAATGAAAGGTATAGGTTCTGTGCCAGCGAGGTCGAAACCTGCTGGCCTACTGGGGCAATGAGTTGTGCGAAAGAAAACCCCGAAGCCTTGGAACGAAGGCAAATAAGGAACTGGAGTGGGTTTTAGTCGGTAAAAGTCTGACACGCCTTCCCGCTCCACCCTAGAGTGGGATAAACCATTGGATGATTTCCCAGCCAAAAAAAGCATTATTAATATCTTTCTTAGATTAATTATGTATTATCAAAATAATCTTTCAAAATGTAATCGCAGTTACCAATACTTAGATATCAAATAGAGCAGTGCGATAAACACTGGGCTGTAAAATTGGATATGATATAAGGTGTAAGTATAATCTTAAAATATCTTGCCTAAAGAGTCTTATTAATTAGGGATGACAAGATTAACATTACGGAAGATTTTTATGTTAAGATCCTTCAGAAACTAAATAAGAAGAAGAATAGATTTAAACATTTTAACGTCAAATAAAATTAAATCGTTGATCACATCAACATTCATTACGATACTGGCTTCTGCTATCGGTTTCGCCCGCGTTTAAGTAAATAGAAAATGATCCGAAAGGAACATATAACACGAGTTAAAAAGTACCCTATGTGCTATTATAGAACATGGTCTACTCGTGGGCCAAACATTTAAAACCCTTCAGCAGTTTCAGCGTGAAGGAGATACCTACAAACACAAATATACCTACATATAAACATACACACAAACTTTTTGTGATTATTTACTAAGATATTTACCTAAACCAGGATAGCTATGTGATATGTCTATATTAATAGTTCAGCTACTCTACAAACAACTATAACAACGATTATTATGAATGTTGGATTACTTCCAACGATATCTTTCCTGTACATATCTTCTCATAATAAACAAATGTCGTAATCACACAGATTATGCATGCTGCATGTATAATTATGTAGATTTTGGCAAGTGGACAGATATTTCGACAGCTATCATATCGGCCCATTAGCTCAGTTGGTTAGAGCGTCGTGCTAATAACGCGAAGGTCGCGGGTTCGATCCCCTCATGGGCCACGATTCTCTTTTTTCTTTTTTTTACATTCTTTAGAAAATCGTTACATAAAGCTACGTAATTAAAAAGTCTCCAAGTACCTACCTGAATAAGAACTTGTTAATATATCGTTGGTGTTCCTCATAATCTATAATATAAAAATGAATCGCAAAATGTGTTGGTAAGCGCATAACTCAACAACGCCTGGACCGATTTCGCTAATTTTTATTTTGTTGTGTTCGTTATTATGAGGAGAAGGTTCTTATGGGAAAAAAAAATGAAAATTAGGGTAGTGTAGGGTAGTGTAGGGTAGAGTAAGTTAGAAGAGGGTAGAGTAGGGTAGAGTAGAGTAGGGTAGGGTAGAGTAGGGTAGAGTAGGGTAGAGTAGGGTAGAGGAGGGTAGAGTAGGGTAGAGTAGGGTAGAGGAGGGTAGAGTAGGGTAGAGTAGAGTAGGGTAGAGTAGAGTAGGGTAGAGTAGGGTATATTAGGGTAGAGTAGGGTATAGTAGGCTGAAGTAGGGAAGAGCGGGAGTGAAGCCGCGCGGGTACAGCTAGTAATAAATAAAAAATGTCAAATAAAATTTTTCAGGCGAAAAGGCTTATAATTATATACACTACATTTTTTTTATTAATACAAATATTTAAAGGGCTTATTAGAAAAGGTCTTGTTATTATTTATATAAATTCTCAATAAATAATATTCATAAACACCAAAGTTATTATATATCCCAAAATGTCACTCAATATATGGAAATATTCTATGAATGAATAAGTGACGATTAAAATGAAAAACCATGGCGCGTAGTATTTTTAACCGACTTCGAAAAGGAGGAGGTTCTATGTTTGGCTGAATGTATGTTTTTTTTTTATGTATGTTCACCGATATCTCGATCAATTGTGGACCGATTTTGAAAATATTTTTTTTTATTGAAAGGTTATACTTCCAAGTTGGTCCCATTGAAATGTTGTTATGATCTGATCATGAACTTCGAAGATATGGCACAAAACTCCTCATAGGATCACAGCAGAACTGTCGTAACAAGTAAAATTGCTTTGTTCATACGTGTAGTCGATGACTGGCTGAAGGAAAAGGAGGAGGGGATGTATCGGACTGATCTGATGATGAAGCCAGAAGGTAAATTAATGTAATCTAACCGTGTTTGGGATTATTAGAATCGTTATGAGATGTGCTCTGGCTATAAGGTATTTAAATTGGCTGAGAGGTGCTTTTTAGTGGCGGTACCATAACTAAAAAGTGTAAAATAAAAAGCTTTTACAAAAAAAAGTGAAGTGAAAAGTGAGTTGAAGTCGGTTGTATTTTTTTGTAAAAAGTTTTTTTCAGTAGCAATTTTAATGAATGATTGATCCAAATATGAGTTTACGTGGACAATTTTGGGATTTCATTTTTTTACTTTTGACTACAAGAATATGATCAGTAATAGGTACGGATAGAGCCTCATTTTTTTGTAGTAATTAAAAAATAGGGGAGTTTATATAAATAAAAGAAGTAATTATTTGATTGACATATCAAAGCACAGCCGAAATTACTAAGACTAGTAGCGTGAAATTTTTTACGAAGCTTTCTTTTATGACGTAGTCGAGCACTAAGAGTGGATTTTCTAAAATTAACCCCCCTTAAGGGGCCGGCGGAGGATGAATTTCCATACAAACGTAATACCACGCTCATTTGCAGTTGGAGCATATTTCCAACATATTATGATGATATTTGGTTATAGACAATATTTATCTAGGTTCCTACGTCTTTCTTTTTTAAAAAAACAAAAAGAAATTTAAGCAAATTGTATTTCGCACTTTTTTATAGCGTAAATGGCAAAACATGCCATTTGGCTTTTCTTGTATTAAAAATAACAATATTTCTAATATTCTCGACGTAGGAACCTAGATAAATATTGTCTTTAACCGAATATCATCATAATATGTTGGATATATGCTCCAACTGCAAATGAGCGTGGTATTACGTTTGTATGGAAATTCATCCTCCGCCGGCCCCTTAAGGGATGAAACGGGGTCCAAAGTCTTTATGCAGAAACCTATTTTCGAGTGAGCGAGGCCGCTGACAGAAACTAGTTTCAATATCAAAAGCAAACGATCAATATTAGAAACGACACATTTAATTAAATAGATACCTTAAAGCTTGTTCAGGCGCCACAACAGCGTATTAGTGTTAGGGCCTGTGCACACCACGTTTTTTAAAAGCGCCGTTGACGCGAGTATTAGAAATGTGTGTCGAACGGTGCGCTTTTATCCTATTAAAGGTGTACAGCCCCCCTAGCCAAGTTACAACCGTTTCGCTTGCGCCGAACGCTTCGAGTTGACCTTGCCGCCAATTCTTTTATTCTGACCACGTGACTGAGCGTTAAGACGACGTCATTCCCGTACATTTGAAGCTTTCTACAAGCGTGCAGATTAGCAACTTGGCTAAGGGTACAGGTTCGAGTGCGTATCGCTACAAATGCGCGTCAACAGCGCGTTTACGTTCAGACCGGCATCTCATGAGTAGGCACTTGGTAATTGGTATATACTACAACGCAAATCTTCATATGACCACCGGTGGTGCATCGCCGTTGTGTCAGCAAATACTCCGTGCTCCACCGGTGGTACACGACGGTCTAGCATAGCATAGCATAGTCGGCCTTATAATGTTCCCACTGTTGGGACTCAGTCCTCCTCTCTAGGAGAGGGAATGGGCCGTAATTCACCACGCGGGCCCAGTGCGGGTTGGTGAATGTCGTCTTTGAATTTTTGGTTCTAGGACATGCCGGTTTCCTCACGATGTTTTCTTTCACCGTTTTGAGAGCAGTGGTGATGAAATAAATTACACAAAGTAATGCGCCTGGCTGGGTTCGAACCCGCGACCTACAACTCGTAAGTCGGGGCCGTTACCACTCGGCAACCACTGCTCGCCGGTCTAAAAGTGTTAAAAACCTTGGTGTACACAGGCCCTTACTTGAGGAGGACTCGAAGCTGGTCTTACTAGGCGGGTATTATCCAAATTGTAGGTTATTATACAACGGCCATTTGCATTTGTAATGACAAAATCGCCGGTTACCTGCCCCTAGCGATTGCAGGAAACCGCTTATGTTTTAAGTATCTTTCGAATATGTGTTTAACGAGTTATTGATTTAGGAACCGTGGCTAGTTTGTGTATTATGAACGTCAATATTGATTAAAAATTTAAAACTGCGGAGATCGTACTCGAATACTTAATTTAATATTTTTTTCGAATTTGATTAAAGAGATCGAAAAGTCTAATAGAATAGTTTAACTTGGATAAGTGATTAATAAAAATGGCGTAGTTAGTTCTTTCTTCTGGACATTAAAAAAAAACTTTTTACAAAAAAAAAATACAACTGACTTCAATGTTAAAAAAAAAACTGAAAAATAACTTTAATTTCGGAAGTCGGTGTTTCTATAATAGTTTTATCTCTTCGTTATTTAACACTTCCGAAATTAAAGTTATTTTTGATTTTTCAGTTTTTTTTTTAACATTGAAGTTGGTTGTATTTTTTTTTGTAAAAAGTTTTTTATTTTACACTTTTTAGTTATGGTACTACCACTAAAAAGTACCTCTCAGCCAAACTTAAATACCTTATAGCCAGAGAGCATCTCATAACGATTCTAATAATCCCAAACACAGTTAGATTACATTAATTTACTTTCTGGCTTCATCATCAGATCAGTCCGATACATCCCCTCCCCCTTTTCCTTCAACCAGTCATCGACTACACGTATAAACAAAGCAATTTTACTCGTTACGACAGTTCTGCTGTGATCCTATGAGGAGTTCTGTACCATATCTTCGAAGTTCATGATCAGATCATAACAATATTGCAATGGGACCAACTTGGAAGCATAACCTTTCAATCAAAAAAAGAATTTTCAAAATCGGTCCTCAATTGACCGAGATATCGGTGAACATACACAAAAAAAAGCATACATTCAGCCGAACATAGAACCTCCTCCTTTTCGAAGTCGGTTAAAAATACGTTGCCCCTCACTAGGAATTAATCCTGTATCATAATGGATTAATCTGTAAAATAAAATATTTATAAAAAAATATACAACATTAGATTAAGTATCTATATGCCAAACCCGAAACACGTGTCTGGTATTTTTATGTACCAAATTTCATAACTGTATCATGAAAAATGACAAAGTTATATATTTTTATAAGTTACCTGGTTGTCTGCACACGTGTTTACCGGGCCGTCCAGGCGACTGAGGGGTGGTTTTGCTCCCGCATCCTGATGTGTGCTGGCGCCTAATGCCCACTATGACCTGCCGTAACCTGTGTTGTACTTAGTGTCAGTGGTGTCAAACCTGTGAACTTTTTAAATATTTTTGGAAAACAATATAACGTGGCGTAAAAAATATTGGAATCGATTCAGTTACTTATTCTGCTGAACACACTATTATTAGGTTTCGTATATACTTAAAATAATATTGTAAACCTACACGTGGACAAAATAATTGTAGCTTTTGCAAAGGGTATCAGACACCCCCTAAAAATCTGGTTTTGTTATTTAAAATCGACTTTCGAAGTAGAGAAATTATATTTTAGAAGTTCCCTCGATGTCTCCAAGATACCATCATCAGTTCCTTACCTGACGGCCCGAGCTAGGATACCCTTTAAAAAAAAAAAGAATTTTTCATATCGGTCCAGGTCCATCTTCTAATAAATTGAGGAACCTACAAAAGCAATGAATAAGAAAAAAAAAAAGACGTGTGGCACTCGGGGACTGCCGCGGTAAAGCTATTGCATAGCATTTTTATCAACTTATGCAATTATAATTATTTATTTATTTTATTTATGCAGTATTCTTTTTCCTTTGTTTTTTTTTCTTTGATATTAATTGAAGTTACACTTTCACACATTGAATTGAACTTTGATTGATTGTTCATTCATTTGTTTTCTTATCGATCACCACGCTCAAAAAACAAATGACTGGGGGGGTGTTAGGTTATTTTCACGCTCAAGGCCCGCGATAGAAGCTATGCAATAGCTTAAAAGACGTGTGGCACTCGGGGACTGCCGCGGTAAAGCTATTGCATAGCATTTTTATCAACTTATGCAATTATAATTATTTATTTATTTTATTTATGCAGTATTTTTTTTCCTTTGTTTTTTTTTTCTTTGATATTAATTGAAGTTACACTTTCACACATTGAATTGAATTTTGATTGATTGTTCACTCATTTGTTTTCTTATCGGTCACCACGCTCAAAAAACAAATGAGTGGGGGGTGTTAGGTTATTTTCGTTACGGAATTTCTGGATTCGGTCTCCACGCTCAAGGCCCGCGATAGAAGTTATGCAATAGCTTAAAATATGTAAAAGATTTTGATGAATTAAGTACCTCCACCTTTTTTGAAGTCGATTAAAATGTCTAACTTTGACCACATGACACTTTGCTAGTAGAGTATCGGTTCTTGATCCAATTAATCGTCTTTTTGACAAGTTTATCGCTGAAAACCTTTGTTCAGACTCAGAGGCTCTGATGAAAATCGTCAATCGTCAACGGTAACTGTGGTGTATTAGCTGTGTGGGTAGTCGCAAGCATTGTGACATAATGTATTTATAATAATATAATAATATTCCACAACTATCACACAACGCCATCTAGTCCCAAGCTAAGCAGAGCTTGTGTTATGAGTACTAGACAACTGATAAACATACTTATATATTTCTAAATACATACATATTATAGATAAATCACACCCAGACACAGAACAAATGATCATGCTCAACACATAAACATTTGTCGTGGGTGGGAATCGAACCCACTATTTATTTATTTCGAGAGAGACTCTATATTAATTACGAGTCATTGGCCATCCGGCGATTGACTAGAGTAGTTGTATTATTGTTGTGCGAATATGTATGACACTCTGCTAGTGAGCCGTAAAATACTCCAGAACGCAGTACAATACAGTACCTAGCTGTTAGGGATAGGTTTATATATTAGGTTTTTGTCCAGCCATTGATATCATTCAGATAAATTCACAACACCCATCTACAAAGCCCGGTACAGACGTAGGGTAGCCAGCGTTTCTGTTAACTATTTTACAAATTGAAGCTTGGAGAGTGTGCGCAGGAATTACATGACTTGAATCCGCCATCACGTTTCTACCACCGGACAAACCGACGTACAGCGATTGTCAATCCTTACGCTGTTAGCACCGTTACGGTCCGGAATAAGCCTTTCACCTCGTCGTCGTTTATACCGCGTACATCAAAGGATTGGAACAATTTGCATGCAGCGGTCTTCCCGTCCGATTTTAACTTAGGTGTCTTCAAGGCTAGATTGAATAGGCTCTTAATAAACTAGTGCGATTCACCATCAACGATTGCATCACTGCTTACCATCAGGTGGGATCGCAGTCAAGCACCAATTTATATCATAAAAATAAAATAAAACAAATAAACTGCAGTATTAGACCTTTGGTAAAAGCCTTAAAACGGCTGGTGAAGTTATGCATCAAACGTCATGCATGAGTCTATGACCAATCG
This sequence comes from Mythimna ferrago, assembly GCA_910589285.2. Lineage (NCBI taxonomy): Eukaryota > Metazoa > Arthropoda > Insecta > Lepidoptera > Noctuidae > Mythimna > Mythimna ferrago. The sequence continues at coordinate 3,457,700 of OU342683.1, read as the reverse complement.
TTATTTTGTGGCAAGTCATTCCGCGCTCATAAAATATTTTTACAAACATGTACCATTAAGTTCACCCCTATCATAAAAATGTTGCAGTCGATCATTCCGAAAAGTTATTGTGTTGGGCGGTAGTGAAGGTGGCGGCGGCGTTGGTTTTCATTTTGAAATTGGCAAAAGGTACTCTGGCAGTTTTTTACTAACTTTTATTTAGTTTCACCTGTCTCGATGTTTGCTTGTCTGTAATCAAATCTTGTAAATTAAAGATCCACTTCCCGGTTACCGATTGAGCAGAAAAGCATGCATGTGTTAATCAGATGACAATGCAAAATTGTTCTGACATGGAACTGATCTGATGATGGAATCGGGTGGTGGCTATAGGAATTCGGTAGTTAAACGACACAACCCCACCGAGTTTGGGCTCGTATGTTTCGTGTTGAAGAGTATTTTGGTGCTAGATGTTAACCAGCTTGTGGTGATGGAGCTGGAAGATTGCCATAGGAACTCGGTAATAAGCGCAGTAAGATAATCCTACCTATATCTAGTATTAATTATACATATAGGCACAGTCCGCGACATAAAAATAATTAACCGACTTCGAAGAGGAGGAGGTTCTATGTTCGGCTGAATGTGTCTTTTTAGGGTTCCGTAGTCAACTAGGAACCCTTATAGTTTCGCCATGTCTGTCTGTCCGTCTGTCCGTCCTCGCTTAATCTCTGTGACCGTTAGCCGCTTAATCACGCCGACAAAGTGGTAAAATAAAAATTGGAAAAAATTTTTTTATTAGGTTAGCTCCCCTATATGGAAAGTGGGAAGTGATTTTTTTTAAAATATCAACCCTAACGTGTGATATATTGTTGGATAGGTATTTAAAAATGAATTAGGGGTTTACTAAAATCATTTTTTGATAATGTCAATAATTTCGCAAATAATCGCTCCAAAAGTAAAAAACAATGTGTCCCCCCCTCTAACTTTTGAACCATAAGTTTAGAAAATATGAAAAAAATCTGAAAAGTAGAACTTTATAAGGACTTTCTAGGAAAATTATTTTGAACTTGATGGAAAGAACAGTTTTTGTACAAAAAAGACAAAAAGGTTGTACAAAATAATTTCTGGACTAAGTTTGTAGTATAATCGTATATGCAAGCATTTTTTAAACTCATAAGTGGGTACACTTATTGTGACGGACGGGAAACTACGGAACCCTACACTGAGCGTGGCCCGACACGCTCTTGGCCGGTTTTTTTTATTTATGTTCACCGATATCTCGGTCAATATTGTGGACCGATTTTGTTTTTTTTTTTTGATTGAAGGTGTATGCTTCCAAGTTGGCCCCATAGAAATGGTTTCCTCACGATGTTTTCCTTCACCGTTTTGAGAGCAGTGGTGATGAAATAAATTACACAAAGTAATGTGCCTGGGGGACCTACAACTCGTAAGTCGAGGCCGATACCACTCAGCCTCCACTGCTCTCTATTACTATATTTATTACAGTAATTTTGTATTACTTTCAGTTCTATTAGGATGCGCATGTATCACTTTCTAATGTTTTACAAAATTAGCATCAAATAGTTATATCGAGTCAGCCTCCTCGGCAACCTCCGCAGGGACAGGCGATATTACAAGAAATTGCAGAGCATTTTCTTGTCCAGAGTCTAAACATAATATAATAATAATAATAACTTTATTTAACCATTGCTACAAGTACATTATTACAATGGCCTCCAAACTAGGCGGTGCCTGTATCTTGGGGTCCGGGATATAATAATAATAATAATAATAATAATAATATATTTATTTGCATAAAACATGGTATAAAAAGGTGTTAAATACTAAATGGCACAAACATGTTTAGCTAGGTTATGACAAAGCATGCAAATTTTTAAAAAAAAATAAGGCAAACATGTAAGGAAACATCAATAGTGAACAATTTTAAACATTAAAACTTTTTATCTATAAATTCTTTTAAACTATAAAAACTATGTTCAAGCAACCATTTATAAAATCTAGTTTTAAATAAGTTAAAATTCAATGTTTTAAAATGCCCCGGTATTTTATTATAAATACGCACACACATTGCTAGGCAGTTATTATTATATTTAGCTAATCGAGGCAAATCATTCAGCACTAGTTTGTATGGATCTCGTCTGTTTCGAGGGTTAACATCATTTGCAGTCTTAAATAATTGTTTATTTTTTATCACAAACATACATATTTCGTAAACATAAAGTGACGGTAACGGTAACAAACCAAGTTTCCTAAATATTGGTTGACATGAGTCATCAGGTTTGAGTCCACAGATTGATCTCATGCACTTTTTTTGAGCGATAAATGCTCTCTGGAAGTCGGTGCTATTACCCCACATTACAAGCCCATAACGTAGTAGTGATTCAACGTAAGCATGGTATGATATTACAGCGGTTTTCACGTTAGTTACATTTTTGACCTGTTTAAGTGCGTATACAAATTTATTGATTTTAGTACTAACATTGTCTACGTGTTCTTTCCAGTTAATATCTTTATCTATAACTACACCCAAAAATCTTGTATGCGTTACTTGTTTGATTTTATTAATATTGAGTTTGATGTCATTATTATGATTATTTGATTGATTGAATTGAATGTAAACTGATTTGTCTAAATTTATTCTTAAATGGTTAATGTCAAGCCAATTTAGTAATTTTTCAATTGTATTATTGATGTCAAGCTCGTGGTCCAAAACTGTATTATACTTTTTATCAGATGTCACTATAATAGATATGTCATCGGCAAATAATATGCATTTGTGGTCAGTTATTTCTATGATGTCATTTATATAAATGAGGAATAATATTGGGCCCAGCACGCTTCCTTGCGGTACGCCATATTTATTATGTCTATACTCTGATGAGTAGGATATTATGTCATTATTTTCATTTTTTTTATTTATAATGACACATTGCTTTCTATCACTTAAATAGGACGATAACCACTGGAGTGCCGGTCCTCTAATCCCATTAGCTTCTAATTTTTGCAGCAGAATGTCGTGTGAAACGAGATCGAATGCTTTCGATAGATCGAAGAAAAGACCGGTAGTCAGAAAATTATTATTAATATTTGTTAATATTGCTTGCATTAGAGAATAAATAGCTAATGATGTTGATTTGTTTTTTTGGAATCCAAACTGCTTGTCACTAATAATTTTAAATTTAGTACAGAAATTAATTAGTCTTTTATACATACATTTTTCATAAATTTTAGACAAGATGGGTATCAAAGTAATAGGTCGGTAATTATTGATGTCACATTTGTCTCCTTTCTTGAATAAAGGCTTAATTATAGAAAGTTTTAATTTATCAGGAAAGATTCCATGGGAAAAGGACATATTTATTAAATGAGTGATAATACTAGTTAGTTCATTACAACAAGCTTTTATGATTTTAGTGTTTATTTCGTCATAACCCTCCGACCTGGTGTTAGACAGAGACATTATTTCCTGTCGTACCTCGTTTACTAGCATTGGTCGAAGGAACATTGAGTTGGCACAAGCATTTTTGCAAGGGTTTTGACGTGCGCTTTTACCCCCTTGTGTATGCGTTACGTTAACATAATGGTCATTAAATACTGTGGCCATTTGTACAGGGTCTGTAATAATAGAATCATTTAATTTTATACATTCTATGTTGTCTTTGTGTGTGTTATTATTCATTTCATTTTTAATGACAGTCCATGTGGCTTTACACTTGTTATCTTGGGTATGAATATATTTTATATTTGCATTCTTTTTGGAGTTATAAATACACTTCTTTAGCAATCTAGAGTAATTATTATATTTAGTTTTATTATCTATATTTTATAGTGTGTATTATACATTGATATAGGGTTTTTTATAATTCAATGGTATTATAGGATATTTTTTTTTGTGATTTCTGACTTTTCTTGAGACTTAGATAAACAATACTTAGATGCTAAACATAATATTTTATACGTTGTACAATAATTATAATTACTTAATACTTTATATTATACGTTATTATCATTATGATTATAGTTTCCTTTTGCATTTACGCAATTTGAAAAATAAACAAGTTTTAACCTGTGATGGGTAGAAAATAAATGAAGACATTGCATAATTTATTTATGAAAACTCTATCAAACACTACAAAGGCGGACTTAATGCACATAATAATTGCGTTATTAATTTAATTGCCGTTAGAAATGTTTCATCAATCGAAGTAGTATTCTCTAGTGTTGCATTATTAATACCAATCCTACCATGAACTGTTATTATCTTCTTTGATGTTAGGAAATTACTTTTACTACGAACTTTGTTTTACAAATAGATGAAAGTCAGAGTGCATATTTTGTGTGTGTGTGTGTCAATGTTTCTGGATAACGTATAATGACACAGTACAATAAATCTCGATGTATAATGACATTTTCTTTTCTACGTCTTAGTTTTGTCAGACATGTTTGACTGTTGCTCTAGTGATTAGTGGCTCTAACTGCTATGCTGGAAGTGGTGTGTTTGATTCCCACTTAGGACAAATGTTTAAGATGAAAAACTGACTGACTGACATATCAACACACAGCCAAAACGACTGGTACTAAGGAGCCTGAAATTTTGCAAAATGTTTCCTTTTATAACATGCCCGAGCACTAAGAGAGGACTTTCCAAAATTTAAACCCTAAAGGGATGAAACGGGGTCCAAATATTGTATGGGGTAGCTTATTACTTTCACTTATTTATTTATTTATTCGTTTATGTACACACACAAACACTTAAAAATTAAATGGACAAATACAGATAAAAGAGTACGTGGCCAAAGCCGCTGACAGAAGCTATTTTATAGATAACCGAGTTTTTGATTAGTTGTACTAGTATTTAATTTGACTGTTCCACCTCCGCCTCGGCCTCTGATTTCGGTTCCGATACCGATACACAAACAAAAAACTCCTGTTCCAAATTCGGTTCCGATATAATCACTTCTGTTACATTCTTAGTTTGAAAGTATACGTGCGGTCGGGTTTAGGCAGCATTTTTGGGGAACGTGCATATTCGCTACTGTTGCTAACTGTCTTTCTTTATTCGTTCCTCTAGTTTCGAGATATATCCATCGTCTAAAGACTACAAGTCCCACCTCCCACCACTATAGGTCCTACTTACCTTGCGGCATACGGACCATTGGAGACACTCCCGGCAATTGCGTGACTGCCCATGTCTTTACAGCTTGCTCTACCGGGACGTGCTTTGGAAGTAGGTATTCCTCTTTCAGCACCAATGGTTTTGGCGCAAAAAAAAAACAAAATATTTTATTTCTCATAGGCCTACATACTTATGAAACGTCAAAAGCTAGTGCACGGTTCCAAATTAATCGTTTCCTATGGAGAAGAACCGGCAAGAAACTCCATGTTTACTCTTTTAAAGCTATTCCGTAAGAGGGAATACCTTTGGTGCTGAAATCATTGGTGCCAAAAGAGGAATACGTCCTTTATAAACTCCATTTTTTTTTTCCTGTCCCTCTCTAAACACATCTAAAGACTACAGATACAAGTGCCATCATTAGACTCATTACCAAGACATTGACAATCGATGGTATTGAATAAAACACACGGCGGTTGTGTCGCTTGCCGCCTATCGATCCGTTCGTGACGGTCAATGTACAATGTCAGTAGCTGGACATGATTTCATGTTCACGACTCCTTTGGAATTGGTGCCTGCAGAACTTGAGGTATTTACTTTTTATTATTATTATAGACAGGCTCTACTTCTTTCCAATACCCAAATAAGACATATAAGTCGTCCCGTCATCTTATTCTTGGTCTGCCGCGACTCCGACGTGCGATTTCAGGACACCAACTTTGAAAAGAAGTAGCTCAAAACCGGGATCATTGGATGGAATGAATGGAGGTTTTTGCCGAGCTGTGGGACAGCATAGGCTTGATATAATAATAATATATATTGATAGGCTCACATTTGACCACTATCCCACCTGATAGTAAGCGATGATGGAGCACGCTTACCGTTGTAGCTATCAGGAAACTCATACTTTGGCAGTTAATTCCCCTCCTTAGCTGTAAGTAAAATAAATGTGTTTCCAAAACGTTTTGTACGTATGGGTGGGATGTCCACTATGTACCGGTGGCGGAAAGTCGTATGTCTAGTGGTCTGATGAACGGGCTTGGCGAAATTAACCTTTCACATACCAAAACAATAGATGCGCGAACGCCGGCGTTCGCTTGGGTTTTAATGGATATTGTGCAATCCCAGTGCACACTAAACGATAGAAAACCGACATGCTAGTATCTCGACATCGTGTAGTTAACTTTAAATACATTGGTAATTTTAAGTTGATTCCTTATAGGATCGCGATACGTTTTGTATAACATCAGTATGGATATTTCAGGTTCATGGCTGTTATAGGATTGATGACGGTAGAGGCGGCAGTTTGATGGTTTGGTCTTATGGTGAATATGCTTTATTAGTTGCTGGGTTATTGAGTTTTTGGCTACTAATTCTGAGATTTCTGCAAGAACCCTGTTCCTATAGTTAGTGTGAATATGATACTTATTTTGTTTGAATGTCAAAATAAACGTTTCATTGCTCCTCTGATATCTTCCTCAAGTTCACGGAATATTTAATCAATTATGATTTATTAAGTTGTCTTTGTAAACTTAGGTTAGGTTACGATGGAGCTGACATGCTCTTTGAGATTAAAATCCCTAAAAATAAAAATTAAAAAAAGTTCAATTTTTAGCTTGATCGTTTTGTATTAAATTCAATTTTTTTTTCTATAAATTTTTGACTACCTTTTCAAACACCCTTCAAGGTTCTTAACCTTCAAAAGGCCATGTCAAAGACTTTCCACCGTCACTCGACATTCATCACCGAGATCACATGCTCTGTTAACTCATGTGTAGTGTGATGTTTTAGTTTTTTTTTGGAAAGAAAGAAAGAAAGAAAAGTATTTATTTTGGCGCAAAAAAAACATTGTAGACAACAAAAACTTAAGACAAACACAAAACAAAAAAATAAAAAATAAATAAAAAGTAACATTGTCTGTCACACGTTTGCGCCAAAAAAGGTCCAGTTCAGCGAAATGCCAGATAACTACGAGGTAGTTGTCTGATGTTGGTTTTGGAATTTTGCTCGTCAAATCTTTCTTCAACTTCCAAACTTTTGCTCACTCTAGTCACTTTTTTCAACCCTCTGCGAGTTTCTTCACCTTCAGAAAGCCCTGCCAGTGACATTCTACCGTCACCTGTACCGTTAACTTATTCATGGAATGATCTTTCACCTCCGCACGATAGCTACCTGTAGCTTCGATCATTGTTGATAGTGCAGGGACAATAGATTGGTACCAACTGCTTTGTCTGCTGTCGATTTTTGTATGACACGGAAATATTTGGGGAATGTTATACTTAGCGTATCTTTTTTTTGTGTTGGGAAATTATCAGATTATCAAACGACTTCTCACGTTTTGGGGTGCGTGGGTGGTCCGAGAAGGCGTGTCCAAAAATTTTATACACCGTTAAATTTTAATCGTTTTAATCCCATGGAGGGTCGATCCGGTACTTGAAACACTATCGATTTGTAAAAATAAAATTAAAAAATAAAGTTAAAACTTTTTTTTCAAAACTCGTATTAATTTACGCATGTACGAAATTAATTTCTTTAAGAAAACGTCAGTTAAGCGAGTCCAATGACCTGTAGGCAGTAGTCGGCGTTGCGTACAAACTATTTTATTTTTTTAATTTTATCTTTACAAATCGATAGTGTTTCATGTACCGGATCGACCCTCCACGGGATTAAAACGATCAAAATTTAGCGGTGTATATCCTACTAGACTAGATCGACTACGAAGCAATAATACACTCTCTAAAGTTTTCTTTATTTTCATTGACATTAAGTTAATGTGTGTTATTGACACACAAAAGGGAAAAATGGTTCCGAGCAAGAAAATGACAAAAATCCTCTGTGTCCCTTTCTCACCTCCTATCAGAAAAAAAAAGAAACAGGTGGTAGTTTTAAAATTGTTCAAGTAATCGTTAAATAGTCCATGTTCATGCATTTTAATAGGTGTGACATAAAATCAATTGCAACTAAAATTTTTATTTCAAAATAATGCTAGTGTGGACACACTAGTAGAACGAGATGGCAGGACTCTTTGTAACTTTCCTTTTCAGGACGCTTTTGAGGTTGTCGTAATAAATCTAGTAGAATATATAAAATCTTTCAAATCTAATCAATATATCTTCGAATCTAAGCAATATTTGCATGCCCAGTAAGGCAACACATAGTGAAACTTTATTTATGTATGTGTAACAAATAAATATATTATTTGACTTTTGACTTTGACTTTGGGCGTGTCAGAGTTTTACCGAATTAAATCCACCTGTGTCCTTTTTTTAAAGTTGGTAAATCTTGGAATGACTTCACCCGCTCTAGGGTGGAGTGGGAGGGTGCATCAGACTTTTACTAACTAAAACCACACCTATGTTTCTTCTTAGCCTTGCGTTCCAGGACCCCGGGGTTCCCTTTCAGCAAGAAAATATTTTTTTTACATAGTTTCGCTTTCATGTGAAAGTGATAAGAAAAGGGAGTTAGCGATAGTTTGTCGGGTGACATGACAGAATGGAAGGAAAAAACATGTTGCGCCGACCCCAAGTAATATGGGATAAGGGCAGGAAGAAGAAGAAGAAGTTTCGCTTTCATGTCTCTTTTTAGGTAGAGCGTGAGAGTGTGTCAAATTTTTACTGACTTAAATCCGCCTGTGCTTCAGTTGCTTTGCTTCCAGAGCCACAGTCTCTTTCTCGAACGCGTGATTACGCAGCTCAAACTCATGCTGGATAGACTTTCTTATAGCCCGAAGAATCGCCAGACTTATGGCGGCAGTAGACATTACTCACAGAAAAGATGGCCGATGGTGACGAAAGGTTCTAGAGTAGCGACCGCGTATCGCAAGACGCAGCGTTGGAAGGCCTCCAACAAGGTGGACCGATGACCTGATAAGGGTCGCGGGAATCCGGTGGATGCGAGACGTATAGCGATACTTGGGGGAGGCCTATGTCCAACAGTGGACGTCTTGCGGCAGAATTGATGATGATGATATTTTCTTTATAAAACTCATTTATTGCAAGATTTTCAACAACAATTCAATGACAAAAGACAAAAAGTAGATATCTAACAAATTGTGCCCTCCCATACCGATACAAAAACTACCAAATGAATTTACCTATTTAGACCATCTGTTTACAAAAGGACGTATCACCATGCCGTTAAACGTTCAATATTGACTCTTAAAACTAAGGGTTTAAGGTCGAATGTCAGCTAAGTCAACTCTTTTGTCCAATTACAGACTACCTTCATGCATATTTAAATGATTCTAGGACTAAGTATGACGACATTATCGATAGGACTGAAATGTTTGTTTTTTTTTGTTTTATGTGGGTAGGTAGATATCTGTTTGTTTAGTGGATGGTCATAGACATTATCTGTGTTATGCAGCTTAGTAATTGAATCATTAGTATTATTATTTGTATCAATAAGTAATTTTATGCAAAATAATAATCATCATTAGAGACCGGATTATATGCATTTGCATAATTTAGCCATTCTCAGCGGTAATAGCATATTTAACCTAAGATCTAGTTATGATTATCGGTACATTTACAATATTTTTCACTCACCCTGCATTCCAAAATGCGACCAAATTTAATAACTGTCACAAAATATATGGGCTATTGAGTAATAATTGTGACTTTTTATCGCATTTCGGAACGCAGTCAGTAGCCGCGTGCGTCTTTTGTTTTGAAAGTTACGATAATAAAATGAAAGAGACAGAAGAACGTCGCTTAGTTTCGTTCAAAAAATAATTTACTAATTGTATGCTGACTTAAAAAAAAAAAAAAAATGAATACTTACTTTTCTCTTTTTTTGGGGATTCCCCTTGATTGAGATTGAAAACTTATCATTCTGCCAATTTTCGTGCATATTTCAAGCATTTTTCATGCATAGGCGCTTTTTTGTTGCATATAATCCGGGCTCTAATCATCATCATCATCATCATTTCAGCCGAAAGACGTCCACTGTTGGACATAGGCCTCCCCCAAGTGTCACCACAATGAACGGTCCCGTGCGTCTCGCATCCATCGGATTCCCGCAACCCTTACCAGGTCGTCAATCTACCTCGTAACGCAGAATTCCCCCGACGCAGAGTCTCCCGGTGCGCGGTCGCCACTCCAGAACCTTTCGGCCATCTCTGCGACCAATGTGTATGTCGGCAACCTTGGTTCTCCTGCGGATAACCTGATACTATCACGCAAGGAAACTTCGAGCATAGCCCTTTCCATTGCCCTTTGGGTGACTTTAAGCCTTCTGCAAAATGTCAAATAGAAAGAATTTTTCAAATCCCATCAAAATTTAGTAGGTTAGTAAACTTTCTTTGATGGTGGAATGAGAAACTATCAAGTTACAGAATAAGAATGCGCATACTTACTAAAATGTAACGTCATAGCCACGTTAGGATACGTGTGTACAAAAGAGATAGCGAGATGTCCCCATCACGCTCCTATCACAAAATATATAGGAACAGAAATCAATCTACATACAAAGCGCGCTCGAGCAACGCACACATAGACACCGCTCACGGACACGATATCTCGGAGCGCCTCGGCCCGCTCGTCGAATAGTTCCGGCTCAAACGCTCATTGGTGTGCGTCCACCTAGCGTAGGTATAAAAAATGAAGTACACACATGAGATTGTCTTCTGTAACTATCTATTTTGTGCTCCTACTGTTTCACTGTAACTCTTTTTCAAACCAGGATTTGAAATACTAATTGCTGCTTTCCTTTTTCTCAAAATTATTGCTTGTTTTAGAGCCCTCGCCCACAGCGACTTTTTGTAGTGATTCCATCGCGCGTTTCGTAAACGCATGACAGCATCGCTACTAACGCGCATCAGTCTCATTTACAAGCGCTATAGAAAATATGCCAACGCGCTATAGCATCGCGACTATATCGCTGTAAACGCGCGACAGCATCGCGACCAGCATAGCCAAAATATTGATAGTCCAATCATGTTATGAAAGTAATTAAATGCGACCGTTGGCTATTATGCTAATTAAAAATAAAAATAAAACAATGTTCGATCAGTCTGTCATTATATTAAGTGTAAAAAAAAAAAATAGAATCTTTCATGGCATCATGGCGTTACTTCGTGACCTACCTAGGTGAAGGTGAGAGGAACTAGATTAGACCGACGCACGTGTGGGCCACGTCTGATTTGTACCTACAATTGCCGGCACGGATCTTGAGCGCTAGCTTTAAGTTGCGCAGAAGTCAAATATTCGGTATCTTTAGTGGTGCGAAGTGAGACGCGGGGGCGGGGAGTGTCAGTGATTGGCTCGTCGCACCATCGCGTCATAGACGTCACTCATGATTCGTCCACTGCTTTTGCAGCATGTATCTAACAACGACGACGATTGACTCGCCAATGTATGGAATATGCGCAAAGCGATCCCCACTCTGACGCCGGCCGAGCGGTCGTGACGTAGAGTCGCGTCGCGTGGCGTGGATCTAATGTAGCTCTACAACAGGTCGGTACACTCAGCCAGAGTGGTCGTGGTCATCACTGTGAATCACGATGAGTGATCATCTTTGTAATGCGGCGCCACTCATCGCCGATTGCAGCTTTCCGGGTACATTGATGCGGCCTTGATCTGGTCTGTCCATCTCATTGGTGATCTACCACGCGGCCTGGTGCCCTCAACTTTGCCCTGCACTACCTACGAGACGCACTATGGAGTCATTACTACGACGCGATACATGGCCGAAGAAGGTCAAAAGGCGCGACTGCACAGTGGACGATAGGCGCTGTCTGATGCCGAGTTCTTTTAATATGGAATCATTCGTACAAGTCTAGTTGCCATATAAAATGTATGGAGACCGACGCACCTAGATCAGAATACGTGGCCCACGTGTGTATAAAATGCCAGCCATACACGGTCAAACCTGTCGTCCAATCGGTATGACGCTACATGTTTGATCAAGCCTGTAGTTCGTCTCTATACACCATACACAGTCAAACCTGTCGTCTAATCGGTATGACGCTACATGTTTGATCAAGCCTGTAGTTCGTCTCTATACACCATACACAGTCAAACCTGTCGTCTAATCGGTATGACGCTACATGTTTGATCAAGCCTGTAGTTCGTCTCTATACACCATACACAGTCAAACATGTCGTCCAATCGGTATGACGCTACATGTTTGATCAAACCTGTAGTTCATCTCTATACACCATACACAGTCAAACATGTCGTCCAATCGGTATGAAGCTACATGTTTGATCAAACAGATTTGACCGTGTACGGGAATGACAACATGTTGATAACATGTTTGACGGCACAATCGAATTTCAATTCTTTTGGTTTGATCATACAGATTGGACCGTGTAAGGGGCTGTCCAACACTCCCATAGACGACATGTTTGACCGTGTATGGCTAGCATCTACCTTTAGATCCTTGGCAAAAATGTAGATATAAAGTTATTTAAATATTATCGACATTTTTCAACAATAGGAAACGCTTGACCACGCCAACACCCGTTAAGCGAGATTATTGATAAAATTCAATGATTGATGATCTCTAATGTTTTTCTATTAAAGAATGGATAGGAAATGTATTGTTATGTATTGTGTTATTGATTATTTCCCAGAGCATCATATTTTGCTTTAGTCTACACTAATATTATAAAGAGGGAAAATTTGTATTTTTGTGTTATGTTTTTAATGAATAAACTCAAAAACTACTGTGCCGATTTCAAAATTCTTTCACCATTGGATAGCTACATTCACCCTGGGTAACATACATAATATATTTATTGCCCGTGCGAAGCCGGGACGGGCCGCTAGTATATTAGGTATATAAGAGATCCCGCAGACTTTCCATCGGCTGACAGTTTGCCTAGTTACGAGTAGGCTGCTAAGTGTGCACACTGGCCCGACTAAACAGTCAGGTTTGTGACGAATGCGCATAGGTACCATCACACTTCCACCTGACCACCGCTAAGTTCATTTTAGCTTGCACTCGAAACGAAAACTTCAAAGTATTTGGTTTGGTGCCGCGCCGGAGGATTTAAGCGATTTTTTTTTTTAAGCGGTCAGGCAGAAATGATCGCGATGGTACTAGATTTAACTATCGGCTGACCGCCGGAAATCGGGATCGTAATCCCGGCGGCAGCTGGGGCACTGTGAGCGCCGTTGCCTGATGCGGTTTCCTCCTCCTTTGCTAGCATTACTGCTTCGCAGAGGGAGGCGACCGCCTGCCCCTCCTCCTCGCTCCGGACCACCCATGAGCATTTCACATTATTGTATAGAAGCAAAAACACCTAGATTTCTGCAAATCTCAAATCATGATAATGACTGCTCATTATCATGATCATTTCAGCCAAAAGACGGACATAGGCCTCCCCCAAGTGTCGCTATAACGAACGGTCCTGAGCATCTCGCATCCATCGGATTCCCAAGACTCGCCAGGTCTTCAGCTTCAGCCCACCTTGTGGGAAGCCTTCCAACGCTGCGTGTTAGTGCGTTGGGGATTAACCCCTCCCCCAGGTCTTTTTTACATAGCGTGGGTAGTATGACAGCAGGACGAAAATTTGCACCTTTAAGGGCCTATTACACTGCGCATTATTCAGACTGTTTTTGTCTATGGTTCGACGTATCGCGTAGTGTAAGAAGGGTCAGACTGTCTTACTCGGGAAGAAAAATAAGACGAGTCTAAATATCGCACGCGTTATTCAGCGTAGTAATAGTCGATGTACAGACATCGCGAGGCGTGCGACGCGAATGGTTCGTCTCGCATGCCTCGGGCTGTGTGGACGTGAGTGCTCTCAGTGAGCATTCGCGTCATACGATCGTTGCGAACGCCGCCTCAGTACGAGCCGTGCACTCCGTGTGGACGGACTAGAGCAGTTTGCATAGTTTTCTATTGACGAACACCGTGCGTGGTGGTTTGCGTGCTCAGCTTGAGCAAGTGTCGTTTGGGACGCACGCATAAATCTACCGTCGTATGCCTGAGGTTGAGGCGTGCGTGACGAACCATTCGCGAAGCACGCCTCGCAATGTCTGTACGTGGCTTTAGATGCGAGAAAAGGATAGGTAGCTACATTTTATGAATCCGACAGCTGTCATCCGCACCATCCTATAGCAATTGTAGTGTAGTGCCCGGAAGCCCGTTTACACTCAACTTCGGTAGCGGTCAAGGCAAGGCAAGGGGTGCTAAAAATCTTCGAATAGGCAGTCGCTCCATGGAAAATATTGGTATTTAACTGCATCTAGTAAAAGAAATACGGGACAATATGACAATCTTCGAGTTGCTGAAGCGTTGCCTAGCGTCCCGCAACTTGCCTCCCGACATTTAACATTCGCAACGCATTCACGAGACGTAGGACATGTTAGCCTCTACTGATAGGTATGAGATTAGTTTGTGCTATTTTGCGACTACTTTTGTTGCCTTGATTTTGTACCTGTTATACAAGAATGTAAAATTGCTTTTTAAAACCGCGTGCTCAATTTTGATGACCGAGCAAGCGAAGGATTCAAAATTTAGAATCCTGAGCTTTAGCGAAAGAATCAAAAGAGCACGAGGTGAAAAATCTTCGAGTGCAACACAACTTTTCATCTCACCTCAGCGAGGAAATGACAACTTTAATGCAAAAAAAAAGTACATCAAGGTGGTTCCCAGTCTGATTTTTTAACAAATTACAAAAAGTTGTATGATAAATTTGGCACAATGGAGGTAGAAGTAAATAGGTTTTATGATGTTTTGAATTCATAAACTTAGTGCACACGATATTCTTAATTTAATTTACTTTATCCTCTAGCGGATAAAAACAGCTTTTGCATTCAAATATCGAAGAGCAAAAATACTCTTTCCGAAATGGGGAATGAAAAAACAATTGTATGTGTTACATAATAAAATAAATATATAAACTTCTTTGATTTATATGTCTCAGGGTGACAAGTATAGTGCAATAACACAAAGAACACGCCCAAAATTATCATTGAATTGTTTCAATGATAATTTCCCGATGTGTCATGGGTATCTAATAATGACCTAACGCCCTTAAACATTATCTTGAAGGGTAATAATAGTACAAATCGTTTTCTATAACTCTTTTAAAGTTTGATATGTCAAGTTTTAGGTTAATAAACTTATGTCTCATCATTTTTTAATCACAACTAAAAATAAGTACATTAAAAACAATGCCCCAACCTTACCTAGCCCACATGAAATTTTTGTCGCAGCCAATATTACTTATTTATTAAGAGACACGTTCCATAAAATATGTACGAAATAGCCTACATATAAAAAGAAGTATTCGTCACGGACCACTTTCTCTAGAAACTTCAGACCGTGATGATAGCTACCCTGAGAACGTCCAGGTGTGTGTCCGTCACTATACTTTGAACAATTAAATGGTGAATCACCAACTTTTAATTGTTTTCATTGATTTTGTGAGTACAAGTCTAAAGGTTTGGCCACACTGCTACCGGCACGTTGCCGCGTCCGTCGCCGTACAAATATCGTTATATTTCTATCTTTCTTTCTTTCAATGTCGCGTCGCTGGACCCGTTAGCTGAAGACTGATAGCGAAATTTTAAACAAAACTATGTCGTTGTACGACACGGTATCGTACTCTGCATCCGAAACTTTACACGACTCATTATCGTATATATCTGTACGATGCTGAGACCATGGGTTGTGCGAAAGTGTACCCCGGGGCCCTGGAACAAAGGCAAAGAAGAAACAGGAGTGGGTTTTAGTCAGTAAAAGTCTGATATCCTCTCTCGCTCCGCCCAAGAGTGGGAGAAGTCTTCGGATGATTTCCAATCTAAAAAAATATCAGTACAATGCGGCCGGCAATATACCGCAGTTATAAATCTCGCCGATAGGAACTAATTGCGAGTTTTTAATGCGCAAAAGTATGTGATCCTCTCTGCAGTAAACAGAATCTGATTTCACTCGTATGTTATTCTTCAAGATAAATACTAGATAGATAGTATGTTTAAACCATAATATATTTAGTACAAAAATATAAAATCACGACTATCCGGAGTAAGCGTTTCGCCTCATCGTTTATACCGCGTATGTCGAAGGACTGGAACAATCTGCCTGCTCCATCAATGCGCCTCACCATCAGAGATTGCATGATTACTTACCATCAGGTGGGATCGCAGTCAAGCACCAGTTCATATCATAAAAAAAAATTAAACAAATAAACTGCAGTATTTAGACCTTTGGTAAAAGCCTTAAAACGGCTGGTGAATAAGTTATGCATCAAACGTCATGCATGAGTCTATGAGTTGACCAATCGTTATTTTGTGGCAAGTCATTCCGCGCTCATAAAATATTTTTACAAACATGTACCATTAAGTTCACCCCTATCATAAAAATGTTGCAGTGGATCATTCCGAAGAGTTATTGTGTATAAACTATTATGCCAAATTAAAAAAAAAAAACACGAATGGCATCTTCTTCTAAAGCTTACTTTGATCGATTAAAAACCAGGCTTAACCATACATGCAATCATTCCGATTGTTTGTCAGTTTATTCTCCAAGCAACGTTTTACCGTTATACTGTTTCAATTTTCTTATTAATCCACTAGATTTTTTAGTAAATCGCTAAGATGTTTAATATTTTGCAAGCAATGAGTTTTTGCACATCTCTTTCATTTGTATGTAGTTAGAGAGTGATCACGCTTTAGGTGCTTTTTTTTTTTTTTTTTTTTTTTTTTTTTTTCGATGGGAAAAATCATCTTATGACAACCCCCGCTCTTGGGCGGAGCGGGAGATAGTGTCAGACTCTTACTGACTAAAAAACCCATCCCGTTCCTACAAGCCTTCATACCGGGGCTCGAGCGCCCTTTCGGATAACCCTGGCCCCAGTAGGCTTCGACCCGGCCGGGCCCCTGCTGTTGCTGACAACTCCTTGAGGCGCGCGGGAACAGCGCGCGCCGTCGACGACTTGGGCTTGGTCCGGACGGTTACCGGACGGCCGGACAGCGAGCTACCCATTGCTCACTGTCCGCAAGCCCGCGCCTACGGTGGCTGGAAATCGGGATCGGAATCCCGGCGGCGGCGGCGAGAGCGCCGTTGCCTGATGCGGTCGGCCTCCTCCTTAGCGAGCATTACTGCTTCGCAGAAGTCGGCGACCGCCTGCCACTCCTCCTCGCTCCGGACCATGGCCTCGACCAAGGCCCGGCGCGAGAGGTCTCCGCCGCCGATCACCCCCACGAGGGCACGGCGATGCTCCGCCCAAGCAGGGCACACCGCGATTGTGTGCTCCACCGTGTCCTCCGGACGCTTTAGGTGCTGAAGTCCTCTTAACGACGCCGCGCAGTGGTAATGTGGCCAGACCATAAGGGCCATACACACTAATCACGATACGACGTTGCACCGAAGCATGTCCCGACGTCGCAATTTCGTGTTTCGATCTGTTGTCATACTCGTATCCTGGAGATCTACGACGCCGCAGAGACCGAGGTGCATCGTAAAAAACCGCGAAACGATAAACTATCTAAATACGCTATCTCGGCAAATGTTTGGAAGGACTCAATGAATGAGTCCAAGACTATTTGTAATATGGTAGAAAACGGCCAACATTAATTTATTATCATCTTTTTACCCTTTTCCCGGGTTATTTAGGGTCTTTGCAACACGTTTCTTTCTTCCATTCCTCCATCCCTTTCCTTTCATATCACTCCTCACAGAATCCATCCATCTTTTCTTTGGCCTCCCTCTTCATCCATATGTAATACATGTATACTCATAACTCCTTAGTAACATGCGTTTCATCTCTCCTCTTCGCATGACCATACCAAGATAAACGATTCTCTTTCAACTTTTCAATCACTAGCGCTACTTTCAAACTTCCTCTACACATCCATCTCAACATTTTCATCTCCGCCACATGCAGGTTTTTTTCATCCGTCGTTTTCACAGCCCAACATTCTGATCCATACAGTATTACCCACAGAAAAGATGAATGAGGTTAGAATGGCCTTGTGCAGGGGCAGGCATACCATGTATCACAAAATATGATTATGCTCATAATTGACACAACCAATAGCGAACTTGCAATCTAAGTGTGCGTGGTCTGTTGGTTGCGTAATGCGCGTTTGTATTGGTTTATTGCTTGTAGTGGAGTTAAAGGGTAGGAGACAAGCGGCGACACTCGTTGTAGTACAAATCGGAAAGTATTTCCTTTCCAACCTCTTTCATCTTTTCTGTGGTATTACCGGTCACAGACCTAGACGGACAACCTAAATAATTAACTACTGAAATTATTAAAATACTTATTAAACCTATAACAGAATATTGTAATTAATATTTAACTACGCAGTTTACTTCAATCTACGCTATATTTTACATCGTCTACAAAATACAAGTTGATGTGTATTCTTATGCATAAGTAATTCAATGTTAGTGGCTTTACGGTCTACCGTGCGTGGGAGAGACCGAGTGTGAGTGATAGGGAGTTTATACTTTTCCACATAGGTTATGGCACTTTGATGCAGGGGTGGAATGAGGGTAGAATGCATGAGCTAATATTGGAAAATGTCCGTTTGTTTGCGAAGCATTAGGCATGCGGTTTTCAATTGACTTGCATGGAAATGGAAAGGCGGGTATTTTTTTTTATACTGTATTGGGTTTTCGATGAAGGTTAGGTGGGTCATTTTTGATCATTTTAAATACGATATTTGGCGTCGTGCCATGTTTTTACATTGTTTAGAACATCTGATTGACTTCGTTAGAAACTTATTTTTACTTTCTAACGTTTACAATTTTAAGACTTTTGATAATGAGCTTATGTCTCAATTTTTTGGTCACACAGGTATATTCTTACCTGTGTGACCAAAAAATTGAGACAAAGCTTTAAGTCTGCCTATGTACTTTGTGTACTACGCTTCATACCCCTTTGACATGTGGTTATTTTGTTTTTGTTCTGTTGGTAAACTTACATGTTTGGCATGCATATGTTAAACACGGGATAAGACAAGAGTCCATAACTTTCTTTTTCAGCTTTATGAAAATCAAAATCAAAATCAAAGCATTTATTTCAAATAGACCATTTACAGGCACTTATGAATAGTCAAATGTCGGTCAGTCCAAGAAAAGTGAAGCTAAATTGCACGTTCCAAAGAGTAGGTCTCTATGGAGAAGAACGTGCAAGAAACTCCATGGACACTCTTTTAAATCATTTTATGTGTTACATATAATGCTTGGTTACATATTACTTGTTGCTTCTATCATGTGAGCACAATGTCGATAATGAAATAAAAATGTAAAATAATTAAAAGATAGAAACTGAATTAAGCCACTGGCAGCTAAGAGATGACCAGTCCCATCTGACGGCACCCGTTCACGAGCATGACGCGTGCATCAGCCCCACTCAGCTCAACCATTTTGAAGGGGACTGAACGACCCAATAACACGTGCCACCAACAGCGAGACATTTGAGTGAGCATGACAAACTCTCAACTGCCATGCTCGTAATGTCAAAAAAAAAAAAAGTTGTAACCTAATAAAAATGCTCCATGGTGCTTCACATTCACAAACTTGAAAAAAGTGCTTCTACATTATACAATGCCATTATGTCTTTCAAATTAAAAAATAATAATATTAGTTTCCAACTAATCAACTAATTAGTACGCCCTAGTGGTAGTGGAGCTGGACCAGCATTGAGCCAAGCATTTTTATCTTGAATATAATCCTCCAACTTATAATATGCTTGCCTGCATAGCGTGCGTTTAATACAAGATTTAAATTTCGTTTCATTGAGTTCTAATATTTGGGGAGGTATTTTATTATAACATTTCAAACAGTACCCCATAAAAGAAGAGGCCACTTTAGCCAGTCTGAAACCTGGTTGAACTAATTGATCCCTATTTCTTGTAACATAATTATGTCTATCGCCTCTTTTGCTAAAAAGATGAAGATTTTTTCTAACATACATGATGTTTTCATAGATATATTGACAAGGTACCGTCATTATGTTAATATCTTTAAACAGTTCTTTAAACAGTAAATAGCTCTGATGGCTCTTTTCTGTAATATAAAGATTGACTCGATGTCTGCAGCCCGTCCCCATAGTAAGATACCGTACAACATGACACTATGAAAATAACTAAAATAGACTAGTCTAGCGGTATCAACATCCGTAAATTGGCGGATTTTTCTAACAGCATATGCAGCTGAGCTAAGCCGCCCTGCAAGAGATGTTAAGTGAGGACCCCATTGTAGCCTTGAGTCAAGCGTAATCCCCAGGAAAACCGTTTTATCAACAAATTCTAGTTTTTCATTATTCAATATAATATCACAATCACTACTTTTGACATTCGGTAAGGAAAATCTTATGCATTTAGTTTTTTTTCCCATTTAGAACCAGATTATTAGCAGTGAACCAGTTTTGAACCTGCAATAGGACGCTATTTTCGTTGTCAAGATTAATAGTCTTTCTATTTATCTTAAAAATCAAAGAAGTGTCGTCAGCAAACAACACCATATTAAGTTTATTTTGCAACAAATTGGGTAAATCATTAATATATACTAAAAAAAAAGGACCTAAAATTGAACCTTGGGGCACCCCCATTTCAACATTCAATCCCGACGAATTGACACCGTTTATTTGCACTAATTGCTGTCTATTATTCAAATAAGATTTTAATAAGCTTCACGCTGCATTGCCTAGTCCGTAATGCTTGAGTTTCAGAAGCAATGTTTCATGAACTACACAATCAAACGCCTTAGATAGGTCGCAGAAGATGCCTATAGCATCTTGTGCCTCTTCTCACGCATTAAAAATTTGTTTTAGTAAGGAAACACCCGCGTCAGTTGTACAACGTCCTTTGGTGAAACCATACTGTTTATCATGTAGGATGTTATTGGAGTTAAAATGACTAAGCATTTGATTTAACATTACCTTTTCAAATATCTTACTAAGAACCGGCAAAACGGACACCGGCCTATAATTATTAGTGTCTCTACTATTCCCAGATTTAAAGAGTGGTATCACTTTACTATCATTAGATAGATATAAAAGTTTCAGTGTTAATAATAGGCTTAAGGCCATACAACTCGAAAAGTCTTTCCCTACTTATTCTGATTCCTTTAGTTGCCCAGTCACTAAATCTAAACTTAGGGCAGATAGTTTTATTTTTTTTCTCAAACGTCTGATTAAACTCCTTTTGAACTACTGAAAAAAAATTTTTATACAAAATATTACTATTGTTTTCCGCAAGGTTCCAATCACCCAACCTGCTAGTTAAAGTGCTATTAAATTTATTTAGTTTACCGGATGTTATTGGTCTGAATTGTATCTGCACTTTTATTGGTAAGTTGGATTCAAATGTTACCATTAGGCCGCTATGATCAGAAGGCAGATAATTTACAATGGCTTTTTCTAAATACTTGCAGCAACAAAAAACATTATAGATACATGTAGCAGTAGTTGTCGTTGTTCGAGTTGGTTCAATAAACACATTTGATAAATTAAATGATTTGAAAAGATTTAATAATCTACTGCTATCTGAATTATTTTCTAAAATATTAACATTAAAGTCTCCGCATAACTGACTCAAAAATAGAGTAGTTTTGATAATTAGGGGGCCTGTAAACGCACACTATGATATGCCTATCCAGCTCAACACACGACACTTCAATGCTATGTTCAACGGACAGTGCAACTATATCTTTACGTGTTTTAAATTTAATACTATTTTTAATAAGGATTAGTGAACCCCCACGTAACATTGACTTTCGGTTAAAACAACTGCCCACATTATAATTATCATAATTAATTAGCATTTCAAAATCCTTTAACCAATGCTCAGTAAAACAAATGATGTCAAACATTGTTTCTTCCATAAATAATTCAATTTCTAATTGTTTCGAAGAAAAACCCTGAATGTTTTGAAGAAACAAATTAAAGGATTTTTGCTTACCCCCTGTAGCTTGAATGCTAGAAGCTACTTTATTGTTGAGTTGACATAAATGGCCAACAGTACCAACTGTTGTCTTATTACCTAGTTTAAAACATTAGTACTACTACTAATGGTGGGACTAATTACTGGGTACGTCGACATACTATTTATGTCTGAGTAAATATTAAATGCTAATAGCTTCGCTATTTGGCGTCTTAAAACAATAGGTAAGTATACAGTATACCTGGTCGAAAAAAGTTTATCAACAATATTGTTGATGTCAAAATATAAAAACTTATCACCATGGTGAGTAACTAAAAAATGCATATGCATATTTAGCATATGTATGTACTTATTTTGTCTGTTTGATAAGTGCTCAAAGTAAGGAAAAGCACACAAAATATTTTTTTACAATTTATCTTCAACAGTTCAGTGACATTATTGGTGATATCATCTTTCTTCACATTTAAGCATTACCCACAAATACAGTTAGAATAGCATTGGGATCATAAATATACTTGCTCATTTACTAATGACATTATGTGATGGTAGGAAGCTTGAGGTATGCAATAATTTTGAGAAGGAAAAGGGAGTTTTTTACTAACTAATTGCCCTAATCCTCTTCATAGTCATAGTCATAGTCATAGTAATTTATTGGTAAGGGATTCTTACAAGTCAAATACAGATTCTTACATTATATCTACTTAGTCAACAAGTGATTAAATACAATGTCAAATGATAAAGAATGTCAAACATATAAAAGAAAATACAAAATAAAAATACAAATAAATAGAAGTCAAAATCACAAATTAAAATAAAATATAAATCATAAGAAAAGTCAACAATATTCAGTCCAAATCAATATTCAATCGTCAAAGATAAATTAAATTACATCATAAATTCGTCAAAAGAATAAAATGCCTTCCTATGCTATCTGAAAATATAATTGATTGATAATCCCTACTGTTATGAGAGAAAAAAATACTATTTTCTGAATCTACCCCTTGAGTTAATTCATGCTGAATGAAGGTCGGGAATACAGTCCTGAGCACTGATGGGCTGGGATGAGTTCTCCGTTACCACAAGTTGGAGGCCAGCCTGGTTAGATTCTGTCTGGCAAGTGCATTTATTGTTTCTTAGAGTAAGAGAGTCTACTTTGTCCACTAACTCATTTGTAGCCAGAATATGTTCCTTTATTTGGTTCTTTGAACATACATATTTGTTATAAATTGATTTTAGGGAGTTATCAAGCGTCTGTATTTCAGACTGTAAGCGCTGAGTGTCAATTTTATAAATATTTATACTGTCTTCTAACTTAATCTGATAATTATTTAATTGATTAATTAAGTTAACACGTTCTTTCCGCCGTTGAATATTTTTGGAAAAGTGTTTTTGTTGCTTCTTGTGGTTTTTACATTTTTTAATGATTTTATTGAGTTTAGCAAATTTTTTAATTTTATTTTGACTAAGTTTGTAAGTATTACTGTCTTTTAGTATCGAATCTTCTGTAAGATCAATTGTTACTAAGGCATGAGGGTTATATTTTGAATTTATTAATTCATCATATAAACGGTTAGTCTTCTCAGTCTGAGTACATTCCCTTTCCTTTCCTATGGGCATATCACTTTTAAATACCTCTTTAAAGCTCCAGTATTATTATTTTTTTTTTTTAATTTGTATAA
The DNA here is from genome assembly GCA_910589285.2 of Mythimna ferrago. Taxonomy (NCBI): domain Eukaryota; kingdom Metazoa; phylum Arthropoda; class Insecta; order Lepidoptera; family Noctuidae; genus Mythimna; species Mythimna ferrago. The sequence goes on along the minus strand of OU342683.1, from coordinate 3,434,061 downwards.
ACTAGTGCTTGACTGCGATCCCACCTGATGGTAAGCAGTGATGCAATCGTTGATGGTGAGGCGCACTAGTTTATTAAGAGCCTATTCACTCTTGCCTTAAAGACACCTAAATTATAATCAGACGGGAAGACCGCAGCAGGCAAATTGTTCCAGTCCCTCGATGTACGTGGTATAAACGACGAAGCGAAACGCTTGGTCCGGATCGTAGAGGTTTCAACAACATTAGGGTGAATACTCGCCGTTCGCCGGCTTGTCCGATGGTAGAAGTGAGATGGTGGAATTAAGTCATGTAATTCCTGCGCACACTCTCCAAAGTGCATCCTGTAAAACACCGAAAGGCTGGCTACCCTTCGCCTATGCTCAAGACTCTGTAGATTGGACTCAACCAGATCTGGATCGCCAATTAGTCTCTTCGCACGCCTTTCCACAGAGTCCAAAGCTGCCAGGTGGCATTTTGCAGCACCAGCCCATATGTGGCTGCAGTACTCCATACACGAACGGACTTGTGCTTTGTATAGCATTAGAAGCTGTCCCGGTGTGAAGTACCGCCGGACCTTTGCAAGAACGCCTAGTTTCCTAGCAGCTACCTTGGCTTTGGACTCAATGAACCGCCCAAAGTTAAGGTCCGAGGGAATTTCAACCCCCAAGAGCTGAAGGCGGTCGGTGTACTCCAGGGATAAATTCTGAAAAGTAGGAGCCAAGGTAAACGGGCTCCTTTTAGCGGTGAACAGACACGCTTGCGTTTTGGAGGCGTTAAATCCCACCACATTGGCTTTACCCCACTTGGAGACTGCCTGAAGTGAGATATTTGTACGCTCTACCATAGCCTCTCTTTCGGATCGGATTAGCTCCTTACTAGCCCGAGCACTAGGCAGGTATCTCTCTACAACTGTGCTATCATCTGCATACCCATAGATACCGGGCATCAGCAGATCGTTGATATGCAGTAGGAATAGAGTTGCAGAGAGAACAGACCCCTGAGGAACCCCGGCATTAGTCGTCATGGGTTCCGATGAGCATCCATCGATAACAACTCGGAGAGACCGTTCACTCAGGAAGTCTTTTACCCAGTTAATCAGACCAGGGGAAATGCCGTACGCTGGAAGCTTACTCAAAAGGCTAGCGTGCCATACCCTGTCGAAGGCCTTCGAGACGTCTAAGGAAACGGCAATCGCTTCCCCATTCCTCTCGAGGGTCTCGCCCCACAAGTGGGTGGCATACACTAGTAGGTCCCCAGTAGACCGATTGCGACGAAATCCGTACTGTCGGTCACTGAGGAGATCGTTACCTTCCAGGTATGCCATGAGGCGCGAGTTCAACACACGCTCCATAATCTTGCATAGTATGGAGGTTATTGAAATCGGCCGATAGTTGGCAGGATCGGCACGACTGCCCTTTTTGGGCACGGGTTGCACGTTGGCAAGCTTCCAGGACTTGGGCACTATACCAGTCCTAAATGAGAGGCGATACAAGCGTGTCAATACAGGAGACAACTCAGGCGCACAAGCCTTGAGAACAATGGCAGGTATACCATCTGGTCCACTAGCTTTGTTCACGTCTAGACGACACAGTGCTCTCAGAACTTCTTTGTTCCTTATGCGAACCTCGGGCATCGAAGTGTCGCAGTGAGGTAGAGTCGGTGGAGTAGCACTGCCAGTATCAAGACGAGAATTATGGGCGAAGAGAGATGCAAAGAGATCTGCTTTCTCTCTCGCCGTATGAGCCAGTGTTCCATCAGGTTTAGCCAGCGGAGGCAGTGAGGGCCGACAGAAGTTCGCTTCAACCGACTTGGCGAGGGACCAGAATGCTCTGCTGCCGGACGGCTGAGCAGAGAGTTTTGTGCCAATATGGGTGATGCGGTCGAAGCGAGCCTTCCTTAATGCCTTCTTGTAGGACTTAGCAGCAAGGTTGAAGATTCTCTTCTTTGAGCTCAGATCCGGAGCTTTGCAGTCACGAGGCTCAACCCAGGCAAGATACGCCGAATGCTTACGCTGTTCAGCTTCAACGCAATCGGCGTTGAACCATGGGCGAGCTGAGCCACCGGTGGGTACGTCACGATAAGGGATGAAATACTCCATAGCTTGACGCATCACATCGGATATAGCGTCTGCACAACTCGACGGATTCTCGGAAGAGAAGCAGACCCGCTGCCAAGGATAAGACGCAAAGAAATGCCGCATCTCATCCCAATCTGTTGACCTGTAACGCCACATTCGCCGTTCACCGCGTGAGTCGCAGTCAGGTGGGGAGAAAGACGATACAGACTTCACCAGACAGTGATCTGAAGTTCCAAGTGGTGAGGAAACTGTTACGAAACATCTGTCCGGATCGGTGGTCAGCAGAAGGTCCAGACAATTGGCAGTATGACTCACCACATCAGGCACCCTAGTCGCTTGCTTTACCATCTGGGAGAGGCCCATAGATAACGCAAAGTTTCGCGCTTCTCTCCCAGCGTGGTCGGTCTTCTGGTACGGGAAAAGCCAGTCTTGGTGACAGGCGTTAAAATCCCCCAGAGCGACAAACTGCGCATCGGGGTACCGATGTAGAGCCTTATCGGCGGCCTCACTGAGGTGGCCAAACAATTGAGTCGTCTCCTGGACACCGCTGTGCGATCGGTAGACACAGGTATAGACAATTTTGTCCACACCGGTGTCCACCAGCAACCACAACGTCGAGAAATTAGGGTCCTCAAGGTGACAGAGACGCTGGCAGCAGATGTCATTGCGGACGTACACACAGACCCCGGCACGCTGCAGGAAATGATGCTCCAAGGAGTATCCCGGGTAGTCGAGATACGCCGCATCTAACGGACATCTGATCTGCGTCTCCGTCAAGAAAAGCAAGTGGGGCTTCTCAGTCTCAAGATGGTGGTGGACAGCAATGAGATTGGAGTGCAGTCCTCGGATGTTCGAGAGGTGCACTTGGAGTAAGAGGACGTGCATCCGCTGTACACACTTACTTTTCTTTTTAGTACCTTTCATGTTGGTTTTATGAGTGAATAGACTAGGTGGAAAATGGCAGTTGAGCGAGGTGATGCGATGCAAAACCAGCAACACGACCAGACTTGCTGGGCCATTAGAGGTTTGATCTGGAGACTGCGGGGACGCCCGAACCCCCCCAGGGATCGCCATCGGGTCCTCTCGCCCGGTCGCCAACCGGCACGATGGGGCCACCCTGGGATTTTTCGCAGATGGCGGGGCAGCCTTTCGTGTGTGGCTGGCACACTACTTGGGCCCCCAACTATCTACGGTCGGCCAGCGGAGAACCGTGCTTCGGATCCCGCTACCCTCCGCGATCAAACGTCCGACACAACAAGAGCTGGCGCATCACACCCGTTATACAACGCAACACAACTGCTCAGACCCATCTTCCACCATTTTGACGATGTGTTTTGGACTCTTCTTTCTACTTCCAACTCATTGCTGTCTCTATTAAAATCAATTTGTTTACCTAAGTACGTATATTGTTCAACATATTCTAATGTTTCACAACCTATTTTTATGTTTGTTTTAATGCGGTTTGGCATAGTTTTGGTTTTAGAGATGTTCATTTCTAGACCTACTGTTCTACTAGCTTTGTGAAGGGCTTCAATCATGTGTTGGAGTTGTGAGCTTGTTTCCGAAAACAAAACCAGGCCGTCTGCAAATCTGAGGTGACTGAGATATTTTCCTTTGATATCTATCCATTTATTTTTCCAGTCTAGTTTATGTATTATTGATTTCAGTATTGCAATAAAGATTTTGGGGGACAGAGAGTCCCCTTGTCGTACACCTCTTTGAACAGGAAAGCTTGGGCCCATGGTTTCCAGTTTAACTCTACTCGTACATCCGCTGTAATTATTTGCTAGGATCTTTATGTATTCTTTTTCAACATTTTGAGCTTTCAAAGTTTCTCATATGCTTTCATGTTAAACTGTAGCAAAAGTTTTTTGATAATCTATAAAAGCTATGTTTATTGGGCTTTTGATATTCCTGATACTTTTCAATTATCAACTCCAAAGTATGTATGTAGTCCACAGTTGAGAACCCCTTTTGAAAACCAGCTTGTTCGATGGGTCGTTTTTGTTCCAATGTTATGCTTATTCTGTGGTTTATTATTGTAGCGAAGAGTTTATACATAGTTGGTAGTAGACTTATGGGCCTGTAGTTTCCTGTCTTTGGGATCTCCTTTTTTGTATATCAAAGTAATGTTGGATTCAGACCACTGAGCACGTGTTTCGAGCGTTTCCAAGATCATGTTAAACAATTTCGCTAATGGGGCAGCTAATATGAAATGGGCAGTATTTAAAGCATCGTTGGTAATTTTATTTGAGCCTGGGCTTTTGTCGGATTTTAGCTTGTTTATGAACAACTTGCTTGCTTGTTTGATTTTTTTTTTACTATGTGTATTACCCATATTTGCAAAATAAAGATTCTATTTCTATGGTGTCTGTAACTTCTCTAAACTCTATAGGTTCTATGCAAGGTGGTGTTAATAAGTGTGTTACTGGTGTGTCATATCTAATATTGTGTTTACTTGCGGCGCCATATAGGTTTTTGTAGAAATCTATGGCAATATCTATAATATCATTACGACTATACGTAATTTTATCCGCAACTTTTTACCCTTCAATCCATGTTTTCTTAGATCGCAATTCTTTATAGCCTTTTTTCAGATGTTTTTGAATGATTATGGTTCTGTGTTTCTTATAGTCTGTTTTTTATGTATTTGCTTATCAATTTGTATAGAGCTTTAAGTTCATTTTTCATTGATCGGGTTTTATTACTGGTTTTCTGTAACTCTTGTCTTCTTTTTATAAGGTTTATTGTGCGTTCTGATAGTACATTTCTGTCTTTTGTGTGTACATTTGTGTCTCGTGCTTTGCTTAAGCTAATATAGATAGAGTTTATTAATTTATCATGATAGCTCTGTACTGTGTCCCTTATAAGTTAAGTTAAGTCCCTTAAGTTCTCCTCGAGTAGCGCAGGTAAAGTCGTTTTTAGCGACGATTTTTATTTTATTTATTTATGTTCTTTGTGTTACATTAAATAAATAAATAATATTGGGTTTTTACTTTTTTTGTTTTCACCAGGAAATAATTCGGCGTGTCAGACTTATACTGCCTAAAACCCACCTGTGCCCTTCTGGTCCTTGAGTCAACGCTAACAATGATAAATCGAATCTATTAGTTGTATGTTATTCATCATCATCGTCCTACCCTTGCCCCATATAACTTGGGGTCGGCGCAACCTGCTTTTTAACACGCTTTTATTAGCTTCACCTGTATGTTTGTTTGTAATCAACGCCTTTGAGCTCGATTTTGACCAACTTTGGGCGATCAGATTTTCTTTAAACTTTGCACACCCATCAAAGACTGATGACAATACAATCCGTTATCCTATGACCTTTACTTCAAGGTCAAATGTATAAAATGTTGGGAATCGCTTGGGACACCCAAAGGCAATGACTTTGACCTCAAGGTCGATGACCTTTTTTTTGTATTGTTGATTGGTTCGCGCTTGACCGCTATCTCACCTGATGGAAAGCGACGATGCGGTCGACGATGGAACGCGCAATAATATTAATATTTTTCGTTCATTATTATTATTTTCTACCTATACTGAAAATTATTTTACATTTTTTAGTTTGATATGCTTTAAAAGCGTGTTTTTTAGTTTTTTTTTAACTATATTTTTTTTGAAGGTGAAGGAAAACATCGTGAGGAAACCGGCATGTCCTAGAACCAAAAATTCGAAGACATGTGACATTCACCAACCCGCACTGGGCCCGCGTGTTGGATTACGGCCCATTACATCTCCTAGAGAGGAGGCCTGAGTCCCAGCAGTGGGAACATTAAAAAGGCTGATGATGATGATGATGACATTTTTTCTTCTCTTTTGTCCTGTTACACTATCACTAACTCCCTTTTCTTTCGTATCACGCTTCACACAATTCTTCCATCTATTCTTTGGCCTCTCTCTCCCTCTCCAGCCATCCACATGTATGTATACTTGACACATATCAGTTTTATTTTATTAAGAGTTAAAACGATGCTATTTCCTTGACATATTCTAAATATCTCATGGCCACTTATGGCGTGAGCCTCACGTAAAATAAAAACTAGCAAAGCCTTTACCAAGAAAAATATACTCCCACTCATTAATCAATATCCTAACACCATTTTTCTAATACTTATAAAATTGTGGGCTGTGCTGCATTTGACAGCAGCCTTGTAACTGTAATATGTCTGTTTCTACAAAACGACTGAAGGCAATAATCAAGTTTTTAATAAATAAAAAGGTGTCGACTAACAACGCTGTTTCCTTGAGGGTCTCATTAAATTTTTGTGGTATGCGGTAGTTATGACTTGCTGTTGTTATGGAAATGTGTCATGTGTTTTCCATAGGTGCATTTATTTTTCATTCGTTGAGCTCCTTTGTAGTTCTGAGTTGAGCTACACGAATACTGATAAATGCTTGCACTGACGGGACAGGTTCACACAAATCTGTGTGGACCTGTCCCGTCTTCAAACGATTATCTCAGACTCCAATCTGCATGGTTATTATGTGAATTGACCATTATAATCATGTTTACTGAACTTTATTGTATGTACTTTATAAGAGACTCCTGAGTTTGTTTCGGTATTTATTTTCAGGAGAAACACCGGTCTCATCTAGTTTAAATTGACGAAAAAGTTGACTTGTAAAAGTGTGTTTAAAAATCTATTTGCAAAATAAATATCATTTATCATTCATGTTTCTTTTAATACCATTTCACGAAAGGAGAAAATTACCCGTAACTGAATAGTTGTGTGGCAATTTTCTGTCATGGTATGGATTTTTTTTTATTATTGGTAATCTCTGGCTTTATCTCTATCTCATTTAATGTTTAGCTATGATGTGGTTGACGGTGAAGTACGCTTGCCTAGAAGTAATCTATTAATTCAAATTCACTAGCTTTTCTTTCATGCCGATTTCAATTCCTTCCAATTCAATTCTGACTTCAATTACTCACACGATTCATTCATCTTTTCTTTGGAATTTCTCTCCATCTTACTAACTTATCTCTTTTGTAAAGTACCTAATATTATCATCATTCTCTTGGACAATTCAATCCAATGATTTAATTCAATTATAAAATAATCATTTATAAATCATCACAAGGTTTGATACCTGGGTCGGGGAGCGTATTATGGATGTATCCTTCTGGAAATCAGTAGCAGAAGGGAATTACATAAGACTTAAACATTGCTGAAAATATATGAAAAAAAAAAATGAATATTCATTTACTACATTAATAGCATAGCATAAAGCATAATCGGCCTTGTAATTTTGCCATTGCTGGGACTCTGGCTTCCTCTCTAGGAGAGGGAATGGGCCGTAATACACCACGCGGGCCTAGTGCGGGTTGGTGAATGTCACATTGTCTTAGAATTTTTGTTTCTAGGACATGCCGGTTTCCTCATGATGTTTTCCTTCACTGTTTTGAGAGTAGTGGTGATTATATAAATCACACAAAGTAATGCGGCTGGAAAAATCTGTTATTAAAAAATAGTTATTAATTAAAAACTGAATGAATTAGTTTAATTGAATTTATTTGTTAGTCTTATGATTTATTATTTATGATCATTCAGGTATTATGTTTAGTTATTTATTAATTCAATAAAAATAAAATACAAAATACCACAAAAAACAATAAGGAAAGCATGGCAGTTGTAATTTTCCTTTGCCTAACCTATCGGGGAATACAGCGATGAAGTTAGCTATGATATTTCAATGACTGGGTCACATTTATGATGCATGACTCCTCGGCCCGAATATCTGTGTCAACGGGCGTGCAACACAAATATGTCTTTAATTACTGGTAACTAATACTACGGGTCTTTTGACTTATCAAGTATTTATTGGTTAATAACAGTAGTTAGGTTCTGTAGTTATGTTTTGTAGTCTAATATATTAGGTTTATCATGTGGTTATTTAGAAACTTCATCATCATCATCATCATTTCAGCTGAAAGACGTCCTGTTGGACATAAGCCTCCCCCAAGCGTCGCCACAACGACCGATCCTGTGCGTCTCGCATCCATTGCATTCCCGCTTTAGAGACTTATGACAGTAGATATTTTAGGCTTTGACGCACATGAAACACGAAATATATTTAAAACAATATAAATAATCATTCGCCAAGTGAAATCAGTGATTTTACGGAAGATTCCGAAAGTTTGAAACTTCCGATTGATTTAGTACCTTTGGTTTCGATAAATTTAAATCGGAACTTGCTAATATCCATAGATAGTGAACGTATACAGATCAATCTATAATGAACGGTATCAGTGGCGTTAGGGTTGGTGCTGGTGGTATACCAGGAGAGATCGTAAGAGTGGAACTAGCGCCTATCATGTAGTTTTCAATGGGTAATAGGACCAGAAACTGTACCACTCGTAATGATGAATGATGTTGCTCTTCGTAGAGTTGATAGATTTTAATATCTAGGTCAGGTCGTGGCTGCTGATCTAAAAGATGACGCTGACATCGAAGGGGAACGCTGACCAGTGTTGACTGTGAGAGGGAATACGTTGGTCATAACATTTGCAACTTACTCGAAGCAGGTTAAAATTACTCTGTTTAAGGCATGCTGCCAAAACTTCTTCTGCAGTAGCTTATGGACAACATATTCATGAAAAATCCTCAACACCTTGCGCGTCCAATTCAATAACGCCTTTAGGATGTTATTGCGGCTCCCACCAGTATCTCTTTTTTCTTTGCCTATATTGGACAATTTGCCTATTTGGTAACTAACATGTTAAACTAAATGGTCTTAATATTAGCCCCATTTCTAATGCCAACATCGACTTCAACTTAATAAAAATGTTTCATCCACAGGTTAACGGCGAACGCAATCCCGACGAGGTTTACAAAGACTTCAGGGCCGCTGTCCTCCAGATCCTCGGCGCCACAGAAGATCAATCCACTATGAACGGTGTCAGTGGTGTTGGGGTTGGTGCTGGTGGTATACCAGGAGAGATTGTAGGAGTGGAACCGGCGCCAGTTCAGGATATAAGGGAGAGAAGAGAAGAGAGAAACGTACTGCCTGTCTTGCCGGCAATGCCGGCGCCAGTATCTATGCCGGTGCCGGTTGCAATGTCGTTGCCGGCGGCAGTGCCGTTGCCGGTGCCAGCGGCAATGTCGTTGCCACCGGCAATAAGGGAGACGGGGACGGAGAGGGTTGCTTCGCCGCAGGTTAGTGTTATTTTTATTTATAGGTTTTGTTTGATAGGTACAAAGCCCCTTATTGTAATGTAGCGCTATCTATGACGCCGCGGAACTAAAATCCTGCATCGCGGTATTAGACGACATAAAAAGCGACATAAAAAGCAAATATGTAACAGTCACTCAACTTGAAGAGTTGAAGCTAGAATTGGGATCGAGCAGGCCCCCATTATCATTATTAACACGAAATATTAATGCGAAGAAAAGAGGAGGGTATTTGCTAGACAGTGGACCGGTAGGTTTATCACCGGCGCCAGTGTACGATGACGACGACTCGATGACGCGGCGCGAGAGTGCAGAGCGTAGTGAGTCACCAAAATATCGCTCTCTCGCTTGCACACACACTGAGGCAATCATAACGAGTGCGCATGCACTGATTAACTCAAAGCTGTTGGAAAATAAAATGGGCGCGGAGACGTCTGAATCAGCTGTTTGTAAACTAGGAGACAGTCAATCAAAAAGTCCTACTATGGCTGAGATGGCAAGTAATGGTGAATGGAAGCGGCCTAAGAAACCAACCGATAATTGGATTTTAGTACAGAACCGGCGGTCCAGGAATCGTTTCACTGGTAAAATGGGCAAAGCGTCTATGGACGCATCTGAGAAATTTAGAGCAGCGGATGTAAAAATACCTTTGTTTATTTCCAATGTAAACAAAGAGGTAGCGGTGGATGACATATGCAAATACATCAAAAATAAAACTGCGGAGGTAGTTTCGCTTGAGAAAATTTCTATGAAAAAAGATAGGCCATACAATGCTTTTAAAGTGCTTGTTAACAAAAGCAAGTTGGATGTTTTTCTGGATGACCAGATATGGCCGGATGGCGTAACATTTAGGCGCTTTATTCATTTTAAGAATAGAAAAGAAGACAAAAATAGTACAATTTTTGAGAGTGAGAAAATAACAAAATTACATGATGGATAGGATTACAAAAATGAACTTGATAACTTTTAATTGCAAAAATGTTAAAAGGTCGGTTAATTGTGTACGTTCACTGTGCAAAACAGCTGATATTGTTCTGTTACAAGAAACGTGGTTATATGTTCATGATTTGGATTTTCTTGACAGTATTGATCAGGATTTCAGTTACACGGGAAAGTCTTCTGTGGACACTTCAGCTGGCATGTGTAAAGGCAGACCCCATGGGGGGCTTGCCATACTATGGCGTAAATCTGCATTTACCAACGTGAGTGTGATACAAAGTATCAATAATCGGATATGTGCAGTGAAGGTAGTGGTGAACAACAGGTGCTTTTTGGTTATAAATACGTATATGCCGACAGACTGTCGTGAAAACCTGACACTTTTTACGGAATGTTTAAGTGAAATGTATTCTATTATACAAAATAATAATGTTGAATCAGTGTATGTGTTGGGAGACTTCAATGCGCACCCGGGTGAGTCATTTTATAATGAATTACTTAATTTTTGTAGTGAGCAGGAATTACTATGTGCCGACCTACGCTATTTTGGTTTAGAATCGCAAACGTACACATTCATTAGTGACTCACACGGGTGTAAGCGTTGGCTAGACCACTGTCTTGTTACTCAGGCGGCGGGAAAAACAATTTTAAACATTCAAGTTATATATGATACGTTTTGGTCAGATCATTTTCCCTTGAAAATAGAATGTGATGTGAATGTTATCAGATTAAAAACTTGTTCTGTTAAATCACCGCTTAACGGTGTTCGATGGGGTGACAGAAGTGCTGATGAAATAAAGAAATACTCGTGTCTGTGTAACAATAAATTAAAAAGTTTAGATTTTCCTAAGGAGTTTGAACTATGTGCTGATAATTTTTGTGATAATCCATATCACAGGTCATTATTGCATTCAATGTATATAAATATCGTATCTATACTAAGTGAGGCGGCTAGTGTAAACAGAGTCTCCAAAGACATTGTTAAAAAGAAAGGTATAAAAGGCTGGAACAAGCATGTTAAAGAATTTTATACTCAGGCGAGGTCTAAGTTTAAACTGTGGATGTGGTATGGGGAACCCAGTAGTGGGCCTATCTATGAGGATATGATATTAAGCCGTAAGATATTTAAATCCAAATTGAAATGGGTCATTAAGAACCAAGAAAAAATAGAAATGGATATATTGGCCTCGCTTCATTCTAAGAAATGTTTTTCATCTTTCTGGAAAGGCACTAAAAAGCTTAATATCTCTCCAAGCTTACCGGTAACCGTGGAGGGTGAGAGTGACCACACTGAAATAGCTAATATATTTAGAGAACAGTTTATAGTGAGCTCACCTCTTGAGCCAGTGGTGGGAGTGAACGATGCTGAGACCTATCGATCAGGAACACCCCTCCGGTTTACATGTACAGAAATAAGATCCGTAATTAAGAATATGAAGAGGGGAAAATCTCCTGGTCATGATGGACTCAGCATTGAGCACCTTCAAAATGCTGGCTTGCACTTACCAAGAGTATTGACGCTATTCTTTAATCTTTGTGTTGGGCATTCTTACTTACCACAGGAGATGCTGGATACATTAGTTGTACCTATTGTAAAAAATCGAACAGGAGACATAGCAGACAAGGGCAATTATAGGCCAATCTCACTGGCAACTGTGATAGCTAAAGTGTTTGACAGTGTGCTTGATGGGCACCTCAGTAGATATACAAAGCTGCATGACACTCAGTTTGGTTTTCGTGCTGGGCTGTCTACTGAGAGTGCAATACTTGCATTGAAGCACACCGTCAAATATTATACGGACAGAAAAACACCAGTGTATGCGTGTTTCCTGGACCTTTCCAAAGCTTTCGACCTAGTTTCGTATAAAGTACTATGGGAGAAGCTTCGGGAGGCGGGAGTTCCTGCTGCACTGGTGTCAATATTATCTATCTGGTATGAAAAGCAGAGGAATTTTGTAAAATGGTCGAATACATTGTCGGACCCGTATAAACTTGTATGTGGAGTTAGGCAGGGTGGTCTTACATCCCCGAGACTGTTTAACATTTATGTTAACAACCTACTTGTTGAGCTCAGCAGCACTCATGTCGGATGTCACATAGACGGAGTTAGTGTAAATAATTTAAGCTATGCAGACGATATGGCGCTGCTGAGCCCCACAATAGGTGGACTTAGGAAATTGCTCACCATTTGTGAGAGATACGCCGAGCAGCATGGCCTAAAATATAATCCTACAAAAAGTGAACTGTTGGTGTTTAGAGGAAAAAATAAAAGTCCTTCAAATGTTCCTCCCGTACAATTAAATGGTTCACCTTTGCAGAGGGTAACAAAATTTAAATATTTGGGTCATATTGTTACGGATGATCTCAAAGATGACTCTGACATGGAAAGAGAGCGCAGGGCGTTGGCTGTGAGGGGAAACATGCTGGCTCGCAGATTTGCTGGTTGCTCAGTACCGGTTAAAATAACCTTGTTCAAAGCGTTTTGCCAAATATTTTACACCAGCAGTCTGTGGGCTAATCATACTCAAAAAGCGGGCAACGCACTGCGCATTCAATATAACAATGCCTTCAGGGCGCTGTTGAGGCTTCCGAGTTGGTGTAGTGCGTCAGGGATGTTCGCTGATGCACACACTGACGATTATTTCGCGATCATGCGCAAAAAGATAGCGTCAACGATGCGCAGGTTAAGGGGGAGCGGCAACAGCATCCTGAGGGTTTTCTCGGAAAGGTTGGACGGGCCTACAAAGGATAGGTTTATCAAGCTACATGTCAGACATGCCGCTTGATAGATCTTCCTCAAATTAGATGCTGGGTTTATTGTATTTGTTTTTTTAGATACTAACATAGTTTTGTAAGTTGTTTATTTTGTAATACTAACACCCTATGGGCCAACGATGCCGGAGATTAAAAGATTTTTATTTTTATTTTTTATTTTTATTTTTATTTTTTTTTTTTTTTTTATTAGAGTTCTCCACGCGATTAGAACATACACGACAGTCCGAAATCAACTATCGGGCAATTACCCGGGCCAGAAAAAACACCCGTCTGGTCGGAGAATCCTTTCTTTTCAACGGAGATTTGCGCGACCTTACAGTGTTCTGTATACTTCTGAAGTAAATCCTTTTAAAGAATATTTCCTCCTACTTCATTTGAATCAGTCGGCATGCAATCAAGCTATAAGTCGATTTTTTTAAAGCAAACTGAGTCTAAGTTGAGCTATTTCTTCACTGTGAACATGGATGTGCACTAGAACATAAAATCTTGTATATAGTACCTCGCTCAACCATAGCGAAAGAACTTCGTCATCGGACCTCCAGATGTATGGCGATTTGCCACCCGTTCATGATGGACACTCCACTCATATGCACAAAACGTTTTCGGAACACATTCATTGTGCGTACGCTAAAGAGTGAAATTCCCTACCGGAGACTGTTTCCTGATAGCTACAACCTAGGGGTCTTTAAGGGGCTGCTTTTCCTGGTACCACATATAAACTTGAAATCCCCTTTTCTACTCGCCTATCATCAACATCGAGCATGGTTTAAAAGCTTGTTACTTCATCTAACGCAATCCAACGCGATTTGACGAAAAGGGAAAGCGAAAAAAGAGAGATAGGTAACGCCTGAAAACTCTGTTAGCATTTAAACCCTTAAAAGTTTTTCAAAAACATTGTCATTTTAAGAATTTTTATAAAATTTGCTAGGCTTGTACTTTTTTGACTTCTTTAATTTTTGAGTAAATTATGAAGTGTCAAAGTTCATGCAAAATGGCAGATTTTCAGAGGTTTTAACTGGATTAGTTTTATACAAATTTATAAATTGATTTCCATAGAAGCCTAGTTAATATCCACAAGAATCTTGTTTGATATTTTGGAAACACAGTATCTGATATTGTGTTTCCAAAATATCAAATGAAAAATGTGTAATAACGTCATAATCGCGTAAGAGCGGTTGTATGAAAAACAGTGAAAATCTATGTCGAGATGCATCCCTAATGAATAGGTTACTTTCACCACGTCCTAATGTTTGCATTTTTTATTTATTCATTTAATAACACTCAAGTCTAGAGTGAATAGGTTCATTCTAAGCAAGCGTGCTCCATCGTCAACCACATCATCGTTTACCATCAGCTGAGATAGGTCAAACGCCAGCTTATCAATAATAATAATAATAAAAATACTCAATGTTATATTTTAAGAAAGTTACATGTAACGATTCAACGTCTACAAAATATAAAATGGCGGCATAGACAGTTGCTGAAGGGTAGTGACTAGACAAAAAATATTGTTTTGTGACTACTATCAACTATTTTATTGAAAAGAAGAGGTCAAAACGAACGGCTCTACCTTGACCTAATGACGAATTTTGTAGATTTTTCTTTAGTCACTTTCTTTTATAGGATTTAGAACAGCAGGTGACATTTCCCACCTAAGGCCTGAATTCGGAACGGACTTTTTTAAACTAGCTCAATACAATTATTCCTTAGCTATAATAATAAATAATAATATACAGAGACAGACATAATATAGCTTAATATAGATTTCTACTTACGGAAAAAATTAGATTTTGTCATTGAGTATAAGTCAGTTTTTGTCATTATTTTCATCATTATTAGGTTAATGTTTTTGAATATATTTTTTTTTGTATTACCGCTATTAATATGTGTCTATAATTTATATGTGTGGTGTAAACTGTAATTGGTAGGCAATAAATAAATAAAAAGTTTTGAGACAAGTATCCTCTAATTTATATACCTTGGTTAGGTACTTTTCGGCATTAAGTCATCAAAATCCTTCTGCTCGATGTGGAGGAAGAGGAAGTGTCAGATTCTTACTGACTAAAATCCACCTTCAGTTACCCTTTGCGTTCGCAGTCCTGTAGCCTGATTCACGTAAAATCAAATAAGCCAAATATCGTTCAAATTTTATAGTACAACAAGTATACCAAAACCGGTATTCACGTGTTTCTTAATCGGGATTGGATAGAACGACAACTCAACTGGCTCGAAACTAAATGATCTATCGACGACTTATTTCCAGTTACATTAAAAAGTATTCTACCAGGATAACGTAACTGAGATTTTTTTTTAAACCGACTCCTCGACCAAACGACTTTCAAATCGGTGTCGTACAAACTCGATTGATGGATGGGAATACTGAAATGGTCTAAACGACTAAATTGCTACGATATCGTTATGGTTTTGATTACGTGAATCGGGCTACTGGTGGGCTGGTACCGAGAATACTGAACTTTTTGTTGTTTATTTTTTTGCTTAAAGTTTTTTTTGTGATGTTGAATAAAATGTAAAATTCCAAGTAGATAAAAGCATTATATCTACACAGGAATGAACATTTTTCCTTCTTTATTTTATAGTCCGGTCAACTTAGGTATCCGAAGTTACAAATATTCGCCCCCAGCTGAAAATTGGCAGGATTTTTCAAAACACCATTTTTTTTTTTTTCGATGGGAAAAATCATCTTATGACAACCCCCGCTCTTGGGCGGAGCGGCAGATAGTGTCAGACTCTTACTGACTAAAAAACCCATCCCGTTCCTTCAAGCCTTCATACCCATAAATGAAATCTAAAAAGTCCTTATGGATCCGACACCTAGAAAAAAAAACTCGGGGTCAAAGATCATAAAAACTAGTTTTTCGCCAAAACGGTAAGTTTTATGATAAAATCAACTCCGACAAAAATTTTAGATGAGATAATTATCTAAAAAAATGTCTAAATATTTTTTTTTCATAAGAGCCACATTTTTTTTTTTTGTTTTTTTTTTTTATGTCATAAGATATAATGATTCAAAAAGTTGAAAAAGGCAATCGTCATAATACTCGTAAGCACACGTTTTCACGCCACCTTTGAGGTAGTGTACTTACCCCTATTTTTTAGTCTAATTTGACTGGACTATTTATGGGGATAGAGCAGTGGTGGCCGAGTGTTAATGGTCCCGACTTACGAGTTGTAGGTCGCGGTTTCGAACCCAGCCAGGCGCATTACTTTGTGTAATTTATTTCATCACCACGGCTCTCAAAACGGTGAAAGAAAACGTCGTGAGGAAACCGGCATGTCCTAGAACCAAAAATTCGAAGACATGTTTTATTTTCCGGTGGGAAAATCATCTAATGACATCCCCCGCTCTTGGGCGGAGCGGGAGATAGTGTCAAACTTTTACTGACTTAAAACCCACTCCTGATCCTTCGTTGCCTTTCGTACCGGGGCTAAGCAATCTTTCGAAACTAACCCTGGCCCCAGTAGGGCCCCTGCGGTTGCTGACAACTCCTTGAGGCGCGCGGGAACAGTGCGCGCCGTCGACGACTTGGGACAGTTACCGGACGGTTGGACAGCGAGCTACCCATTGCTCGCCGTGACCGGAAATCGGGATCGGAATCTGCGCCGTTGCCTGATGCGGTCAGCCTGCCACTCCTCCTCGCTCCAGACCATGGCCTGTACCAAGACCCGGTGAGAGAGACCGCCGCCGCCGATCGCCCTCACGAGGGCACGGCGATGTTCTGTCCAAGCCGGGCACACCTCTACTGTGTGAATTCGAAGACATGTGGCATTCACCAACCCGCACTAGGCCCGCGTGGTGGTTTGCGGCCCATTCCCTCTCCTAGAGCGGAGGCTTGAGTCCCAGCAGTGGGAACATTAAAAAGGCTGATGATGATGGGGAAATTTAAAATGTGGATCTTATTTTTAATTTTTTTTAGGCTGAATTGATCAGGGTCCGCGGTGAGTCGACGACTCCGGCGCTGCTGTGGGTGGTGGGTGGTCCTGGCAGCAATAAAGCTACTCTCTGTCAACGAGCAGTGGCGCAAAGGCAGGGCTGGACGCATTACAGGTAAGCGTACCCGCACACAGACCTCAAAAAAACGCTGCCACAAAAAAAAGCTAGAACAAAAAACAGCTGAAGCGCGCGACACGTTGTGTCCGGAGAGAAGCTTGAAGCCGCTTCAAGCGTTTTTTTGTGGCGGCACAGCCGCACACGAGCCACGAAAAAAGGCCGCCTCAAAAAGAAGCTTGAAGCGGCGATTTTTTGTGGCCCGTGTGCGGGGACAGTAAACAAACCTAATTCGGTTTCCTTCGGTTTCTGTAAAAACTGTATAAATAATAATCAAAACTGAAAATGGCCAAAATTAGCTCCTAGCGAAAACTACAAATATCACAGATTAGATTTCTCTTAAGTAAGACCTTGGCCTGACTTATCTCTAACTGTTAAAGCAAACAAAAATTTACTCCGATTCCCTTTCTTCCATTCTCCAGCCTGGGCCAGCGTCTCCGCAGCCTCGCAGACGCGGGAGGCCGTCCAGCATCAGACGGAGCCCTCGCGCGCACCGCCATTAGTGGGGGAGAACTGGCTCCCAAGGAACTCGTCACCAAGCTGGTCCGAGGAGCCGTGCTGGACGCAGGCAGGATGGGCGCGGGGCTCGTGCTGGATGGATATCCCAGGGATATGGAACAGATGGAGCAGTTCCAGACTGAGGTAAGAAGTTAAGAATACATGATAAAATGTTTTTGTTTTGCAAGTTGGCATTGCGTGACACCGAACTTTGGTTCAGCGTATCCAATTCCATTGATTTCTTTTTATTGCAGATCACACGTCTTTTTGTTAGGTCTTCAAAATGTTTTCATTTTCACATGGACGCAGCAATTTTATATAAATAAAGTTACAAATAAAATAAGTAAAATATTAAAATATGAATCTTCTATATAAATAAAAAGGAATGTTGCTAAGCGAAATTATTATTTTCGTATGTTCCTGGCACACGGAAGGTTTTAATAATAATAATTAAAAAAATCCAATTAACTTTTTATAGAACGAAGTCTGTCCGGGCAGCTAGTTTGAAATAAATTGCAGTACATAAACAAATAAAAAAATAAATAAAAATAATGTCCTTTTTGATTGAACCTAATTGAAAACCTTCAGATATAGTTATCGGTACGGATCTTGAACGCTGGCTTCAAGTTGCGCAGAAGTCAAATATTTGGTCTCTTTGGTGTTGCGACGTGAGACGCGAGGGCCCCACCCTCGCGTCTCACGTCGCAACAAGTGTCAGTGATTGGCTCGCCGCGCCATCGTTTCATAGACGTCACTCGTGATTCGTTCCCTGCCTTGCTGCATGTATCTAACAACGACGACGATTGTCTCGCCAATGTATGGAATGCGCAAAGCGATCCCCACTCTGACGCCGAGCGCTCAAGATCCGTGCCGATAACTATATTATTACTGATTTTCAAATAAAACAACTAAGGTTTGTCAGATTCAGCCACAAGGCAGTGTTTCAAATGGAGCGACTGCCTATCAGACCTCCACTACCCAGTTACTGGGCAACAAGATACTTGTTGGATAGACTGTAATGTTTTGTTAACCCAATATTTCTATTTATCTTTCCAGTTTGGTATATCTCCCCGCATGTTGCTCCTGGACTGCTCGAAGCTGCAGCTGGGGCGCGGGCGGCGTGATGACTCCGTGGCCGCCTTCCGCCGAAGACTCGAAGTCTTCCGTGAGCTCAGCCTGCCCATGCTCAAGGTTTTGGACCAGGACCATCGGCTGGTTATTGTAAGTTGATTCATTTTCTAGATTTTAAGGAATGTTTAAAATGATCAGAGTCTTTAGTAGTAACTCGCCTTTTATGGCAATACTTTGGTACTGTCCAACATACCACTGTCTGAAGACGAAAGTCTATGACCAGTGCGTGTTGCCAGTGATGACATATGGCTCCAAAACGTGATCGCTCACAATGGGCCTCATCAGAAGGCTTATATTCACCCAAAGGGCAATGGAAAGGACTATGTTCGGAGTTTCCTTGCGATCACACCAGGAATGAAGATATCCGCAGGAGAACCAAACTTAAGTGGCAGTGGGCAGGGTACATCACTCGCAGAAAAGATGGCCGATGCGGATGAAAGGTTTTGCAGTGGCGACCACGTACCGGAAGTCGCAGTGTTGAAAGGCCTCCTACAAGGTGGATCTATGACCTGGTGAAGGTCGCAGAAACCCGATGGATGCGAGACGCACAGAACCGGTCGCTATGGCTACATTTGGGGGAGGTCTTTGACCAACAGTGGACTTCTTACGGCTGAAATGATGAAAATGATTTTGGTACTGTTAATCAAAGGATCAGACTTCTTTTTGGAATAATATTGTCATTTTAGTCACCTTAATATAATTTTGTAGCATGATGAACTGACGTGAAGGTCTAAAGACCTCCATTTAATTTATTTTGTGCATGGTTTTACTCCCAAAATTATAGCACAACTCTTTTATAATATTCTCATGGCAAATATCAAAATATTCATGATCAATACATTACTGCCTCATCATCATCAGGTGGACGGTGATACGGACACAACTGAAGTGCAGACGGAGTTCACTCGCGTCCTGCTTGAAGAGTTGGAGAAGGCAGAAGCGCTGGCCGCCATCCCACAGCAACCACCAGTGCGCAGAGGTAAAGAATCCATATTTCTCAACACATCAATACGTTTGCACTGGGCACCGCTACAGATTATAAAAAACGTTTTTTTTTACCGACTTCTTAACAATTTAAAAGTGATTTGATTGATTCTTGATTCTTGACTCTTGATTCTTGATTCTTGACTCTTGACTTAATTCTTGATCAAACTTGTAGCTTCATTAACCAATAAATAACAGTGTAGGTAAACTTCCAGACAACCCCAGCATGCAGCAGTTCGCAACAGCTGTAACGCGCATGGGAGGTGGGCTCGCCAATGGACACGCCAACGGCTCCGTGCCGAACGGCAACGTGCACAATGGAGGCGTCGGCAACGGGTTCATTGGCATGGCTAACAACAAGGTAACGATAACGAGAATATAATCATAATATTCCCACAACGCCATCTGGTCTCAAACTAGGCAGAGCTTCTGCTATGAGTACTAAACAACTGATAAACATACTAACATATTTCTAAATACATACATACATAATAAAGATAAATTGGATCCAGACACAATAATAATAAAAACATTGTTTAAAAAGATAACGTCATGGTCCATTTTGTTAGTAAAGTACATTATAATTAGTGTTAATGAAAATGATACAATTTAAATAAAAACATACATTGAAGAATCGTTTGAGGAAAGATGTGCAAAGAACGGTACTGCAAGGAGTAAACTAGCTGACTGTTCTTTCCACATATTGCCTCAGAATAGGGAAGTGTGGACTCACAACAACCGCTTGGATATAAGAAAATTAAATCATCAACACGAAGAATAAAAATACCTGGAAATGAAGGAACTTACCGACAGAAGTTTTACTCCGAAATGTAGTTTTTGTTTGAGGCGTGTTTGAAAATTCTCATATCTTTCTCAAAAAAATCTCAGATCAAACCATAAAAGAAGTAAAACACACTAATGGCAACAATTAGATTTATTTCAGAGACAATATTCGTAATACAATCATTACCCCCTGATGTGCAGTTAATCATACGATCAATGGCAATTAACATTATCTATTGTAATTATGGGCCATAGTCAGACCCATTTGTTACAAATTAGTTACAAATTAAATTGTCATAAGAACTTAAAACACCTTCAAATTCTTCTTCTTCCTGCCCTTATCCCATATTACTTGAGGTCGGCGCAACACGTTTTTTTTTTCTTCCATTCTGCCCTGAAACACCTTCAGATTATAATCCAAATATTTATTTTCCAGGTGAAGCCAATACTGACCAACGTAGCAAAGATCCCGACGGTGTCTCAAATGACACATGACGATGTACGCGCGCTCTATGAGCAGAATTCGGGGGAAATCACTATGAACACCCACATGTAGGCTCGGGTCAACGTTTATGTCAGACCAAGCCGGGAGACTTACTATGTCACTTATAGTCAACATGCGATGCGACGGGTTAGTGTCGCCCGTACGCATATGGATATATCAAGTGAAACATTTCTTGTTTAAACTAACCGGTTTTTTTTTTTGTAATATTTACAAACACTATTGTGGCACCATGAATACCTCTATGTACGAAATCCAAAATCAAACCTCAAGTAAAATAAATTCTACAGCAGTCAACGTTATTCCCGCGACTGCCATATATGCAACAAACTAACAACAAAAATAGCACAATATCCGTCTTATCAGAAGGCCATCCCGTTTCTATCGAGAATCAACTTAATCACACTCCGTTCCTAAAATATAATTTGTGATTGGTTTATCAGAAAATGGAAAACCATTTATGTATTTTAAAAAGGAGGAAGGGGCCCAATAATTAACCCTGTGGAACCCCTATTTTTGCTTTTAAATACAATTAATTTATATTGATTATTTGAGCTTTCTGTTGTTTTTTATCAAAATCGTTTTTATTAAAATTTTAGTAATGCCAGCGCTAGTTTCCCCAGTCCATAGTGCGTAAATTCCAATACCAGTGTTTCGTGTTTCACGCAATTAAATGCTTTCGATAAGTTACAAATGATACTTTTGAGACAAGTACCTGTTGCATCTAGTAGCTGTTACCTGTTGAGTTTCAACTGGAAATGTATAGCTTGAGGTGGCATCATTATGTTCTTTTAATCCGGCTTAGACTAACGTAAATGTTCAGTAATAAGACAATTATAGCAGCACCTGTCATGAGGCAGGGATTGCAAAGTTTAAACAAGAAATTTATCTTTTCTTCTAATCATTTCATATTAGAGATAATGGAACTCCTAATAGAAGCTGTTTTTGAAAAAGATTGGTTATTTGAGCAGCTTCATGTCACCCATTAATAACTATTTTCATTTATTCGTCTTTTTTTTATTTGTTTGCTATACCACAATGTTAGGCTAAGTGGCAACAAAGCCTAAATGTTACTTAGCGCTAAATGTTTCTAGCCCTGTTAGGGCACAGCAATATATTATACCAAAAAATAACACAATTCCGCAGAAATAAAAAACAAACAATTCTTGTAAGTTAAATTTTCAGTATAGGTAGTTAGTATTCAGTTTTATTTATTAGATTATCATACATTTAACTTTGTGAGTTGCGCCAGAATAAAACATTTATGTTTTCAACAATTAGATGAAAGCAATAATTTTAAAAACAATGCGATTTTTATTCAGCAGAGAAGTAATGCTTTAAAAAAAAAGACTTATGATTATTTTTTTATTCAATTCAGAAATCTTTTTCAAGAACGGCTCTCATGGCTTATTATTATAATTATATTATAATTTGTATTATTTGTATAAAGGTATTATAATTTGTACAGTGGCAGCCCAAATATGTATAAAACGCTTATAAATAAGTATTTATTTATACCGAAACAAAAACCAGTTATAGCTTAAGTACGGCTACATAAAAATTCGATTTATTTTAGATTATGTGAAAAATGCGAACAGTAACACCGACCAAGTAGTAAAATCAAACCGAGTTACTGCAAACAGTGCTAACTATTGGTATATAATATCAATATATATGATGGACTCTCTAAGAGCAGTGAAAGTGCCGAATAAGATAGATTTAGATATAAAATTAAATATCATACAAAAAACTGGGATATAATTATATATTACTTTTTAGAATTAAGAAATTTTATGTTGTAATCAAAATTAAAATCGAATTAAATACATATTAAAGTGACTCGACTATTTTTGATTTAGTTGACGGACTAATTTTGTAAAATCAAGCAGTATTTGTATTATAATGGAGGAGTTATTGGTCAATGGACTTATTTCATAAAATAAATCAGTTAAACATTTTATTTTACACTCGCACATCAAATATCTGAGAAATTACATAAAACAATTAATTATTCTTCTTCTTCCTGCCCTTATCCTACTCGTATATTACTTGCTTAATTAATTGATTGTCCACAATTAAAATCTTCTAAACAACTAACATTACTAGATAGTTAGTAGTCCATGTTAATGTCATTGAGTAATAAAACAATTACCTTTCTAATTAATTAATTGTTATCTAGTAAGTCAGTTGCTTTTTTTTTTTGTAAAATGAGTTTGGTAAAAAGTTGTGGTCGATAAATCAAAAGTAGTCGTAGTCGGCACAAATATATATAAGTTACTATAAAACACGTTTACTATAATATATTTTATATTAAATATTTTGTAAAAAACGACGCACACACGAATATTGTAAGAAGTGCCTTAGTTTAAGACGTGTAGCTATTTTTAGAGCTATTTAAAAAAACATACTGTAGTGACTATAACTAATTGGAATACTTAGTTTTTAAGTATTTTTTTTTAGTTTTAACAATTGTCAAAGTCAAATTAAACTTGACATAGATATAATTTGATATAATTATGTCACTTTTAGTTTATTTTAAATGTTAGTTTAACTACTATATTTTTAAGACTTTTTGATCTCAAAATCAGGAAGCTTATTTCCGTATTTTTTTGAGTTATAATCGAATCAAATTTGACGTATCTAAATGGACACTAATTCAAATCAAATTCGATTCGATTTAGTCTTGAAGAGATCGGAACTGAGTTTGCTTATTTTTTTCTTTAGCGTGCATCACACACACACACGTACAAAATTAGTTTTAGTTAGTCTTAAATTTAGTTAGACTAAGTCACGTAGTTGTATCACTAAAGGGGCCAATTTAGAATAGTCAACTATAGAAATATTTAGTATAGAAATATTTATTGTAGATAGTTAATATTTCCACTCATAAATCTTATCCTGCACTTTTATATGACGTAAATCGTAAACCTGGTAAAGTGGGGTAATTTTGCCCCTTGGGTAAAACTTTGGCACAAGCTTATCAACCAATAGGAGCATGAGAAATTGGGTTTACTGTGTTTCTATTGTTTCATGAGTTTGGGTGAAAGTTATACCTCAGGGTCAAAATAACCCCGCTGTACGGTACATTTAAAAATTAATTTCGTTCTTAAAAATTAATTTCAAAAAACGTAATATTTAAGCTGAGTATGGCTGTGTCAAAATTATACTTGATGTGGAAGTATTATTATTATATTTAAAAAAAAATCTAGTTCTTTGCCCCTTGTAACACAAACCATAGTATATTGTTTTCTGACATATTAAAAAAAAGTACAGTCAGCTGCAAAAGTTATGTCGTGTAGACAATTTAAAAACAGAAAAGTGAATTGTTTTAAAAATTCACATGTGTGTGTAACCCGCAGAACTCAGAAGATGAGAGAGGGTAGAATGACCTTGTGGGCGGGGCAGCCCTGCCACAAAGTAGGGCAATGCTCATAGTTCAACTAACAATAGCAAACTTGCGATCTAAGTGTGCGTGGTCAGTTACTTGAGTAATGCGCGTTCGTATTGGTTTATTGCCTGTAGTGGAGTAAAGGGTGTGAGATAAGCGGCGACACTCGTTGTAGTACAAATCGGAAAGTCTATCCTTTTTGACCTCTTTCATCTTTTGTGGTATAACCTGGACCTTTAATCGAGTGTAACCAATATTGTAAAATAATAGATCACTTTCTGACTGTGGTACTTGTGTTCTGGCAGCACACTTTTTTCGTTGGAACATTTTTAAATAACCCTCTGAATGAAGCGAGACGGTGTGTCAAAATTAACTGACTAAAACCCTCCTAACACAGGCAGTTTTTGGTCAGTAATAGTGCCTTCTTTTCTCTCTCTTTCCAAGGCCAAAATGTATTTTTGCAGCCGACTTTGTGCTTTTATTTCAGAATTTTTAAGTTCCTGCGGTCTATATACTAACGCAAAATGTTTGATAAAGTATTGGTAATATTTTTGCCTTTTTTAGCCTTGGTACAATATGGGGCTATTACACTATCATTATTTTAAATTCTCTGATATTTCTGTGTTACAAATTATGATAGATAATGAACAGACATTTAAATCACACCGAATCTATCTATAGGTAAATAAAATTGAAGTGTCTGTTTGTAATATCAGTATTATATTATTTTTTTTACTAAATGCGTATAAAATTATATATATTCAATACCCATAACAAAAATGTTTTTTTGTCTGTCTGTCGGTTTGCTTGTTCCGATTAATCTCTGAAAAGGTTGGACCGATTTTGACCTGACTTTTACTGGTGTTATAAAGTAACTTGGGCCATTTTTATTTTAGAAAAATAAATAGGATCGCGCTTAAAAATAAAACTATTGAAATTTTGACGAAGTCGTAGGCTTCAACTAGTATGAAATATACGAGTGCTTACCTATATTATTTCTTACATTCTTAAATTGGATAGTGTAATAGGCCCCTATTATCTATGTAACTCATAATAACAAGTTCGAAATAAACACTAGATGGCGCTGATAGTACGACATTAAATGAGTCAAAAAACAGACAAAAAAAATTAGTCACTACTTTTTTTTAATATTCTTATCAAATTTAAATATGCTAATGTATCATTTAATATATATATGATTTATTTAAAGACCTGTAGTAAGTATACATCGACTATGACTTTACCGCCACTCCCACAGACGGTCAAATCTGTTTGATCAAACATGTAGTTTCATACCGATTGGACGACAGGTTTGACCGTGTATGGCTGGCATTAGTACAAACAAATTTCCATCTTTCCACCCCTTCAAAGTAGAATATTCAAAAACCCCTTCTCATTTTAATGAGCATACCTAATCAGCCTTTAAATGTTTCCACTGCTGGGACTCAGGCCTACTCTCTAGGAGAGGGAATGGGCTGTAAGCCACCACGCGGGCCTATGCGGGTTGGTCGATGTCACATGTCTTCGAATTTTTAATTTTTGGACATGCCAGTTTCCTTACGATGTTTTCCTTCACCGCTTTGAAATCAGTGGTGATGAATTAAATTACACAAAGTATGTGTCTGGCTGGGTTAGAACCCGCGATCTACAACTCGTAAGTGGGGGTTACCACTGGTCAATCACTGCTCTCATTGCTCACCTATAATTATGAAAGTAGGCCCTAGGCAAAATGTCCCGGTCGTTTCAGCTGTGCGTTTTTCCTTTTTCTTCAATATAAAAATAAAAAACCGGCCAAGTGCGAGTCGGACTCGCCTATGGAGGGTTCCGTAGCAGCAAGTAACATAATATAAAAGTTCTTGTAGTTCGTTGTAACTTTGATCGATGTTTTAATAATAGTGTATTTTTTTTTATTTATGACGTATTAAAAAAAAACTACTTACTAGATCTCGTTCAAACCAATTTTCGTTGGTAGTTTACATGGTAACGTACATCATATATTTTTTTTAGTTTTATCATTCTCTTATTTTAGAAGTTACAGGGGGGGGGACACACATTTTACCACTTTGGAAGTGTCTCTCGCGTAAACTATTCAATTTAGAAAAAAATTATATGACAAACCTCAATATCATTTTTGAAGACCTATCCATAGATACCCCACACGTATGGGTTTGATGAAAAAAGATTTTTTGAGTTTCAGTTCTAAGTATGGGGACCCCCAAAATTTATTGATCTTTTTCTATTTTTGTATGAAAATCTTAAAGCGGTTCACAGAATACATCTACATACTAAGTTTCAACAGTATAGCTCTTATAGTTTCGGAAAAAAGTGGCTGTGACATACGGACGGACAGACAGACAGACAGACATGACGAATCTATAAGGGTTCCGTTTTTTGCCATTTGGCTACGGAACCCTAAAAATGCGAAAAAAAACACTGCAAAATTGTATTAAAAGAATACAATTTTGCAGTGTTTTTTTTCGCATTTTATTACATAATAAGTGGTTTTATTATAGAAGGCCCCAGATAACCATGGAATAAAGTACATTGGCCTTTTTCTAATATCTCTGCGTAGGTACCCGAAAAACAAACAATGAACTGCTTTTCTTTACTAGATCATGTAAAGGATCACGATACATGTCGATTCAAGACAGCTTCATGTCTTTATTTTCCGTTTTTTAAATTAAGAATGTTAACAAATGTAAGAGGGTTGACCGTTATGCTACGGTTATCTGGCGCCAACCTTACACATCGTACAGTCAACGCCATCTACTATAGTTGTAATTACCTATGTATTGTATTTATTAATATAAAGAAAATTGATTCTAATTTAACTTAACATTAATTTATTTTATAATTAACCGAACACATATGTGTTAGTACAGGTATTATTTACCATCAACAAATAAATGAGCACACTTTTATAAAATACTGTTTTATTTCGTTACAATTTTAAGAAAAAAAATAATTACATAAAGGTGCATGCCAAGTTCTGCATGCGAGTTGTAAGATGGTTGATCATGATAACTATAATTATATCAAGTAGGTAATTTTTCTAAATTTGAAATATTTACTTACTTATCCTTTTTTTACAAACTGTACCCAAGCAAAAATGTTTAGATTTGTAAACTGATACAATGGTCGACAAATTAATATCAGGTCGCATTCAAAGTCTCTATAAATTGACAAAACTACTGCTCTACTGTTTTTCAACTACAAGACTTCTTATGAAATAAGTTGAAGATTTCGAGACTTCCGCTTTACGAACACAGGCAGTAAATATTGATTTGTGAAATAACTACAGTACAGTACCGACACTACTTGGTACCACCGATCAATAATAACGAAAAAATGCCTTAATAAATTAATATCAAAGTTCAGAAGGCCGCCATTCCTAGGTTAGGGCGGCCGCCGGCTCGCCATCGCGCTCTGAAAGCGTTTCCCGCCATGGCTGAAGTTTCCCGCGCTGTCAGAGGTCGATTATTAGCATTTGGCACAGTTCCCGTGCCCTTGACCGACCACGAGACCGCAGTTGGTCCGCATTGTTCGCGGCGTACGGACGTGCCAAGCGCTCCTGTTTACGTAACCTGAGGATTACGCGCCGTTTTTAAAAAATGGTGAGTTTTATCACATGTCGTAATTAAAATAATTGATGCGGAGTTTATGGGTGTTTGTGTTTTATAGTACTTTGTGGTAATGATTACTATTGTGTAATACGAGGTCGGCTTACAAAGATTTCAGCTGGTTTTCAGTGAATGTTACGTCACTATCAGCATAAGAATAGAAAGCGTTTATCAAGAGATGTTTGTTTGGAGAAATAGTTGGTAACGATGAGTAGCTAGTTATTTAAAAGAATACCTGAACATGTGGTCGATCTAGGCCGGTTGTATTAACTTTTTTAATACAAACAAACTTTGTTGAGAACAAGTTTTGTGTTTCTAAAATCATCATTCTACCGTGAATAATTTAAGGAAAGTTGCATTAAATATCTAAATATAATATTAACGACTCATTTTAACTCATAATTGCGGAAAAACAATAAAAAATTAAGATAACGGTTATTTTTTTTTTAATAATTATAATTTTTAACTATAACAAAAAAAACATACTTAACTATCATTGTAAATATATACACTATTAAGTAACAATAAAAAACCTGAACTAACTAAAAGTAATATTATTTTTAATTGATATAATCTAGTACTTGACTGCGATCCCACCTGATGGTAAGCAGCGATGCAATCGTTGATGGTGAGGTGCACTAGTTTATGAGCCTATACAGTCTTGCCTTAAAGACACTGAAATAATAATCTAAAACATTGTTAAGTTTATAAATGACTAGCTTTTGCACGTAGCTTCGCTCGCGTAGTCTCGTACTCGTACGTATGTCACTCAGGAATGAAGCAGCTTACTATCGGTAAAAAAATTTTAGCAATCGGACTAGTACTTTCAGAGATTACCTCGTAAAAACAAAAAAAAAGACGTATGGCACTCGGGGACTGCCGCGGTAAAGCTATTGCATAGCATTTTTATCAACTTATGCAATTATAATTATTTATTTATTTTATTTATGCAGTATTTTTTTTCCTTTGTTTTTTTTTCTTTGATATTAATTGAAGTTACACTTTCACACATTGAATTGAATTTTGATTGATTGTTCACTCTTTTGTTTTCTTATCGGTCACCCGCGATAGAAGCTATGCAATAGCTTAAAAAAACAAACTTTACCTCTTTATTATATTAGTGTAGACTGGTTGCTGCCAACAGAAACCCACGAAATAGTAGAAAATCATCCCAAGGGAACACATCCCCGGGATAAAAAGTATCCTGTGTGATATACCAAGACATGGTCTACCCGTTTACCAAAGATCATTTCAAGTAACAAACAAACAGACACAAACTTTCGCCTTTATACCATTATAAAAGGTGTAAGGGGCAGCCCTCCACAAACTTTAAGGGCTTGCTCAGTAGACGAACCTGAACAACCTTTCAAAAAATTTTTTTTTAGGAAACGAAAAAAAAAATCGGCTTCGCCATACAAATTATGACTAGCCTGTTGGTGTAGTGGTTAGTGACCCTGACTGCTATGCCTGAAGTCGTGGGTTCGATTCCCACCCAGGACAAATGTTTGGGTGATGAGCATAATCATTTGTTCATTGTCTGGGTGTAATTTATCTATAATATGTATGTATTTAGAAATATATAAGTATGTTTATCAGTTGTCTAGTACCCATAACACAAGCTCTGCTTAGCTTGGGACTAGACGGCGTTGTGTGATAGTGGTGGAATATAAAAAAAAAAAAAAAATTGTCCAATCAAATTTATCATTTTGTATGGTGGGGCTGATTTTTTTTTCGTTTTCTGAAAAAAAAAATTGTTGCACGTTGTTCAGTTTCGTCTACTGAGCAAGCCCTTAAAGTTTGTGGAGGGCTGTCCCTTACACCTTTTATTATCAACTATCTTTTGCTCTCAGCTTCGCCCGCGTACATGAAATATAGCCTATGTCACTCAGAAATAAAGCAGCTTTCTATCGGTGAAAAAATTTTAACAATAGGACTAGAACTTTCAAAGATTACTTCCTATAAACAAAAAAAAAAACAAAAAGACGTGTGGCACTCGGGGACTGCCGCGGTAAAGCTATTGCATAGCATTTTTATCAACTTATGCAATTATAATTATTTATTTATTTTATTTATGCAGTTTTTTTTTCCTTTGTTTTTTTTTTCTTTGAATTTTGATTGATTTGTTTTCTTATCGGTCACCACGCTCAAAAAACAAATAAATGATTCGTTACGGAATTTCTGGATTCGGTCTCCACGCTCAAGACCCGCGATAGAAGCTATGCAATAGCTTAAAATACAAACTTTACCTCACAAGTCGACTGATCACTACAATCATCATAATATGGCTAAGGAACAGCGCTGCGTCAATTTGCCCACAAGAGAGACTTCACTTTGAGAGATAGTTTCACTGTACTCTCCCGTAATCGCAAGAGCTATATATGCCACGTCGTATCACGTTAAGTAGGGGTGGACTTAGCACAGTTGCACCCCAAACCATTGTCTCACTGATTCAAACAAACTCTCGCACACTTTACCTCTTTATGATATTAGTGTAGATTATCAATAAATTACTAATCGACGTTATCTGTCTTTAAACATAAATACAATAAAGATTACCAACTAAAGATACTACTTATAGATAAACTATGGCATACTTTTCAGAGCAATCGATTTGATAAAGACCAAGGTTGCGCCACTGCAGTGTAGGTCATTAAACTCTCTGCTAGTGCAAAGAAAATGGGTAGAGGCCTTAGCATGACGTATTAAGAGGAGGACACTCGATGTACATTTTCATACAACCGCTCTTACGTGATTATGATGTTATTGCACATCTTTTTACAAGTATTTTGGATACAAAAATATCTTTTGAATTAGCTAGGCTTCTATAGAAATCAAAACAAATTTGTGTAAACTAGTCCAGTAAAGACCTCTGAAAAGCTGCAATTTTACGAATTTTAGCCTTCCATAATCTACTCATATGTATTAAAATTATAAAAAAGGACATATATACCTATAGTCTGTCTAATAAGTCAACCGACTTGGGAATTTTGTATAATATTTAATCATTTAAAAAATACAAATACTCGGTACTTTTTATAAGGTTCTTCTGTTAATAAACAATGATCTCTATCTCTTAATCAACCTTGATTATTGAACCCGTGTTGACTCCTTCAGATTTCATTAAATCCTAGTAATTACCCAAGTCGTTTAACTTATTAGACAGACTCTAGAAGCCGTTAAACATTCAATCGCGATTCTGAATGACGACAATTTTTCTCAAAAACTTTTAAGGGTTTTAAAAAAACACGTATTTCCTGGAACAAGTTTTGTGAAATATTCGAGTAAATCACGAAATTACCGAATGCCAGCTGAGTTTTCAGGCGTTCTCTCTCTTCTTTCGTGCTGCCTCCTCATCTAACATAGCGTTAAATGAAGCAACAACCTTTTAAACCATGTTTGAAGTTGACGATAAGATAGTGGAAAAGGACCCTCTTAAAATGTCAGTCGTGCGAGCGAGAAAGAGAGATGGAGCTACACCACTCTATCTATATAGGGTGACTGGTAATTAGTGACTGATACTTATACACGTTATTGTACTCATGATTACAAACGACTTTCCCAAAGAAACTTTTATTATACTCATTAGTTTTATCACAATAAAAAAAACAGCTGTTCGCGAAAAAATTCGCGCGCACGCGCCTTCGGCCTCTCAGCTGTTAGCCGCATAACCTCGTTATCTCATGTACCTTACCTACAATAGTGATAGTGCACCCGCGCCGCTTGCAAACCCATCGGTACGTAATCAGTGTAGGTACCTATATGTTCCGGTTAAATAATATAAGTTAAATAATGAGCATTAAAAAAAAAGTTCCTTCGGGAAAGTTGTCTGTAATCATGAGTACAATCGCGTGTATAATTATCGGTCACTAATTACCAGTCACCCTATATATAACTGGTTACCATCAGGTGGGATCGCAGTCAAGTACTAGTTAAATATCAATAAAAAAAAGTTCTTTTTAGGGCGTAATAGTTCACTTCAGTTCGTAATATGGATCGCGTTAAGATCTCGTGGTAGGCCTCTGGAATCTGATACTGAGCGTACATAACCACTAAATGTCCCTGGTTTAATAAAATACAGCATTGTGCTACTGCATTGAAATGTGTTACATAAATAAACGAAGTCACGCGACATTACAAACTGAATAAAACTACGCGAAAGAATTTGTTTCGCGTATTTCTTTTTTATGTTGGCAGTTATATTGTGTGTTGTAATATTTCTCACAGGAATGTGTATAATGAGAGCTAGAATTTATGTAAATGGTTCTTTTCTAAGAAACTATAATTATTATTACTAGTGATAATAAAACAATAATTAAAAACAGTTTATGTGAACAAAAAAGTGCTAAATAGTCTGAAAAATCACTTAAATTACAAAGCATTGTTGTTTCGTCTAAACTAATATTAAAAAGAGGAAAGATTTGATTTTTGTTTGTTTGTTTGTATGTTAGGGTTTAGCTCAAAAACAACTAAATCGATTTTAAAAATTATTTTACAATTAGAAAGCTACATCAGCTGAAGCTATATTATGTTTTGAGATAATTTTCTATTATCACACGGGCGAAGGCGCTGGCAACAGCTAGTTAACGATAATCTGATATTTATAAAAATCTCGTATCTCAGTGTTTGTTATTCCTCCGAAACGGCTTAACCAATTTTTAAGATTTTTTCGTGTATAGGTCGTAAATTATTTTTATTTATTTGCTGACATGTGATATTAGGCAAGCATTAAAATTTCATGATACAGTACGAGCATTAAGACAAGCACACTGTAAGAGCCCTGAAAATATTACAAATAAAATTATTCAATTACATTACATTATTTCGATTGTAATTATTGTTATTGTTACAATTTATTTACATTAAGCTAAAAGTTAATCAATAATAAATACGTTTATATTTAACCTCCTAACCCCTCTCCCTATGTTTTTCTTTAATAATTTATTTGGCGAACCAAGATTTGTCAGGTGAACAAGTAACAGTAGAATTTATTTTTTTATCTTATAGCGTCTATTTTCTTTGAAGGCATTTGTCTTCACATCCAATCTTGGCGTCGTTTTATTAGAGGATATTCATGAGAAGGAACCCTAAATAGGTATTTATGGTCCACTGTGATTTATGCCAGCTTCCCCTTCATTCACAGTTTGCTTGGTTGAATGAACTTTGAGATAAGGTTAGATAAGTTGAATAATTTGACGGATATGTAACAACATATAACAATGATAAACGCACACCCTGAAACAAGGTACTTAGTATGTTCAGAATCGGTTATATTGAATCGAAATTAGTTATTTTCAAAGTAGGTAATACTAAAATATTTTTTGATAATTTTAAATGCCAGTGTGGAGCCAATTCACAAGATATGCCTCACATCCTGCCCAGCATGCACAACTACCTGCACGCTCCACGACTTATACGAAGCCAACGATAGAGCTGTCCAGGTGGCTAAATATTGGTCGGACAAAATTTGAGTCAAATCGATACAAGAAGAAGATAATTTTAAATTAATATTTAAAAAATTAAATTAATTGATACTAAAAAATTAAAATTAAAATTAATAGATAAGTATTAAAAAAAAAAAATATTAATAGATATTAAAATTTTTAAATTAAAATTAATATATACTTATAAAAAATTGACAATTCATTATCTTGTCAATTACTACGATCATTATTAAAGTACTGAAATTTTACATACATGCATTAGGTAGTGTTTTCTTAAGAAATTAGTAATGCTGACCGAGCCCAAGTCGTCGACGGCGCGCACTGTTCCCGCGCGCCTCAAGGAGCTATCAGCAACAGCACGGGCCCAGCTGGGTCGAAGCCTACTAGGGCTAGCTCCGAAAGCTAGCTCGGCCCCGATATGAAAGGCAAGAAGGAACGGGATGGTCCGTGATGGATCGCTCCGCCCAAGGGCGGGGGATGTCATTGGGATGATTCATTCCCACCAAAAAAAAAAATGGTAAGGCCGCAAATCTTGTAAGATGGAAGTAGTTATCAATTATCGGCAGCAAAGCCGGTGAAGTATAATATAAAACAACGGCTAAATCTGCCTATTCTATAATAAAAAGTGTTCTTCCTTGTTAACCTAGATGAAGAATTATTCGTCATCATCATAGAGTTACAAAAATCAATTAGTATTCGTAGACGTAGCATGCCTGCATGCATATATATGGCGATAAGAACGATTCAACAACTAGAGCAGAACAAGATAGACTCGGCCAACAAGAAATGTAGAATAATGTAGTGTGGGGCATACCATGATGTAATACAGCACACTTAATGCATTCATAATTCAAGATTTATAGCGACATCTATATCGCCAAATTGGAACTATTCTGCATCGCAGTATAGTTCTCTGCATGAGTAGACCATATATATAAAAGTCAAAAATCAACAACGACAGCACGGTTGGTTGAACAAAAGGCTGCTGCATTACACAAGTAAATCTCTAGAATAGGATAGGTAGGATAGGTAGGATAGGTAGGATAGGCAGGATAGGTATTTTTTATTGAAATACCTAGAGTAAGTAGTTTTTTTTCAAGAAATTAGTAAGCAAATTATATGGGCATCGACAGAGTACACCGGTATCGCATTGGTATTGGTATTTACGCATGCACACACAAACACGTTAGTGATGCAATAAACATTTATCAAGAATTTATCGAAATAGATCATTTGTGTTCCTAAAAAATAACTGAAAACGATTCAATAGCTGATTCTGAACATGCTGCTTTTAGAATGCGCGTTTACTATATTACAAGTTATATAAATACACATATGAACTACCGAACTTCCCCATCCAAGTATAATCGCGTATCTAATAAAATATTCCTTACAAAGGAAGCCTGTATGTACTCATTGCTGTAGACATAATAATATACTGCAGCCAGTAACCATGATGACAATACCACCACAACAATAAACAATAACAATTCAATTAAACTCGTCACGGGCCATTAAGATCTACACTCCTAATAGTCTTAATGAGTGACGAGTGTTGATCAACTCAAGAGAGCAACAACTCCACAAATATATGAAATTTGGCAAACACTCAGATACTGTCGAGGTCAATGTTTCAATGACTTTGATCAATGGAAGAGGACATAAAATTAGTGATTTTATTTAAGTCTAGTTTTTGAATGGTTTAGCTTTCGACCAGTTACATAATTTTTGGGATCGAATAAGTATTTTTAGAGATATGCTACCTTTTAAACATAAAACAAACAAATATTTGTATCTTTTTACTAGTTGACTCGGTAAACTTTGTTCTGTCATATAAATTATGTATCAAAGAAAAACGGAGGAAGAGAAGGGTATAAAGGTGGTTAGAAAGGTTAAAAATTGCCTCCCTCAGACATGCATACACAAATAATATTTCAGAAAAATCGGTCAAGCTGTTACGGTTCGAGTTCGAAGATATATTGTCCACGCCTGGGCAAAGGCGAGGGAGCCCTTTATTTATTTAATACTTCATGCACATAAGGGTACAGAGGAGGACTTGATGCCTTACGTATTTTCTACCAATCAATCTGCCTAGCCTAGCTTTTCCTTCAGGATTAAAATAAAAGAAAAACACAAAATGATCCTAATATATGATGTAAATATAGTCATAGGTCATGTAGTAAATGAAAAATTAAAAGCAGAGCATAATTATCGTAATATGATGATATATGATGTGGATATAGCAATCAATCGAACAAAGTCTCTTCTAGAAAATTTCTTGCACGCACTATCGATGATTCTGCCTGTACGTTTCAATATCATCTTAGATCTACAAAGTTCCAAAACTGCGGGATTATTCAAAAAGAAAAGTAAAGGGCAACTAAAGGACCACAGGTAGGTTTTAGTCAGTAAAAGTCTTACACTCCCTATTGCTTCACGCAATTGCTCTACGCGTTGGAGAAGTTATTTAAGCATATATTTTTAGAACAAGACATATTAGATACCGAGTTATTTAGATAACCAAGGTTACAAATCTCACCTGCACGTGTGGAAACGCAAATAAATAACTAATATAAATCGCTAGCCTGTCAAAACGTCGAAATAAATAAATAACGTAGAAAATTTACAGACCACTCGTTGTAAATATACAAAGCAGATGAGAGTGGCGTGTAAAAAAATTTATTTTAATGCATTCCTTAGTTTATTTATGGAATATCTCAGAAAATTGTCTTCGATCTAATCATTATATATAAGATTTTTTTATCATTGTTTAAGCTTTTCCAATAAAATTCTTTTATATTTAGATCTCATAATTTAAAACCAATACATTAAGAAAGAAATTCAGGTAACTGGCACTTTGACTCAAATCAGGATTTCTATTTCATGTTAAGTAAGTTAAAAAATTGGTAAAGCCAAGTCAAACGTCAAAAAAGAAGAAAAAAAAACGCGCCAAGAGGATCATTGACTATGATGTACTTACTCGTCAAGTCGCAGCTCGAAGTCTTGAGCATTGACGCCGAGTTGCTAGCCTGTCGGTTTTCTATCGGTTGCATTTCGGAGACTGTGCGTTGAAATTTAATAGGTGGATTCAACGTCGGACCCCTAGAGGTCCGGCGATGCGCCACTGGTAGTGGAATTTGCTACCGGAGTCTGTGTTTCGTGATAGCTACTTTTAAGAACTTCATTAAAAGTAAATAAGCTACTTCCAGGCAAGCGTACTCCATCGTCAATCGCTTACGCATCGCATATATGCATCTAATGAGATAGTCGGCTAGCGAGAGCCTGTCAATAAAAATAAGATTTTGTTTGTCGGCTACAAAGTAGTTAGAGAAATTCGATCCATAGCTTTTAATATCACCAATATACACAAACTAACATCAATATGCACACAGCACGTGTGTCTATCAGTTCACTAGCCAAACGTGGGTGTGGAAACACATCTTAAACATTATACTATTGCTATAAGACTTTAAGACGCATTTCTCCAAAATAATCCTGCCCAGTGAGAGAACACCCGTAGCCGCCGACGGTTGGCGGGAATTTGGCAGAACGTCCACAAACTTTGTTTATTTTAAGGAAAACGGAAAAGTGTCTTACGACAAATTCTTTGAAGGCCGAGAGATTTTAATACGGAGACGATAGTAGAAAAACATCATTCTTTCAAAAATTTGATAAACGAAATAGTTGAAGTGGAAACGTAAATGAATAGTGGAAAAGTTGGACTTGAAATTGTGGCCATTGAAATAGCGGAAACTGAAACAGTTGAAACTGTAGTGAAGCTTTGGAATGAAAGTCCATTTGAACGAGAATTTCGATTCGAAGTTACGATTCGTATTTTTAGTGGTGTTCGCACTTTGGATTGATGTGAAGAGATTTGATTTTAAGGAGAGAGACTTGAATATTGGAATTCAGGTATTGGTTTTACTTTAGTTTTCATTGTAGTCTCTTAGCATAGTCTAGCGTAGTCGGCCATATAATGTAGCCACTGTTGGGACACAGGCCTCCTTTCTAGGAGAGGGATTGAGCCTTAATCCACCACTCGGGCCCAGTGCCGTTGGTGGATGTCACATATCTTCGAATTTTTTGGTTCTAATAAGTAATATCTCTTACTTTTGATTGAGTTCTACTAATTCACAACGCATGCATCCTTCATAAATTTATTTCGAAAGTCGACCTTATAACTTCATCACATATTGAATACACAAACGTATAACTATTGCTAGCTATACGTGTGTATCCAATATTGTAACTGAAAATAAAATATGTATGAATTCGTGGAGGGGAAAGGTCTTCTCGTAGTCCGGGCTATTGGTCCCTCAGAGCAAATTTTAGGTGCCGTATTGATGCCAAAAGAAAACTCCCTACGTATGTACTTTAAGACTATACTGCTACATTTCATTTGAGAACAATATTTTATACTACGTATGGAAACTATTGTTCATTAGATATAATGTACTTAATTGAAAAAAAAAAATGTTAAACGTTGCGTCACCCCAGGAACGACTCCTTTATTGTGGGTGCGATTGCAAACTTGTAAACTTAAGATACAAGACATCCAGACCTAGAACAACTAACTGTAGACCATACAAATATTTGTTCCATGCAGGAATCGAAACCGCAATATACAAAGCAACAGCCAAGCGTTCAACTTCACACAGTTCTTCATATAATTGATATTTCTATTAGCAGTCCTATTACTGTTAGTTTGGCTTAGCAGGTATAG
Source organism: Mythimna ferrago (assembly GCA_910589285.2). Lineage (NCBI taxonomy): Eukaryota > Metazoa > Arthropoda > Insecta > Lepidoptera > Noctuidae > Mythimna > Mythimna ferrago. The sequence goes on along the minus strand of OU342683.1, from coordinate 3,395,979 downwards.
CTCATTCTATAGTACCTACATTATATCTCTATTCACTATTGTTTGTCTAGATATTAGTGTGATTGTCAACATCTTCGTCTTCTTGTTCTTGTCTGTCACAAGTTAGTTATTTGGGGTCGACGTATTTATTTATCTTCCAGTCTTCCCTATCTGCTGTCGTAGTATATATTTTTTGCGTCAAGACGAGTTAATGACAAGTCATTGACTTTCTTTTCATCTGATTTTGAAATATATTCATCTTATCATACTGTTCTATCTATTCAAATAAGCTGTACATCTCTAGTAGGTATCTTGATATATGACCCCTTGTTGTTTTCGATTCTATCTTCGGATTCATAAATTTTACAATCGTTTTTTTATGTTTCTTATGTACGTCGATTGACGTACTAAGGTCGAATGATTTTGAAGCCAATGCCAGAAAAAATTTAACCCTTTATTGAAGCGGAAAAGTAACGAATGTAGACATAAATAATTTTAGTGTAACGAAACTGTCATCGCTAATGATACTGGCTTCAGTTCCGCTTGTTACGCGTGACATTGTCTGCATGCCTGTCCCGCAGCAACTACGGAACGGTCACTGTCAATGCTGAAGTTGAAAATAGATCTGTCGACGGACTGTGATGCTGCTTGTTGATAAGGAAGCTGATTTATTTCTGATAGTGTGATATTGTTCGCGACTTTAAGAAATGAGGGTTATGATTCTATTATTGGGAAACAATATAGTTTTTTTTTTATAGTCGAAAAAGTTGCTTCCTTCCTCATTATTTATTTCTATCGACTATGAAGCGCCAAAACCTGTTAACTGACAATTATCAAGAAATTACATCTGAATTTTTATAAATCTCCGAAGTGTTGCAATTATACAAAACTAAAATGTTTATCATAAAACATAGTTAAATTGTTTTATACAGCATAATAGTTCAAACGTTTTCTTCAGATTTTGTTGAATTAACTTCAACATTTAGGAGTTGGCAGATCGCCGTTGACCGTACTTTATTATGAATAAAAAAAATTGTTACAGAAAAAAAAACTTGCAGGATATCGATCATATCACATTCTGCGATCTCATCCAGGCAACCTGAAACGAACAGAGATATTAGACACGAAATGGGAAAAAAAAGAAATGCGAAGATGATGAAAATGTGAAGGCCACTTTTGTTTCGTAATGAAATCTCTCAGCAATTTAAAATGGTGGATATGTATAGGTACAGTTAACCAAGGGGATAAGTAACTAGGGTTGTCAGATAGTTGAAAAGAAAGAAAGAAACAAAACAACAACAGTATGTGCCTCACTCACGGCTTCGCTAAATGAAGCAAATTAGTTTATTTCGCAATGAAGCTTTCAATGGATAATAATTATAAATATGATAATGAGTTGTTTATCTAAGTATAGATACCTAAATGAATCGCCGAAATGTATGTACGCGGATAACTTCCGAACGACTGCACCAAATTGAATAATTCCTTTTTTTTCGTTAGTGGCAGAAGAAGGATTTTTGTTTTTTTAGATAGGCTCGCTTTTAACCTTTGTCTCACCTGATGATAAGCGATGATGTGGCCGACGATAGAGCACGCTTGCCAAGAAGTAACCTATTCACTCAACTCCCAACAACTCAAACTCACTCTTGTCTTACTAAGTAAAAAAGCAGAGTGCTTACTTATCTCCTTAATCGACTTTACATAGATATTATTAGTGTTACTCTAGATTGAAAATTGTTATCACTGAAAGGTTTTAAAATTACCTCTCACTTGGGTCCCCTCGCGTGAGTTCTGTCGGTGATCAATTTTTAGTGTCAACATTGAGAGTTGCCCTCAGCCATCAGTCACTTAGGAAGATGACCTTTGAGCGACAGGTACCAGAATATTTCAGAGTAAATATTTTTGTAGCATGCTGATACTTACGTAAGCAAAATATATGGAGCAAATTACCCTTGAGGTAGATGATGCACGATGCATATCCACCATTACGTTATTGAAACTTACGGTCCCGGTATACCAAGTAAGGGTCTGTAGTCGTTTGGGCCCGCTCGATGTTGGTCCCGCGGGCCCAAACGACCACACAATTTATTTTCTGCATTTTTGGTGGTCGATTGGGCCCACATACAAATTTAAAAAAAAAATCCATTGTTTAAAGCTACTGGTGGATACAGTCAAGTGCAAAAGTGGTAAGTCAAAATATAATAAAACGCAATTCGGTATGGTCTTATTACAGTAAAAAATATTTAGTTTTAATGTTTGTAGATAAGTGTGGCGCGTAAGTGTAAATACTTAATTGAATAAATCATAAATATATATTCTCAGTAATATAAATAATATTATGTACATATTTTAAGTCATAAAAATAAAACTAAAAGATTTGACTTTCTTTCATGACTGTACTTATAATAAAATTGAGCGCCAATCGACACCTTCAAAATGGGACTGTGTCGATTGATCCCGCGGACCCAAAGCGAGCGGGCCCAAACGACTACAGACCCCCAAGTAAATCGAAGGACTGGAATAATTAGCCTGCAGCGGTCATTCCGTCCGATTATATAAGGCAAGAGTGAATAGGCTCTTAATAAACTAGTGCGATTTACCATCACTAACTGTGTGTACTTACCATTAGATAGGATCGCAGTCAAGTATCAGTTTAAACCATGGAAAACTGTTCCAGGGTACCTACCTACTACCTACCTATAGGTTAGTGTCAAGTTGTATACATACAACTATACCTTTCGGACAAAGGTATATAAACATTTTCTTTTTGTTTCATGTACTATGCGTTCCAAATGAGAATAGGATCGACCGCCATGTTGTGACGTCACGGTTTACTGTCAAATCGAGGAAAAAAATGTTTAAACTTTAATTAATTTACGAAAAATTTAATTTATTTACGCACTGTGAACGAAAAAAGTTTAATCAGAATCCAGTTCTTAAATTTTACTCATCTCTGAGTTCTTCAATTTTGCCAAAATTTCTTCAATTTGACAGTACGACGAGACGTCAAAACATAGCAATCGGTCCTATTCTCATTTGGAAAGCGTAGTATATAGATTCATCGTTTACTTTAAGCAGTTTTATGTTAAACTGTAACCTAAAAAGAAATTGAAATAAGAAATTGGAAATCAGAAGTCATCACGGCTTGAGCAAGCGTGTCAACTTTCCAGATCGTTTTCCGCGAGACTAGGGATACTTTCGTTCTTTAGTAGAACGAATATGGGTTAATCTACACTATTATTATAGTGAGGTAAAGTTTGTTTTTTTTTTTGTTTGTAGGAGGTAATCTCTGGAACTGCTGGTCCGATTGCTAAAATTGTTTCACCGATAGAAAGCTGCTTTATTCCTGAGTGACATAGGCTACATTTTATATACGCGGGCGAAGCTGCAGGCAAAAGCTAGTAACATTATATTCTTCAGATCCTCCTTTGGCCTGTCCTGCAGCAGGAAGTGATCTAGGATAAAAAGTAGCCACTTCTTTAGGATCTTAACAAGTAGCATACATAGATTTTCATTACAATATTTATTTATAAATTTTCTTTATTTTGCAAGTAGGTTTTATAAAAACACTTTTACACGTCAATTTTTTTTAGTCATATAAAACTTGATGAGGCCGGTGTTTCCTAGCTGACTACCCTGAGAAGAAATACCGAAACAAACTCAGGGGTCAAAGTCTAAAAGTCCATACAGCAAAACATGTAATGGTATTAAGTGCTTTATGCACACAAAAGTGCAGAACAAGCATTTTCTACCTATCAACCTTTAGGCTCAACTCACACCAAAAGAGCGTCGAAGCGCAGCGAAGCGGAGCGCAGTTTCAGTGTCATAAGAATTTTAACTTTATTTTTATTTTGCATGAGAAACTCGTACGAGTCGCGCGGATGCCCGCGGCGCCGCGGGAATTCCAGCGAATTCTATAAACGGTAAACGGGTCGCTGCGATTCGCTGCCCTTCGCCGCTCTTTCGGCGTGAGTTGACCCTTAAGCACCTTTAAGTGACGCAGAGAAACATTGGTAGGTGCGAAAAAAGAAAGAAAAAAAGTGAATAAGTACAGAAAGTATAAAAAAAATTTACAAAATATAATTTTTTTATTTCATCTATGCCACTTTAAGCATAAATAAATTCAGACAGCCCCATGAGTAAGTTACAGTAGTAGGTACTTGTGTTGTGGGTTGTAGGTGTTGTGGGGCTGTCGCGCACTTCCCTTATCAGCTACCTGAATAATGTTCATGTTATCAATGACTATAAAATAAAAAAGAGAGAGATTATTTTTTAAGTTACACAAAATAAAAATAAAAGATATCCAAATGAACCGTAGATACACCACAAATGCTTGCGGAAGGCTAGCAATGGGTAGCTCGCCGTCTGACCGTCTGGTAACCGTCCAGACCGAGCAAAAGTCGCCTCAAGAAGATGTCAGCAAAACCGTAAGGGCCCAGCTAAGTTGAAGCTTACTGGATCCAAGGGTTGTGCGAAAGAGAACCTGGAACGAAGTCAAAGATGGTTCCGGAGTAGATATTAGTCAGTAAAAGTCTGAGATGAGAGAAGCCCTCCTGCTCCGACAAAGGGCGGGAGAAATCATTAGATGATTTCCCACCTAAAAAAAGATAACATAAAATATCTCTCTAGATCTGTCCCTACATTAAAAGCTCGGATCAATCTAAAGCAGGAAATAGCAGCGTATATTTGAGTAGCGTCCTCACTTGACATAATGGGTTCCGCTTCAGCTCCAAGGATTTGGCACTGGATGGCTTGGATTAAAATACGTTGACGTCACAGACGACCTCAGAGACAGTCTCATACATATATAAACTGATATATATGGAGAGTCAACACGGCGTTTGGTAAATATGTTGATAAAGTTACTTCGAGTTAAAAAGAAAATTTTAATTCAAGCGTTTTCGGAACTTATTTCTTTATTTATAGACTCACTTTATTGTACACCATGATTACAATTTACAAAAAGGAAACCGAACCTAACTTATAGTAGTAAGTTAGGTTACTACTTAAAGTCCTGTAAATCTAGGCTAACATCAGACGGACTGCATCGCAGCGACCGCGCGCGGTCGATATATTTACCTGCATGCAGTTGTACGTTCCACTTCGTGCAGTCATGATATAAACTGCACGCGGTCGGCTGCAGTCGAGTAAAGTCAATATCAACTGCATGCAGTCGCGCCTTCAACTTCACGCGGTCGGCTACAGTCGTGTCGACGCACGCGCTGTCCATCGCTAACCGAATACAGTCAGTGTGCAGTTAATTATAAAGAGCAAACGCACATTGAAATTGTCAACTTTATTTTGAGGCACTTAAAGATCAAATGATACACTAAGCTCCTGGTCTAGATGCGTGGCGCCAACTGCGCAAAGTCAGACCAAACTGCATGCAGTTGCATATATGGACTGCGTGCGGTTGCTGTGATGCAGTCCGTCTGTTGGCAGCCTTATTTTAGACTTCATTATTATCAATACAAGTCTGTGGCTCGGGCGGATTCTGCCTCTAGTATCAAGTGCTTGTATCAAATTTTTTAAACCATAATATTATTACCTACTAATTACATTCAGGTCCAGAAATCCCCGCCTTCTTTTATATTTTTACTACGTTTTACAATTGGATGGAGTGTGTTTGTATTTCAACATTGCAACGTATCTGATCAGCGTATCAATCAATTAAACCCTACAGCATACTGTTGGCTAATCAATTTAGCTGGATATGTCACAGCGGTAATCTCAATAATGTAAACGAGTAATTTATGAACTGTTTGTTTATTTTATTAGAGTTATGTTAGACTTGGAATGAACTAATGTACAATACAGATTAATATAGGAATATATAGGTAGCAATGCCTGCCTAAAGCTATTCGGAAAAGTATGATCACGATTGGACCTTTTTTATTATCGATAGGATCGTGCTTGCCCACTAACTCTTCCAAAGGTGGTCGACAATGGACCACGCTTGCCTAGAATCTATTCATTCTCCTCGTCGACTCGACGACTTCCAAGTTGCTATCAGGAAACACAGACATTGACAGAGTAAACCACTTCTTAGCTATACGCAGAAGGGATGTTAACTCACCTGTGTTGCTAGATTCAGCTTTTTTCTTGTGGAAACATTTTAAATACACAAATAATAATATCTCACAAAATAATAAAATATATCTACATATTAAAAAGCATAAATAAATCTATGCACTATTCTATACCTACTACTGCACACGAAGTGACGGCGTCGTGTTCCGCTGCGAGGTTGGTATCCTTCCACGAAATCCAAACTCTCCTTTCTCCAATCTTCCTCAGATTTCCAAATGATGAGTCGGCACTCGCACCACAAACGTCTTGAACGCGCGGGCTTATGACGTGGCTCCAACTGCTCGACTCTTAAAGTCGATTTCGTCTTGACTCGTACATACTCCACGATCTCCTCAACCTTCTTGGTGTGATGTAGCCTTGAAACGTACAGCTGTGTCGTGGGCACTGCTGGACGCAGCAGCATGTTGGGCAGCGTATAACATCCTCCTATAAAGGGGCTTGTGGTACCACAGCGCGCCTCCTCTTTGGGCCTGGTCGAGCTACGACTCAGAGCAAAAACTATCTTCTATCTTACATCTTTATTTCAGTGCTAGTTGATGGAATGAAACTATTCTGAAGATATCAGGAAGTTTTGTAAACCAGAAGTTATAATAACCACGAGAACAGCTCGCGGTTCAAAGTTTCATCTTTAGGAAGTGGTTGTTAGTAATATAACTTTATCGTAACGAACAAGAACTTTAAGGATTGTTAAAATTAATATTGTTTACGGAAATTAGTGTAAAGTTCCCCAAACCAGTTCCCCAGAGCCCAAGTCGTCGACGGCGCGTATTATTCCACGCGCGCCTCAAGGTCATGATGTCAGCAAACCGTAGGGACCCAGCAGGAACGAAGCCTTCTAAAGCCAAGGCTTCACTTCTGAAAGGAAAACCCGGGCCTTGAATGAAAGGCAACGAAGGAACTAGGAGTGTATTTTAGTCAGCAAAAGTGTGACACGCCCTCCTGCCCCGCCCAAGCGCGGAAATGTCATTGGATGGTTTCTCACCTAAAACAAATTCAGTTCCTCAAATTCAGACTTCCAGGTAGCTGCCGGCGTCTTGCCATGACTTGCTACGGCAGTGGAATTTTGCCACGGCTTTGCATCTTCATGCAGGGCCTCTGCTAGTTGGTTTCGGCCCCTCGTACGCCTTCCAAGGCCTATAGCTTGTGCGAAAGATAACCCCGGGACTCTACGAAGGCAAAGAAGGAACATAGGAGTTGGTTTCAGTCAGTAAAAGTCTGACATGCCCTTTCGCTCCGCCCTAGAGCGGGAGAAATCATTCGATGATTTCCCATCTAAAAACAAAGGTTCTGAGCCCCAGGATCACATTTTAAGAGAGCCTTAAAATACTTTTTTTAACAATATGTTTAGCCGAACTTTTTAGTTTTTGTTTAGTGACATCTATTGGCCAAAGATGTATACCGGTCGCGCGTTGGGCAGTCTTAATATTGTTAAAAACCCACAGATGGAGTTGGTCAATTACGTCACTTTCTTAAAAGTCGCAAATGAGATTCTCCGCGATCTGGTTAGCTGTCTGGAAAACAATCTTGTCGACGAGAATAAATAGTGATGATCCAATAGTTGTTCACAATAAATAATGGTCGACTATCATATAGCCAGTACTTATTGATTAAATAATTTTGCATAGGTAGTATTGGTAGGGTAGACTGGGTACAATAGTAACACGGGTCAATAGTACCATCATCGATATTTCTCCTTCTGAGCAAAATTTTGCGTGTGTGAGTGCGCCAGCACATGCGCTACTTGAGTCCCGAGGCACCCCTTGGTCGCCGTCGCGCATGCTGTGAAATGGGCGTGTTAGGAGCGAAATTTTGATTTTCGGCTAGCTGAGGTAAGTTTTTACGTAAAATATGATTGAATATAACTCGTACTACCGGAGCCTTTTCGGTAAGTAATTGTTGTTGCCATATTAAACAGATATTAAACTTTTGATTTATAATAAATACGGAAATTATAAGTTTAGAATTATGTATCTTTTAGACGGTTTTTCTAAATTAGTTACTTGGGTGCAATTGTACCAACATCGTCGGGGTCAATATTACCGGTACAATTAACTCCATGGTAGAAATAACCCCGTACTAATAATAACAGAGTAAAAAATAAATAGGTACCTACTTAAAATATGCAATTACTTATTAGACATGTTCTTGTAATATATGCCACGACATAGAATAAAAAAAATGGACCGTGGGTCATGAGATACTTTGTTGTATGAACTGGCGTATGATGAGATTTTAAAAGGGCAGACGCGCCACTCCAAATATGCTCGACGTTTGTCATGTTTCTCTGATAAGATATAAACTAAAAATGAAATTAATCCTGTCGAATTTATTTCTATGGGGTATAATCCAGCAATAAAAACAAAGTATTCACTATATAAAATGTGATTCCAGACAGAAAAAGAAAACTGCAGCAAAAAATGAGTCTGAAAGTAGTGAAGAAAAAGAAGAATGGGTTTGTGTTGTATGTATGGAACCTTATAGCGCTAGTCACCCTAATGAAATGTGGATTCAATGCGCTCAATGCCGATATGGACACACGAGGAATGTACACCTCTGGAGTCGATTTATGTTTGTCATAATTGCGAATCTGACTAATATATTTTTTCTTTATTATTTAAATACCGAATATTCTATGGGGGTCAATTGTACCAGGGGTCAATTGTACCTCCATACTAATATATTTTTCTTGATTATTTCTATTCTATCATTGTTATACAGCTAGATAATAGCAAATATGCATCTTGTGAACCAAAGTTTTTATTAACATGTGATATGTTAATAAAAACTTATTTTATTTTTGTTCTAAGTGAAGAATTGTTATGTTTATGTTGTGACTTTACATTTGTGTTTATTTAAAACCCCAATCTCACGATTTTTTGTTCCTAATTTTTAGGAATGGTTATAAACCCATTAGACTTTAAATAAATGACTGAGAAAATATGATTAATACCTTTATTCGCGTTTTATTACCCAATGCAGTTTTGGTACAATTGACCCTCAAAGGGGGTCGTTTGTAGCACTAGCCATCATTTCATTTAAAGTCAATTTTCACCAAGTTCGGTTAGGTCTAGGCCAACTTCAGATATTTTCTTCGGTAGATAATAAACCAAGGCTGTAAAATAATTATATTTAAAACAAAAAGCAACATTCAAATTTGTGTAATCAACCGATGTTTCGAAAATGATACTATTGTCCCCGGTCTACCCTACTGTAAGCCAACGTAATTGGCTTAGAAGAATCAATACTGCATACGCTTTGAATCAAGCCATTTTATAGGCTTTCTGGGTTAAATAGATTACGATTAGTACTAGTAATAACTACACTCAGCAGCAATACATAAAGAAAAAAAGAAAGAAAAGATATTATACATGTCATGCCCATTCCCAAGCCCCAAACGTGAACTTGTGAACAAACGGAAGCTATTCTTTGAATACCTTTTTGCCGAGTAGCTTCTTAAGCTAGTTGGAGACATTACATTTTAGTTAGAATTGTTTTTTTTTTCATTTTCAAGTTGTAAATCTTTCTAACTAGCTTTTGCACGCAGCTTTGCCGGCGTACATAAAATATAGGCTTTGTCACTCAAGAATAAAGCAGCTTTCCATCAGTGAAAGAATTTTAGCAATCGGACCAGTACTTTCAAAGATTACCTCCTACAAACATAATAATAAGTCAGTATTAATCTTCTTCTGTGTGTGACGTATTCATCATCGGAATTTTCGTCAACGATTATTCATGGCGAGCGTCGGCCGTCTAATTGAACGTCGCAACACTGACTGAGCTTTGGCTTAGCTCTTGGTGTGCACGCCATATATTTCTAGCTTAGCTTAGTTTAGCTTAATTTAGCTTGCTTAGTTTAGCTTTGGCATAGCTTAGTTTTCGGTCTGCAACCGGCTTCACTCAAGACTAGGCTTACAGCCCGCAGCGTTAACCAGTCCACAACAAAACCAGTGAATGAAACAAAACTAGTTGGCCGCAGAATTAGGTACTAAAATGGCGGCCTGATTTTTTTATAAGGTAATAAATAAATGCAAAAATATAAGATAAAAATGTTAGAGAGTGGTAAAAAAAAGAAAAGCGTGGCTAAAAATTCCTCCCAAAAAACGTCCCAAAAGTTCCCCAAAGATCCTTTCAAAATTACCACAAATGATGTTCTTTGTGGATTAGTGGATTTTGAATTAGAAGCGTACTAAGCGTAAGCATAATGGTAAGGAAAATTACACATAACTACGTTTATTCTCAAACCAAAGACTTTTCCGTCGTAAACACTCTTTGAAAATGGGTCCTCGTAATCCTATAGACTTCTGAAAAGACAATTGTTTCAAGTCACCCTTCGACTCTCAATCATTTGCCACTTGTCTTAGCTAGCCAACTCCCTGGTTCTCTCGTGCAAGGCACATGACACAGCACTCCTTATTGGGACAGTCCATCACGTGAGTGACCTTGCCATCTGTTGCTTTTCATTACCTGAAACCAAGACTAGCGAGCTACTTTGTGGTATTAAGAGTAAGTAGACATCATCATTTCATCCGAAAGATGTCTACGACTGGATATGACCCCCCCAAGTGTCGTCACAACGATCGGCCTTGTGCGTCTCACATCCATCGGATTCCTGCGACTCTCACCAAGTCATAAGTCTGTCTTGTGGAAGGCCTTCATAATGTCCAGTCTTCCAGTAGGTACGCGTTCGGTGATCCAGAACTTTTTGGTACCACCTACCATTTGTTTTGCGAGCAATGTGCCCAGCCTACTGTTACTTAAGTTTGGCGATTCCTTGGGCTATGCATGTAACCTTGGTTCTCATGCGGATATCTTCATTTCTGATTTGATTAAGCAAAGAAAATCTGAGCTTAGCTTTCTTTATTGTCCTTTGGGAGACTTTAAGCTGTCTGATGAGTTTCATTGTGTGCAACCACGTCCCAAAGCCATCACACACACTCACTCACTGATGGTATTGTATGTCGGACGAGAGTAGTGGAAACTTCATAAGCATATCTGAGCACGTACTTGCAATGGTTTTGAAGAGGGACTGGATACTAAGGTATACGAACCTGTACCCCTAGCCAAGTTGATAATCTGCAATCGTTAACGCTAGTAGAAAACTTCAAATGACAGAACGGGAATGACGTCATCACAACGCTCAGTCACGTGATCAGAACAAAAGAATTGGGGGCGTGGCCAACTCAAGGCGTTCGACGCAAGAGAAACGGTTGTAACTTGGCTATGGGGGCTGACCTTTCTGAAGGACAATATCATTAATAGCTAATATCAGCATATGGCCTATGTCCTTCACTAGGTAATTGTTAGTTATTATCTTATTATCGATTGGTGAGGAAGAAAACTGTATTGTACTTTGTAGCTTTATTCAAAAAACCTACTTTGTAGAATGGTCGATTATTGGGCCCCCACACAAAACTGCGATGCGAATTGCTGCGATGCGATTTTGTGCGGCAAACCATCAGGTTCAGGTGACCATACAATGTGCTATGAGAATCACTTCGCGGTGCATAACGCGAGCTCGCGGATTTTTACATTGTGACATCGCATCGCAGCTTAGTGTTTGAGCCCTAAAAACTTTCGATTTCAGCTGTCGCAGTAACCTCCGTATAAGTGACACTAGAGGGCTCTTCACATCACTCTTGATATAAATCTGGATCCATCCACTTAATTCTCTGACTAACACAATCCCTATTTTCACAGGCCCCTGTCGACACTTCAAAAAAACCCATTGTATGGGTGCTGGGTGGTCCAGGGTCTGGCAAGGGTACCCAGTGTGAGAAGATCATCGCCAAGTATGGGTTCACACATCTGTCCACCGGTGACCTGCTCAGGGCTGAGGTGAAGGGAGGGTCCGAGAGAGCGAAGACTCTTACTGCTATTATGGAGCAAGGTGAGCTACATACATATATGTACCTATTAGAGATCATACCCACGAGCTGCATGTTGCCAACGGTAGAGGCAACTGTAGTCATTGACTCGGGTGATTCGGTCGGTCGCAGCTGTCGACCTATACTCACTTACCTATATTGACACACTCGGCGGCTGCTGCTGATTTTCAAAGTTGGAATTTCGACGGCAGTCGACAGTCACCTCTGCCTTTGGCAACATGTAACTCGTATATATGAGTTCTTAGTGTTTTGTTTTAACGGGTTTGGTATTCAACTGGAGAAAGTGTAATACAGATACACATACCAAATCGATAGGCCCCCGTTCAACCACTGTCTCATCAGACGTATGGCAATGCGCCACCGGTACATGGTGGACATTCCACCCATATGCACAAAATGTATTGGGAACACATTTTATGCGTACAGCTAAGGAGTGAAATTCCCTGCCTTCAAAAAAATGTTTTAATGTTGTCTTGTTAATTTCCAGGCGGTCTGGTCCCCAACGAAGTCGTTCTGGACCTGCTGAAAGAAGCTATTCAAGCTAAGGCAGCTGAATCCAAAGGATTCCTTGTGGACGGCTACCCTCGTGAGAAGTCTCAGGGTATCGCCTTCGAAGAGGCCATCGCACCTCCATCTGTTAGTATAATTAATGACAATTTAACTTGTGAGGCTCCTAAACGATGTATCGACCTCCACTCAAAAGATGGGAAACCATCCTCTCGCTTTTTACAGATAAGTAGCGAGAGGAAGTGACTTTTACTGACTCAAAACCCGCAGCACTAGCAAGCAATGGCGTTAGTGGGCCCTGTATGTGCAGTGCCGAGTACTTACAGTAGGCGCGTCTTCCCTACTGTTGATACATCGCATAACTGGAGCTGCTCATCTTCCTCGTTTAGCTACCTCATGGCGGCGCCTCTTACTCGCCTCGCTATTTATGCTTAGTATATCAGTGGAAAGCGAGCTTCGTAGCTAAGCTTTCACATTCTCGCAGCATAGCTGCGTGGCACATCTCCAGTGAAAAAGCACCCTAAAGCAAATATAATGTAACTTTTTAACAATTTTACCCTCTTTAGAAAGATATCTGATCTCCAACTTTTCTCACATTCTAGGCGATTCTTTACTTCGAGGCATCAGACTCGACGCTGACCCAAAGGTTGCTAGGTCGCGCGGCGAGTTCGGGCCGTGCTGATGACAACGAGACTACCATCAAGCTACGTCTGAAGACCTTCTTTGAGAACAACCAGCACGTGCTGGACCAGTACCCCAGCAAGATCAGCAGGGTACGTAGAGTTTTGATGCAGGCAGGGGGCAAGAAATCTACTTTCACGAAAGTGACTGTCGAACACATGAATATCCTCTTGGCAATATCCTTTTTTTGAGTGGGAAATTATCTAATGACTTCTTCCGCTGTAAAGTGGAACAAAAGGGCGTGTCAGACTTTTACTGGCTATAACCCAACTATGTTCTTTAGTTGTCCTTGGCGTTCCAGGGCCAAGGTCGCTCTTTCAAACATTCTAAAAGACTTAGGCCCCTTCAGTATTGCTGACTCAAGATGAGGCGCGAGTAGAACACTATTCGCCGTCGACTCGTTTTATTGTAAAATTATAATGAGGTCATCATATTACCTCAAAGATGTCCACTTCTAAACACAGGCCTCCCCAAGTGTCGCCACAATGACCGGTTCTGTACATCTCGCATCCCTCAGATTCTCGCAGAAGGCCTTTCAATGCCATGTAAGAAGTATTACAAAAACATTTATAATTTATTTGTTATTTTGAATTACAGATAGACGCGGAATCTTCTGTGGACGCCATCTTTGCCGAGGTGGAGAAGGTTTTGGACCCAATAGTAGCCGCCTAAATGCACAACTCAACATTTTGTACGCTCTGTAAATATTATGCCTAATCTACATTAATTATAAAGATCGTTGATTAAAAAAATGTTTATAATTGGTATGATTTTTATTAAATAACATGACAACTTATAATTTACCTATTCTTGGGGCTATGAGTTAACATTTTCTCGAATTGATGAGTTCCTGCGAGAGTAGTGGTACTCTCCTTCGCAAAGAAGAGGGTCGCTTTCAGCCCAATCGATCGTGTACGGACCAGATCAATACTTCGCATTTTTTACAAAGCGCGTAGCTACAGACCGAAATGACGGCGCACTGTGGACGCCCTCTGCCCCATCTAGGGGACATAGGAACTTCAAGTTCTTGAAACCGTAAAGGAAACATTGTAATGAAATCAGCATAGAACCAAAAATTCGAAGACATCCACCAGCCGCACTGGGCCCGTTTGGTGGATTACGGCTCATTCCCTGTCCTAGAGAAGAGGTCTGAGTCCCAGCGCAACCGATAATGATGATATGCTATGAGGATCTAGTAAAGTATTTAGATATTATACTTATTTCAATTATTGTTATTCAGAAACAATTCACTTTTTTATGCCAGGCCGGGGTACAACGGATGGCTTTTTTTTGCTATTCTATGCGTCGGCTTTGCAAGATATACAAAAGTGCGCGTTCATAATTTCGAAAAGTCATATTATCGGATAACTCGTGAGGTTATGTGACGCTCTGATGTCGGACATCCAGGAAGAAGCTCCCTGGTGTATACGTGTTCTGCGATTTCGACGGTCTCTCCAGTCCTGTGCCCTTAGAAATAGCTCTTGTTTGTTGAACTTATTTCACAGTAAATCTTCTCGAGTAAAAACTTTTTTTTAAGACCACAGATTCTAAGCACCTAATCATTTTGTACTGCTCTCAACGTCAGTGTCAACACAAAAATCAGTGAAGAATACACAGAAACAGGTGTTCCACCGAATTATGTAGGTACTAAAACTGTGACCTGTTTATTTTTAACAAACCAAAAAAAAAATGCAAACATAAAAGCGCCCAAAAATCTTCCTAAAGGGCACCCTGATTCCTCAAAGAGCCTTTCAAAATGGCCCCAAGTGAGCCTCCCTTATACACCTGTCCCTGCTCGAAATTCACACCGTTGCCCGCGTGCCCATATCATGAAGATGTAGACAAGGTTAACCAGAACTTTAACACAACGAGAAATTTGTTAATTTGTCCATAAATCTTTCTCTGACATACCACCTTTTCTTTTTATCTGTTTTAGCAGAACACAATAGAATACACCCAATGTGACATCTGTAACTCCGTAAGTGTTATTGCTGTTTTTCTTCTAGTCTTTTTGACTGTTAAAGAAATAAGTAAAACCTGAATAGTAAACATAGGCGAAGGTTACTTGCTTGCAGAACTATTGTAGCCAATAAGAACAGAATGAAATCTATCAGACAATCTTAGGATGAATTGTAAGACCTTATAACAAAAACGTGGGTAGTCTACGTTGTAAGTATAATTAGTAAGCCTGATATAGTAGTGGTGGACCAAAGTGAGAAGTATGCAATTATTATTATCGACATATCTGTCCCACATGACGACAATCTCGCGAAAGCCGAGAAAGGTAAAAAAAAAAAATCCTTAGGAGTATGTTCTCTCTGCAACTCTTTTCCTGCTCCATATCAACGATCTACTGATGCCTGGTATCTATGGGTATGCTGAAGATAGCACAGTTGTAGAGAGGCACCAGCCAAGAGTAGAGAGCTATACCGATCCGAAAGAGAGGCTAGTGTAGAGCATACGAATGTCTTACTTAAGGCAGTCTCCAAGTGATGCGAAGCCAATCAGGTGGAATTTAATACTGCTACAATACAAGCGTGTCTACTGTCTGTTCACCGCCAAAAGGAGCCCGTTCACCCTGGCTCCTACCTTTCAGATTGTATGCCTGCTGTGCATCGACCTGGAGCTCTTAGGATTTGCAATTTCCTCAGACCTTAACTTTAGGCAGTTCATTTATCTTTATTTATTCATTTCATCAACAAATTTACATTTGTGTCGAATGCTTGAAAAATTTTACAATATATTAAACAACACAACAACAAAAAAATCACAATACTTAAAATTAAAACATCAATTTATATAGAAATGTTGGTACAGTAATTGATCAGGTAAAGAAATAAAATTACATTCCACATTAGTCGTCACCACATCAAAATCACAATTTAATTACAATAAGGAAAGAAAAGAAAAAAAACTAAATGTCAATAAAATGAGAATAACGTCAATAAATGTAAATATGTCAAAAAAAAAAAAAATAACAATAATATAATGTCAATAAAATTCTAGAAATGTTATTTCAATAAAATCCACTATGATGCAATGTCATGACAAAAAGTCGAGTATAAATAAGTACACTTAATTGAATTTAATAACATACAGAATTGGGTTAACTATCACTTGGTACAATCTTTGAGAAACTCTTCTATGCTGTAATAACATTTCTCCAACAACAATGCCTTTAACTTTCTCTTGAATTCGTTTGAACTCATAGCGTTTTTAAATTCTAGGG
The DNA here is from genome assembly GCA_910589285.2 of Mythimna ferrago. Lineage (NCBI taxonomy): Eukaryota > Metazoa > Arthropoda > Insecta > Lepidoptera > Noctuidae > Mythimna > Mythimna ferrago. Next base: position 3,379,608 of record OU342683.1, on the reverse strand, counting down.
GTAGTTTATTGTATAAATTTACTGACTGTACTCTTGAGGCATGTTTAACGACATTAAGTTTAGGCTGTATGAGATTATGTAGATCCTTCCTTCGCGTTTTAATTCTGATTTGCTTGTTCTTCAGTCTCAAATTTATAAAGATTTTTAACAAAATGACTAAGTAGGACCAGAATATAAATGCACGGTACTGTAAGAATGTGCAGTTTTTTGAAGTGATCTCTACAAGATTCAGTTTTTTCAATGCGAAGCATAGTTCTCAAGGCTCTTTTTTGCATAATGAAAGCAGCATTAATGTTGTATTGATAGCTGTTGCCCCAGAACTTTATGCTATACCTTAGTCTAGACTCTATTAGAGCAAAATATACCATTCTGAGGTGTGCAATGGTTAACTCATCTCTAAGACTCCTGAGAGCATAGCAAGCACTACTCATAGTATTGGTGACCACTTCCAATTCCTTCTTCCAATTTAAAACTGCATCTATTTGTACCCCCAAAAATTTAATATTGTCTACAGTATCCAATTTATTTCCCAAGAAATGTATGTTGACGGTATCATTGTTTTTTGCGATCGATTTAAATAATAAACATTGCGTCTTTTTTAGATTTAGTTTCAAATCATTCATAGTGAACCATTTCTCTAGAGCATATAAAACAAAATCAATTTTCCTTTCTAGGTTTTTTATATTGTCGCTAGCTATAATAGCACTTGTGTCGTCAGCAAAAACTACAAGTTTAGTGTCCTCAGAAATATTTTTCATGTAAGCTATGAGATCGTTTATAAATATTATAAAGAAAACAGGACCTAGAACAGATCCCTGTGGCACACCTTTATTTATAACGACTGTGTCCGATTTGTATATCTGTTCCTGCCCATCTTCCTGAACCGTCTTAATTTCGACATATTGCGTTCTATTATGTAAGTAAGATCGAAATAGATTCAGCACATTTCCTCGAATGCCATAGAATTCTAACTTATCTAGAAGAATACTATGATCGACTGTATCGAACGCAGAACTCAGGTCGAGAAAAAGACCTGCTACTTTTAGTTTAGCATTCAACTTGCATACTATATCATCAATTAGCATATCAATAGCATCTATAGTACCAACATTATTCTGATATCCGAATTGTTGTTCAGTTATAATTTTATGTTTATTTAAATGACAGACAAGCCTTATTTTCATAATTTTTTCAAATATTTTAGAACATACTGGCAAAAGAGAGATAGGCCTATAATTCCCGGGATCAGTTTTAGAGCCTTTCTTATGTATAGGTAGTATTTTAGCTAATTTAAACTCATCAGGAAAAACTCCTTGATTTATATTTTCATTTATGAAATCAGCCAAAGGGCGAGCCAATAGATCAATGTTTTCTTTTATAACAGTCATAGGAATTTCATCGTGGCCAAAAGACTTTTTACTCTCCATACTCTTAACAATTTTAAAAACTTCTATTGGAGTAACAGGTTCAAAGACCATGTCCTCCTCTACTCTTGTCCCATGATTTTTTAAAGACTCTTTTGCTTTATTAACGTCACTCATGATTAAATTCGACTTATTGCAGAACTTTTTCAACAGAATATTAGCCACTTCTGTAGAATTATGCACCATTTTATTATTGTCCTTAAGCATCAAATTGTCATTTTTGGATTTTTTTGGATTTCTCTTACTATTTATAATTTTCCAAATAACTTTACTAGAACTCCGAGCTACATTTATTTCCTTTCTAACTACTAAACGTTTCGCATATCGTACTACTTTTTTATATATCCTTAGATAATTACTACGGTATTTTACTATTGAATCGTCACAATTTTCTTTGTCAACAAAATTTAGAAACCGTTTCATTTTACTAGCGACTCTTATTCCTGTCGTTAACCATTTAGATTTGTTGCTATTTTTTGTATTGATTTTTATTTTCTTTTTATTAAATGTTTTACAATGTAGTTCACTGAGTTTGTCAATAAATGTGCTTTCGCACCAGTTTTCCTGCAACAATTTTTGCCTAAAACAAGAACTGTTTACTTCATTATATAGTCTTCTTTCTATGTACATAAAACTTTGCTCTTTCTTGGACGCTACTTTTTCCAATGATACCGCACAAAAGAGACCCGCATGTCCATCGGATAAACCGTTATGGTCTACGTCTATGCTTTTAATAAATGTCTCATCAATATTAGTCAGAATATTATCTATACACGAACTTGAGTTATTGCGCCTAAACGTATCTGAATTAATTAAATGTCGGAAGTTGTAACACGCCAAGAGTGACAGAAAAGAATTCCGCTTTGAGTCATCCTTTGACAAATTAATATTAAAATCACCACAAATTATACATTGTTTATTGATGAAATGTTGTAACAACTGTTCAAGCTTCTGCATAAAACTATCTATGTTACTATTCTCAGGTATTCTGTAGCAACAAATAATATAAGTATTTGTCTCCAGATCCCTGACACCGCAAACCTCAAAACAGTTAATTTTGTAAAGTTTTTTACAAATTTGTAGTTCTTCAATCTTTTTGTCGTTTAATGTCAAGATCAATGTACCTCCACGTTTTTTATTTAATCTAGTGTTGTAGGAACTCAAATTATAATTAATTAAACTAAACTGGGCTGCTAATGATTGATTTAAAAAATGTTCACTAATACAAATAAAGTCTATTTCTTTGTTCAATTCGTCTAAATATATTTCAAGGTCATCCTTCTTACTATTTACTCCACATAAATTTTGATGATAGATAGTCAATGTTTTATATGTATTTGTACAATTTTCCTGAGATAATACAATTTGTTTATTATTTGAATTATTACTACTCACGAAAAAAATTCAGTGAATTATCCTGTTCTGAATCATTTACATAACTATTCACGTATCTAAAATATATCTCAGAATTAATTATTAATTGCTGTATTTGCCCAAAAATTATTTTTATTCCCCTATTGTTGATGTTACCTTTATAGGGGTTAAACATACTAAAATCATACAAAAGATTAGAATTTGAGTCAATTATAAAAACATATTTTTTTGTTTGATTGTCATTGTATAATATTTTATTAAATGATTGTACTCGCCAGTTGTACATAGTTTTATGACTCTGAAATTTAAACGTTGGAAGACATAAAACAATGTTAGTATGAGCATTAATCAAGATGTTTTGCCGTATTAAGTCAACAAGTTCAGAGTAGTTGCTAGTTATGTTAAAATCTTCTTCGCCAATCATAATAATGCAGTAATCCCGAGAAGTAAGATTATGTATTTTATTGTTTAGTCCGTGTAAAAGTTGTTTTATGCCACAATTTTCTTGGATGTAGTGGCATATATGAAACTTTTCAGCAAACAGGGTCTCAGCTATTGGTAGTATTTTGTTTTTTGTATTACTATTATACTCAGAATCACTAAGTTATTCTTCTTATTCTCATGTCCTTCGGCGCTCAGCGTTGTAGTTTTGTTCACAAGGTTGGTACCATTGTTAAGTATTACCTGTATAGGATTTTTAGAGTGTTTATGATTCGATTCCAATAACGAACCACTAGCGCCATCCTCAGCCGCCGCCACTGACGAGATACAAGGTTGTGTGGGTTTTTTTGAGTCACTGGTAGCGCCATCTGTTAACAATTCTTTTGTATCATCAATGAGTCCCAAATCAACACAGCTGGTATCTCTTGCTTCCTCGTCTATAGGAGGAAACTATTTACGTTAGTTTTATTTTTCTTGTTTCTTGTTGAGCTAAATGTGTTATTACGGGGATGAGAACATATTAATTGCAAGTTTTTATTTTTAATTTGTTGTTTACTAAGGGCCTTTTCTAACTCCCTTTTCTCTTCGTGAAGTCTATCTATTTCATTATGTGCACTTGCTAATTCTCTGTTCAGTTTTTGTATCTCCTCTCTCATTTCTTCTTTTTCGCAATCATATCCCGCAGCTAAGTCAGGCAAGCTTAATCTTCTTATTTCGGAATGACTTGAACCAAAAGAGAGATCAAGAGAATCATTGGTTGTATATTTGTTTCGGCGTATTGTAATGTTATCTTGATCCATGTTTTTATTTTTACGTATACAAAAATTAACACTAACAATGATCTTGAAATTAAAAGTTTGTGTAGAAACAGTTTTTCTTTGATAGTAGCGTCATCTATTAGTTGGAAAAATTAATATCAGGGGATCAACTATCGATCGTACGGGTCGCTGCTACTATGCGTTAGATGTCGCCTCTTCAATAACTCCTCTATCACACGCAACAAGCGCTGATTGTCATGGTAACTCCATCATAAATTATCGCCATCTAGACAATAGCTGAGGAACAGTTAACAGAATTGTCGAATGTATCGCTCGCTGCTACTGTGTGCTAGATGTCGCCACTCCAATAGTTTATCTATTGTCCGCATGGAGTGCTGATTGTCAAGGCACCCAATTTAAAAATTGGAAAAAAAACCGTCACTCAATGTTTGTTACTTTGAATTAGTGAATTAAACTGTTTTTGCACGATTAATATGATGATTCCATTGTTTATTAGTTTGATCTTCACACAGTCACCCTATAGATAGTTTGTTTTTTTTTTTTTCTTTAAGTTTCACGTAAAACACTGATACTTTGTCAATTTCTATTTTTTTTAATTAAACGATTAGTAAGTTTAAAGATAACACTTGTACACGGTAGTCATAGGATTTCTTTCACTTTGATGCACAATATGAGACAATAATTATGGAAAACACATTTAAAATTGAATTTACTTTTTACTTTACATCATTGAGTTCGAAGCCTAAGTAACTACTAGGAAACTCGGCGTTCTTACAAAGGTCCTGGCGGTACTTCAAACCAGGACAGCTGCTAATGTTATACAAAGCACAGGTCCGACCTGCAAAATGCCATCAAGCAGCTTTGGACATAGTGCAAAGGCGTGCGAAGAGGCTACAAAGCCTGGAGTACAGGAGTAGCCAGCCTTTCGGTATTTTACAAGATGCATTTTGGCAAGTGTGCGCGAGAATTGCATGACTTGATTCCGCTATATCTCCGCTATATCTCAACAGTAAAGGGTCAGTCTCTTCATATCACCCTTGACATAAATCTGCCACGTCATCTAGTTAAATTCCCAACTTAAGGCAATCCCTACTCTCACAGGCCCCTGTCGACACTTTAAATAAGCCCATTATATGGGTGCTGGGTGGTCCTGGGTCTGGGAAGGGCACCCAGTGTGAGAAGATCATCGCCAAGTATGGGTTCACGCATCTATCCACCGGAGACCTGCTTAGGGCTGAGGTGAAGGGAGGGTCCGAGAGGGCGAAGTTTCTTACTGCTATTATGGAGCAAGGTGAGCTACATGTACCCTAGTATTTTGATTTTAACTGGTTTGGTACTTAATTGGAGGAGGATGTGCGATGCAATTATTGAGTTTTAGGAATGTTCCTTCAAAGAGGGGACTTACCGCCATAATTGTAGCGTTCCCAGCACTGGGTTGTGACGTGCCCAGCACTGTAGCATCTACCGACTTAATATTTTTAAATACTAAAACAAAAATGAACTCAAAACTAAACCTAAACCTTTGGGTCTCAAACATTGCAGCGTAGAATTAGCCATGTTTTGAAAAAAAAATGCCAACAACACGAAACAGACAAATGTTTCAAATGTGTTATGTTAATTTCTAGGTGGTCTGGTCCCCAACGAAGTCGTTCTGGACCTGCTCAAAGAAGCCATTCAGACTATGGCAGCTGACACCAATGGGTTCCTCATAGACGGGTATCCTCGCGAGAAGTCTCAGGGTATCGCCTTCGAAGAAGCCATAGCACCTCCATCTGTGAGTATTATCGACGACCACTTGTGATGCTACTGAGACGATGTAGCGGCATCTATGGCGCCACATAAGAACTAAAAAATACGAAATCCTGCATCGCGCAAGTTTTGTTTTTTGATATGGATGGATGTGTGCTCTGAATGCTTTCTATGGATGCTTGGAGGTATGTGGAACAATGTGTAAAGTCCCACATACCTCTGTTGGAAGGAGAAGATCATCCAACCAGATGCATGTTATGTCTGGTTCGGGCTCGGGCTATTGTGTATTTTCTTTCAAACGGATAACCGCGATGCAGATTCCCAGTCCTATTCAGGAACTTAGCATTAATAAATTCAAAATATTTGTAAAGCGAAAACTTTGCCAAAAGGCTTTTTATACTGTAAAAGAGTATCTCGAGGATAAAACGGCTTGGGATTGACCTGCTCCAGTAGGTAGGTACCTACTCACTATAATTATTATCATTTGAATGTTTTTTTGTTTTAACTGCCTTTTTTTATTGACGATTGTTGTTGTTTTACAATTATGACATGTTTATTTTTACAATTATGACATGTTTATTTGACTGTTTTTTTTTTTTTATATATACTTACTTTTTTTTTTACAATTTGTAATATTTACACTTTTGTAAATTTTATTATTGTGAACGTGAGAACTATGTGGATTACTCTTTCCTTTTCTTTTATTTTCACATGATGTCTGGCAGTTTTGAGTATTTGATGTGGCCTACCCAAATGTCCTTTCTTTGGCATTGTTCGTCAAGTCGTTGAGCTCCTTAGTAGTCCTGAGTTGAGCTACACGCATATTGACAAATGCTTGCACTGACTGGACAGGTCCACTTAGAACTGTGTGGTTCTTTCTTCAAAAGACCATCTCAGGCTCAATCTGCATGGTTCTCATATGATTTGACCATTACATGTTTTGCTTTATGGACTTTAAAAGAGACTTTGACCCCTGAGTTTGTTTCGGTGTTTCTTCTCAGGGTTTTTGTTGTTGATTAATTGACGAAAAAAAAAAATTGACGTGTAAAAGTGTTTTTATAAAACCTACTTGCAAAATAAAGATCATTTATCATTATCATTTATCAGGATTACGATTTTTAGTTCCAATATGGCATCATAGATGTCGCCATAGATGCGTGTTTTGAAAGCGTGATATGGATGGTCACGAATGTTGGAGCTATATGCATTGAAGAGTAGGTATCTACAGTAGACACGCCTGCCCTTCTCTCGACATAACACTAAGTCGAGCAGCGTATCTTCCTCGCACAGTTACCTCAAGGTGGTGCATCTTCATTTCGCTTCAGTGGGAAACATTACTTAAATAGCTTTCATATTCTCGCAGCGTATCAAATCTCTGGTGGAAAAGCACCTAAAAATACCCTTTCTTAAAAGAAATCTGATCTTTAACTTTACCAACATTCTAGGCGATTCTTTACTTCGAGGCATCAGACTCGACGCTGACCCAAAGATTGCTCGGTCGCGCGGCGAGCTCGGGCCGAGCTGATGACAACGAGACTACCATCAAGCTACGTCTGAAGACCTTCTATGAAAACAACCAGCACGTGCTGGACCAGTACCCTAGCAAGATCAGCAGGGTAGGTGGAATATATTGATTCAAGGGGTTTTTTTTTATCGGTAAAAATCATCCAAATGACACCCTCCGTCCTCGGGAGGAGCGGGAGATAGTGTCAGACTCTTACTAACTAAAAAACCCACCCCGTCCCTTCGTGCCTTTCATACTGGGGCTAAGCTACCTTTCGGAGATAACGCTGGCCCCAGTAGGCTTCAAACCAGCCGGGCCCCTGCTGTTGATGACAGCTTCTTGAGGCGCGCGGGAACAGTGCGCACCGTTGACGACTTGGGCTCGGTCCGGACAGTTACCGGACGGTCGGACGGCGAGCTACCCATTGCTCGCCGTCCACAAGCCCGCGTTTACGGTGGCCGGAAATCGGGATCGGAATCCCGGTGGCGGCTGGGGCGCTGTGAGCGCCGCGTCGTTGCCTGATGCGGTCGGCCTCCTCCTTTTTGATTCAAGGGATAGAAATTCAATTTCTAAAACAAAGAGACTGTCGATTACATGACAACCCTCTTGGTGGCTCTCTTTTTTTTTCAAGTGACTTCTCCTGCTCTAGAGAACGAGAGGATGTGTACTGACTAAAACCCACAGTCGCTCTTTCAAACGTGCCTTGAGCCGCTAGGACTACTTACTGTGCCCCTTAAGTATTGCTGACATTTCATTGAGGCACGCCGCCAACTCGGGATTGATCTTCATCGGACGGTCGGATGGCGAGCTACACATAGTTCATAGTCTACAAGGCCGCACCTACGGTGGCGAACTTCGGCGGTGGTTGGAATGTGAGGATGTCCGTTCCCTCACGGTTTAGAACATCTTGTTGTCATCATTACAGTTGTAAGAAGTCCACTGCTAGACACAGAGCTCCCCAAGTGTCGCCACAAAGATCGTTCCTGTGCGTCTCACATCCTTCGGAATCTCACGACCCTCTCTGGGTCGTCAATCTACTTTGAAGGAGGCCTTTTAATGCCTTATTAATAGGTATAACAATAATACTTTTATCTTATTTGTTATTTTGAATTGCAGATAGACGCGGAATCTTCTGTGGACGCCATTTTTGCCGAGGTGGAGAAGGTGTTGGACCCAATAGTAGCCGAACAACTCAACATTTGCGCTGTGTAAATAATATGCCCAGTCTACTTTATTTAATTTAGACCGTGATTAAAAAATGTATTTGTTTTGGTATGATTTTTATTTTAACACGTAACTTTTGGGATTATGAGGTAAAATTTTGTTGAATTGATTTTTTACTAGTTGATAGGCTACTGCGAGAGTAGTGGCGACCCAGTGGTAATGGCCCCCTGACTTTTGAGTCCCACCCAGCCAGGCGAATTATTTTGTGTAATATATTTTATCACCCCCGTTACCACGACCACACCTACTGCCAACCTAAGCCTGGACGTACATCCACTTAAGGATGGCAAAGCTCCAGGAATCAACCTCATCATGGCGGAAATGCTAAATGTTTTCAAAGTTAACTTACTCTCCGCCGCGAATACGCTGACACCTCTCTTGCGGAACATCTGGTCAACCGAAAAGTTACCTGACGACTGGAATAAAGTTGCCCGGAGGATACGGTGGACTGGAATAAAGGCCTCCTCATTACCGCTTCCAAGCAGCCTTAGTGAGTGTGGCAATTGGAGAGGTTTCTTCTCAACTTCGCTCTCGATCCCCCCTAAGGTGCACTGCGAGATCATCCTAGACAGGATGTCGAGAGCCGTTCAACGTCTCCTTCGTAAAGAGCAGGCTCGCGCTTTCAGCCCAATCGATCATGTATGGACCAGTACCCCTAGCCAAGTTGCTAATCTGCAATAGTTAACGCTTGTAGAAAGCTTCAAATGTACGGGAATGACGTCGTCCTAACGCTCAGTCACGTGGTCAGAACAAAAGAATTGGCGGCAAGGTCAACTCGAAGCGTTCGGCGCAAGCGAAACGTTTGTAACTTAGCTAGGGGGGCTGATCAATACTTTGCGCATTATCCTCGAACAGGCATCAGAATGGCAAGGGAAATGTATTTGACCTTTGTGGCCTTCGAAAAAGCCTTGGATACGCTGAGTTCCATCTTGGACCGACTCAACTCCATGAAATTGGAGTCCCCGAGAAAATCATGAACTTGATTAGGGCAATCAACAAGAAAAAAACTCTTTTGAAGTGACACACGACGACATCTCTTTGGAGGACATAGTACATGCGGGAGTACGACAGGAGTGCCTTATCTCACCTCTTCTGTTTCTTGTTGTTCTGAATGGCATCATGAGGAATATGTCAACAAGTGCCGCGACTATCCAACGTCTCGAAAGATCTAGATTCTAATTACGCCGTAGACTTCTACTTGTAGCGCGTAGGCACAATAGTCATAGTTAGTCTTAGGCACATTAGGTTAAGTCACTGTTTAAGTTAAGTTCACTGGAGTCAGTCAGTCGTCTAATAAACCTCAAACCAAGAACACGCGTATCATTTTGCCGCCCTTCTGCTAACAATCACGCACACACACCTTACCGGCAAATACTCTTTTACGTAATAAACTTATTTCACAGTAAACCTTCCTTGATAAAAACTGTTTTTTTTTTCAAGACTAATGCCTTGATCACACGTACGAAGTAAAAGGGTTAGTCTAGTCAAATTAGGTCATTTTTTAATAAAGATTGGAATAAATTCTCTGGAGAGGCAAAAACGTTTCTGATGGTATTGTATGAGTGAAAAATGGAGTATAAAAAAAAAATCATTTGGCACCCCTACGGAAGGGGGTGAAAACTGTTTATTGCTCATAACTAACCAGAGAATATAGGTGTGCTCACCATTTTTTTTTTTTTATGGTATATTAAACCTCAACCTACATTATTGCATTTTAATTATTTTAATTAGACCAACGCAGCATTAGAAAAAAATAAAAATGTTATTTTTGGCCATTGCGGCATTGGGGAAAATTGTGTAGTTTTGTAAACTGAGGAAAGTGTTATACATTTCGACCTGAGTACATGATTGATTTTGCACCCCAGTGCGGCGTATGGAAATTAGTTTTTCACGTTTTTTTGCTTCTGTACTTCGGGGGAAATTTAAGTAGTTATGAAAATATCACAATTACATTAATTTGGTTTCCTTTATATTTGCACCCTATAAAAAATTAGCATTTTTTTAAGGAACATACGTTTTTCTAGTGTTGTCTTAATTGCCAAAGAACTATTACGCCATGGAAGTGACAAGCGCGCGACACGGAATAATAAACTGACAAGAAGAGATAAGCGTAGTCATTACCTAGGAGTGTTGTGGGATGTATTTTACGACGAAGGAGTACTTTCTGATTGTAAATGCTCTGTTAGTAAGTGTAAGTAAAGAAACCTAATTTTGTTTTTATAAAAAAAAAAAAAAAAAAACAGTTAAGAAAACCGTCTATGTTTAAACAAAAAAAAACGAGAGTGTCCTGCAAGCATGTCCTTTATTTATCTTCTATACATACATATAAATAAAATTGGAGTATATGTTTGTAATATTGAAATAACTGCTTTTTACTACATGCATACATATATACGGTACATAGAGTTTGACCATCGAAAGAAGAGAGTCGTACCAGGCGGCGGTCGCTCTAGCGACACACGGGGTTGCGATGGTCGTTGATAGGATCCAGGAGTTGGGACCCAAGGTGGCGCTTCACAAATCCGAGGCGATGTGTTTTCACGGTCGCCGCCCTCGGAACGCGCCGCCATTGAGTTCCCAACTAACGGTAGGAGGAGTTCACATCGGTGTCGGGTCGACGATGAAGTACCTGGGACTCGTCCTCGACAGCCGGTGGAATTTCGTGGAGCATTTCCGACGTCTGGCTCCCAAACTCAACCGGACTGGGGCCGCTCTCAAGCGGCTCCTGCCCAATCTTGGGGGTCCAGACGCCTCCTGCCGGAGGCTCTACGCGGGGATCGTTCGGTCCATGGCCCTCTACGGGGCGCCGGTGTGGGCGCCGTCGCTGCGTAAGCGACCGGCGGCCATTCTGAACGCCTGCCAGAGGGTCATGGCAATTCGGATGGTGCGGGGATACCGCACGATTTCCTGCGAAGCGGCGAGCCTTCTGGCTGGCCTACCACCGTGGGATCTGGAGGCAACAGTCCTTGCACACATGCACGACATGCGCGTGGAGATGCAACGTCGGGGTGAAAGTCCTCTGCCGCGACAGGTCACGGCATGGCGGACAGAGCTCCGGCGGGATCTCATGGTGGAATGGCGTCAGCGACTATCGCAACCCCGTCATGGGCACGCCACAATTATGGCGATAAGTCCCCTCTTTGAGGCGTGGCTGGAAAGACCTCACGGCGTCCTTACCTTCCGCATGACACAGGTCCTCACCGGAAATGGCAAGTTCGGGAGGTTCCTGTTCCGAATTAAAGCGGAAGTGACGCCCGGGTGTCGCCACTGTGCGGAACGCCCGGAGGACACGGTGGAGCACACAATCGCGGTGTGCCCTGCTTGGGCGGAGCATCGCCGTGCCCTCGTGGGGGTGATCGGCGGCGGAGACCTCTCGCGCCGGGCCTTGGTCGAGGCCATGGTCCGGAGCGAGGAGGAGTGGCAGGCGGTCGCCGACTTCTGCGAAGCAGTAATGCTCGCTAAGGAGGAGGGCGACCGCATCAGGCAACGGCGCTCTCGCCGCCGCCGCCGGGATTCCGATCCCGATTTCCAGCCACCGTAGGCGCGGGCTTGCGGACAGTGAGCAATGGGTAGCTCGCTGTCCGGCCGTCCGGTAACCGTCCGGACCAAGCCCAAGTCGTCGACGGCGCGCGCTGTTCCCGCGCGTCTCAAGGAGTTGTCAGCAACAGCAGGGGCCCAGCCGGGTCGAAGCCTACTGGGGCCAGGGTAATCCGAAAGGGCGCTCGAGCCCCAGTATGAAGGCTTGAAGGAACGGGATGGGTTTTTTAGTCAGTAAGAGTCTGACACTATCTCCCGCTCCGCCCAAGAGCGGGGGTTGTCATAAGATGATTTTTCCCATCGAAAAAAAAAAAAAAAAAAAAACCATCGAAAGAAGACAACGAATTATTAATCAAACGTTATGTATGGCAGCATTTAAAAAAATTAAGAATTGTCAAAATTGTTTTCCTGTATCTTATTATACTCATTTTGCTTAAAATAATGCCATAAACAATCACTAGTGATTCGATGGAAAGGCTACTTTTAATATAATGGACAAATTTAAAGACGCAAAAAGTGAATAAAATTAAAAACATGCAGATAAAATGCGACGGTTGGATACAATAATATCATTTCTAGGTTAGTTTTTTAATTACTATTATAAAAACTTGATACTTTTTGACTATTTAATCATTGTAATTTTACTCACACGGTGTATTATACTTTTCAGGAGGTTTCGGCAATGAGTAGACGAAACTCCTAATAATTAAAACAGTAAAGGACATGGAAAGTTGTATATTTCGTATGCGCGCTATCTAGCAAAGTAGCGGCGGACATTTGAACGATATTATATTCCATACATAATGACATCAATCGTCCATCCAAATTAATAAAAAAAATCGATAACACACAATATTTTGTTTTATTCAAATTTAAAGATTCCAGGGAAGTGTTCATTGAAAGGCCCACTGGCTCCACAAATGATTGGACCTGTGCTTTGTATAACATGTTGGCCTGGTATAAAGCGCCGTCAGTGCCGGATTAAACCGACCTGGAGTCTATTGCTAATTCGACCAAGGGTAGCGTTGAAAATTCCGGAAAGAAACAATTGTTTCTTTCAACGAAAAACACAAATTGTGTTTTTTTTCCCGTTTTTTCACATGTTGCATTGAAATTTTGCGGAAAAAATCGTTTGGGAATAAAATAGAAATCTTTCAAATGTTTTATTCATTGTTTCGGTTAAGCCTCCCCCAAGTGTCACCATAATGATCGGTGCCCACTGTTGGACACAAGCCTCTCCCAAGTATCGCCATTTAGGACTTTAATGACTGCTGTCCACTGTTGGACATAGGTCTTCCCTCGCTATAATGACCTATGCCCACTGTTGGGCATAAGCCTCCCCCAAGTGTCACCACGTAGGCTTTATAATAATTGATGCCCACTGTTGGACACAGGCCTCCTCTCGCGATAATGACCTATGCCCACTGTTGGGCATAAGCTTCCCCCAAGTGTCACCACCTAGGCGTTATAATAATTGATGCCCACTGTTGAACATAGGCCTCCTCCCGCGATAATGACCTATGCCCATTGTTGGGCATAAGCCTCCCGCAAGTGTCACCACGTAGGCGTTATAATAATTGATGCCCACTGTTGGACATAGGCCTCCTCTCGCGATAATGACCTATGCCCATTGTTAGGCATAAGCCTCCCCCTAGTGTCACCACCTAGGCGTTATAAAAATTGATGCCCACTGTTGGACATAGGCCTCCTCCCGCGATAATGACCTATGCCCACTGTTGGGCATAAGCCTGCCCCAAGTGTCACCACCTAGGCGTTAAAATAATTGATGCTCACTGTTGGACATAGGCCTCCTCTCGCGATAATGACCTATGCCCACTGTTGGGCATAAGTCTCCCTCTAGTGTCACCACCTAGGCGTTATAATAATTGATGCCCACTGTTGGACATATGCCTCCTCGCGATAATGACCTATGCCCACAGTTGTGCATAAGCTACCGCCAAGTGTCACCACCTAGGCGCTATAATGATTGATGCCCACTGTTGGACATAGGTCTCCTCTTGCTATAATGAGCTAGGCCCACAGTTGGGCATAAGACTCCCCAAGTGTCGCCATTTAGGCGCTATAATAATCGATGCCCACTGTTGGACATAAGTCTCCCCTCGCTATAATGACCTGTGACCAGTAATGGACATAAGCTTCCCCAAAGTTTCACCATTTAGGCGTTATAATGACTGATGCCCACTGTTGGACATAAGCCTCCCCCAAGTATCGCCATTTAGGCGTTATAATGACTGCTGTCCACTGTTGGACATAGGCCTCATAAACTAGTGCGCCTCACCATCAGATTGCGTCATCTAGTTTATATTAATTTAAAAAAAAAGTACGCATTTGAAAAAAACAAAACGGTTCTTTTCATATTTTTCCGTTTTTTTCGGTTTTATTGGAAAAATACATGAAATTTATAATTTATAAATTTCTTGAAAGTTTCGAATGTTACATTGAATAAAACAACAGTATTTGAAAGAAACGGGAATATTCCCTGTTTTTTTCAACGCTAACCAAGGGGCCCCTACCACTACCGTTATAATGATAGTATCCCCTCGCTATAATGACTCGTATCCACTGTTGGACATAAGCCTCCCCCAAGAATCACCATTTAGGCGCTATAAAGATTGCTGTCCACTGTTGGACATAGGCCTCATAAACTAGTGCGCCTCACCATCAGATTGCGTCATCTAGTTTATATTAATTTAAAAAAAAAATACGCATTTGAAAAAAACAAACGTGAAGTTTTCGGTTCTTTTCATATTTTTCCGTTTTTAGGGTTCCGTAGTCAACTAGGAACCCTTATAGTTTCGCCATGTCTGTCTGTCCGTCTGTACGTCCTCGCTTAATCTCTGTGACCGTTAGCACTAGAGAGCTGAAATTTGGTACCAATATGTATATCAATCACGACAAAGTGATAAAATAAAATTGGAAAAAAATGTTTTATTAGGGTAGCCCCCCTATATGTAAAGTGGGAAGTGATTTTCTTTTTAATTTCAGCCCTAACGTGTGATATATCGTTGGATAGGTATTTAAAAATAAATAGGGGTTTACTAAAATTATTTTTTGATAATGTCAATAATTTCGGAAATGATCGCTCCTAAAGTAAAAAACAACGTGTCCGCCTCTAAGTTTTGAACCATAAGTTTAGAAAATATGAAAAAAATCTGAAAAGTAGAACTTTATAAGGACTTTCTAGGAAAATCATTTTGAACTTGATGGAAAGAACAGTTTTTGTACAAAAAGACAAAAAGGTTCTACAAAATAATTTCTGGACTAAGTTTGTAGTATAATCGTATATGCAAGCATTTTTTTAAACTCATAAGTGGGTACACTTATTGTGACGGACGGAAAACTACGGAACTCTACACTGAGCGTGGCCCGACATGCTCTTGCCCGGTTTTTTTCGGTTTTATTGGAAAAATACATGAAATTTATAATTTATAAATTTCTTGAAAGTTTCGAATGTTACATTGAATAAAACAACAGTATTTGAAAGAAACGGGAATATTCCCTGTTTTTTTCAACGCTAACCAAGGGGCCCCCTACCACTAATCAATTAATTTAGTAGTAAGATACTAATTAATTTAGTACTTTTGGAAAACCTAGATGATGATCGTTTTTTGCATACCCCGAATGATTAGAATTTTGCTTAGGACTTTTAGGTTTTCTTCTGACAAGTAATACAGAATTAAGGAGTCTTTTCGATGCTGATGGCGAAGCCTTTGTGAATTTATACAGAAAAGCTGTACAGTTAAGATTTACTTAGGATTACCTAGGACGCAACATTTATTTTTCTTTGAAGTAGTCTGATTTAGCAAATTTTTAAGTGTAGTAATCTTTCTGAGTGATTTTTCTCATCAACACGCCAACATCGATAGTCTTCATCATTTCAGCTGAAAGGCTTCCATTGCTATACAAAGGTTTTTCCTATGTCACCACAACGGCCGGTCCAGTTTATCACGCCTCCATCGAATTCACGTAAACCTTACTAAATAAAAGGTTATTCTTACCCTTGTTGCGAGACCTTTCAACGTTACGTCTTCAGGTATCCGGTCGCCATTCCAGAACCTTTTGACCCCATCGATCATCTGTTCTGCGAGCAATATATGTACCCAGTTTACTGCCACTTAAGCTTATCTTCCTCTCCATTGCTCTTTGTGTTACTTAAAACCATCTGATGAGGCGCATTGTGAACGACCACGTTTCAACGCCAAATGTCACTACGCACAGGCAATATAATATTCACATAAACTAATTATGTAATTATGTCTAGATATGTAATTCCCTAAAAACCTTGTCTAAGCTTATTCTTAGTAGTAGTTAGTAGTTAACCTTCACATATTAAAATTAAGTGGTTTTAGCTAGCGCTGCTAGAAGCTGCTGGCTAAAGCTACCCTTTCTAAAATAAGCTTGAACAAGGCTTATAGTTACCAATAACTCCGTGGATTTTAAGATCACTTGCGTAAAAAGTACGATGATGGGATAAATTCTAAGAGATCTTCTATTCTGTAGTTTGCTTGCAGGATAGTCTGAAGTAAAGTGACTATCTCATCACATTCAAAAAAATCAGCTGTATTTAGGTTTCACGCAGTACCAATATTTTGACTAGTCTTTTTTATGTTCAAAAATGCGGGATCCCTGAACGCGCGGGGTCCCAAAATGGGGGGGGGGTCTGTAACATTTGCTACTCTTGCTACATGGCTAATCCGCCACTGAGTGCCATCTAACCTTTGCATGAATGTCGAGTTTCCTAGCAGCTACCGTAGCTTTGTGCTCAATGAACTGCCCAAAGTTTAAGGAAATTTCAACTCCCAAGAGCTGAAGGCGGTCAATACACTCCAAGGATACATTCTAAAAAGCAGGTGCTAAGGTGATCTGGCTGCTTTTGGCAGTGAACGGACATGCTTGAGTTTTGGCGGCATTGAATATCGCGGCTAAATAAGCAGCACATGTTTAATTGTTAAATAAAGATGGCAAAATTTTTTGTTTTGCCATCTTTCGTTGGTCAGAGTCTACACCAAAATAACATTTTTTGCAATTTTTGTCTGTCTGTCTGTCTGTTTGTCCGGGCTAATCTCTGATATGGCTGGACTAATTTTGACGGGACTTTTTTGGCAAGTAGCTGATGTAATAAGGAGTAACATGAGCTACTTTTATTTTAGAAAAAATAAATTTAAAATCCTGTAGTCCACCCGAACAAATTCGCGGGCACAGCTAGTTTCAAATAAATTAGTTGCATTTCGGTTGTCTTTAGAACTATAAATCGTCTGACAGCGCTGATTATTCTACGGCATTGGGTAAGGTAGGAACATTAAAATATTTGTATAAAAAATGTGGAGTTTTAAGTATGCGCCTCAAAAAGAAACTGGGTAAGGGCGAGTCGAACTCGCACACTGAGGGTTCCGTATCAACTAACCTAAATACAATAAATATCAAGCTTTTGCCAGCAGCAATTATTCCTATACTTATTATATACTTAAGACTTGCTTCGTGCCAAATTTCAGGGCTCTAGGTCAACGGGAAGTACCTTTATGATTCCCTTGAGTGTCGAAATATATTTTTTTTTTGCGACGTATCTTTTTTATTCGTTAACTTAGAAGTTTTTACTTTTACACAGCTTTAAGGGACCGCAGTCTTGAGTATACGGTTTAAATTTCAACTTGATACTTGCACTTGTTCCCGAGATAAAGGGACTTGACAGACAGACGTACGAACAACAAAGTGATTCTATAAGGATTCCGTTTTTTCGTTTTGAGGTATAGAAAGAAATAAAGATCGACAGAGAATTGATATGATTATCATAATTTCTTGTTAAATAAATACTTAATACAGGGGCAGGTCGGGAGGTCACGACAAACAATGCAATACACTCCATAATCCATTTTCACAACACAGCTAATAAAATAGAGGAAATTATAGTTATTAATTTGTATAGCGCAGGGATCGCTTCTTGCCACAAAAATGATCTAAACGCATACACATGCACGCACTTACTTACTCTCGACCCCGCCGCGCGCGCGCCGCGCGACCCCGCGTTCGCCCTCCGAGTGCCACGAGTCGCAGTATGTATTCACGTTAACTCTACATTAACTTCCAGTTATATATTTCTTATTTTTATTACGTGCGAATGTTTTATATATAGAATACATTATATATTAAAAAATCCATGACTACACTAATTTGCCCCGAAGTACAATCTACAAATATTGTAAAATGCTGTTTTCCTAGGGGTGCAAAAGGGTGCAAAAATAACTGGGTGTATAGGATGCTTTAAAAAGCTTATTATGAGTTTGCACCAACTGGCTAAATTTCCCTTGAGCCGCAAAATAAAAATAATGATTTATTAGTGTTTCATACACCTCACAGTTTTTTCGTGAAAAGTAATTATACGCCAAAGGGGTATCTACATATATCTAAACTTACCACAACTAAATACTTATGATTTTTTTAAATTTTGGGACTTTAATGTTAAAACCTAATATTAAACGATGTTCCGTGCATAACAGGAATGGTGCAAACTCAGAGAAGACTTATATTCATGTCTTCTAATGATTCCACAAAAAATTACAACTACACGAATTAGGTCCAATCTTTTTGCTAATTTGACTAGACTAGGTGAGAATGTTGCTCGGCCGAGACAGTGATGTAAGCGAGTTGTACAGATAAATTGTAGGCCGAGCACTCGACGCTGTGTTTACACGTACCGAGTAATCGGCCGAGAGTACTGTCTCGCCCGTTTACTCGGTACGTGTGATCAAGGCATTAAGATCACTTGCTTGACCCAAAGATTTTATATACCCGACGCTTGACCTCACTGACCTCTAAGCTCTAACACTTGACCTAAAAAAAACTTTTTAGACAGCTCTCAACGTCGGTGTCAATAGTGTCAATACGAAAATCAGTGAAGGATACCAAAACAGCTAGTCCTAAAGCGTCTGAATCATGTACTAAAACGTCTGCCGGTATATTTTAAATAAAACAATAAAAAATGCAAACGTAAGAGCGCCCAAAAAGTGCTCTGAAAATATTCCCAAAGAGCACTCCATATCCTCCAAAAGCCTTTCGAAATGGCCCCAAGTGAATCTTCCTTTTGCACCTGTGCCTGCCCGAAATGGTACCTGATACCCACGAGCCCATATCATGAAGAGGTTAACCAGAACTTTTACACAATGAGTTACTTGTTCATGTGACCATTAACCTTTTTTTGACATACCACCTTTTCGTTTTATCTGTTTTAGCTGAACGCAACAGAAGCCACCATCTCTAACCCGGTAAGTGCATATTACTACTGTTTTTTCTCTTAGACTTTTTAAATGCTATTGTTCAGCCAGACTGCAAGCGCGGCGCAGTGCGGAAAACTCATATAGTTAATAAGAACTTCTTAGGAGTGTGCACAGTGGACGCGGGTTGCTTAACGCGGGACACACACACACAATCAGTCTTAACTCGCTAACCGCATACGTTGTTATGATGACTCGACTTGGACAGGTACAACGCACGCTTTCGCGCACCCGCACCGCTCCACGCACCGAAGCCACTCTGGCTGAGCACTTAAAAGGAACAAATAAAATCTGCATAGTGAACATAGGCGAAGGTAAGAAACGTATTAGGTATTTTCTAGCTATCCGTGACGGTTACTACTCCGCTCCAATTAGTCGCAGCGTGATGTTGGATAGCCTAACATTTTTCAATTCGAACCAGTAGAGGGAGGCTTTTAAGATTGATATGTTATATTCTAATCATGCAATCCTAATTTCACATGCCCCTGTCGACACTTCAAAGAAGCCCTTTGTATGGGTGCTAGGTGGTCCAGGGTCTGGCAAGGGTACCCAGTGTGATAAGATCATCGCCAAGTATGGGTTCACGCATCTGTCCACCGGTGACCTGCTCCGGGCCGAGGTGAAGCGAGGGATCGAGACGGCGAAGGAGCTTACTACCATTATGAACCAAGGTGAGCTACATGTACTTTAGTATTTTGTTATTAACGGGTTTGGTACTGAACTGGAGTAGATTCGATGAAGTCCAAATTGGCAGGCTCCTTTTGACCGCTATCTTACCAGACGTAGGGCGATGCGGTATGCTGGATATTCCACCTATACGCACGAAATGTTTGGGGACCACATTCATTTTTAATAATTGATAGGCTCGTGTTTGACCACCATCCCACCTGATGGTAAGTGATGATGTGGCCGACGATGAAGCATACTTGCCTAGAAGTAACCTATTCACTCTTGACTTAAAGACCCCTAAGTTATAGCTATCAGGAAACACAGAATCCGGCAGGGAATTCCACTTCTTAGCTACACGCACAATAAAAGTGTTCCCAAAACGCTTTGTACGTATGGATGGGATATCCACTACCCAACCAGCAAAAACTAGGCTTACAACAATCTCAAGACTACAGTTTTTTTGCTCTTACATCTCTCCTACATAATGATATAAGCCTGGGTTTGGGCACCAATTATAAGCATATTTAGTTTAATATCGTTCTAATATCAGTCTCATTGAATGCTGCTTGCATTTACTGAAATCTAGCCAAAATTTATTTAAGGTGACTTAGGCTAATATTGCTTTTACGTAAGTATCTTGTAAGCCGGCGTAGGCTTATAATGGTCTAAGGTTAGAATATTTTGAGAATTTTACGTCAGATCTAACTTTAAAGTTCGTGTGAGTGTTGGTTTGAAATTAAAAATGAAAACAAATTAAAGTTGCGTGAAGTTAATGTTTATACTCTATTATTATACATATTTAGTATAAAAGTAAAAGTAGTTTTACGGTAAGTAATCGTAGTGGAATTTATTATTTACTGTTAATTAGACCTCGTTTTACGCTTCAAAATTCATGCGCCTTGTTAAATAAGGTATTTCCAGTTCTCGTTAAATTATTTTATTTGTTCATTTGTATTGATAGTGTCGCCATTAGTATAGTTGCATTTTACAAGTGCACTATTAGACTAATGTAAGATTGTTTACTCTAATTTTAGCATTTGGTATACTAAAGATAACTCCATATTGGAATAAATTAGGGTTCCTCGCAATTTTACATAAAACCTTAAATCGACAGAGAGAAAAAAAAGAACTTAATCTTAATGTGTACTATCTCTTTGTTTGTTTCAAGTAGTGTTCGTGCGTCTTTGGGTAGAACATAATTTAGATTCTTGTTTAAAATAAATAACAATGCATTTAGTGCTGCATGTGATATGTTAAGTTTCAACGCCCATTTCTTGACATTATTTATTAACACGAAAGTTTTTTTATAGTCGGTTTCGTCCTCGCTCGGAGATTTATCTTCACTGAAATCATTTATGGAACACACAAAATTTCCATCGTTATTATCGACCTCTTGTACGAAAGTAAAACCTGCAGAACCCTCACTGATATTTTTCTCAATACTACCTTGTCCTGGCAGTGGTATATTTGTTTGGCCAGCAAAATTACTCTTAAAACTATTAAAATTAATTATTCGCAAAATCGATCTAAGATCAAACGCTCTTATAAGGGTCTTGTCTTTTGTAGTGTAAATATGTTGATACAAAATCATTCTAACATCATACTTATCCAGTGCTATTGATCTTATTTTAGTTTCAAATAAGATCAGAAATGCACGTACTCACAGTACTCTTATGCTATGCTGATATTAGTCTGACATCTTACAATAGCATTTAGCAAGTCTAATATTAAATCAAACGAGCTTAGAAAATACCCACATAAGAGCAAGTTTTTCTCAAGTGCAACTAGTCTTAGTAAATGCTCTTATATACATATATGAGACATGGTTATGAGACTGAGGGTTCTTGAGGCCAAACCGGCTTGTCTAAAAGTAATATAGGATCGATGGTATGTTCTAAAACAAATATAAGAGCGTTTTAAGCCTACCACTCTTAAAAAGTGTGACTTCTGAGACTGTTTTGCTGGTTGGGTATTTACCAGTGGCGCAACGCCGCCGTGCGTCTTGTGGTCCGATGATAGAATTGTGCAATTCCAGTGTACACTCCCGGAAATGTAAACGATAGGAAACCGACAGGCTTGAACTCGGCGCCGAGGCTCAAGGATTTGGAGCTCCGACTCGGCAAGTGCACAATTGTCGATGATCCTCATAGCTCGCCTCTCAATCGACTTTAGTGCATCAAGCTGATATTTGGCAAACCCATCCCATAGATGAGAACAGTAGGTACTCCACAACAGTACTCATGGTGCGTCCAGCTAAGGAGTAGAATTCCATGCCGGAGTCTGTGTTTGGACATCTTTAATTCAAGAATGAATCGGTTACTTCTAAGCAAGCATATCATTGTCGACCACATCATCGCTTTCCATCAGATGAGATAGTGGACAAGCGCGAGCCTATAAACAGTAAAAAACATTGTAATGTAGTCCCTTTTTGATGGCATGGTTGGCGTAGCAGTTGATCAATAGAATACATGAGAAATAAATATTTGTATGACCTACAGTTCTGGTCTGGGTGTCTTATAAACGCAACCACGATACTGGAGCAATTTCTAGTGTAAGGCAACATTTAAAAAATAGAAAAAAAAATGGTTAGCATAGAGTACCTTAAAACGGAAAGGAACGGCTGCTCTATGTCCCCCAAAACATGCAACACATCTATATATATAAAAGAAAGTCGTGTTAGTTACACTTTTTATAACTCAAGAACGGCTGAACCGATTTGGCTGAAAATTGGTGGGGAGGTAGCTTAAAACCAGGAGACGGACATAAGACCTACTTTTTATACAGAAATCCTCTTCTTCTTCTTCTTCTCTTCTTCTCTTCTTCTTTCTTCTTCAGAACGCACGAACCGATTTCCACGGTTTTGCATTCGTTGGAAAGGTCTCGGGCTCCATGAGGTTTATTAGAGTAGAGTAGGGTAGAGTAGGGTAGAGTAGGGTAGAGTAGGGTAGAGTAGAGTAGAGTAGGGTAGGGTAGGGTAGGGTAGAGTAGGGTAGAGTAGGGTAGAGTAGAGTAGGGTAGAGTAGAGTAGAGTAGGGTAGGGTAGAGTAGGGTAGAGTAGGATAGAGTAGGGTAGAGTAGAGTAGAGTAGGGTAGGGTAGAGTAGGGTAGAGTAGGGTAGGGTAGAGTAGGGTATAGTAGGGTAGAGTAGGGTATAGTAGGCTGAAGTAGGGAAGAGCGGGAGCGAAGCCGCGCGGGCAAAAGCTAGTTTGCTATAAAAACAACTAGAAAGTAGCGAATTTTTAGGTAAAAAATGTAAATGTAAGTCATCATGCGGGTGCGACCCGCCGACGCTGCGGGCAACCGCGGCCCGCGAGATTCTACTAGTTGCCCGCCGGTGCAGCGGCAGCCGCTAACAACAGCGCACACCGCGGGCGTAAAATACGTCGTGGAATGTAATATAATTTTTTACCAGTATATCTGCATTGTACAAAAGCTGCAGGCCCGCAACCGCTGCGGATGCGGATAAAACTTAACGCTGCTACCGACGTGTCGACGGCGATGATTTTGGACGAAAAAAATCTGATACTGTGTTGCTAGCAGCACGAAGTAGAAAAAGTTTCAAAGGTTTTAATGATGCTATCTTAATTTCCAGGTGGTCTGGTTCCGGACGAAATCGTTATGGACGTGCTGAAAAAAGCTATTCAGACTAAAGCAGCTGACTCCAAAGGATTCCTCGTGGATGGCTTTCCTCGTGTGAAGTCTCAGGCTATCGCCTTCGAAGAGACCATCGCATCTCCATCTGTGGGTATCATTGATGACAACTTGTGATCCTACGAAGTGATCTATGGTGCCACATAAGAACTAAAAAATACGAATTCCTGTATCGCGCTGTTAGAGTTCTACGCTTGATTTGAACGTATACAACAGCCCGAAATCATCTATCAGGCAGTTCAGTCAGCCCAGGATCAGATATAACACATGTCTGGTCGGAGGATCTTCCTTTTTCGGAACTTCACACTCTCTTTCACATATCACTAAGGCCGAATGCTGCGTTACGCGGGCTTCCGCGCGGTCCCATACCAGAGTGGTCCAGGACCCGCGCTTGTAACCGTCGCGGGCAGCCGCGCCCCTCGCCCGCGCTCCAGTGCCCGCCTCCGTGCGTCGGAGGCCCGCGCGAGGACACGTGCGGACTAGTAAACACTACGCACGCACGGAGGAAAATGACTTTTGATACTGAAAGGGTAATTCTAGAAGTGCAATGTCGCCCTAAATGGAACTAGGCGAATGAGTTATATAAAGATCGAGATGCACGAACAGCGTTGCGAACTGCATGCAACCCATTGCGGTCCCACGGAAACCGCGCGACACTCGCGCGTCCACGCAACGGGTGCCTGTCGGGGACGCCCGCGTTACGCAGCGTTGGCCCTAAAACTGCATTTTGTGTTCAGTGTGCTACGAGCAAGCAAAAAAGATTTAACACTTTAGGTGTGCACGCGGGCCACAAAAAAAAGTCTAGAAGCACCACAAAAAAAAAAACGCTGGAGCGCGTCACAAAAAAAGGCCGCCTCAAAAAGAAGCTTGAAGCGGCTTTTTTTTGTGGCCCATGTGCAGGGGCACTAGAGCAACCCGTTTTATGAAACGGCAATTTCATAGATAAAGACCCATTATAATATAACTTTCAAACTTAAAAATAGCCTCTCTAAAAAGATATCTGATTAGTAACTTTTCTCACATTCTAGGCAATCCTTTACTTCGAGGCATCAGACTCGACGCTGACCCAAAGGATGCTAGCTCGTGCGGTGAGCTCGGGCCGAGATGATGACAACGAGACTAGCATCAAGCAACGTCTGAAGATCCATGCTGAGACCAAGCAGACCCTGCTGGACCAGTACCCCAGCAAGATAAGAAAGGTACGTAGAATTTTTGGTAGTACGGTGATGCAGGCGACAAGAAATTCATTTTCTCCATTAAAGACACTATCAAGCACAAGTCAATCCTTTAAGCGCTAGCCTTTTTTTGAGAGGGAAATCGTCAAATCTCTTTTTCCGATCTGGGATGAAATGAGGAGTGCCAGATTTTTATTGTCTAAACCCACCTGTGTTCTTCAGTTGCCTTTTGCGTTCAAGGGCCAAGATCACTCTTTCAAACGTTCCCACAGCCTTAGCTAGGTATCAGCTCTTCAGCTCTTCAACAACTGGGTCCCTTAAGTTTTGCTAACATTTCATTGAGGCACTCGTGGAACACAACGCGCCGTTCGGCTCGGGCTTAATCCTCATCAGGCGGCCGAAAGGCGATCTACCCATAGCTCATCGTCTGCATATGTGCCTTCAGTAGCCGGAAATCACGCTGCGACTCCCGGCGCCCGAGGCGTCTCTTTCAGTGGCGGCTGGTCATCTTCTTCGAAGAAAGCGACCACTGCTTCCGCTGTGGCCTGGACCAGAGCCGGACGCAAAAGGTCGCCGCCTCCTGAATTCCGCAGCCGACATTGGCGATATCCCTAAGGGCGCTTCCAATTTTGACGTTTCATATTGGACCGCTGCCGCACGTTTACCGTGCTGCAGCCGGCCGTTTGCAGTACGTTAGCAGTCCGACAACAAGCGCCTAAATTGAAAATATATCTAATTGCCATGCGTTTGTATGCCAGTGATGTGCTATTCAACACCGCACTGTTCAACATCGAATTGAACACGTGGTGCTTGTGACGTTGCCGTCCTGTTGCCGACCGTTCGCCGGACGGTTGACGCATCGCGCGCTCTAAATAAAAAATGCCGTCCTTTCGCACCGTATCCGCACGGCAGCAGACCGTCTGGAAACGCATAAATTGATTGCGCCCAAAGAACTATGATGAGATTTCACTCTAGTTTTCTGAGCTATTGTTATCTTATTGTCACATCTTAAGACGAGTCCAAAGTGACAAGCTTGCCAATTTACTAGCATCTTTTTTCTCTTAAATTAGCAACGTTTATAAAAAACTACAGGTGACTTAAAGCTACCTGCTGCGAAAAACATGATCAAGTAATAGTCTATCCGGTTGCAAGATCTTTTTTTTTAAATTCCGTCTATTAGATTTCAAAGTACAAGTTGATAAAGGTCACAATTTTAATTGAAAGACTAAAATGATGACCTTTGACTACTGGACGTAGGCCTCCCCCAATTGTCGGTGCCACAATCACTGTTCCTGTGCGTCTCGCACCCATCGGAGCCCCGCGGCCCTAACTAGGACGTCAGTCCACCTAGTGGGAGCACCTTTCAATGCCGCACAATAATAATACTTATGACTTACTTGTTATTTTGAATTGCAGATAAATGCAGAATTTCCTGTGGACACCATCTTTGCAGAAGTGGAGAAGGTGATGGACCGAATAGTGACCACCTAAATGCACAACTCAACATTTTTACGCTCTGTTTAGGCTAAGAACTCACGAAGCGGTGGAGGAAACAGCTGTTTTATTTTTAAACTCACTAGACCGGAGTTTTGCGAGTAAACTTTGCGAGTGATAATCGCAAGACGGAGATTTGATCTTCAGTTGAGCTCCAAATCACCTGAAACGAACCATTGAGTCATACTTACTTCACAGAAGAATTAAGAAGAAGGCCCATAGAAATATATAAAAAGTTCTGAGTGCATCCACTGACTATCAGATTTTGCGTCGGATTTCTATACTCTTCGCCGGCCTCTGCGGGCGGCAACTGACCGCAGAGTATGCGGTCGCAAACCGCTGAGGCTTCGGGCGACCACGGCCCGCGCGATTCTATTAGTTGCCCACTTGCGCCCGCGCCGGTGCAACGGGAACCGCGCGTAAAACGCATTGTTAAGTGTGCTTTAATTTTTATATTTGCATTCTGCAGAAGCCGCGGGCCCGCAACCGCAGCGGACGCGGGTAAAAACCGCCTCGCGAGTTCTATGCCTATTCTACATTCATTTTAAAGATCGTTGATTAAAAAATGATTTTATTTTGGTACGATTTTTAATTTAACATATATGTAACTTAAAATGTGTACTTGGTATTTTACCGAATTGATTATTTATTAGTTAAGAGCGGTAATGACCTAGTGGTCACCGCGTAGGTCACGAGCTCAAACCCAGCCAGGCGAATTACTTTGTGTGATTTATTTCATCACTACTGCTCTCAAAACTGAGAAAGAAAACATCCCAAGGAAACCAGTATGTCCTAGAACTAAAAATTCGAAGACGTGCGACATCAACCGACCCGCACTAGGTCCGTAGGAGGCCTGAGTCCCAGCAGTGGGAATAAAAGGCTGAATGATGATGATGATAAATATGGTGATAAGCTGCTTCCAAGTAAAAGCCGTATCTGCCAATAGTCTAGTAAGGGGTATCGTCTTACCCAGTTATTGGATTGAGGAGGTCATACAGGCGTCGCTCCATGTCAAATACTCGTTGGAAAAAGACTACAGTGCGTTTCACTTAAGAGGTTCCTTCGCCGTAATATTGGCTCCCCTGTCTTTCTACAGAAAAAAGAAGGAAAAAGAAGAGTTGCCTACTCTACCAAAATTTTTTGCACGAAATGTGAAACGAAATGGATTTTAACGGTACCCGCACCACTTTCCCTCATAATCCTCCATGAATTATGAGAGGAATGGGATTTTATTTTAAAAAAAAAGCTGGTCTAAAAGAAAGTTATTAATGGAGAAGTACGATTTTGTGGCGTGGCGTTTTCGGTAGGTATTCGACAGAATTGCAAGACCATCGAAATGGTGCCCAGCGTCCTATACTTAGGTAATTAAAAAAAGATTTTACAGTTTCCAAAAGAAAAAGAAAAGAAAATTATAAGGCAATTATTCAAAGTAACGAAATATCAGTAAATCTCCCTAATATTAAGTAATTTCATTACTAAAAATATAGCAACACTGTTTTTCCGTATTGCCAACCTCACGGCGAAGGAACTTCCACACTGTAAATATAAAACCTTTTTCCAGACCATAAATACCTACGGATTAATAGTCATAATTATATAAACCTACGGAAGGTTATTCAAGATCTTTGTCGTGGACTTGGCTTATAGCTATCCGTAGGATATATAAAATCTTTGTATAGGACTTAGTATCCAGGCTGAAAACATAAAAAAGGCTTGGACTAGACGCAGTCCAAGCCGTCACACGTCACGAGCTAGCTGTCGCTCTTGACGTTAGTGTCCCCAAAAAAAAATCAAGAAAATCGAAAACAGGTGGTCCGCCGAATTATGTACTAAAACGACGGCCTGTTTATTTTAAATAAAGCAAAAAAAAAATGCAACAGTAAGAGCGCCGAAAGGGTCCTCTAGAAATACTCCAAAAGCTTCCAAAAGCCTCCAAAAGCCTTTCAAAATGGCCCCAAGTGAGCCTCCATCAAAACCCTGTCCCTGCCCGAATTTCTGCCCGTTGCCCACGTGTGTATATCATGAAGATCTAGACAAGGTTAACCAGGACTTCTACACAATGAGTTATTTGTTCTTTTGACCATTAACCTATATCTAACAGACCACATTATCTTTTTGTTTGTTTTAGTTGAACACAATAGAAGTCACCATCTCTAACAATAAATCAGTAAGTGCCTACTAATGCTGTTCTTTCTCCTAGTCTTTTTAACTGTTAAGGCCAACGCTGCGTAAAGCGGGCGCCCGCGCACCCGTCGCGTGACGTCGCGCGTGGGCATATAATCGTGTCGATGGAGAATTTTAATAGTACATTTGTTGGTGATTACCGCTGAGGCGGTATTTAGATCCGAGCCGAAGGCGAGGATCTTAAGAGAGCCGAGAACGGTAATCGCCAATATTCACGTGTATCATACGACGTTTTTCGACACACTTGAGAAGAAAAATTAATTAATTATTGCTTTATCAGCAAAACTGTTTTTTTTTTGTAGTATGGCGGCAAAAAATTGTTCTTTCTTCTTATGCGCGCGCATCCAAAATGGCGGCCATAGACTAGCTACTCTAGCTAGGTTGTTTGAATAAAAATAAGAATGAGGTTGCTTATGTTTATAAAAACAAAAAAAAAATATTTTTATTTTATGAAAGGTTTTATTTATTAAACATTTAAGTAAAAGTTAAATTTGTACTATTGAACGCAATACCTAATGTATTTTTTTTTTCGAATTCAATGTTTGATTTGAGAAGAGAGGTTTAACAAAAAAGGTTATCACTACATTATCACACTTGTGCATAGTGGTAATCAAAAAGTCAGTTTGGTTACAAGCTACTTTATATACCTAAGTGTGGTGCAATTATAGTCACTTTCTGAGCAAGTGTGTCGAAAAGTATTATTACGTAGCAAAATGGGCGCGGGGCGCGGCTGCACGCGACGGGTACACTTTTGTATGCGGGCGCCCGCTTCACGCATTCGTCGGCAGGAATAAATGAAACTTGCATGGCGGACACAGGTGAAGGTAGGAAACACGTTACTTACTAGCTGTCCCTGACAGCTACTGCTCCGCTCGCTGCGTAATGTTCTTTATAGGCTTCATCGATAAATAGGATAGGACAGCATGCAAAGAAAGACCGCATGCCATCCCAATCTGCAGACCTGTATCTCCAAACCCGCCGGGCGCTCTAGAACTGGCATCGGGCGCGGAGTAGACAGACTCAGATTTAACCAGACAGCGGTTGGAACTGCCTAAAGGCGAATATATCACCACTAAGTAGCGATTTGGATCTGTTGTCAGCAGAAGGTCCAAGCAATTGGCTGTGTGCGAATCCATATCCGGCACCTTTGTTGCCCTCTAGACCAGTTGGGCGAGATTCAATTCCAGCACTAGCTTTCGCTTCTCTCGACCAGCATGATCTGTGTACCAGTTGGGCGGAAGGGTGCCGCTGCTGAGCCGCATCCGCACTCTCTGTGGCACTCGTATGAACGAGCTATGCGTGAGATGCCCGCGCGCGTCCCGCGTGCCCACTAGACACTAAAATGAAGTTTTTATGTCCGCACCAGCGTTTCCAGTTTGGTCGAACACTTTATATCTAAGAGAGGCGCGCGTGGAACACAACGCGACGCCATCTTGGGTCCAGATTAACGAAGAGGTCCTCCAATCCGTTGTCAGCCCTTCCACGACTCCCGATGCACCTGGTACGAGGTGTCTTGATGGTGGTAGAAGTTTGTGCGTGTGGTAGGCAGAATAGGAAGTTAGGAGTTGTAAAGGATTTTCTTCTTCTTCTTAGTCGTACACTCCTGGGGGAGTGGTCGTGGTCATGGATCGCCTGGTAGTTTGGTTGCGGCTTTTGCGAGACTTCTCCATCTCTCTCTATTCGTGGCACTGCATGTGCATTCAATGAGGTAGGTGATCAACCGCGAGAACGTTGGCCCTCTACTCTACCCTGTACCAGTAAACGTTCTAAAGAGCTTTCATTACGGATGATATGTCCAAACATTTTAAAGATTCGCAGTTGCACAAACGATGAAAGTCTTTGTTTGATGTGAAGCATCAAACAAAGAATTTTCAGAATGGAAACATTAGTGCGGTGAGCAGTCCATTTTATCCTCAGTAGACGCCTCCAGCACCACATCTCAAAAGCATCAATTTTTTTACGGTGCTTTTGTTGGATCGTCGCTTGTTTCAGCTCCATACAGGAAAATAGGGAATATTTAACATCTCAATAAGCGAACCTTGGTATTTTTGGTTATACGGCGATCTTTCCATACCTTCGTGAGCTTCTCCACGGCTGATCGTGTTATGGCACAACGTCTCTTGATTTTTTCTCCGCAACTTCCAGTACTCCACCATCACAATTCTGGACAACTTCGCAATTGGCTGTTTCAAGTAAATTTGGTTGATTGTTAGTCTTACGATCCACCACCATCATTTTGGTTTTATCGTGATTTATGGTGAGGCCAAAATCAGAACTGGTTGCTGCTAGAAGCGAAAGAAACCGTTCCAGTTCCATGCCTGCCTGTGACAGGTTTACGCAGTTTAAGTTTCAGGCAGCATATCAACAATTCATGATCAGAGAGACAGTCTGCTCCAGGCAAGATGTGCGCGTTAGATATCAACCTCCGCCACCTAGTCCTGATCATAACGTAACCAGATGTTACGATGTTTGCCGTCAGGGCTGGTCCACCTGTAGAGTCTCCTTGGGTGGTGTTTTAAAACAGTGTTCATTATGGTGAGATTGTTATCAGCAGCAAATTGAATTAAGCGGTCGCCCCTGTCATTGTGTGAACCCAGACCATGTAGTCCAACTATGTGCTGTAATCCAGATTCAATTTTAGTACTGCCTACATTCGCATTGAAATCTTCCAAGACAATTAAAGGTTTCCTGTTTAGAATTTGAGCCATGCAAGCTTCCAGCGAGTTATAGAAGGCTTCCATAACATCATCGTCAGCTGCCGATGTAGGTGCATAAACCTGAATTATTATTATTATTTATTGGAACTGGTGATGCATTCAATTTTATAGATATAATTCTCTCATTGACAGGGTTGTAGACTTGTAGCCCAGGACAGAATTGTTCCACAGTTTTGGCATAACACTATATAGCCACTTCAGCAAAGCTGTTGTTTTCATTTCCGGAGTAATATATAGTATGTTTCCCTGTATTGAAATGGCCGCTATCTTTCCAATGAGTTTCACTAATGCCAGTTACAGTGGTGTTACATCTCTCTAGCTCGCTTTACAAGATGTTCAGTTTGCACGAACGTTCCATGTACCGATGCAGATCCTATTACGTACGTAGTTGTATGGTTCTCCTTCTTCATTAAGGATTTACGAAGAAACGATACGATACGTTTTACTTCATCCACTTATCCAGTTTTTCTAGGTCTTCGTACTAACAATTCCCGGCCTACTAAAATCTTTCTCTTCCTTGGGTTGTTTATCCTCCATGCTGAGGGTCGTGACCTCAACAAATAACTTTCTTGTGCCATGTTGTCCTATCTTCGGCGATGTGGGTGGCATCGCCGACTGTGGTCTCCTGTGTAGCACGGATTTGGTCTGACCAACATGTCGTACTTCCTGCCTCTGGGTATTTTGCCATCTACTTTTCCTGTCACTTGTCCTTTTCCTACTAAAATAAACCATAGAGCACAGACCATACCTACCTTTTTCAAAAATATAGATATAGGTTTTATCGTTTGCTACTCTGTGGATTTTACAAGATAGCAAGCGACGTCAGTTTTACAAGAAAATCTGTGAAAATGATAAAAAAAACTTATTGTCCGTCGAATTAAGTATATAAATGGCGATGTAATCTTTTATCAAAACGAAAAGTAAAAACCTAAATATGAGAGATCGCCAAAAAGTTCTTCAAAGCGAGTTCCGAAATGGTTTCAACGCAGGCTTCTGTAGAAAGTTCCTGTGATTGCCCTAAGTCTCGTCCGTTGGCCACATGCTATTATCACGTTACAGGCGAGGTTAGCCACAACTTTACACTATGTGTTCCAGTACACGGGCCACAAAAAAAGCCGCCTCTAGCTTCTTTTTGTGGCGGCCTTTTTTTGTGGCCCGTTTGCGGCGCTGCCTCCACAAAAAAAAAGCTAGAAGCCGCTTCTAGCTTCTCCGGCCACAAGCTGTCGCGCGCTTCAGTTTTTTTTTGTGGCCGCCTCTAGCTTCTTTTCCTGGCAGCTTTTTTTGTGGCCCGTGTGCGGGGCTCTGTAAGTTATTAGTTCGTTTGCCCGTATCTTATCTGTGACCTGCTTTAGCTGAACACAGTAGATATCCGTCATTTCTAATACAGTATGTACGTTTTTTGCTGCTCCTTCGTCATGTGTGATTGCAATGAAGCGGTCGAGTAGAGAGCAGTGGTGACCGTTATTTCATCACCGCTGTTCACAAAACGGTGAAGAAATACATCGTGAGTTAACCGGCATGTCCTAGATCGAAAAATTCGAAGACATGAGACATCCACCATAATAAAAAAGGCACTTTATTTTTTAATTTTATCTTTACAAATCGATTGTGTTTCATGTACCGGATCGACCCTCCACGGGATTAAAACGATTAAAATTTAACTGTGTATTGGATGATTCCTACTGTTACAGATCTCGAAAGTCTCTATAAACACTGAAGTGACACCCGTTGTGTGGGTGCTGGGTGGTCCAGGGAGTGGTAAGGGAGCTCTGAGTTCTAAGATCGCCGCCAAGTATGGATTCACCCACCTGTCCATCGGGGACCTGCTCCGAGCCGAGGTGTCCAAAGGGGGGGAGATGGCGACAACTATAGCTTCTATTATGGAAAAAGGTGAGCTGACTACCTTTTTTTAGGAATCCGTACAGCTAAAGTGTAACTTTTCAATACAAATATTTTTTTCATAGCAAGCTTTTATAGCGTGGTATACTCGTATACCTATACAATTAATACTCATCAAAACCCTTTCAAAAAGCTCAAAAACAATAGGCTCATCTTTGTTCCTATACCTTCTGGTTCTATCATTGTCATCTGATAAATAAATTCATAAAAACTTTCAGCTCAATCGGTAACGGGGAAGTGGATCAAAGGACATCATTCAAGTCTCGAACATTTTGTACCCAAAAATGAAAGTCACAAAGCCAGAAAAAAATAATACTAGATTTATTAAACGAAATAATGTCCTGAAGATTTTTTACTATTACAAGAATCGTCTACAATTAACCCCGAGGCTGCTATTTGAGTTCACTCCCACTCCGCCTAAGAGCGGGGTTGTCATGGGATGATTTTCCCCACCATAAAAAAAGAGGGCCCACATCGGCCACGCCTATCTACGCTACTGTTTATCTTTTATCCTTCCAATCCTGACGAAATCTATCCTGTTCGTCCCACCATCTCGATTGCTAAATATCGTTAAGTAAACTCTTCTTTTTATCCGTACACTCCTAATAAGGTTCAGTTGAAAACCAGCGTCAGACAACTACCTCGTAGTCTGGCATTTTCGCTGAACTGGATCTTTTTTGGCGTTAACGTGAGACATACAATGTTAGTTTTTTTTTGTGTTTATCTTAAGTTTCAATATGTTTTTGTTGTCTACAAAGTTTTGGGCGTCAAAATTAATATTTTTCTTTCTTTCTTTCTTTCCATCTCTTTCGTAGTCTGCCGCAATCTCGTCTTACTTTCTCAGGCCAAGGGCACCAAATCAGTGCTGCAATAATTATTTCTGATTTCCAGGCGACCTGGTTCCCACTGAACACGTGCTGGCTCTGCTAAAGGCTGAAATCAAAGCCAAAGGGACTGGCACCAAAGGGTTCCTCGTGGACGGCTACCCTCGTGAGAAGTCCCAGGGTATGGCCTTCGAAATGACCATTACACCTCCAAATGTGAGTATAAAAAAAAAAACTTAAATTTGGTTATTTTGATTTTACACTTGTTTTTTTATTGCTAGGGAAAATATTATTTTCTCGGATATGTATAAAATGGTTGAAAACCTTGCAAAAACAACAAGCAAACAAAATCTAAACTGTCATCTTTGTATGTATATATGGTATTTTATGTATCAACAAATTACGCGACGCGCAGGGGCAGCACCCGGCTCCTGTGGGAAATGGACCAGGGTTGTTGCACCATTCCGGGCGGGGGCAACGTAAGAAGATATGAAAGAAAAGGGAGTTAGTGATGGTTTGACGGGTGACCAGACAGAATGGAAGAACAAAACGTGTTGCGCCGACCCCGAGTAATATGGGATAAGGGCAGGAAGAAGAAGAAGATGTATCAACAAATTACGTACCTAATAACACAGGAACAGTGGCAACACTGGCTGAGTGACATTTGACCACATATTTTAAATTTAGCAAAAATATAAATAATCATTCAAATTGCATAAATAGTAGTATGACAAAGTGCAGTTACGTTAATTTACCCGTGATACTGTTTTTGACACTTTATGATTAGTGCGGAAGTATTCAAGACAATGTTCAGTGACAAGTTAGTTTTTCATTAAAAAACGCTATCCTAATCAATCAATCTTTGTTCATAACAGTACAATAACGTTAATCTACAAACAGTGACGAAACAAATAAGTCTTAGTGAATATTATACTATTATATTTATTGAAAAACTGTTAAAATAAAAAACAGTTAACAAAAACATTTCAAAATTTGGACTTTGATCTCTAATAATATGCAACAACTAGCGCCATAATTTCCTCAAGCTGTGAATAGGAAAACCAATTATTAGTACTACTAGTGCCATTACAACCACAAGCGGCAAATAGAAGAACTAAAGTGTTACCATTTTATAAAAAAATGACACAATTCTATTAAAAAAAAAAGTAAACAAGTACAACTAGCGCCATTATAACATCCAGTGGCAAGTAGCAGAACTAAAAGTGATACCACATAAAAAAAAAAATTTGGGTTTAGTAGAAATTTGTGTAAAATTGCTGGAGTTAAAAACCATAACAATAAAATTATTTTAAAACGATTAAATAACTGAGTGTGAAGAAAATGGCTTCACCGAACGACAATATCACATATCGTAAACCATGCAGGACGAGTTCAGAAACCGACCTATCCAACGTAAGAAATGTTTGCGAGAAAAATATTTTTGATGCCACTATGATGAGCATTCCAGACAGTTTGCGTGATAATAGCGACATTATAGGCGATTGGAATGAACAAATAAAAAGTCTCACGATGCAATTAGCGAGCGCACACAACGAAATAGAAAATCTAAATGTTGAAAACTTTCGTCTAAAAACTGACCTACAAAAAATGATTAAAACTACTAACACGTACAAGAAAATATGCTCAACACCATGCAGAAAACCTATGTCACCAATACACATTAACAAAACTCCAAACCAAAATTAAGAACGAAACCGGCAAAGTATTAATGAAGCGATTATAAATGACTCACAATTCAACTACTCAAAAACTGAGTCCAGCATAGCAAACAAAGAGACCCAAACCACTTTCACATCAAGCGTCAAGGACAATAAAGAGACTCAAACAACTGTCACACCGAGTTTAAGGCAGAAAGTCCCCATCTCGTCATTAAACGAAAAAATAATAAATGACAATGATAAGGAGCCGGCTAATATGACAATAAAACCTAAACAAAAAACAAATTGTGTTTATTAAGCAGCGGGACAACTAGGGAGTCCTTATCTACTATACAGGAAGTGTACTCAAACTATTTCCACTACTGCCGCTACATCAGGACTAACAGCACAGCAGCTGGCCTTCTCATCGATATCGAACTTAAACTAAAAGGGTTCACTAAAAACGACTACTGCATACTTTTCATCGGGGAAAATGATATAAAAGAAGATACAGACTACAAAAACATAATAAACAAAATAAAAACATCCCTGCAAAGAGTCAACCATACAAATGTTATAGTATGTGCAGCCACATATGTGGCAGGTGCTCCTATATATAACTACAAAGTAGATATGTTCAATAATCTCCTATACTCAGATATACAAAGTAATGAATACGCATATTTCTTTGATAGTAACTATGATCTGACTCTTGAGATGTTCTCCCACAGAACTGGGAAAATAACTAAATACGGAATGAAAAACATACACGACCGAATTATAAGCAATATACTTTACGATTTAGATTTATTTGAACAGGCAGACAAAGCAAAATATAAGCATGTAGATAAGGTTATAGATAATCACGACTTTTTTCGTTTATAATCACATATTTATTATGCATCAAAACATAAATGGTTTAATAAGTAAATCGGATCTATTAGGCATACATCTAAGTGAACTCTCAGAAGAAGGTAAGTCAGTTGATATCCTTTGTATAACAGAACACAACATGAAACAGGGTGACCTTCAACATTTACATATTGCTAATTATTCACTTGCAACATCTTACACTAGAGGTGATAGAAATGGGGGGTCATGCATTCTAATCAAAAACACGCATAAATTTGAGAATATTAATGTAAAGAAATGGGCCATATCCAATCTAATAGAATGTTGTGCGATTAAGCTTTTGTCCCACCCCATCATAATTATATGTATTTATAGACCGCCAAATAATAAAAAAGACAAACTCTCTATGTTTTTTGAACACTTGGACATGATCTTAAAAGAAATTTGTACGAAACCAAATAATAAAATCATACTATGTGGAGACTTCAACATCGACATTTGCAAAAATAGCAAAGCCTCTTTCACCTTCCAAAGCATAATACGCAGCCATAATTTAATTCTGGGTACTCGATCACCAACACGTCTTTGCAGTGGGACCTGCATTGACAACATTATCCATAATACCAGAGGTAGCAGATGTGATATTAAAGAATTCGCATTATCGGATCACACGGCACAACTACTAAAATGTCGTGTGAAGAAAACCTGTACGCTATCTCATTGGTACATTCAGAAACGTGACTATAGCGATGAAAATATCAAAAAGTTTAGAGAATGTCTTCAAAGTCT
This sequence comes from Mythimna ferrago, assembly GCA_910589285.2. Taxonomy (NCBI): domain Eukaryota; kingdom Metazoa; phylum Arthropoda; class Insecta; order Lepidoptera; family Noctuidae; genus Mythimna; species Mythimna ferrago. Next base: position 3,342,375 of record OU342683.1, on the reverse strand, counting down.
CACTTTTCATGATGTATATATGTGCTCCGATCCCAATGATGCATTTGATAAATTCCATGACATATATAAATTGTTCTATGACTTATGTTTTCCAATTAATAAAATAAAAGTTTCGGTAATTAAAAGACCTAAATGGATATCAACAGGAATAAAAAAATGTTCCAAAAGGAAAAGGGACATGCTATGGGAATACCGAAAGTCACCAAACCCAGAAAACAAGAACAAACTTAAAACCTACACTAATCGATTGAAGCATATTATCAAACAAACGCAAAGAGCCCAAAATTCATATACAATACAGAACTCTGAAAACAAAAGCAAGGCTACATGGAGTATAATTAATCAACAGAAAATAAATTATCCAAGAGAAGGAATAGACAAGATAATTATTGACGATACAGTTATTAACAGTCCAGAACAAATAGCGGAATCATTTAATGAATATTTTATCAATCAAATTCAATCTCAGAGTGACATTGACTATAATAATATGCTGACATCTGATACAATCTCTAATTCTATATTTATGATACCAACGGTACCAGCTGACATTATTAAAACAATAAATTCTCTGAAAAACACAAAAAAGCGCTGGATATGATGACATAACCACCAAAGTAATTAAAGCTACATCTTTCATTATTGCACCCATACTTAGTCACATTATCAATGATTGCATAGAAAAAGGCGTATTCCCAGAAAAACTAAAAATTTCTATAATAAAACCAATGTTTAAAAAAGGTGACAGGCTAGATCCAAGTAACTACCGACCCATTGCCCTTATTCCAGTCTTCTCTAAGATATTTGAAAAAATAATTTACAAAAGTATATATTCGTTCTTAGAAACGAATAAAATTTTAATCAGTGAACAATATGGCTTTAGACAAAATAAAAGCATTAATTCGGCTATCTATGAGCTTGTCAAACATGTACTCACAAATATTGATAATAGAAATCCTGTTGTTGCATTATTTATGGACATGACCAAGGCCTTTGACCATGTTAGCCACAAAATACTCCTTAATAAATTGGAAAAATGTGGCATAAGAGGCAATGTCCTGCAACTTATTAAATCATACCTAATCAATCGGAAACAATGTACATGCATAACAAAAATCTGCCCCTACACTAAAACAGAAATTACATATACGTCAGAATACCGCAAATCCTTGTTTGGGGTACCACAGGGCGGTGTCCTAGCACCTTTATTTTTCATCGTATATATTAATGACATGCCTAAAATTATTTCTAATCCAATGATTTTATTCGCGGACGATAGTACAATACTATTTAGAAGCGAAAATGACGAGACTTTTGAAAATGACATAAATAATAACTTAAATGACGCAATAAACTGGCTTACTAAAAATAACCTTAACATAAATTTAGGAAAAACCACTTACATTTCTTTTGAACAAAGAACAAAGAATAAAAAACTAGACGTTCGATATGGTGACAAATGTATTCAGGAGACTGATAATACAAAATTTTTGGGAATTTGGATCGATAAAAAGATGAACTGGAAAATACATATTGAAAATATATGCAAAAAACTTAGCCAATATTCATATGCCCTTTACAACTTAAGGAAAATTTCAAATCTGTCAACATTATTAATGGCGTACCACGGATATGTATCATCGACATTGCGATACGGACTTATATTTTGAGGAAACTCACCCGATAGAGAAATGGCATTTAAAGCACAAAAGAAATGCATAAGGGCAATATGTGGCATTCAAAGCACAGACAGCTGTAAGCCACATTTCCAAAAACTTCAGCTACTTACACTTCCCTGTCTTTACATATACGAAGTTGCAAGCTATGTTAAGACAAATATACACCTATACAATCACCCAAGGAGTGTACGCCACAAAAATAAAATATGCACAATACCTCATAAAAAAGCTATTTTTAATAAAAATTTTCTCGGTATGGCACCCAAAATCTACAATAAACTACCTGAACACATAGTTGAAATTAAAAATATGGATGAATTTAAAAAAAAAACTGTACGATTTCTTGGTCGGAAAATGTTACTATCATATTAATGATTATTTAAATGAAAGATGCTTGCCCTACTACATCCGATTTATTATATTAAGAAAATTCTGCATTATTTTGTCAATTAATTATTATTGATTTGATGTGTATTGGTTTTAAATCAGACTGTGATTGATTGTGTATGATTTGAACATTACTATATATGAATTATTTTGAATTTGATTTATAATTGTTTGTAGTTTAAATTTTTATTGATTTTTTTTTATATTTATTTTGACTATTAATTTAAATTTTTATTGATTTTTTTATTTATTTTTTTATTTTGACTTTAAAAATTTTGTGACATTTATTTTTATTATTTATTTATTTTTTATTTTGTTTTAATTACTTCATTTTGACTTTAAATTTTTACTGATTTTTTTATTTTTATTTTAGTTTGAAACTTATTCTTTTATTGACTTTTGTTAAACTTAATTTGGACATTTAAATATTATTATAATAATGTCATAAAGTGTAACTGACAAGGCTAACATATTTAATTTTCTATCATGTGCCTACTTTCATCATTTGCATACCCATGTGATGGTTAAGCATGGAGAACTTAATTTTTCATTCAAAAAAAAACATCAATGTATATTTCTACCCATGTTTGCAAATAAATAAATGATTATGATTATGATTATGAATAATAATAATTAATTTTGATTACATAAAATTAAAAGTTTTGTGTGCATATGAAAACATAAATATAAAAAATAGACAAATAAAATAAAATTTAAAATAAGTGTGTATGTTAATAAATAAAATACTGAAAATCAAACTAGGTAACTTCCATCTTTTTTTTACATTCTAGGCGATTCTATATTTTGAGGTATCAGAAAAGACAATGATGGAAAGGGTGACGGCTCGTGCCAAGACCTCGGGTCGGATTGATGACAAAGAAAACACCATCCAGCTGCGGTTGAAAATCTTCCATGAGAACAATCAATTCGTGTTGGAACAGTATGCCAATAAGATTACCAAGGTCAGTGGAATTTATGGCAATAGGTATAGTAAACCAGGCACATATGCCCCAGTCGGTCTGACAGAGCGCACTGTTCCCGCGCGCCTCAAGGAGTTGTCAGTAACAGTAGGGGCCCAGCTGGGTCGAAGCCTACCGAGGCCAGGGTTAGTTTCGAAAGAAAGTTCGAGCCCCGGTGTGAAGGCTTGAAGGAACGGGGTTGGTTTTTAGTCAGTAAGAGTCTGACACTATCTCCTGCTCCGCCCAAGAGCGGGGGCTGTCATTAGATGAATATCCCAACGAAAAAAAAAATAAGCCAGTGGAATTTTTGGCAATATGGTAAACCAGGTACACATGCCCCAGTAGGTAATGTGCCCCACTTGCAAAACTTATGGTAGCCACACACGTTTCAGTAGACAGGCCTGTTGGTCTAGTGGTTAGTGGCCCTGACTGCTATGCCGCAGGTCGTGGGTTCGATTCCCACCCACGACAAATGTTTATGTGATGAGCATGATCATTTGTTCTGTGTCTGGGAGTAATTTATCTATAATATGTATGTATTTAAAAATATATAAGTATCTTTATCAGTTATCTAGTACCCATCACACAAGCTCTGCTTAGCTTGGGACTAGATGGCGTTGTGTGACAGTTGTGGAATATTATATTATATTATATTATATTATATTATATTATATTATATTATATTATATTATATTATATTATATTATATTATATTATATTATATTATATTATATTATATTATATTATATTATATTATATTATATTATATTATATTATATTATATTATATTATATTATATTATATTATATTATATTATATTATATTATATTATATTATATTATATTATATTATATTATATTATATTATATTTCTTTATGCACATAAAAGTACAGAAGCAAACTTAATGCTTCTACCAGGCAACCTTTGGATAATAAACAGTAACGTTAAAGTATAATATTCATGTTTGTTTTTTCGTAATTGCAGATAAACGCGGAAAATAATGAGGACGCCGTCTTTGCCGAGGTGGTGAAGGTGATGGACCCGATAGTAGCCACCGTCGCTGTCCCTGCCCCTGCCACGGCCGCTGCCGATGCCCCCAAACAATAAATGCACAACGACCTCAAAAAACAATAAATTCACAACAAACAAATGTTCAACACCTACGCCACTATCCTAGATTAATTACAGATCATTAAATATTTTGTTATATATTTTGTGTGTTTTTTTTATTAAGCTATTGCATAGCTTCTATCGCGGGCCTTGAGCGTGGAGACCGAATCCAGAAATTCCGTAACGAAAATAACCTAACACCCCCCACTCATTTGTTTTTTGAGTGTGGTGACCGATAAGAAAACAAATGAGTGAACAATCAATCAAAATTCAATTCAATGTGTGAAAGTGTAACTTCAATTAACATCAAAGAAAAAAAAACAAAGGAAAAAAAATACTGCATAAATAAAATAAATAAATAATTATAATTGCATAAGTTGATAAAAATGCTAGCTTTACCGCGGCAGTCCCCGAGTGCCACACCTCTTTTTTTTATAAAAAACTGGGCGAGACGGACTCGCGCACTGAGGGTTCCGTACAAACTTACCTAGTATGTGAAATCGCAAAAAAAGTTTTTTTTTTTTGTGACGACAAAAAGAAATAACATTGTTTTCAGGTTAATTCCTACATCAGTGCTGTAAGACCTTGCTTTATGCCATATTTCTGGGTCAACGTCAAGTTCTTATAAATAAGGTCGATACCTCTCCTAATCATTATGGACCCACCCTGATAACCCATGGTTTCGATTATTGCGCATGGAGCAAACCGTTTATTTTGGCACTTATATACACGCTGACGTCCATCTAGTCCTCTTAAGGCTATTCTGCTCTCATCTGAAAACTGTACATTCTTCCAATCCTTCATAGTTCAGTAACATATTGTCGCTCAAAGACTAGTCTAGCTTCTCTTTCTTAAATAAATGCCCACAGTTCGTATCCAACAATAACCCTGAACGGTAAAGTATTCTTCTTTGTCAGTATCACTTGCTCTTGACAGTGTGGTCGTGGTCTTTACTTCAGGTGTTGGTGGCAAGCTTCACAACACGCGGCCACTCTCTCACTCTCTGATGGCCGCCTACCTCGTGCATTCTTATAATGATGATGAGCTATTTACTGCCGCTTTATCTGGTCAGTCCACCTTATATAGTTTAAGTACCTGGGGGACTGGGGGACAATACCTCAATGACCTCAGTAGTGCTTCTTTATGAGTGGGTCTTAAAATGAACATGGATAAAACCAAAATCATGATTAACAACCATGTAGCGCCCACTCCTATCAAGGTCGGAGACTCTACACTCGAAGTTGTGGACGATTACGTCTACCTCGGACAGACAGTCCAGTTGGGTAGGTCTAACTTTGAGAAAGAGGTCAACCGTCGAATCCAACTCGGTTGGGCAGCGTTCGGGAAGCTACGCGGTATCTTCTCGTCCAACATACCACAGTGTCTCAAGACGAAAGTCTTTAACCAGTGCGTGTTGCCAGTGATGACATATGGCTTCGAAACGTGGTCGCTCACAATGGGCCTCATCAGAAGGCTTAAAGTCACCCAAAGAGCAATGGAAAGGGCTATGCTCGGGGTTTCCTTGCGTGATCGAATAAAAAATGAAGATATCTGCAGGAAAACTAAGGTTGCCGACATAGCACAAAGAATTGCCAAACTTAAGTGGCAATGGGCAGGGCACATTGCTCGCAGAACAGATGGCCGTTGGGGCCGAAAGGTTTTGGAGTGGCGACCGCTTACCGGAAGACGCAGCGTTGGAAGGCCTCCTACAAGGTGGACCGATGACCTGGTGAAGGTAGCGGGAAACCGATGGATGCGGGACGCACAGGAACGTTCGATGTGGCGACGCTTGGGGGAGGCCTATGTCCAACAGTGGACGTGTATCGGCTGAAATGATGATTATGATGACCTGGGGGGGGGCATTATGTTGCTGACGGTCTTGATGATCAGGTGGAATATTGAGTGCGAGCAAAGGGCTCGCACGGTGTCATAAACAGTTAAGCTAGAACTACACTGCGCGCACGTGTACCACACGCCGATCTGGGCGCGTCGGTCGCCTCACATTTTATATGGAAAACTAGACTTGTAGAGCTACACTAGATCCACGCCACGCGACTTCGTTCTACGTACGAATTAGGCGTGTTTCACATGTGCGTCGCCAGGGGTGAATCGAAACAAAACTTGGATTAAGATTTTCACCCGTTTCTCCCGTTATTGATTTCTAGCAAAGATTCCATCATTTTTGTATTACAAGAAAAAAAATTGCTGTAAATAATTGTTCAATAACGTTAAAAAACTCTTTTAAAATTTTGGTCCTATTCACCCTTGCGTTTCTATTCACCTCGACTGTAAAATAATAATCAATTGATTGCAGGCAACATGTATATCACAGATACCTTATAGACTAACATACATTCGTGTTCACCCCGATACTTCGTTATTCGACGAACTATCCGTGAATATTCGCCGACCCCGATTATGTAGCCACAGCATTATAGATTTTTAGGTTTCAAATCTTCTTGTCTACCCAAAATATTCTATATTTAATGCCAAATAACTAAAGAAAAGCAAGATTTACATTTGACAAGAAATTACCAGCTGTCAGGTCAAAATCTAACAAGATTTATTGAGATTTACTTTAACAAAAGCCATAATATGAAGAGTTGAATATGATACCGTGAACAATATCACAAAAAATGCAACCCACAATAAAAATACAGTACAAAAATTAACATACCGAAAACCTTAGACTATAATCTAAACTTCTATCCCTTCAAGCAACTGTTAATCAAATGTCTTCTCCTGGATCCTATCAGTTTCTACGATCTATCATAAAGAAGATAAAGAACTCAACAAACACCACAGTGAACAATCAACCTGATACTAAATCCAGGCCCAAGGACCCAAGAGATCGAGAGTATAAAAATGGAACAGAAACTCTGTCCGGGGTGCGAAGAACCCGTAATAGATAAGGTACCACCATGCCCCTTACAATGCAGAACTGAAAAATGCAAGGCTTTCCAAAAAAAGGTTTGTGAAATTTCTCTTATAACCAGATTAAACACAAAGACATAAATAACGAGTAAAAAAGATACGGCCGTTTATGTCGCAAAAAAACGTATATTTTGATACTTACTCTCAAAAATCGAAATTCATAGGGTACTTCCCGGTGACTCAGAACCCTGAAATTGGCCACAAAGCAAGGTCTTAACAGCACAGGTATAAGGAATAAATCTGAAAACAGTAAATTTCTTGTTACCTACACCACAAAAAAAAAAATTCCTTTCGGAAAAATCTTCGAGACTCCAATCGGGAATTATAGTTTGCACGGAATCCTCCGTGCGCAAGTCCGACTCGCACTTGCCCAGTTTTTTCTTTGGCCTCCCTCTTCATCCAGATCATTTTATTTAAAAACACCATAAGAAGATAGAGTCTAAAAGTTCAAAAAAAGAGGTAAACGTTTTGGTTTTTAATCATCGTTATTCTTCTCTCCAGCCTGTATACGACTTCGAAACAATGCCCATCGTGTGGGTACTTGGTGGACCAGGCAGCGGCAAGTCGGAGCAGAGCAGGCGAATGTCCAATTTATACGGACTCTACCACCTGTCCGTCGGAGAGATGCTTCGAGCTGAGGTAGCGAAGGGCTCCAACAGAGTCAGGTGCTTCAACTCTGTCATGGGACGAGGTAGGTACAGTTCCTATACATTATAGCCACATTTTTACTTTTTTAGGATTCCGTGCCTCAAAAGGAAAAAAACGGAACCCTTCAAAGATCATTTTGTTTTCCGTCTATCTATCTGTCTGTCAAAACCAAGATCTCAAGAATGCGTGAAGGTATCAATTTTAAATTAAAACTGTGTCTCTTGAAGCTGTGAAAAAATCTGAGTTAACGAAAAAAAGAGATACGGTCCTTTATGTCGCAAAAAACGTTTATTTCGATACTCTCAAGACAATCAAAATACTAGGATTATGGTTTTCAGGATTCCAGAATCCTGAAATTTGACATAAAGTAAGGTCTTATAGCATAGGTATAGAAATAAATCTCAAAACAATTTGTTTTAATGTCATATTTTTTTTTGCGAATCGGAAAAATCTCCGAGACTCCATTCGAGAATTAAACTATTTATAAGGTTAATTTTGTACGGAACCGTCAGTGCGTGAGTCCGACTCGCAGTTGCCCAGTTTTTATCCCGAGAGTATGTTCGTTTGGGATAATTATTAACTTCGTCGCAAGCAAAGCCGCTAGCAGAAGCTAGCAAACGTAAGAGACTACGTGTAAGTACTATATGTTATTTTATTTTACAGGTGGACTAGCCCCTAACGACTTGGTGTTAGCATTGCTAAAGGATGCGATTCTACAAGGTGCTGCGAATGGGGCTCGTGGCTTCGTCATCGACGGCTTCCCTCGCGAAAAATCTCAGGGTCTGTCGTTCGAGCGATTTGTGGCACAAGCTAGTGTAAGTACCTTGACGTTTGAAGTATAGCATAGCATAGGCCAGCATACGGCCTTATAATGTTCTCACTGTTGGGACTCAGACCTCCTCTCTACCGTCATCCACCACGCGGGCCCAGTGCGGGCTGGTGGATTCGATTTTTTTGGTTCCAGAACATGTCGATGTCAGTTTCCTCACGATGTTTTCTTTCCTTCACCGTTTTGAGAGCAGTGGTGATGAAATAAATTACACAAAGTAATGCGCCTGGCTGGGTTTGAACCCGCAAACTACACTCGTAAGTCGGGGCCGTTACCAATCGGCCACCACTGCTCTCAATATTTATTTACAATATTTTTGTGTAAGTAATTAATATGAGAGTAGGTGTATGTATGAGGGGGGAAATAGGTTTTGTATTGTATTTTGTGCAGTATTTCAATATTATTACACTATTTGAACAGCTCATATTATACCTGGAGGCGTCGGCAGAGACGATGTTCAATAGAATTAGAGATCGCAAGAAGACACCAGGTCGTATCGATGAGACCCCAGACGCCATGAAACTTCGCTTGGAAACCTTCATGCAGCACAATGACAGGGTTTATGAACTCTACAAATATAGGCTTGTAAAGGTACATATAAAACTGATTTTTATTAATATAATTAGCGATCACACGGATGTTAGAAATCTTTAAAATTTTCGACTTTTCTCTAATATAAAATGCATGAACCTTCCCCATAAAGGCTCAAGCGCCCGAAAAGTGCCATAAAACAGTGACTTTCTGGAGCCTACTCCTCGGTAACGGCCAGGTTAATAGGTTTGAAAAAAAAATACATATTTATTATAGATTCATGAACAACATTATCAACATTTGATTTTTTCGTGCTATGAATACTTTTGTCTAAAAAAAATATTTAGCAATTTCGCAACTTTTCGCAACTTTTTCCTACTCCTTCGAAACTGCTTGGATCTTTAGAAACATTTTTACACATAAAAATTGGTGGTTAAATATTCTTCAAAGTGAACATTGCATATGTAAATCAATCAATATTTCGCAAAGAAAATGGATTTAAAGGTCAGTCGCGCGCTTTCCGGGCGCTGTTGGCCGCAAATAAATGCACAGATTTGCGTACTGACACCTAGGCGGGTGCGAGAGGTGCGTCCACATAATTTTGGTTAGATGGTTCAAGGGCTATAAGTCTTAATCACTCTATCTATCGGTAAAATCGGCATGAAAATCCGTTCAGTAGTTTTTGAGTTTGTAGCATTCATATCTTATAGACAGACGCGGTTGGGAGTCTTTTTGTCTTAAAATTGTAAGGATATTTTAAGCTAAGTAGTTTTATAATATGTAGTAAGTATTAGTGAGGTTATTTTTAGTTACAGTTTCACCTGCGAGAAAGTAGTAAATATTAACGATTTAAGTCAAACTTGTCATAACCGTTTGAGTTTCTCTGGATAACGCCAAATTTGGCTGTTGGCCATTTACTGAAAAGATTACCGACAAAATGTAATAGGCTTTAAGTCTATGCACCTAGTCTATTTGAATTAGTGCTTATACAGAAATCCTTTGGCATTGACTAAATATAAGCAACTAGCATCTGCCCGCGGTTTTACCAGCGTATATAAAATATAGCCTATGTCACTCAGGAATAAAGCAGCTTCCTATTGGTGAAAAAAATTTAGCAATCGGACCAGTACTTTCAGAGATTATCTCCTACAAACAAAAAAAAATCAAATCTTTTTTTATTATTAGTACCTATCTATAGAATGAGTAATATTAGAGGAAGTTTGAAAGTGGCGCCAGTGACTGAAAAGTTGAAAGGTAATCGGTTGTCTTGGTATGGTCATGTGAAGAGGAGTGATGAAGCGCATATTACTAGGTAAAAGAGTTCTGGGTATACATGTAGATGGATGGAGAGGGAGAGGAAGGCCGAAAAAAAGATGGATGGATTGTGTGAGAAGTGATATGAAAGAAAAGGGAGCTAGTGATAGTTTGACGGGTGACAGGACAGAATGGAAGAAGAAAACGTGTTGCGCCGACCCCAAATAATATGGGATAAGGGCAGGAAGAAGAAGAACACCTATCTATAGAATGACAATTCTGATTGTTTGTGGCTATACACGGCGAAACTTGGGCTCGGCGGTAATTGTGCGGTCACCAGGCATTTCTAGTCAGTGCCGCTTCTGTACTCTCTATTAGGGCTCCCACAACTGCGATCCAATGCGATAGGACGCCAACACGCTGCATCGCAAAAACGGCGACTTGCAGCAAAGCATCGGTTCAGGTGACCATACAATGTGCGATGTGATCATCATTACCATCATCATCATTTCAGCTGAAAGAGGTCCACTGTTGGACATAGCCGATGTGATCATGTGAATCAATTTACAAGTTCATGCGATGCGTCCTTCAAGCTCGTAGATTTTTACGATGCCACATTGCACCGTAATTTTGTGTTTTGTCCCTTAGGATGCACCCATGTCATACTTTTTGTAGGACAGATAATCGGGCCGATTTTGTATATTTGTAACATTGTTCGTATATTTCTAAGACCAACTTTTTGTTGGACGTGTGCGTTGCACTATTGCTATCAGTGTGTTTTATTTTTCTCCTACAAAAAATCGGTCACCGATTATCGGACGTGGGCGGGCAGCCTTACTCTTAGTTTTGTAATCAGAACACATTTTAAACCTAGCTTTACTACAACCTATGCCTTTTAGTCTTTGTTTAAACCAGTACTAAAGCATTTGTTGCATACCCAACATTTTATTTCAGATCGACGCAAATGGGACATCGGAGCAAGTCGCCGCACAGGTAAAGGGAGTGATGGATGGATTTTTACAACGGGTCGATGCTCTTAAAGCCAATAAAGCATTAGAAGCACAAAAGGCTGAAAGAGCTAAAAAACTTGAACAAGCTAGAAGAGATGCATATGTTACACCAAGCAGAGCGGAACCTTCAAAAGACAAGAAACCTTCACAGCTACGACTTGCCAAAAAGGCTGGAAGTACCTCAAAAACAGGAATGGGCTCAAGGAAAGGAAGTGCCGCAAAGCCAGGAACTCCGATAATGCCAGGAACTCCTACCCAACCAGGAAGTCCGGTAAAGCCAGGAAGTCCGGTAAAGCCCGGCACTCCTACCCAACCAGGAAGTCCGGTAAAGCCCGGAACTCCTACCCAACCAGGAAGTCCGGTAAAGCCAGGAAGTCCATCAAAACCAGGGAGTCCCAAATAAAGTTTTTACTTCAAGTATATTGTTTCTTATTTTAGACTACTATTACTACCAGTCTATAGGCTAAAAATACAACCTGATTGGTTCTGTATCGTTCAAGAGACTTCATGATTGCAACATGGCAGTCAAAGGCACACACAAGCATAACACAAGCTCTGCTTAGCTTGGGACTAAGACGGCGTTGTGTGATAGTCAGGGTCGGAAAAAAAAGGCGTTCTATCACCACAATCGTTTTCAAGAAAGTTAGTCAATGTTCGACAATGGTGTTTTATCGTGCCCACACTGTGCACGCACCTTTAGGCGGTTATCACACTGCCACGCACCCCGCAGCGTAGTGCGTGAATACGTGTCTTAACGTTGCTTGTAAGTATCTCCGCTTGGTGTGCGTCAGGATGACTGGATCAAGAGAGATTTTTGAAGTTTGAGCAATACCAAGTTTTAGTACCTATTTGGTACTATTTGGTACCAGACATCAAATAATTGGTACCTCGCTATAGAGGGAAAACTATTATGAGGAAAGTGGCCAGCCATTCTGACATCAGAATGGCTGGACCAAGTCGACTTCACAAATTCCATAACGAAAATAACCTAACACCCCCATTTGTTTTCTTATCGGTCACCACGCTCAAAAAGTGTAACTTCAATTAATATCAAAGAAAAAAAAAATAAAGGAAAAAAAATACTGCATAAATAAAATAAATAAATAATTATAATTGCATAAGTTGATAAAAAATGCTATGCAATAGCTTTACCGCGGCAGTCCCCGAGTGCCACACGTCTTTTTTTTTTTAATTATTTGACAACGTAATTGGACAAACGAGCATTTCAGTTGAGAGTTTGTCATGTTACTCAAATGACTGATGGTGACACGTGTGGGTCAGTTTGGGTCAGTTACACCGAGTTTCCGAAACGCAAATCAAAATCAAAATTAACTAATCAGCTGTCAAATCTCTTGTCAAGTATCAGTTGGGTTGCTGAAAGGATGATCAGCTACTTTGATTTGATCATCTGATTAGTTGACCGCGCTGTCAGATCTTAGTACAAAATCACATGCGAAATGCTTAGTTTCTTTCAAAATTTGAGCTGAGTGGGGTTGATGCACGCGTCATACTCGGGAACCAGTATCAGTTGAGACAGGTCTTCTTTTAACTGCCAGTGGCTTATTTAATTTTTTTATTATTTTTTTCTTTCATTTCCTATCTACATTGTACTCACATAAAGAAGCAGCAAGAAATATGTAACTAATATTACCTTTAAGCAAGTCATAATTAAAAGGAGTGTCCATGGAGTTTCTTGCTCGTTCTTCAAGTTCTTCTCTATGGAGATCTACAATGGCAATTTTGCAGTTTAGCTTCGTTTTTTTTTGGACTGACCGTCATTTAAATATTCAAAAGTGCCTGTCTACTTCAAACAAATGCTTTTGATTTTGTTTTGATCATAAAAAAAAACGTGTTTTAATTTTGGCCAGTTTTGCATTCTGTTGAAGGCGGTCAGAATTTCACAAACGGTTAAAAATATAATTAATACAAACAATAACAAAAACTTCAAAGCGGTTACCCGGAGCACCGGTTTTTTTTCTATGAAACCCGAAACAAAACCATATTTCATTTTAGCCGCTATTGCATTCCCTAATTAGGTGCTACCTTTAACAGAGTAAAAGTTACGCAGATATATTAATCATTCAATTTATTAAATTTTAACAAAACATGCGATCTTACTCTAGTCTAAATTGTGTAGCCCTCACACGCACACGTCACACGTCACAACCTGCACGAGTCATCAATTTCGTGTGGCAATAGCCATGGAATTGTATTATTTAATGCATCTACAATCTCTGCCTAATAAAAAAAATATATAGTCTGTCTAATAAGTTAAACGACTTGGGTAATTTTTATGGTAAAATGAAATCTGATGTAGTCAACACTGGTTCAGAAATCAAGGTTGATTATGAGATCTTGTTCATTGTTTAATAATGGAACATTATAAAAAGTATCCAATTTAAGTATTTTTTTAAATGATTCAGTACTACTTTTTAACATTAAAAAATGATAAAGATTTTCGTTTAAAATATACCTATTTCAGTCTCTTACCTTTCAATCGTGGAAATTACAGACACAATAGAAAGACAATAGGTGCGCGAACGCCGGCGTTCGCTTGGGGTTTAATGAATTAATGATATTCTTATTACAAAAGTAGGACACATTTGCAAAGACATAATAGTATCATAAGTAATAAAATAAATCTGGAATCGTACGAGAAATCTGATTCTAAATATTTTATTCCACTTACTGATTCATCATCACTAGCTATATTACGATCAAGATCTCTTGTAGAACTATCATCATCTCAAAAAACAAGCGAATGACAACTAAAATTCCGGTTGCCAACACTAGATTTTAATTTCCTTAAAAAAATCCAAGTCGTTTAACTTACTAGACAGACTATATCTATTGGATTTTGCTAAAAACTTCATAAACAGAAACGCAATAATTTCAGAGCTATATCCTCACGAAATTTAAAAAAAATCGGTGACTAGTGCAAACTGTGGCGTGTGACGCTCACAGACTACTTACGATGACGACAACCTTAGCAAAAACGACAAACGATTTATTGATGTAAACGTAAAAAGTTGGTCAATTTTACAATGAACATTGTCTTAGTCACCTAGTCCTCGACAGGGCTCAATTTAATAACCCATCAACAAATTACTAGTAATATGCTTAACATCTACGTAGGCTTAAACAAAAACATCTCTTATGACGAAGAAAACTGGAAATCGTATAGATTTTATGATCCAACAGAAGACTGACCCAAACTTTTCGAAATGGAGGATATTATTTCGATATGACTTTGTACCATGTTACCGGCCGAACCTAATTTTAGGTTGAACCAGTTTCGTCAAGGCCAAACTCGTGATACTAGTTCAAGAGCGAGCGAAGCGAGCTCGGAATTTCAGGGCACCACGAACGACACGGACAAATTAGGTTAGAATGTTAAGGCGGGAGCGAAGCGGAGCAGAGCTGCCGCCTTAGCCTTCGTAGTTATTTTTTTTTTTGTATATATATCAACCTAAAATTGGAGCCCGCACTTGTAGGAAGAACTGTTTTGGCCCAAGCGAAACTAGATCATGTCTTAAAAACCGTTTTGGCCGGTAACACCTACACAAAATATGACAAACTATATTTTCTGAACAAAATAATCAAAATATATAATAAGTTAGCACTTTCTAGTCTACTGTCAGTTCCTGATCGATAAATGAAAGACGATTTACTTAATCTTAAAGTTAGATAAGAAAAAAGTTCGATAGCATAAACTACGAAGAACTAAACGGGTAGCATGGCTTCTTCTTGCTCCTTCTCCCTCTGGCGAACCGCTACAGCAGTCTCGACCAGGAGGTACAGGCACTTGAACTTGTCCTGTTCAACCTCCGACCTGCGCGTACGCGGCACCACCTGCAGTTACCACCCCATATAAATTTTGGATAGAAATAATTTGAGATAAACATAATTTTAAAATCAAGACAATTCAAGCTTCCAATTTTGGTTAAGATGATAAAATTATGCTAGTATCAGCTTTTCTAAATTTTTAGAATTAAAACTTTAGCAAAAACATAGAAAAAGAGACTTTTATAAATCAAAAACTGTCAGGTGATGCCGGTATTAAAACACCCCGCGCTCCTAATGTACTAAGTGATAAAAACTACTCGCAATGAAAACCAAAAAGTTTATTATAAAAGTTTATTTACACAACAAACATAAATTCGTCTCTAGGCTAAAAACAAAACAAAAACACTAACATCACTTATGTAGTTCTCTTAGAAAATGAAAACTTGATTGTGAAGGAAACTAAGTAGGTATAGTGTTTTAACACCGACTTCGCCTACAGTTGGATATGTACAAAAATATGGTAAATTGGGGCTGCAACATCCTTGTAACCAAAATTATATGTTAAAAAACTCGAAACATATTTTATTTTTAAACAAAGAAGCTAATGAATTAAAAATGAAATTTTTGATAAATGAAAACTTCTTTTTCTTCGGCTAAAATTACCAGAGTACGTAAACAGAACTTGTAAGTATCAATGATGTTTCAATCTATCGTCCCGTACAGCACGCGTGGTGTCTAGGTGTGACACCACATGTCGGTGGTGGCTACTTCGAGCTCAACGGCGACGGGTGGCGGCGGCGGCGGCTGCGGGGGCGGGCTCACCTGCATGCGGCGCGCGCGCAGCGGGTGCGGCAGCTGCGGCAGGTGCGCCAGCTGCGGGTGCGCCAGCGCCTGCCAGCCGTCCTCGCTGCTCGACACCGGCTCGGGGCCCTGGCCCGGCATGCCCTCCGTCGTCGTCACGGTCACCACCGAGCCCGTGCTGATGAAGCGACGAAACAAATAATTGAGGAAGCCAGGAGGCTCGGCTTTGATCAATCAGACTTAGTGCCCCAATTCCTAAATATTTACTGCAGAAAGGAAGCAGATAAGGAATGAGGGACGTTGGATAACGTTTACAAAATTGATATATGGTGTTGTACCAGCGTTCGACTATTGCGCGCGCGGCTCTGGAGCAGAACTGCTCTGAACTAGTGTCCTGCGGCTCGTTGACTTGTTCTACCATGTCTTTGGTCGCTGATGCTCTGCTGTGGGAGGGAAAAGGAATCGTCGCAGTGACTTTCGACGTTAGGGGTAGATTAAGTTTGCAAAATAATTTGCCTAACATCAGATCCTATGTTAATGGACCTATAGATGAATGATGAATTTATAGATGAATTGGAAATTTAGGGTTGTAAGGTAGAGGCCTAAAGAAAATACGAGGAAGACAGAAATTGCTCTCGATTCAGACAAATTTCTCACTGACAAAATCAAGCAGTAGTTACATTTAGTGGTGGTAGTTGGGACTCTTATTAAGAAAACAACAGTCTCCACTGTTGTTTTATCAATACGAGTCTAAAGGACTTACTCCCTGGCAGCTGGATGCAAATCGTGGTCCTCCGGTCCATACCGGATGACAGACTGCCACACGGAGGGGTCATATTTGACCTCCTCCTCGCTGATGGTGCTGGAGTAGCCTTCTTCGCCGTCTCCGAGCTCGTCACCGTCGCTCCGGTAGACCAGCAGGCCGTCGCCGTAGTCGTGGGCACGGCCGTCCGGACCATTCTGTGGGTACTACTTAGATTACCTGAGGGCTCTTTTGTATGAACAGTGTCTGGGGTTACTTATCTGTTCTTATAGAATCTACCTTACCGAATGGATAATTAATCATTTTTTTTTTTATTTGTACTGTAAATCTCGACGTTCAAAACTGCCTTTTTATTGGTCTAATTAAAACAAATGATTTGACTTTGTCTTTTTTTGTTTAGTATACATCCAGCTGGGTTGATAGGTGACCCAAGTTTTTCTTTATTTATCTCTATAACCTTTTCTTTATTTATTTAATTTTGGGAAGCGTACTTACAAGAACCATAATCAGCACATGATTAAATCATTTTCATGGAAATAAAATACCGAAATAAGTATTGCGTGCCGTGGGGCATTTGATTTTGTAGAATTTAGTAGATAATTTTTACTAAAATATAGAACGGTACTATAATAGTAGTTTATGTGACTAGGGGATAAAGCAGTGTCTTTAAGTCGCGGGCGGCATGTTGAATTCCGAACAAAACGAAGGTTGCTGATTTTAATCCCGAACGACAGTGAGGGATTTATAAAATTAACTCCCGAGCATCGCGAGGGAGTTAATAAAGAAACCTGAGTGAAGTGAGGAATTCAAGCCGCCCAAGACAAAGACAGCTTTATCCCCGTGTTGCATACTCTACTTTTTACACCATCTGTGAGATAATTAAAAGACAATTTGGTCAACCAAATCATATACTAGAGAAATATAAGTATTAGAGTCTGTCTAATAAGTTACACGACTAGGGTAATTATCAGGATTTACTTAAATCTGATGTAGTCAACACGGGCTCAATAATCAAGGTTAATTAAGAGATAGAGATCATTGTTTACTAACAGAAGAACCTTATGACAAGTATCGAATATAAGTTTTTTTTAAATGATTAAATATTATACAAAATTCTCAAGTCGGTTGACTTATTAGACAGACTATATACGAGTATTTACAAGTTCATCAAACAAACAAAATTCACTACTCCAAGATTCTATAACGTTCCCGTCAGTACGCACGTTTTCTATTTTCTTTTTTTTGTTAGTGGCCAGTTTGAATCATAGTGATTACATACTCTTTGGTTTGAATTTCAAGTCAACTTGTTCGATGCGCATGCTACATTTTAATTCACAATGTTGACGATTTTTAATGTTCCAAATTCAAATCTCATTATTCCCTAGGGATCGGCCATACTGCATTATCTCCCTAGGGATAGAATGACTTGCTTTAAGTGAGGTTTGCATGACGTATAAAACGACATTATCGAGCAGGTGGTGTAAAAAAATATATATAGCACAAGTGACAACCCTACTCCGAACCCTTGGCTGTTAGGAATTTTAAAAATTGTATTTTACAAACCTCTACAACAATACCGTCCCAGGCCGCTACATTGACGCCGTCTCCTGCAGCCACGCCCAGACCTGAAGTGGAGGCCCCGCCCAGCCCGACCATGGGTCCCACTCCTGACAGGGCCCCTGGCTGCTTGCGGCCCCGTCGTGAAATGGTGTAGTGCAGCGGGTCATGACCCTCACGCCTGATCATCTCGGGTAGGATGCGGCGGCGGGCGTTTATGAACCAGTTGCAGACCTGACGGAATGCATATAAATACTTTTCTAAATGCAATAACTAAATAGTTTTACTAATTCATTAAACCCCAAGCGAAGGAGCCTTTCTATTGTGTCTCTATATTCGAAGGGTTAAAGGCCTACTGTCCA
The DNA here is from genome assembly GCA_910589285.2 of Mythimna ferrago. Lineage (NCBI taxonomy): Eukaryota > Metazoa > Arthropoda > Insecta > Lepidoptera > Noctuidae > Mythimna > Mythimna ferrago. Next base: position 3,323,765 of record OU342683.1, on the reverse strand, counting down.
CGGACGCGTAGCTTCATACGTCACGGCAGGTCATAGCTGGTATCAGGTGCCAGCAAACAGCTGGGTGCAAGTGCAACACAAACCCTCAATCAACTGGATGGCCCGGTGACTATGTATTTTTGCTAGCTGACATAACAAGCTTCACGCATATTCGTCATTATACGCTTGGTGTACGCCTGTGTGAAGCTTACATACTAAAGTATGAAACTCTGTCGACGAAGCGGCAACGACACGACAGCACCACGTTGTGGCTTCGTCAGGCTTAAGCGTATAATGACGAAAACGCGTCTATGAAGCTATGCGTCCGTGGACGAAATCAGGTGAAGATAATCGTAATACTTGACCCTATCACAAATAAGACAAATAAAAACAGAGTAAAAATACTTAATCTTTGGAATTCAAAATACCTACAAGATTTCGAGATATATTTATTTATTTAATCTTCATGCAACACAAAGTACATAGGTGGACTTAATGCCTTAGGCATTCTCTACCAGTCAACCTAGGGTGGTGAAGAGACAATAAAAAAAATACACATACATATATATTTAATATAATATATATATACTACATATATATATTTATATAAAGTAAGGACAGAAATTTTGAGACGATTCTGCTATTGGTGTAGAAAATGATTCCGCAACTTCCGCTTAAATGCATACCGACTTTCGGCCGTCCACAGAAGGATGCGCATTCCACAGAAGGATGGACTGTATATAGAAGGAAGAATGAACAAAATCAGAAGTATGAGAAGGACAGAGCAGAAGGAGATTGTTTGAAGAACGCAGATTCCTTGCGTGTGTGTGTAGATATCATGCAATACTTTAGGTATCTACTTAAAGTTTTTGATTTTTGTCTTCTTTACTTTACTGAAATATGCAAATAAAAAAGAAAACCATACTATCTCTCTCCCCAACCTCACCTGTAGCACAGTTAGGTTAGCCTCCTGGCTCAGCGCCAATTTCTCAGCATCGCTGGGGTAGGCGTTGTACCGATGGTCGTACAGCCATCTCTTCAAGATCTTCACCGAATGCTTGGGCAAGTTTCCGCGCCGCTTGCGCACCGAACCAACTATCACCGTCTAGGTGATGAGTGAAAAAAGAAAAATGGAATACTTTGGCGAATAGATTGATAGCAAAACTATTAATCCAGTGATGGTAGAATGTAACTTTGTAGGTTTAAAGTTTAAATATGTATAAGAACCCAGCATAATTACTCAATCAACTCGCCTTATGAAATTGCCATAACACACATTTCAGAATTCTGAAACTTCCCATTTACTATTTTGATTCCAGAAAATTGTTAAGAATTTGGCTACAAACATTTCTCAATTTAATTGAATGCCATTTCAGGAAGTTATAATAACGATTTATTTAGGGCCGTGCCGTTGTACGGTGGGGGCGCCAAATCCACAAAGGTCGTTATGGCGACACTTGAGGAGGCCTATGTTCAACACTGGACGTCCTTTGACTGAAATGATGATGATGATGATTGTATCTGCAAAGCAGAAAGACCGAATGTTACCTGAGGGGGCGGCGGGGGGTGTCGCTGGTGCGTCATAGCGAGATGACGGGTGTCCGTATTCCAGTCCGTACTGTCCATTCTCTGTTGAATAACATTATAACTCAAAAGTAAGAATCTCCTCCAACTATGCGCTACACGCGAAAAAAGCCTCGTAAGGAATTCACAACTTTTATATTGTCATTCCAGAAACCCAAACAATCCGTCCATCGGCTAGTTGACGATAGATCAGTCGATAGGTGTGCAAGTAGGAACCGTCGATCGAGGACTGATCCAATCTGGTGAACGATTAGGTATTGCTTTGAAATTATGTTTGTATAACACGTACCTACAGTCAATATTCCATTGCAAGGTTATGTCACCAAATTGGAAGAGCGAGAAGTGTGAATGTTCAGACGAAACTTTTTTTTTTTATAGAATTGTATATTCGATATGAGAAACTCTTTCCGTCTAAGTGGGCCTTTAAAATGTGATAAAAATTAAGACTTCGTTGAGGGTAGCGACTACGTTGATGACATTGATGAAGCTGATGATGTGCGTTACCTGTGGTGGGAGGGTGTGGCGGGGGTGCGTCATGGCGGGATGGCGACCCTCAGCATCCCAGTCCGTGCCGCTCTCGTTATCCTCCGTCGATGAAGTCGACGGGAAACGGTCTCGCGCTGAACACCGTACAATATCGATTTTATAACAAATTTGAAACTGACCGCCATTAGGCAATGCGCATAGAAGAGATTGAGGTAGGAACATCTGTTCCCACCACGCGCCTACTCTTCTTGATACAATTAATATTAGAAATGCAAATTGCTGCTTTATCTAGAACCAATTTTGTTTTTTAGAAAAATAATTATTTTTAATATTATTGTTTTATTCAACTAACTTATACGCAACACAGATTTGATTGGCTTATGTTTCATCATTGTTGTTACAATAACACACAAATGGTTCTTTTGGGAAGAGTACAAAGGTGTTAACACATAGGTTTACACGGTTAGATGAATGCGAAAAAAAAACAAACAAACAGCGATAAACAATTTTTTTGCTGATTATTTAAAAAAAAATTTCTAATATTTTTGAACAGACCAAAACAAAATATAGGTACTAGACAAAGTAACCTCCAAAAATGCGCTTCAAGTCGTTTCAAGGTTGGATAGTAAAATAAATAAGTAAACTACTTAAATAAAATTATCTTTCTTTCATGAACAGAAATAAGCTATAGAACTACCCAACTTATTCAAACTTTAGGTATGTCCAATACCTAGAATTTTATCAAAGACAGGGCTCAAACAAAAGTATCTATGTAAATCAATGAGTTTTCAATACTTACGCAGTTTGATCTTCATAACTTTGATCACGGACCTAGGCAGCGTGGCGACTTTACCAAATAATCAACAAAGTTTAATTCCCGCCACCAAACTTCACGCTTTTGACATGAGCTGCCAATGAATTATGATATTTACAATTGACATCACAAAAGTAACTTGTGAAAAATTGATTCTGTAATAAACAAATTGTTAAAAGATGATTAGCCAAAGACCGCTCTGTAGGGAATGAATTCGTTTTATTCATGTTTTGTTTTAAAAATCGATGCGCTTTTGTGACAATTGACAACGACGTGCTCTGTCGCTTGTCATTTGAAAATTTTGCAAAAAAGAATTTATTAGTGGCCAGTCCTCGCGCTGTACTCTTATTCTATTGGAAATCATAAAGGTCATTTATGAGCTAAACTTTTTGGACCCTAAAATGTTTAAAATAATCTATAAGCAGGTACATATGTAAATTAAATTGAATCTTTGGTTTGTAATTTTGTATCTAAATCAATGCGAAAGCTCCGCATATGCGGATGCGGATGCGAATATTCACAACATCCCTAGTTTGTATTATCAAAATAGCATTTGTCTACCGAATGCATAATGAAAGTAGGTATATTTAACAAAAATGCTTTTTTGTTTTATCTGTTTGTTCAAGCTAATCTTCGAAACGCCTGGATTAATTATATTATGACGGGACTGGTATATAGCTGATATAATGAGGAGTAACTTAGGCTTAGACTGTTATTTCAGAAAAAGATTTATGGTTCTGCGCAAAAAAAAACTTCTTGGAATTAAGACCAGGACCTAGACCATGACGTTGAAAGTAAGATTGTTTTTCCGAACAAATAGGAGTACTTATCCTGACCTATCCCGAAAAAGTGCAGTAGGATAAGCTTCACCATTTTTCTATTGCGTAGAAGAAAATAGCTGTGGTCTGACTGTCCATAAGTTTCTAATCCTTAGGGTTTTTTTTTTTTTGGTTATAGAAGAGTATCCAAAATCACGTTTTTTTAGGAGATAGAAAATCATGTAACAGCTTCTCCTACTCTACGGTGGAGCGAGAGAGCCTGTCAGACTATTACTGATAGTCTAAGATCCGATTAATACTTTTTGCACAGAAAAGTATAGAGGCGGACTTAATCCCATGGCGCGATGACATTAGCGCGAACGCCGGCGTTCGCTTGGGGATTGAGAGGCTCTCGTATGCCGTAATTAGAGATCGAGAGAGATAGATCTACGCGAGACACAATGGCTTTTTAATTGTGTCTCAATTAAAAAGCCATTGTGTCTCGCGTAGATCTGCGTTCCGGCATACAAGGGGTTAAACCTGTTTTTATTATTATTGATAAGCTCTTGCTTTATCTTTTGATACCTAAGCAATGATGTGGTAGACAATGAAGCTCGCTTGCCTAAAAGTAATCTATTCACTCTTGACTTATAGTCCTATAACTCTTAATCTTTATATGACTGGTATGACCCCCCCCCCCCCCCACCCAGGTTATAAGTAACTATCATGAAACACAGACTCCGGCAAGGAATTACAAATCACGATAGGTAATTTCCAAAATGAATGCATTACAACTAGTGTTGCCAGGCGTCCCGATTTGCGCGGGACGTCCCGATTTTTAGGGGTCTGGGGACGCGTCCCGATTTGCACCTGATCGGGACGCTAAATGTCCCGATAAATCTAAAAGTTCTAATTGTCCCTCTCTCGCGCAGAGCCTTCTACGTTACTCAATCCACATAATTATAAGTAATCTGCGACTCAATAATCCATCCTCCATTCCATTCATATGCAGTAAAATGTAACCAACAATATAATTTTAATATAATATTAAAACTTTTACAACAGAGGGAATCATTCAAAACTTCAGTATTTTTTGTTTTTATTTTGTCTGTATTCCTTGACCTGAATCGTGAAATGCCCGGGTGTCAGCATTGTGTGGACCGCCCGGGTGATACTGTGGAGCTTATGATGGAAGTGTGCCCTGCTTGAGCGGAGCAGCGCTGTGTCCTTGTAGAGTCTTCTGGCGGCGGCTGCCCGCTCGCTCGCTGGGCCCTGGTTCTGACCATGATCCGATGCGAGAGGGAATGGGAAGCAGTCGCCTCTTACCGCGAAGGAGTTGGCCGCAACCGTAAAAGAACCTTCACGCCAAAGTCGTCTCCGAAGGAGATGTCCCTGGCGGGAGTCACACATTGATTTCCGGCCTCAATAGACATGCGTTTGCATACGACGAGCGATGGTAGCTCGTCGTTCGCCCGTCCAATAAGTACCGTCCGAGGCGATGCCGCACACGCTTCTCAAAGAGATACCAGGAAAACTGAAGAGACTCGTAGGGCCGATGCCTGCTAGGGCTGCGAGAGCGTTTCAAACAGTGCCCTTGCCCCTAGAATACAAAGGTCGACTGAAGAAGTCTGGGTTTTAATCAGTACAAGTTTTCTCTCGTTCCACCCTAGAACGGGAAAAGTTATTAAATGATTTCCCAACTCAAAAAAATGTTTAGTAAAAGAAAATGTCCCGATATAAAACCCTAAATTCCGATTTGTTTTGCCATCTATCCCGATTTTCATCCAATCGGACCTGGCAACACTAATTACAACACTGTTTTCAGGTCGTGTACCATTTTTAACAGTTCTCAACTCGTCTTATATTTTCTTTTTATTTTTGTTTCTTGTTCAGAGATATAATATCTTCGCTAAATGTGAATCGAGTATTTTGAGGTGTTTTTTTTGTTTCTCAGAGTGTCTACTAGGTGGTCCTATTTGATTTTGGTGAAGACCTGATGAAGAACTTCGGTAATAGATCATACACACAAAACCAAAAAGACAAAATCTTCCGGGATTGCTTTGTCTGTTTATTGCTACCGCAGTTATGTAAAGGTTACATTGGCTATTCTCATTTCGCCAATTATATTCGAATTCCATGATATATTGGGGTTATTATACAATTCACGCGTAACTTTTTTGTTAAATAGGCCAATCGGTGTTTGTTCGTCAGCGCCCTTTATTTTTCTTTCGACAATCATGGGATAACTTCTCCCTCTCCGGGTGAAACGAGAAGGAGTGTCAAACATTTTCTGAAAGGAACGGTGACTCTTTCGAACAATATCGCCGTCCTGTGCCCTGCCTACCTCAAATATGCTCGATCTTCATCAAAAATAAGTAAAGAAAAAATCCCCCAACCCCTAGTAGTGCTTCCGACCGTAATACTTCAATAGCCCAATTCGAAAAAATTTTCGAACACCATTCGGGAATTGAACTGTTTACATAAAGTTTGTCCGTAAGCCCTCAATGTGCGAGTCCGACTAGCGGTTTTTTTTTCCAGTTAGTCCTACCTCCGAAATGTATGGGAAAAGTTTTTGGTGATTTCTGTCATTTCTCGTACTCATGCTTTAAATGGTCCCACACTCCCACAGTCTTCTGATCCCTAGGTAAAGGCTAAAGTAACAGAAAACGTAAAAAAAATACTTTTGTAAAATAATATTATCGAAATTTTCTTCGTGGGTCTTCAAAGCTATTTGTAAAGTTCATGAAAACGCACCTCAAAAGTTGAATAGGAACAATATTATTGATTTCTAGTTTAACGCTTTTTTGTTCAATTTAGGATGGATTACTGTTGTACCTCTACTCTTCAGATTACCCCAGAGGATAAAATCCGGAAGTGTGAGGTCTTGGTTTTCTGGGGGATGAAGGTCCTCATACGATGTTGACTCCGTCGTTATTGTCTACTTATTATATCTTAATAAAACGCTAAAATAAGAAAAGTTACATGTAATATAGCAAAATTTAAAACAAGTCACAATATAATTAAACGAGTAACCCTATCAGTTTGCGTCAGCAGCCTCTATGGGGGCAGTTTCTGAAGTAAGTGCCGGCGCCATTGAGATTTGTGCGACCGCTGGGGCTGACACCGCGGTCGGGGGCCGGGGCTCTGGAGACTCCGCCCTCATCTGACACTTCTCGATCGTGTCTGATAGAATCTCCTTGAGCGTGGTCGCTAAGGCTTTTGGATTGCCGCTGCTGTCCAGCTGTGGAGATCATAAACCAGTGTGAAATCTTCGCCATCATATTCTGGAGCTGTACTAAAGATTGGTTTAATAGGTCTTAGCCACGTACAAAACTAATAGGTACGTGGTAACTTTAACGAGATAGAACGCCTTAGTTGGTATTACGGTCTCAATTTTTTTTTTTTTACTTTTCCTTTCTTTTTTTACGCTGGCTAACCCTCATATTTACATAAACGACATTCCCAAAGCTAGAAGGCTTACTGTAACAACATGTCCTGCGAATCGTTTGTGAACGTTTTTGACTTTGTGTGCAGCTTCTTTGACGATCCGTCTTGCCGCGTTGATCTCCGACTCTGGTCTGCCCAACTCTGATAGTTTTGTTTGAAGCCTTGTTGCTGCTACCTGAGAAATAGAGAAGCAGATCATAAAATACTAGATTTCCAGGATTTCTGGTAAGACTTGGTTAAGCTTTGCCGAATAGGGAGGCCTATAGGAGTGAGTAAATCATGTAATAATTGCTGGTAATCACAAGAAAAACCTACTCCAGAGCAGAACACACACATAGGATAAACCACTGACCTCTACTATTTACCACACTACTGGATTGGACTAGCGGCCGTCAAAGTGCTTTTGTGCCCGTTTGATATTCGCCATCGCAATTTGCATTATAAGTCAAAATTAGTCCTCAGGGCACTCTCAAGTGGCGCTTTAAAAAGGCACAAAAGAATTAGCTGTCAAACATAATAATTATGGTACAGCCTGTCCAAATGTTATATAGTACCTCTATCTAGAGGCCAGCATAAACCTACTCCGAGCAGAAATAATAAATATCTAGTCGATCTTCTTACCGTGCTGATTAGGCTGTCTTCAAGAAATCATGACAATGGACGTCACAAGATAAACCTACTTCGTCAATCTACTTCTTCTCATCGTTTTAATTTAAATATAACTTCTTACCTCATTGTCAACTTCGAGCGCCACGATCTTTTCAGGCCACTTCACTTGCCTGTTGAAGATGCTTGACATGCGTGGGTTCTTGGGGAAGCCGACCAGGATGAAACCCTTTGCCTCATGCTGCATCAGCATCGACTCCTTTATCAAGTCTACTGTCAGTTGCTGAAAGAAAGTGAGGGGATCTAAAGTATTTTACCCGGCTAGCTTCTGTCAGTGGCTTCACCCGTGAGACCACAAACTTTGGAACCCCGGTTCGTCCCTTTAGCCTACGTCATAAAAGAAAGCTTTGTGCAAAATTTCACACTCCTAGTCCTTGTAGTTTCGACTGTGTGTAGATATGTCAGTCAGTCAGTTTCTCCTCTTATAGAGTGTTACCACACCAATCGATCGATCGTCAATCGATATCATCGATCGACATCGGTCGACGTTGACCGATTGGTGTGGTAGCTTTAATTGATCGACTGATACCGGTCGACTATCCAATCAATCGATTGCCGGTCGATAACCTCAATCGACGTTAATCGATTAATCCCGGCTATATGCTATCAGTTTCTTTCGAAATGTGAATTCCTCTTGTGAATCGTACTGATGACGCTGCTCGTACTATTATTAGGGTGTCACCACACCAATCGATCGATCGTCGATTGATGCCATCGATCGACATCGGTCGACTTTGATCGATTGGTGTGGTAGATTTAAATGATCGACGGATACCGGTAGACTAACCAATCGATCGATTGCCGGTCGATGGCATTGGTCGACGTTGATCGATTAACCCCGGCTATATTCCATCAGTTTCTTTCGAAATGTATTTACAAGAGGACGCATTCTACAATCGATCGATTGGTCTGGTAGAAACTATCGATCGACGTTGACTAATCCATTCTATCGTCGATCGATTGCATCGATCGACGATCGATCGACTGGTGTGGTAACACCCTTACGAAGACGCCAACGCAGAAGACTCTGGATGCGATCGACGTCGACTAATCCATTATACCCTCGATCGATCGTCGATCGACAATCAAGCAATTGGTCTGGTAGAAACTATCGATCGACGTCGACTGATCCATTCTACCATCGATTGATGGCATCGATCGACGTTCGATCGATTGGTGTGGTAACATCCATAGATTTCCGATTTACGATTTTTCAGTTCAGTATTTGTCCAAGCCTACTTTAACCTGAAAACGTGTTGAACTTCGGTGTTACAGTGGGAATGTTCGAAGGAGCAACCACTGCCCTAGAACGCAAGGGTTAACTAGAACACAAAGAGCTCAAAGTCTGACACGCCTTCTCGTCCTACCCAGAGCAAGAGAAGCTATTCTATGATCTCCAAATTTAAAAAATTAGGGTTAGCAAGTTCCGTTCCTAAATCTAAAAATCCAATTTAGAAACACCCACTAAGTGCTAATTTGTTTTAGTTGTCAGCTCGTTAGGGTGGACTTAAGACGCGCTAATAGCCTATCTCCACCTCCTCCTATCTAGAAGACCATACATGAATTTCATTGTCTGTCTTTTTACTATGTATCTAAAGGCAAACGATTAGAAAAACTTTGCAAACTGTGAAAATTTTAAGAGAACCCTCTCCAGACCATACTAACGTAAAAACGACTTTAATCCTAAAACCTAATCATTTTTCATCGGAGCATTGAGATATGGCTATGGTTTCTTCAAAGAAGGATTCAGGTTCTATGATAAATTGACCAACCTCTGGTACATCCTCCTGTGCCTGTATCTTATCCGCAATCAAACGTCCTCTAGCCGTGTCCTTCCCCGCCTCAGCTCTCACCAGGTCTCCCGGCCTGATCATCGTATAGCCTGTTATACTTGAGATGGTCTGCGCCACAGTCTGGTTGCCGGCCCCCGGGACTCCGTTCACGAAGATCACGGGCAAATGCCGGATAGGGGTCATGTCGTAGACGATGTCCTGGGTAATAGAATGAGAAAGCAGTTAACTAGCGATGTCCTGGGTAATGGAATGAGAAAGCAGTTAACTAGAGTCGAAGCGTTGATTCAGGAGGTAATTTATTTTTTGCTACCTTGACTGTAGTAATTAAAACTAAATGCGATCGATTCAGTGACGTAGATAGGCGTGGGCAAAGTGGGCCTCATCCTCGCACCCAAAGTGGCCTCGCACAAGTGAGTGCTCTTTGGGAGCGAGGGTTTTTGTATAATTGATAGGCTCGCGTTTGACCACTATTTCATCTGATGGTAAGCGACGATGTGGTCGAACACTGGATTGCGACAGTCGCTGTCTCGGTTTCGAATTTATGAAAAGAAAGGCCTCGCTAATGTGCCTTCGCCTACGCCTAAGTTAGTCCACGCTACGCCTCTGGATCTATTCTTGATGTCTTGTTAGATTTACCACTACCTAAGCCCTTGACCAAATTTAATTCATTTAACTGTTTTTTCGGTGTTTTATCATCGTCATATCAGCCGAAAGATGTCCACTGCTGGACATAGGCCTCCCCAAGCGGCGCCACAACGACCGGTCCTGTGCGTCACGCATCCATCAGATTCCCGCGACCCTGACCAGGTCATCGGTCCACCTTGTTGGAGGCCTTCCAACGCTGCGTCCGGTACGTGGTCGCCATTCCAGAACCTTTCATGCCCATCGACCATCTGTTCTACGTGCATAGTGCCCTACCCATTGCCACTTAAGTTTAGCGATTCTTCAAGCTATATCGGTAACCTTGGTTCTCCTTGGTTTCGGTGTTTATTTTGATCCTATTGATAAAATAAATCGTAACGCATCTTCAAGGCAATCCAGATTGCCCTCTCCGATCATATTGCAAGCTGAGGGCCTCCACAACAGTCAATCTGTTTACCTACGTCACTCCACCGAGGCAGACCAATCTTGATGTCGATGGCACTCACCTCTTCCGAATTCTTAGAGTAAAAACATCCCATTTTGTATTCACGCGCACTACCTCCGAGCTTATTTCTTTGTAAAATTAATTAATTAAATTATAATTCTTGATAAAATTGGAGTAAAATGACATTTCCAAATCAATGACAGTCGTTTGAATGGGACAACTAGATTTTTGACGGTTTTCGAAATAGCTTTAGTTTTCAGACAGTGTTTTTAAATAAAACCTGTTGGCTGAGATTTACTACAGAGGTTGTATACTTGCGAAATTATTGTGTTAATGACACACTCGATATCTAGCCTCATGATCATGAAACGCTTCAATATTATTTTTGGCATTACAGATGGCACGAATAGGCTAAACTTACGGTCCAAATGCGGAACAGCACACACAAGGACGTTTAACAATTATGATTTCAATACCATACTATCTTATTACCTCATCATCCTGTCAGCCTTGCTGAAGGTCTACCGTTGACATTAATTAGGTCAATTACGTAGGTACCTATCTGGGTTATTTTTACATGCACTTGGATTTTTTTTCAGTTCAACTCAGTTCATTCTCTTTAGTAGGTTCTGATAAACGTGCTGCTGTGCAATAACGTGTTGTCTTCTCTAAGAATCAGGATTGACAATGCTGCAGTCACTTAGAAAAGTGCAATAAATCTTCAGTGCGTGTAGTGCTATGACAAATTTTACAGGCGTTTGTAAAATCGAACCAGTATTTAACAGACTGTGTCTTCTTGAGCAATTAACTTTTGAATTCGTGAGTTAATAATGTGGTTTTTTATACTAGCAGTAGTTTCAACAACACACACAACAGTTATTGCAGAATCAAAATGCTCCGTCGATGCTCCAGCACGCTCCCCAAAATACCACCTATTAGAGAAATGCTACCGTTCCAAACTTGGTATGGTTTCCAAAGCCAACTTTACATCTTTAACCAGCTGCCAACGGCTTGGCATCGAGAAAAAAGGTCTGGCTATAAATTTCAGTCCTCCAGAAGCCTGGGGTGAAAGCAATGAGACCGTTGACTATACGTGTGAGGTCCTGAAGTGCGCTGAGTCTGATGGGGGTCTATTCATGGTGAATGACTCCAGATATGATTATTATAGTATTTACGCGAAGCCGATACGTGAGTTTTATTTTAGTAATTTTTTTTATTTAGTTAGGTAGTAATTTTAATTAACTGTCAACACGTCACACTTCTATGAAAGTTAGCTAGTAAAAATTCCTACACCCCTCATTTCCCATCATTATACAAATGTTCATGAAAACTGTGATGAGAATTTGGGTAATTTTTGGCACACGAGTAGATCAAGTCCTGGATCGCGACAAAGGATAGGTACTTCCGCTGTCCCAGAATAAGTAAAAAAGTTAGTAGGATAGTTTCCAGCTTAGAGCGAGGTCGGGGCAAAGCAGGAAGTTCCAGTGATCTCATTCATCATCTTCCTGTCCTGCAATACATTTTGTTCTGCTATCTTGTCCTGTCACCCGTCACACTATCAATATGTAACTCTCTTTTCTTTTCTAACACACAATCCATCTATCTTTTCTTTTGCCTCTCTCCCTCAAGTGATGATCATGGATCATAAATTACTGAATCTATCTCTTTTTGAATTTCCAGCCCACGTAAACTCCTCTTGCGTCCCAACCCTAGGTATGTTTTTCATCATCACAAAAAAGCAGAACTACACGCTGGGGCTCCGTGAGTGCAAAAACTTGAGCAGTTTGCCTGCTGACATCACGAGCGAGCAGCGAACCGATGCCCTAGCGCAGTTGCTACTCGGCAATAGCATAGAGATGGCTTTTGTGGGAATGAGGAGCAAGAATGGAAGTGCTTTTATAAGTATTACTGGTTAGTACCTACATAACGAAAGGCCAGTTATAGCCATCACGATTACTTCACCATTGAGCATTGAGTGAGTACGAGAACAACAAAAAGAAAAGTAGGCCCAGCATCACGAAAAGCATCAGCATCAAAAAGCAAGGAGTTCGTAATTCCTCTACTTTTGCTATTTGATTGACGCTAGAGTGGTTTCTGAGCATAAAATCCGAAAAAAATGGACATTCTATTCTGAAGACAATCGTTTTAATTAGCCATATTTATTAAACTAGGTGTAACAATTAATTGCATTCGAGATGTTGTAGGTGATGCCTTGGACTGCTCCACTTATCGTGCTTGGGCACCTGGCAATCCGAGAAGGGCCCGCAAGAATTTTGATTGCGTTCTTCTCACCAGATCTAGAACATGGATATCGATGCCATGTAAGAAGAACTACCCTATGCTCTGTGAGCTTGTCCCTGGGGGTCCTTACAAAAGGGGTTCTTTGTTTGCCTCCAGAAGGAAAGCTAACGGTTAGTATCTTTTTATAGAAATATGTGTTCTAGAACTAATAAAAAACAAACAAGACAGTAAAATTAATATTTCTACTCAATCAATAACTTTCGCAATCAACAACTGACGTTTTTTATCTTGATTATTTTATTTTTTTCAGAGACTATAACTGAAAATAAAAGTGATGATGAGAAATAGCATCACTTACATAGAACCATCCTGTAAATACTTTTCTATATATTAAAATAAATAAAATGATGTTATTGTTTTTTTTCCTGGTTATAACGGAGGAACTAAACGCATAAAATCAAATTGACACTGACGCTTGGCTGTCATTGTCACTGTCAGATTCTACCCCCCTCACCTCACCATACCCCTCACATAATCCTCGCCCTGAATCGAGATCTTTGTGTTTTTGTTTACAAAAATCTCATAAATTATAATAAAATCCATTTTTATACTATATACAAGTTGGTCTTCACATAATGGGCCAAGGAAAAAGTCAGTTTACAGAGGAGGAACTGCAAGACTACGAGGTAACAAAATTAGATAGATTCTTAAGTTTTTTTTCTAGGAAAAGAGGTTTTTGAGAGATGACTAATAATCTTGTCATAATTTACAGGATCTCACGTATTTTACGAAGAAGGAAGTGTTATAGTAAGTAGAAATCTTTTAATCTTATTTTATTTTTAGGCCACTTCATACTTTACTACTACTTCAGAGAAGCTTACATAGTAAATAATTCTGGAACTTATTGGAATTTAACTTAATGTTAAAAAATCCGCCCCTAAGGCTACCCACTGACCTAAATTTCTTCTATTAAACAATATGTATCTCTAATGCTATTTATTCCTTAGATTTCTGATAATAGAAACACACCAATTATTGTGGATCAACCAAGCAAATGCTTGGCTGAATATTTTAATTCAAATTAAGTATTTAATAAAACCTGTAACAATAGGTAACTAAGTACATATTAATATGTACTACTGTATCTATTGTTCGATTTTCCTGTTACTAAATTTATTAATAGGTATGATAAATTCTCTTTTTTTTAAACGATGTAAACCAGTGCTTGACTGTGATCCCACCTGATGGTAAGCAGTGAAGCAATTGTTGACGATGAGGCGCAATAGTTTATTAACCTTTCAATCATGAGAATTACAGACACAATAGAGAGACAATGGATGTGCGAACGCCGGTGTTCGCTTCGAATTAAGAGCCTATTCACTCTAGCCTCGAAGACACCTACATATATTATAATTGGACGGGAAGGCTGCAGCAGGCAAATTGTTCAAGTCCTTCTATGTACTCTGTATAAATGACGAAGCGAAATGTTTAGTACGAACCATAGAAGTTTCCACAATGTAAGGGTGGATACTCCCCATATGACGGGTTGTAATCTTCAGTGTAGAATCTATTTTAGAACATATCCTAAAATTTTTCTGCGGGTTTTATTAATTTTTGTTATTACAATAAATGATGAAAGCAATTAAACTAACCATCTTAAATTTCCAGTGCCCATCAAAAGTTCAAAGCCCTAGCCCCAGAAAAAGTGGGTCACAACAAGAATGCAAAGCTTCCGATGCAGAAGATACTACAATATCCAGAGTTACGTGTCAACCCATTCCGAGACCGGATTTGCAAAGTGTTCAGCTCAAGTAACGACGGCGACTGTACATTTGAAGACTTTCTAGATATGATGTCAGTGTTTAGTGAGATGGCACCAAAGGCAGTGAAGGCTGAGCATGCTTTTAGGATATTTGGTAAGAAATACTAGCACCAAAAAGCTATCCCTCCAAGATATACATGCATGAGCGATGTTATGTGTATGAAGTCTGGCAACCAATACCCCAACACTTCAGGGGCCATCCGTAAATGACGTCATATGAATTCCATGATGTTTTAACAACCCCCCCTCTCACGGTGGAGCACACGGCGATCGGTGGCGGCGATCTCACGCGCAGGGCCTTGGTACACGCCATGGTTCGGAGCGAGGAGTGGCAGGCGTCGGCCTCCTTCTGCGAAGCAGTAATGCTAGCAAAGGAGGAGGCCGACCGCATCAGGCAACGGCGCTCATGCCCTAGCTGCCGCCGGAATTCCGATCCCGATTTTTGGCCACCGTCGGCGTTGGCTTGCGGACGGCGAACAATGGGTAGCTCGCTGTTGGACCGTCGCGTCGGGTAACCGTGCGGACCGTGGCTCGGCCCCGGTATGAAAGGCAACGAAGGAACGGGGTGGGTTTTTAGTCAGTAACTGTAAGAGTCTGACACTATCTCCCGCTCCGTCGGGTCGTGGAGGACACTATCTACCGCTCCGTCGGTGGGGAATGTCATCTGGATGATTTTTACCCACTGAACCCCCTCCCCCTCCTCCCTATCGTCCTTGTTTATCACAGGTGGTCACATTTGCAAGGCTTCCCCTTCCCCTTTTCTGTAATGTCAATCACATATATTGCAATTTCACATCTAGACACAATTGAATTAAAATAATACTTCCAGAATAAGCCCTCTAACTTTTAAGATCACGAAATTTATAACTCCTCCCACCCCTTGTCACACGATGTTAGACTTTGTCGTA
The DNA here is from genome assembly GCA_910589285.2 of Mythimna ferrago. Taxonomy (NCBI): domain Eukaryota; kingdom Metazoa; phylum Arthropoda; class Insecta; order Lepidoptera; family Noctuidae; genus Mythimna; species Mythimna ferrago. The sequence goes on along the minus strand of OU342683.1, from coordinate 3,308,180 downwards.
TCCCCCTAATGTGTTATGTGTGTGACGTAATATAGGGAAAACCCCTTAGTATACAGTTTTTTTTTCTTTGTTTATACACACAAATTTCCAAAAGAGATGGACAGAGGCAATACCTTGTCCTTAGTCATAGATAAACTGGAATTGCCAGCGGTCCAGCGGTGAATGCCTATTGAAGACAACCTTTTTATTGCAGCCAAGAAAACAGCAAAGAATGAAACCAATAACTTTCTATTCTTCCAGATTTCGATGGCGACGACATGATTGGTGTCTCAGACTTACGAGAAGTTATCGAGAGGCTGTGTGGTCCGGAGCTCAAATTAGGTGACTCAGAGATCCAACTGTTAGTCCAGAATGTTCTAGAAGAAGCCGACTTAGATGATGATGGAGCACTGTCTTTTGCAGAGTTTGAACACATTATTGATAAGAGCTCTGATTTCTGCCAGTAAGTATTTTTTTTGGTTGGTTGAATATTTCAGCGGCTGAAAAAGGTAGAAGTGGTGAAGAGCAGGGGTGGCCGAGTGGTAACGGCCCTGACTTACGAGTTGTAGGTCGCGAGTTCAAACCCAGCCAGGCGCATTACTTTGTATATAATTTATTTCATCACCACTGCTCTCTAAACGGTGAAGGAAAACATCGTGAGGACACCGGCATGTCTATGAACCAAAAATTCTTCTCTCTAAAGACCTTAAATAAACCAATGACTGCTTTATAAGTCCATGTGTTGTATCAAATTGACTAGGTATTTTTCTTTTCAGCGCCTTTAGAATAAGACTGTGAAGTAAGGACCTGTAAAATACTCAAGATTCTGCCAAACTACATACTCGTACATTCTCAAATTATTAATAATACTTGTGTTTGTCTCAAATAATCTTAATATTCTGTTTCTGAAGCTATAATGTAGACTTGGGTCTACATACTGTCCACAAACGCGTAGCTTCATAGACTCCTGCTGCATCGTGTCGTTGCCTCTTCATCGACAGAATTTCTTAGTTTTGTATATTAGTTGTGAGCAGGCATACACCAAGCTAATAATAATGAATACGCGTCTGTGAAGCTACGCTGCTAGCTATGGGCTGTAGGCATTAGAGTAACTTTATTATGTATACCTTTCTCTGTTCTTAGCTACATCCGGCCAATCCTTTTGGCCTGTTGTAGCTAAAGACGAAAAAAACGGAAGAAAAGAAGGGAAGTCTTCTTTTTTTCCATTTTGCCCTGCAGTGGGTCACAATCATCATGGTCATAAACAGATTTTTGCTGATGTAAGTCAATTAGATATGTATTTTCCTTTAATAAAAAGAGCGCAACCGCACACTGGGCCACTCGCGGCGGCCATTAAACGTGATCACTAGAGACTAATAGACGCAGTCACTAATCAAAGCCACTACTGGTTAAGTGATGGCAACCAGTGGTCTCGACTACCTTTGGCTGAATTCCGTTCATTTATGCAAATCCACCAGCATCTCGACGAGCGTTTGGTACGGTGCATACAGCATTAATGACGTTGGTAGGTCGTTGGCACTGGACGGGTAGAACCCGGGGACTGTCTAAGAATGCACAGAAAGCGAGAGCGACAAAACGCAGCTATTAGAAAAGAACTCGAAAGATTCCCGCTACTTGTGGTTTTTGCACGATTTGCCCCGATGCTGTACAAAACTATGATAAAGGTTGTCCACATGTACATCTTATGGCGTCCACTAATGGCTCGGTGTGCGAGCTCTCTTATAGCAGCTGTTTGTGTTCACTAGTATTTGAATGAGGTAGTCCCAGCCACTTACATAAGTATATAATAGTACATTATGATATAAATGTGTATGATAGTGATTACCGTCGAGGCGGTATTAAGACCCGAGCCATGGCGAGGGTCTTAAGAGAGCCAAGAACGGTAATCATTAATTAGTCACGTGTATCATACGACGTTTTTCAATACACTTGTGAAGAAAATAACTGTAAAACTAGTAAACTTTTGTGGCGGTAAAAATCTGTTTTCATATGCGCCCATTTTTTTTTTTATTTACCTTTCAATACATACACTCACTGAAATGAATAAACGAGGGTTGACCAGCGACTCGTGGGGGACGACCTGCTCCCATCCTGATACGATAATGTATTAAAATTATGGCGGGGGAGAGGTTGAACAATAAGGTTTTAACTACACTATAGCACTAGTGCGTAATAGTAATCAAAATGTCACAGTTTGGTAACAAGCGCCATTATGTGCCTAAGTGCAGTGCAATAAGAGTCACTTTCTGAGCAAGTGTATTGAAAAAATCCTTTTTCTATGTAGTTAATTAATATTATAATGTTATTATATAAAGCATTTATTAAGTCTTCCTTATTAATGAATTTATTCATTGTATTATGAATCTTTCATTTGCAATCGAAATGTTTTCTTCTAAGTAATTATTTTGATGTTTTGTGATGTTCTTAATTTTTATTAGAACCATTTTGTATAAATGAAATGCCAAATATTTTAAGTATTAAAATTTTATTTCTTTCGAATTTATTTGTTTTTTATTTTGTGTGTTTGTTTATGTGAATAGAACTTCTAACTAGACGTATTTATTTAGATGGTACGGTTGGCGCAGTGGTTGAGCGATTGCCTGCTACAGAGTCGCGGATTCAATTTATGACTGGCCTGTTGGTGTAGTGGTTAGTGACCCTGACTGCTATACCGGAGGTCGTGGGTTCGATTCCCACCCAGGACAAATGTTTGTGTGATGAGCATAATCATTTGTTCTGTGTCTGGGTGTAATTTATCTATAAAATGTATGTATTTAGAAATATATAAGTATGTTTATCAGTTGTCTAGTACTCATAACACAAGCTCTGCTTAACTTGGGACTAGACGGCGTTGTGTGATAGTTGTGGAATATTATTATTCCCGCGTGGAAAAAATATTTGTATGTCCTACAGATATAGTTTTTCCGTGTGTGTCTCTTGTATGTGTATGAGAGTTTACAAGTTCGTGAACGCACCCACGATGTAGAAGTAACTGCTAAGTGATAGTATCGAACCTAATAATATAATGTACTAGATACTCTGAACCCTGTCTAGTGATTGCAAAGCATAACTGTTGAGCATGTTCTGGGTTCGTTTCTGGGATAGGTCAAAATGTTTTAGTAAAAGAATTTGGCTTATCTCTGTCGATGATTGCTGGTGGAGAGAATTATTTTTAAGTAACCCTGACATTGATAGGTGGACCGAAGACCTTTTTTTTTTTTTTTGTGGTGGAATAAAATCATGCATTGACATCCCCCGCTCTTGGGCGGAGCGGGAGATAGTGTCAGACTCTTACTGACTAAAAGACCCTCCCCGTTCCTTCTAGCCTTCATACCGGGGCTCGAGCGCCCTTTCGGATAACCCTGGCCCCAGTAGGCTTCGACCCGGCTGGGTCCCTGCTGTTGCTGACAACTCCTTGAGGCGCGCGGGAACAGTGCGCGCCGTCGACGACTTGGGCTTGGTCCGGACAGTTACCGGACGGCCGGACAGCGAGCTACCCATTGCTCACTGTCCGCAAGCCCGCGCCTACGGTGGCCGGACATCGGGATCAGAATCCCGGCGGCGGCGGCGGCGATAACGCCGTTGCCTGATGCGTTCGGCCTCCTCCTTTGCGAGCATTACTGCTTCGCAGAAGTCGGCGACCGCCTGCCACTCCTCCTCGCTCCGGACCATGGCCTCAACCAAGGCCCGGCGCGAGAGGTCTCCGCCGCCGATCGCCCCCACGAGGGCACGGCGATGCTCCGCCCAAGCAGGGCATACTTCGACTGTGTGCTCCACCGTGTCCTCCGGGCATTCCGCACAGTGGCGACACCCGGGCGTCACTTCCGCACGAATCCGGTGCAGGAAACTCCCGAACGAACCATGTCCGGTAAGGACCTGCGTCATGCGGAAGGTAAGGACGCCGTGAGGTCTTTCCAGCCACGCCTCAAAGAGGGGACTTACCGCCACGATTGTGGCGTGCCCAGGACCGATGACCTGGTCAGGGTCGAAGGAATCCGATAGATGCGTGACGCACAGGACCAGTCGTTGTGGCGACTCTTGGGGGAAGGCCTATGTCCACGTGGTCGTCTTTCGGCTGATATGGTGATGATATTGCGCAAAAGCTCACTTACCTTATTGTATGCGTTATGTTTGTATGGTTGGTGGACACTGGCTTGGCCACCATCAGATTTTATTAACTCTACAAAACCCTGAAGAGCTAATGATCCCTAGGTACAATACAGTGACCCTTTGTGGTATTGCGCACAGAGTACTTTGTAACATACTGGTATTGCGTTGCTTCACCTTTTAAGCTTTTATAATATGTATGCTACATTCAAATGAAACTTATAAATATATTTTTTTCACGTTATTAAGAAATTGTTTGCAGCACAGTACTGCATTTTTTTCATGCTTTGAAACCAATATTAGAAGAAATGAGTGAAAGTCCTAATCAGTTTTGTTTTTATTCACCTGCATTCCTATTTGTCCCACTAGACTGTAACTATTCCCCACGTTTTTGGTTATTACTCTGCTGCTAGCTCTTGCCTATATGCCTATTGGTTTTAATTTATAACCTATAGCCTTCCTCGATAGATGGGTTACCTGACATTAAAAGATTTTTTCAATTCGAACCAGTAGCTCCAGAGATTAGAAATAAAGATTTAGATTAACCTTTTAATTGTAACAATTAGAGACACAATAAAAATAATGAAAGCTGGGGTTTAACCTTTCGTATGCCATAATTAGAGACAAAAGAAATTAAAAAGTTATTGTGTCCCACGCGGATCCGCGTTCCGGTCATACAACGGGTTAATGAATTAAATTCCATAAAAAGAAATTATTACTAAAGTTTGACTGAATGTATTAGGTACCATTTACATGATAACCCTATCTCTACCTACAGAATGTAACAATCATAACAAAACTGATAAGAACAGAGTCAAGTGTAACTGTGTTGATGGAATTTAATGAATTTTGACAGCATGGCTGTGGAAATGGAATAATATGGCTTACACCATATTTACAAAAGTTTGTGAGAATGGATATTTTTAACTTTTTCACACAATACTACTGAACAGATTTAGATGAAACTTTACAGTTGTTAGTTTATTATCATCAAAAAAATATGAGCAGCCACTACCTATTAAATATTTAACAAGAAATAACTGCAAGCATTTTTGAAATTAAAGAATTTTAAATGGAATATAAAAAATATTTATTAAACTTATTAAAAAACATTTTATGACTTCGCTTACTCTACTTTAGTAAACAATCAGTTCTGTAGGTAGCCAGGCAGCTTCATCCTCATGAATATCCAAGTTGTGAAAAAAGATACAAGAATACAAAGAAAAGCTACTGAGATTAGCAAGATTCTGTTCAATTTAGGGGTTGTAGGGTTGTGTGTGCGGTCGAGGATGATGAAGCCAAGACCACCAAGGGAGAACAGGAAGCTGGACGCCAATCCTTCCATAATGTACTGTCCATTTACTCGATTTGGCATGAATGCGACCGGCCGACTGTGTCCATGCTCATCGGTCGTTGAACCCACGCTCGGCGGCTCCACAATCACGTCGTATATAATACCTATAATCAAAATCATGTATTAGATCAAATCGGAGAAGATTCTAATAAGAAATTAACTCGTAATCATACAAAACAGTGTTCTAACCTCCAGTCACTAAAAAGTATGAAAGTAGCACCAAAGAGAACGTTGTCATGGCAGACGGAGCCTGGAGCCATGTCGGCTTTTTAATCTTTATGTTAGGAATTTCAAGAACCGTGAAAGGTAATGCAAATAAAGCTTCCATTTTCCGAATTTAATAAAACAAGAACCGACAAATTGCTAAATGCCTGTTGACGTCGATGACAGATATATTCTGTGCAGTAGTGATGTGTGTAACTAATCGCCAAGGAACATGCATTTTGTAGTTGATAATTGATAACAATAATCATTTAAAAAATCATTGTGGACTCGTTAAATATGTGTAGTTTTTACTATTTTAATAGTACATAACTACCCAATCCAGTAAATGATGACTATAGAATCTATAGTCATCATTGTATATCTATAGTATAGATACATTTTTAACCGTAACATCATTTTGTTAAATGTAACTCATAATATTTATTATTTTTGTTACAGTATTTAGTCGATGATCTTGCATTTATCATAGTTCAGTTTTTGGACAACACTAGCACAGATGTTCAAACATTCCGTTTTGCTGGTTTTCTATACGTATAAAAAAATGGTTCTGAAAGTTTAAATAATTAGATAATAACAACTAATATTATTTTTAAGGTGTTATAAAATAATATGAAAGTTGTATTGATTTCGTCAAAATATTTTTTGAAAAAAACCAAAATAAAAAAGTGAATAGAAACAAAATACAAATTTGCACTGCTTGTAACGAGACGTATCCATAAATATTTTAGTTACGCCAATAAAAACGAAGTTGAAGCATTAAATGTTTAACTCCTATTGGAGCTTAAATTAGAATCGATTTTAGTTCATATATTCAACCAATAGGACTTCTCGAATAAACGAACGACTGCAGCGACAACGAGAACAAAAATTTTTGGCAATTGTCAAATTACACGATTCGATTTTAGTAAAATTGAGCAAAAGTTCGTCCCCTTATTTTTATCCGTTTAGCGACGGCAGCTAATTTTTTAATATTATTTGACCCCTCAAAATGTGTTAATTGTGCTTGTGTTATGTGTGTTCAGTAATAATATTCGATTTTCATTGTTGAGTTTGAAGGCGTCGCGAATATGTGTTAATTTTACGCACAAAATGATATGGACTGTGGATATTTCACTGATATTACGATGAAGGGTGGTTTATGTGTAATCTACACGTCTTTGCTGACAATTTCAGTGTTATCCAGGTATAGAAAACTCATTTTTATAGTTGTACTAACATGATATTAAACGTACAGCTGATTCTGATAAATATGGTATTCCACAGTTGTGCTCTCTTCATTTTGGTGGTTTCGGAAGCTCTCCAAGGCGAGGGCGGTGTGGATACGAATGTCGACTTGTCGGGACTACATAATGTCAGTCAGAAAGTGGAGGTTGGTGAGCAGAATGTGCCAGGGCCTCCAGAGCCCCCTGAGGCGAAGCTGGCTGAAGACCAGAAGACGGACGAGGAGCAAGAGGTGATATTTGCGGAGACATTGTCACTGAACTCTGTGACAACGGAGGGGTGAGTGAAACTTTACATTTCAATAGCAATATAGTGAAAGTGAGTGGTTCTGTTCAATGCTTCCACTGGCCTTCAGTTTTTTTACTCATTACATTTGTTATTGTTGATTTATTCGGAAACAAGTTTTTTTCATGGAGTATTTACTCAATGACCATTGTCTAAAGAGTTACCAAGGTGTTTTATTTTTAAGTTTGTTTTTGGAAGACCTAGGGAACAGTATTGGCAAAAAATAAAAACTAATTTATCATGAGAAAGTGTTACAGTTGATCAGAATGTGTTCAACCAACTGATACTTACAATAAGACAATGTGCAAGCTACTTAAAATATTTCATCACTTACACAATCTTTAATCTCAAACATATCATGAATTCTCATGTTAATCATTAAAGTCAATTATCAAGACATTAACATTTAGATTAAAACTTAAAATATTATTCTTATTCAATGTAACTTTCATTCATAAATATTCATTTGAAATAAAAAAAAATCTACTTTAAGTTAAGGTGCACAATAAAGTATTTAATAACAATAATAATAGACAGAGAGAGACATATTCTTCTTCCAGCCCTTATCCCATGTTACTTGGGGTTAGCGCCCTGTCACCCATCACACTATCACTAACTCCCTTTTCTATCATATCACTCCTCACATAATCCATCCATCTTGAATGACTAAAATTCATATAAAAACTAGTGCATAATTTTTATTCAGTTGATATGCTTCATAAACTCTTAATATGCAGTCAGTACTATTATTCAATCAAAAAGGAAATAGACCATTCAATTTTTATGCATAAGACTCAGTAATGTTTATGTAATGTCTATTCATCCATTAACTGATCTAAATTTCGAAATTGGTTACTATCTACTGCAAGCAGATTTACCTAAGTAAAAGTCAAAAATTATCACAAGGGAACATGTTCTTGGGATAAAAAGTATTCTATGTGCGATTCCAGGTCATAGACTATCCCTGTGCCAAAATTTGTCCAAATCCTTTCAGCCATTTCATTGTGTATGACTACCAAACATACACACACTCACATGCAAACTTGCACCTCTGTTACAATTAGTGTGATTTAACTATCAAGTCAATAGTTTATAAATATTGAGTGAGTTGGATGGTAATGGCTATGGCAACAGCAATGTAGGTAATCAATTAGCTTAGATGTGGGTGTGTCCCCATTTCCTTAACAGAGTTACAGTATTGTTTTAACTACAATGAAATACCTCTACTCAATTTCATATTCAGTTACCTAATTCATAAAAAGTGTAATGCTAGAACTACACTGCTCACACGTGTGCCACATACGCCGATCTGGGCGAGTCGGTCTCCATACATTTAAATGGGAACTGGACTTGTAGAGATACACTTGATCCACGCCACGCGTTGTCGTACGTACAAATCAAGCGTGTTAAATGTATGCGTTCTTATGTAGTTCTAGCATAAGGTTTTTTTGTATGTAGAGTTTAACACATTACAAAATCGGTAGAACCGCTTTTGGGCGGAGCGGGACAAGACTTAAAAAAAAAAAAAATACAATAATGATCATGTTTATTGGGAAATACCCCAATAATTTCTTTTTTGGAAACACTTATAATCCACTGTATTATCGAATGTGGATGATAACTTCCTGATAACATCAACACAGTACCTATCAGCTGTTATCATTTCGGCTTATTGGAACTAATCTTTGTTGTCAATCTATTTCTTATCAGTGGCAGCAACCACGTGTTGTTTCACGTATCGCAAACACGCCTACTTGACACGCGATTTCTTGTTTTACTACTTTGTTCTTTAAAATACTGTCATAATAGAAAAAAAAATCGGTCAAGTACGAGACGAAATCGCGCACAAAGTGTTCCGTACCTTTATCTATGTGTCAGTTAGACACTATATTATTTAAATGATTTACAAAGTTTTCAAAACTTTTTTTAAAATTAAATTACCGTAAATGAAAATAAAGCACTATCATAATAGAAAACCGGCCAAGTGCGAGTCGGACTCGTGCTCGAAAAGTTCCGACTACCGTACCATACGACGTTAACACCATAAATATTATAGGTAACTTATATTAATATCGAGCAAAAATCGGCAAAAAAAAAACATGTTTGTAGTATGGGAGCCTCACTTAAATATTTATTTTATTCTGTTTTTGGCATCAGAAGTAGGTACATCATCTGTGAAAATTTCAACTGTCCAGCTATTACAGTTCATGAGATACAGCCTGATGAAAGACAGACAGACTCCACGTCTTAGTAATTGGGTCCTAGTAACTGTTACTACCCTTTGGGTACGGAACCTGGAAAACTCAACTCATCATCATCATTTCAGCCGAAAGACGTCTACCGTTGGACATAGGCCTCCCCCAAGTGTCGCCATAATGACCGGTGCTGTGCGGCTCGCATCCATCGGATTTCCGCGACCCTCACCAGGTCATAGTACACCTTGTGGTAAATTCAACTGGTTCACCTTTAAAGCGAACTCTGTTCGACGTGTCTTTAGAGGTCAAAGTCGCACCTAAACTTCAAAAAATGTGACCAACACAGAAACTAGAGACATTCAAAAAGATGCGTAAATCCAAAAAGAGAAAGGTTCATGTCTTCTTGCCATAAGTAGAGCATAAAAAACGTGTGACAGTTATTGTCACCTACCAAAACCGCTTCCAAAGCGGTTTTTCTGCACGAACCGCTGACTTCATGACATAAATATCATTAATTTGCAACTCAAAAACCGGCCAAGTACGAGTGAGACTCGCGCACGAAGGATTCCATACAGCCCGTAGCAAAAAACGAGCAAAAAAAAAAATCTCGTTTGTTTTATAGGAGCCCCCTTAAATATTTATTTTTTAGTATTTGTTGTAGGTACAACAACAACTGTGAAAATTTTAACTGGCTAAATAACAGGGTTCATGAGACAGAACCTAGTGATAGATGGACAGATAGACAGACGGACGCACAGCGCGGCTGCGGAGTCATAATAATAGGGTTCCGTTTTACCCTTTTGGTTACGGAACCTTATAAATCGGGAAAATAATACAAATCCCATTGACCATTGTCTGTTCAAGTCGAGACATCTGCCCTTCGCAACTTCGTATTCATAGACAGATACCAGCGCAGCCCTATTTACACACACGTATTGTTGTCTTGTTACTGAATTGCGAATACAAGACAAAATGAGTTTTTTCGCCCTTCTGAATATCTGCATTTTGCTCTACAGAAGGCAAAGTTCATTCAATGACCCTATAGTTTTTTCCCTCGGTTTCACTACCGTGATCTATCTCACGAGAATTGCAGTGCGTCGCAGATGTTTGCGCAGGCTCGTACTGACGGGTTTCACGCGATTGTTCGCAAGAAAAGTGCATCACTGCTCAGGAGAGTGAGAGATAGTCGCAACAGCATCCTAAGAACTGTTGTGTTTGTATATCTTAAGCAATGGGTAAATGGTACTATATCACAACAAATCTAAGAAGTGCTGTTTGATGTTTCAAGCTTTTTTTTATAAAAATTGCTTTGTTTAGGCGTAACTCACACTATTTCTTTTACGTAAAACCATTGAATTTTATCACAACATTAACACATTATAATACAATTTTTAATCAACAAATTAAAATGTGCTCGTGTAGAATTTTCAAACAGTACTTCTTAGATTTGCCGGGCTTTAACACTAGATAACAAGTTATTTAGTTACTAACACTGTAGGTCTTTTTGTGTCCGAAATAAATTCAATTTTATTCTATAAACACCCTGTCGCACTCAGCTATTTCTACCACTAAGTGAGTTTTCGTAATCAGGTCAATAAAACCATAGATTATCTACTCTGATAACACAAACTGTTGACATACAAACGCCAGTGACGTTGGAATAGGAAGGCGTGGACCGGAACCCGCATAATTTTAGACGAAATTGTGATCATTGGGCGTTGACCTTGCACAGACTGTTTGTCGCAGAACACTTATCGGGGTCGAGACGTCGCGTGTGACATAAACCGTTAAACTGATTTATTTTTTGTCGTAATATGAGTGGACTGTTAAGAGGGCTACAGGAGCTACTCGCGAGTTTGATAATGCATATTGCATATAGCATAATCAGCCTTTTAATGTTCCCACTGCTAGGACTCAGGCCTTCTCTCTAGAAGAGAGAATGAGCCGTAATCCACCACGCGGGCCCAGTGCGGGTTCGTGAATATCTCATGTCTTCGAATAAGACAGTAATCCGCAAAAGTGTAATATGATCCTACTGCAGTAAAAAGAATCAGTAACAAATACATGTTATTCACAGAATAAATTCCAGATAGATAGTGTGTTCAAAACAATACAGGTAATTTAATACAATAGAAATAAATCACGAAGATGCCTCTAAAAATTACTTTTCTTGAACCGGCAATTATTCTGATTGTTTGTCAGATTATTCTACAAGCAACGTTTTACCGTTAAATAATGTTTTAATTTTATAATCAAATCTATAGACTTTTAGTAAATCGCTCCATAATTAGTCGTAATTGCTCCATATTTTGCGAGCATTGTGTCTTTGCGCATGTCTTTCTTTTGTATGCTATCCGAGAATGACCGCGCTTTAAATTTTGTAGTCCTCTTAAGAAAAAAATGAAAAAGATAATAGTTCAAATTGGGTTAGCGGAATAAAGACAGGATTTTTTCTGATGTTTCTGTAGATGCTAGCGAAGGTGAGGTGCCAATTTCCTATGCTGTCGGACAGCTGCCAATCAAAACATATCCTTGACTCAGAATTCCGATCGTGTTTATCTTTTCACGTAGTAAAATAGTAGGATTGTGTATCATCTGACGAAATTATGATGGTAACAGTAAGTCGATAATCTAATTCTGTGCTAACAGTAAATCATAGCATTTTGTCTGTCATAAATCGGATCGAATCGTTTATCATCATTTCAGCCGAAAGACGTCCACTGATAGCACAAGTGCCACAAGTGTCGCCACAACGAACGGTCCTGTGCGCCTTGTATCCATCGCGTACCACAATTCTCACCAGGTCATCGATCCACCTTGAGGGAGCCCTTTCGGCGCGCGGTCGCCACTTGAGAACTTTTCGGCCCCATCGGCCATCTGTTCTACGAGCTATGTGAATCATTTATATGACCGCAAATATCTTTGTGGTCATTTATGTGCTATCTGCAAATGGTATAGAAATAACAGTCGTATTGACAGAGTTTTAGTCACAGCGAAGACTAGCCTTCGACACGGGACAGTGCACAAGTGTGTACGTAAACCCGGGAGCCCTCTCTGTACCCTTAGGGTCAGCGGAGACAGAGAAGCGCAACGGAGAAGATTTTTTTAAGGCACTCGAAAATCAATTTTAAAATTATTAAAATAAAGTGCATATATGCTTGAACCTGACAAAAAAAGCTCGCGCGACCTCGAAGATACGCGGGCAGCACACGCGCGGTTCTTCCCGCAGAGTGCGTGTCCGCACAATGTTGTCACTGACGTGATCTTTTTGTCTTACTAGCTTCTGCCAGCGGCTTCGCCCGCGGGAAAGCAGGTTTCTCCTAACAAACTTTGAACCCCTATTTCATCCCCTTTGGAGGTTCCAATTTGGAAAATCTTCTCTTAGTGCTTACCTATGTTATAAAAGGAAGCCATGTGCAAAATTTCGCACTCCTAGTCCCCATAGTTTCGGCTGTGCGTTTATATGTCAGTCAGTAAGTTTCGAGTTTTATTTCTATGTCTATACGTTTGAATGTCCATTGGTAAACTTTTAAATCCTTTGCCATGCCATCCCGCTCTGCGTAGGCCTTTAACGTCCATTTCGAGGCACTAGAAGGTCGGCGGAGACCTCTCGCACCGGGCCTTGGTCGAGGCCATGGTCCGGAGCGAGGAGGAGTGGCAGGCGGTCGCCGACTACTGCGAAGCAGTAATGCTCGCTAAGGAGGAGGCCGACCGCATCAGGCAACGGCGCTCTCGCCGCCGCCGGGATTCCGATCCCGATTTCCAGCCACCGTAGGCGCGGGCTTGCGGACAGTGAGCAATAGGTAGCTCGTTGTCCGGACCAAGCCCAAGTCGTCGACGGCGCGCGCTGTTCCCGCGCGCCTCAAGGAGTTGTCAGCAACAGCAGGGGCCCAGCCGGGTCGAAGCCTACTGGGGCCAGGGTTATCCGAAAGGGCGCTCGAGCCCCGGTATGAAGGCTTGAAGGAACGGGATGGGTTTTTTAGTCAGTAAGAGTCTGACACTATCTCCCGCTCCGCCTAAGAGCGGGGGTTGTCATAAGATGATTTTTCACATCGAAAAAAAAAAAAAGGCACTGGAAGGTGTAATACGTCCGTACAGGAAAAATCATCAATATCTAATTCAAAACAAGTCGGAACCAATACTGATTAGTTTCAGCTGAAGCGTAAAATACTCAATCAACGACCTAACATGTATCAACGTTACTTCTAACGCGTCGTTTTATGACATTCTTTTTTTAGGTGTTGGACTGGACACTGAAAAAGTGTATCCGGTCTTTGAAGATTAGGCCGTAAAAGAACACTTTTTGAAATAAAATAAAGCTTCTGTGTTAACAGATTACTTCCCTTTTCATTCGACTTCCTTGAAGATCGAATTCCTATTATAGAAAAGCTTACTACTACGTATCTATTTCGAGAAGTCGATGCACGATGAAAGAATCATTCTTTTAGTTGCATTTTGTTCGTCAAATCACTTGTCGGCCGAGAAAGCGCTGTTTTTATTGCAATATTCACTGAAAGCGAACGCGAAAATATTTTCTGCATTTTGCAAGTCATTGTCAGGTTGTGTGTAGATTAAAGTATGATTGGTGGCCATAGCATGTATTTATTTCATTATCATCAGCATTCTTTTTAATGTTCTCACTGCTGGGACTCAGGCCTCCTCGAGAGGGAATGGGCTGTAATCCATCACGCGGGCCCAGTGCGAATTGGTGATTGTCACATGTCTTCTTGTCTGATTCGAAGACATGTATTTATTTGCCGAATTATAATTATAAAAATCATCAGTACAATCCAGTTTTAAGTAGTTCTATACAAAAAGTAAGACGAATCTTCTAAAAAAAAAAATGGAGATTTGGTTTTCAGCCTTCCTAGAGATCTAACATGAATTTACAAAATTACTATTGTGTGTTATTCTATAGACTGCTACAATAGTAATTTTGTAAATTCATGCTCCAATAATATGTACAATTTAGCTTCAATTTTCAGTCCATCACGTACGACATATATTATTTGTCTATCATATTATTATGTTCAGAGCGTGACTGACAGCGTCTGATGGCGCGATAACTGATAGACTGATAGGCATATTCCACTCTGTTTATAGCTACTGTAGATAGAAGCTAAAGTTCATTGATGGGTTTCGTGAAATAAATTGAGAGAACGAAGCAATCAAAGTCATAAAGACGCTACTCACGTAACGCATGATGTAAATTAGTTTCATTGATTGAATTGAAACATCCAATATGACTATATTTTTTATGTTGTGGCTACAATATCGCGCGAATATTCGTGTCGCGTTATCACGATAAAAATATCGTATTTGGCTAAACCTAAGCGATGTTGTGGTCTACGTTAGCAGTCTACTGCATTTCTATGCGGCTGTGTAAGACTCGACAAGCGATTCTTTCTTTGCGATTCGAAAAACTACTAGCGTATATTCGCCGAATTCAGATAATGTCGCTACAGCATAAGAGTTTACGGGGATTTCCTTAAACGGAACCCCTCTATGATAAGAAATCTCTTAACCAATCAGAATGCCAAACACGGTACACGTTTCGATCACAGCAACGGGGCTGACGTCGAGCCCAAAGGTTGGATTTGAATCCCCTTTGTATCTTCCCTTTCATGTTAATTTTGTAACATTTGTCGAACGATCTGATGGAACCTCGTCAAAGATCCCACCGGCAAGATATTTAGAAATAACGGTGGAAAGGGATGTGGTAGTCCCGTCTAAACAATCTGTGTTATAATAGTTGTCACTAAAGACGAAGGCACGTGACTGGTCTAAAATAAAAACGACTCTTACTCAGCACACATATGTATTTCAGCACAAACCTTGGTAACTAATAAGACCTCTTCAGCTAGAACCACACTGCGCACACGTGTGCAATACACGCCGATCTGGGCGCGTCTGTCCCCATACATTTTATATGGAAATTAGACTTTTAGAGCTACACTTGATCCACGTCACGAAACGTCGTTCTACGTACAAATAGACTTGTTAAACGTGTGCATCGGTCTATTGTAGTCCAAGCATTATTAAGCTCCTGTACCTCTAGCCAAGTTGCTAATTTGCAATAGTTAACGCTTGTAGAAAGCTTCAAATGTACGGGAATGACACGTGGTCAGAACAAAAGAATTGGCGGCAAGGTCAACTCGAAGCGTTCGACACAAGCGAAACGGTTGTAACTTGGCTAGGGGGGCTGACTTGTATTTTTCAGAGCATATCGTGTTATGAATACATTTTATATGGAAACTAGACTTGTAGAGCTACACTTGATCCACGCCACGCGACGTCGTCTACGTACAAATCAGGCGTGTTACTCGTGTGTGTCGGTCTAATGTATTTCTAGCTTTATTAGTCTCCTGCCTTGCCTGTATCTTTCAGAGCATATCGCCTGATGATCTTGCAAGGCCGCTCCTCTCTTGATGTAAGATAACTTGTGATAGCGATCAGTTACTCCATTCATGATGTTTCCGATAATGATACGGAACACGATGTAGTAACCTTGTTCTTTGTTGCGATAACGATATGTTCTACTGTTAAAACTATTGTTAGGTACCTTGTAGTTTTTTTTTTAGTTAGGTAATCATCCAGACATATCACGCTCTTGGGCGGAGCGGGATGGCGTGTCAGACTTTTACTGACTAAAACCCACTCCTATGTACCTTCGTTGCCATGCATTCCTGGTTCGCGTTTTCCTTTCAGAAGTAAACCCATGGCCTCAGTTGGCTTCGACCCTACTGAGCCCCTACGGTTTGCTGACATCTTCTTGAGGCGGGCGTGGAACACTACGCGCTGTCAACGACTTGGGCTCGGTCCGGACGGTTAGCGGACGGTCGGACTGTGAGCTACATTACATTACTCGCCGTCCGCCTGCGGTGGCCGGAAGTCGGTAGTGGCGCGTTCCGAGGGCCGTGAAAACACATGGCACCTCGAGTCCCAACTGCTGGATCTCCTTCACGACAGTCGCAACCCCGCGTGTTGCTAGTTCAACTGCCTCTCTCCCTGCGCCAGGACCAGCGTGTCTGCGTAACAGACCACGCTGACCCTGATTACTTTGTAGTTATTATGTCTTGTTAAAATTGGTTGGCTTTTAAGTAAGTATAACCATATTTGTATATACTAATGTTCCCAATGCTGGGAGTCAGGCATGCTCTCTAGGAGAGGGTTGATTATCTCCCTAGCCTTTTCAGAACTAGCTTGTGGTCGGCTTCCAGCCTAACCAGATGCAGCTGCATATCCGTGTTTTACATGGAGCGGCTGCCTACCAGACCTAGGCAATACTATACCCCAGTTAGGCTGATGGTTAGACATTCTGGCGTTTTTTTTTCTACTTCAATCATCTACATTCATACTAATACTTACTTCAGTTCCTTCGCATCACATACCTATAAGATGACAAATATTTTATTTTGAACTACCTTTTTCGTACCTACTTCGCTGTGCGTCAAACATTTTTGGCTTAAAAACAATATTAATCACAAGGAAATAGCTTAAATAGCTACTGACATAGTCACTTGGAATTGTGTAGCTTTCTGCTGGGGAAAAAATGACAAAATCGGTTCAGTAGTTCCAAAGATTACTTACTTTTTTTTATCTGATATACTCGTAAACAGCTTGACTACGATCCCACCTGATGGTAAGCAGTGATGCAATCGTTGATGATGAGGCGCACTAGTTTATTAAGAGCCTATTCACTAGCCTTGAAGACACCCAAATTATAATCGGACGGGAAGACCGCAGCAGGCACAATAAACTCACAAACGTTACATCTTTATATTATTAAAAGGAGATGAAATTTATTGAATCTTAAAGAGATAGCATTACGGTTTTTTGTGAAATAGAAAATAGGTAACTAGTTATATACAATTCAGTTTTTGTTTATGAGTTTTCTTACACATAAATATTTCAAGAGTTATTTTACAACGTCACAAAATAATATATAACATTAAAGTCAGTTTTATACTGCATGTCATGGCACTTAACCTCTCTTTGAAATACATTCCCATCTTTCAACCTTAGAACCTCTTTTTCTCTTGAAAATATTTTACTAGACATAAAATAAGCATAAAGTATAATCAGCCTTTTAATGTTCCCACAGCTGGGACTCAGGCCTCCTCTATAGGAGAGGAAATGGGCCGTAATCCACCACGCGGGCCCAGTGCGGGTTGGTGAATGTCATTTATGTCTTCGAAGTTTTGGTTCTAGGACATGCCGGTTTCCTCACAATGTTTTCCTTCACCGTCTTGAGAGCAGTGGTGATGAAATAAATTACACAATGTAATGCGCCTGGCTGGGTTTGATCTCGCGACCTACAACTCGTAAGTGGGAGCCGTTGCCACTCATGCACCATGTAATAAATTAAGCTGCTTGTAGTTCATTGACATCTTTAAAATATTAGTTGTTTTTTTTTCTATTGATATAAACGAATGCTTGACTGCGATCCCACACAGAGGCGGTGAGGCACACTAGTTTATTAAGAGCCTATTCACTCTAGCCTTAAAGACACCTAAATTATAATCGGACGGGAAGACCGCATCAGGCAAATTCAATTCGTTCCAATCTTTCGGTATACGCGGTATAAAAACAAGGAGGTGAAACGCTTAGCCCGGACCGTGGAAGTATCAACAACGTAAGTCTGATGAGAAAAATCTAGTATGAATAATCTAAAGACATAAGTACAAACTGTAAGAAAAACTGAACTTTACTTAGGTACTTATGTAACGTCTTTAATGATAATTTTGCGAACTGCTAAAATTTTCCGCTAGACTATTATTTTTCATGATAACGTTTTTATACAGTGATTTCAAGAAATTATGTGTTTTGTTTCCCACACACGTTTTTTATTAAAAATATCATCTGCTCTTCAGAATATTTCTAAAAATACTGCGAGCACCTAGACACTTTTATCGAATTTACACATTTTCAACGTCTCTGTTCATCTTTATCCATTGTCACTTTTTTAGGGTTCCGTAGCCAAATGGCAAAAAACGGAACCCTTATAGATTCGTCATGTCTGTCTGTCTGTCGGTCCGTATGTCACAGCCACTTTTTTCCGAAACTATAAGAGCTATACTGATGAAACTTAGTGAGTAGATGTATTCTGTAAACCGCATTATGATTTTCACACTAAAATAGAAAAAAAAACAATACATTTTGGGGGTCCCCATACATAGAACTGAAACTCAAAAATTTTTTTTCATCAAACCCATACTTGTGTCGTTGTATCTATGGATAGGTCTTCATAAACGATATTGAGGTTTCTAATATCATTTTTTTTCTAAACTGAAGAGTTTGCGCGAGAGATACTTCCAAAGTGGTAATATGTGTGTGTGTGGCCCCTTGTAACTTCTAAAATAAGAGCATGATAAAACTAAAAAAATAATATGGTGTACATTACCATGCAAACTGCCAACGAAAATTGGTTTGATCTAGTAAGTAGTCTTTTTTTAATAATCTAAAAAAAAAATAAACTATTATTAAAACATCGCATCGTTCAAAGTTACAACGTACTACAAGAACTTTTATATTATTACTTGCTGCTACGGAACCCTTCATGGGCGAGTCCGACTCGCACTTGGCCGGTTTTTTTATTTTATTAAGTCGAGAAATCATCTAATGACTTTTCCCGCTCTAGGGTGGGGTGAAAGGGAAAATTTTACTGACTAAAACTATATCTATACTCCTTAGACTTTGCCTTTTGCGTTCTTGGACCACGAGTATCCCTGTCATATTTTTCTTTTATTACAGGCTATTAACCATCATCATTCGTTTCCGCTTAATCCAGATCATTTGTCACTGTCCATCTATTTTATCTTGCTCTCTCTTTCGATCCATCCACAATTACATTCGTCATTCTCTTAGTCATTCGTCCATCTCTCTCGACATGCCCAACGCACTAATCACTTACACGCTTTGACTAATCGTTCAGCCGTCAAGATAACTGTTCTTTAACTGTCAGAGACTCACAGAAATCGAGAGTTGTGACTAAAAATAGCTGTTCAAGTGCCTTGCACTATTGAGAAACAATGATGGTTCCACTGACCTTTCGAATGTAACGAGTAATGTTTTGTTTCGACTCATGCTTTTATTCTTTATGGCATAAGTTTAAACGATTAACCTTCCGAATTTCCTTCTTTTTTTGTGAGACTTGGCTCTGATAGTGAAGTTCATTGCCACACGTGCGTAACATGCAAAGCACGTGCTATCAACATTACTATCATAATAATAATGGTTTCCCACCAACCGTGGGTTGTCCTCCGGTGGCTCCGGTGCACTTGCATAACGCGTACATGGATAAACGTCGGTTGGAACCGTATAGTTGTTTTTTTTCGGTATCGGTCCAGCCATTTCAGAGATTAGCCCGGACAAACAGACAGACAGACAAAAATTTAAAAAAATGTTATTTTGGTGTATGTACCGTTTATATATTCATATGCATGTAGTAAAAAGCAGTTATTTCAATATTACAAACAGACACTCCAATTTTATTTATATGTATAGATAGGTTCGCGCTTGACCGCTATCTTACCTAAATGGAAAGAGATGATGCGGTCTACGATGGGGCATGCTTACCTAAAAGTAACTTATTCATTGTTGACTTTTGACTTAGTAGTTCTTTCCAAAGGACCCCAGGAATTTGAGATTACCTATGCTAAAACAAAATAATAGTTTCTTATAAGAATTTCTTGTTCTTCGTTTACATAAAAGAAAAAGTCTGTGCAAAATTTCAGCGTTCTAGGTCCAAGGATTATTTTTAGGTTAAAAAAGCATCTGATGACATCCCCCGCTCTTGGGCAGAATAGGAAATAGTGTCAGACTTTTACTAACTAAAAACCCACTCCTGTTCCTTTGTTGCCTTTCGTTTCGGGGCCGAATCTTCCTTTCAAAAGCAGGTCCTTGGCTCCAGAAGTCCAAGTGTTTGGACTGGCGTTGATGAGTCAACGACTGACTCACGACTTTGCCTTTTAAATATATACAGATGCAATCAGAAATATCTGCTTTCTCTGCATATAATATCAATATTATCATTGTATCCGACCGTTAGGCCCTTGAAAATAGAATAACTGCAGATAGCCTGATAGAAAATATCACTGATTGGATACGAGAATAAACGGAAATTAAGATTTTCTCGTTTTGATAGTGAACTGCGATTATAGATCCGCTTCTTCTGATAGTTATTAAGTTATCAGCAATAGATTATGTTTATGGTTCATTTAATACTTATGCCTTTTAATTACTATGATCTGATTTAGAAAATTAATTACTACGTAAGGTTTTGGATCTGTAGTGTAATTGAAGAAATAGGAATTTAAAAAATCTCTGGGTATTCCCGATGGGCAATTGAGTAAGGATTAAAAATATTGAAAAAAAAAAAATTAGTGTTGTGGAAAGTTGGTGGAACTTATTTCAGTTCTGTCATGGATTGGACGCTATTCAAGCAATCTGAATCAGTTGTGAATCAGATTGCTTGAAATGACTTGTTTTGAACTTTTCGGGTTTTCCTACACTGTCAATTTTCTTGTGAGTAATACTTTTGAAATTGTTTCCTCGAATCTTTATTTTGAACATGACAGTCTAGAAAAAAAATTAAAAAACATTATTTTGGCACCAAAAGTGCGTCATTTTATTTTTTATAATTTTGACGTACCCGGTGCCACTCTCACAACTATAACGAATCTACGACACGACACACCTCTTAAACTAAAATGCTACAAGCCATTTAGAGTCTAGGGTGTGCCAAAAAAAAATATATATACATACCTACACTCGAAAAAACTGGCCTTCCAACTGGCACAGTCGATTAAAAACTAAATGAATGATAGCGTAAAGGTAGACAGGGAACAATAAATTAAGAAAAAGGTGCTGCATCGACTCCACGTTACACGGAAAGATGATTCCCAACTACAGTACAAAATGAGTGAGAATGAGAGAATCAAAGTGAAACACAAACCAAATGAATAAAAAAATAAATCTTCGCTGATAGCTTCAATCGCTGTTTACAAATCTCTATGATACGCACTAAATAATGATGACTTGATAAACGTAGCTTATAAATTATCATCACAATCTCAGCATGAATTTGTTTAGTCACATACGTGAATAGATAAAATTTAAGTATCCACGTATTGCATGATTAGGCATTTTGCTTAAATTTAATCTTTTCATTCACAAAATATGACGTTAATGCTTTTCAATCTTGCACTATCAGAAACTTGCCTCTGCTTACTTGTAAAGTTACCGTTGCCTCCATATTTTAGGAATTGTTTGAAAGATTTACCTGGTACACAAAGCGTAATTGAAAGAACACTGATTGGTTTATGGTCAGCAAAAGTCCATGACGATCTGATCATGTTCACGGAACAAACTTGGCTAGACATCTCCCTAGACAGAGAGGTTCGGAAGGAGAAAGGAAAGGTCTTTGCCCAGATTTGGGACACAATATAAGCTATATAAAAGTCCAAGACTCCCTGAAGATTTTCAACCTAAAAAGGACTCTAACCTTGTTTTGCTTAAAGTTTCTTTGACCTCTAAACGAGGAAAATCATACAATTTTATTTTTATCCTTGCGATATTTAACACTACCAAATACATTGGCGCGGTTTTGTACCTAAAGGTAA
Organism: Mythimna ferrago; assembly: GCA_910589285.2. Classification (NCBI taxonomy): domain Eukaryota; kingdom Metazoa; phylum Arthropoda; class Insecta; order Lepidoptera; family Noctuidae; genus Mythimna; species Mythimna ferrago. The sequence goes on along the minus strand of OU342683.1, from coordinate 3,286,170 downwards.
TTTGTACTGCTGGAAATTTTGGCAACAGCGAGTACAAACCATGGCCAGGTATTTAGTCCCATTCAATTTACACAAAATTATTTGCTTTGACAGATGTGCAATATCGAGTAATACGGTCTGGCAGACACCAAAGTAGTTGATTCGTTTACATTTGAAATTCTCTCCTTGAAATTATTCATATTATTCGTAAAAAAATCCATGTCTAGACTGTGGTGCTTATACTTTGTACTTAGATATAATCTGAAGCGTTTGTGTTTCGAAATCACGTTGGCAAATATTGATCCACGTGCGTGCGTGTTCTTGTGTAGATAGCTTTTTATGCTCAAACAAATTCCTGGCTTTATTGTTATTGCTCAACAATTGACATTGTAAACGATTTGATATCTAATCATTCTCTGCTTTCCTGGTATCTCTTTAGGCTTTCTCATTATTCCCTTTAGGATAATTAAAAGTAGTCTTATCATTTCTTACTACCTTCTTCATAGTAGCAATGACTCAACTGCGTTTCTTCGTCAATGATTCGTTAAGTTTCTAAATCTTCACACGAGTTAACTATCGTAATCTCCTTCTTCAACAATGTAATTGATGAAACACAATATATCAAAATTATCATTAGGGCGGAATGCCAAAATTAACGCATGATATGATATGCAAACAAGAGTTTCCAGCCAATAATAATATTTGAAATGAGTTATAATAATGATTGAGGGAGCCAACGGGTCCGCATGTTTTTGAATAGGGAGTAATATTAATTTGTTTCGTATGTCTTCTTCTAGTTGGCCTCTCATAAGATTTGACTTGTTTTGGCTCGCTTTCATAAGTTGCTATCATCGTGTTTCAATTAATCGCAGAAAATCGTATCAGACATAACTGATCTTTTTCTGGGTATTAGTGGGTCTTGGTGTAGCTATCATCAATTAAAGCATCCTTTTCTACTTCTCGTTTTATCTTCACTAATTCTGATCCATCCATGCTTATACAAATCGAAAGCCTTGAACTAATATCAATGAGCCGATGCTTTTTCAATTTGTGTTGAATGTGTCATTTGATTTTTTTCAGTTACGTTGACATGCTTCAATTGAGTTCAATTGATAGAGATTATTCTCGAATGTTACATATCTATCTCCTTATTGAAAACTGTGTTGTAACTAGTCTTTTTTGCTCCCAGTGCGAACTTCAATGACCACCCTCCACCACCACCCACTATTTATCTCTTGTGGGTGCAGGAAGCCTGAGCATCCACGGAATCAGCACTCTTGGTAGGGTGTAGGGTCGTCTATAACCGTATTATGTACATGATAAATCATGGGTACTGCATATAATAACTACCAAGTATGATCCAAGACTTGATCCTGGTTTGATCATTTAGCGTCTTCTGAGTCTGCATCCTGTGCCTGGGTACAGTTGGCACTGCCCTAATTACGGAACTGATTGAAAATAGCGACTCTTGTTCTTATAACTGAGTCGAATTCTGGTCGATCTAAGTTAGAAATAATTATGTCGAAAGTTTGAAATTAATTTAGGTACAATTAGACGCAAATAAGTGCTTTCTCAATTACTTACCTATCTAATAAATAATCAGTTACAAATAAGTTAGTCTAGAACCATTTTAGGGTATCGAAACCAGCTGAGATATTGGAGTGTCGATTCAAAATTATTGGTGCCAAAAGTGGCAGTCGAAGTAAATTAACTCGGTGTTAATGTGAAGTGATAAATGATTGCTTTGCAATTTGGAGCTGTTAATTGCTATTAGAATGAAGCTTGTTAGAAACTGTTAATTGGTAGTTTAGCGACGGTAAGCAAATTGTGCTGGATTGGTTGAGATTAGGCTACTGACTTTCGTCTGGTCGATGTCTATGGAGTATAAACAAAGTTTCTGAAAGCCACTCCGATCTGTTAGAGGTTTTTGTTATTTCCGAATTTACTGATAAAGTATGATAACATTTAATGAGTTGTTGCGAAGAAATTTGGTCCCGCGCAAATCAGGACAACTGGCAATATTAGGCGGAACGTTTACTATAATTATTTTGAACTGAAAAGGACAGAAAAGCGTTTCGTTGTGCAAATACATTGTATAATTATGGAACATACATGAAAATCTTATGTCGGATATATAACTGTTATTGGATTCCGTAGGTAATATTTATACATACTTAAAAACAATTGCCTACTTATGTAAGTTCAATCGCTGAACAGATTAGATAACAACAGGCCTCCCTAATCGTACCCTCCACTCAGTAGCTTCAGGCACTTAATCGATGAATTACCGAACGGTCAAATAATTATTATTGTAGTCAGTAAGTTATATAATCGTTATGTCACAGTTCCAACTGACATAATAACGAGTACTGCTAAAATAATGTAGTGTCAGGATACTTATTTCGATTAGCTATGTAGTTCTTTAATTGGTTTTTGTCATTTTTAATTGACTTTATTATTAGATTTGCCTAAGTTTATTGCCGGTCGTCTGTTAAATTTATCTACAGTGTTTTTAGGGTTCCGTCTCTCAAAAGGAAGAAACGGAACCCTTATAGGATCACTTTCTTGTCCGTCCGTCCGTCCGTCTGTCTGTGTCTGTCTGTCAAGATCGTTTATTTTGGGAACGCTTGGAAGTATAGATACCGGCACGGATCTTGAGCGCTGGCTTCAAGTTGCGCAGAAGTCTAATATTCGGTCTCTTTAGTGGTACGAAGTGAGACACAGGGGCGGGGAGTGTCAGTGATTGGCTCGACGCGCCATCGTGTCAGGCGTCACTCGTGATTCGTTCCCTGCGCTTGCTGCATGTATCTAACAACGACTCGATTCGATTCGGAAAAATCTTCCGAGTTTCCATTCCGGAATTGAACTATTTACTTACATAGGTAACTTTGTACGGAACCTTCAGGGTCCGTCTCGCACTTGGCCAGTTTTGTTTAATTAATGGTTTGAGCCTAGTCTATATCAGTGAAAGTGGTAATCTAAAATATCCGTCGTTGTAAATTGATTTTTTTCTCTGATTGAATAAGAAAGGTGTCACTTTAGATTAATTTATCTTTATTATTGGTTGATGGTCGAAATAAGTGCGCGAATAAATAATATACTAGCTTCTACCAGCGGCTTTGGCCGTGTGAAAATAGGTTTCTCCAGACATACCTTGAACACCCGTTTCGTCCCCTTTCTTATTCTTTGTGTAGGTCGTAAGAGGAACCTCTGTGCATAATTTCAGCGTTCTAGATCTAAGGATTTGGACTGGGCGTTGTCCTGACTCACTCAATGACATGAGTCAAAGAACGAATCAGGACTTTGCCTTTTATATACAACATTTTTTTTAGTATATGCGAAACCTGAATATACTCGTAGTTTGTGAACCTGAATATAATCAGTAACTGAATCGATTCCAATAATAGGGTAGTGTCCAGAGTCAAAATAATTACATTTTATATCCGTAGTTTAGATTATAAAAAAATATTGGACACGTTTTTTTTCTTTTTTCGATTAAACAAAAAATAACAAAGATATAGCCCATTAAAATTACGTGTGACGTCACACATAACTTTAATGGGCTATATCTTTGTCATTTTTAGGGTTCCGTAGTCAACTAGGAACCCTTATAGTTTCGCCATGTCTGTCTGTCCGTCTGTCTGTCTGTCCGTCCTCGCTTAATCTCTGTGACCGTTAGCACTAGAAAGCTGAAATTTGGTACCAATATGTATATCAATCACGCCGACAAAGTGGTAAAATAAAAATTGGAAAGAAATGTTTTATTAGGGTAGCCCCCCTATATGTAAAGTGTAAAGTGATTTTTTTTTTAATTTCAACCCTAACGTGTGATATATTGTTGGATAGGTATTTAAAAATGAATAGGGGTTTACTAAAATCATTTTTTGATAATGTCAATAATTTCGGAAATAATCGCTCCAAAAGTAAAAAACAATGTGTCCCCCCCCCTCTAACTTTTGAACCATAAGTTTAGAAAATATGAAAAAAATCTGAAAATTAGAACTTTATAAGGACTTTCTAGGAAAATCATTTTGAACTTGATGGAAAGAACAGTTTTTGTACAAAAAAGACAAAAAGGTTGTACAAAATAATTTCTGGACTAAGTTTGTAGTATAATCGTATATGCAAGCATTTTTTTACACTCATAAGTGGGTACGCTTATTGTGACGGACGGGAAACTACGGAACCCTACACTGAGCGTGGCCCGACATGCTCTTGGCCGGTTTTGTTGGTTTAACCTTTTGAATGTCTTAAGTTACACAGTTCGACATAAGCCATTGTCTTTCTATTGTGTCTCTAATTACGGCATTCGAAGAGTTAATTTACAAATAAAAAAATGCATGTCTCTTATTTTTGAATAATCTAAAAGACGGACTAATTACATTTTTTACGGCAACTACCCTATTTTTACACCATGTTATATTTTTTCCCAAAAATATTTAAAAAAGGTCACAAGTTGGACACCACCGACACTAAGTACAAAACAGGTCACAGCAGGTCATAGCGGGCTAGTTGAGGAAGCAAAACAACCACTCAGTCGCCCGAGTGACCCGGTGACCATGTATTTATGTCGCCAACCAGGTACTAAAACTGGTTTATAACTTTGTGATTTTTTATAATACAGTATTTGAGATTTTGTAGATTCTTTACATAAAAATAATACACAGGTGGTTTAGGTTTCACATATAAAAAGAAGGTCGTATACAGAGTAGGAAGATTTTTCACTTCAATTAATTGATAGACAGTTCACCATTCTTCTTCCTGCCCTTATCCCATATTACTTGGGGTCGTTCGTTTTCTTCTTCCATTCTGTCCTGACACCCGTCAAACTATCACTAACTCCTTTTTCTTTCATATCACTTCTCACACAATCCATCCATCTTATTTTCGGCCTTCCTCTCCCTCTCCATCCATCTACATGTATACTCAGAACTCTTTTAGTAATATGCGCTTCATCCCTCCTCTTCACATGACCATACCAAGACAACCGATTACCTTTCAACTTTTCAGTCACTGGCGCCACTTTCAAACTTCCTCTAATATACTACTCATTTCTCACTTTATCCATTCTCGTCACACCACACATCCATCTCAACATTCTCATCTCCGCTACATGCAATCTTTTTATAGACATAGACAGTTCACCATTATACACATATTTTATTTATTCTATTTGAATTCTTGTTTACTAGCTTAAGTAACTAACTACGTTAACAAGCTGCTGTTTTGACCAGATCCTAGCGCTCTGGTCAAAACAGCAGCTAGTTAACTCTATTCATAACCTATTCCTAATGGCTATCAAAATATTGGTACGTTGCACAACAAAATCCAATATTTCCGTTCCCATGTTAGAAATATTGTAAGTGTAGTAAACTTCACTTCAAAACAAACATTTGTTGCAAAAATGTAAAAACCATATTTCAGAGTTAACAAGAACACAATGATCTAAACTAATATAATAAAGAGGTAAAGATTGTTTTTATGTTTTTTTGTTTGTAGGAAAATATTTCTGGAAGTAATGGTCCGATTGCTAAAAATTTTTCAGCGACAGAAAGCTACTTCATTCCTGAGTTATACGATTTTTTTTTTTATTATATTCCGAGATGTTATTACGGAAAAAAAATGAAAATTAGGGTAGAGTAGGGTTGAGTAGGGAAGAGCAGGAGCGAAGCCGCGCGGGCAGAAGCTAGTATAATATAGATTATGTCGTAGTAATTACCGAGGGTCATACTAAAATAAAGTTTCAATGTCGCAAGGTAAACAGGTGTAAGTTAGCGTAACCGAAATATGCGCGCTGTCATAAATATATGACAGCCTAGCAGATACAGGGGCTTTGGCAATGCACTCCACGAGGCCGCTCGGATAATATTAGAAATGTATCGAATGAAATTTGAAGAGAACAGTGGTGGTCTAATGGTAAGCCCGACTTACGAGTCGTGGGTTTGAATCCAGCCGGCTTATTACTTTACGCGTGCGGCAACGGTGCTCACGCACAGCTGCCGCTGGGATTCCGATCCCGATTTCTGGCCACCGTAGGCGTGAGCTTGCGGACGATCCGACCGTCCGGACCGACCCCAAAACGTCGACGGCACGTATCGTTCCACGTGCGCCTCAAGGAGTTGTCAGCAAACCGTAGCGAACTGTACCGAAGCCTACAAGGGCCAAGGGTCTGCTGCTGAAAGGAAGATTCGACCCGGTAGGAAAGGCAATGAAGGGAGTGGGTTTTTAGTCAGTAACAATCTGACACTATCTCCCGCTTCGCCCAAGAGTAAGGGATGTCACTGGATGATTTTCTCCCATAAAAAAGGCGTATTACTTTACCGCCGTAACGGAAAATTCGAAGACGTGACATCGTCCAATCCGCACTGGACCCGCATGATGGAATACGATTCATTCCCTTTCTTGGAGAGGAGGCCTTAATTTTAGCAGTGGGAACATTATAAGGCTGATTTTGCTATGTTAAGAATGAAATATACTAACTAAATAAAAGATAGTCAAAGGTCCTATGTTTAAATTGAAATTGCTGGACATATATTAAACGCAAAACGCAATCTAAATATACGCTAATTGGTAAATACTTGTATTTGCAATGCAAATGGCCGTGGTTCACTGATTGTAGATGTAGGGCAATAGTGTTAATGGACGCATTTTCTAAGTACAACCATTTGTTTTACAAACTACGAGAGCAAAGACTTTAACACGATACTGACGAATAGCCAGAAGCCAAACGGTATTGTGTTACCCATTTACTGGGTTATGCAGGTTAGATAGGCTGTTACTCCATGTAAATACTGGTATTCAAACGCATCTGGCTAGACTGGAGATATATCTCGGGAATTACCTTAGGATCCCCGAACTCCCTTATTGACACCCTGAAAAATATGAGGCTAATCTGTTTTTGGATAGAGGTGGGCTGGTTGGAATAAGCCCACCAAAGATTATCGCCGCCATGGCCCACGTACAATGGTACGCAAAGAACTAAGTGCGTGTAACATACCTCGGGAATTTCTGAAAATGAAACCTATGGTCCTCGAACGCAAACCCTGTAAAATGTGTCCATTACCGTTCAGAAGTCAATATGCTGTAAATTATCAGACTTTCGCAATGGCCCTGCGTCATGTGCCTTGCCTACTTCATAGTTTTTCACGCGATCTAAAAACACGGGGAATTTCAATAAAGGAAACCCGTGGTTCTAACATGCAAAGGGCAACAGAAAGACACAGGTGTGATTTTAGTCAATACTGATAGATCCTCTTGCTCGCTCCACTCTAGAAGTCTTTAGATCATTTCACACCCCAAAGAAAAATAAAATCATACTTGGAAAGACTAGACTTCGATGTTAGTATTTTATTTACGAGATTTTCATTTATCCGTATAAAATTGACCATAATTTGAAATAGCAAACTAGGTATACATAATATTCTTCGCTTCAGTGAATATTATGGCCCATAAAATGCCATAATAATAATAATATGTTAAGATGATAAATACGAAAGCTTATGCTTAAACATATACTCGTAAAATTCATTCTGCATGATTTATTGGAGAAAATCTATCGTCGTAAATATTGGTAAGTTAAGCATAGACAATGCGAAGGGCTCAAAGAGACTTTAAACCTCTTTATAGGGCCTCTGCTCCTGCTTCCATAAATAATTTACCACAGATCTCAAAAGACTACAAAATGAATTGATACTGACCGTAAGTTCGGTTTCGGCAATTTTAGTCAAAGAAAACTGGTTTCGGCAATCTCTCTCATCTTCCTGTCTTTTTCCGTGTTATTTAGTGTCGGCGCTACATGTTTTTTCTTCCATTCCGTCCTCTCACCGTCATGCCATCTTACTCCCTTTTCTTTCATATCACTCCTTACACAATTCATCCATCTTTTCTTTGGTCTCCCTCAACCTCTCCATTCATTCCCATGTATACGGTTTCCACCAAAAAGTGGCCAAATATTCGTCTCTACCAAAACTAGCGTCTTTGACCTGACAGTTACGTGATAGATATCTAATTGACTAGCTTGTTAGTCTATAAATGTTATATTTTTTGTGTAATCATCGATTTGTTCGATTATTTAGTATAATGAAAGTTATAACATGATAACAATGTGGAAATATAGTTAGGAATAACTGTATCGAAATATTTTCTTTTGGTCAGTTTTTGCTGTTTCGGTTTCGATTACGGCCGAAACTGGAAAGTGCCGAAGCCGAAAATTCGTTTACAGTTTCGGCTGCAAATCGTGTTTCGATCAGTAACTAAAAATGAAGTATTACTATAAAGTAATGGAGATATTCGTACTCGTATGTTCACTGAGAAAAAAGAACTTGGATAAATCAAGTTGTTTTTCCTCTTGCGTAACAACACAGCCGTTTAAATGATAGGTAAAGTAGACGCCAGATAACAAAAAAATAACGGTCCCTTCTACATTTTTCGATACTATTAATTTCAAAGACGTAAATAAAGACATAAAGCTATCTTCAATCAACATCTATCGTGATCCTTTACGTTTTCTAATAATGAAAAACAGTTCGTTGTTTGTTTTTAGGGTTTCTACGCAGAGATATTACAAAAAGGTCAATGACCGTTATTTCATTGTTAACTGGCGCCTACCTTAGTATTTTGAAAGATATTAGCACAGCAGGGTATTCTCAATCAATGAAAGACTAATAAAGATCCAACCGATAAAATCTTTCTAAAATAGTGTTCGCATAATATTTAATACTCTGGCTAGGTGTTGCACTGCTGCCATATAGTTCAAGATAACGATCAGCGTTTCGTCCATATATCTCCAGTTTGAACAGCCATATTTTTCAAAGTTTCTATCTAGTTTTCTCTCGATATCAATATGTATCTCGCGATCTTATCCTGGCGATCGTCTCTTTAAACCATGTTTCAGTTATGCCAAGTTCTCGCGTCTTACAAAGAGGTTTTGAAAGTACCCCGAGTTTCGTTGTTGCTTTCCGTAGTTTGTAAAAGGTATTGCCTCGGACGTTGCAATCGGTCGTTCAACTGTCTGGGAGGTGAGACAAGCTACTATTGGTGCGTAGCTTTCGAGTTTACGTCGAGTCCGGGTATTGAAGTGTCGTCCAAAAATGGTTTTGTTCTACGCCCATTGATATTCGTTTTGTCGCTAGAGAATGGTCACTTAGCTTAGTTATAATTTGAATTGACTGTAATAGGTACCTATTATTAAATTTATCAGTACGGTGAACAGAGAAATTGATTGGAATTACAAATTCTTTGCAAACTGTTACGAGTACATTTTAGCATAATGTGACATTGTATTGTATTCATGACCTTTGCTGCTTGCTGTTACCACCGCTGAAGGTTATTTTCACGACAGACATATTTGTAAACAAGTTATTTTTTTTTTTTTTTTCAAAAAATTCCTTTAATAGCTAAAACTTTAGATAATAAAGTTGGGTTTCTCATTAAATTCAACACTCCATTGCAGCTAAACAGCGCTGAAACCTTCTAATAACCCTACTATAAATCGAAATTATGACTTAGCAAGTATGGTTACCATGGTAATTTGCCAGCGCGATTACTAAGAGTAATGGCGTTTCTAGAGTGATAAAAAGCCAACGTATTAACGTCTGGTACTAATAATTTAATGGCTGTTATTATGGGGCGGTTATCTGTTAAGATTATTACTGTTGAAGGCTACTTAGCGGTTGAAGAAACTGTTGGTGTTACCACTGGACCTGACCATAACAGAAAAGTAAAATATCTAACAAGATAAAAAGCCGACTGGTTAGGAAAAATAACACAAATAGAAGTTAGCGGGACAAGCGTCAGTAACTATGGTAGACCTTTTACTTTCTAAGTTGTTAACAGACTTCAAAAAAAGAAGGAATGTCTCAGTTCGACTGAATGTTTTACTTTATTTTTTGTTTCTTTCTTCAATTGTTAACTGATGATAAGAGTATTTTTCCAAATTAGTCATCTAGAGAGATGACGAATTTGGAAAAATACTCTTTTCAAGCCTTTTTTCACGCCTTCTTTTCACGCCTTTTTCCAACTTACTTGGGGTCACCTTTAGTCTGACTGAATGCGGCTGAATACCCCAGTCCCCGTAGTATGCGCCTTGATCATCTCGCAACCTCTTTCTAAGCCAATCTCGACTACGCTTGCCCTCTGCGAACTGCACTGCTCATACGTGTGCCACATAGGCTTATTTGGGCACGTCGGTTTCCATACATTTTATATGGAAACTAGACTCGTGGAGCCACGCGGCACCATGTGACGTCGTACGTAAAAATCAGGCGTGTTACACGTGTGCATCGGTCTAATGTAGTCCTAGCTTTACCCAGCGGTCATTGTACATGCGATTGATGTAATTTTGATGATTCATCTAAATTTAAAAAAAATCTCCAAACCACGGCACGCTAATCTCTCAAATTTGACGATTTCCCACTTAGTAACTGATACCGTTATTTTGAACTAATCCTCCATAAATTAGCTGGGACAGAATACCTGTTGCCTTATTTGTTCAGACTATTTGCATAACCGTAATGTTGGTCGGTTGGTTCTTGAATGTCATTCGGTTTCATTGACATCATACGCTTGTTTCATAGTAGGCACATAATTGGAAATTATGCGAAATCGCTTCGCTTGTACCATTCGAGTTATTTGACCTATTAAAGCTGAGTGGGTTATAATTTTGTGACTGAGATTTGTCAATAGCTTTTGGCCTGAAGAAGTTTGGCAATATTGAGGAACTTAGATGGGAGGTATATCTAAGTCTCTAGCCTTTTCCGAACTATCTTGGGGTTGACTTCCAGTCTAACTGGTGTTTTATATGGAGCGACTGCTTATTAGAACACCAGAACCCAGTTACTGGGCTACACGATACTTCTTGGATAGACTGATGACTACCTGTAACGGCTATCAAAGATCTATGAATGACAACCAGGACCAACGGCTTTATGTAATGTCCTAGAGAAACTTTGGAAAGTACATTTGAATTGAAAAATTCACATTGGTAAGAGTTGCCTGGTTTCAAACCCGCAACATCACGAATGAGTGGTGGTCTTAGATAGGTATACCTACTGATAGATATAGAGCACGCATGTGGAGCCAAAGAGCTTCGGACTCTCTCATAGACGCCTTGAATAAGCAGGGAGGCCTAATCTGCTCCTGAAGAAAACTGGGCTAGGTGTAATGTCCACATACACTGGTCCATCATGAACTGAGTGCGGAAACCAAACACAAAAAGATAAGTTAAGAGTAGAGATAATAAACAGAACGTTTCCACGACATCGTCTACATAACAAATCCTATGACTAATGAAATAAATTCTCATAATCGTATACTTTTCATTGCCAAGGCTCTATTGTGTTCAATAAGAGTCTACTGAAAAATTAATCGAAATCATTGTAACCGTCGAGTTCCATTCTAGTTGTCATAGTAATGTTATGTCAGACGCACGATTAACAGCCGTTAGTCCTGCTCAGCTGGTGTCCGATACAGGGAAAGTGATAAATTCAATGTTATACTAACACCGACTTTTTGCCATCATTAGTAACCAAACCTCCGTATACGACACACGCTCTAAAATCACTCTTATTCACTTACAGATGAAGTTTAATTTCTTTTGCGAACTGGATAAGTGTTCCGCGGTTTTTGCTCCTTTTAATACCTATAATTTTGTGGAAGATTGGTATTCTGGTAATACCTGCAGCAGTTTCGTGGTTACTCGATTTTCATTGACTGGCTTTTTGTATTGTTTATCAATGCTTGTCGCTATTGCACATAACCCCTGTAATTGCCAGTTTTAGAAATTTGATCGAACCCTCGTTCTATATCCAAGCCTAAATATGGTCGCAAATTATCTTTATCTATAAAAATAAAAGGAGAAACTGACTAACCGACATATTTATCAATGCATAGCCGTAACTACTGGAGCTAGGAATGTGAAATTTTTCCCAAAATTTCCTTTTGTAGTCTAGGCGAGTGATAAGAAGGGCTTTTTGGAAATTCAACCTTTAAGGGGGTGAAAAGGGGATTTTTTTTGTATACATAATTTTATTCCGTCTGCCAGTATACTCGAAACTCATCACGAGTCTAAGCTAAATAATGTATAAGCATAATCAGCCTTATAATGTTCCCATTGCTGGGAATCAGGCCTCCTCTATAGGTGAGGGATTAAACCGTAATCCACCACGCGGGCCCAGTGCGGATTGGTGAATGTCATGCTGGTTTCTTTATGATGCTTTTTCTTCACCGTTTCGAGATTAGTGGTGATAGTCAAACAATATACTTAGGTTAACATTATTTGTTTTCCGAATAAAAACAAAATACTTTTAATCAAAGCAGGGGCGGGCTGCTAGTTTATCTTTAGATTTCTAATCCACCCGTTTGACTAAAACTATTATTTGTCAAACAATTCAAAGTGACACGTTCCATTACACGCAATATCGTAAAGAGCGACATCTATAGATCCCTGCTAACTGGAACAATCTGGCCTTTACGGCGCATTTCATCTTTATAGTGGCAATGAAAATCTAATCTCTCGTACACCACAATAAAACAACTAAACGGTTATGTTATTCGTAATGAATTCGTTATTTACGATTGTTGTAGGGAAAGCCGATCCGTTTAATGCTGAATCGCTAACAGACAGGGCCGTCTACCACTTGTTCGCGTTTTCTCGTACACGATTCCGAAAGTGAAATGAGCGTGTTTAATGTAATAAATCTTTAAGTTCTTACTAGGTAATTGCGAGTTTAGTTTGATTCTCACGTTCGTTCGGTGCCAACTGGAAGATATGCTGAAATAGCCCAGGCTCGCCGATACAACTGTCTCGTGGTAAGGATTGTGTTCCAATGGCTGCGCTCTTGAGATCTTTATAAACAATCCCATCTAATAAAATGCTTGTATCGGTCAAATCTTTAACATATTTATACTAGATACTGCTAGCGGCTTCACCCGAGTGAAAGTTATCCCAAGGGAACATAATACCGGGATAAGAAGTGTCCTATGCACTATTCCAGGACATGGTCTACCCGTGTGCCAAATTTCATCCAAATCCGTTCAACTGTTCGAGCATGAAAATGTAACAAACCTACACACACACTCACAAACTCTCGCCTTTATGATATTACTGTGATACCAATTTAATTTTTAAAAAAATGTAAAGAACTCATTCTGCTGATTGACAAAAAGTGGATTAAAAAAAACATTAGAACTTAATTTTCATTGAAAATTGTTTCACATGACTCATACAAAACGTAAGGTTTTTATTATATTGTTATCTTAATCACTCTTTAATAAAGTGACGAAAGTAACCACGCCCAAGGCACTTCAGGGGCTAGTTTAATTAAACAAAATGATGATAGCAGTCCTTGGGTGTGTAGCAGCGGTAAGTCAGAAGGCCGTGCCTTCAATTCGACCCTGCTGAATTATTGATGACAACCATTCGAAGATAGACATGTTTCATTAGTTGAAAAGCTTCGCCGAAGTATTACATCACTTGATCAATGATAGACTGATCGATTTCAGGAAAAGCGTACTAAAAGAACCACGAGGTGGACCGATGATCTGGTGTGGATTGTCGGAATCTGTTGAATGTGAGACGTACAGGACCGGTCACTGTGGCGAAATTAGGGAAAGCCTATTCAAAAATTTTAAATGTTTTTTTTTTTTTCACATAGACCTAAATGGGTACTTATAAAACGTCAGAAGCTAGTGCACGGTTCCAATTGCTCGTTTCCTATGGATAACAACCAGCTAGAAAATCCGTGGTTACTCTTTTAAAAAATGATTTTATAATCTATATATAAAAGAAAGTCGTGTTGGTTACACTTTTTATAACTCAAGAACGGCTGAACCGATTTGGCTGAAAATTGGGGAGATTTGGGGAGGTAGCTTAAAACCAGGAGACGGACATAAGACCTACTTTTTATACAGAAATCCTCTTCTTCTTCTTCTTCTCTTCTTCTTTCTTCTTCAGAACGCACGAACCGATTTCCACGTTTTTGCATTCGTTGGAAAGGTCTTGGGCTCCGTGAGGTTTATTAGAGTAGAGTAGGGTAGAGTAGAGTAGAGTAGGGTAGGGTAGAGTAGAGTAGGGTAGGGTAGGGTAGAGTAGGGTAGAATAGGGTAGAGTAGAGTAGGGTAGGGTAGAGTAGGGTAGGGTAGAGTAGAGTAGGGTAGGGTAGGGTATAGTAGGGTAGAGTAGGGTATAGTAGGCTGAAGTAGGGAAGAGCGGGAGCGAAGCCGCGCGGGCAAAAGCTAGTATTACAATAATAATAGGTATATGAGGACAGTGAAGACCACTCAATATTGTACTCAAAAGCACAATAAAAATATTAATAATATATTTTTATAAGTTCGTTTAAGAAATATTTAAAAATGTAATTAATGTATTGACAAAGATAAATAAAAGAAATAATAATTATAATAAAAAGTGAGTCGTAATAAAAAAAATATCTGCATCCTATGTCCAGCAGTGGATATGTTTTCGGCTGGCATGATGATGATGTTGAAAATGACTAAAAAACGCTTCTCGAAACCCAAACCTTGACTTTACAACAAGGTTACTAGGCAAAGGTAAGGCCCAATAAGACTATCACATCAAAATCTCTGATCCCGTGGAGTAAGTGCTGCCATATAACAACAGTGACAGATCGCATTGTGCACACAAGTCGAGCGAAAATCTATTACGCATTGGGTGAATTATAAGCATTATTACTGGGACCAGTACCATAAACCGTCGGATAAATGTTGCTTTCTCCCCGCCTACACATCCAATGACAAATGCATATAAATATAAATAATCTATGTAATTACAGACAGTTTGAACGCTGCGTATCTGTAAGGCTTAAGATCGTTTGGAAAGGTTCTTGGACTGTACCCATTTTTGGTTGGACTCAGTTTTCACGCGATTTAGCGTGTTTTGGACTTGAGTCTTGATATGATTCTGTTTAGTTTTGTTTATTTTCTATTAGAGCTATGCAGGGATTTTTGTGCGTAACGTGTGGTGTTGTAGACAAGAATTTCAATTGATTTGACGCTTTGAGAAAAGCGATCAACTATTGGGTTTACGGTGGTTTTAAAGTATACCATGATAAACTGCAAGCAAAGTTAAATTGTCAGTAAAAGAACAGTTATACTCAGATAGGCTTAGTAAAATTCCACTTAAGACTGATCGAAGGCTTTGAAATTCGCACCACTTGACTTAAATGGCCTCCACATAAATAATTATTGTGACCTATACAGCATAGTTACAATTGACAAGTGACAGTTATTTATACAAAGCTTAAATAATTTATTCGCGACGTTAAATTTCATTACAGACGTGTAAAGTTTAGTACAAATCACGCTTTAGAAATCTGACACCTTAGTAACACCGCTAAAAGTAACGTATATAAATTTTAACGCGTTTCATATGGCAATCGTAAAATGTTGAAATGTCAGGAACGAAATATGGGAACTTAAAACCATCGCTCATTTACTTATACCTAAGGAATGATAATGCAAAGTGTGGGGTCGAATAGAAACATGAAGTAGAAACAAATAAAAATAACATGGGAAGGGAAAACAACACGGCAAACTGATGGCAGCATAACAGAAACAGCTGAGGTAGAAAGGACTAGTATTAATTCGGAGAGATGTAATTTCAGAAACAGCAATAAACCAAGTTAACTGATTGATTGAATAGCACAAGTGATTTCTCCCCAAACACTGCGTTTATCATCGCAGAATAAAACTGTCGAACATCGATCAATGCCCCATAACAATAGCCATCATTGATCAAACAATTCTTTGCAATCACGCAGTCAATAATTTCGGTAATTTAAATCTATGGATAGAAAAAAATGCGTGTCTGTATTCCATTTGTTGAAAGCTTCGTGTTCACAAACAACGACGTCGTGAATTTGATCCCGGACGTACACCGATGAGTTTTTGAATCAAGTGTAAAATTTATTGCTAGAACAAAATTAATCGTGAATAGTGAATGATTTATAGAGGAAACATAGCGCACATAATAGAAACGAATGGTTTTAATATTTGCACGACGATGACACTTCTCTTTCTCGTTGCAAATTAGGCTTTTATTTTGAAGTAGCAAGTGATCGTAAAATATGGGAATTGTTGAGCGTTGTCATTTTACATTGAAAATGCTTTTGAATCTCAGCTTTCCAATACGTCTTTCTAGTCGACAGATACTAAGTCAAGATCTGTATAGTTGGTCTGATTACTTTGTTGGTTGTTGTGCAGAAAATATGTAGGTTGCTGCTGCTCCCCCTATATACAATTAAAGCACTCAATTGCCATTTCATCTATTACAGTCGACTGCTAGATTAAAGACCAAGTGCGCTTACTTACTCTACATTTAATATTTATGCTCTAGTGAAACTACTTTTAATTTTTGAAACTGTATTACGACATGTAGCTTCACCAGCAGACCTTGGTCAATCGATTTAACGTCCCAGCATGATTAAGTAGTTAATGAATATCCTCTTTTAGAAATCGATAATGTCCAATTACTTCCACAATTCTTTGTTTATTCCGTGTGCGGTTTTTTTATAATTACGTGGTTGTACAAATCGACTGCTGCGAACAAAATCAAACTGCTCATTTCCTAAAATTTACACATTCCCAGAAATAAACCTCTCCTAAAATACAATAATCAGCCTCGTATCCGTGATCTAGGATATACTCTTATCTTTATTGCCTAACTAAACGTAAATGAGATTTTGCCAACCGTCAAGGCGAAGGCCGTTCAATGACAGCAGAAAAGGTTCACAAAATATTGTAAACCGTTTATAATGACATTGATCAACAAAACATGTGAGATGTTATTACGCCATGCCATGTTGAAGGCACGACCGGTTGTTATGGCGCAGTTGTAGGAGGCGCGAAGAAGCAGCAGATAGTCTATGTTGTGGCCTTGAAAGTCATAGGGAATATTCCTGTAGGGAAAAATACGAAATTCGACACGTTAGCAACTAGAACCGGTACCAGTGATGTAGTTTAAAATGTTTAGAGAACTAAATTATAACATGTTCTTGCCTTAAGCCTACTGCTTGATCATTCAAAAAATCCTGCAAAACATTAGTTCGTAGAGTGACCAGACACACCAGTATTAAATCAAAGAGTCTTTCAACTCGAAAACAGAATTTTAAATTATGCTCTTTAAGATATACGCGTGCTAAGACCGGTTCTAAGATTTTCATATATACTGTGTGTGTAAATTCCAAGGCACATACCTTCTGAATTCCTTACAGAATCTGTGAAGTTGTATTTGTAAAAATATATACAGAAACAATATACTAATCGGTTAGTGACGAGATTCTGGTTACGATTGGCGTTATTGCAACCTATAGGATGTGCTGCATCATCTTTATCATCTGCATTTTCTCCAGTAGGTACATAAGGGTCGGCTTCCTGCTTTGTTATCATAGGTCGATAAGTTTTAGTTTACTAGACTGGTAGCATATATTTTTGCTCTATCTTAACGAGAACCTTGTTCTTATATCTCATATCATCTGTTGTTATTACTTGACTGTATCGACAATGTGTTATATTGTTATTATTTGGTTTCAACAAGAAGCAATAACGTTCTGATTTATATTGCCTTTCATTACCCAGTGCAGGACAGTAAGCTGCGTCGTTAAGCCCTGGAGATATCTCCGCAGTTATTTAACATTTAGTGAGACACTTCCACACCTTGATCTCAGCTTTTATCACCAATGCACCTATTAAATTCTGCTTAATTGCTCCGTAGTAAAGCATTAATGTTTTGCCTTTTAATTGGTCGTTGAAAATATTCTTCATCAGTTTCTATATTATAATGCCGCTTTCTAATTATTGTAAACCTTTTGTTTGCAACTGTTACTAATCTTAAGGGCCAAGCGCCCGAAAAATGCCATAAAACAGTGATTTTCTGAGGCCTACTCCTCCGTAACGGCTAGGTCAATTGGTTTGAAAAAAATATATGTTTATTATAGATTCATGAACAATAATATCAACATTTGATTTTTTCGTGCAATTAATACTTTTGTCAAAAAAAAAATATTTAGCAATTTCGCAACTTTTCGCAACTTTTTCCTACTCCTTCGAAACGGCTTGGACCTTTAGAAACATTTTTACACATAAAAATTGGTGGTTAAATATTCTTCAAAGTGAACATTGCATATGTAAATCAATCAATATCTCGCAGAGAAAATGGATTTAAAGCGCTTTCCGGGCGCTGCTGGCCGCAAATAAATGCACAGATTTGCGTACTGCCGCCTAGGCGAGTGCGAGAGTTGCGTTCACATAATTTCGGCCAGATGGTTCAAGGAACTATACGCCTTAAGTTAGGACTGAATAGATCTATAACATTTATTTCATTCTGAGATGATCGGTACGTTGCACAACATTGAAATAGTTTCATCTATTACGATTATTTGTTTATAATACCTAGTATCTCTTTGGGCCTCCACGTTCACGATTTCTTGGGCTATAACTAAAAAGTTTTAGATCTTTATTTGTCTGATTTTTATCATTTCTTTTGTTCTTTTTTCGATACGTAGCACAATGTTGTATTAGTGTGGTCTACAACGATTATTTTGAATGTACATCCCTTTGACGCTCCGCTTCGCTCTGCAGCAATTTGCACTACATCAAACATTTGCTTGCGCATGCGGCGTATTGTCTCGTAGGATTCATTTGTGTGAGGCACGCACTGTTTGTTTGCTCTTGTTTTGCTTCCTCTTTAACTTTAAGTACTGATTACTACCTACTTCTTCAGCGTGAGCCATATACTTTTTTGTTATATTGGAAACCTAGTAAAAATCAATTATTTATTTAAAAGAGTAACCTAGATAGTAGATTTTCTTACCGGTTCTCCATAGATAACGGCCAATAAGAAACGTTCACTAGCTTCTGACCTTTTATAAGTGATGCAAGCCAAAGCCCAAAGCCTAAGCCCACGTAGGCCTATGAGAAATATAATAGAAGTATTTGGAATTAAATTGAATTCTTAATAAATATTTAAATTAAACTGCCTTTATGAATAACATTTTATTAAATTTAATGTAATAGTACAGGAGTAGCTGTGGATAATTAATAGTGACTATCTCGACCATGCCTTTTACAGTAGGTAAAATCATGAATACGTTTATAAAATCAAATCATCTAAGTAAACGTTTTTAAGATAATAGTCAGATAGTAAACGCGAGCCTATCAATAATAAAAAAATAATAATGATAGATAACGTATAGATACTTTGTACATTTTTTTTTTGGCGTCAATAATGACATATCTGATTGTTTTCGCTTTAAAGCGAGAGATGGTGCTAGCAATCAACAAAATAATTAATTTACAACCTCGCAATTTGAAAAAAAGAAAACACGAAACAAGGTGGATGATTCGACAACCACTTTAGAGACGTTTCGTGATGGGCTAGGAAAGCCGACACAAATACATTTATCATTATTGAGATAAATCTAGACAGAAACGAGATAGAAAAAAAACAGATCTATCATTGCTAGAATGTCTGCCTGTCATAGTAAGATAAATGAGTTAGATGCTCAGTCAGAGTATACAGGCAGTGTTATTAACCATGTTATCAACCAAAATAAAATTACTTTTTCAAATGCTGCGGTTTGGTAACTGCTTATACAAAATTTTCAAAATCTCTACTACAATGTGCATGTTTTATACACCTAAACTTTCCTTATAAATTACTCCGTCTACTTGTGAAAACCGCGTCAAAATCTGTTCAGTAGTTTTTTATTTTATCGCAAAAAGACATAGACGCTGTGCTATTAGGTATAAATGGTGTAAGGTACAGCCCTCCACCAAGTTTAGGGGCTTGCTCAGTAGACGAAACTGAACAACCCACCATAAAAAATTTTTACAGGAAACGAAAAAAAAATTCAGCCTCTCCATACAAACTGTCCAATCAAGTTAATAATTTTGTATGGTAAGGCGGATTTTTTTTTTTCGTTTACTGAAAAAAATTTTTATGGTAGGTTGTTCAGTTTCGTCTACTGAGCAAGCCCCACAGAAATCTTAATAATAAGGCAGCCCCTAAACTTGGTGGAGGGCTGTCCCTTACACCTTGTATGTAAGGACCCGGCAAACTTCGTACCGCCTAACAGTCAATGAATATAGGTAGTATATCTTTCGATATAGTTAACGGATTGCGATGAAACAAAGCCTAAATAAAAAATCGATTTCGTACATTTTACGTGATGCGCACACTACAAAATCTTCTACAGATTTATTATATGTATAGATTTTTGTGAAATGTTACTTATATGTATAGTATACTATATATAAGTAACATTTATATAGTTTATAAAAAACTTAGTTTACAGACGAACACAGGCGCCCATACTAGGTGAAACCTGTGCAACGGAGCTAACAGTAGCAGTACAGCTATAAAGATCCACCATCAAAAATCTTGTATCGACAATTCTTTCCATATTGTTCCCACCATTTTCTCAAGAACCAGTAAAATTTCCAACACCTCATTATGAGAAAAAACAAGTACGTACGTAATGGAAAATCAATTTATTTCCGATGTTATCAGTCCGGACCTTTCTAATGTTAATCTCAGTGGCCAGTTGATAGGAAGCGGGCTTATTATCAGCAATACCATGTATGGAGAGGAAGTGGCGACATGGCCGCTATCCTGCGCGTGCGCAAGCTTGATGCGTTTTAATGATTCTACGACCATTATTTACTGCACTTTATTTAGTTTCGTTAGTTAATTTTAACTCTTCGTGTCATTTGTGTATCTAAATTGATGACTAGCTTTTGGCCACGGCTTCGCCCGCGTACACCAACACTAATAATAAAAAGGTAAAGTTTGTTTTTTTGTTTTCTGTTTGTAGGAGGTAACTCTGAAAGTACTGGTCTGATTTCTAAAATTCTTTTACCGGCGATAGAAAGCTGCTTTATTCCTGAGTGATATAGGCTATATTTTATATACGTGTAATGAAATGACCTCCTTGGAAATGACATTTCATTTTTTTAATTTTTAAGCTGTGGATACGGGGTGACGTATCATTCAATGACAGATGATGTTGAGATTAATTTTGTGCATTTTATTGTTATAAAAACTTGTAGAGAGATAATTAAAGGGATATAATTGAGGAGGCGATATTAGTGAACTTTAATGTCGTTTCTTTGTTTTCAGGTGAGATAAAAGTGTAATTTTAGTTAAACGATAATTTATTACATAATACTGTAAAAGCATGTTGAATAAAACAAATCTTTGTTTTCAGAGAAACAATTTGTGGTTTATTTCGAAAATCCTCAATAATAATAATATATCTTATAAAACGACATTTTTGTTAACTAAAAGAAGATGGACCGGCTGCAATTTGAGTTTACGATGATAGCTTCAAATGTTGGCAAATCAAATGTATTAGCCATAACCTCAATATCTACAGAAGAAGGAAAATGTTATGTTTTACCTGATGAGCTGAAGCCGGTGATTCATCATACATATATTGTCAAAATGAATACTTTCTCAAAAATAAAAAATAGTATAGAAAGAAGATATCAAAGTAGAAAAATATGGATAAAATTGGATGAAGATCTTAAGAAAACATATAGAGATGAGGAAGGTAATATGCAATTTTCAGATCAATATTTAGAAGAAATGAGCACAAAACAACCAATAGACATAAACGACAATTTCCAACATATCTTGGAAAAATTAATAGAAACTACTACAAAGAAAGAAAATCAACATAACCTAAAACATATTTCAGAGAAATTTATTATTGAAAAATTCACAAGCAAGAACCCTAATGCAATGCAATGGATTGAGAATTTTGAAAAGGAGTGTGAGCGCTTTAATATATCAAAAGATGAAACAAAAATAGATATATTGAGATTATTTTTAGAAAAATCTTGTTTGGATTGGTATAGCTCGATGGCCATAAAACTAACAATAAAGGCTATGGAATGAATGGAAAAACAAATTTTTAGAAACTTTTAAAAACCGAGGATGGGACATAGTTACTTATGCTCTCGCATTTAGATATAAAGAAGGACTACTAATTGATTACGCTATTAGAAAAGAAAGGCTAATGCTAGGCATAAACAAATCGATAGACTCCAAAACAATGATAGATCTTATTGCAACAGGTTTACCTGGGTTTATCTTAAATAGGTTAAACAGAGATGAACTCAATGACACTACTGATTTGTTCAATGAGATAAGAAAATATGAAGGTATGATGTACAAGAAAAACTCAAGTACAATAAAGAGTTGTACATTCCTTTATAAAAATAAAACTAATAATAAAAAGAAGAAGCCATGTAACACTTGTGAATCTTTGAACAAAGGAATTAGATATCATCCGGAAGAGTCATGTTGGTTCAAGAAAAATAAAAATGAATCTGAAAAAGTTTTTAAACCCAGAAATGTAAATAACAACTCCATTATTGAAGTAGATATAAATACTGAGAAAAAAAACGAGTAAGTACACCATTAATCAAAATCAAGCTCTTATTAGAAAATAAACTAGAAGTGAGCGGCATTTATGATTCAGGCTCACAGATCTCTTTAATAAATTCAAGACTGATTAAAATAAAAGAAAAAAAGGACAATGAGAATATAGCATATATGAAAACGGTTAATGGTGTGAAAAAAACAGATGGCTTGATAACAATAAAAATAAAAATATTTGATTTAGAAGAAGAGGTGGATGTATACATAGTAGAAAATGAATATTTTGATGATTTTATAATCGGATTGGATACGATAAAGAAATTCAAACTAACCCAAAACGAGGACTTGCGGATAGAACAAAAGATAAGAACAAATAAAATAGATGAAATGTCTAAAGATAACAGAAATGAAGAAAAGAATATAAAAACATTAGCAATAAATTTTAATGAACATATAGAAACAGAAGAGTTTGTAAGTATGACAGACCATTTAGATAATGAAAAGAAAATTGAGATCGAGAAAATAATAAAGGAATATAAAACAATTTTTGCAAAGGACAAGTATGATATAGGAACAGTTAGAGATTATGAAGCTCACATATATTTACTAGTAAATAGATACTGTAGTAAAAGACCATACAGATGTACAATAGAAGATAAATTAGAAATTGAAAAGCAAATATCCATGTTACTAAAGAATAATTTAATAGAAGAATCCTACAGTCCTTTCGCTGCTCCAGTGACATTGGCATTTAAAAAGGGTGAAAATAGGAAATCCCGCTTGTGTATAGATTTCAGAGAACTAAATAAAATTGTTGTTCCACAAGCTCAACCTTTTCCGTTAATAGATGATTTGATTGTTAAAACTAGAAATTGTAAGTATTTTACTACACTGGATATAAATTCAGCATTCTGGGCGATACCATTACGGGTGGAAGACAGATATAAAACAGGATTTGTCACACAAGATGGCCACTTCCAGTGGACCTGCCTTCCCTTTGGCTTGAAAACATCACCAGCAATTTTCCAGAGAATTTTAAGCAATATTCTAAGAAAGCACAATCTCACAGGATACTCCGTAAACTATATTGATGATATTCTGATATACTCGAACACCTTTGAAGAACATATAAAACACATAAGAAATGTATTAGAGGCAATAATACAAGAAGGCTTTAGATTGAAGTTTACGAAATGTAACTTTGCTTCAGACTCAGTAAAGTACCTCGGCCATGTAATTCAGAACAATTCGGTAAGACCACTAAAAGACAATTTGATCTCGATAAGACATTTTCCAACTCCTAAGACACAAAAGAATATCAGACAATTTTTGGGAAAAATTAACTTCTACCATGAATACATACCAAGAAGTGCAATTATTTTAGACCCATTACATAATTTATTAAGAAAAAATGAAAAGTTTGTGTGGTCAGAGAAGTGTGAAGAATCATTTAATCAAATAAAAAGATATTTATGTTCTCAACCTGTGTTGGAAATATTCGACAAAGACTTACCAATAAAAATCTTTACAGATGCATCTTTAGAGGGTATCGGGGCAATATTAAAACAGACTCAACTAGACGGTAAAGACAAACCGGTGGCATATTTTTCAAAAAAACTAAACGAATCTCAAAAACGAAAAAAGGCCATATATTTGGAATGTATTGCTATGAAAGAAGCAGTAAAATACTGGCAACACTGGCTAATTGGAAAACATTTCACTATTTACTCAGACCACAAACCTCTAGAGAACATGAATATTAAATGCAGGACAGATGAAGAATTGGGTGACCTCACATATTACCTATCTCAATATGACTTCACAGTAAAATATATACCTGGTAAAGAAAATATAGAAGCAGACTGTTTGAGCCGAAACCCTGTATTAGAATCAGAAGATAACAAGGAGGAACTACTAAAAATAGTTAATTTAATACAAATAAAAGATATAGTTGAAGACCAAGAAAAAAATGAAACAATAAAAGAAAAGAAACAAAATCTACTACATAAAAATAAAATCTATTATAAAAAAATAAAGAAACTTGAAAAGATTATACTCTCAGAAGAATTTAGTAAAAAAATTATAAAAAAGGTGCATGAAGATTTATGCCATATTGGAATCAGACAATTACAGAAAAAAATAAGTCCACTATATACAGCTAAAAACCTAACAAAAAATATCATAAATATTTGTAAAACATGCGAAATATGCATAAAAAATAAATCAAGATATCAAGGAAAATTTGGGTTAATGTCACAACTGGGACCAGCAACAAAACCATTTGAGATAAAGTCAATGGATACTATAGGTGGCTTTGGAGGATCTAGGTCAACAAAAAAATACTTACACCTTTTAGTAGACCACTACACAAGATATGCGTTTATTGTGACTTCAAAAACACAGAACGCAAGTGACTTTATAAAACTAACAAAGAAAGTACTCGAGACAGATGAGATTGGAATAATTCTGACAGACCAATATCCAGGCATCAATTCAAAAGAATTTAAACAGTATTTGCAGTAGAATAACATCAAACTAATATTTACAGCTGTGAATACGCCATTTTCGAACGGCTTGAACGAAAGATTAAACCAAACAATAGTAAATAAAATAAGATGTAAAATAAATGATAAAAATAATAAGAGAACATGGACAACAGTAGCAAGAGAATGTGTACAGAAATATAATGAAACAGACCATTCTGTTACAGGTTTTGCACCAAAATATTTACTGGATGGTACAAATGTCAGTATTTTACCAAATGAAATTAAAACAATAGAGAAGGAAGACAAGTGGATTGCTGATAGAAGATTAGCATTAGAGAATACAATAAAATCTCACAAGTACAACAAGAAAATATTTGATAGAAATAGGAAAATACAAGAGTTCGAGATAGGAGACAGTGTATATGTAGAAAATGGAAATAGACTGAACAGGAAAAAATTAGACGAATTAAAAATAGGCCCTTTCAAGATAATAGAGAAAATATCGAACTCCATTTATAAGATTGACACTGGCAACAGAAAAACAGAATCAACTTTATTCCACATAACAAAATTACAACCTGTTACGGCAGAAGATGAAGTAGAAGAAAACGAATAGGTATAAAGATGGCTTGCAGGTGCATTGTTTGTATTATATTATTTAGAATTTTCGTTCCTATGGGGGGGAGATGTAATGAAATGACCTCCTTGGAAATGACATTTCATTTTTTTAATTTTTAAGCTGTGGATACGGGGTGACGTATCATTCAATGACAGATGATGTTGAGATTAATTTTGTGCATTTTATTGTTATAAAAACTTGTAGAGAGATAATTAAAGGGATATAATTGAGGAGGCGATATTAGTGAACTTTAATGTCGTTTCTTTGTTTTCAGGTGAGATAAAAGTGTAATTTTAGTTAAACGATAATTTATTACATAATACTGTAAAAGCATGTTGAATAAAACAAATCTTTGTTTTCAGAGAAACAATTTGTGGTTTATTTCGAAAATCCTCAATAATATACCTTATATACGCAGGCGAAGCTGCAGGCAACAGCTAGTAAAATATAGTCTTATGTCACATAGGAATAAAGCAGCTTTCTATCGCTGAATTTTTTTTTGCAATCAGACCAGTAGCAGTAGGTACTTTCAGCGATTATCTACTACAGACAAAAAAACATTAAAGAAAACAAACTATCTCTTTATAATATTAGTATAGACTAACTTTTGCTAGCGACTTCGCTTGGTGAAAATATGTTTCTCCATACAAACTTTGAACCCCTGTTTCATCCCCTTATGGAGTGAATCTGAGAGTAGTGGTGGCCGAGTGGTAATGGCTCCGACTTACGAGTTGTAGGTCGCGGGTTCATACCCTGTCAGGCGCATTAGTTTGTGTAATTTATTTCATTACCACTGCTCTCAAAACGGTGAAGGAAAACATCGTGAGGAAACCGGCATGTCCTAGAACCAAAAATCCGAAGACATGTGACATCCACTAACCCGCACTGGGCCCGCGTGGTCGATTACGACCCATTCCCTCTCCTAGGAGGAGGCCTGAGTCCCAGCAGTGGGAATATTAAAAAGGCTGATGATGATGATGGAGTGAATTTTGGAAAATCCTCTATTAGTACTTGCCTACGTTATAAAAGGAAATCTTATGCAAAATTGGACACTCCTAGGCTTTGTAGTTTCTGCTGTGCGTTCATGTGTCAGTCAGTCAGTCAGTTTCGCGGTGTGCCCTGCTTGGGCGGAGCATCGCCGTGCCCTCGTGGGGGTGATCGGCGGCGGAGACCTCTCGCGCCGGGCCTTGGTCGAGACTTCTGCGAAGCAGTAATGCTGGCTAAGGAGGAGGCCGACCGCATCAGGCAACGGCGCTCTCGCCGCCGCCCCGATTTCCAGCCACCGTAGGCGCGGGCTTGCGGACAGTGAGCAATGGGTAGCTCGCTGTCCGGCCGTCCGGTAACTGTCCGGACCAAGCCCAAGTCGTCGACGGAGCACACTGTTCCCGCGCGCCTCAAGAAATAGTCAGCAACAGTAGGGGGCCCAGCTGGGTCAAAGCCTACCGGGGCCAGGGTTAGTTTCGAACGACAGCTCGAGCCCCGGTATGAAGGCTTGAAGGAACGGGGTGAGTTTTTGGTCAGTAAGAGTCTGACACTATCTCTCGCTCCGCCCAAGAGCGGGGGTTGTCATAAGACGATTCTTCCCATCGAAAAAAAAAAAAAAGTCAGTCAGTCAGTTTCTCCTTTTTATATTAT
Organism: Mythimna ferrago; assembly: GCA_910589285.2. Taxonomy (NCBI): domain Eukaryota; kingdom Metazoa; phylum Arthropoda; class Insecta; order Lepidoptera; family Noctuidae; genus Mythimna; species Mythimna ferrago. The sequence continues at coordinate 3,259,049 of OU342683.1, read as the reverse complement.
AGATATATTGCCTTTTATGGTGTTAATAACCATGCCTGATCAAAAACCCTCATCAGTACAAACTAATACGACACCAAAGTTTTAATAATTGTTGACCCATAGTTGGATGGCGTTGGCGTCTAATTAGAAGTTGCTATGGTTTTGTTATTTATCTATAATATGTATGTATTTAGAAATATATAAGTATGTTTATCAGTTGTCTAGTACTCATAACACAAGCTGTGCTTACCTTGAGACTAGACGGCGTTGTGTGATAGTTGTGGAACATAAAAAAAAAATGTAAAAAAATAAAAATAAATTGTAAGAAAAAATGTCTTGTTACCGCAATACGGTGGTTTCATTCATCACTACCTGTATACACACATACAAAAATATTTTTAATATATGCGATACCTGAATATAGTTGGTTTAGTATCAGTAACTGAATCGATTCCAATAATTTTTTCACCATGTTATTTTTTCACCAAAAAATATTTTTAAAGTCACAAGTTGGACACCACCGACACTAAGTACAACAACACAGGTCACGGCAGGTCATAGCGGGCATTAAGCGCCAGCACACGGCTGGGCGCGGAAGCAAAACAACCAGGTAACATAACAATCTTATAACTTTACGATTTTAATGGTACAGTTATGAAATTTTGTACATGGAGTTTCGCATATATAGCTAAAACAAATGTTGTAGAACAAAATATATTAAATCAAAAGTAACGAGTGTTTACGTCGCGGCGCTAAGTACTTAACATATAGTTTCTTTACTTAATGACAATTTTTAATTTAAAGTCAGAATAGGAGAGTCTCTGAAAGCCAATGCCACAATATTACTAAACGACCGACTACCAACAGCCCAACAATAATTCTTTATAGTCTAAGGCTGCCCGCCCATGTCCGATAATCGGTGACCGATTTTTTGTAGGAGAAAAGTATAACAGTGTGTTATACTAGCTAGCAGAGCTGCTAGAAAAGTATAACATAGTGCAACGCACACGTCCTACAATAAGTTGGTCAGAAATACAAAACAATGTTACAAATATACAAAGTCGGCCCGATTATCTGTCCTACAAAAAATCTGAAGTGGGCGGGCAGCCTTAAGCAAGAACAAATACATTAAAATTTATTGCAAAGAGGGATGCTAAACTCTATACAGTTAAACTCATTTACGACGCTTGCAGACAGTCTTATAACACTGAACAATATCTAAGCTCCGGCCGTTTACCATAATAGTATGTTACTTTGATGATACAACCAGATATATGGTGATTTAAGAAGAAAGTGCACACTTTCACACAGGAAGCCATGTTCCCAACAATTTGCACTTGGAAGCGAAGAGCCGTGGAAGTGTAATCTTCTGATTATTATTAATAAATGGAAAGTATAGAAAGGTGCATTGTATTGTTTCGTGTATTACCATTATAATGAGATGTTTTATTTTGCGCCTCAATAGGTTGATCGGTACCCAGGTTAATGGTGCTATAAACATTGTATCGCATTTAGTAGGGAAAGGGTCTAAATCTTTAGAATCTTAATAGGAGAATTTTACAACTTCAGACCATGGAGTACTTGACAATTCTTGTTCGCCTTTGATTTGATATTTTCTATGAAACGATCTCGCAATTAAGTAGTTGTGAATGACCCAATTTCACACCGATTTTATAGCGCTATTGAGTAGGTAACTGAACAGATTAACGACAACCGCTTGAAGAACGATTCAATTTGCACGACAGCTTTACTTAAGTACCCGCCAATGTAATAAAATTGTTATTAAATTGGACTTTCCTTTATAAGCTCGCTTATTGTGAGAAAAGTACAGATCTATTTCTAAATTGGCTGTTTATGAAACCGCGTTCTACTGTGATAGGTGCACCAACGACGCGTCTAGGCTGAAATTAAAATAAAATTAATTAAATGTTAAAGAAGAATTCAGTTCAATGCTGTCCAGTGTTTATTGATGCGGCACTTACTGTAATATGTTACGTTACGTCGTTTATATCACTTACATCGAAGGACTGGAACAATTTGCCTGCTGCAGTCTTCCCGTCAGATTAAAATTTAGTGAATAGGCTCCTAATTAACTAGTGCGCCTCACTATCAACAATAGGGTAGTTCCCAGGGTCAAAATAATTACATTTTATTTAGTCCGTATTTTAGATTATAAAAAAATATTGGACACGTATTTTTTCTTTTTTCGATTAAATAAAAAATAACAAAGATATAGCCCATTAAAGTTGCGTGTGACGTCACCCCGTGCGAAAAATGCAGCACGGCGTGACGTTACACGTAACTTTAATGGGCTATATCTTTGTCATTTTTGGTTTAATTTACAAATAAAAAATACGTGTCCCTTATTTTTGAATAATCTAAAAGACGGACTAATTACATTTTTACGACAACTAGCCTATTGCATCACTGCTTACAATTAGGTGGGATCGCAGCCAAGTAATAGGTTATATTATGTAAAAAAATATAGACAGGAATTTAATGAAGTTTTTTTTTATATGCGGCTGGGTTTCAACTACCGTATCATATACTTATTCGGCATTTCAAGTTCAACATTCCTCAAGCTTAAAATAAAAATAAATCTACTATATAAAAATGGGTAGTAATAAAAGCTCCGACAAAAAAAGAAGAATTGTCCTTACTCAAAATATTAAATCTACTGCCTAAAATACTAACTTTCCGACTACTTTTGTCCGAATAAAAATGACGAAACGACCGAGTGAGATACTGAAATCTTCGAAAAATAAACATGACTGTCTATTGCCATAATACTTTTCTACCAGCATAAATTACGTTCTACTGAAAACTTTGCTTTGTAATTTTTATCTTTACTTGCCTACTATTAATTCATAAATTACCTTTCATATTTCATAGATTGTGGTGCTATTTTAACTGTCACATTATACTGAAAATATTATTCTGAGTGGCTATACAGAAACTTATAAAAATATAAAAATGTACTTGTAACAATAACTTTTAATTGCAACATATATCATGAATTTTACTTACCACGGGTATGCTTCGATATCGGTACCTATTTCAGGCGTTAAAAAGTTAAAACAGTCGTATTCATGGGTACGTATAAAAATCCCGAATTTTAAATTACCGATGGACGAGATTCCGAAAATTGAAACGCCAAATGGTCGTATGGTCGAAAGTTTAAAATCCCGAAAGTTCATTTGTTCGAATGTTTAAAATCCCGAAGTTCAAAATCCCGACTCATCCGTGTCGAGGTGCCCTAAGGTCCCGATTTGTTTTATTTTGAGAAGTAGCACTCGCCGGCCGCTGCCGCGGCGCCGCTCGCTTCGCTCGCTCGGCTCGCGCGCTTTTAGTCACAATTCTAACCTAACCTAACCTATTTCAGCCACAATCTCTCGTAAAAATGTGTTTACTATTGTCTAATAGTCTAGTCACAGGTAGATTGTATTTTGGTTGCACTTTGAACTGGGTGAAATAGGTTAGGTAACGTTAGAACTGTGACCAACCGCTACGTTCAAGTAGTTTCGTCTATTCGGGATTTCGTCCTTTCGGGCATTTGAACATCGGTATTTTGTGTTTCGATATAACGACTATCGGCATTTAAACCTTTCGGTATTTTGAATTTCGGTGTTTTGCACGTCGGTATTTCAGCCATAGGTATAATGAACTTTCGGGATTTTGATACGTACCCCTATTCATGCCTTAATCGAAAACAAAGTAGACTTTGGTTTCCTAGAATATTATACTGTATTATTAATCGACAAATTTCTTAACTTTTATAATGTCAGCAAGAACAAAGATAAAAATAAAACAAAACTCAGTTTATTATGAAAATGTAGTTACGTAGTAGATCCGAACTCCATCGCGCGGGCCGAACAGTTGAGGTATTTTCATCATTATTGAGAGCTAAAAAATAAATTTGATAACCAACAATAGAAATTAAAACAGTTCATGCAAGTTGTAAAAATATGATTATTTTGACCAAACCTCTGTTGTCGGTAACTTAGTAATTTTGTCGGAGGTTCAGTATTCTATTCGGAAGTTTAGTTTTTTTATTCGAAGATCCATTTTTTTTTTAGGAGGAAATGTAATTTGAACATGCTCTTATTTGTTGTTAAATTGGATATTTTTTTTCGTTTATGTTTTGGGTTTTTTATCGGTAATTCATTATAACGCTAGTTAATTAGAATAATAGTCGGCCACAGATCGCTGGAGATTAAATTGTTTTTCGGAACCATTATTATTTCCCTATAAAAATAAGTCGGGTTTTCCTTCCTGACGCTATAACTCCAGAACGCACGAACCGATTTCCACGGTTTTCAATTCAATTAATTTATTTCAGGCATCTAGGCATTCTAGGCATTCGTTGGAAAGGTCTCGGGCTCCGTGAGGTTTATTAGAGTAGAGTAGGGTAGAGTAGGGTAGAGTAGAGTAGGGTAGGGTAGAGTAGAGTTGAGTAGAGTAGGGTAGAGTAGAGTAGGGTAGAGTAGAGTAGGGTAGGGTAGAGTAGGCTGAAGTAGGGAAGAGCGGGATCGAAGCCGCGCGGGCAAAAGCTAGTGTGTTAATAATATCACAACTGGAGCTCTCTTCGCTAAAAAAAAGCTTTTAGAAATGAAGGAGATTGTAACACGACTGCACGAAATTTCAGACGTCACGAGATATGCTCGTCGAAATGAAAAGCAAAGAAACATACAATTTGTTATACAAGTATGAGATTGACGTACTTAGTTAAATATTCTAAACTTTTATGATGAAGAAAATATACTTAACTAGCTTTTGTCCGCGCGGCTTTGCTCCCGCTCTTCCCTACTCCACCCTACCATACCCTACTCTACCCTACCCTATCCTACTCTACCCTACTCTACACTACTCTACCCTACTATACCCTACCAAACTTCACATAAACCATCTACTAAATAGTCCGAACAAAGCCTAAACATTTGGTTTGGATAGGTGAGCCCGTTCTTGAGTTATAATATTACAACGAAAAGTGGCATTGATTTTTATATTGTCTAAAGATAGAAACGTAACAATGTATTACTATTGTGTGTTTTAATGCGTGATTATTTAAATAATAATATAAGATACAAGCTGACCCGGCGAACTTCGTACCGCGTAATAGTTTTTAATATCGTACGGATTTCATCACGCATGCGGGTTTGTCCCGCATGCAGAAAATTTTAAAATGCAAACAAACTCGTCCCACGTGTTTTCCACGCTTTATAATAAATACTTGTATGAAATGGACATATACGGGGATTAAGCGTGCGAGAAAATCCCGCATGCGTGATCAAATCTGCTCGACATTAAAAACACCGTCAAGAAATATTGTGATTACCTTTTAGCCAAAATTATTGACCGAATGATTGAGACAAATGTATTTGACAGTTGCTGTTATTTTTCGATTTCTTTAAATAATTTTCAAAATTTTTAGTTTTTTTTTTCATAATTAAAAATTGGTCCTGTCGATCTTAAGTTATAAATGGTGTAACTAACACAACTTTGTTTATTGAGATAGATTACGGCGGATCTGCGATTTTTAATATACGGCAATTTAAGTTGCCACCCAGATTTCAACGATAAAAACACTGGTGCTGTCATGTAACCTAAGTTTACCATGAATAAATATTACCATATTGATAACTCCTAAGAAAGAAAATGATAACGTGTCAGTATCCTATCATCTTCAAGATGTAAAAGTCTGAGGGAAACTAGAACTTGGTGAAATGGTAAAAATCAGTTTAAACACAGGTCTGTCAGCGTCTCTAAGCTCTCTCTTAAGGTGCTCCCTCACCTGGAGGATCCTGACTGACGAGCATTCGCGTGTAATGTAACATTATAGATTCGATTTTGAGCATTACATTACAATATACTACCTCCCTGACTGACGAGCATTCGCGTGTAATGTAACATTATAGATTCGACTTTGAGCATTAGCTTTTAGTTGATTCCATAATGTCTGACGAAGCGGATTGATGTATGGTGAATTAATATTACAAGTTGTACCAAGATATTACACATTGTATCATTACAAGGTGCGCATTGTAATGCTCGGTTCTCCTCCTTCACTGATGTAATGCTCAAATCTGTAACGATGTAACGTTACAGATTTGAGCATTACATCAGTGAACTCAAAACTACACGCAAATGCTCCCTGTGAGGGAGCACCTTTATACAAATAACTTACATCAGGCTCTCGTAGACTAAGACCAGTAATTATAATAACTATTAACTCTCCCTTGCTAGTAATTATGTTGGTTTTATACAATAATCGAGTGGTGTGGTCTTCAATCAGTTACTTCCTAATCATCAATCTTCGTGAAGAAGTGGATGCACCCGAGTCCGGTCGACTTTCTCTTTCTTTAGACGAGATCGTTGCAATAATATAGATTGTTGTGTATTTTAATTTGAACGTTGATGGATTTCAAGCATTTTGTCTGGTGCTTGCAACTTTGTCATCTTAAGTGCAGGCTATGGAACTGGAGGGTTTGTTTTCAGAGTTTTCATTAGAATTAGTCTGATCATAACTTGATTGCAAGTTTACACCTGTCTTATCTATTTTCAAAGATTTATGCTATATATAAGATATATAGCTCTCCATCCCCCTTTATCGCTCTTAGGAGTGACTTTTTAACACGAACAGAGAACAAAGGCTTATCATGAGATAAGCCTTTGTTCTCTCGTGTCTTGATTGGCGCTTTGATTCATAGTTAAGTCGCACTTTAAGTACATTCAATTTAATTTAAAAAAATAGTTTTAATTGAGGAAAAAACTTTTTACAAAAAAAATAATTAAATCGACTTCAATGTAAAAAAAAACACTCAACAGTTTCTATAATAGATGTTTTGTCTCTTCGTTGTTTAACACCGACTTCCGAAATTAAATTATCTTGTACTTTTGAGTGTTTTATTTACATTTAAATACCTTATAACCAGAGTGCACCTCATAACGTTTTTAATAATCCCAAACACGGTTAGGATACATTAATTCGATACATCCCCTCCCCCTTTTCTTTCAGTCAGTCATCGACTACACGTCTGTCTATACAAAGCAACTTGTTACGACAATTTCTGCTGTGATTCTATGAGGAGTTCTGTTCCATATCTTCAAAATTCATGATCAGATCATGACAATATTTCTGGAAGCATAACCTTTCAACCAAAAAATATATATGATCGGTCCACAATTGACTCAGATATCGGTGTAAATACATAAAAAAAACATACATGCAGCCAAACATAGAACCTCCTCCTTTTCGAAGTCGGTTAAAAAGATTTTTATTCATTTGCCTAAAAAAAAAAACCTAACAGTTGCAGTCAACTGTTAGGTGTTTTGTACAGAATGCCCTGTTGCATGAGGTAAGCCTCTGTACCACTAGGTACTATTGTACTGTAATGCCTGCGTTGAATAAATTCTATTCTACTGTACAAAAGGTTTTATTAAAGTCATTTAATTATTTGAATCTTTATGAAGGTTTCTTTAACTATTTAGAAGATTATCTGTAAAAATAGCTTTTAGCGAATAAGGCCGCCCATTGTTACAACCTATTCATTTTAAACTCCTACTGTGTTTTTATGATGTAAGTACAATGAAGAGTATATCTATCTATAATCTATACCTATTTATTTGTCATCGTATTGAGACGTTTGCAATTTATTCTTCGTTTAACACAAAATTTCTGCTATTTCACTCATGTGTTCAGCAGATAGCAAAGTTATTTATCCCGGGGCCCTTTTTTATGGTGGGGAAAATCATCCAATGACAACCCCCGCTCTTAGGCGGAGCGGGAGATAGTGTCAGACTCTTACTGACTAAAAACCCACCGCGTTCCTTCTAGCCTTCATACCGAGGCTCGAACTCCCTTTCGGATAACCCTGGTCCCAGTAGGCTTCGTCCCGCCTGAGCCCCTGCTCTTGCTGACCACTCCTTGAGGCACGCAGGAACAGTGCGCGTTGTCGACGACTTGGGCTCGGTCGGGACAGTTACTGGACGGTCGGACAGCGAGCTACCAATTGCTCACTGTCCAAATCCGCGCCTACGGTGGCCGGAAATCGGGATCGGAATCCCGGCGGCGGCGGCGAGAACGCCGTTGCCTGATGCGGTCGGCCTCCTTCTTTACGAGCATTACTGCTTCGCAGAAGTCGAGAAGTCATTGGATGATTTCCCACCTAGATAAAAAAATATAGCAAAGTTATCACAATAATTTCTTTAAAACTCTTAGGTAAGTGATACTGAACATATTATGATAATGTAATTCTATAAATAACTTCACACTTTATAAGATGTTTTGTTGATTCTGTCTGACGTGCTTTGATTTCTTTGGTAATTACACACGTGTTCAAATATACGAGTTATTGAAACAACAGTCCGTACCAACTGTTAAAATCATTATTATCTATTTATTTTAAGGACTTCATATGATTTAAGACTTAAATATGCCAAATCATTGATGGTTGTATATTCTAGAAGAAGTGATTAGGAAAGAGAGTGAATTAAATAAGAAGAATGGAAAAGAGAGTGGGCTAAATAAAAAGAAAAATAGATTTATTAGGCACAACGCGTGGCACACAAACATTAGTTAGGTATAAGCAAAACAAAAACGAAGCCAAAATAAACATTAGTGTGCACGGCTGCGCTAAATTAAAGACAAAACTACACTTAGGGTGAGTTGCACCATTTAACTATAACCATAACAAAGCCGTTAACAGTTGTCAAATCGTCGAATTGACCAATAGGCGGCCGTTTCACGGCTGGTTATGGTTTGGTTATCGTTATAGTTAAATGGTGCAACTCTTAATATTATGAAGAGGTAAAGTTTGTGTTTTGTTTCCAAGAGGTAATCACTGAAAGTACTGGTCTGATTGAAAAATTTTTTTCACCGATAGAAATCTGCTTTATTCCTGAGTGACATAGGCTACATTTTATATATGCGGGCAAACACTAATAATTTATATTGGAATATGGAAAGAATAATGACTTAATGATGGTGATGGTTCTATTTGCTTCGTTTCCATACAAAGCACAACTTTTCTTTGTACTCGAAGTCCTTTTCGTAGTCCAAGTTCTCACGCCCATTTAATTAGATTTGACATCACTTGATTAAAAGCTACACGCCTAAAGTAACTTAATCTTTACATGGCTCCTGAACTCCTGAGCTGGTGCCTCCGTTAGAAAGTGTGCGTCCATTCATTACGTTTGCCAGGGTCGAATAGTGTCTAATAAAATATATCCAATTTCATTAGTCTTGAGTTTTCCTTAAGGCCCAAGCGCCCGAAAAGTGCCTTAAAACAGTGACTTTCTGGAGCCTACTCCTCGGTAACGGCCAGGTTAATAGGTTTGAAAAAAATATATGTTTATTATAGATTCATGAACAACATTATCAACATTTGATTTTTTCGTGCGATTAATACTTTTGCCAAAAAAAAAATTATATACAACAACATCACATTCGCAACTTTTCCCTACTCCTTCGAAACGGCTAGGATCTTTAGAAACGTTTTTACACGTAAAAATTGGTAGTTAAATATTCTTCAAAGTGAACATAGCTTATGTAAATCAATCAATATTTAGCAAAGAAAATGGATTTAAAAGTCAGCGGGGCTCTGTCCGGGCGCAGCTGGCCGCAAACAAATGCACAGATAGTCGTCTTGTCGCCTAGACGGGTACGAGAGTAGTAACCATTTAATTTCGGTCAGATGTTTCAAGGTACTATAAGCCTTAACCCTTGCGTTCGCTTGCCGCTGTCTCCCCATTGAAGGTGAGAGCTACAGTCTTGGAACATACTTATAATTAAACTAAAGGCTTAAGGGAAGTGGTTATATATTTATTTAAACTTCATGTACAGTAGTCGCACATAGGAACTGAAACCGGAATCGGAGGTGAAAAATCAATCAAAAGAATCGGAATCAAAACGTTCTAACATCTCTGAAATAAACCAATAGTAAGTACAGCAAAACTACCACGAGCTCTTGACGCGATCCATTTTACGACATAAACTGGACTATTAAAGGGATGGAGCTATATAGGGCGTATAGCTGCATCCTACTTTCTCGCACGACTGACATTTCAGCACGTCATGGTTAACCCCCTTGCCTTGTGAATTAGTTTGTGTTGCTTTTCTTGGCTAAGGCTAGTCTCTCTAGTCAATATTGTGGAATTCTCTCTGTGTATTTATTTTTTATTTTTCAAAATCAAGTCGCCAATACTCCCAGACACATTCCGTGGGCCGTATTGCTTTACAGACGCTTTAAGGCTCCCAAAATAATGACATAACTTCACGTAAATTCATATTACCTAAATTGAGTTTAGGGGATGATTGGCCCCTTGGATCGGTCTGTCTTCTTGTAAAAGGTTTTAAAATAGTTGTCTGGTGAACATATACGGGTATAAAAATCAAGCATGAGAATTTACGTGAAGTTATGTCATTATTTTGAGAGCTTTAAAGCGTCTATAAAGCAGTACGACCCTCAGAATGTGTCCGAGAGTGTTGGCGACTTGATTTTAAAGATATTGCCTAAAATATACGTAAAAATCAGCTTAGATAATTTACGTGAAGTACTGTTTTTATGTACCTTGATAACCTGATACCTGAAAATTGGCCGTCTAAGCAAGCTAGCAGATAGGCATGCGTTCTTAGTACATACAACAGTACTCAATCGTCCACATTTCCTTCGTGAGAAAATACGTGACGTCTGGCGGCCCTGGCATCTTGGACTATTAATTACATTTTATTGTCACTCTGCCGCGATGCCTCATCCACGTAGATCCCTCAAGTACTCTTCATGTTCCACTTTATTAGCTCATATTTCTTCGAAGCATTCAGTCTGGCTTGCTTCATTAGCTGCCAGTTCTCAAAATTAATTACTACTTACATAATATAGAGTTGCTTTCTCTGAAGTAAATTGAGTTTTTTAATATCATATAACGTTATTGATAGTTCGTGGTGATTGCGCACAGGAAATTTGAAAAGAATTACATTGTTTCGATGTAATCTTCTATACAATACAAATATTGTAAAGCTGAAGAGTGGGTCTGGTTGTTTGATGATTTGGACGGAAAAGTTCTTTTAGACTTTATCGAGACTTATAGAGAAAGGTTAGCATAGCATAGCCGGCCTTATAATGTTCCCACTGTTGGCACTCAGGCCTTCTCTCTAGGAGACGGAATGGGCCGTAATCCACCACGCGGGCCCAGTGCGAGTTGGTAGATGTCACAAATGTCCATTGGCCCCACTCAGCTCAACCACTTTAAAGGGAACTGAAAGTCACGGTCACTCTTTCAGTACCTTAGAATGCAAATGGCAACTGTACGACACAGGTAAGTTTTGTCAGTAAAAGTCTGACGCGCCTTCTCGCTCCATCTCGATCGGCGCGACTGTTCAATGATGTCCCGCCTTAAAAAAAAAACCATAAAACAAATGTTTGTCTTTCGAGTTGTACAATTCTCGGAAACTAAATAGGTTACTAGTTTCATAGTCTTGCTTATTTAGGCTAGTCAATAACCTGTGTAGCGCGTGGTGATTGACATACGATAGTTTACACGCCTCACAAGACAATGTGGGCGTAAAACTACTTAATTATACGCACGCGGACCAAAATAGAACACACCGACATGCTCGAAATTCCGACTTGTCACACCGGTCATATCGTTTGGGCGTTGCTGGGCAACACGTCACGATTTTTTTTCTTACGTGGTGCCCTGCGTGTCATCTGCGAATTTTGTCACTATTGATAAGTTGCTTATAGCATGTAAAGCCGTTCGTTCCGGTTGTCATTCGTAGATCTGCAGAAAGTCTGATCATCAGTCTATCCAAGGAGTATAGTGTTGCACACTAACCGGGTTGTGGAGGTCTGATAGGCTCCATGAAAAACACAGATTTTCAGCCGCTTTCAGTTAGACCATTTGTAATGGCCCAGTGGTAAAAGATAGAACTACGAGTGCAATTGGCACACGTGGGCCATGTACGCCGATTTGGGCGAGACGGTCTCCATACATTTTATATGGGCACTAAACATTAAGTAAATCCACGTCACGCGATGCGACTCTACGTACAAATCAGGCGTGATCCACGTGTGCATCGGACAAAACATCTTAACATCCATACTCTTTTCATTATTCTCTTTAAGGGCCTCACCTTCGTAACTAATGAAAGCGGAAATACCACGCCCATTCCTCACACCATCATCTTTGTCATTACACAACAGTTCTTCTACAAGCTTGTTAATTTATCAATCTGCTCGTATTTAATTAGAAAGCGATCGTATTATTTACGTTAAAATGTTCCCGTGTTTATATTGTTATTGTAAAGAAGACCGCATTGTTTATTTTGTGTCTTCCCACGGCTGCTGCCAATTGTCGTGCAATTTCATTACGTTTGTTGAGGAGATTCAAACCTGCGCCCCAAACTTCAAATGTACGGGAATGGCGTCATCTCAACGCTCAGTCACGTGGTCAGAACAAAAGGATCGGAGGCGTGGCCAACTCGAGGCGTTCGACTCAAGAGAAACAGTTGTAACTTGGCTGGGGGGGCTGAACTGCATTAGACCGATGCACACGTGGGCGACGCCTGTACGTAGAATCGCGTCGCGTGGCGTGGTTCTAACGTAGTTTTACTAATCTAGTTGTTATATAAAATGTATGGAAACTAACGCGCCCAGGTACGTGACCCACGTAAGCCCAGTTTAGTTCTACCTTTAGTATCAAACGGTTCGTATTTAAAATGTATTAATGAATCATCATTATCACTTCAGCCCTCCATAGCTGGATATAGACCTCTACCAATTGTCGCCACAACGACTGGTCCTGTGATCCATCGGACTCCCATGATCCTCACCAGGTTATCGGGCTACCTTATCGTCTTTCAGTTCGCGATCGCCACTCTGAATCTTTCGGACCCATTGACCATCATTCTGTTCTGCGAGCAATGTGTAGGCTTCTGAAATCTATACACATCTTTATTATTTTTCATTCGCCTTTTACTCTTATCCAAAAAAAAGTTCGGAAGTCATTTTTTAATTTCCTGAACGTATCTCATACTTCTAATAAAATTCTTTGAAGACAAAAAATACGGTGCCAAGAGAATTCGAAAAAATTATAATGTTTCTGTCCCTAATAAACACTTGCTCAGCGAAGAAATGATTTTATCAAACCTGCTGATTTTCCATTCAATAACTACCTCAACAAAAGCAGGTGTATAAACTACGTTTTACGTGAAATAATTTTACGTTCGAAATTATGTATCCATTGTTCTGAGTCGGTGACACGTATATAATGTGTCGCGTGGTTTATCAAGCGTGTTATATGCAAAAAGTATTTACTCGTACATATTTATAGTGAAGTAATGGTCTAGTTTCGTGGATCCGACTTGCGGCCAACAGCTTCGCCTGCGTGAATGTGGAAAATTGCCCTAAGGAAACATACTCCTGGGATAAAAAGTATCCTAATTGCTATTCCAGGACATGATCTACTTGTGTGCCAAATTTCATTCAAATCCGTCCGAGTGTAAAGAAGTAACAAACATGAAAACACACATAACACTAGTGTGATTGAATTACTAGAGTCCGTCTAATGAAAGCGTGACCTGAGAAAAGGAGGTTACAACCAAAAATTTCGAATGTGGTATTATTGAAATAGTAGGAAAAAAAAGTTTTGATACTAGAGTATTTTTTGGATTTATGACAATTTTAGAATAGTTGTACAAGAACTTAAATCCTAGTCAAAAACATGTGTGTAGACTTAATTATTTAGTGGGTGTATGGTAAATGTCAATAACACACAAAATGTTAGATAGTATTCCAAATTATTTTATTTTATCTGATCTCTCAAATGTCGCTATATAATATTTAAATAATATTCTTTATTTTCCATTTGGCGTTCTGGCAAGAATACCAAGTGCACAACACCGTGATCAAATAAAATAGTCAACATGATTTCAACTTCATCACGTCTCGCCAACACTATTAATGTGTTTCAAGATTGTTGGGTTGGAATTGATTTAGCATAAAGAAAATTCAGATCTTTTGGGATTAGTCAAGTGGGAACATGTTTTATACTCCAGTGATTGTTTCAAATGATACGGATCGACTCGTGAGACACAAAAAGTTCAGCAGCTGCTGCAGCAGCATCTCTCTCAAACTTGAACTAGGATTTTCGCGATTTTAACTTCAGTTGCAGACTTTCATGCACTACCAGACAGAGTGAGGCAAATCTTTCATTATATCTCAACTGCTTTTGAACGCATTCTACCACTCACTAGCATGTGTTTTTGATTAAGTCGATTCACCAAAAGCCTTCTTTGTTCGATGTTTTTGTCCATTATGAAATTCGCAATATATCAGATTATCTAAAAATATAAGAAGAAAAAAATCATTATGTCCTTAATATAACTATCTAATAATATTAGTCGACAAGGATCAAGATTATAACGTCATACTAACTTAAAAATCAGAAATCGTATGTAAACAATGTTGGTTTTCATTGAAAACACCTTCTTTCTCTTCTTGTTTTTGTTTGAACTTATTAACCATAGTGTGTAGCAGTTTTTGCACGTTACTGTTTATTGTTTTTCCCACAATTAAGCAATTATTCTTGAAAAATAAACATCAGTTTCCAAAAACTGACAATTGCAACCATAGACTTTGACGTGATTTTTTTCGGCAAAACAATGTTGCCAATTTAATTTAAAAAAAAAAACTCCAGGCTACGCTTTCAGTAGGCGCACTCTATATTGTAATAGCCTTACATAACATAAATCAACGTCTACCACCGCTGCCTGTCTTGTCTTTTTCGCGATAAAATGGTCCTTCATCATCGTCATCACCATTTCAATCGAAAGACTTCCACCTAGACTTGTCACAACGAATGGTCTTGTGCGTCTCGGATCCACCGGATTCCTGCGACCTTCCGGTACGCGGTCGCCAATCCAGAATCTTTCATACGCCAAATGGTCCTTATTTACGCCTAATATTTTTCTGCATTTTATCGACGAAGTTAGTCAAGAAATATTTCGAGAAGTTATTGAACTACTTATATTAATTAATTGGAACACTTTAGGTATGCAAGGTTAGAAGCGTTTCCGTTGTTTTTTAAGGTACTTGTAAACGTTGGATATTATTTTTAATGACTGTGGAATTAATTTGAAGGATAAAGTTTTAGCCTCAAGTTAATGGGTAAAAACAAGTCCGTGATAAGACCTTGTAATACTGTATACTACAGCCAGTGACTGAAAAGTTGAAAGGGAATCGTTTGTATTGGTATGGTCATGTGAAGAGGAGAGGAAACGCATGTTACTAAAAGAGTTATGAATATGCATGTCGATGGATGGAAAGGGAGAGGGCGGCCAAAGAAAATATGTATGAATTTTGTGAGGAGTGATATGAAAGAAAACGGAGTCAGTGATGGCGTGGGGGACAGGATATAATGGAATAAAGAAACGTGTTGCGCCGACCACAAGTAACATGGAACAAGGGCAGGAAGATGATGACTGTAATTTTTTTTTTTTTGATAGTCTCACGCTTGACCACTATTTCAACTGATGGGAAAATACGATATGGTCGACGATAAAACACGCTCGCCTATAGGTTTAAAGAATCTTTATTTCTCATAAGAACATATTACATCGTTCACTATGAGATTTAAAATGTATAGTTTAACTGTGGTCGTCTAATGACGAAGCATGCAATACTCCTTATACTACAGTTACAATAAGATACACAATAGGCTAACAACATTACGTAATGATACTATGATAGAATATAACATGGCACGACAAAATCATTGAAAACAAGCAAGTAAGTGCAACCAACACAATATGGCACAGCTGACTTTCTAGACGTCACCGAGGTACCCTCTTAATTTGCTTTGTAAGAATCGCAGAGTACGACCGATAGGGATACCATTGGTGTGTACAGGTGGAAATCACAGACACAATAGAAAGACAATAGGTGCGCGAACGCCGGCGTTCGCTTGGGGTTTAATGAATTAATGTATATGGCAGCGCACGACCAGCAGCCAGCGCAATGCTGCTCCATCGTAATCGTAATACCAGCTATACAATAGTCCTATCCTAAGTATAAAACGCTTTCGTCCGTCATGTCAAAAATACATACATAAATTACAGTTTTACAGTGTACTTTTGAAAATATATTATTCTATTCACTCTTGACTTAAAGATCCCCAGGTTGTAGGTACAGGAAACACTGAGTCCGGCAGGGAATTCCGCACCTTAGCTGTACAATGAGTGTATTCCTAAAATGTTTTTTGCTTATGGGTGGTGTGGTGTTCACTAAAATCACTAGTTAGGGATTTAGGTTTATAGTAAATGAAACAACCAAATTGTCAGTAAGCAGGCAAACCCAAGGAGTGACGTCTAGTCGAGAGCCCGGTTGGATAGCAACTAGCGTGACGTCCTACTTGACTTGTCCTACATTTAATGCGTATACCACAGGTGGGATGTCTACTGCGTACCGCTGATCGCCTGGTGGTCCGGAGATGGAACGGCTTGGCGGAATTAGACTAAGCAATTTCGACGCACATTCCCCGAAATTCAACCGATAGGATAGCAACGCGACGTCGTTGAGCATCGACTTTGAAGCTTCGACTCGACAAGTGCATCATTACGAATGATCTTCTTGGTGAACACTTTAGATATTTTCCTTCTTAATTTGATTGGATCTATAGCAAATATTATTGGTGGTTACATTCTCATAGTCCACAGTAAAACATTATGTGTTAGCGTCAACAAGTTACATCATATTGAATGATTATTTACCTACCACTAATGATCACAAACATTTGTCTTCAGTTTTGTTTGGACAGATGTTATTAAAGCTGCGTGAAAAATATGTTGGCTCGTCCTCTGAATGTACTCTGCGTTTATTACTCACCACAAATAAAAAAAATATGCTTGGTTTTTTTTCTTTTACTAGCTGTACCCGCGCGGCTTCGCTCCCGCTCTTCCCTACTTCAGCCTACTATACCCTACTTTACCCTACTATACCCTACTCTACCCTACTCTACCCTACTCTACCCTACTCTACCCTACCCTACTCTACTCTACCCTACTCTACGCTACTCTACCCTACTCTACCCTATCCTCCTCTACCTTACTCTACCCTACCCTACCCTACACCCTACTCTACCCTACTCTACTCTACTCTACCCTACTCTACCCTACCCTACTCTACTCTACCCTACTCTACCCTCCTCTACCCTACACTACCCTAATTTTCATTTTTTTTTTCCATAAGAACCTTCTCCTTATAATAACGAACACAACAAAAAAAAAATTAGCGAAATCGGTCCAGGCGTTGTTGAGTTATGCGCTTACCAACACATTTTGCGATTCATTTTTATATTATAGATTAGGATTCGAGATTTATGAAGATTTTTTTTTCATGCTGATTAAACAATACGCTTGTTGTAAATAATTTATAATAATTTTATTATGTTTGCCTGACTATGCATTGTTAAAATCATGCGCTAAGTTCTCAATGTACAAATTATAATATAATTGCGTATTCATTTTTGAAAACTGAATAAATAATTTATTGTCTTTCAGAACTAAAGGATCGTTTGTCCTATGCTTGTAGCAAAATGAATATCACAGGTTTAGGCAACAATAATAAGTAGTTGTTTTTATTGACCGCCATCACAAACTTCTTTTTAGAGATAGGCAATCTCAGGCTTGAAGATTTCTTTGTATTTATTGAGATATTCTTTTAGTATGAAAGGAGAAGCATGGCGGGCTTTTACCAACTAAAACTCCGCTGTCACCTCCCCCCTCCCTTTTTTGAGATAGAACACATCAAATAACTCCTTCCGCTACGGCAGTAGCGAGATAGATAGCAGACTTTTAATGACTCCACCTGTGTCCCTTCAGTTGCTTTTTGCGTTCCGGAGCCACGGTAACTCTTTCGTATAATCCCACAACTCTAGCCTCGTCATTTTTAGGGTTCCGTAGCCAAATGGCAAAAAACGGAACCCTTATAGATTCGTCATGTCTGTCTGTCTGTCTGTCTGTCTGTCTGTCTGTCTGTCTGTCTGTCTGTCCGTCTGTCCGTCCGTATGTCACAGCCACTTTTTTCCGAAACTATAAGAGCTATACTGTTGAAACTTTGTAAGTAGATGTATTCTGTGAACCGCACTAAGATTTTCACACAAAAATAGAAAAAAAGCAATAAATTTTGGGGGTCCCCATACTTAGAACTGACACTCAAAAATTTTTTTTTCATCAAACACATAAGTGTGGGGTATCTATGGATAGGTCTTCAAAAATGATACTGAGGTTTCTAATATCATTTTTTTCTAAACTGAATAGTTTGCGCGAGAGACACTTCCAAAGTGGTAAAATGTGTGTCCCCCCCCCCTCTAACTTCTAAAATAAGAGAATGATAAAACTAAAAAAAATATATGATGTACATTACTATAAAAACTGCCAACGAAAATTGGTTTGAACGAAATCTAGTAAGTAGTTTTTTTTTAATGCGTCATACCTAAATCGAAAAAAATACACTATTATTAAAACATCGATCAAAGTTACAACACATTACAAGAACTTTTATGTTATGTTACTTGCTGCTACGGAACCCTTCATGGGCGAGTTCGACTCGCACTTGGCCGGTTTTTTTGCTGAGATGAGCACGTGCAAGCGCACATGGCATACAACGCGCCTTCGACTCGAGACGGACCGGACGCCGAGCTACCTATTATTGCTCGCCATTCAGAATCCGAAACAGAAGCCTCCCGAAACACCCATGTCATATTATGAAGACCGGCTTCGTCTTCCTTCCTTACCATAAGAAGAAAATCCACACAGAAATCCGCGCTCATGGTTACAAATAGCCTTCTGTGCAGTCCACACATTTACGACCAGGCATTATCTATTCGATCTGCTAGTGAAAGTATTTCCAATACTTATTTATTTTACTAGTAGCTTCTTGTAAGTTGTCACGCATAAGATCCCCGTATAAACACGTCTGCCACGCAACTCTAGCGTGCAGTCCAGCAAAGTATTTGTGTTAGTACTTTCTCGCACTTGAACGATACGGTTTGTGAGGCCTCAATGGCGAGGCGCGGGAAAATTACGCTACTCAATGTGGCTTGTATAAAGTCTGATGAGAGATTTCCATGATCAAAAAAACCGACTCAATATGTACTTATGATGTTTTTTGTGCTTTAAGAGGCTGCTTTTCCACTCGCCTACTGTCAACATCAAACATGGTTTAAAAGCTTGTTACTTCATCTAGCGCAATCCAACGCGATGTTTGACGAAAAGGCAACGCGAAAAAAGAGAGATAACGCCTGAAAACTCTGTTAGCATTCGGTAATTTCGTGATGTACTTACTCGAATATTTTGTAAAACTTGTTCCAGGATAAACGTGTTTTTTTTTAAACCCTTAAAAGTTTTTGAAAAACATTGTCATTATTTAGAATCTTGATATAATTTGCTAGTCTTGTATGTTATACTTTTTTGACTTTTTTCATTTTTGAGTAAATTATGAAGTGTCAAAGTTCATGGAAAATAGCAGATTTTCAGAGGTCTTAACTGGATTAGTTTTACACAAATTCATAAATTGATTTCCATAGAAGCCTAGATAATATCCATAATACCCATGTTTCCAAAATATCTAATGAAAAATGTGCAATAACGTCATAATCGCGTAAGAGCGGTTGTATGAAAAACAGTGAAAATGTATATCGAGGTGCATCCCCTTAAATGAGGTATTACTTATAATGTGGATTGGTAACATTTCGTCTAGAAGGACCATGGTCTACATACAAAAAAAAATATTAAAATACTTATTTTTCATCTATTGTAAGCATAAATAAATTGAGGGAGCCCCAGTAATTAGAGGAGTACTTGTGTTGGGTGTTGTTTCATTATTTTTGTCTTTACCAACAAAACCTGTGTATTTGCTTCTGCCTTTTTATTTTTATTATTGCTAGGCTCGTGGTTGACTACTATCTCACATGATGGTAAGCGATGTTGTGGTCGACGAAGGAGCATGCTTGTCTACTCTTGACTTAAAGGCCCCCAATTTGTAGCTATCGGCAAACAGACTCCGGCAGGGAATTCCTCTGCTTAGCTGCACGCACAATGAATGAGTCCCAAAACAGTTTGCAGATATGGGTGGAATTTCCACCATGTACCTACACCAAAATGACTAGACAAACGTACCCATTATTTCGTCAGTAGTAAAACACGATAAATCCAGATTAGAAATAAGCAAAGACGAGGCAGACCATCTCTATTCAGAACAAACAGACATTAGTGTTTTCATTGTTAGTAAGCTTGGCCATCGATGAAGTTTTCCTCAGTGAAATCGGGTGAACAGTTAGCACTACCGACTGATTAAGTTTCACGTAATTAACATGATTCGCGTTTTAAAGCTTATTAAAATATTCATAGTTATGACTGCCAATTGAGGGAAACTTGGCCCAACTATAATACAATAATAATAATACGTGAAATCATAAACAAGAACAAAATAGCGCCGGTCTCATTTTAACTAACATAAAATAGATAATTAAATACAAGTGCAGCTAATATTAATTATATGAGAATACGTGGAGAGAAAACTGTGCAGTGTGATGAGATTTGACATACTTAAAGTTTAAACGAGTGCAGAAAACAAATTGCGCTCGCATTGCAATCAACGATTAACTGGTAGTCATAATAAAACGACTGAAGCTGCTAGTAGTGAAAACTAGCTATTTAAATCAAAATGGTTTAATTTTGACTGGCCTGTTGGTCTAGTGGTTAGAGGCCCTGACTGCCGGAGGTCGTGGGTTTGATTCCCGCCTAATATGTTTGTATTTAGAAATATATGTTTATTAGTTGTCTAGTACTCATAACACAAGCTCTGCTTAGCTTGGGGCTAGACGGCGTTGTGTGATAGTTGTGGAATATTATATTATTATGGTAGTCTTATATCATGAGACAACTTATCTAGAAGGCTTTTTACCATGACACATGTACAAAGATGCGCTAAGGGGATTCGTTTGTCTTAGTATAGTCATGTATGGAAGAGGGATGACACGCATGTTACTAAAAGAGCTATAAGTATACAAGTGAATGAATGAAGGAGACCAAAGAAAAGAGATGGATTGTGTGAAGAGTGATATGAAAGAAAAGGGAGTTAGTAATAGTATGATGGGTGACAGGACAGTAACACGGGACAAGGGTAGGAACCTGATGACCTACAGTGATGCGCTAGCGATACACGGTGGACATCCCACTCATACGCACAAAATTCATCTTGCGTGCTACTAAGGAATCGAATTACCAACCGGAGACTGTGTTTCCTGATATCTACAATCTGAGGGTCTAATCCAAGAGTGTTATAACAAAGTGAGGTGATCATCGCTTAACATCAAGTGAGATACTGGTCTAACACAAATCTGACATAAAAAAAGACGTGTGGCACTCGGGGACTGCCGCGGTAAAGCTATTGCATAGCATTTTCATCAACTTATGCAATTATAATTATTTATTTATTTTATTTATGCAGTATTTTTTTTCCTTTGTTTTTTTTCTTTGATATTAATTGAAGTTACACTTTCACACATTGAATTGAATTTTGATTGATTGTTCACTCATTTGTTTTCTTATCGGTCACCACGCTCAAAAAACAAATGAGTGGGGATTGTTAGGTTATTTTCGTCACGGAATTTCTGGATTCGGTCTCCACGCTCAAGGCCCGCGATAGAAGCTATGCAATAGCTTAAAAATTATACCTCTTCGGATTTTATTTGACTTCACAGTATCTATAGGGACACCGAAAAGCAAGTCCATACATATTTAAGAAACCCGCATTGTGAAAGCGTAGAATGCTTTAAGTTAGAACTACACGCCTGAGCGCGTCGGTCTCCATACATTTTATATGGAAACTAGACTTGTAGAGCTACACTTGATCCACGCCGCGCGACGTCATTCTACGTACAAATCAGGCGTGATACACATGTGTGTCGGTCTAATGTAGTTCTAACTTTAGTCTTCTCTTTAAGATAATTGGCCTTTCCCATTCTCTAACACAGTTACAGGCCGGTATTACTACTTTGTTTTATTACTGGCAAAGGTTCCTGGCTCCCAGATTCCCTACAGCAATAAAGCCTAGTACAAACAGCTGATCAATACAAACAGACAATTTGGCGAGCCTCCAACAGCCTCTATGGTCGTAGCCGTCGGCTGTTATTGATTTTCCTACCCTCAATTTGTTAGCCTAAATTATGTACGTGTTTTTAGACCTGGGTGGTAGCAATCTATATACCCATTTGTCGAACTCAAATAATGTGTATACTTAGTTGATTTGAAAAGAGAGATTTGTTTGATGGATGAATTATATGGATCTGGTCCTTCGAGCCGTATTAATCTAGGAATATTTATGTACTGTTGGGTTGCGGTAAAAACGTCTCAATGGCTGCTTTATAATAATGGTAACGCGGTGTTTTTTAACTAATATCATCCTTCAGCTCTTTCCTAATTGATCTGGAGCGAGAAGGCGTGCCAGATTTTTACTGACTAAAACTCACCTATATTCCTTCATTTGCACCTTGTGCTCTAGGACCTCGCTAACTGTTTCAAACGTTCCCGCGCTCTTTTTCGGCTTCACTAGTCCCCTTCAGTATTGCTGACATCTCTTTGAGGCGATTGCAGTGCACTACATACCATCGATTTGGGCTAGGCTATCTCATATGCTGCGATACTTAAGACAATATAAATATAATGCAGCGCTGGTATTTTCATAGGACCCGCTGAAATGTCACGGACACAATTACTCATTAAATCTTCTTCTACACATTCTTTTTTTTCTTTACTGTTAATCGGCTCACGCTTGACCTATATCTCACCTAATGAAAAGCGACGGCGTGGTCGATCATGGAGCACAAATATCACTTCTGGGCAAACCCTAGAAGTTACATTTCCACTCTTGACTTAAAGATCCTGAGGTTGTTAACAGGAAACACAGACTCCGGCAGGGAATTCCACTCCTTACCTGTACGCACAATGAATGAGTACACTATTATAGTAATCCACATTCAAAACAAGCACACTTAAATAGTGTGTAAGATAATAACGCAAATAAATATAATTGGCCCAAAGACAGTGCCTTGGATATAAATCAGGGAAATCGTAAGGAAGAACTTGAAATTGTTTTTTGCTGATGACCTCTGCAGGATTAGCAAGTCAGTCACGGCTTTTGAAAGGAAAGACAATCATCAGGTTTTAATTCAATGAAACCATTCACCAAGGTTTTAGGTTTCATTGACGTCAAAATCTGTAGACAAAATAATCATCAGTGACCTTTTGATGATTTCCTTAACATTTCCTATTGTGTTTCTGTTTAACTCAAGTCTTGTTAAGTTTTCTGTTGTTGTTGTTATGGTAACAATCATCTTCAGAACTAATAAGAAAGCATAACCTTTGCAGTAATGACTTTAGTCAATACCTAACAAATTAAGGAGAAACTGGCGGTCGTGAGGAAACCGGCATGTCCTAGAACCAAAAATTCTAAGACATGTGACATCCACTTTGGGCCCGCGTGGTAGATTATCGCCCATTCTCTCTCCTAAAGAGAAGGCCTGAATCCCAACTATGGGACCATTAAAAGGCTTATTCTCAAAATGTTGAATGATATGAAAAAGATGGATGGAAAAAGATTGCACATAATAAAAAATGCAATAGAAAAGACTTGGTATTTCAATTTTATCTCTTAATATATTTTTTAGACTGCAAGAAACCTTTGCAGACTGTTGACTTTTTCCGTAAGATTAGTATGTTTGTTTTGAACTCAGAATATATTAATCTTAAACCTATCATGATATTTACAAATACCAATAAAATCATTTTCCACCAACTATTTTAGAATTCAAAATACTACGCTATGTACAAACGCACATCTGTTCATTTTGGCATACAATTAATGATCATGATTTACCGTAACGACATTCCGTGTCAAATACTTTCTGCTGATTGATATCTGATTCATCTTACATTTTATTAGCTGTCATAGCTACTATGACTACTAACACGGTAATATTTGTTAGTTTGTTTACATACACAGTAAGTGATGTCTAATATTTTTATAATGATTTAAACTAGTGCTTGACTGCGATCCTACCGCTAACCATCAGGTAAACAGTAATGCAATCGATGATAGTGAATCGCACTAGTTTATTAAAAGCCTATTCACTGTAACCTTGAAGACAAGACCGCAGCAGGCATATTGATTCTTTAATTCTTTATTGTGCACTATAACAACACAAAATAAGTGGATAACAAAGTTCATGTACATAGGCGAGCTTAACTCAAAGTTGAGTTTTCTTCCAGCAAACCATTGAGCGATAGAGAGAGATGACAATAGAGGGTAGAGTCCAGTGTACAATTTTAAAATTAGAAATATTATGAATAAAATAATAATACATAAATAAGTATACCTACATACATAAATACACACATACTTTATATATTATAAATATATATTGTATATATATATATATGCTATGTCATTGTGAAAGGAAATACTCTTTAATTCTCTTTAATTGATATGTATTTATTCTTTCTTTTAATCTAAATTGCCCCACACCTGAAGCTCCTGTGTCTTGGATGCGTTCACAAGCATGTGAACTCACATGCACATGACACCTAGACCCATAACAATTATCTAAAGCCATACAAATATTTGTTCTGTACTGGAAACGCATTCTTGGATTTTAGTTCTTCAACGCTCGTTTTGGCGCCGGCGCCGACAGTTTAAAATCCGACTGAGACAATGTCAGTTTCTGTGATGAGTGACTAATTTCACTAAAATTACAATTTGTAATTATTATATGATATTAAAAATCAATTATTACGTGCACATAGGTAAAACCTGTAAAAAAAGTTCGATACCGTAGAAACGTCTCGAATCACTCTCTAACAACAGCATGGAACGTATAATTAATTATCTGTAAGATAATTGTGATCGCAAGTAATCACATTCCTCGTCAAATTAATAAGAAGCTTACACGATACCACTCGCGCTATCTGTCAGAGAATGTAAACAAGACATTCTTTGTGGCAGACGGTGGGACTGATCGGGAGGTTTCGAAAATGTCTGTTTCTTGTTTTAGAACTGGATTATTTTAATTTCTTTTTTTTATCTAACTATATAGGTAGTCTACAACAACAAATAATTTAATAATGAATGTTAGTAGCAATTTACCTTATAGCATATGTTAGTACTACAAAAGACTACGTACGTGTCACCACAGAGTAACTTTCAAAATTTAAATACCGATGGCAAATTGATAGCGCGTTCTATTTCTGAAATTTTAACAGTGATATTTTTGTTGAATTTGTTTTGCCCAGCTGTGGAACTGCACTAGCTGATATAGAATAAAAACGTTTTAAATTTCTTGCTCTTATTTATCCTACCGAGTTCATTCAATCAAAAAAATTGCATGCATTCCGCATGCAATTTTTTTTTGTGCTCTAGTAAACAAATATGAAAAAAAAATATATATCTTCATCAAAAATGACGTTATAAAGCCTTAAAGCTGTATAACTAATAAAAAAGAGAAGTCCGACATGGTCTTTGACGTCAAAGGCCATGACACCCGTAGTACGGCCGCCATAGAAAACAGCGCGCGGCGAGTCAGTTGCTTTTCCATCAATTTTGATATTGTTTTCACAATAAATTAGTATATTATTATATTATTGTAAATATTTATTTTGTTTGCGATATTCTTTCAATGCAAAAGGTTATCAGATATTTGGTTTAGTTTATCTTTTATGTACGCAAGTAAATTTAATTTCGTATGACCTCGAATTTGAACTATTAAATTGTATTTAGTTAATGTAATTTGTATTTTTAAACGTACCAGATTCGTTATCGCAATCTTGAGTTAAATTACATATGTATTTTTAAACTGAAGAAATAATACAAGTACTTTATTTACCTACTTGTACAGTTTACTAGACATTTTGTATCTAAATTCTAGTTATTATTATTAATAGTCCACGCGGTCTCAAGGCTGGGCAAAGGCGTCTTTGCACTTCTTCCAACGTTCAAGATTTTTCAATTCTACAGGAGCATACCCAGCTCGTCCCGCCATCTCCTTCGTAGACTGCCGTGACCTAGTGTCACTGTGTTGGAACCCATTTTGTGTTATATTATAGTTATACAAAACTCGTCAGGCATGCAGCAGACATGTCCTACCCAATTAATATTATTGAATAAGCGCTTATTGATGGTATGCATTACAATTGTACTTTTCTTTGTTCGAAAATACTATCTAGATACTCATGAAATTGCATACCGGTAGCGCAGTTTCAACTAACAGCTTCACTTACTATGCAATAAGGAACTGAACAATCGATTAACCCAGCCACTTAATATCAGTCCTTACATTCTCATAGTCTTAGCAATAGAAATATTACGATACCTTTTGAATACCGTAATTAGAGGCACAATAAAAAGACAATGAGAGAGCGAACGCCGGCGTTTGTTTGGAGTTTAATATTTTTACAGGAAGCGGTTCAATATAGCGCGCCTTTTAAAACTCCTTTTCCTTATTTTTTAAGTGGATGCGCATTTTTCCGCACTAGTGCAATAAAACGTAAATTGCGTGCCTAAAACTGGCAGGGATAAGAGCGGATTTTCGAGTAAGCGAAAAATACCTGTCTATTTAGTGATAAAAAACATTTTTGATAGGCATTTTTCAAAATGTCTAAACTCTATCGACACCAATAACACTAAAGTGGCACCTAACATTCGGGCACTTGGCCAAACAAGGCTGTGCCAAAAGTACACGCATGAATGACGAAAAATTAATATGCTTTCATCGTTCTATGCGCACGCGCAGGTGTGTCAAAGTCCGAAGTATTAGGTCTAGGATGACGCACACGTCGATCTTATGAAGTGAAATAACGTGTCATAACTGTGAAGTGTCAGCCGTTGGTATTGTTTACAGTTTGACAGGTAAACAAATGAATATAAATTACAGAAATTGTGAGGAGTTGTGGCCCAGTGGCAACTGCTCCGACTTAGAAGTTATAGGTGACGGGTTCAAACCCAGTCAGGCGCATTCATCATTTCAGCGGAAAGACGTCCACTGTTAGACATAGACCTCCCCCATGTATCACCACAATGAACGGTCCCATGCGTCTCGCATCAGGCGCATGTATGTAATTAGTTCATCACCATTGCTCCCAAAACGCTAAAGAAATACATCGTGAGGAAACCGGCATGGGTTTCCTCACTACATGTTAGTAGAACCAAAAATTCAAAGACATGTGACATCCACCAATCTACACTGGGCTCGCATGGTGGATTACGGCTCATTCCCTCTCCTAGAGAGGAGGCCTGAGTCCTAGCATTGGGAACATTACAAGGCCTATTATGCTATGCTTAATTTGATTGATAAAGAGTAAACTGACAAGAAATAAAGAGGGGAGGAATTTACTCCAGGGCTACGGGATTTCCCGAAAGAGTTACCAAGGTTTTGGAACGCAAAGAGCAACTGAAGGAACCCAGATGAATTTTAACCAGTAAAAGTCTGACAATCCCTCTCGCTTCTCGGACCTAGAGCGGGAGGAGTCATTTTTTTGTTTAATTGATATAAACTAGTGCTTGACTGCGATCCCACCTGATGGTAAGCAGTGATGCAATCTCTGATGGTGAGGCGCACTAGTTTATTAAGAGCCTATTCACTCTAGCCTTGAAGACACCCAAATCATAATCGGACGGGAAGACCGCAGCAGGCAAACAATTGACGCTATCCCATTGAAAGAAAAAACTAGGCATTTTACCAGTGAATCTTATTGTTGGTTTCAGTTACAACATGCCCTCAAAATATTTACATATAAAACCTTCCTATTTGCAAAACAATAGACGTAGCAATACGGTAAACTACGGTAGCTTAACGTATTAGTTAGGGTTACTATTTGAAAGTAACGTATTGTTTCATACTTAACACATACTAGGAACCGTTATTTTGCTTAAATATCATGAAATTGTTACCGAGATATGTGTCAATATCGCTGTTTGGCATTTAGCTCTTGAGTTATTGATAAATGATATTTATTTGGCAAATAGGTTTTAAAAACTTATATCTGTACAAAAATTATAAAGAACACAAAAACAGATATTCTTTGGAAACCGCTAGCAGAAGCTAGTAAATATATAACGTCTACCTGTATGTTGGCACTTATAGCATCCATCCAGATTAGAGATGTGCCATTTCCGGCAATATTGCCCGAAGTGGGAATATTGCCACCAATATTCGTACTTCGGGCAATATTGCCACCAATATTCGTACTTCGGGCAATATTGCCACCAATATTCGTACTTCCGGCAATATTGCCACCAATATTCCCACTTCATGGCAATATTGCCGGCAACGGCACATCTCTAATCCAGATTCCACCAAAACTGGCAAGAAGAAGCACGGGCGCGCGAAAGATGGAAGAAGTGGAGAGAAGCCTTTGCCCAGAAACTAATGAAATGATTGATACCGTATGAAAGGACCACGTTTGCGTGTTCAGCAATTAACGAAATCTTCAAGCCATATCTTCACATTTTCATTTCGATAAAAACTTTCAATATTTATCAATAGACTAAGTGCTCCTTTAAAACCGTTTTAATTTAATCGAATCAAGAAAGATAGAGGCAAGTGTTTGTACCTCAAGACTTAACCAGTTCTCTGCAGGTAATGACAACTCGTCAATGTCAATACGGGCACCTATAGATAATGGTAATTTAATGTTATTTTATAAACTAAAGATCGATGACCTAGGTGTGGTTGGGCGCCAACTATCATTTAACTATACTGGAACTTATTAGGCGTATAGCTAAGTAGTAACAGCCATACTGGTTGTCTTCAAAGTTAAGCAACGCTTGGTGGGCCGGTTGGTAGATGGGTGAACAATCAGTCTATAACGAGACTCCTCCGTGTCTCAGAAAGCACGTTCAGATGTGAACATCACAATTGAACCGAAAGACATGAACTGGTCCTGTGCATCTCGCATCCATCTAGTCATCGTTCTACCTTGTGGGATACACCTGTTCTTTATTTGGACCTTTGCGATCCAGGGCATGGTAGCTATTTTAAACGCTCTCATCCCTAACCGACATCAGCCCTATTGGCTTTCCCTTTAGTTCTGCTGACTGATCCATTTGAAGCGCGTGTAAAACACTACGCACCGTCAACTCGAACTTGATCTATACAGGACGGTCGGATGGCGAGCTATACAGGTAACAAACTGCCTGTACTCTTTTTCTGCTTATTTTTCAACCAGCATCTCCTTTAGCATGTCACGTCACAGATTGGTCGATTGTAAGATTCCAGGAATCCACTAGAAGCTAGACGCACAGGTCCATTCATAATGACGACACTTGGTGGAAGCTTATGTCCAACAGATTCCTGATTATTCAGATGAGTCTGTCAATATTTTATTGCTTTGCTAGGAAAAAAATAATTCAAGGCCATGTTGTGACAATAATAAGTACTTTCCCGTCGATATTT
Source organism: Mythimna ferrago (assembly GCA_910589285.2). Lineage (NCBI taxonomy): Eukaryota > Metazoa > Arthropoda > Insecta > Lepidoptera > Noctuidae > Mythimna > Mythimna ferrago. Next base: position 3,229,568 of record OU342683.1, on the reverse strand, counting down.
TGTATTTAATCTAATCTGAATTATTATTCAGTTATCTACAAAATATGTTAAAGTATCCAAATTGGACCTATCGCGATCGTGCACGACACGTTTTGTCTATCAAATATCTGTACGATTAAAATATTTAGTTTTTATTACTCTGATATAAATCTGAAAATTTAAAAATTATCTGTTTGCCAGTAAAGTATTATAACTATAGCAAAGTTAAACCGCTAGAGATAAGTCCCAAGGATATTTTCTTTTGCGGGCTTGTACACCTTTTTTGTCGTAGCCGTTTTTTTAATGATTATCATTTTGTATTTAACTATATTGATTATCATTTTTGTTGTGTAATGGCTGGCATACACGGTCAAACCTGTCGTCCAATCGGTATGAAGCTGCATGTTTGATCAAACAGATTTGAACCGTGTGTGGGAGGATCGGTATGACCAACATGTTTGATGGCACAATCGAATTTGAATTCTTTTGGTTTGATCATACCGATTGGATCATACCGATTGGACCGTGTATGGGGCGGTCTGTTTGATCAAACGTGTAGTTCGTCTATGCCGGCCATACACGTTCAAACCTGTCGTCCAATCGGTATGAAGCTACATGTTTGATCAAACCGATCCACTCCCCACACACGGTCAAATCTATTTGATCAAACATGTAGCTTCATACCGATTGGACGACAGGTTTGACCGTGTATGGCTGGCATACAGGTGACTGTCACCAAATATATATTTTTTAATTTTTTCTATATTATTAGGTTAACCTAATATGTTTTTTTTAAATTATTGATTGGCTCGCGTTTGACCACCATCTCACCTGATGGTAAGCGATCATGCGGTCGACGATGGAACGCGCTTGCCTTGTTTTTTATTAACTTACCGATCTTTATAATAGTCACTAGATTCTGCCAGAAACTTCGCCTGTGCAAAATTAGATTTCTCCATACAAACTTTACAAATGGGGTTCATCTCATCCCCATGGGAGTGAATTTTGGAAAATCCTTTCTTATTAGTTTTAGGTGGTTTTAGATCCAATGATTTGGGCTGGGCGTTGATAAGCCAGTGAGTGAGTCAGGACTTTACGAGTAAGTATATAAATATTTCGATCCACTTAAACAAAAACAAAATGTAAAAGAAACTTCGTCATAAGAACAACCTGCACAAAGGTACCGCAGATGCCAGGATCAGCACAAAGATATTACGAAAGCAGATAATAAACTAGCTAGATACGAAACAAGAACATCCCTTAGACAAAGAGCTCACATTTGACGTACAAATGTGTGCTATAAAAGTATCACTTACGGATATGAGTCACACGAGCTAAAGGATTTACAAACGCCTCAGAACTGAGCGGAGTCACTCTTTCTTGGTGTATAAATTCAAATATTTATGGAAGTACTTACTTGTGCTTACAACCAGCTAGGGTTGTCAGAGTTTAAAAGAGTTACCGTAGCTTTAGAATGCAAAGGGCCGAAGAAGAGGGTTTTAATCAGTAAAACTATGATTAAGGAGTCTACCATAGGTTGACTTCCAGAAGGGAAACCCAGGGTTCTGGAACGCTAGTCAAAAATAGAAGATAGGTGTGATTTTACACGCTCTCAGTCCGCTCTAGAGTAGGTTTCATTGGATGATTTCCCCTTAAAAAAAATCCTGACAAAAAAAAAACAACACAGTCTGTGTTGTATTTTTACACACAGTATGTAAATCCAGGTCTGTCTCAGTTAAAGTACAATACACAACTAAAGTGCCTGGGAGACTGAAAAAATCTGAGTAACTTAAATATAAAATGTAGCCCACGAAGATGGCGGGACGACCTGGATGCCTTCCTTAAGAATTGGAATGAGAAAGCAAAGAACCGTGATCATTGGAAAGAATGGAGGGAGGACTTTGTCCAGCAGCGGGACAATATAGGCTGGCTATAATAATATATAATATAAGTATTAAAACAGCAGGACAAGGCGGATGCCGTCTGGTTTAGGCCGAAAGAAGACTGAGATGCGACGCATTGTAGAAATCTACGAGCTTGCACGACGCATCGCAATAACTTGCGAATTGATTCGCATCGCACATTGTATGATCACCTGAACCAATACTTTACCGCACGAAATCGCATTACACAATTTCCATCGCAGGTTCCTGCCATGCCGGTCGCCTCCTGTGTAGCAATAATGCTAGCAAAGGAGGAGACCGCACGCGCGAGGGCCGTTGCGCGCCGCCGGGATTCCGATCCCGATTTCCGGCCGTACCGGACCGTATTCGCGGGTCTGCGGACGGCGAGCAATGGGTAGCTCGCTTGTTCCACGCGCGCCTTAAGGACTTGTCAGTAGTACCGTAGGTAGGGGCCCAGCAGGGTCAAAGCCGACTGGGGCCAAGGGTCTGCTTCTGAAAGGAAGATTCGGCCCCGGTTTGCAACGAAGGAACGGAGTGGGTTTTTGGTCAGTAAAAGTCTGACACTATCTCCCGCTCCGCCCAGGGGTGCGGAGATGACATTTGATGACTTTCCCACCTACAAAAAAAAAAGGTTCCTACCATACGGCGTCGTATCGCATCGCAGTTTAATATTCCCTGTCCTTATGCGGATGCGCATCTAAAAAAGCATGAGTTTGTCTTGTCTTGGCTTTTTCCGGACGCTTAGTAACCCTACTGGACTTTCAGTCAGGGCTGCCTCAAGCACGGCACTTGATAATATCGTGCTACGTTGACACGTGATTGGTTTGGGTCCGGTTTGAAATTCTCCAGATACTAAGTATCCAGTTCACTTGGAGTACGAGGAATGTCGATATCCTTGAATTGTGAGGGATTGGAATGCAGGACCTGAGTTGATAGAAAGCCAAAAGGTCCAATTTTAACTATCTTTACAGACTGTAAGATTTGACACAATAATGGTTCCTGTACTTGCGATCTTGAGGGAATATCATCGACATCTCACTCGAAGTCGACTGCAGGGCATACCTAAGTCTCTAACAGCAACTAGTCTTGGAAATTGCAGTATTAGAAAGTCTATAAAATAGACTAACCCTTCCAGAGTTAATAGCATAGTAGAGAATACTAATAAGTAAAACTTGTATTTTTTTTTTTTATTGTTGATCGGCTCGCCTTCGACCACTATCTTACCTGATGTTAAGCGATGATGTCGACTCTTGACTTAAAAAAGAAACAGACTCCGGCGGTGAATTACACTCCTTAGTTTTTTAAAGGAGATGTTTCATTTTCGGCCATCAGAAGTACAGTATATCAAAAAAGAGGAAAAAATACCACAAATTCGGGAAAAATATTATCTGGTGAATTTGAGCCTGATTTGTTGTGCACAACAAAAAAATAGTTTTTCAATTATTGCCATGTTTTATTCAACATGGCGTCTTGTTTGCTTGTATAATTCATTCGTTCTGAAATTATGTCTCATCAAATCAATGTTACGTAGAAAATAAATAAAAATATGTGTGTGTTCTTGAAGTGTTAAAAATAAACTATTATTATATTGGACATATTTTTGAGTAAACACTCACTGTTTGAAGAAAATTACACTTATTAAGTATCACGATTTCATCGTTGCAACAATCTTGAGTCTCCATTTTTTAAATTAATGTGTTTACGAACGAAAAAAACCGCTTGTTGACAATAACATGTCAAATTGTCAATTGGTCTGGTCAGTCAAGTCATTTTGTTCGTTTCGTTCGACTTGATTTTGGCTTTCGTGGTTTTCGGTGTTATTTTACGTTTTTTCATTTTTATATTCTACGACTTCGGCTTTGTACAACGGTTTTGTGATATCTGTATCTGCCCATTCTTGGTTTGACTTTGGCTTTGTTTAACGGTTCTCGAATTCAGTATCTGCGATTTGGATTTGTTTGCCCATTGGAAATCTTCTGTTTTTATTCACGCTAAAGGTAAATTAATGAAAAATTAGAAATACATGAAAAATTATACTAGGTAAGTTAGAAACACAAGTTTACCTCTATGTGTTTTGCAGGTTCTTTGGCTTGTTGCAAAATGGGTTGTGTGAAGTGTAATAAAGGGATACGCAGTGATAACTCCACTATATTGCAGCAGATTTGGGTCCAGAGCTTTTGTTTATTATTGAACAAGACATGGCTCATGAGGTAGGAATATATTTTTATACAAAGTTTTAAACATGTGCGACTACAATCTATAATATCCATCAAACTGTCAAGTGAATGTGAACATTCGTGAAACTATAGAGAACTTGTTTTCAGAGTATATTTAAATAAATAAGTATTTTTCAGATTGCTACTGATGCTGCATTATGCGAGGCATGTTTTAACTCAATCACCAGTCTTGAGAGTACTCATAGTACTACTGAAGTAATGCAGGATAATGGAATAGAACCCATCCGTGAAACAAACCAATCAAATGTATGTGTGTGGTGCCTTTTATCTTCAACCTCAAGGAGGACGCATTATATAAGCAGTGGGCCTCAGAGAGATGCAATATCTAATGTAATTGCCCCAAGACAGGTACCTATTATTTACAAATAGTTTGCTTTCGTTATTTGGCTTTAACAACAATTTATAAAATCACTAACTTCATGATAATAATTTCAGATACCAGATGGTGCTATTGTTTGCCATCGATGTTGGATGCGTGCCTGCAGGCTAGTAAAGGTATCATCAACATCAAATTCTGGACAATATCAACATATTTGTGTGTGGTGTAGAAATTCTCTCTCTCAGAGAAGATCACACAGTATTCCACATGGTCCTGAGAGAGATGAAATCACGGCACGGATAACTCCAAGACAGGTCTGTTACCTACTATATACACCTCTATCTTTATGTATGATCTTTATATATGTTCAGATTACACTTACAATTCTCCTGCATTAGACTGATTGATGTGATAATAAGATAATGATCATCAACTGTATGGAGAAAAAATACATGAAAACTATGAAAATGTTTTATCTAGCTTGGTAACAATCTTAACAGACATATTATTTTTTAGATACTCCCTGGAGACAGAGTATGCTATGCATGCTGGGTATCAGCAAGAAGAAATGTACAGCGTGCAGCTAATCTTCACCTAAATAGTAGGAATGTTTGTGTTGTATGTTCAATATCAATAGTGAGACGTCGCACACATTTATTGCTGGATGGTCCAGAAAGAGATGTAATTTCTAGAAGAATATACCCTAGAGAGGTGTGTAAATTAGTCAACTGTAAATCTATAAAGTATGTATCTATTTGTGAATGTGTGAGTTTATTTTGCATTGTTTTTACAGGTCAGTAATCATTCATTGGTGTGCAGTGATTGTTGGATTTGGGCTCAAAATGCTGTTCGTCTAGAATATGAACAACCTGCCGACGAAGCTGCATCTAATCAAGAAGAGCCTCCACAGGTTTTGGATAGGCCCCATCATATAGAATTAAATTCTTACAAAAAAGTGGGTATGTCTAGTTCGAGTTGTTTTGTACCGGGTTGTACAAACCCAGAACGACACATAGTGCCAGGGTACTTAAGAAAAAATGTGTTGTCTAATTATAAAGTATATATTGTAGAAAATGCAAGGGTTTGTGTAGTTCACAAGACTACCTGTGATTGGGACCATATTTTCAGTTTGGAAATGTGTAATGTTTTCAGTGCAGAAGAAATCGAAAAAATGATAGAAGTAAACAATGATACCCAACTTTAAAAAAAATTGGGAAAATTATATAGAAGGATACTACTGCAGGTGTATTTGTGGAATGCGAACAGTTGGATGTTGCGCACATGTGATGACTATAGTCTGGTACCTTGGTTGGGCTCGACATCAAAATAATGTGGCACCAGCATCATTCCTCGATGATGTATTAGTAAGAGATGAAGAATAAAGTTTTGAATCCTGATTTGTTCTTTTATTTATTTTATTATTTGTAGGGTACCATGTTCTACATTCCTTCTGTGGTACACCAAAGGTTTAACATACCTCAGAAAGCATGTTAATCCCAATGGCTTAATTACTGGTCTCTGTTGTCTTTTGAAGATCTTTGACAGCTGTTATGGATAGATAGAAGTCAGTAAATCTGATACCAGTCGTGCCAAGGGGTACGGTGTTACTGAGTTATTGGGCTGTGGAAGTCAGATGGCAGTCGCTTGATATAAAACACGTATTCTGCGGCATCCAGCTCAACTGGAAGCAGACCCCAAAACCGTTGGGAAAAGGGGAGATGACTTGTTCTACAATTACTTACGTTATTAGTTTATATGATAACTATAATACCATACCAATCCATTCAGTAATTACAGCCTCAACATAGCATAATATTCTGTAAATATAACATTAGACAAATGACTCCCATTTGCTGAAGGAAACATATTGAAATATGTTTGCATCAGCAGCAGGAATTGAACACAGTATTAATTTATTTATAACCTTACTAATCGAGTACTACATACATAAGTATAGAAATGATTCAAAGACTTGATAGTGAATTGGTGAGCCACTTTTGTCTAATATTTTATTGGAAAGATCACAGTTCTGATCTTATACTATTTATTATTTAAGATGGACAAAAACAAAACAATTCTATCTAGGTTAAGTAAATGTCATCTCTACAACCTGTCATGGCTGTCTTAACTCTTTCTTAGGACAAACGTCAAACATTTTTTAATTTTATCGTGTGCATAAAATCCATTTGATATTATGAAAAAAATGTTACTTTATTCTATTCAGGGGTAATTTTCCCAACTTCGGTAAAATGTACATGTTATGGCCGGAGCCCCATATAAAAATGAAACATCTCCTTTGATCGTCAGACTATGTGATATGTTTGAAAAACTTGTAAAACAAATACTGACAACCCCTAAAACGTCTTATTCATTCACGTCTTCCACGAGCCATACAACATAAAATATTGGACTCCTACGTGAGTTTTATTTGCTCACACATTTGTGTACATTTGAATTAAACACAATCCGCTTGAAGTCTACTATAGCTTTACTATATTGTAATTGGTTTCCGTTTAGCTCTTTGTGCTTTTCCTTTGTGATCTGATTTGAAGTCTATTCAGACATTTCTATTGTTATATCGATCTAGTTGTCCCTTGAAATCTGATACGGATTTAATTCAAACTGTTTAGGTTCATAGTTGGCAATTTTGACAGTAATTTCCGCAAAGTTGGACAGCGGAATGATAATGCTTACTTCAGTTAGCGTTAAATAACTGCCGCTCTGAAGTAGGCTGCAAGTAACTGCGCAGTAGTTACTAATTCTCAATTAATGACCGGGTTCAGAGTTATAAAGTTACTTTACGCAAACTGTTTCGACTTTATTGAATATTATATATTAGTCTTGATTACAGGTCTTGATATATTTATCAAGTCTAGAGTGAATAGGCTCTTCATAATCTAGTGCGCTTCACCATCGACGATTGCATCACTGCTTTCCATTAGGTGGGATTGCAGTCATGCACTAGTTTATATATTAACAAATAAATAATCATCATCTGGTCGGCGCAACACGGTTTTTTTCTTACTTTCTGTCCTGTCAATCGGTCACGCTATCACTATCCCTTTTGTTTCATATCACTTCTCCTCATACAATCCATCTAACATTCGGCTTTACTGACACTGTCTAATATTTTTATGCAAATTTAATAATGCTCTGTTTTAATTTTCAGGTAAGTTCCAATCATCAATTTTCTTCTTAAACTAGTAGTTATGGTAAGTGACGTTTTAATTAGCGTTAAAAATTTCTTTTTAATAATAGGCTAGTGGCCGTAAAAAATGTAATTAGTCCGTCTTTTAGATTATTCAAAAATAAGGGACACGTATTTTTTTCTTTGTAAATTAAACCAAAAATGACAAAGATATAGCCCATTAAAGTTACGTGTTATGTCACGCCGTACTAAATTTTTTCGCACGGAGTGACGTCACACGTAACTTTAATGGGCTAAATCTTTGCTATTTTTTGTTTAATCGAAAAAAGAAAAAATACATGAACAATATTTTTTTATAATCTAAAATACGGACTAAATAAAATGTAATTATTTTGACCCTGGACACTACCCTATTATGCTTAAATTAAAACCAGATAAGCAATATTCTCCCAGTCGACCTTCAGTTTCAACAGAAGAAATTAAATTAAAATTAAAAATCATTCTCTATTTTATTTTTACAAACAAAGTCTTGGCTCCTGCGCCATTTCTAAACGCAATATGTATCATCATTGTTTACATCGGTAACTGGTATCTAGCTGGCATGTCTGGCAGATTCGTAACATTAAGCCAGGTACAGACTGCCGTTACGTAACATGCAATGTAACAGCCTTTTTCTTTTCTATTCTGTTGTGTTGAGCGCCTCGAGTTGGCTACGCTTCCGATTCCTTTGTTCTGACATCATTTCAACTCTCGTACAGTTGCCATCACGGATCTTGAACAGTTGCGCAGAAGTCAAATATTCGGTCTCCATAGTGGTGAGAAGTGAGTCGCGGGGGCGGGGAGTGTCAGTGATTGGCTCACCGCGCCGTCGCGTCATAGACGTCACTCCTGATTTGTTCATTGCGTTGCTGCATGAATCTAACAACGAAGACGATTGGCTCGCCAATATATGGAATGCGCAAAGCGATCCGCACTCTGACGCCGAGCGTTCAAGATCCGCGATGGCAACTGTACACGTGGTCAGAACAAAGGAATCGGTGGCGCGGCCAACTCGAGGCGTTCGGTACAAGAGAGTCGAAACGAAACGGTTGTAACTTGGCTAGCGGGTCGCAATTCCCATGTGTGGTGGACGCCATGCGCGCGCGTAGTGTGGAAGCACACTACGCGCGCGAATACAGCATTTCAGGTACATGTTCGGTTCGTGCGCGCGCTGTGTCCACACTTATGAAATGCTATTTTCATGTTACCTTAGTATGTTACATCAGTCTGTACCTAGCTTTAGCGCAGTGGCGTCTAGCGCCCGTGCCAAGTACGCTTTGTGGGTTGACATGCCAAATAGGTAAACTGGGTAGAGGAGAATGTACACTTGTCGATGAAGGTTTGTTTCAAAAAAATCACAAAATAAATCGGTTACTGACGTACAGAATTTCAGTATTGTATTGAATGTCTAGTCATTCTATACAACACCAAACTTGTCAGCGTGTACAGAAGCTGTTGAACATTTGGCAATGTATAAAATTGCTAGGCAAAGTACTACTATAGTAGTATTTAATACATTGCCAAAATGTTTTAGACATTGTATTCAGATACAGGAACTATCGGTAACATTTATCCATTTAAAAAAGAGACGATTAAACTCAGAGCCACGGAAATCGCCATTGTTGAACTTTGACAGGTATTAAGTTGTGGAATTTTTACGGAGCTAGTCAGAAGCCTAGTAGTCTGAGAACCAAAGGGTAACGTGTTGCCCAGTTACTAGGTAGTGGAGCCTGGATAAGTTGTTCAATGTGAAGCACTGGTATTCATCTCCATCAAACTGGAAGCCAGGCCCATCCTAGCTTTGATAGTTGTGTGTAATCTTATGAGCTTAAATGTCATTCTGTGCTTATTTACCTAACTTAACCATAAATGTCCAGGTATTTTCCAGTATCGCTGTATATTTCGTTGCAGCTAAAATTGTCACACAATTTAGTTGTAAATATGACACAGACATTCGTGCTGCCATGCCATAATGTAGATTAATGGCGTCCAGCGCGAATGATGAATAACACACATATTTTATCGATCAATGGCGATCACATGCCTCTTTCTATTGTAAAAGTGTTCGTCACGTGAACTACTAACTGTTAATGAATGTAATAATTATTGTAATGTGGCTTCAGTGATCATTGTACCGATAGTCGTGTCAGCCAATGGCTTAATAGCCACGAGCCACAGCCATCTTAGGAGGTACTCGTTAGGCGGCTGGATCAAGGGTTTGACTCGGAAACAGGTTCCTTTCTCTGGAGCCCTGAACGCCGCCTGGAGCTTAAACCCTGTTATCGATACCGGTTGAATACTATTTTTTTTAATATATTTTTAAGTGTTTCACTTTCCAATCATCGCGCATCACGTGAGATAGCAGTCAAGGGTGAGCCTATCAATTATAAATCTACATTAAAAAAAGCGGAAAAGTTTGTTTTTATGTTTTTTGTTTGTAGGAGGTATCTTTGGAAGTAGAGATGTGCCGTTGCCGGCAATATTGCCGAGAAGTGCGAATATTGGTGGCTATATTGCCGGCAATATTGCAGAGTAGTGCGAAAATTGGTGGCTATATTGCCGAGAAGTGCGAATATTGGTGGCTATATTGCCGAGAAGTGCGAATATTGGTGGCTATATTGTCGGCAATATTGCCGAGAAGTGCGAAAATTGGTGGCTATATTGCCCAAAGTATGAATATTGGTGGCAATATTGCCTGCAAATTTTCTACTTCGGGAAATATTGTCGACAACGGCACATCTCTATCTGGAAGTACTGGTCTGATTGCTAAATTTTTTTCACCAATAGAAAGCTGCTTTATTCCTGAGTGACATAGGCTTTTATTTTATGTACGCGGGCTATGCCGCAGACAAAAGCTAGTTAAAAACTTTGTATCTAAAGTTGAAAACCAATCTGCTGGTGAGAACGAAAACCATTTTCCACCAGGAAGTAAATGTCACTAGATAATAAAATATTAAAATAACCATGTCAACTAGTGTGTAGGCTCTATTACATTAAACTTTCGTCTAAACATCTGTAATGCTAACGACCGAAAGGTTTTGATAAGCGGTGCATTGAACCGAAATAAAGAACGTTATGTAGTGCTAAAGATCTGGATCAGTGGACCCGACTTGTTATTCATTTGAGTTAATTGTTTCATTGTTTTAAAATTAAAGCGAAGAACACATTGGCCATTACAAGCTACGAAAGCGCGTGTTCTTTGAACTGAAACATGTGACATATCGACGGTAGTGTCAATACATTTAGACACTTTTTTTATTTTTGATAGGCTCGCGTTTGACCACCATCTCACCTGCTGGTAAGCAATGATGTGGTCGACGATACCTAGAAGTAACCTATTTACTCTAGACTTAAAAACCCCTAAGTTGTAGCTATCAGGAAACACAGACTCCGGTAGGGAATTCCTTCCTTCATTTCTTGGTTGTTTACAATAAATGTGTTCCAAAAGGCTTCGTGCTTATGGGTGGCATTTCTACCATGTACCGTTTGTTTTAGTGAAATCTCCAAAGTGCATATAAAGTTGGAGACACCACTTAACTAAACCAACTTATCAATTTATAGTATTAGGTACCTCTTAATGTTTTTGGGGTAAGAGATTTCTTACTCGACTGTTAAGCGTCCCCGCACCTAAAAAAACAAAAAAATGCCTAAGCAGCCGCAAAAAACAGCTGAAGCGCGCTACACCTTGTGTCCGGAGAAGCTTGAAGCCGCTTCAAGCGTTTTTTTTGTGGCGGCACCGTCCCGCACACGAGCCACAAAAAAAGGCCGCCTCAAAAAGAAGCTTGAAGCGGCGTTTTCTTGTGGCCGGGCCGGTGTGTGGGGACAGTAAGAGTAATTAGCACTTCGTCGTCGATATCTTATTTATTAAAAAAAGAAACTGGCCAAGTGCGAGTTGGACTCGTACACAAAGGGCGCCGTACTACAATATTAAAATCTAGCAAAAAAACACCGACATAATAACGTTTCCAGTATAATTTTTTTTTTATGATTATTTGTTGATGTAGCGGCAATAGAAATTCACATTCTGTGCAAACTATTCTCTACATCTTTAGATTTATGAGATACAGCCCGTTGACAAATGGATAGACAGACAGACAGTTGAGCTTAATAGGGTCCCATTGGCACCCTTCAAGTACGAAACCCCAAAAAAAATGATTGCATCAGAATCTGTTTTTAGTAGATTTGTTTGTAAATCATTGACTTAGCTAGTACTGTTAATAATAAGGTTAAAATCCTTTTAATTATTTACTTTTTTTTAATTCCCTGACTAGACTTTATTTAAATATGCGATAAATAAAGTGACACAACGACTTCACTTTGTTGATTTTGAACTGTCGAGACCTTCCGCTCCTCAGACGGCGATGCTTCGAACATTGTCCTATTAGGGTGTGGTTAATGTGGGTATTATAATATTGGGGCGACTGAAATAATTGATCTTTGATTCTTTAGAGAATTAATAAGATACAGTCATCCCGTCCGATTATAATTTAAGAGTCATCAAGGCTAGAGTGAATAGGCAGTTAATAAACAAGGGTGCCTTACCATCAACGATAAGTATCACTGCTTACCATCAGGCGAGATCGCCATCAAGCATTAGTTTATATTGTTTAAAAAAAAAACTTTGACACGTATTATGTTTACACTATATTTAGTGTCTGGTAATAAGACTATGGATCAGAATGTTGGGCTGTGAAAAAGACAGATGAAACCAGATTGCATGTTGTGGAGGTGAGAACGTTGAGATGGATATTATGTGATGTGACCTGAATGGATAACGAAAAATGAGTTTATTAAAGGAATCTGAAAGTGGCGCCAGTGACTGAAAAGTTGAAAGGGAAGTCTTGGTATGGCTATGTGAAGAAGGGAGGAAACGCATGTTATTAAAAGAGTTCTGAGTATACATGTGGATGGATTGCAGAGGGAACTTAAAGAAAAGATGGATGGACTGTAAGAGAGTGATATGAAAGGAAAGATAATTCGTGATAGCGTGACGGGTGACAGGACAGAATGTGTTGCGCCGAACCCAAATAACATGGGATAAAGACAGAAAGATGAGTATGTTTACAGCTACACCAAGGTTACCTTATCCAATCAGAGCAAAACTCTGCTCACCAATCGTCAGCACATACATAATATCCACGAGTTCTGCACTAACGTAAATCATAATAGGATCAAAGCGGTGACACGTGCTTCTGTCCCCGTGCTTCGCCCCGTGGCCTATCCACCAGTCACGTACACCTAGGGTTGTTCTACGGCTCGGAAACTGCCAATTTCCTGGTTAGCAGCATTATTAGACGATTTTGTACCTACTTATCTGCTTTATTGTTAGCTTCTATATGTTATGTATACCTGGTATCTACTTCTAGTTTCCGGGGTCCGTCAGCCAGGGTCGTGGCCCATCTGCCAGTCACGTAGCCCTAGGGCTGTTCCGCGACTCGGAAACTGCAACATTCCGGTGTAGCGTTGTTCTTGTTATGCCGTATCTACTCGATATTGTTCTTGTAAAATATTGCAAGATTATAAATTATTTTTTGTTTCTGAATAATACACGGTCATGTTGGACATTAATTAGGTGTACAAAAGGACTTTTTCATAATAAATCGAGTAATTATAATCTAAGGGCGCTTTCAATTTATGCGTTTTTTGACGACCTGCTGCTGTGCGGATGCGGTGAATTAGTTGTACTGCGTACGGACAATCGCATTTTTCATACAAAGCGCGTGGTGCGGCAACCGTGCGGCGAACGGTTGACAACAAGACGGCAACGTCACAAGCACCACGTCTTCAATTCGGTGTTGAATAACGCATCACTAGCATATAAACGCACGGCAGCTAAATACGTTCTCAATTTAGGCGCTTATTGTCGGATTGCTAACGTACTGCAACCGGCCGGCTGCGGCACGGTAAACATGTTGCAGAGCGGTCTGACATGAAACGTCTAAATTAAAAGCGCCCTAAAAGACCCAGCACACTGCAGACTTCCGCCCGATAGTTTGGTTGGTTGCTTAATCAGTTGATGCTAATCTTTTTTGTTGGCCGATTTTGAATCGTTTTGCTTGCGCACTTCCATACAGCGTCATACTGATTAAGCAACCAAAATATCGACCGTTCGAAAGTCTGCAGAAGATTTGATTAGTCTTACAATGGGCCTCATGGGCTTACAGCCACCTAGAGGACAATGGAAAGGGCTACGTTCGTAGTTACCTTGCGTGATCGTATCAGGAATGAAGATATCCGCAGGAGAACCAAGGTCGCCGACGTAGCCCGAAGAATCACCAAACTTAAGTGGCAGTGGGCAGGGCATATAGCTCGCAGAACGGATGGTCGATGAGGCCGAAAGGTTCTAGAGTGGTGACCGCGCACCGGTAGACGTAGCGTTGGAGAAGGATTCCCACAAGGTGGACCGATGACCTGGTGATAGTAGCGGGGATGCGATGGAAGCGAAGCGCACAGGACCGCTCGTTATGGCGACACTTGGCTTATGTCCAGCAGTCGACGACCATCGACTGAAATGATGATGATGATGATGATGACAATCATATGGAATCGACACATACAATGCATTTAGTTGATCAGCATCTATATTACAAACTGACATAATTTACGCATCGTCTTATTGTTATCTACGGCACGTGGTTATTATTACTTCTTAATGATCCACTAAGAGCACTTATCTACTAATTATACCGTGAACTGAATACTGTCTGAACTTTAAATGTCAAAATAGTGCGACACACTGCAGTTACTGATGACGGATATTGGTATATGTCATCATTATTTTTGGACTTTCGTCCAAAGTTCCGCAAGATTGCATGTTGCGGAGATGAGAATGTTGAGATGGATATGTGTGATATGACGAAAAAGGATATAGTGAAAAGTGAGAATATTAGAGAAAGTTTAAAAGTGGCGCCAGTGACTGAAAAGTTGAAAGGAAATCGTCTGTGGTGTGGTATGGTCATGTGAAGCGGAGTGATGAAACGCATGTTACTAAAAGACTTTTTGAGTATACATGTAGATGGAGAGGGAGGCCAAAAAAAAGATGGATGGATTGTGTGAGGAGTGACATGAAAGAAAAGGGAGGTAGTGGTAGCGTAACGAGTGACAGGACAGAATGGAAGAAAAAAACGTGTTGCGCCGACCCCAAGTAATACAGGATAAGGGTGGGAAGAAGAAGGTCCAAAGTTCCGCACGGGTTTTGTAGTGTGCTAGTAACTGAGTAAGTGACATTACTGCATAGCATGACGTGTTAGAGACAGAGTTCAGAATTACTCGTTAACCCCGGTTGTCACTCGACGTACCAGTAATATCTGCTACAAGTCGGCTAGTTTGAAGCGTTTTCATTTATAAAATGGATTATAATTCTGGGAAAATGTGATTGTACACTGTTTCAAAAATTTTAGAGGTTAAAGAAAGTAATGTAGCCGGATTAACTATCACCAAAAAATAATATCATTTTGATACAAGTGGCGATTGTTTGTCATCGCGGCGGAATCGAGTACAGCAGTGACAAATGTCCACGTGTATCAAACGACGTTTTTCAATACAGTTACTAAAAAATAAATAAACGGGTGTTAACCGGCAACTCATGGGGACTGCGCGGCGACCAGCCTGATAGAATAATTGTGACGGGAACGACCTGGCGCACTTTTCCGCACTAGTGCGAAAGTTTTTCGCAGTAGGAGCAGGAGCGAGTTTTCGAGTAAATGTGTTGAAAAAGACTTCTCGGACTGTTGACCATAACATAAAACCTACCATTTCACGTAGGTACACATTAATCCCTGAAATATGCAGATTCGGTAGGTACAATCGGGTGCAGCGGCCGGCTCCGCTAACCCAGTTAACCCGCGGACTGTACGGGACGAGGACGTTGACTCGTTTATGTAAATGGCACTTTGTCAACGACTGTACGTGTGGACATACGTTAGGGGAAGTTTAATGCATTTTAAGCGTTTTTCGTATAGCGAAAATGGAGCCTGTATTTTTTTTTTTTAGTTGGAGCTGGGAAATTATTATAGTTTTTGGTGTGCCTTTTTGGTTTATTCTGTAAAACTAATTATAGTGAACTACACGATATGATGCTAGGGATTGACAGCTAATTTTATAGTAAGTTTTTTTTTGGTGGACTATCATCAAATTCTCCAGCTCTGAGCGGAGCGAGAGAGAGGAAGACTGTCTAAAACCCACCCCTGTTCTTTCTGTTAGCCTTGGGTTCCAGGTCGAGTCTTCACTGTAAGCTTTTACAAAACAGCATTTAGGCTTTTCCCTTTCCCAAATCAAAGGATTGCTATCATCTATGCTAATAAAAGGTACAACTGACTGACTGACATCAACGCACAACCGAAACTACAGGTCCTAGGAACGTCAAATTTTGCACACGGTTTTCTTTTATGATGTAGGCGGACACTAAGAGACGGCTTTCCAAAATTTACCCCCTAAAGGGATGGAACGGAGGTTCAAAGTGTATTTATTTTATATACACTTAATTGTACACCAATATTACATTTTTATTTTTTGTACAAGTTTGTATGGAGAAACCTTACGAGACCGCTGGCAGAAACTAGTTTATGCTAATAATTTTATAACTGAAGAGTTTGTTTGGTTGGTTTAACGCGCTAATCTTAAGAACTACTTTACCCCAAGTTGATAACCTGCAATCGTTAACGCTAGTAGCACAAAATGTATAGGTACAGAAGTCAATCTACATACAAAGCGCGCTCGAGCAACGCACACAAAGACACCGCTCACAGACACGATGTCTCGGTCGCATCTCGGATCACTCGTCGAACAATTCCGGCTCAAACGCTCATTAGTGTTTTTTCCACCGAGCGTAGGTATAAAAAGTGAAGTACATACATGAGATTGTCTTCTGTACCTATCTATTTTGTGCTAGTAGGAACACTTCAAATGTAGAGGAATGACGTCATCTCAACGCTGCGTCACGTGGTCAGAACAAAAGAATCGGGGGCGTGGCCAACTCAAGGCGTTCGACGCGAGAGAAACGGTAGTAACTTGGATGGGGGGCCGGTTCGAATTAAAATAATATTTTAGTATTGGATAGCCTATACATCGAGGAAGGTATACCATCACGCTACGAGCTATAGGGGTGAAGCAGTAAACATAGACGCGGGTAAAATCGGGGACAGCTAGTGTAAGACATTGACAAAGTAGTTTTAAGCTATGAAAACATTAAATGTGTGTGCTCTGAAAACGCTTTGAAATGCGTTAACCCCAATAAGCCATAACGCAACATTACACACTATGCATCGCCTCATTGGTCATGTGGATGAAGGGACATACTTCATAGCCTTGTTCTTCTAATACTTATAAATATTCATAACTTGTACTTCGCGTTCCAAATGAGAATGGGACCGATTCCTATGTTTGGACGTCTCGTCGTACTGTCAAATCGAAGAAATTTTGGCAAAATTGAACAACTTAAAGATGAGTAAAATTGAAGAACTGGATTCTGATTAAACTTTTTTTGTTCACAGTTCATAAATAAATTAAATTTTTCGTAAATTAATTAATGTTTAAAAATTTCTTTCCTCGATTTGACAGTAAATCGTGACGTCACAACATGGCGGGCGATCCTATTCTCATTTGGAACGTATTGTAACAAAAGTCTACAGATGTAACACTGCATTATCTTTATCTTTACCTATACAGGGTTATTAGTACTAGCAACCTCTCAGGACTGTTAATAACATCATAAACAGCAACTTTTGTTCTATGACTTTTAAAAATTTGTCGTCAAGATTTGTTCATCAGATTTTCATACAAAAATAAAGATATTTAAATTGAAAGTTCTAAATATTACGAAGTCTATGCGAAGCAAGGACAGTACAATAGCGGAGAGGAGCGGGGATCGGGCGGCGGGGGTGTTTGATGTGTTACGTCGCGTAGGCACTTATAGCAAAATACAGAGTTGAAATGTGTTAGAATGGTACATAGAACAATGAAATCTTGCACAAACCTTCTACTAGTTAAAAATATCAAAATGGTTTTATACATGTTACTTTAATCGTAACTTCTATATCCATTTCTACATCCACAAATTCGAGCCATGCATTTGCTAATTCCCTTATGATGCAAGCTAGATATCTCGTATGAATCTTATCAGGGCCTGCATCTAGTATGTTACTCCCTCGTGTGGGAACCTGGTATTTGGTCCTCACATCGTGTACTAACGCTTGTGACTTTAAATAATTACTTTAGAAGTTGTAATACAGCTAAAGAGTATTTCTGTTTATTTCTTTATACGCACTAACCTCCGCTAGAGCAGTAGTGGCCGAGTGGTAATGGCCCCGACTTACGAGTTGTAAGGTGCATTACTTTGTGAAATTTATTTCATCACTACTGTTCTCAAAACGGTGAAGGAAATCATCGTGAGGAAACCGGCATGTCCTAGAAGCAAAAATTGAAAGACTGGTGACATTTACAAACCCGCACTGGGGTCGCGTGGTGGATTACGGCTCATTTCCTCTCCTAGAAAGGAGGCCTGAGTCTCAGCAGTGAGAACATTAAAAAGGCTGATAATGATGTATAGATGGAAGTGTTTTAGCAAGGGCGACCTCGTAAGCCCAGTTCTGTTTTACAAAGTCTTTTTGATTGGCAAATCTTGACAACAATCTTTTATATCTTTGACGTCTATAGTCCTGGCAGTTCTATTCTCTGCTTTTGAGACCTAATTCCAGAATCGTTTAAATTTCTATTCACCACAGCTTATTTCATCTGTGGAGCGGATAATCCGCTTATAGTCTGTCAGTCGGCTCAACCGCAATCGATACCGTCCTAACCGACTTTAGGACCAAAAACTTAGGCGCGGCCAAAGCGTAGACTGAACGAATGTAGGCTCAGTAGATAAACATGTGTATAGCCAGATTAAGGCGTGGGTTAGGTCACGTTTTCCTACACCGTTTGATATAGTATATTTATTTATAGCTAACCTAGTTTCGTGAATTATGTCTATTTCTCTCAATTTTCCCCCTTTATGAGCGAGGGAAGTACTAAATCAGAATACCAAGTTAGTTTACTTAGCTTCCAGCTATTACTACTTGTAGAGCTAACAAATTGAGTTAGTTAGCTTGAGTTCTATGATTTGTAAGCCGTATTAATCATTGGGCTTACTTCTTCAGATGCCTCTATATAACCTTCGATCTGCTAACTAACAAAGATCCATTGCCTGCGGCTTGCACTTGCTTTACAACCACATTCATAGTGCAATATGTAAATGTGAACAATCCTGGCCATGTACACAATTACAAACCTTCGAGTCGGAACAGCTACAAACATTTGTACAAAATGTTTTACGTACTTTCGCGCGCGGAACTTTGCACCAAAGTGTGCCAAACATTGGCTTTCCAACTTTCTTCGCTTTGATGTGCGCGAATATCCGACTCGCATATTTCAAATGCTCAGCTCTCAATGATATGCCTACGCATTCGTGAGATTGTGAATTTGCATATAATAAGTCTTTTGATAGGCCATAATGTTCTGGAATTGATAATGTAATAAATCATAGGTGTTTTCATTTGAATGATTTAATCAATGATAGCTGTGTCTTGATAGTAAAATTTATGGTTTCATTTAAATAAATGCTTTGGATTAGTAGTATTTTATGTGAATGTCGGTCAAGACGCATTTTCATTGGCTTTTCTCGTTTAATGAAAGTAAACTGGACACTTCTTTTGCAGGTCTGATTGCTGAGAAAAATGTTTTGTTACTATG
This sequence comes from Mythimna ferrago, assembly GCA_910589285.2. Taxonomy (NCBI): domain Eukaryota; kingdom Metazoa; phylum Arthropoda; class Insecta; order Lepidoptera; family Noctuidae; genus Mythimna; species Mythimna ferrago. The sequence continues at coordinate 3,210,215 of OU342683.1, read as the reverse complement.
TCTCTGTATGTACAATCGTACATACATAAATAATAAAATAGAAGTAAACGGTGTGGTACGAAGAGAATCCCAGACCAATACATAGTAAAGCTCGTAAATCCTCGAAAAACGTTCTCGAAACAGTTAAAAAATTTCTGCCAATTCACGTTCCATTGTACACGAAAACTAAACTACTATAAATACACACTTGCCACGACCAGCGGGTGCTACGCCCTAGGGTCAGGTTCTGACCGCGTACTTACGTAAACCATTGTCTCTAATTCTAAATACGCGCCTTATAAAGATATTCACGTCTTAGAAAGCAGTACATGATTCATAATTAAGTTCATCTGGTTTTACGTGGGTTTTAGTGGGAATGTCTTTGTTCGTCGTGTTTGACTTTGAGAACTCAATACCTGAAGCCTGCCGGTTTTTGCTTTAATGTGACTTCATTTCGTATTCCGTTCGGTATAAGAGGATTATGTTCTGAAGTAGGAATATGGGATATATTGAAATGTGGGTGTTGGGCTTGGTTGGCTTGGTCCTTTGATAGCGTAAAAGGACCAATCGAAGTTTCAGTGTCATGCTTAGCTTCGATACTTAAAGACGCGATATTCTTGTCTCTAAAGGTTCCGGCTCAATCCGGTTTAAATTCCACAGATTTGAACCTTCAGTCCTTTTTAGTAGGTCCAGCTTCAATATTGTTAGTATTGTTCGAATGTCTTTCTATAAATCGAACTCTGTTAACCTGTCGTTATAAAGTCGCATTCAGACTCGATTATCCTGCTAGCCCTTGTTGTTATACACTAGCCTGATAAACATTATCTTTTACTGCTTTGAATCAATAAACCTGTTATTTATTATCCAGTTCGCTACATCTAATTCCGTGGCTTTAATTCTGGTGTGCTCTTTAACACGGCTACGATTAAATACTACTGGATACTAAGAGGTGAAAGTTTGCACTTTATACCTTTGCAGAGGCTGATTAATTTATTTTTTATTGATGTGCTCGCGTTTGACTTTTATCTCACTTGATTGTAAGCAATGATGTGATTGACGATGGAGTACGCTTCGATAAGTAAGATTGTAGCTATGAGGAAACAAAGACTCCAGCGAGAATTCCACTCTTTACCTGTATTCACGGTACGTCTACCTACCATGTACCGATGGCGCATCCCCGTAAGTCTAGCGGTGTTATGATGGAACTGGCTTACAGGAATTAAAAAATATAATCAAAATGCAACTAATAGATATTCGGATTGAGAGATATTATTATATTCGGCGTCGGACTACAAGCTATCTACTCAAAACTTTAAAACTTTGACTTGACGAGAGCATCATTACCATACCAATGATCCTTTTGGCACGTTTCTCAATTGAAGCAAGCGCACCAAGCTGCTTATTAACTTTACCCTTTTCAACTAAAATCTGTTCCGAAATTGTAAGAGTAGTTGTATCTTCAAAATGACCTATTTACATTGGCGTGTCCGAATTATTTCAGTGCTACCATTTGCGCGCGTAACATAGGTTTGCTGTTCCTGTTGTATCATTTACATTTCCTCTCCAAACAATTAGTGAGCTTACATCTGTTTATAGATCTGCTTTTGTGCTCTCAAATCCGTCTAGAAACGATTCCCATTCTTCGTTTACGACTTTACCATTTATACCATCTATTTGCGAAACTATACTGCCTACAGTATTTTGTGCTACATTCCCGACATTATGAAGAGTGAAAGTCATACTTATAACACCACATAACTCCATAGAAACAAATCTGCACACATCTCCCATCTGTTTGATAGTTTAATTCCCCTTTTACGTCTTGATTATCAGGCGCGTGAGTCACGATCTGGTGCCAGTGTGAACTGTGACCTGTGACGTCACAGTGGGAAATGTATGAACTGTTATGAAGTTATTGTTTTAGTACAATATTGTTATATGCTTGTGCTGCTTAAACTGCGGAGTGTGGAGTGCTGTTCGAGGTATTCATTGAACCCCGATGATCTATTTGTTTGTCATTGATCTGATAGACACTATCTCCCGCTCCGCCCAAGAGTGGGGTAAGTCATTGGATGATTTTTTCCCACCATAAAAAAAAGCTCTTAAGCATGTATTTTGTTTAAAATTTTATCTGGCACGTCGCAGCTCCTAAAGAGTATAAACAAACCATTAAATCATCTTACCTAACATTGTATAATTTGATTTAAAAAATACTAACGTAAAAAAAGTGTTATTTTTACAAATCCGCAAAATAAATATCATTTATTGTTGAGTCGTCTAGCATTCCGCGACTGATTTCTATTACGATTTTCATATTATCTCCGACTGTCCTAAAAATATCTCGCCGAAGCCACTCAACCGTACTCTAAGCTGACGTTGTCATGTAAAAATAACCTTTACTATTTGCGTATATTTACGAGGCACCGCACCCACCATCGATATACGCCACAGAGTCACCGAGTCGGACGACATCGGCGTCGTCTGCTTGACGTTTATATACGTCATTGACTATTACCACAAAATAAATAGGTCCAGACATCGACAAAATAGATACGCACTAGATTAGGCGGGCCGAACACTCACTTAAGTCGACTCAGGTGTAATGTCGACTGTACACCTTGAACATTACACTATTTGCCACGAACTCGTACAGTTCGGCGCAACGCGCTGATCCTAGCGCGATCGCCTAGCGTAGGTATAAAAAGTGAAGTACATACATGAGATTGACTTCTGTACCTGTCTATTTTGTGCTGTTGCTATGTACTGAAAGTGTAGTACGAACAATGGTACTAAATAATAATACGTTGCCTCATTGTTGTTCCTTGTTGATAGATGAATCTCTAATGTAGTAGTAACAGGTGGAACATTTAAAACAAAGGTCGTAATGAAACTGCATCATCGATCAATGGCCCTGAACTCTATTTATTTGGAGTTTTCGAAATATGTCTTCTTCTTTCATGCCGTTATTAGCTATATTCTGACTAAGTCCTCTTTTTGCTTAAGAGTAACAAAGTTTTTACATTGGTTATCACCAGATGACTCCTCTCGCTTTGTAGCCACAAAATAGACAGGTAGAAGACAATCTCATGTATGTACTTCACTTTTTATACCTACGCTCGGTGGACGCACACTAATGAGCGTTTGAGCCGGAACTGTTCGACGAGTGGTCCAAGACGCGACCGAGACATCGTGTCCATGAGCGGTGTCTATGTGTGCGTTGCTCGAGCGCGCTTTGTATGTAGATTGACTTCTGTACCTATCTTATTTTGTGAAAAAAGTCATACACTTTGTATGACTTTTTGATTACTTACATTTCTACACAAAGAAATAAATCTATTTATCTATCTCTCTATCTATGGCAACTAGACTTGTAGAGCTACGTTAGATCCACGCTTTGTACTTGCTCCGTGGATCCACGTCATGCGACGCCACGCGACGTGCCGCTACGTACAAATTTGCCGTGACCCACGTGTGTGTCGGTCTAATGTAGTTCCCGCTTTAGCTTGATGTTTTCACTAATAATATCTGTGCCTCACCGAAACCTTTCAAGTTCTATAATTCAGCCTTGCCTTATGTCAAGGATAGCTGTCTTCAGTTAATTGGCTGTTCATTATTTTTGGCAACCGTCAAGTCACAGGTGTTTCTACTCTAGTTTTGAGTGGTTCACGGCTTCATTCTTACGTGTTTCAAGGGGTAGATGAGACACTGTCTGAAATAGTAATCTGTTGGAATGTTAAACTTTCATTATCTTTCTTTCTTTTTTTACGGGTGTTGATTCTGTAGCATACTCCATAAAAACTGTACCTACATGTCTTGGAACAAAATCTATAGTGTAGGTAGCTTTGTGTTAATGATCATCACTGACACAGATCATGTTTGTTATCAAGTCAGTAGTATCACTTCCAGAGATCAACTCCTGATAAAAATTGGCCAAGTGCGAATCGGACGCGAAGGGTTTCATATTATAATATTAAAATCGAGCAAAAAAAAAAACGCTGACTTATAACTTTTCTTACATGGTAAAATTCTTTAATTTATTTATAACTTTATTTTAATTTTATTATTTATTGTGGTTGCGGCGATAGAAATACTACATAAGGACAGACAAACAGAAGGAAGTATGGAGAGTAGCTTAGTAACATGGCCCATTCGGGAACGGAATATTAAAAACACATTTGTTTCTACAACATTTATTCGTAGGTATCTTTTAAAGACCATTAACACAAATTCCTGATGTAATACAAAACTTATATTTCACACAATTGTACCTCATTTCAATTATACAATAACCTCTTCAATTGTATTTATTTCAATGAATAGACTCATTAATCAAGCAAATAGTCTAGCGCCGTCGTCAACAGTCGCCCGGTCGCTTGAAACTTGCTCAAACATGAAATGACGTCAAATATGAGGATGTTTTCTGATTTATTTAAGTGTCTCTGGAACTGGCTTTATAAGGAAAATGACGCAAGTTGATAATGATAATACTGGTAAAGTCAAACTCAAATTGCTACTACCTAGAGTTCTTTAAATTAATAGACAAACGCGCGCCTATCAATAATAAAAAAAAACAATAATTAATAGCAAATTAAATTAATTTCTTCCATAATAATATACACCAAATGCTAAAAGTACAGTCAACAAAGAAGATAAGTACCCCCCCTGGTTACTTATCTTCTTTGTTGACTGTACTTTCTTTTTTACATTCGTTATTATTTAACATTTTGTTGAAGTTTTCATGGAAACTGATTAATGAAACAATAAAATTCGTAGTTAATAAATAACTCGCTCTCTTTTATTATATTATTTATATATTTATATTCTTCTTAGCGTATCGATGGCAAAACTAGTTAAATTCCTAGCCTGGACCAGAATAAACCACAGCAATGTCGTCCGCTGATGCTGTCATTAGATCCCTACGTGAACAGGTAACAGGGCACGTGATGGAAGATGGGACATGGTCTGCGGAGAGACCGCACTAACACTGAAGATCGGAAAGGTCCGAGAACTCCCATCTGTAGAGATTGTCTTTGCTGCGCCCAACTTGAGTGCGCAGTCCTGGAGTTGCCATGGCAACTCATTAATAAAATTAAAATTCATTCAAATCCATCCATTGGTTTCCATGAAAACTTCAATTATACCTGACGACCCTGATTACTTATCTTCTTTGCTGACTATACGTCTCCTTCAGTGCATATTGGATTAAAAACACCAATTTGATTCCTTTTTGAAAATCCTCCAGAGACCTGCTAACTCCTTACTCCTTACGTTCATAATTTAGATACTTAATAACTATGTATTTATCTTAGTTTAGCTTCCGTAAGCTAATAAACAAAGTAATATGCAACTGTAAACAAGATTGCAAACTACACTAAATAATTTTTGCCTCAAGGTACACGATATGGAAATGTGATCTTTAAAATTAACACCCTCGTGTGATATAACCATAAACTTTTGGGCATTTACGGCCGTCAATTTGGCGTTTCCTTATTAATTTCACTTAGTAATATCCTGTGGTAAATGTATAACTATTATAAAATGCGGGTTCTCTTGGGGAAAAGATGCAACAAATATGAATAAAACAAACTCTTTTGTGTTTTATTAGAGCTCTTCCAAATCCGTCTGTCGTCAACATTGGAACCATTTGCCTGCTGCGGTCTTCCCGTCTAATTATAATTTAGATGTCTTCAAAGCTAGAGTGAATAGGCTCTTAATAAACTAGTACGCTTCACAATCAACGATTGCATCACTGCTTACTATCAGGTGGGATCGCAGTCAAGCATTGGTTTATATCAAAAAACATGTTCATGGTTCAAAAGTTTTTTGTTTCATCCGACGTAATCCAATGCAATGTTTGATAAAGAGGCTATGTAAAAAAGAGAGAGAGAGATAACACCTAAACGCTCTGTTGACATTCAGTAATTCCGTTATTTACTCGAATATTCTTCATAGAGTCATCTATATGAAGAATGTTCGAAGAAGAAGAGTCATCTTCTTCGTAGAGATTTACGCTTTGGAATGTTCAATTAGCAACATATTTCTAAAGAAGTGTCTTGAAATTTAATGGTTTTTAAATAAATGCTTTCATTTGATACGATGACTTCCAACCAAAAAAGAAAGATTATCTTGCTCGTCGTTAATGCCTTACTTATGTAACCCTAACTTAGTGTCGGTCTGGGTTTTGACAGTTACTCATGCTGAACTGAACTTTCAATTTAATATATAATAACAGTAGGTAGATACTTACTAATAATATTTAAAATTATTTCTTCTTCTTAGTCGTACACTCTTGACAGAGTGGTCGTGGTCATGTCTCGGTCGAGTCCTGCGCCACTGACTCTCGCGTACGGCGTTTGGCGGCTTGGGAGTTTTCATTTACGCTGCAGTGTGTCACCGATTTGATGAGGTCTTTCCACCGTGTTGGAGAGCGTCCACATGACCTTTTGCTCTCGACTTTTCCTTGCACCACCAATCGTTCCATTGAGTTCTCCTTACGGGCGATATGCCCGAAGGACTTGAGGATTCCATCCAGCCATCATAATATTATTTAATTATCATATAAATCCCTACATAGCTCGCTAACAATTTTGTACATGAACTCACGAGGAATTCATTATCACTCTCATAAACTTTAGCAATTACTTATATGAATAAATTTATATGAAAATATTCCTTACATGTCTCCCATCAAAATATTCTCAACAAATTATATTCGAAAAGCCACGATATAACAGTAATTGCATTGCATGCCTTCACAATTCTATAAAGGTTTCGCCCGCATACATGAAAAAAACCCTATGTTACTCAGAAATAAAGCAACTTTCCATCGGTGAAAAAATGTTAGCAATCGGAAAAGTACTTTCAGAGATTACTTCCTACAAATAAAACACAAACGTTACCTCTTTATCATATTAGTGTATGGTAGATGTATCTAAATTTTATAAGGTGATTATAGCAGTACTAAATTGATTAATGCGTTAATTACACGTTACTCCATTTTTTCTGAACGCTTTTTATAACTATGACATATAGAACCACAGATAATAATGTTAAATGTTTGCAGGCCGAATGTACCTATATATCTTATTGTTCGTGACTGTACATGACATACAAACTTTCGCCTCTATAATATTAGTCTGATATCTCATCGCCCGCCATATTTTAATGTTAAAACCGTCAACAAGCATCGGTCTACCCTCCGACAACAGTTTTGCATTAACTTCATGTCAAAGTTTGTAAACATGAGTTGATACGTGCGAGCTTTTAACCTACATCTCGTTACATAGATGTTACGTTAAATAAAAATCATTTACTGGCTAGCTTTTTTTTATCTGCACTAATATTATTAAGAGGTAAAGTTTGTTTTTTGTTTGTAGGAGGTAATCTCTGAAAGTACTGGTCTGATTTCTAATTTTTTTTTTATGATTGAAAGCTGCTTTATTCCTGAATGACAGACTATATTTTATGTACGCGGGTAAAGCCTTGAGCAAAAGCTAGTTTTAAATATATTTATAAAAGCTATTAAAACAAAATATTGCCCTACACTAGGAATTACTCCTGTATCGTGGGTGCGCTCACATACATGTAAACTGACTTACATTAAATATCCAGACCCGGAACACCTATCTGTAGGCTACACAAATATTTGGCCCATACGGTAATGGAACCCGCGACCCTCAGTGCAGCAGCCAATCGATCAACCATTGCGCCAACGCGTCAAATTATTAAAAATAGCTAGCCTATATTGTCCCACTGCTGGGCAAAAGCCTCCCTCCATTCTTTCCAATAAACACGGTTCCTTGCTTTCTTGCTTCTTGCCGTCCATTTCTTCTTTCCTCTTGCCGTCAAATCGGAGCAACTAAATAACCGGGTTTATAACTGTTCAGTCTTGGATAGGGCTCGAAATACCTGTAAAGGCTAAATAACAGGCTTTGTGTATTACAACTGCTTTGACTTACACAAAATAAAGACGCTGAAAGGTCAGCCATTTTGTAAAGATCAAAGCAAAGCTTCTAATTAGCTACACCTTGACAATTGAATATCAACCATTTTTTTTTTGAGGTAGGAAATCATCAAATAACTTGTCCCGCTCGAGGTGGAGCGAGAGGGTATGTCAGACTTTTACTGACTAAAAGCCACACATGTTAGTTTAGTTTAGATAGTTAACTTTATGCAAAATTGCACATAGAAAAAATTTTCAAATTCTTTTAATATTATTCAAGTTAGAACCTTTAAAATCTGATCGAAGGGAAAACTGTTCAATAACGGTATCAGGGTGCATATACTGAAATGTGACGTCACTGCCAATAGGTTACGTGTGCTCAAAAGAGATAGCGAGACATTCCCACTACGCCCCCATTGTTCCTCAAACCAATATTTTTAATGCTAATTGCTACTTCATCTAATAACCAACTTTCTTATATTCTTTGTACATATTTCTTTACAGTGAATTAAAAATAGGACAGGTGATGTACACAGGCGAGCTTAACCCATAATTGGGTTTTCTTACAGCAAACCTTAGGTATGACCGATAAAGAAATTTTGTACATGAGGATAACTCATATACACAACAAAAGTTACTACATATACACCCTTAAATTTTGACCGTTTTAATCCCGTGGAGGGTCGATCCGGTGTTCCCGCGCGCCTCAAGGAATTGTCAGCAACAGCAGGGACCCAGCCGGGTCGAAGCCTACTGGGGCCAGGGTTATCCGAAAGGGCGCTCGAGCCCCGGTATGAAGGCTAGAAGGAACGGGGTGGGTCTTTTAGTCAGTAAGAGTCTGACACTATCTCCCGCTCCGCCCAAGGGCGGGGATGTCAATGCATGATTTTTTCCCACCATAAAAAAAAAAAAAAAAGGGTCGATCCGGTACATGAAACACTATCGATTTTTAAAGATAAAATTAAGTCCGAGTCCAATGACCTGTAGGTAGTTTGTACGCAACGCCGACTACTAGCTATTCATTCATCATCATTGTCATTGAACTCGCTCAGCTGACGTTTTCTTAAAGAAATTATTTTCGTACATGCGTAAATTAATTCGAGTTTTGAAAAAAGGAACTTTATTTTTTAATTTTATCTTTACAAATCGATAGTGTTTCATGTACCAGATCGACCCACCACGGGATTAAAATGATCAAAATTTAGCGGTGTATACAATAAATAAAACCTATACATGTTGACAGGAAATGTTCCCTAATTCTTCTCCTGAAAACCTCCAAGTTTGATGCTGTTTTAGTATAAAATATTGTAAAAAAGTAACCACAGGCAAATACCCAATTGGATGAACCAGGAAAATTCCAGTCCTCATCCAAAGCAAAACGGTTCTGTAATAGCGTCGGGATCACAAAGACCTTTCCGGCACTTAAGACGGGACAGTAAAACAGCTGGTGTGACATAATGGGGACGTGGCCTTTGCGCTCAAACAACGTGCGGTGCAGCCATGACATAACATATGTCAACGAGCTATATTTATCACAATAACGTAGTATTAGCTTGATAAGAACGACCATATAGATAAATAGACTGTATTGAAACTTAATACAACATGTAGGTACTTAAACTCGTTAAAAATATGAAAGGACCGTTTTGACATTTGAGAAATACCCTAGTACCTACGAGTATGTAACTTGAAACGAAAATGACAGAAACAATAAAATAATAGGGTCCGGTGTAGTAGTAGCTATTTTAGTATTGGCTACACTACACCGGACAAGCCGCTGGGTAGTCAAAATACAAATTGCACCTCCGGGCAAATAGTGTCACAACTCAAGAAAAAATTGTTTGCTGATATTTATGCTATTAATTTCAGAATTCATCATACTTTGAGTTCAGATATTGGCATAATTGTAATTCAATTGTGAGCAATTACTCACAGGTGATCCATTTTTATTTATTTCTACCAGGGACTGCATACCGAAAAAATATCGGTTATAAAGGTTAACGGTATTACGTCATACCTTTTTATTTCAATACCGAAAAATAACGGTACCGTTATTTTTCGATACCGTAAAATTACGATACACAAAAATATCACTACCGAAAAATAACGGTATCGTTATTTTTTACGGTACCTAAACCGCTTATATTAAGGTATCGTTTGAAACCCCCACTTCTGCGTTCTTTCGTCCTGTTGCAGCCAGCTGCCTGTTGCCGCTCATCGTTTCTTTCTTAGATTCTACCTACTATTTTTAAGTTGTACTTTTTAACCGACATCCAAAAAAAGGAAGAGGTTCTCAATTCGGTTCTATTTTTGGAACGAAGTTCCTTGTCGCGCGTTGTGAAAGGGGGCTAGACGGAAAAAATTCTCACGAAAAGTTGTACCGACACTTTTACTGTCAAAATATAAATCCAAGATGGCGGCTGCAAGAAATTATCAAATTTTCCGTCATGGGTGTCGTTTTCATGGTTTTCGAGGGTGTTGAAACCGATGGTACTGTCAAAATATAAATCCAAGATGGCGGCTGCAAGAAATGATCAAATTTTCCATCATGGGTGTCGTTTTCATGGTTTTCGAGGGTGTTGAAACCGATAGTACTGTCAAAATGTAAATCCAAGATGGCGGCTGCAAGAAATTATCAATTTTTTCGTCATGGGTGTCGTTTTCATGGTTTTCGAGGGTGCTGAAACCGATGGTACTGTCAAAATATAAATCCAAGATGGCGGTTGCAAGAAATTATCAACTTTTTCGTCATGGGTGTCGTTTTCATGGTTTTCGAGGGTGTTGAAACCGATGGTACTGTCAAAATATAAATTCAAGATGGCGACTGCAAGAAATTATCAAATTTTCAGTCATGGGTGTCGTTTTCATGGTTTTCGATGGTGTTGAAATCGATGGTACTGTCAAAATGTAAATCCAAGATGGCGGCAGCAAGAAATTATCAAATTTTTCGTCATGGGTGTCGTTTTCATGGTTTTCGAGGGTGTTGAAACCGATGGTACTGTCAAAATGTAAATCCAAGATGGCGGCTGCAAGAAATTATCAACTTTTTCGTCATGGGTGTCGTTTTCATGGTTTTCGAGGGTGTTGAAACCGACGGTACTGTCAAAATATAAATCCAAGATGGCGGCTGCAAGAAATTATCAATTTTTCCGTCATGGGTGTCGTTTTCATGGTTTTCGAGGGTGTTGAAACCGATGGTACTGTCAAAATATAAATCCAAAATGGCGGCTGCAAGAAATGATCAAATTTTCCATCATGGGTGTCGTTTTCATGGTTTTCGAGGGTGTTGAAACCGAGAGTACTGTCAAAATGTAAATCCAAGATGGCGGCTGCAAGAAATTAACAACTTTTTCGTCATGGGTGTCGTTTTCATGGTTTTCGAGGGTGTTGAAACCGATGGTACTGTCAAAATATAAATTCAAGATGGCGACTGCAAGAAATTATAAAATTTTCCGTCATGGGTGTCGTTTTCATGGTTTTCGAGGGTGTTGAAACCGATGGTACTGTCAAAATGTAAATCCAAGATGGCGGCTGCAAGAAATTATCAACTTTTTCGTCATGGGTGTCGTTTTCATGGTTTTCGAGGGTGTTGAAACCGACGGTACTGTCAAAATATAAATCCAAGATGGCGGCTGCAAGAAATTATCAATTTTTCCGTCATGGGTGTCGTTTTCATGGTTTTCGAGGGTGTTGAAACCGATGGTACTGTCAAAATATAAATCCAAAATGGCGGCTGCAAGAAATGATCAAATTTTCCATCATGGGTGTCGTTTTCATGGTTTTCGAGGGTGTTGAAACCGAGAGTACTGTCAAAATGTAAATCCAAGATGGCGGCTGCAAGAAATTAACAACTTTTTCGTCATGGGTGTCGTTTTCATGGTTTTCGAGGGTGTTGAAACCGATGGTACTGTCAAAATATAAATTCAAGATGGCGACTGCAAGAAATTATAAAATTTTCCGTCATGGGTGTCGTTTTCATGGTTTTCGAGGGTGTTAAAATCGATGGTACTGTCAAAATGTAAATCCAAGATGGCGGCTGCAAGAAATTATCAACTTTTTCGTCATGGGTGTCGTTTTCATGGTTTTCGAGGGTGTTGAAACCGACGGTACTGTCAAAATATAAATCCAAGATGGCGGCTGCAAGAAATTATCAATTTTTCCGTCATGGGTGTCGTTTTCATGGTTTTCGAGGGTGTTGAAACCGATGGTACTGTCAAAATATAAATCCAAGATGGCGGCTGCAAGAAATGATCAAATTTTCCATCATGGGTGTCGTTTTCATGGTTTTCGAGGGTGTTGAAACCGAGAGTACTGTCAAAATGTAAATCCAAGATGGCGGCTGCAAGAATTATCAACTTTTTCGTCATGGGTGTCGTTTTCATGGTTTTCGAGGGTGCTGAAACCGATAGTACTGTCAAAATATAAATCCAAGATGGCGGCTGCAAGAAATTAACAACTTTTTCGTCATGGGTGTCGTTTTCATGGTTTTCGAGGGTGTTGAAACCGATGGTACTGTCAAAATATAAATTCAAGATGGCGACTGCAAGAAATTATCAAATTTTCCGTCATGGGTGTCGTTTTCATGGTTTTCGAGGGTGTTGAAATCGATGGTACTGTCAAAATGTAAATCCAAGATGGCGGCAGCAAGAAATTATCAAATTTTTCGTCATGGGTGTCGTTTTCATGGTTTTCGAGGGTGTTGAAACCGATAGTACTGTCAAAATGTAAATCCAAGATGGCGGCTGCAAGAAATTATCAACTTTTCCGTCATGGGTGTCATTTTCATGGTTTTCGAGGGTGTTGAAACCGATAGTAGAGAGAGAGAGACGCACGGCTTACAATAGCTTTCTATAGCAAAAAGTGTCGTTACAACTATTCGTGAGATTTTTTTCCGTCTAGCCCCTTTTCACAACGCGCAAAAATTGAGAGAATTACATTTTGACAGCACTATCGGCTTCAGCAACCTCGAAAACCATGAAAAAAACACCCATATCTAAAAAGTTGATAATTTATTGCAGCCGCCATCTTGGATTTACATTTTGACAGTACCATCGGTTTCAACACCCTCGAAAACCATGAAAACGACACCCATGACGAAAAAGTTGATAATTTCTTGCTGCCGCCATCTTGGATTTACATTTTGACAGTACCATCGGTTTCAACACCCTCGAAAACCATGAAAACGACACCCATGACGGAAAATTTGATAATTTCTTGCAGCCGCCATTTTGGATTTACATTTTGACAGTACCATCGGTTTCAACACCCTCGAAAACCATGAAAACGACACCCATGATGGAAAAGTTGATAATTTCTTGCAGCCGCCATCTTGGATTTACATTTTGACAGTACTATCGGTTTCAACACCCTCGAAAACCATGAAAACGACACCCATGATGGAAAATTTGATAATTTCTTGCAGCCGCCATCTTGGATTTATATTTTGACAGTACCATCGGTTTCAACACCCTCGAAAACCATGAAAACGACACCCATGACGGAAAATTTGATAATTTCTTGCAGCCGCCATCTTGGATTTATATTTTGACAGTACCATCGGTTTCAACACCCTCGAAAACCATGAAAACGACACCCATGACGAAAAAGTTGATAATTTCTTGCAGCCGCCATCTTGGATTTACATTTTGACAGTACTATCGGTTTCTACACCCTCGAAAACCATGAAAACGACACCCATGATGGAAAATTTGATAATTTCTTGCAGCCGCCATCTTGGATTTATATTTTGACAGTACCATCGGTTTCAACACCCTCGAAAACCATGAAAATGACACCCATGACGGAAAATTTGATAATTTCTTGCAGCCGCCATCTTGAATTTATATTTTGACAGTACCATCGGTTTCAACACCCTCGAAAACCATGAAAACGACACCCATGACGAAAAAGTTGATAATTTCTTGCAGCCGCCATCTTGGATTTACATTTTGACAGTACTATCGGTTTCGACACCCTCGAAAACCATGAAAACGACACCTATGATGGAAAATTTGATCATTTCTTGCAGCCGTCATCTTGGATTTATATTTTGACAGTACCATCGGTTTCAACACCCTCGAAAACCATGAAAACGACACCCATGACGGAAAATTTGATAATTTCTTGCAGCCGCCATCTTGGATTTATATTTTGACAGTACCATCGGTTTCAACACCCTCGAAAACCATGAAAACGACACCCATGACGAAAAAGTTGATAATTTCTTGCAGCCGCCATCTTGGATTTACATTTTGACAGTAAAAGTGTCGGTACAACTTTTCGTGAGAATTTTTTCCGTCTAGCCCCCTTTCACAACGCGCGATAAGGAACTTCGTTCCAAAAACCATCTTGCGGTCTTCTTTCAACGTCATTCGTTGTACCTACCTATTGAATCATGCCTAAAATGTTCATGCTGCAAGACGAAAGATGCGGGAGAACGGGCGGCGCGACGCGGCGCGCTGTTGACGCCAATCGTTCGCTATAGGTACTTTTCGCAGCGAGCTGACAACGTCGCATATGTCGTAGGTACTACTCAGACGTTTCTTCGTTACCGAAATTATTTCGGTTGAATAAAGGTTTATACCGGTATATAACGGTAGCGTAACCGCAATTTTAACCGGTTTTGGTGTACCTTTAAAATATAGCGGTACCGGTTTTTAATACCGGTAGCGTAACCGTATACCTTAACCGAAAACGGTCCCTGATTTCTACGTAGCCTCATATATCCCTGGATTATTAGAATTTAAAAGCCTTTTTCTCGATCTTTTGATTTTTGAGTTGTGACACTATATGATCGAAGGTGCGAAATGTCATAACGGACCTTTTATTATTTGACGACTTTAACTGAAATTATGCACAACCCTTTGACACCACAATTAAAAAATGAAGTTCCAATCAAAAATTAAGCACTGAAATTTTACTTAAATGCACACATATTGTTTTGTTTTTTTTAAGAACTTAGTTATCCTAATTGTAGCCAATATGGCTGTTGACGCACTACATTGATAGCACATCGGTATTAGTATCTACACACACAAACACGCTAGTGACGCAATCAAAAATTACCAAAATTTTTCAATAATAAAACGATAAAAAAATACCTGTCTAATTCTTCTTCTAAGCGTATCCATAGCGAGATACTTAGTGCTATTTATTTTTTCAAATTAAATTCCATGCCTAACCCGATATTTGGTCACGGCAATGCCGTCCTCTGGCGCAGTCATTGGATATACTGATAGACTGATTATGCTAACGTAGTCAAAGCCTAGAAGGCTAAATAATTCATGTTTTTCAGCCTACAAGCCAGTGACATCATCGTGGAAGTTGCAACAGATCACAGAGTTGAACCGGAAAGGAATTACTTCTCCCATGTCTAACAAGACCCAATAAACTATCAACTACCCACCACTCCATCTTTAAACTCGTTGCGTTTGCCGTAAGTAGTTTCTAACGGGAACCGATTATATTTGTTACCTCGTCTCATTTCTGCTTACATCGCTGAAGAAAGTAATTTTCGATTAAACATACTTGTAGAATTTGAGATAGTTCTTGCATATCTGCAATGCTGTCTGTTACGTTAGCTCTGAATTCATTGTAGGTTTTGTGTCTGTAGATACGAGCTTTTTGAGTAAAAACATTGTAAGCACAATCGTATTTAGCGATAAGACCGCCCATTGTGACATCCTATTATTTTTTAAGTTCCTATAGTACTCATATTGGTGTACAGTAAAGAGTATATATCTATCATTTAAGTTAAAAATTTTTTTGCAGAAAAGGATCTGTTTTCCTTTTTGAGCCATTAAAAATTATTTATGATCATTTATGAATAACAAGTCTTAAATTATGAAAGAAAATACCCCTTCCTGGAAGAAGTACCAACTGCGGTTATGATGTTTTTCCTGATTGGACTCGGATATGTTATTTTAAGGTATAGGTAGTCTGCATTTACAACTTCGCTTTTACGAGTATAGCCAGATATATTGTGATGACCCAAATTGTCATAGCAATGTGCATTTGATAATCTTCACCGAATATTAATTCTTGACTAAATTTTAATATAGACGCTAGATTGGGGGATGTAAACAAGCTTTCTATTCACACAGAGAGAGCTAGTTCAAAGATTTAATGGATGCTTATCAAATTCTAATCAACCGTTTATAATCTAGTTTACAACATACTGCAACTGCTTGTTGTCGTTTATAGGCGCGTAAAACTTAAATGATTACGAGTCACTATCGGTCAAAAAGCCAAAGCCCTACGTATCAGTTTCCTGGCAGACTGCAAATTTCTCGTGTCCAACCTGTTTGCACGTTGTTGCGAAAAAAAAAATAGATTCCCCCATAGAATAGTGAACTTTAAAATGTAATGTATCAGGGCTCATTTTGTATTGATAAGATTAGTCGTTCGAAAACCAATTTCGCTCTCAACAGTCGGCGCAGTACTCGGTAATAATTCAGTAAGGCGCGTGACTGCGCACATGAACGACGTGTGCACCACGTTCGGACGGAAAATATACATCTTATTATCCGCGGCGATCGTGAATTTTGCGAAGTTTAATTTTCGTTGAACGAAAGCGTGTTTTAGCTTTCTATTTTATATTCACATCTTTGAGTGTTAGTGCTTGGAATATCAAAAAAATTGGATTGTGGTATATCTTCTGTAACGTGAGTTTTCCCGTGAACTGGGTAAACCCTTTTACGTGTTTGCAAAACATTGATTGTTGATCACCTAGGGTTTTTTTTATTGTCTATTTGTACACGAACAAACTTTTTCATGTTCTATTTATTTAACATTTATGATGTTATATTCGGAGACGCTCGTAACAGATAAGTTTATTGACATAACTTGAACTACTGCAAAATTAACGATAGTGTGCAAATTGTCTATGAGTGTTTTATAAATGAGATGTATTGCGTCTATGCTCCAGTTTCTTTAATTGATTTCCTAATGGATAACAATGCATGACATTGTCATGCTTTAATGTTTGTTTGTTTATTATAATACAATTTAATGCCAACATCATTATCGACTATTTTTTGTGGCTAATTTTTGTCGTAAGGTCTTCGTTTATATTTTTATTAGTTCCAAAAAACTAGTTCTTACTTCATTTGGCATTGATATTTCCGCTTAAGCTAAACTTATCAATACTAATATAATATTATAAAGAGAAACGATTTGCATTTTTGTTTGTAATAAAATTAAAAACAATTGGACGATTTTTAAAATTCTTTAATAATATCTTGGAGCGAGAGGACTTGACGATCTATCACCTCAAAAAAATGATTATGTATATTTTATTCGATCATGTTTTTTTAATTGGTCCGGTGATAGTAATTCTGAAGTGCAAATATTTACTTTCTACGACTAAAACATGCTTCAATACTAGACATAATTAATTTTGAATTATTCAAAATCTGCATATATTTTTTTCATAGACTTTATTTGATTCATATGAGTTGGTACTAGACGAATAATAAATCAAAATAATAAAACCCCGGAATTAGGTTCCTCGTTGGTGTAATTATATATTTAAGAAAAGCCTCCTATTTTCCGTTGTCCTATTACTACTGTCCGTCTGTTACCAGGTTGTATCTCATGAACAGTGATAGCTAGACAGTTGAAATTTTTACAGATGATATTATATTTCTGTTAACGCTATAGTAAAAATACTAAAAACAGAATAAAATTAATATTTAAGTGAGGCCCACAACAAACGTGATATTTTACTTTTAATATAGCAGTACCTACGGAACCCCTCGTGTGCGAAAATTATGTGTACCCCAAAAAATATGAAGAATATAACATTGTAAGGTTGGATAGTGGCCATAGGAAAGACTGCGACAAGATAGATAGATAGATAGATAGATTCTTTATTGTACACCAAAAATAAAGCAGTTACATAAGAAACTTAAAATTAATAGGGTGCCACAATGGGTGGTCTTATCGCTAAAAGCGATTTTTTAAAGACAACCTTTGGATGGATTTGACAGAGAAGGAGAAAAAGATACGCAGGTAGTTCGTGGTGTACTATTTACATATATACAATACATAAACAAAAACAAGATAACCCCATTGTGTTTGATCTCTTTGGAATTGTCTTCATGATTACTACAATGTGTGCGATGAAAACTGAAAAAAAAAATCCTTTAAAAAAAACATTTTTCATCCATTCTGTCCTGTCAACCGTCACACTTAGACTGACACCCTTTTCTTTCATATTACTCTTCACACAATCCATCCATCTTTTCTTTGGCTTCCCTCTTCCTATAGGTACAAATCATTTTCACTTCAGTTCTTTAGAAATCTCTTAAACCCTTATCATCATCATCATTGCAGCCGAAAGACGTCATAGGCCTCCCCCAAGGACTGGTCGTTATGGCGACACATAACGACATGTCCTGTGCGTCTCGTATCCAACTGTTATCATAGTTTTCATTAATACATTATCGAAAGGTATTTCTAAAACCCCACGTTCGGTATGCTGATTGGTGATAAGCAGTGTGTTATCAACAGCTATGCGCAACTCGTCACATAATATACTTATCACCTATATTATAATATATTAATGGCTTATTATGACACCTATGATTAATCACTGGGTTTTCCTGATTTACTGAAATACCTATCTCTAGGGTTTGTTATAATCTACTTCTTCACAAAAATTTTAATGTTTTGGAAACGTTCAATCGTGCTAGCATTTTTTCTTTTTTTTTGTTATGGCTAGGCTCGCGCTTGACCTCTACCTAAACTTAATCGTAAGCGATGAAGTGGCCGACGATGGAGCATGCTTGTCTAGAAGTAACCTATTCACTCTTCACTTAAAGATTCCTCTCCCTAAGTTGAAGCTATCAGGAAACACAGATTTCTTTTTTTTTTATAATGGATAGGCTCGCGTTTGACCACTATCTCACCTGATGGTAAGCGATATGGGAATACCACTTCTTAGCTGTACGCACAATAAATGTGTTCCCAAAACGTTTTTTACGTATGGGTGGGATGTCTTCCATGTACCGGTGGCACAATGCCGCACTATTCAATTCCAAAAAAAAATCTGTGTTACTGAAAATGTGAATAGGTCATGGTCTGTTTTGAAGTTTAAACTCCACGGCCATCGAAATCATTTTCATCCTAATCAACTTTAATTGACTCGCCGATTTGCTAATGAACCATTACGTCGCCAAGAGAGGTTGAAACATGATCAAGTAGTTTCTTGCACATTCTTCTCCATAGAGATCTACGTTTTGGAATGTGGAATTAGCATCTTTTTTTTTTGACTCACTGCCTTCTTGACTATTCAAAAGTGCCTGTAAATAGTTTATTCGAAATAAAGGCTTTGATTCTTGATACTTTGATTCAACCCATTACAAAATTTGATTTCGGCCATAATATCACTAACTTTAGAACAAGGACTGAATTTTTGGCACAGGTTTCACAAAAAAGTTACCTAATGGGACTATCACACGCAAAAGCTTGAACACAGCTTTGCCTGCGCATGTCGGTTTGTATATGTGTAAAACTGTATAAGTTTTACGAACCACACATACGGGCTTCCGTGAAGACTCCGGCCTGCGCAGGTAAATCTGTGGTGAAGCTTGTGTGGTATACCCATCAAGACCAACTTTTATCCTGGACATGGTCTTAGATGACAAGGCTGCGGTTTCCATCGAAATCAAAGCGCAAATGTAGGAGCACGTGTGGATTTTAGTCAATAAAGGTCTGATCCTACTTCTCGCTCCATCTAGCGCGGGTGAATTCATTTGATTAAAAATTCTCCCTGGCCCTAGCGGCTACCAGCCCTGCTTGTCTCCTATAGTATTGCTGATATCTCATTGAGGCTGGCGTGGAACACTACGCTCCGTTGACAACTGGGGCTAGATCCTTACCGGACGATCGGACGGCGAGCTACCCATTGTACCTCTCTTCTCTATAGACGTAGTTATTACTCTTTACAGATGTGAGGTGGCGACACAACGTCCATATACTCGTAACAACACCTGTTCCAAAGCGCGGCAGCGTGACTTTGACTCACAATTATTTTATAAATATTCTCCGCTTATTATTTCAACCTCCACTGAAGCTGATAGTCACACCGGCTTATGCAACGGCGTTCTGTTACACTATAAGTAATAAAAAAATCTATTACTTTCTTCGAAGAGATCAAATATAATACTTGGTGATTTAATTTTATAATTAACAGTTTTTGGGTCACCTTTCATGTAGCTGTAATGCGAGCTATGATCTTTCAACTGACGTAATAACAAGCGATCTTTGTATCCAGTCCACTTCTCTCAATACCTTTCATAAACGAAGATACTATCCAATAGATATGATTCATTTTTGTCACGACTAATTTCAATCATGAAAATTACGGAGAATTTTGTCACGAACTGATGATTATATTTTCTGTTATCAGGGAAATATAATTCCGATATAATATGATGATCAATACAGAGCTGTTGGCTAAGTACTCGTAATACTAGTCATACGAGTCCCTAAAGGTAAAGCAACTGCGGAGGATGGGTGACTATTTTAACGTAAAGAGAATCCAGCCACGGAAAGCATGTCAAGCCGTTGGTCCCGGGTTTCATTTTGTAGATCTTTTTTAGTCGTTACAGATGGTCTAGAATTCAGAAAATCTGACTACAGTCTTACCAAGGAGTAACGTTTTATACAGTTACTGGGTTATGGAAGTCAGGGAGATGTCGCTTTATGTAAAATACTGGTAGTTAGTTGCTGTTAGTTGTTACTGAAAACCGGCTGGTAGTTAGCTGTATCAGCTTTTATTGGAGGCCAAGCTCAACATAAAGCTGTTCAGCATCTTCTGCCCTTATGATTAATACTCTCTGTACCAAAGGAATCCAAATCGTATGCTGCATTGCGTCGTAGATACATAAAGACTACAATGGTTAACGTTTGGACATCGCATCGCTCACAAGCTTCACAATAATTCTCTTCCTATAATTACATTACATACATACATTGTCGGTAGATATTATACCAATTAGTGCATACAATGCGATGATAGATAGGGACCCTACCATGATGTCTTATAATCATCCGGTGTGAGAAAGGGATAGTGCTAAACAACCTGTATTGCTTTGTCTCTCTCTCTCTCTTACACCAGAATGGTGATGTTTTAAATGATGTTATGGTAATACCTCTGGTAGCATTTTGCCGAAGAACCTGGGAAAGTTCTGGATTGTCAAAACTATAGTGAAATTAATGGTGGCTGGTTTATGTCCCTAACTAAACATGATCACTCTATTTTTTGGGTTTAAATTCATCAAATAACTTACCTCCATATTCTCTATCGCTAGTAACGTTTACCCTCGCATTTAAGCAAGTTCCTCTTTTTTGCATTATTGCATTTGTTATCAGTAATATTAGCATTCGCCCTACTGCCAAAACCAGCTAGCTATGAAAGATCTGGTATTGATCTAATTATAATTTGTAAAGTATTGCAGTATTGCATATATAATCTTTAAACAAGATTCAAGGCATACCAGCAATCTAATCCGTTGTAAATGGCAACCTGAACCCGTTCGTACTGATGGTTCTGATAAGTGACTTGACAGTAAAATAAATGAATAAGTCTGTTGTAATGACTTGGCATGATAGATAGGCATATACTCGGGTATGGAAAGGGAAAAACATGGGACATATAAAAACACATCGCTGTTTTGTCCAAGTTTTAAAGGAAAAACAGTGATGATGCACATATTTGACGTAATCCTCTGAAATTAAACGAAACGAGGCATAAGCCAAAAGATTTTATACCAAGTTTGTCAAAGGTTTAGGGAGCACAGGTCAAAAGCCTATTGACCTAATACAGCCAGACACTCGCCACATGAACGATGAAAGAACTGGCGAAGCTCTAATGAACACAGAAAGTATGTTTGAGCAAACCTACGAGCCGGGGAACATGCTGAATTAAACTCACTCGTAAATTAATGCACCTACATTTTCACCCATCACATTTCAGACAAGCTAGGAACGGTTTAGCGAACCAATTCCGAGCGATACCGCATGAAGTTTTGTTCACCCCTTAAGGCTAAATAGATTGACAATCATACAATACTCGAAATAGTTGTAGAAGGCGCGAAAGCCACCTAATTGACGTTTCACGGGCACTGTAAATCTGTATTTTCTCCTTGAAATAGAAAACTTGTTCGGTCGGCCCCATGGCACGATTTACATAGCTTGCGCCCACCGCGGAGTCGGCTGCAGCCATGGTGGGTGTTGGACATAGCTTCGTAATTATTGTTAGAGAAATCTATGTAGCACGAGATTATCGGCATTGTATGGTAAGCATGAATATATGCCTGATTGAGTTGCTCATTTACCTTTGGAATGTTCCAAAACTATTTACTTGTCATGCTTGTGGGACGTGGGTGCAGTAACTATTTCATTACGAAGTGAATATCTATCCCTCTATATGCTCCATTGAACTTTTCCCATATACAAAAACTATTGTAACGTTCAAAACCTTTGCATGCGTTGAGATAAATCTTACCACACCAAAATATTTCATAATCATAACTATTATTTTTGATGTCTCTCACCTTCTCTTGGTAATACTTCAGCATTGCATTTACAATGATTTCTATTGGTTTTGTTTGCATTGCATGTGTTTCATCATTGTGTACACAGTGTTTGACATTATTGTTTATATGAACGAAAGAAACAAATACATGCAATAGTTTTTGTAGCTGTTTACGCAAGGCTACTTAGCATATTAAACGCCTCATTGGTCTTGCAGTGGTAATGTCCTCATAGCTCGGCTTTGTCGGCTTCAGTTTAAAACGAAACCAGACTATACAATAACTGCTTTTTTTCCCTGAATATATGGTAAGCAAATTTGTTGATACCTTTGGTTATAGGAACAGTTTCACCAATTTCCGTTTGTTAATACCGTCTGTGACATACAGGATCCAATATATCAAAAGGCATATTGCCTTACGCTAGTCATAAGCTGTTTTTGAAATCTCTGAGATTCTGAAGCCCGTTTGTCTGGCAATAGATCTAACTCATTCGGCTTTAACAATCGAAGATCTAGGTTTATTCCACCGTAAAACCTCTGCCTATTGCAATCGTGACAATGATTTCGTGTTAAAACTACTTAGTATTTAAGTAAGAACACGTAATGAAACGTCAACGAATTGCCGTAAACGGTGACATTTGCAGCTAATTCCTTTCACAGTTACTTTGAAGTGTTCGTGTAATGTCACGTCTTCTAATCGTTTTGTCATCCATCATATGTAGCACCCCATTCGTTCATGGACAAGTAAAATTAGGGTCAAGAAGTGTTGGACTTGTTCCAACTTCTATGACTTGGTCTGGATTGATATTGCCTATTTCAGCAGTTTTTATGTCTTTCGTAACGTCTGCAGTCTTATGTAATCGTTCAAGTTTAAGTGCCTCTTCCACTTGCTCTTGAGACGGTCGCCTTTGCATACTCATTTAACTGATGTATGCCAAAATTGTCATCGAGTAAAAGATGAAGTAAATTGGTCTACTTAGCTGTAATTTTTTGTAAAACTCTTTAAATATTTAGCCATATCTTCCTATTTAGTTAGACATCACTGAAAAAATATATGTTATCCTTGACCATATTTCGAAGAACTTGGTTGTTTCTGAAACGCTCTCAAACAAAATTGAGTGGCGTAGATGAGCCCAAGTTTTTGTGTTGAAAGATTTAAGTAATAGGTTTTATTATCATGTAAGATGTTCTAAATATTTGTCCTGTATTTTTGTTTATTTGGTGTACAATAAAGATTATAATAAATAATAAGACCGAGCTCAAAAATGGATTACTCTGATTGGTACAGGACTAGTCTTGATTGTAAAAAAATACATTCAGCCGGACCTCCTTATTGAAGTCGGTTAATAAGTTCGTTTATTCGAGCATGTGGACTATAGAATAGGTTACGTTTTTATTGTGATCAACAGCACGAACACAGCGTGCTATAAAATTGGAACATCCTATCATATAGTAATTATTCATTATCTTATCAATAAAAGAAATATTAGACAACATGTTACGGATATTAGCAAACGTTGGGGCCCTTGTAGCCCAGAGGCCCCTTACGATTGAAGCGGCTAATAACTACGCCCCTACCGCATACTTTTCAACGCCATTAGGCAGGTCTGGTTGCTAAAACAGTGCATTAAGCTTATCTGTACCAGCAACTTGTACTGTTGAACCGAGCTGAATTGATTATGACACAGTACTTGTTACGATAAGACTGCTTTGATAAAACTTATCCAGGTGGTAGTGACTCTTAGAATATGTAATATAAAACAAACCGTTTCTAATCAAATCAAAAGCATTTATTTCAAATAGATCATCAACAGGCACTTTTGTATAGTCAAATGTCAAAATGTCAAATGTGTGCCAGCAAACAGCTGTGTGCAAGTGCAAAACAACCCCTCAATCGCCTGCATGGTCCGGTGACTATGTATTTTTGCTGATTTATCAAGCTTACAACTTTGTGATTTTTCATGATACAGTTTTGAAATTTTGTACATAGATTCTTTACTTATAAATGATAAACGAGTGTCTCTGGTTTCACATATACTAAAAATAAGGTTTATAGATTAAGGTGAAAATTGATACACCTGTTATAAACTTAGCTTGGTGTTGTTTCTTTCATGAACATATATATCTAGTTCAAAAGACTGCCTTATCTATATCGTATTTGTTAAATTTTTATAACTAGACTTCAATTATCTAGCACCAATTTGAAAGTAATGGCAATAATAGATTACCTGCATTCTTTGTTTGCGAAATAATGGCTGGATGATAAAAATTGGCACAAAATAGGAGTTTTTGTCAACCGTTAGCCTATTTGGATTGCCATTGAATGTGAAGTTATCGCATTGCGCTAGAACAAGCCTTGATGAAAAGCAGATTTTATTTTGGCATATCATCAAACTAGATTCAATTGGTCAAATATTTTCTGCATAACCAAAGAATTGTTTTTATTTTAAGTAAGAAATCGGCCTCCTACCAGGTGGACCGATGACCTGGTAAGGGTTGCGGGAATCCGATGGATTCGAGACGCACAGGACCGCTCATTGTGGCGACACTTGGGGGAGGCCTATGACCAACAGTGGACGTCTTTTGGCTGAAATGATGATGATGATGATAAAGAAATCGTCAAATATCTTCTCCCACTCCTGGAGGAGCTAGATGGGAGTATCAGACTTTTACTGACTGATTAACCTGTGTTCCTTCAGTTGCTATTTGCATTCCGGGACCTCGGTGACTCTAGACTACATATCAGAAGTCTGGTCGCGAGCTCCTAATGCGATCCATTTGACGACCTAAACTGAACTGTTAAAGGAATGAAGCTGTATAAGGTGTTTAGCTCCATTCCTCTTTCTCGCTCGCACGTTTGGCATTTTAACATGTCATGGTAAGATATCTGATCTCGGTTGACTTCATTTCAACAGCCTATATTATCATCATCATTATCAAGACGTCCACTGTTGGACAGAGGCTTCCCCCAAGCGATGACACAACGACCGATCCTGTTCGTCTCGCATCCATCAGATTCCCGCGACCCTCACCAGGTCATGGGTCCACCTTGTGGGAGGCTTTCCAACGCAGCGTTTTCGAATGCGGTCGTCACTCCAGAACCTTTCGTCTCCATCTGTTCTGCGTGCAATGTGCCGTCTATAGTGTCGATATATAATGCCTGGAGCGTCTATACTATGCTGTATATTGTACTGTTTTTTTATTACAGATATGAATCGGTACATGTTATTATTAAAGCTATTATGCTGTCAAACAAATTACGTATTATGCCATAATAGGCAGGTATATCAACGTAACGGATGCCTAAACTTTTTTTCTTTCAAGTTTTAATTGAGAGTGAAAGTCTTGAAAGAATACTATTACTTTCAATGAATCAAGTTTTTTTGTTTCTGTCTACGAAAACATCCATTAGGCATTTGAGGATAAATCGTAGTATCTTTGGCTACATTTAGTACCGAGTAAAATGGGGTGCATAGAAACTCAAGGGCGAATAGAAACAAGACTTCAAAGGGTGTTTTCTCGATATTTGAATATTTTTTGCAGTATTTAACTATATCAATTTATTAATGAATTGTTATTCTAAAAAGGTGATGCTTTGTTAGAGGCCACTCCATTTTACGGTCATCATCAACATCATATCAGCCGAAAGACGTCTACTGTTGGACATAGGCCTCCCCCAAGTGTCGCCACAACGACCGGTCCTGTGCGTCACACATCCATCGGACTCCCGCGACCCTGACCAGGTCATCGGTCCACCTTGTTGGAGGCCTTCGAACGCTGCGTCTTCTCGTACGTGGTCGCCACTCCAGAACCTTTCGTCCCCATCGACCATCTGTTCTGCGTGCAATGTGCCCTGCCTATTGTCACTTAAGTTTGCCGATTCTTCGAGGTATGTCGGTAACCTTGGATCTCCTGCGGATATCTTCATTTCTGATGTGATCACGCAAGGAAATTCCGACCGTGTTACCTAAAACATTTAGTAGGATTTTTCCTTGTCATACCTTGACATAATCCTACCGTCACTAAGAGCGTTGAAAACACTTGAGAAATCTCTGAAAATGTAATTTGTGAGGAAGAAATTAAGAAGTGGAAAGTGTTTAATCTATTTACCTTACGAGCTTGACTCGGCGTGTTCTACAAGTAAAAATAAATACATTTTGTTTACTTGTTGAAACAAAAGGAAATTTGCATATTTTTCAATGCATTGTTTTAATAGTCTAGACTAGAACCATCTTCGCATTATTGCCTTACTAATAAAACTGGTTTCGGGCATATCAGTTAAAAGGTTTCTTAAAGCCTGTATCAGACATCTCAAGAATTTTTTTTTTGTGTTTTATATCTTCTAAAACATAAAAATCTCTTGCCACCGTGTTTGTTATGGAACTCTTCCGAAACGTCTTGGATTTTTTTTTTTTGTGTAGGTCTGAGAATAGAGCATAAGGCTATTTTTATAACCCTAGGTGATAAGTCTACTATCATGCGGTCGAAACCGCTGCGCTGGCAGCAGCTAGTAACTGTATAAGTTTGTGTCATGAGTACGATCATTTGGAAGTAGTTATGCAAACAAGAACCAACCCACATTTTTAATGAAATTTGAGTTATATACTTCAATGGGCACTGAAGTCATAACTCAGTCCATTGAAGTACATAACTCAATTTCACTAATAATGTGGGTTGGTTCTTGTTTGCATAACTACGTCCATTTGTTCTGTGTCTGGGTGTAATTTATCTATAATATGTATGTATTTAGAAATATATAAGTATGTTTATCAGTTGTCTAGTACCCATAACACAAGCTCTGCTTAGCTTAGGACTAGACGGCGTTGTGTGATAGTTGTGGAATATAATTATAATTATTGAAAATGGAAAGTCCGTAAGAAATATTTAGTATTGATGACAGTTTTATTTTCATTTGGTGTCATCTGAGAACTGGAGGAGGCCTTTACCCTTACAGGGGTCCATATTTCAACATAAAATAGGTACTAAAATTACTAACATAATTTAAGCAAACGTACTAACTAATCACTAACAGCATTTGAAATGTAAGCTTCAAAAATGTGGATTAAATGACCATTATTCTTATTATCACCTTAGAATTTAAAACAGAACTTGTCAATCAGCAGTCTTACTTGGTAACTCCTAAATCTATCACACGATCCTATAACAAATCTCTCAAAGATCCCACAAATAACGATCACCATATGCAATTTGTTCTAACAAAGTGATAAACCGAGAGAGATTTCACACAATACGCCTACATAATACATAAGTTATATGGACCAGTCAGAATCGGGGTCAGTCCTCGGTAGAAAACCTTGGTAGCTAGATTAGCGAGCCACTGTTTTAGGACCAAGTGAGTGCGAGTTGTTTTTACGTTTATGCGATTAAAACGTTTATCGCGTTTGGCTCTCTGATTGGTTAAGCGCTTGGAGTGAGCCAATCGGAACGTCGGACGCCGGACGTTATAAACGTGTCGATCGCGTTAAAACAAACTTACACTAGGCACTCTGGTATGACGTAGTCTGAAATCTTAAATGTAGACTTTATAGATACAGTTTTGAAATTCTTGTCATTTGCAGTTATCGCACCAAAATCATGTGATAAATCAAACACTTCAGGATAAATTGTATAAATATTTTATTCACTTTGATCAACACAATTTCATACTTATCGTTCTATTAACAATCATTTACAAATACACAGATTACTCGGACATGTTTTCTGTTCAACGACTCAAAGCAGACTGACTCTGTCCAAAATGACAGTAACAAACTCAGTGTTTCCCTACCACAAACTTTCACAAACACTCGGTCGACTAACCGACCAATCAGAGCAAAGTAAAGAGTACGTAACATCAATTGACTAACTAATATACATTAGAGTTTATCTAATAATTAACTGCAATTAAATATTTCATTTTAACAATTATGATATATTTATACAAAACAAATCCATAAAGTCTAATATTATAAATTATTACTTAATATCTACAACGAATGTCTAAAGTTCATGTAACTACTAGCGCCATCTATCGCTTATCATTGGAAGTTGAACGATTTATGAATACTTTCTTTAAAAATCATTACATTCGGCCATCCGACATCGTGCGATCTCCTGACGCACGATTACAATTAAAATGATAGGATATTTTCATTAAAATTATGAAACTTAATTCCAGTTCTACAAGGAACTGAGTCTTACATTCATAATCATTACATTCGGCTTAGTCTTGATTATTTGCTTTATCGTCACGTCATATGTTTATAACATTCTCATCACACGAAGAATAGAGTTTTTTTTTTTTGTCAAAGGCTTTTCTCTATATCCGAGTTTATATAAGGTCGGAGGAAAGTATGCTTCTAAATGTTATTCCTCAGTTTGCCAAAATCGGTAATTACAGTAATTTTATACTTAAAACTTTGTTTTTTTTTCAATGGATCTATGGATTTTAAAATGAGGCAAATTCAATTTTACCCTCATAATTGCAATCAGATCTACTAATCTTTATTAAACCACTTATGCTGTAGGCTGTATCAAGGATTTTACTGATAATGAAAGTATCTTTTTGCTAGTCTAACCCAGATATTGGCGCTCACTTCATATCTTAAACTTTTTAACGTATTTTACTTCGTAATGTTTATCATTTAAAGGCACTCTAATCCTGGTAGTTTTGTGGCAGTCTATCTAGTGGGACATTTAACAGAATTAATAACACGCCATAGGCATATGTTTCCTTGGTGTTCGTCATAGGAATCATTTTATTTTGCTAGGGGATTTAAAATAGTGGTTATACATTTTAGCAAAACCGCGTTCAACCTTAGACAAGATACAGCGTTAAAAACAAGGTCAATACCATGACTATCGCAAAAGCTCTTGATAGTAGGGGGTATCTAAAAGAAATCCATGATTGCAGTATTATTCAAGTTAATAAACTACTGTCAAATATGTTTTATAACCATCACTCAATTAGGTACTCAAAACCATTGGTCAATGTTAATTATGTGAGACTGTAAGCATAAAGTAAAATTGATCAGCTTTTTGTTCGAAAGTATTCTTCATTATTTACGCGCACTGAATTCACTTCATGTCATTAGGTTTTTCATCGGGTTCAGCTATAAGAATTTGAAATCTAGATCTTATTCATTTAATCCTAAGCAAATGCTGGCGCTTGCTTTCTCATTTTGTTTCTATTGTGTCTCTAGTCAAAGTATTCGAAAATTTGATATTTTAGATCAATTCTCGTCTCAATACTATAAACAGAAACAGTATTCGTCTTAATTTCTGTGGAAAACATGATATTACGACTTAAGGTATCGACATACGCGTCCTAGATCTTACACTCTCAGTGGTTAAATGAAACTCACAAATCTGTAGCCACCATGTTACTACATGTTGTGTAGCGACTCGTTTAGTCAGAGTTCATTACTTTCATTATTTGAAAGCATAATATAAAACAGAAACTTAAGCATTTAGAATAAAAGTGATCCTTCAGCTAGAGGCTAAGGGCGTAATTGTACTAATATTATCTCTCAAATAATATTAGCAGCATATGTGCGTGATTTCGTACCAAGTAAAGGTTCTAATAATGAAGTTCGGATCGCACTGTTCGTCAAACTTTATTTTTATTTGAAACCTTGAAATTGGTCCTCTACTCTAGTGTATGGATTTTCAATCCATCTTCCCCTTAACCGAATAAATAACGATGTAATATTTAGCTCTAATTAAATCATTCATTGTATCATAATCATCTTAGGAACCGGCTTCGATTTCAGTCTGGACGACGAGAACTAGTTATGGTCATGTAATAGTATATATTTTATCCTACTTGTAAAATAAATATCATTGTGTTCTCTATCTATGGAATCAGTCTCTGCTACAGTATGCACACGTCACAGGAATTGAAAACGTGTAATAAATCCATTTCCTCGTCTACAATTTAATGGTTTGGCTCAATTCCTAATAGATTTATCATTAATCCCGTGTGTTTAAATTTGTATCTGCAGCTCTTTTACTTATATGTTATCCGTATATAAGCATTAATTTGTCGTAATAATATTCACATAAGTTACACCTTAATTCTTACTAGCTAACATTTCTGCTTGAAACCGACCATAATTCTGCTCATTAGATAAAATCATTTTAGTTTAGTTTACCACTTCGTCACTAAATGCTAACTTACAAAACTTGGCAAGGTTTCGTAAATTTTCTATTTTCTCTTGGTAAGACTAGCAAGTTTTTGAGACAAATTGTATAGTCAGTTTCTGATCCTACTTGCTTAATACAAATCAATTATAATTACTCTTTCTAATCAAACTTAAATACTCTCAAAATTTACAGAAGTGATAGAACTCCCGTATCACAAAGTTCCAATGGATATGTTCAAACCTCGATACTTGTAACGCTTTCCTCCTTGAAAATCATTCAACCACTCTCTTAGACCAACGTGGGGTACCTCTTCGCTTCTTGCATCGTAGTGGTGTCTTATTCCTTCCAAATCGTCTCTTTGCATCATTTTTCTTCAAGTCTGTACTTTTTGAACCAGGAACTATCTATTTGTTCAATAAGACTGGCAATTTTTCCTTCTGTAGTTCTGTCGGAATCCAAGTCCTCAAAAATAAAAAAATCAGTGGTTAAAACATTTACAGGAAATAGTACTTGTATCGTTCATTTGAAACTCTTTTTTAAGAATCAAATCCCAGTGTTAAATTATACTTTCAATTCAATTTATCTATACCTATAATATCTTCAAAAACTATAACAGAATGTTCAAATCTCATCCAATAAACAGTTCAAATATGATATGAATAAACTTAATAAATTATTCAATTCATTTACAACATCTGCATTAAGCCAACGTAGTCAGACTAAAATCACATTAATAGGTAAATTCATACGTTACTTACGCTCTTGAGGATAATTTCATCTGCACCGGGCACACTTAACCCGAATCTTAATTGGCTCATCTGGCCAAATCAAATGGCCCACTTGGCCTCAGATGGCCCACTTGGCCTCAAATGGCCCACTTGGCCTCAAATGGCCCACATGGCCTCAAATGGCCCACTTGGCCTCAAATGGCCCACTTGGCCTCAAATGGCCCACTTTGCTCCAAATGGCCCACTTGGCCTCAAATGGCCCACTTGGCCTCAAATGGCCCACTTGGCCTCAAATGGCCCACTTGGCCTCAAATGGCTCACTTGGCCTCAAATGGCCCACATGGCCTCAAATGGCCCACTTGGCCTCAAATGGCCCACTTGGCCTCAAATGGGCTCGCTTAGCTTCATCAAAGGCATGCTTGCCTCATCCCTCATTAAGGCTCGCTTGGTCTTATTAAGGCTCACTTGGCTTCGTCAAAGGCACGCTTGGCTTCATCAAAGGCACGCTTAGCTTCATCAAAGGCACGCTTGGCTTCATCAAAGGCACGCATAGCTTCATCAAAGGCACGCTTGGCTTCATCAAAGGCACGCTTGGCTTCATCAAAGGTACACTTGGCTTCATTAAAGGCACGTTGGGCCTCATCAAAGTCACGTTTGGCCTCATCAAAGGCACGCTTGGCCTCATCAAAGACACTCTTGGCCTCATCAAAGCACTGAAATCAATTCAAAACATTTCAAATGAACCATCATTAAGGCTCGCTTGGTCTTATTAAGGCTCGCTTGGCTTCGTCAAAGGCACGCTTGGCTTCATCAAAGGCACGCTTGTCTTCATCAAAGGTACACACTTAGCTTCATCAAAGGCACGTTTGGCCTCATCAAAGGCACGTTTGGCCTCATCAAAATCACGCTTGGCCTCATCAAAGACACTCTTGGCCTCATCAAAGCACTGAAATCAAATCAAAACATTTCTAATGAACCATTTACAGACTCTTAAATTGCCAAGAAGTCAGTAAGTCAGCAAATTGACGGTAATTACATATTCCAAAGTGTAGATCTCTATGGAGAAGAAATTCCATTTACAGCCTTTTAAATCGTGTTATACATATACAAACTCAGTTTTAACTTTGTTCTCTCAAATTCATTTATTGTTTGTCATAGGTGGAAATTTAGTTCATAAAACAACAGTACAAAATAAATATAATTTATCATTTAAAACTTATCATTTATCATCTATCATCTATCATTTATCTTTTATCGTTTAACATTTATAAATAAATAAATTTATCATTTATCATCATTTATCATTTACTATTTATCATTTATCGTTTAACATTTATAAATAAATAAATTTATCATTTATCACGGATCACTGACCACCTATCACTGATCGCTTATCACTGATCACTTATCACTGATCACTAATCACTGGTCACTAATCACTGGTCACTAATCACTGGTCACTAATCACTGGTCACTAATCACTGGTCACTAATCACTGGTCACTAATCACTGGTCACTAATCACTGGTCACTAATCACTGGTCACTAATCACTGGTCACTAATCACTGGTCACTTATCACTGATCACTTATCATTTATCATTTATCATTCATTATATATCATTTATCATTATTGTGACATACTAATAAGGGGTACAACATGTTTTTACAACTATGCGTCGAAACGAAAGGGAAATTATCGTGCCACACAAAGTAATCCGAGGCAACAATGACAATTATCGCTTTGGGAAATAGGAAAATTTTACATATAAACTGTTTTTTTTTTTAATCTATCACTATACGAATTTGATGAAATTAAATAAAGGAAAAGCAACCCAATTTGAAATATAGAAACTAAAATGAATCACCAACATTTAAGAGGTGTTTAGTCTTGTCAACGTTCGATTACGAACATGACGCGCATATCTGTACCACTCAGTTCACACATTTGAAGGGAATCGAATGATTCAATACACGAGCCTGTCACCATCAGTAAGAAATTTGGGTGAGTATGATACTGGTCTAAAATACTTGGCACACTTGGCTAAAAAAATAAATAAACCTCGAGCTCACTTAGCTTCAATTTAGGCACACATAACCTCTTGTCTGAAGTAACACTAGCACACATGGGAAAAAGAATAAAAAATATCTCGAGCTCATTTAGCTTCAATTTAGGCTCACATAACCTCTTGTCTAAAATCACACTAGTACACTTGGAAAGACAAAAATATATTTCTCGAACTCATTTATCTTCAATTTAGGCACACATAACCTCTTCCTGTTATCACTGCACATATTTGTAGGCATATCCCACTTCTGAAATGTGATAAATCAAACACTTCAGGATAAATTGTATAAATATTTTATTCACTTTGATCAACACAATTTCATACTTATCGTTCTATTAACAATCATTTACAAATACACAGATTACTCGGACATGTTTTCTGTTCAACGACTCAAAGCAGACTGACTCTGTCCAAAATGACAGTAACAAACTCAGTGTTTCCCTACCACAAACTTTCACAAACACTCGGTCGACTAACCGACCAATCAGAGCAAAGTAAAGAGTACGTAACATCAATTGACTAACTAATATACATTAGAGTTTATCTAATAATTAACTGCAATTAAATATTTCATTTTAACAATTATGATATATTTATACAAAACAAATCCATAAAGTCTAATATTATAAATTATTACTTAATATCTACAACGAATGTCTAAAGTTCATGTAACTACTAGCGCCATCTATCGCTTATCATTGGAAGTTGAACGATTTA
Organism: Mythimna ferrago; assembly: GCA_910589285.2. Lineage (NCBI taxonomy): Eukaryota > Metazoa > Arthropoda > Insecta > Lepidoptera > Noctuidae > Mythimna > Mythimna ferrago. The sequence goes on along the minus strand of OU342683.1, from coordinate 3,176,098 downwards.
TGAATACTTTCTTTAAAAATCATTACAATCATATGATTTTTTTTTATTGTTAATAGGTATGTTTTAAAAAAAGCTGCTGGCACATTCTTGAATTAGGAACCTGTAAAGATTTACATATAAATCGGTAAATTCCAGTCAAACAAGCATACAAAACATAATTTCAAACTACTTAGCCAAAGTCTTGATTCTGTAGGTAAAATGCGTCTCTCAGAGTCGGACATGGCAGATTTGTGTAAATTAAATTTTTATCCATTTCGAATCATTCATGAATGGCTAGAAAAATGGCTTTTACTCTAATAACTTTATCCTATTAATAGATCTACTCACCCACTGAACTAAATCATTAATTTCAATAATACGTAGCTAATGATTTTTCATAAGCATTTCCAGTAAAAACGACATCTCTGTATCGATTTTCTTTAATTGACTGACCGTTCAAGGCCATAGTAAGTCCGTAATAACTATATAAGTCAATTATGTATAAGCAGACAAGTCAAGGTCAATTTTTTTAAGTAGATTACAAGTCTGTTTCCGTTGGAAAGTCCAAAACATCTGCTATCATCGTGGGAGATTCTTATTGTTTTTCTTAACCCTTGTTATACGGGTCTCTAGTATACTCGAAACAACGTCATTATCAGCTAAGTCTGCTTCCAGTCTTTCAGAGGTGAAGTGTCAAAATTTTGAGGGAGATGTCTCATCATCCCCGCTCCCCGACTTCCCAACATATGTTTTTTTTTTGTGGCTAATATAGCAACTATCCCGATTTGAACATCAAAGTCTCGATTGTTTTCATCTTTCATCGCGATTTTTTATTTACTGGACCTGGCAACCACCAGACCAATATTTTTTAAATAAACACTAGCATTATTATTACCAATATCATCACCATCATCATCATTTTACAGCCAGCCGTATAATCTGGCCATATGCTTGTAATCGCACGCCAGTCATCTCAATTCTAGAAAATTCATCCAGCTCCTGATGATATACCGCAGCATAAATCTAACGATGGCAAACTGCATTTAATAAATTTCGCAATTGTGATTTCTGCTCTGTGCACACACATTAGGTTTATTTGACAACGATTAAAAATTTCGTCAGCGTATCGCATTTATTGATTACCATGTAAATATTGGCTTCAGTGTCTGTCCATCCTGGAACCTAAATATATGAAACAAACGCTCTTAAAAGTAGCAGCAAACTCTTTGAATAAACATCCGGTTACTAATTCACAGATGTATGTATATTTTCTTTATTATGCACTCCATCTTATATTTTTTGCACATCTGCAAAACGCGGTTTCTCTATTCGCGCGCATTCCGTATTTTTGCACCTCCTTTTCAGCTGCTTTTATTTTGACATAATCAGAAGTAATAGTCGTAGTATGTCTTAATTTATATGGAGTTCCTTCTGCTTTTAAATTTTCCTCGCAAACTTCAGGTCCATTATCTACACCGTCTGTTTTGTCGAGAGTAAAGTCGTTTTCAAAACACTCTCATCTACCCACAAAGAAAATGTTTCCTACTAAAATTAGCTGTCTAATATTTCTCACTGGTCAGCATTTTTCATTATTCCACTCATATTTACAAGGCAATTATGAGTCAGGAATGCAATACAATCAAGTTTTACCTTTGTCGGGCGGGACCTACGAGTATGAAGAACTATCACATTTCGTATATTTGTATATTTTTTTTAAATACCTGTACTGCATATTATTTACAATGTCTTATGACTCACTCTAAACGTAATCATACTGAAAATTCTTCATCGTAATAATGCTTCCGTGCATCCATATGGAGTATGGCTTCAACGGTACCGACGTGATGTGTTACCGTTTGACAGTCACGTCTGACAAATAATGCGATTGGATTTGAATAGAGCGCGTGCGATGCCGTTTCTAGTTTATGGCTTGAAACCATCAATATTTACTCAGATGAGAAATGTTATTTTATGAAACGTTATAATTCAGTCTGATAGCAAAAAGTGACTGGGCCTATTTTTCTAATCAAGCAGCTTGTGCGCACAAATCTTTTAATGTTATTTACTAATTAAATAATCAGCATATCTATGATCTTATCGACGACTAATAAGGCGCCTTTCATTACGCATATGACACGCGTTTTAAAGAAAATACTAGAACTCATAATTCCTTCTTATCTTGATAAATTAAAGTTATGAAATTATGGATTACTTACATAAGAATTTTTATTTCTTATCGATATCGCAAATTAAATCTTAATGCTTTTTCTTAGAATTCATTTTTTGAGAAATAAGTCCATTCAAAATTATGTATGAGTCGAATGTACCAGTGCATAACCGCAACTTAGTCGATGCATTTGCTCAGCGAACCGTGTTCTCTGTGTTTAGTGCCCAGAACACCAATATAGAGCCTAGCTGTAATTCTACACTACTACAAACTGTTACAGTAAATTAAAGACGCTGCTAAACCCCTCGTAGGCTTAATAGCAAAGCTGTCACTATTTATGATGGTGGTATCTCTATTGCTCCACTTGACTGCGATACTGTAACGGGTATCGTACAACATGCAATGCACCTTAAGACGATAGTGTTGAGACTAAGAGAGTAATGTAATTGAGAATCGAAACATGAATGGGAAATGTCTAGCGAATGATGGCTTGAGGAAACATGGCACAACATTGGACTAGCTTGGAATGGAACAAGAAACCAGCTAAAGAAATGGCTGAAGTGATGGATGGGTTGTGTAAAAGATGACTTCGCGAAATAGGAGTTTTTGTACTAAGATAACGTTTGAAACAGATGTATAAGAAGAATAAGAGGTTGATGATTATGTAACAGAAAATATATTATGAATGTCAATCAATCAACATGCAACCTTCTCGCTTCAACAGTCTACAAAGAAACATAACACTTTGTTACTGCTATCTGCACAAACGATCTTTAACCCGGTTTTGTTAATCAAGCTTCTAATTGTACTAACGTAATTAGATATGCAATGCTTAAAAAGAAACGTCGAAAACACTTAGATAACTCTCCAATATTTATCTTACATAAATAAATTCTTCTAAATACTATCATAATTCAAAATAAGTACGCCAATTATTTCCTCTGGCATAGCTTTCACTAGAACCAATAAAATGGTTGTTTATATACATTTTATTATGATTACACCGTTCCCGCCTTGTTACACAAACCATTCAACGGTTCATTCGTTCTTTCGTTTACTAGGTCAGCTGCTTCTGCGCCTGCGACTCGTAAAAGCACCGAGTTAGAATTGGGTTGAGTATGTGTCAGGAATTTGAGGATATGATGTCACCGTGTGTTTTGCTTCATGTTTTGACAAGTGCGCAGAATTTGAAGTAATTTGACCTTTGAAAATATTTGCGAAACAAAAACTTTTTGAGGAAAGCAATCGTGATTTGATGAAATATCAAGTACATTGTAAATATGATGAAGCTACAGATCAATATTAAAAATGTATCTCCAAAGAGTATTCAAACATAGCAGGAAGGCTGTAAATAAATATTGGTTTAATAAGCTAAGATTACAAATATTTTTGAGAGGATTTGTCCCCTCAATGTGTGTTTTGCAAATATGTAGATTGACTCATTGACTTTAGTCAATTATTTGCTTCACTCTTTATGGTTACACCTTTCGAGCTTTTGCGATGTTGTCAAATTACATATTGCATTTATATTTGTAAAAGTTTTGGTCCTTCAAAGCACTATTGCACATAGCTTGCTTGTTACATGCTTATTACAATGACTCTAAAGAGTCTATCTAACTTATGAACCATTGAAATATATCCAATCCATATCTAATCAGCCTTAACCTGGACTCAATAAACAAAATATTCAATTAACAACCCAAATTGACCCGTGGCCCTCTCAGCCATCCACAATGGCTGTCACAATTATCCTGGCTGCAGATTTCGCCATGCTAAGACAATAGGCAGTAAACACCAATAAACAGTAGTATTGCAGTATTTGCAGCGACAGTTGGTAATGACTCGCCCACTGTCCGTGGGCGTACGTGGGATTTGACTTAGCACCGTTCCAATACCGTTTCGGAATCCTTTTTGTGGTTATTATAAACTGGTGTAACCATTTTTGTCACTAAGTCCTTTAGTTCTTTCTTCATAATCAGCTTTAAATTCTCCAATACTTAGAACCTCCTCTGTAATAACACGTGGAACGTTATCCACACGATGAAGGATGTCACATACCTTAGCATTCTTGGCTATCGCTGATTCCTTATTGCTTTCCTTCGCCGTTTTGACATCAGTGGTAATCAAAGTCATTACCACCAAGTAAAGTACCTTCCTGGTTTTGTATCCCGCGGCCATAACCACTTGACCAACACTGCTCTCACTCTTTCTCCTTGTTACCTTTAAATGTAGAAATTCTCAGAGTCGGAAAATCATTATTGCGGTGTAACTTTTCCCAGCCGTCTACCAGAAACCGCCTTGCTCAAACAAACTGGTCCTAAGATCGTTAACGAGCGTACGATACATTCGCTCATCTATAGTACGCCAAGATTCTAGTTTGATCACAGGTGTACCATAAATCGAGAAATCTGCGCATAACAAACAAATTTCATTTAAGTTTTAACGTAAATATCCCTGATTAATTTCTCCGTCCGGCTGAGCGTGAAGAATTTCTATAACCATCCATCTAGATGATATGATTGAGAAACAAACTTCCTAACACATTTTCTCATAGTTATCGCCTAGGATTGCACGTCAAAACTGCATTCTCCACCATTTGATTTGTTAGTACCAATAAATTGCTTGTGGATTTTGATTAATTATATGACTGTTGGGCTGCGGCGCGGATTTATGATAGCAAACGACTTTGGTCCCCTTTTCTTGCCTGTGAGACCTCAAAGTCACCGGTAGGATAATGATCGTTATTTGTATTCTTTTAGAATCTATTATTCTTTGTTTTATTTGTTTAAGATTTGAATATGTCACCAGTTGAATGTCGATGATTTTATTGCGTTTTGATAAAGTTATTTTTTCTTGTTTCTATTCTCAATAATACGGTAGGTCTGGATGACTTTTTTATATGAAGCTGTAGAAATAATGGATGGTGTTTAAAATTAAATGGCCTTAAATATGAAAGGCCATCAAACTACAGAAGGCCGCCACTTATAGACTTATTTCTTGTTTTCTCATCTTATGCCATTTAAGATGACTTTAATTGGCAATAGCGTTAATTTATATTTCCAATCTCTAGCAACGTTTTTTTCTTGATTTATTTAAAGTTTTACATTGCTAAACAAAATGTATTTCTCGAAAATCATAATGACTTAGGGGTTTGCAACTAGTCGATATAACATTATTTATTAGATAATTATTATCTTTCAGTCCGTCTATTTGTGATATACCTACTCAAAAATAACTGATATTTTCATTCGGTTTTCACCAACGAGTGGTTCATAAAGTACGTTTAGATGTACTATAATCTCCCCCTTTTTGAAGTCGGTTCAAAAATACTGTATGCATATTATGCAGTAAAGTCGAGAATTTCAAAGATTTGTAACACCCGTGCGATACTGGGGCGGGTTGCTAGTCGTCGGGCCTTACCATGACATATCAATATGTCAATCATGCGAGAGAAAAAGAGGGATGGACATATACACTCTATAAAGCCCCATCCCTTTAACAGTTCAGTTTAGGTTGTAAACTAAATAGATCGCGTTAATTAAGAGCTCGGTAGCGACTCTGATTATACAAACCAGAAGTACAGTATTCCGTTAACCCATTGCATGAATGTACCTACTTTCTGCTAGCCAGACGATAGGACGCGAAGTTTCTTCCATAAAAAAACGTAAGCCATTCCTTACGTTTTTTGCGACATTCCAACGATGCAGGGCGTCAGATGCACGAGTGAACTCGCTAATAATATCTCTCTCTTTCTACTTAGTACCAGACTGTGAAGTATCAGCCATTGAATATCTTTGAAATGGGTTTATTGTTTTCCTGACTTTAATATTATGTACTAATACTTTGCATTTCGTTTAAAATGTTTTATTGTTATCTTGTTAGTGGTGTCGTAATATACTTAAATAATATATCTTTATTATAATTGTTATTTAATATATTATAATACTGTTGTCTTCTAAGTAGTTTCACAATATTTTTAAGTATATTGATGAGAGTTTTGTTTTCCATATAATTCAGTTTTTAAGCTATTGCATAGCTTCTATCGCGGGCCTTGAGCGTGGAGACCGAATCCAGAAATTCCGTAACGAAAATAACCTAACACCCCCTACTCATTTGTTTTTTGAGCGTGGTGACCGATAAGAAAACAAATGAGTGAACAATCAATCAAAATTCAATTCAATGTGTGAAAGTGTAACAGTCAAGCTGGGTAACTTTGAACACTTTTTTTAGATTCTTTTGGATACTGAAAAAAAAATGTACTGTTGGACTACGATAGACAGGCTAGTAAGTGTTCTTTAACCGACTTCTAAAAAAGGAGGAGGTTCTCAATTCGGATGTTTGTATTTTTTTTTTTTTTTTTTTTTATGTATGTTCGCGCTTAACTTCGTCCCGTGCCAACCGATTAGAAAAAATCTTTTTTTGTTGGAAAGGGTATACTTTCCAAATGGTCCCATAGTCACCAAGTCGGGATCTGATGATGGAATCTTGGCGAAATCGAGGGAACTCCTCAAATATTATAGGCAACCATATAATTCTTTTGGTATTTTCATCAAAGACTTAAGCATTTATAGTCAAAACATGAAATTTGATGAAGTGGAATTGGTGAAGAAGATCAGAAATGGCCAACGGAAGTTCATACTCACACAGATCTCCCAATGAACATTGTTACAAATAAATGAATAGTTCTGAATTGGTATGTTGAAAATGGTATCATCGAAGTGACCTGATGATGATGATGGAGCCGCAAGATAGGCACCGGAACTCCGTAATTAATCAATGTATCCTAGCCGTGTTTGGGCTTATTAGAATTGTCATGAGATGCACTTTGGCTATAAGGTACTATCGAACTGATCTGATGATGATGATGGAGCCGGAAGGTAGACACGGGAACTTCATAATAAAAGAATGTATCCTAGCAGGGTTTGAGTTAATTGGAATTGTCATGAGAAAAAGGCTGGCTGTAAGTGTATTGCAACTAAAAAGTGTGAAATAAAAAACTTTTTACAAAAAAAAAATAACCGACTTACTAAAAAAAACACTAAAACTATCAAAATAACTTTAATTTCCGAAGTCGGTGTTAAATAACGAAGAGGCAAAACTATATATATAGAAACACCGACTTCCGAAATTAAAGTTATTTTGATAGTTTTAGTGTTTTTTTTAGTAAGTCGGTTATTTATACTTAAATTCATAACTATATAACCAATATGATGGTTTAATAAAGAAATGTTTGAGAAAATAACGTTTTAGTAGCCATTCAAAGTTACAACTAATTTTGGCTAACTTTGAATTCAGTTTTCTGGGATAACGAAAATCCTCTAAAATTCTATATTTATTTGATTTGGGTAAGATTAAACGACTCCAGACAATAAAAAATGCATAGGCCTATCAAAATAAAGGAACTTGTCATAGACAACAATTTACCAGTCACTTGGGATACCATCCTCTAACCTTTAGTTCCTAATAGGTAGAATTTTTTTTCACGAAAACACAGCACATATTAAAATATAGAATGTGTTTATTAAAAAACAAGCGTTAATATAAAATTATTCACTTAATTACCTATTAAATAAGATCAATTAAAACTGTTGAGATAAAAAATAAAATACAATTGAGCGACATATTGAAAAATCATTCACCCCATTCCATGAACAGAATATCGTCATCGATGAAAATTTTCCGTCCTTTCTGGTTAATTGAGGTTCTTTTAGTATTGAAATTATGTTTTCTTTCCTTATAACACCTTTTCTGGTTTTGAAAACCACTTCCAACCCCCTAAATACTCTTTTTGGTGACATTGTGAAAATTTACTCTTGTAATGGTTCCAGGGAATAATCTTCCTTCGTCTTTGAATACACATACTTAACAGGGATTCTGAAAACTGATCTGGCTGTGCTTTTTCATTATTGTTTGTGGCTTCCTCAGAACAAAGAAAAAAAAACTTCTTCGTTCAAAGTTACCCCAAATAAAAATAAATTTACAGTGTTCTATTAAATTCTCCTTTTTAATCAAGAAAACACAATGAAATCAAGAAATTGTTTAAAAAAAGGTCAGTTGAATAAATGTTTCATCGTTATAAACCAAAAATAAGGTCTTTTACTTACCTTTTCTATATTTAATTTCGATTTCTATCACACACACTTTTTTCTTGTTGATAACCGCAAACAAAAAAGGCGCCTAGTCTTTGAAAATTGGTTGACAGTTGTCAATTTTATGACACATTAGACATTTCGAACATTTAAACTTTAGGTTTAAAAGGTTTAAAGAATCTTTATTTCTCATAAGAACACATTACATCGTTCACTAACATGAGATTTAAAATTTATAGTTTAACTGTGGTCGTCTAATGACGAAGCATGCAATACTCCCTATAGTACAGTTACAATAAAATACACAATGGGCTTACAACATTACGTAATAATACTATGATAGAATATAACAGGGCACGACAAAATCATTTAAAACAAGCAAGTAGGTACAACCAACACAATATGGCACAGCTGACCGACTTACTCTAGACGTCACCGAGATACCCTCTTAATTTGCTTTGTAAGAATCCGTTTCACTTAACTATTCAAGTAATTATTGTAAATGCGTTGAGAGAAAAAAAAAAAGAAACTTCAAACAAGTTTTATTCAAAGTTATACGGCAATTCAAAATTACCCAACTTGACTGAACTTCAATTAATATAAAAGAAAAAAAAAACAAAGGAAAAAAATACTGCTTATATAAAATAAATAAATAATTATAATTGCATAAGTTGATAAAAATGCTATGCAATAGCTTTACCGTGGCAGTCCCCGAGTGCCACACGTCTTTTTTTTTTAGCGGTGTGATTTTTGGTTTTATATTTTGGCCATAAGTTTTTTTTTTTAATATTATTGATATGCTTGCGCTTGATCACTATCTCATCTGATGGTAAGCGATGATGTGGTCGACGGTGGTACTCACTTGCCCAGAGGTAACCTATTCGCTCTTGATTTAAAGACTTAGGTTGTAGTTATTAGGAAACACAGACTCTGACAGGGAATTCCATTCTTTAGTTTAACTAATTAAAAGAAGACAATGTGCTAGCGATAGATATCAACTAAAATTGACTTCACATAATTCAGGTTCCGTGATCGCGTTATTTCTTCCTAGATTATGCGAACAATCGTGATGTATTATATTATTGTAGAATTGAACAGGATGTACACACGAACCATTAAATGCACGACAAGAATAAATTAATTACACAGTATTCATTACCACTATTATAGGCATGATAATGTTATCTGTATCATCGTCAGCCAGATGATGAAGTGATTTCTTTTGTTAGATATTTATAAAAAGAGAAGGCCCAGCCTGAGAAAGCTTAATTTTTCACAGGTTTTGTTTTTAGGATAGCATAGCATAATCGGCCTTATAATTTAAATTCCCACTGGGTCTCAGGCCTCTCAAGGAGAGGGATCGTAATCGCAATCGCGGGCACAGTGCGGGTTGCTGAATGTCACATGTCTTCGAATTTTTGGTTCTAGGACATGCCGGTTTCCTCACGATGTTTTTCTGTATCGTTTTGAGAGAAGTGGTGATAAATAGACTTGGCTTGATTTGAACCCACAATTCGTAGGTGGGAGCCAATACCATTATGCCTTCTTCTTCTTCTCTGCCCCTATCCCATATTACTTGTGTTCGGCGCAACTCGTTTTTTCTTCCATTCTGTCCTGTCACCTGTCAAACTATCACTAAGTCTTTCATATCACTCCTCACTCGATCCATCCATCTTTTCTTCGGCCTTCCTCTCCCTCTCCATCTATCTATATGTATACTCAGAACCCTTTTTTGAGACGTAGATTATGAGAGAGTAAGAGCGGATTTTTCGTTTGGGGGAGAAAAGTAGTTTTATGCGATCGAAGCCGCGGACATGAACTAGTTGTTACTAAATCTGTTAGATAACCTTTTCTTTATCTCTATATAAATGCATTTATTTACATTAGAAGCAGACACCTGCGCGTGCGTTCTAAAAATATTTTTCTCTAAGTTGTTGGTATTTTATTCTTATTTTATCTTATAATAGCCAAAAAAATAACAACGCAGAAAAGAATCTAATACCTAATTATGTATTCAAATCATCAATTTCTATGGAAATGGATTTACGATAAAGTGTTTAAAAACAGGATTTTAGATATTTTTATTGCTTTTGCTTTATCCTCGTTTTTAGATTATTTAAAAAAACGGAAAAAAATTATGAATATTAGGACGCGACGTACCATCGATGGCCGTAGTATCGATTCTAGAAATAATTATGTGTCTAAATACTGATATACAATATACATGTAACCATAGCATGTAACTTATTTGTGAATGTGCCTACGGTAGACGAGTATTTCCTTGTGTGGGGAAAAGTTAATAAAAAAAGTAATCTTCTTTGATTTTTTTTGCTTGCCTCGAACAAGAAAAAAAAATCAATGAAACGAAAAAAAATTGCCTCTTTTTGTTGTGGTACCATAACAAAAAAAAAAATATATAAAACTTTTTCCAAAAAAAATACAACGGACTAAAATGTAAAAAAAAACACTAAGAAGTGCAAAATAACTATTTCGGAAGTCAGTGTTAAATAATAAAGATACAAAACTATTATATTATTAGTATTATTCAAACACCGACAAACAAATACATAAAGCTGAAGTAACCTACAACCTCCTTTTTGAAGTCGGTTAAAAAACGTTGCCACCCTTACTTCCCAACGTGGTTAAAGTCTGCACCCTCGCCAGCTAGCTGAGTAGAGTATGCAACCTGTATCGCCCACCGCGGCCGTTGACCCCAGCGAAAGCTATGTTGTACCGGGAGCTTATAAATTGATACCTAATAAATGATCCGCGAATATTGCACCAGCTGCGGACATCTGATGGAAAACGAAAGTGCCTGATGGATGCGTCGTTAGGTCTCTGCTTAATCTGTGGGCGAGATTATTTACTTTACTTTGTAAGTTGGTATGAGGTTGATAGCGTAATAAAAGTTTTTTTTTACTATAATATCTTGAAGAAACCGAGGAGCAGTTTCTGCTCCACTTCCTGGCTTCGAAGCGTGCTGTTATATAGGTAGCATACTAGTTATAAAATCAATAGTTTTTTTTTAGATTTGAAGTGTTTTTTTTTTTAATTGATATAAACTAGTGCTTGACTGCGATCCCATCTGATGGTAACCAGTGATGCAATCTCTGATGGTGAGGCGCACTAGTTTATTAAGAGCCTATTGACTCTAGCCTTGAAGACACCCAAATTATAATCGGACGGGAAGACAGCAGCAGACAAATTGTTCCAATCCTTCGACGTACGCGGTACAAACGACGAGGCGAAACGCTTAGTCCGGATGATGGAACACATCATCATCATCTCTTGAAGAGAGTCTGGATCGTAATCCAACTCACGGGTCCAGTGCGGGTTGATAGATGTCACATGAAAAATGTACACAAAATCTATATTGCAAAGTCCTAACGAACAAAAAAAAACAAACATTCAGCCGAACATAGAACCTCCTCCTTTTCGAAGTCGGTTAAAAAAGCATTAATGCGTTTCGATGACTTTGATGTGAAATATTCTTTTAAAAAAGAGTACAGAATCGTTTTGACACAGAATAAATAAAAATAATGGAGCATGATGATGAGAGATAAATATTGTTCTGCAAAAGTGAAATCAGGTCAAAACATCGTGATTCAAATTACTAAGAAAACCCTTTCTTTTCATCAAGTAAACCAGACTACTCGCAGCTTGTCACTCAAAGTTCACCATCATCTCAAACAAGATGGGATGACCTATTTCCCAAGTCGACCTGTCTAGCTAGATAGTTGGATACCGAGTATACCGACCAGCTGATACACTTTGCTCCACTTTCATACAACATACCTTGGTAGACGTTCTAGGAATATTTCCACGACTAACTTTTTTTTTAATCATCAAGTAAGTTTTCCTGCTCTGGGTGGAGCGAGAGGGTTTGTCACTTTTCTCGCCTATGTACATGAACACATTTTGTAAATTATCATAATGTACAATAAAGAATCGTTTATCTATACATCTATATTAGATATATAAATAAAATTGGAGTGTCTGTTTGTAATATTGAAATAACTGCTTTTTACTACATGCATATGAATATGTATACGGTACATACACCAAAATAACATTTTTTACAATTTTTGTCTGTCTGTCTGACTGTTTGTCCGGGCTTATCTCTGAAATGGCTGGACCGATTTTGACGGGACTTTTTCTGGCAGGTAGCTGATGTAATAAGGAGTAACATAGGCTACTTTTATTTTAGAAAAAATAAATTCAAAATCCTGTAGTCCACGCGAACGAAGTCGCGGGCATAGCTAGTTTAATACTTAAATACAAAATACCAAGAGAACATCAATACACCTTCAGTTGCCCTTTGCGTTCTAAGACCATGGGTTTGGGACAACCTTTTCCGAAGTTTTTCATGACCCTAATCAATTTTAAGAATAAGCTCTTTGTGGAAGATTGTCTGTATCTTTTTAAAGTTCCATCTGTCATATTAACACGTACTTACTATAATACACGATACTTACTATAAAATGAAATAATAATTACATAATAAATTGATAAACTCTCACGTAGTTTTATTACCGACGCTTGGGCGGTGTCTGCTGTGCAGATTCATATGTCATACTGCTGTTGGACATATTTGTAGTGCCCGTATCGAGTCGAGTGTGGAGAAACCCGTTGGATACATTTATACAACTTCTTTTTTTTGCCTGCAAAAAGGTGAATATGTTGCTATCTATGCAAAATTGTGAAGCATGAAGAATATAAATATGAAAAAAAAAATTTGGTAAAGTCGTTCCATTTTATTCTATCATTTTTTTTTTTTTTCGGTGGTAAAAATCATCCTATGACAACCCCCGCTCTTGGGCGGAGCGGGAGATAGTGTCAGACTCTTACTGACTAAAAAACCCATCCCGTTCCTTCAAGCCTTCATACCGGGGCTCGAGCGCCCTTTCGGATAACCCTGGCCCCAGTAGGCTTCGACCCGGCTGGGCCCCTGCTGTTGCTGACAACTCCTTGAGGCGCGCGGGAAGAGCGCGCGCCGTCGACGACTTGGGCTTGGTCCGGACAGTTACCGGACGGCCGGACAGCGAGCTACCCATTGCTCACTGTCCGCAAGCCCGCGCCTACGGTGAATCAGAACAGTCAACTTAGATTGACAATATTTACGGGATTTACGTCAACTGATCCAATAATTGATTGTTATTTACGTAGACTAGCTGTTTCACCCTAAAGAGATGGACTAGACGAAAAAGACAATAGTATTTAGTGTTTCCTAGCGCTTGCTAAGCCCAATACTAATTATTCACGTCGACATTGCAACGAATATCTCGAACTCACGACCTATTGCTCCCACGATACCATGTAGTTTCCAAACCAAAGCTACTATTTATTAGCCTAGATATAACAAATTCTCATTTAACCAAGCTAAAACCGCCAGCAGAATTCCTTTGAACCGCGATCAGTTTGCAAAATCTGCGTCACCCTAACGACTTGCTAATACTATTCAATATTTCATAGGAGATAGATAAATGCGGTTATTAGACGGCTTTGGACACTAGGCAAGCTTTATTTAATTAGTTTATTGCCGTAGTGATAATTCTAAGGGCCTGAGCACACTTGAGACAAAAAGTCTTAGACAGACTTGTTTCACATAGACGAGTCTGTCTTTTACTTGCGAAACAAGCCTGTCTAAGACTGTCCTGTCTCAAGTGTGCGCAGGTCCTAACACTTAGACATAGGATAGTGTTGGGACTTGCTTAATACTTCGTTCGGATCCAGATCGTTAAGCGAATTTACAGTGGCAAGATTTCGGATAAATATCCGATTTGTCATGTTATTGCGTTAGTTGTTTGCAATGTTGTTTTCACATTAATTTTGTGTACTTGTTTTGGTAGGGGTGGTAATTATTTAAGTCTGTGTAATAATTGGTAATGTTTTGAAAGCTTGGCGCCTTGGTGGCTTAGATCGAGGCAGTATTTGAATTATTTAAGCTGTTTAAGTAAACGACACAAATAAGTAAACCTTGTTTTATTTGTTTTGTTTTAGTTCTTTTATTTCTTAGTTTCTATTGCACAACACGTTAGATATAGTCTGTAATGTTGTACAAGTGCTTGTAAATAAATAAATAAAGTTAAAGGTGGCGTAACATACCTAAAGTTAAGACCAGATGGTTTTTCTATAGGGACATTAACGACTACATTATTTCATTTCATTTTTGCTGAACTGGACTTATTTGGCGCAACTTTGAGACATACAGTGTGTCAGAGTTCTTTTTTATTATTAGAAAGAAAATGAAAGAAAGAAAATATGTTTATTCTGCCTGAATAGATGCACAATTTGTTACAAAGATACAAAAACCAGTTTATTAAATTGCTAAATTGTTTCTACCGTATGTGTGAAATAAAATATTTTTCTTTCTTTTACTGTCACACACAATTGTATTAAGAAAAATTCCTTCATTCACGTGTCCAAGAGACATACAACAAAAGCCGTACCTACTTAAAACTAATCTATAGTTAATTATATACTTTAAAGATAACCAGCATTCATATTTACAAAAAGATACGCTTGTTAGTACAAAGTTAATTAATTAAAATGGCAAATTATAATGTAAAGTATAAAATTACATGAATATCTCTTTGTATTTTTATAAGATTTAGATAAGTAATCATCTTCACCTACGTGTTTCATTGTTTTTCACACCATATAGCTGTCTCTTTAATTCGCATACATGACTATCAACTTTTTATTTCAACATCTATACTAATATTGTAAAGAGCTATTTTTTTCTTTGTTTTTCACATTGTTGATATTATAAAAGCGAAAGTTTATATGTATGTTTGTTACTCCTACACGCTCTAACGGCTGAACAGATTTGGATGAAAGATGGGTAGCAGGCAAACCATGGCCTGGAATAGCACATATGACAATCTTTATCCTAGGAGTATGCTCCGTTGTGATAATTTTCGATTTTCTCATAGGCAAAACCGTTGAAAGAAGCTAGTGTATAATAAAACTTCTCAATTCACTTCGCTTTAAGAGCGTTAACTCCCTCTTACGCGCCATTTGGATCTTAAACTATGATTTTCAAACCCGTTTCTATCCATTTATGACTTACAAACATGTGATTTACTAATAACTTAAAGAAAAATTCTTGTCTAAATTGTTAGACAGGATTTTATTTAAATTAATACTCGTAACACGTTTGTGAACTATATTCAAATATGTAAACAGAGTATTTTTTAATTTTACTTTCAGAATAAATTTCGAAGCCTGAGAACATCTGAAGTAAAAAAAAAAAAAACATGTTTTTAATGGTAATTTGGAGTTAACGCTTTTAAATTCTGTGACTTACAAGAAGTTTAAATTGTTTGTCAAAAAATCCTTAAGAAAACTACAATTAACATAAATAATAGCTGTCTAAGCAACGTGGATTTATTGACCGATAAATATAAATAACAAAATGTCAACACAATTTTCTGAACAGCTGCACAGTACTCTTATCTTTTGCATTTAATTCCGCTATCGATAACAGATAACACAGATCTAAATAAATAATATAACTTGATTGACTCGATTTGCGCACTTGGGCGTAAAGCAATTATTGTAAAGACGTGCAACGAAGCAACTAATATCTAACTTGGTATGCAGACGAGTAATTATGCATTTCCGTGACATTTGCACTGCTATGCATGAATTAGAAGATTATGCAGTAACTTTTACATAATTAGTACTAATTTATGAATCCACAGACGTTTTATAACAACGAAGTCCAAATGAATAACGAAAATAAATAAAAATAATAATAAAGTTTATTTGGAACAACTTAAGTATACTGCGAGAGAGAGCAGTGATGGCCGAGTGGTAACGGTCCTGACTTACGAGTTGCAGGTCGCGGGTTCAAACCCAACCAGGCGCATTACTTTGTGTAATATTTATTTCATCAGCACTGCTCTCAAAACGGTGAAAGAAAACATCGTGAGGAATCCGACATGTTGTAGAATCAAAAATTCGAAGACGTGACATTCACCAACCCGCACTGAGCCCGCGTGGTGGATTACGGCCCATTCCCTCTCCTGGAGAGGAGACCTGAGTCCCAACAGTGGGAACATTTAAAGGCTGATTATAACTGTTACCTAATTAGTGCTAATTTATGAACCTAGAGACGTTGTAATAAAACAACATAGTCCAAATAAATAACAAAAATAAATTAAAATAATAGCAAAGCTTATTTAGAACAACTTAAGTATGCTGATTACATAGGAAAAACGAAGATAGCGACAAAAGTATTGGTGTGGTGCAATTATCAAAGTCCAATTAAAAAAAATACACTCATAGACATTGTTCCGGAATATCCTAACAGAAGTTAAATTGTAAATTAAGCATGAATTAAGCTAGAACTATGTTAGAGCGACGCACATGTACCTATAACACGCCTGATTTGTACGTAGAACGACGTCGCGTGGCGTGGATCAAGTGTAGCTCTACAAGTCTAGTTTCCATGTAAAATGTATGGAGACCGACGCGCCCCAGTATAGTAATATATAGCTTAGAATATGAAAATTGTAACGCAAGTTTACAACTTTTCTATAGACAGATTTGCAAATAATGAATGTTTATCGTGACTATGTGATTGAGTACCTTTCTAAAGTAAGCAAAATGACAAAGAAACTTACTCCTAAACAATCTAACACTATTTAAATAACAAAACGCGTCAGTGAAACCAAACATTTTTATTTAACAACTCTTGTACGGCAAAGATGCAGAAAGGAATCTGCGAATATTTATCCGAAGTGTCCCCGAGACGCACGTCACTAGTTATTACGCAACTTTTCCCACGCGTGTTGTAAACGTCATCTGATAGGCTACAAAGTAATCAATGCCTATTGTTTTGTTCACTTTACTATGCACGTGGTGGTCTGTAGTGTTACGTGTCAGTCGTCAACCTTTATTGTGGATATAGCATACGGAGATTAGCCAGATGGCTTTAAGATGATCTCAAAAATAGCCCGCAAAATTAAAATTTTACAAGTCAATTGTCAAGTTGTATATTGATTATAATCTTTTAAACCACTGCTCTCAAAACGATGACGGAAAACATCATGAGGAACCCGGCATGTCCTAGAACCAAAAATTCGAAGACATGTGACATTCACCAACCCGCACTAGGCCCGCGTGGTGGATTACGGCCCATTCCCTCTCCTATAGAGGAGGCCTGAGTCCTAGTCAGTGGGAACATTAAAAAGGCTGATGATGATGATGAATCTTTGAAATCATCAATACAACCACGGAATAAAGAAAAGTAGAGGAAGTGCCCCTCAGATATCGCGCGCGTGTCAACATTAGGTCGAGATGCGCAACATTTAGCTTATTCACCGTCAGACACTTGTCGCGATTGGTTCTCTCAGAAATACGCGAAATATTACAAATTATGCCTGGTTTTTCGGTTTTGACCTGCAAAAACGAAAGCAGAAAAAAAATGTATCTTGTGGAGGTGTATCGTATCATCGTTAAGCACTAAACTTTGTTAATTTTTAATAAAATTGATTTTAAATGAAAATACCACATTTTATGACTTTAATGCAAACTATAAACAACCTTATAGTCATAACTACAAAGTCTAAATACACTTGGCCGTCATCTACAAAATCATAACATAAATTCTAGTAACTTCGACGCTACTCAATTAGGGATGGGACACATCCGTAAAGTAGGTCGGTATCGATAATTTTTATTTATTTCTAACTATTTATTTCATGGCTGGCACCATCATTCAGAAAATTTGTGTTTGACTTTTCATGTGTATAATTTATAAATATTTAACTAAGATTGCACATAAATCACGAGGTTTTAACAACACGTAACGTGCATCCGTCCGAAATAGGTGCGGGTTGCTAATCACTTTCTTTACTTCTTCACGCTTGAAAGGCTGAATATTACATAATATTAACCGTAATACATTAACTTCACAAAACAAATATAGATATTTGAACGATAAAGCAATACCTACTAAGAACATTTTAATTAAAAAAAAAAAAATATTTCAAAGTCAGTCCACAATTGACCGAGATATCGGTGAACAAAACATACATTAAGTCGAACATAGAATCTTCTCCTTTTCGAAGTCGGTTAAAAATAAGATTACCCCCCTACATACAAATACCTCTTTAACATTGATATTTTAAAGATAATCAACCTTATCCATTATTAAGCATTTGTAAGATGTTAACAAATTATTACATTGCTTACCTGAATAAATTACGTAACATCAATATTAAAATATCGATATATGTCTACATCTCTAAACGAGTAGCAAAAGTGATTACATGTGCAGGTGAATATGGCATCTATTTTAAAGTAACTAGAGTTCTGAATAGAATGACAAATGATGAATTGGTTACAGCGCCATCTAGCGTGGAGTAGCTGAACTCGTTGTAAATTGGTTATAAGACGAAAAACATCTTTATTGTTTGTGTCATGTAAAATAATAACAACTTTCAGTGGTTGTAATAAGACTTAATTTATCAAAGCAATAAGAAGATGATTAGTAAAAGTTGCGTTTTTAATTTGTAGCCAATCATATTACTGTTTTTTATGTGTGTAATGGACAATTTAATATACAAATGTGTGAGTTTGGCGACACTAGTTCCCGTGCTTTGCCAGGATAGGGGCACTTCTACCTGTATTTTCTGTTCTGTGAATACAACCTTCTACGGAAATGTTTGAGAGAGTAACTACGTTAGTGGAACGCAAAGGGCTATTGTTGGAACTCGAGTGGGTTTTACAGACACGGATTTTTTTGTTATTTGATTATTTTTCATTCTTAAAAAGAAGAGATAAGCCGTGAAAATGTCTTACCCTAACTAGCCTATATTGCCGCATTGTAGGGCAATTTCTTTCTGCTCCCTTTTCCACAAAATCCATTCTCCTAGTGCGAGAATCGAAATCTTCTCGCCATCTTCGACTTAAAAATCTTACAAACAAAAATGTTATGTCTCTGTGCAGTCTTTTAGAAATTTATTCCTTGAAGTCTATGGAATGATCCAAGGTTTATTTTTTTTCTCCTTTACTCTGCAACACAAGCTTTTTTTTCTTGATGGGAAGTCATCAAATGGCTCCTCTTCTTCTGGGTAGAGCGAGAGGGAGTCTCAGACTTTTGTTGACTAAAACCTACCTGTTTCTTGAGTTGGTCTTTATCTTCCGAAGCCTCGGTAACTCTTTCGACCAATCCGCAGCCCTGGCAATAACGCACGCTATCAGAGTCATCGGGTCAAACAACATAATAAGAACAGTTTTCCGTTTATTCAAGAAAATACATTGTAGTCTCACAATTCGTTTGAACTAGAATTTCATTCAATTGAAACTGTTTATGCAACCATTTTAGCTCGTTTTGCGCGCTACAATGACTATTTGTTATTGTCGAATCGTTCTACATATGAATTGTAATCACAAGTACAATATGAATTGTAAAATTCATATTGGCTGAGATGAGATGTGCCTTTGCCGGCAATATTGCCCGAAGTATGAATATTGATGGCAGTATTGCCAGCAAAATTCCCACATCGGGCAATATTGCCGGGAATGGCACATCTCTAGTCCCGACTTGTGACCTAAGTCGCGGGTTTGTACCCAGCCGGGCGCATTACTTTGTATAATTTATTTCATCGCCACTGCTCTCAAAACGGTGAAGGAAAATATCTTAAGAAAGATGTTCTAGAAGCAATAATACGAAGACAAGTGACGGTGTCATTGGGATCGCGTGGTAGCTTACTGTTCCGTGCTTGTGATGATGCGTTCCCAGTAGATATTCTACAAACTTTTGAAGACATTTCAATTATATTTTGCTTAAATTAACCTAAAAAAAGACACTTTTTCACATCACTTTTCGTTAGTTCAGTTTCCTCATCATAGTTTAAATAAATATTCAAAGACGAAAAGTTTTCGTTCCGATCCGAACCAGTAAATCCTCCATTATGTGTCTGCTTTTTTTTCGTTCGCCAAATTATTCTGACGGTTACATGGATAAAGTATAACTATTAATAAGTAAATAAATTGCCGTAATATTGAGTGCTCGCCTTTGTTAAAAGAACTATTGTTATGATCTTAGACCTGCGCACTTGAAGATAGATTTGAATGTCATACCTACCTTTTTTAAAGAACCAAATAGCATGGCATTTATTTACCTATCCAGATTCAGCACTTAGTCCATGACGGACCACTATACAGTGGCCTTCATGCCAAACAACCCACCTTTCTCCAAAAGTAGATTAGGCTTCCCATTTTATTCAGAACGTATATCAGAGGATTCGTCGATCCTAGGGTTCGCATGCGCATATCGGTGCACTCAAGGAGCACGTGCGCAACCATTTCCTCTGTCTCCTTGCATGCTCTGCATAGAAGATTATCCGTGACGCCCATTGTGTAGACGTCCTCTTCCTCCCTGCGTCGTATTCCTCAATTCTGAGGGTCGTGACTTCCCTGCTTCATCACTTTCACTCGTACGATATTCCCCCATCTGTCTCTGGCGGTATGAATGGCATTGTATACTGTAGAGTCAAGAGCGGTGCGGTTCTGGTGGGACTAACGTATTGGGCTGCGTCTACGAGACCTTTTCCCATCCACTTTATCGGTCACGATGAGCCTTGGGAAGTTGCCATCGTCTTTCCTTGCAATGTGGCCGAAGTATTATAGAATCTTGCGAAGACACTTAAACGACAACAGCGTATAAGTAAATAGCATGATATAATAGGTATTAGTACTTAACTTCGTACTTTGGTCACAATTCGTTGGCGCTAGTTAAGCAATCGTTTATAATTGACACATAGTAGCCAGTGTCCTTACATAATATCTAGCATTTAAAACAACTACCGTCGCCGTCACTAGACTAATTATAAGAAGACACTGTGTACTAGACAAAGCGCTGTTGTAATATATAAAACATCTGTTGAATAAATTAAAGACATACTGACTTGTCATGAGCGTCTCAAATCCTATACTGCAATACCTTGACGATCCCTTGAAGAATAAAATACATGTTTCCGTGGACTCAAATAACACCACTCCATATCTTTTCCTTCCTTCCATATTATAAAACGGGGAAATTTGGTACGATAAACTCCAAAACTACTAAACGGATCTTCATGTGCTTTCCACCGATAGAAAGAATGGTTCATGATCATGAGGAAGGTTCAGATGTATATTATAGTAGAGAAAACTAGAGAATTTCAAAGATTTGTGCCTTATTTTTCTGCCACGCGAAGCTGGACCGAGTGAAAAAGAGTGAGAAATGTAATCTATATATTTCAGTTACCTACACAAAGATGTAATCTAATTCACTCACATGCATCTTTCCCAACATCTTAACTCAACAAACAAGCCGATTCTCAGCCCGAAACACAGACCTATTGTATATTAAACTCACAATCCTTGTTTTGCAAACATCCGTAATACATAATCAATTCTTCCAATAGGTCTTACCCGATCAGTCTTCAAAAGAAACAGTGCACAACTGAACCATAAAAGAAAACAGTGAAATAACGTTACGTTCCTGACGTATCTACATTCAAGTGCACGATTTTATCGAACAAACTTTTTAACGGACGAAAAAGGACGTGTGAACTGTCGTTGTGAGACTACGTGTCGACACTGACGCATCTACACTGAAGCGCACGATTTTATCGGACAAACTTTTTAGTGACGTGTGAACTGTCGTGTCGCGCGTTTTTGTTGCATCGGTGGTGTGGTGTCGTGTCGTGTCGTGATAGGTGTAGCGGCGCGTCGCCAATGCGCCGGCGGCGGTTACAGGATGTCGCCGGCGCGGGCGTTGCTGGCGGCTTTGCTTATATGTCAACTGCTGTCGTACGGTGGCCACCAAGGACTCACCAAGATATTCTGCACGTAAGCATTGTTTTTTATCTTAAGAATAACATCATCTATACTAATATTAAATATAATAAACATATTATGAAGATATCCGCTGGAGAACCAAGGTATGTTTTAGCGGGCACGCCACAATCATGGCGGTAAGTCCCCTCTTTGAGGCGTGGCTGGAAAGACCTCACGGCGTCCTTACCTTCCGCATGACACAGGTACTCACCGGACATGGTTCGTTCGGGAGATTCCTGCACTCGATTCATGCGGAAGTGACGCCCGGGTGTCGCCACTGTGCGGAACGCCCGGAGGACACGGTGGAGCACACAGTCGAGGTGTGCCCTGCTTGGGCGGAGCATCGCCGTGCCCTCGTGGGGGCGATCGGCGGCGGAGACCTCTCGCGCCGGGCCTTGGTTGAGGCCATGGTCCGGAGCGAGGAGGAGTGGCAGGCGGTCGCCGACTTCTGCGAAGCAGTAATGCTCGCAAAGGAGGAGGCCGAACGCATAAGGCAACGGCGTTATCGCCGCCGCCGTCGCCGGGATTCTGATCCCGATTTCCGGCCAACGTAGACGCGGGCTTGCGGACAGTGAGCAATGGGTAGCTCGCTGTCCGGCCGTCCGGTAACTGTCCGGACCAAGCCCAAGTCGTCGACGGCGCGCACTGTTCCCGCGCGCCTCAAGGAGTTGTCAGCAACAGCAGGGACCCAGCCGGGTCGAAGCCTACTGGGGCCAGGGTTATCCGAAAGGGCGCTCGAGCCCCGGTATGAAGGCTAGAAGGAACGGGGTGGGTCTTTTAGTCAGTAAGAGTCTGACACTATCTCCCGCTCCGCCCAAGGGCGGGGGATGTCAATGCATGATTTTTTCAATGTTTTAGCCACCAAAAAATCTGAAGCCACCTTCCGCTACACCCAGAGCAGGAGACGTTTGATGCTTCCAATCTCATATGTGTGATAGATGTGTGTCGTAAATGTCTTAAGGTTTTGTGAGAAGAGTGATGAAAAATATAATTATTTTAGTGGTCTTTTATTTTAAGTTTCTATTGTACCATACCTTAGACATTGTTTGTAATGTTGCACAAGTGCTTGTAAATCCTAACTAATATTATAAATGTGAAAGTGTGGATGTTTGGATGTTTGTTACTTAATCACGCAAAAACGGCTGAACGGATTTGGATGAAATTTGGCATGCATATAGCCTTTGACATGGAAAAGAACATAGGCTACTTTTTATCCCGGAAAAACATCTTATTCCTACGGGAAAACACGTTTAGAGTGCGATAACCGAAGTACACGCGGACGAAGTCGCGGGCGGACAGCTAGTAAATAAATAAATCACAAAACAAACAAAATAATCGTTGTAAAGTTTAAAATTACAGTAATTAGTAAGACATATTTTTTCTCGGCCATTTTTCAGGGCTTTTGAATCGTCTGCTAATTCATATTTACAGCTACTCCACACAATGCTTCTCTGTGACCTCTTTTTTAATAGCTTTCAGTATAAGGTCGGTCACACCTTGGCCTCAAGGCCTTTTTGAAAATACTGCTTCGTATTTGATTTCATGATGAATGGCATATTGACAAGTTGTAATTTAAAACGCTGAAACTGAATATTTGATTGATACTGAATATTGTCAGCAAAAAAAATGTATTGTTCTTGTAATAATGTAAGAAATACTTCCTGGAAATCTATATCTAAATTATAGCAAACAGTGGCGTAACTATATCATCTGAGGCCCTTGACAAATTCATTAGATGGGGCCCCCGATAAATCACGTTACGTTGTGATTTCATTTTAATAATTTTTTTATATATTTTAGGTTACTTCTTCTGAGCTAGCGGCCTCTGAGACCCCGGCGGGCCTGTGGCCCGTGGCATTTTGCCAGCCTTGCCACCTTATAGTTACGCCACTGATAGCAAACTAGCTTTAGCCCGCAGCTTCGCCCGCTTACTTAAAATATAGCCTATGTCACTCAAGAATAAAGCGGCTTGCATTCGGTGAAAACATTTTAGCAATCGGACCATTGCTTTCAGAGATTGCCTCCTACAAACAAAAAACAAACTTTACCTCTTTATAATATTAGTGTAGATTGTAGCCTAGTTCTGTTTGCATATACAGGGTGACTGGCAATTAGTGTACGATACTTAAACACGTGATTGTGCTCATGATAACAAACAATTTTTATTATGGGAGCAAAGCCGAAATCGCGAAAAAAATTTTAGCTGTTCAGTACATTAGGCAAACATAAATGTACTGAAAAGTTGTTTTTTTTTTTTCGCGGTTACAGGTTTGGCATACTTTCTTTAGACCTTCTAATCATAGAAATCCTACATCAATGTTATAGCCAAACGAGGATTGCCATATCATGAAGTGACCAATTTGGATCTGGCTACGGCATATAAATATATTTTAGAGAAGAGATTGTTCAGATTTTCTAAAGTTTTTTTCGTTTTTTTTTTTTTTGGAATTTGCAAATGTCATATCTACATTTTTATACTTACTGGAGTGGTAATTCCCATATAATATCAAAACCTTGCAAATCGATATGTAGGTATTATTAAATATTGTTACGTACGTGGGTAATCAAATGCCGATTTACTGACGAGAGAACTTTATTTACCACAAACAATAACAAATTAGTCCAGTCAACAATAATCCGAATCGCAATTAACACTAGAGTACCGTTACACTATCGCTTAGGTCGTTGAGTAAAATCACTTCGAGTACTAGGGTAGTTCGCTCTTGATCGCAGTCGAAATCACAACTGACTCGCTTCCGGCCGGGGGCTCGTATTTATATGCGGAGCCAAGAAAATTCTAGATACCGACTTCCCACGAACGATCCAGAATTCCAGAACAATTGAATCGCTTCTCGAAGTCATAAATTATTTTTATTACTCGTGGTAATAAGAGTCACTTTCATGCGAATTTCGACTCTATTGTTAACGTCGGAGAGTATCATTTCCCTTATCCTAGATAAATGCCTACCCACTAGTTGTAAGTACTTTGTGGATGTTTCGAGATTTTTCTAAGTCTGGCTACGTACAACCATTCTAGACCTTTCGAACAGCAATGCGTTTTATTTATTACGAGCTACTCTTTATTTTCTCGGAGATATGGCGTGTTCACGTTTAATGGCGTAACAGTGCCCCCCTCTTAGTCATGCTCGTCCCGAGCATTATTAGATCCGTGATACGGCGCCAATCTATCCACATGGACAACCTTGGGTTTCCCTCTTAGCCCTTTCTTGATGCGGTAGGTCACGTCATTAATCCTTTTTAACACGGTGTAAGGTCCCTCCCATCGAGCTTGGAGTTTCGGCGACTTCCCTTTCCGTCGAAGCGGGTTGTGGAGCCAGACCAGTGTACCTTCCTCAAATCCCTTGGCATTGGCATTACGGTCGTATCTAGTTTTCATTTTTACGCTGGTGTTCATGCTATTCTCACGAACTCGTTTATGCACTTCGTCCAATTGATCTTGAAGGTCACTTACGTAGTCCGTAACTGGCTTAGTCTTGTCAGGTGGCACGCCAGTTATGGCATCGACTGGAAGTCTCATCTCCCTGCCGAAATTCACTCTTGCTGGGGTATGTCCCGTGCTATCATGCACTGCCGATCGGTAAGACATCAGAAATAGTGGAATATACCGGTCCCAGTCCTTCTGATGGTCATCGACAACCTTAGCCAGGTGATTCTCCAGGGTTTGGTTAAATCTTTCCACCATTCCGTCCGACTGAGGGTGCGCAGGTGTTGTGCGTGTCTTATAAATTCCCAGGAGAGTACACATTTCCTGGAACAGCGCAGATTCGAAGTTACGGCCTTGATCGGAATGGATTTCCAAAGGTGCGCCATACCGACATACTACTTCTTCGACCACCTTCTTCGCCACTGTCGTCGCTTCCTGATTGGGTATGGCGAAGACTTCGGGCCACTTTGTGAAATAGTCCTGGATCACCACTATGTACTTGTTTCCGTCATTTGTAACTGGAAAAGGTCCAGCGACGTCGATAGCGATGCGTTCCCATGGGGCTCCCACATTGTACAGCTGAAGCCTGCCCCTGCTCCTAGTCTGTGGTCCTTTCACAGATGCGCACGCTGTACATTTCCGACACCATTGCTCTATGTCATCTCTACAATTGAGCCAGTAATACCGCTGTCTCACTTTCAGTAGAGTTTTCTTGATGCCCAGGTGTCCTCCAGAAGCACCATCGTGTATTTCCTGTAGCAGGGGGACTACTTCACATCGTGGTACTATCACTTGTGTGGTCACCTCCTTGCCATCGTTCGATTCCCATTTCCTACAAAGCACATCATTTTCTAGGACTAAACTGTCCCACTGTGCCCAGTAGCTCTTAGTTACGGGACTGTGTGACGATACTTCACTCCACTGGGGCCTAGTCCCGCTACGCTTCCAGTCCAGTATAGGTCGAATATCGTCATCTTCTTCCTGGGACTTCTTGAAGTTGCCTTCAGCCCTAATTAAATTAACGTGTTCTCGGGCTTCATTCTGCTGGCAGTGTCTGCAGTCCTCATTACATGGACGTCGCGACAGGGCGTCAGCATTGTTATGCCCTTTTCCACTGCGATGTTCCGTCACAAAGTTAAACTCCTGCAGCTGCTCGAGCCATCTTGCAACTTGGCCCTCAGGGTTCTTAAATTGTAGAAGCCATTTCAATGCAGCGTGATCCGTCCTCAATGTAAATTGTCTTCCTATGAGGTACTTGTGGAAATGCTGCAAGGTTTTTACCACAGCCAGCAGTTCTCGTCGAGTCACGCAGTAGTTTCTTTCTGGCTTTGAAAGTGCCTTACTGAAGTAAGCGATTACGACCTGTCTGTCACCTTGCACCTGTGACAACACTCCACCAATTCCCGTGTTGCTGGCATCGGTATCAACGACAAATCTTCCGTCTCTGCTCGGGTACCCCAGTATAGGCGCTTCACATAACCGTTCTTTTAGCTCGTTGAATGCTGACTCACAGTCGTCGTTCCAGATAAAATCTCGTTTATCCTCAGTCAGCTGATGTAGAGGTTTTGCAATGTCCGAAAAATTCTTGACAAACCGCCTGTAGTATGTGCACAACCCTAGAAATGCACGTACTTCCGTTTTGTTCTTTGGAACCGGCCACTGTTGGACTGCCTTTATCTTCTCAGGGTCGGTTCTCACCCCGTCAGCGGAAATAACATGTCCTAGGTAGCTGACCTCCTTCTTGAACAGGGCGCACTTCTTTGGGCTTAGTTTTAGGTTAGCCCCTCGTATCCTGGTGAACACTTTCTCCATATTCCTCAGGTTTTCCTTAAAAGTGCGACCCATTATAATGACGTCATCCAAATATACCAGACAGACGTCACCAAGAAGGCCCACCATGACTCTCTCCATGAGGCGTTCAAACGTCGCTGGAGCGTTGCATAACCCAAAAGGCATGACGTTAAATTGCCACAGGCCGCTGCCAATACCCGTACTGAACGCTGTCTTTTCTTTATCTTTCTCGCTGATTTCCACTTGCCAGTAGCCACTTTTCAAATCAATGGTCGAAAACCACTTCATGCCACTGAGCATATCCAGCGTATCGTCTATCCTTGGTAAGGGATAACTGTCCTTCTTTGTTACATTATTCAGCATTCTGTAGTCCACACAGAATCTTGTGCTGCCGTCCTTCTTCTTCACCAGAACGACTGGAGAAGACCATGGACTCGTAGAAGGCTCAATTATTCCGCTATCAGCCATGTCCTTTACCATTTCTGCTACCTCAGATTCCTTAGCCCAGGGTATGCGGCGCGGTCTCTGTTTAATTGGTCTCGCATCACCTGTATCTATCTCATGCTTGACGAGACCTGTTCTCCCGCAGTCTTTTCCCGTTGCAAATATATCTCGAAACCGCAGCAGAAATTCCTTGGCTTGCTGTAGTTCCGAAGTCGATAAGTTGCTCTTAGAATTTTCCAGAAGTTGCTGGATGTGATCAGTTTCGACTTTGGTCGTGTCTTGCTTTGCTGGAGATTTATTGATTTGACGGAGATACTGAACTTCTTCACATCTCCCAACAACACTGTTTTTCTTCAGTTGGACCTCTTCTTTCCCAAGGTTCACAATCCTGACCTTGGATTTCCCTGTCGTCATAACTAGTGTCCTCGCGGTGATGATCTCCGGGTGCCGGCCAGTATCCTCTACCAAAACACATCTTGATTGCCTGATTTTCTTGGGAAACTTTACTTCGACTAAGGTTTCTGTTCTCGGAGCCAGTATAGTATTTTTTAAACAGTAGAGGTTGCATGAGTTAATTCCTCGCAGGAAGACTTCTTGATCTGGGAATTTCAATACTCCCCTGTCGATATCTAAAATACATCGGTTATTCCGCAAGAAGTCGAGACCCAGTATGCAATCGTCGGTAATATTCGCAATTAACGCAGGATGGATATACACTTGATCACCGATTTTGATCTCAATTTCTGTATCACCGAGGACGGAGACTGGCTGGCCGGTTGCTGTCTGAAGTCGGCAGGATGGGGACTCTCTTTGCCACAAGATGGTGCGTTTCAGCAACTCAGGTCTTATAACAGTCCGTGACGCCCCCGTGTCAATGGTAAAATTGCAAGCCCGATGATTCAGCGTCCCTTCGATGATTAAACTATTTCCGTTGTGAACTTGATTGATGGTGATGGTTGGGGCCTTCAATTGACCAGCCAGCACCCGCCCCGCGGCCCTGGCGACATTTAGTTTAACGACTCCTCGTTAACTTGAGTTCCGGAGTCCACACTCCCCCTCTTCCTCTTGGGGCAATCGGTACGAATGTGCCCTTTTTCTCCGCACCCGTAACACGTCGGGATATAGCGGGACTTTGCTGAAGAAGAAGCCACCACTTCTCGGTGACGTGGTTGCGTTGTAGGCGAGACCACCACTTCCCGAACCCTATGCGTACGAGAATCGTGTCGTACTGCTTCCACTTCCAAAGCGTGTGCCATCGCACTCTTTAAAGATTGGTGGTGTCCGAGTCGCACTGTAGCCCTGACTTCAGGATCCCGTAGACCGTCGATAAATGCTTGCACCAGATTCACTTCCACCATCTCTGGTGTCATCGACATGTATGCACGCCGGACCAGCCGTTCAACCTCGACTCCCCACTGCTGAAGGCTCTCGTTCGACCTCTGCGTTCTCTCGCGTAACTGCGCGCGGAAAACGTGCTCGAGGTGTTTGTCTCCATAACGAGTGTCCAGTCCCTCCATGAGACGCTCCAATGTCCTGCCGTCCGCAGGGAGGTTCTCTAGGACTAGCAGGGCGTCCCCTCGTAGAGCCAAAGTTAATGCCGCAAAAGACTGCTTATCATCCCAGCGGTTTGTTTCGACCAATGTCTCGAATTGGTACTTAAATGCCGTCCAGGAAGACGTGCCATCAAAACGCGGCACATCAAATTTTGCGGCAGATGCACAGGGGGTGTGCGATGATGAGCCGACAGCAACGGGTTCGCGTGCTTCGAGCTTGATAATTTTTTTGTTGATGTCCAGCAGGCTTGTTTCGAGGCTATCAGCTCGGGCGGAAACCTCCTTGACCTCTACGGTGAGATTCTTTACCTTCTCGCCCAACGTGACGAGGCCGTGATCGATCTTATCGAGGATTAGGTTCTGCTTAGCCTCCTGTTCGCGGCGAGCAGCTTCTTGATTAGCCGCGATGAGGTCCTGGAGCTTGCGCTGGTTGGCCTCCTGATCGCGGTGAGCGGCTTCCTGTTCGCGGCGAGCTTCTTCCTGGTTCGCTGCGATTAGGTCCTGAAGCTTACGCTGGTTGGCCTCTTGTTCGCGGCGAGCGGCTTCCTGGTCGCGGCGAGCGGCTTCCTGGTCGCGGCGAGCGGCTTCCTGGTCGCGGCGGACAGCTTCCATACTAGCTTGCATGGCGGCCAACACCGCAGCGAGGTTCAATTCCGAGGATGGTCCTGTTGGCGCCTCAGCAGCTTCTGTTGCTACCATACCAGCCTGATCTTCCTCCTCCATACGATGACGCGCAGCATCCATCTCCATTTGCCTTCTTGTTCGTGGTCGCTGTTCGTCGTCTCTCAGTGTTAATGGCATTTCACTTCTGACACCAGTTGTTACGTACGTGGGTAATCAAATGCCGATTTACTGACGAGAGAACTTTATTTACCACAAACAATAACAAATTAGTCCAGTCAACAATAATCCGAATCGCAATTAACACTAGAGTACCGTTACACTATCGCTTAGGTCGTTGAGTAAAATCACTTCGAGTACTAGGGTAGTTCGCTCTTGATCGCAGTCGAAATCACAACTGACTCGCTTCCGGCCGGGGGCTCGTATTTATATGCGGAGCCAAGAAAATTCTAGATACCGACTTCCCACGAACGATCCAGAATTCCAGAACAATTGAATCGCTTCTCGAAGTCATAAATTATTTTTATTACTCGTGGTAATAAGAGTCACTTTCATGCGAATTTCGACTCTATTGTTAACGTCGGAGAGTATCATTTCCCTTATCCTAGATAAATGCCTACCCACTAGTTGTAAGTACTTTGTGGATGTTTCGAGTATTTTCTAAGTCTGGCTACGTACAACCATTCTAGACCTTTCGAACAGCAATGCGTTTTATTTATTACGAGCTACTCTTTATTTTCTCGGAGATATGGCGTGTTCACGTTTAATGGCGTAACAATATGTTATGTAGGTATTGAGGACAACTTATCAGTATACAAAAGCGCAATTTAATATTTTTCCTATCAGGTGCGTATCTAACTAAACTAAGAGGTAGAACTATTGATTTAGGTATTCAATATGTTTGTAAAACTTACCTTTTTTTTTAGGTGGAAAATCATTATGGGAATTCTCTCGTTCTTGGGTAGAATGAGAGGATGTATCTGACTTTTACTAACTAAATAAAGGGCAACTAAAAGACATAACCTTCAGTTGCCCCTTGCGTTCCAAGGCCGTGGTAAAACTTTCGATTAATCCGATAACCCTGGTTTTAATTACCCTAGTATTGTTTGATTGTCAACATACTATTATGTATACTGCTGCTACTGTTGCTTTTTCTCTCAGGGTTGATTTCTGTATGATGTCATCGTCATCATCATCATTTCAGCCGAAAAATGTCCACTGTTGGACATAGGCCTCCCCAAGTGTCGCCACAATGAACGGTCCTGTGCGTCGTGCATCCATTGGATTCGCGCAACCCTTACCAGCCCCCCTAGCCAAGTTACAATCGTTTCGTTTGCGTCGAACGCCTCGAGTTGGCCACGATCCCAATTCTTTTGTTCTGACCACGTGACCGAGCGTTGAGATGACGTCATTCGCCTACATTTGAAGTTTTCTACTAGCGTTAACTAATGCAGATTATCATCTTGGCTAGTGGTACTGGTCCACCTTGTAGGAAGCCTTCCAACGCTGCATCTTCCGGTACGCGATCGCCAATCCAGAACCTTTCGGTCCCGACGGTAATCTGTATGATGTCACGTCAAAGAAATGCCGATAAAAAAAGGCTTATAAATATTTTTTGATAAGTACTATAGTAACTTTTAACGCCCGAACCTTGACCGCTTTTAAAAACAATAGCAATTTAATGATTAATGTAGTGAATTAATATCGCATCAAACTATTCTTGTGTATCTCCCGGTAGTGAAGCAACCGATGGCTGAAGGAAGGACGCCGTAAAAAAGACATTAGTCTGCTCAATTCATTTGATTTGTAATGATAATGATTCAAATAAAAAAAAAAATAAAAAAAAAAAATATTTAAGAAAGCGACAACGATAAATTAGCAGTACAGTCGTAATCAATAAAGTTTTCTGGTAGAGGGTTCATGGCGTTGAATCAAAATAACAATTTTTTTTATTTCACAGTAAATCTAGTAATCTGAGAGAACCAGTAAATTTTTTAAGAGTGCCCGTACTACTCGACGGATTGTCTTAATATCCGTAAACGTCACTCCTCCAATCAAAGAGAATTAAACCACTTGAGAGCTGATAGAGCGATTTCGTCTAGGCACACGATTCACTAGCGCGGGGCGGGGGACGGGGGAACACGCAGCGATTGTGATTGGCAGATGCAACAATGTCAGCAAACATAGTGATGCACAAGTCAATTTTGCATCAATAATATCGTTATCGATAAAATCGACGTCGATTAATTCTGCTTGTTTTTTTTTAATTTTGCTTTGTAAGGAGAAATAAATGAAGATTTAACGAAGAATATATCATTTGTTTGTTATACTTACTTATTTCCTACATTTCTAAAAAAATATAAAAAATATGTTTTTTTAATTAAGACATCTTGAGATTAATCCACTTTTCTTTAACTTCCGGAGTATTTGGAAATCTAAAATGTTAACATTAAAATGTAACTTAATTTGTTATTCACCGTTAGGAATCATCGATAAAATAATTTATCAACTATGTTTTAAAGTTGTTACATCACTTCAGCACTCAGTTGAAAGTACTTGG
This sequence comes from Mythimna ferrago, assembly GCA_910589285.2. Taxonomy (NCBI): domain Eukaryota; kingdom Metazoa; phylum Arthropoda; class Insecta; order Lepidoptera; family Noctuidae; genus Mythimna; species Mythimna ferrago. The sequence goes on along the minus strand of OU342683.1, from coordinate 3,143,610 downwards.
GATAGAAAGGGATAGACTTATCTAATATTCTAGTGAAAGAAAAGGACTTTTCAAAAGACATCAACGCGGTATCACTTTTTCAGTAACCAACCATTTTAGCCTGAGCTTTCTAATTACCAATAATGTAAATAAATATAAACATATTTTACTTACCGATGAAAACTTATGCCAACTTTTTTATAACTAGATATTCTAGATGATTTCCCGCGCCATTTAATTGCACAGGAACTCATTTTTGCTTCGGTTTTATGCAATAAATGTTTTTTAAAGTGCCAAAATTAAGGAATGTGCACAGATCCAACAACTGGTCAGTACTAAAAAATGCACTCATATCGGCATCTAACATAAGTGCAAAATCATGTATGTGTCGTGAGCCAGAGTCGCCCGTATGAGCGGTCAAGTGGTTGTATAGTCATTGCCTCCAATCGATTACGCGCGTTGTGTCATCTACATACAACGTCAAAACGTTTCGTCCACAGAAGAGATGAAAATGGTTAGAATTATCTTTTGAGCGTGCCACAAAGTAGAGCAATGCTCACAGTTCACCTACCAATAGCAAACTTGCGATCTAAGTATGCGTGGTCTGTTAGTTACGTAATGCGCGTTCGTATTGGTTTATTATTGCCTGTAGTGAAGTTAAAGAGTGTGAGACAAGCGGCGACACTCGTTGTCGATTTGTACGTAGGACATCGCGTGGCGTGGATCAAGTGTAGCTCTACAAGTCTAGTTTCCATGTAAAATATATGGAGATCGACGCGCCCAGATCGGTGTGTGTGGCACACATGTGCAGTGTAGTTGTAGCTTAATAACGAATTTCGACAGTATTGGAAATCGAGATGCGGGGTTAGTGTTGTGGTTTAACGTGTCGGATTCTTGTTATACCTAGAGATATCGTAGTATTTGTTAAAGGCATATTAGGTACAAGTTTTTGGGTCTCCAATGTTTGATATCAAACTTTCCAGACTCTTTGAGAATCATTGTGATTGTTTCAGAATGACAGCCATTTTTATTTCAGCTTTGATGTTTTCTTTTTAGGTGGGAAATCGTCCAATGACTTCTCCCGCTCTTAAGAACAAGCGTCTTCCCGTCCGATTATAATTTGGGTGTCTTCAAGGCTAGAGTGAATAGGCTCTTAATAAACTAGTGCGCTTCACCATCAAAGATTGCATCGCTACTTACCATCAGGTGGGATCGCAGTCAAGCACTAGTTTATCTCAATTAAAAAAAAAAAAGTTTTATAATTTTGTATTACTACCCCCAAAAAACAAACAACGAATTGTTTTTCATTACTAGATCATGTAAAGGATGTCGAAACATGTCACAATTTTTTTTGCCGTTTTTTTAAATTAAGAATGTCAACAAATGTAGCCGGGTCAATCACTGTTATGCCACGGTTATCTGACGCCTACCTTAGTAGGCACGGGGATTAGTCACATCGACTACTTTCATGAAACCTATATTTTGCACATGAAAACTAATACGTTTTTCGACTTCTGCCGCTTTAGAGTGGCACGAAATGGCGTGAAAACTTTCAATAACTAAAACCCACTTACGTCCTTTAGTTACTTTTTGCTTTCTAGGATCACGGTTACTCTTTCAAACCTTCCCGCTGTCCATGAAAACTCGTATAGGTACCTACTAATCTTAACAACATAATATCGTCGACCGTAGGTTCAATTGAGGTAAGGGACAAAATACCCAAAATAAGTTAAGTATACAGTTTTGTTCAGAATTTTTCGCTCTATCGAATGGTGTATATGAAAAAATTCTAGCTTAAGAAAAATGTCCCTTACCCTAATGATTTTTGGATCCAAATTTCGAATCAGCCCCATAATAACAATGTATCTGAAAAACTATGCAATATAGGAACTTGAAATGATGTAATTATTGCCGCCAATCCACTTGAAATAAGGTAAGGGTCTTCCCAATCAACGAATTTATTAATAAATTGAATCCAACGCAGAGGGCAATTTAATGTAAGGGACGAGACTACAAGATACTTGGTCAGTAAGGGACATTACTAACAAAATACGTTGTTGTAAGGGACATCTATTTTCTTAAATAGTTAATTTATTTAAATAAATGTTACACGTGTAGATAGAGCACTAAAATACAAGATTATGTGTGAAATCACACCCGAAAAAGGTTAATAAGAAAAAAAGTTATAGGCGATTTAGTCCGAAAAAAAACCTTGTCGGCCTCTCCTGAAAAATCGTATTTTGTCCCTTACCTCAATTGAACCTACGGTCGACGATATTATGGTGGCACAAGCCTATTGGGGCCAGGGTTATCCGAAACGGAAGCTCGGCCCCAGTACGAAAGGCAAGAAGTAACGGCGGGGGTTTTTGGTCAGTAAGAGTCTGACACTGTCTCCCGCTCCGCCCAAGGGTGGGGGATATCAATTGGATGATTTTCACCCACCAAAAAAAAAATGTGGCACAAGGCTTATACCAAACCAAATCCACAAAATAAAAGCTAATTACAAAACATCATAACAAGTAACACGCTCCTTGACACAGTAACTCGGAACGTCTGAAAATATAATGCTGTAATCAAGAAAATTGTCTTCAATTACATACGATTGAACCGTCTCGAAGCCTTGGACATAATTGATGAGGAAAGGGAGAGGATTTGAACGGAACGTTAGGTTATTTTCTTTGAGAAAAATATGAAATTCGATCTTGATTATGATGGATAGTCTTGGAATATGGATTCTAGTTAGCCAAGTAAAACTTCAATGGAAAAAGTATAGAACTACGGTTTAAAAAAGTGCCTTTTTCTTCGCCCTTGAATGTTACTTGTTACCTATAAACTCGAAACTCAATACAGGGGTGGTCTCAAAGAGAGAAAAAAAACGGGGAATAGGTCTGGGTAGACCAAATTCAAATTTTTTTTTATTGAACATTATATAATAAAAAATCGTCATATAAATAAAAATATTAATTCGCAAGTCTGTTGGAAAACATCGTTCGATGTGCGTGAGCATTTGTCAAAGCCCTCTCAGCTCCATAACACTTTCGCTGTCGGCTCGAACGCTATTGCCACCTCGACTGCAATGACAAACGTCGTCCAGTAGTATCAAAATTTACTCTTAGGGTGTTTTTAATGTCGTGTGGATTTCATCACGCATGCGGGTTTGCTCCGCATGTAGAAAATTTCAGAATGCAAAAAAACGCGCTTCGCGTGAGTATTCTACGCATTACAATAAATACTTTTATGAAATGGACATTTGGAGCAATCTCGCATGCGTGATCAAAACCGCACGATAGTAAAAACACCCTTAGTTGTCAAAGACGGGCAGTGCCTCTGCGCTCCTCTGCTTTCTTATCGCATCTCAAATCGCATAAAACACAGGTCCGTCGACCCTCTACAAAGTACTTAACATCATAACATCAACTACACTGATTGTTCCAATTGCCTGCATCGGGATCAATGATCATAAATCGCTGGAAATCTTAACGACATATTGTGTCCCATTGTCAGTTGTGTGGCCGGTATTGCGGCATGGGCGCGCCTTGCCGCCCGGTAAATGGAATGCGGCTGATTTTTTATTGGCTATCTTGTTTATGTAATGGAGGCTAGAGATTGGGAGAATGTCCACAGGAAATCTAGTGAAATGTAGTGCTTGGTTTTCATCAAAACGTTAACTTTTATAAATCGACACCTGCATGGAACAACATTGCAACTCAGTTTTGTGGCTATTTTTAGTTCGTAGGGGCCCAGCAGGGTCGAAGCCTACTGGGGCCATGGATGATGTGAATGAGATCTCCGGAGCCCTGGAACGATGGCAAAGATGGAACAGGAGTGGGTTTTTAGACCAGTAAAAGTTTGAAACTATCTCATGCCCCGCCCAAGAGCGGGGGATGTTATTGGATGATTTTTCCACCTAAAAAAGGCTATTTTGAGTAACAATCATTTTTTAATTGATATAAGGAAATGCTTGTCTGAGATTCTACCTGATGGTAAGCAGTGATGCATTCGGTGATGGTGAAGCGTACTAGTTTATTAACTCATCGAATGCCGTAATTAGAGACACAATAGAAAGACAATTGCTTATGTCGAACTGTGTAACTTAAGACATTCAAAAGGTTAAGAGCCTTGAAGACACCCTAAGTTATAATCGGACGGGAAGTCCGTCGAAGACTAAAAAAGAATCAAAATACAAATTGCCTAAAACTGAGTTACAATATTATGCAAGTGATGGAATTATGATTAGTGTCTTATGTTTAAACCTGTTTAACACATTTTCTCCGTTTAATATTCATGATTTATGAACATAAATATTATCTAATAGAGAGGTTTCAAACTTAATTAAAAGTGTTTTTATGAGATAACACCAAGCTACGAGTACCTATATTTATAAAACTCTCTAACCATGTTTAGTTTAATTAATACTCATAAGCGGATTCTAAATTAAGATAACATAAATGTCTTATCGATTCAGATGTGAATGATTAGTCAGTACTTTACTAACCTCATATATCCTTAAATGGGGTTCATTATAATTAATGCGACATAAAATGTTGGTAATAACCTTTATTTCACTGCATAAGATCAGTTGAAAGTTAAGCTACTAATCGCATTTTGTCAAAGTTTCTAACGTAAGGTTTTCTGTTCTATTCCAGGTTACCTGACACGGGGCAGCCTCCAGTGCTCATATCGCTAGCAGACAACGCCAAATTGGAATTGAGGCATCCAGACGAACTACTGTTCGTCAACGACTCGGAGGAACACAACGACACCAAGATCTTCTCCATCATTGACGGTGAAGCCGTTGAAGATGACGCAGAGAAACCACCGGAAGACGTGGAGAAGGAAAGTACAGAACCACGGCTCGTCGTCAAAGCCAAGCCCATGCACGAGACCAGGCAGGTAGAGGAAGCGTTTCAAACGCCCACGGTGGACATCGAGGCCAGCATAGAATCTCAAGTTGATGAACCAAAAGAACAAGAAACAGAAAACATTCCAGTCAAACCAGAAACTCCCCAGGAGGATATCCCCTCGTTCTCAGAGTGGGCACAAAAACAGCTGGCCGAAGCCGAGAAAAAAGACACAGTACTGAACCACTCGAGTCAACCTAGTCATAGTAATACGAACTTTAGTAGTAAAAGCACGAAACGATCGAAGAACTACGCTTCGCTCGCGTGCGGCGCCAAGATCGTCGCCGTCAACCCCGAGGCGGGCTCGGCCAGCTCCATCCTGTCGCCCAACAGAGACGAGTACATGCTCAACACGTGCACCAGCCGCATCTGGTTCGTCGTCGAGCTCTGCGAAGCTGTGCAAGCGCAAAAAATTGAAATAGCCAATTTCGAGCTATTCTCATCAACTCCCAAAGATATCGCTGTTTATTTCAGCGACCGGTTCCCCACCAGGGACTGGGCCAGCGTCGGACAGTTCACGGCGCAAGACATGAGAGACGTGCAAAGTTTCGATCTTTATCCGCATTTATTTGGAAAATTTATCAAAGTCGAGATGCTATCTCACCATGGGTCCGAGCACTACTGCCCGGTATCCCTATTTAAAGTGTACGGAACGTCAGAATTCGAAGTATTAGAAAAGGAGAACTCGCAGCATCCTGCTCATATTGACGAGGATGAAGATGATGAGATAATAGACGTGCCAGACATACCGGCTGCCGAGACAGAGCCCTCCAAGAACCTGTTCGGTTCTGCGAGAGATGCAGTTATGTCTATCATGAAGAAGGCGGCACAAGCGCTGGTGAAAACTGAAGTTCCTAAAAACGTATCCTCCGAACACAACGATACGTCGACAGACAAAACGTACAAACGGTGTTGTTCGCCCAGCCATATTATAGTGTGTGATAATTGCAGTGAGACGCTTTACAATGAAGTGTACGAACTAATTAGTTGTAGCTCGGACAAGTTAGTGAGTTTAGTGCGTCAGGTGTTCCTCCGTGAGACTTTGAAGTGTACCGGCATTTGCCAGCCGTACGGACTAGATTTTAAAAGTACAAAGACAATAGAATTTAGTGATGAACGCGTCGCTTATATGAATGCTTTGTTCCCTCGAAAATATTTAGCCGCCCTCTGTAATATCTTAGCTATTAAAGAAAAGAAAGTTGTTTTGAATACGAGTTTTGAAACAGAACTGAATGTTACCATGAATGTAACTGTTGATGAGTCGCCGCAAACTGTAAATAGTGAGACGAATTCAGAATTAGAAATCAAGTTAATTCCAGACAAAAATACAGCTTCTGATGATGAGAAAGCGAATGAAACAGCTCAATCAGAAGAGAGAACAACGCCGGAAGCTGTGACTGAAGGCACTACTGTTCCAGTGGAGTTACCGAAAGAGCAACATGAGACGGTTGTTGAAAAGATCGAAGAAACGCCCTCGATTGAGGAGAAACCAGTACAAGAAGTACTAGAAGTAGTACCAGAAATCGATAAGGTTACTGAAGTTGTAACGGATGAAAATAAAGATGTCGTTCAGAAGACTGAACCTAAAAATGGTAAAACAGAAGTGAATACAGATAAATTAAAAGAAAATAATGTTGTTGAAGAAGTTACTGATCCGATAATCATGGATAGTGAGAACTTTTTGTCAGACCTTGACCAGATGGCGGTGGATCCGACGCCGGCCGGGGTGCACTTGCAGAATCAAAACCAAGGATCGACGACGCTGCAGAAGGAGTCTGTGTTTCTGCGGCTTTCTAACAGGGTGAAGGTATGTATTATCAATGTTCAGGGTCACCAGTTAAGGGGTATGCGGAACAGAATTGATATCTAGAACTTTTTGTAAAAGGAATACCTTGCTGTCCAACAAATTACATACTTCTTCTTCTTCCTGCCCTTGTCCCGTCTTATTTGGGGTCAGCGCAACACTTTTTTTTTCTTCCATTCTACCCTGTCACTCGTCATGCTATCACTAACTTCCTTTTCTTTCATATCGCTCTTCACGCAATCCATCCATCCATCTTTTCTTTGGTCTCCCTCTCCCTCTCCACCCATCCACATATATACTCATAACTCTTTTAGTAACATGCATTTCATCCCTCCTCTTTACATGACCATACCAAGACAAACGATTCCCCTTCTACTTGTCAGTCACTGGCGCCATTTTCAAACTTCCTCTAATATACTCATTTCTCACTTTATCCAATCTCGTCACACCACACATCCATCTCAACATTCTCATCTCCGCTACATGCAATCTTTTTTCATCCGTCTTTTTCACATACATACTCATAAAATGATCCGATCAAAGCTATCATACCTATGTACTACATAAAATTAGGGCTTAGTTAAACAACATATACCTATTTAAAAATGAATGCCAACACTAATAACACTTGCATAAAAAATAGCAATGTTGATTTCAAGGTCAGTTGATAGTTTATCCAATCCACTGTTATGCAAACAGTTGGGTGAAACCATAACAAATGCTGTACAGAATAAAATCAGCTTGTAAACTAAACACTCATATAGCGAGACAGTGATAAGCAACGAAAAATGCATGTAGGTATATCTGCAGCACGTAGAAAACCAAATTCATTTCTTTAAACGTCAGGAACGTATATTCTCTTCTTCTTCCTGTCCTTATACCATATTACTTGGAGTCGGCGCAACATGTTTCTTTCTTCCATTCTGTCCTGTTACCCGTCGCACTATCAATAACTTCCTCTTCTTTCATATCCTCACACAATCCATCCATCTTTTCTTTGGCCTCCCTCTCCATCTATCTACATGTATATTCAGAACTTTATTAGTGACATGCGTTTCATCCCTCCTTTTTACAAGACCATGCTAAGACTAACACGATTGCTTTTCAACTTTTCAGTCACTGGCGCCACTTTTAATCTTCCTCTAATATACTTCTCACTTTATCCATTCTCGTCACACCACACATCCATCTCAACATTCTCATCTCCGCAAAATGCAATATTTTTCATCCATCTTTTTCAGAGCCCAACATTCTGATCCATACAGTATGACAGGTCTTATCACGGACTTGTAAATTTTACCCTTCAACTTGAGGGGCACCCGTGTGTCGCAAGTTGTTCACGTAAACTATCGCCATTTCAATTATCCTACGTTGATCCGATTACATAGCAAACTTATTCCAAGGAACTGAATTAAAACTCTTGCCTAGTTACCTCTATTTATATTATTTTTATACTTAATTATCTTAACATTTATCTATTCTCAATTCCAGACGCTGGAGCGCAACATGTCTCTTTCGGGACAATACCTGGAGGAGTTGAGCAGACGGTACAAGAAGCAAGTGGAAGAAATGCAGAAGACCTTCGAGAAAACAGTGCAGCAGATGACAGAAGAACGACGGAAGAGCAACGACAGGGAACAGAAATACCTTGAGCAGATGACCAGTCTGCAAGAACAGCTCGGCCAGATGGCCGCCGCCATGCACATCCTCATGGACGAACGAGACAGCTGGTTCGGTAATATCAACTTCTTCAAATTCGTCGTATTCCAGTCAATTGTCTTCGCCATAGCATTCTACTTATTCTCCAGAAGACGGAAAGCAGAACCAGTCATCATACCAATCATGAAAAAGACCAAAAAAAAACAAGACAAGTTTAGAAGGAAATCCGTCGAAGGCGTCAGTGGACACGAGACCCCTTCGGCGAAAAAGCGACGCCCCAGTGAAGAAGCGTTGCAGATAGCCAGGCTGTCCTCTGAAGAGATGAGTAGAGAAGAAGACGACGGAGAATGGCAGGTGGCGCGCAAGAATAGAAGAAGAAAGACATCCATAATACACAGAACAGGGGAGACGGAACCCAAAGAATGGATCCGACCAGACGGTATAGGAAAACTGCAAGACAATCCCATACCTTTGGATGAAGAAGAATACTTCGCGCCAGTGTCAGAACCGAAAGAGTTCAGCGAAATCGAGCCCAGTCCGCCGAAGCAGGAGTTACCAAAAACGAACGGCTCGTTCTTCAACAACTTGAAGTCGAAAACGATGAAGACGCGGCGGTTGTCGTCACCAGCCTTCCTGAGGACACTGAGCAGGCAAAGTAGCAGGAGTACTCCTAGTCCTGTGGTTAGAACGTTAGAGCCTATCTTCAACGGGAATATGAACAAGAAAGCTGCCTCAGAGTCACCTACAGGAAGCTTGTGGTCAGAATCCACGGAAATATCACAGAACGGACAGCAGGAAAACGAAAACAGTGGTAACAAAAAGAAGAAAAGTCTAAAGAACATTCTCAAGAAAGTGTTTTGAAGGACATTATATTTAATTTAACAGTGTCGTGTATTCCGCTTAATGTATTAAGCGCGTCGCTATTGTAATTTATTTCATTGCGAATATTAATGTTTAAATTATTGTATATTTGTTGTTAGTAGACCTCATAGGTGCCAATTGTGATAAATTAGGGAGCCTAATTGTTAGCGTGTTAAATTTTAATTTTATGCGATGATGTTTGCTTGTGGATGTATTGAATGGCGACAATAATGCGAAATTGGTAAGAAGAGTGCTAGTCTCGAGTGGGGAGCGATCGGTAAACAAAGAAACGGCATTAAATGCATTAATTTTATTCTGTGGTTTCATTTTACACAACGAAATATTAGGTTAAAGACATATTGATGTAAAGTCGACGCGAAAATCTTATTTAAACGTTCTAGCGAACGCATTCGTCTTTTTATTTCGATAGAAATGTGTGCTTTACATTGTGGAGTAAAGCTCTTCGCCCACGGCGACTTTGTAGCGATGCTGTCGCGTGTTTCGTAAGCGCGCGACAGCATCACTACTAACACGCATTAGTCGCATTTGTAAGCGCTATAGAAAAAATGCCAACGCGCTACAGCATCGAGACTATATCGATGCGAGCTCGCTACAGCATCGCGACTGTATCGATGCGAGCTCGCTACAGCATCGCGACTGTATCGATGCGAGCTCGCTACAGCATCGCGACTGTATCGATGCGAGCTCGCTACAGCATCGCGACTGTATCGATGCGAGCTCGCTACAGCATCGCGACTGTATCGATGCGAGCTCGCTACAGCATCGCGACTGTATCGATGCGAGCTCGCTACAGCATCGCGACTGTATCGATGCGAGCTCGCTACAGCATCGCGACTGTATCGATGCGAGCTCGCTACAGCATCGCGACTGTATCGATGCGAGCTCGCTACAGCATCGCGACTGTATCGATGCGAGCTCGCTACAGCATCGCGACTGTATCGATGCGAGCTCGCTACAGCATCGCGACTGTATCGATGCGAGCTCGCTACAGCATCGCGACTGTATCGATGCGAGCTCGCTACAGCATCGCGACTGTATCGATGCGAGCTCGCTACAGCATCGCGACTGTATCGATGCGAGCTCGCTACAGCATCGCGACTGTATCGATGCGAGCTCGCTACAGCATCGCGACTGTATCGATGCGAGCTCGCTACAGCATCGCGACTGTATCGATGCGAGCTCGCTACAGCATCGCGACTGTATCGATGCGAGCTCGCTACAGCATCGCGACTGTATCGATGCGAGCTCGCTACAGCATCGCGACTGTATCGATGCGAGCTCGCTACAGCATCGCGACTGTATCGATGCGAGCTCGCTACAGCATCGCGACTGTATCGATGCGAGCTCGCTACAGCATCGCGACTGTATCGATGCGAGCTCGCTACAGCATCGCGACTGTATCGATGCGAGCTCGCTACAGCATCGCGACTGTATCGATGCGAGCTCGCTACAGCATCGCGACTGTATCGATGCGAGCTCGCTACAGCATCGCGACTGTATCGATGCGAGCTCGCTACAGCATCGCGACTGTATCGATGCGAGCTCGCTACAGCATCGCGACTGTATCGATGCGAGCTCGCTACAGCATCGCGACTGTATCGATGCGAGCTCGCTACAGCATCGCGACTGTATCGATGCGAGCTCGCTACAGCATCGCGACTGTATCGATGCGAGCTCGCTACAGCATCGCGACTGTATCGATGCGAGCTCGCTACAGCATCGCGACTGTATCGATGCGAGCTCGCTACAGCATCGCGACTGTATCGATGCGAGCTCGCTACAGCATCGCGACTGTATCGATGCGAGCTCGCTACAGCATCGCGACTGTATCGATGCGAGCTCGCTACAGCATCGCGACTGTATCGAAGCGAACGCGCTACCGCATCGCTACAAAAAGTCGTCGCGGGCGAGCGTCCTTAGGGGTCAAAATACTAGTTAAAAATTATATATTTTCGCTTCGACTCTGCATCAAAGTACCTCGACCTTCATATCTATCACAGAAAAACATTCTCGTAGTAGTGACACCATTATTTTACCAGTAAAGTTCCTATCACGGCTATTTTATAAATTCTTTATTTACAAAAACTAATATTTTCAACTGCATAAGTGGTTCATCTCTGTTATAAGCTTTATTTTTCGATCATTGTTACAAAGTTCGTACACTAAAATTATCGACTACATATTTACAAACAGTACAATACTTAGATCTAGCAGACGGGTAGTAACAAAAATATTATTTTATCTATATGTTCTATGAATCTATATGAAAACAATATCATTCTGGTCTATTCTATTCATAAAGCATAGCAACACTTATTGCAGAAGACAGTCATTAAACTATTTTTAATTGTATCTATATTCATAACACATATGAGGCTGACAGTAAAAATATAAAAAATGGTGATAAAAATCTTATTGAACTTAATATAATAAGAAGTTTGAAACGAATGAGATGAAATCTTTCTTTATTAAAAAAGGTGCCTCACATTTGGAATCACTCCTGTATCGTGGGTGCGTTCACAAACATGTAAACTTACATACATAAGTCACCCAGAACACCTATCTGTAGATTATACAAAGATTTGTTCCGTGCGGGCATCGAACCTGTGACGCGTAGCGCAACAGCCAATCACTCAACCACTGTGCCAACACTGCCAACCGTGCCGTCGAAATATTACTGGTTTGAGCTAATCTATAGGTATACAACATGTAACTGGAATAACACACCCTTATTATACACCCCAACTAAAAAATTGGGTTACAATCGTAATTAAATCACTAAAATTTTATTTAAATGCACTTAGGGTGAGTTCCACCATTTAACTATAACGATAACAAAGCCGTTAACAGTTGTCAAATCGTCGAATTGACCAATAGGCGGACGTTTCACGGCTGGTTATGGTTTGGTTATCGTTATAGTTAAATGGTGCAACTCACCCATAAGTAGTGATTTTTTTAAAGAAATTAGTTATCCTACTGTAGGGATATAATATTGGCATTGACGCACTATAGATATTGGTAGCGCATCGGTATTGGTAGCTACGTACGCACACACAAACACACGGTGACGCAATCAATATTTATCAGAACAGCTAAATTAAAAAATAAACTTATTTCAAAAACAAATGACATCGGTTTCGTAGTCGATATCGAACATACAGTTGCCATCATGGATCTTGAGCGCTCTGCATCAGAGTGGGGATCGCTTTGCGCATTCCATACATTGGCGAGCCAATCGTCTTCGTTGTTAGATACATACAGCAACGCAGGGAACGAATCAGAAGTGACATCTATGATGCGATGGCACGGCGAGTCAATCACTGACACTCCCCGCCCCCGCGTCTCACTTCGCACTACTAAAGAGACCGAATATTTGACTTCTGCGCAACCGCTCAAGATCCGTGATGGCAACTGTACCTACTAGTTTCAGGATCATCATTATCATTTCAGCCGAAAGACGTCCACTGTTGGGCATCACCAGGTCATCGGTCCACCTTGTGTGAGGCCGCGCCAACGCTGCATCTTCCGATACAAAGATCATCAATCCAGAACCTTTCGGTCCCAACGGCCATCTGTTCTGCTAGCTATGTGCAGCCTGAGTCTATCCTATAGCCAAAGTTTCTAGATGTTTATTTTTAGCGGGAAAATCATCCAATGGCATCTCGGAGGGCGTCAGACTTAATGACTAAAACCCACTCCTGTTCCTTGGAACCCGACAGCCGTCGACGACTTGCGCTCGGTCCGGACAGTTACCCGTTGCTCGCCGTCCGCAAGCCCGAGTTTCAAGATGTGCGTTTATTTATATTACATGTAGTATAACCAAATTAAAAACCTATTCTTAGTTATTCTTAACCTACGAAATTATAGTAACGGATTGTAAGAAATCCTTAATATCTACACACTTAACATCAACAAGCTTCTTTTGCCGCGCGGCGCTGTTTAATTCTTTAATGGCATTCTCAAAGTCATCATTATTATATTTTTTATTACTATTACTTGCTAACACTATCTCGTTGACTTCTTCATAAAGTTTAACTGAAGTTAAATGCTTGAAATGGCGCTTGAGGATGTCCATTATTGATTGTTGGAGTTCTATGTCGCGGCACACTAGGTTGAGGATGAATTGGCCTGAAAAAAAAGAGAATGGTAAGTATTAATACAGAAATAAATAATAATACGCCTGTATTTCAGTGTAAAATAGGCAGGAGTGTAATGGTCCAGATCGCGAACTGCGCGCGTGCATTTCGTGTTCGTATGAAGCGCGCGCGGCGCAGGGGCTTAGTACAAAAGAGCCGGTCGCAATCGGAGAGCGATCGGCGTATTCGCCAGGTCTGGGCACATCAGACGATTCATTGACATCAAAGGTGCCATGGAAATGGCAAAGAATAGTATTTTATTTCATACAGGTCTACATGGGCATTTAAAAACGTCAGAAGATAGTGCATGAATCAACAAATAAATATAAAAGTATCCAAGGTCTATATATAAAATAAACTTAAATAATTAAAAATAATATACAAGGTGTCGTTTTGAAGCTGCAAAATATTTCAGGAGGTAATTATGTTAGTGATTCTCGACCCGAATCAATAATAAAATAAGTAGGTAATTTTTTTTTTTTTTATAACCGCGCTTTTTTTCACACACACAAACACGGAACAATAAAGGGCGTTTTCACACACACTAACTCGCAACGATAGTTTCATAAATAATGTATCATCCAATCATCATCCCGCACGCCACACCCTAGCCACGCCCCCGCGGCCATCGATCAATCGATTTAGTTTAGTGTAATAAAAAATTAAATAACAAGTATTACTGATTATTGACCAGGTTTCGTATTTTTACATGATTATTTATGAGTTTTATTACAACCTCCTGAAATATTGTGCAGTTTTAAAACTGCACCTTGTATACATACACTAAGAATTGATTCAATACAATTTAGATGTACCGCCGACACGAAGATGAAGAAGAGTGAAGCGCAGGAGATTAGGTACCTAATATTTTCCATTAAGGTAGCCATACACGCTAGGGTATACCTCATAGGTTTACCGGTACAGTAAACCGGAGCATATATGTTGCACAACTGTGCAGGTTTACATACAAGCTTACCTGACAGGTATAACTGTACAGGCAAATCCTAGCGTGTATTTATATAGATTTTCCTTGCACAATTACCGGAACGGATCTTGAGCGCTAGCTTCAAGTTGCGCAGAAGTCAAATATTCGATCTCTTTAGTGGTGTGAAGTGAGACGCGGGGGCAGGGAGTGTCAGTGATTGGCTCGCCGCGCCATCGTGTCATAGACGTCACTCGTAATTCGTTCCCTGCGCTTGCTGCATGTATCTAACAACGACGACGATTGGCTCGCCAATGTATGGAATGCGCAAAGCGATCTCCACTGTGATGCCGAGCGCTCAATATTCGTGCCGGTAGTAATTTCGTAACGATTAACAGCAAGAATCCTCACCATCTGCCGTCAGTATATTCTTGACGTCGTCCAGCACTTGGTTGTCGAGGAACTGGCGCGGCGGACACGACAGCCCCACCGTGCGGTCCTTGCTGTCCATGTCGAACATGATGGCTTCGTAGTGATTACCTGGAACATCGAGGGACTGGAACAATTTGCCTGCTGCGGTCTTCCCGTCTGATTATAATTTAGGTGTCTTTAAGGCTAGAGTGAATAGGCTCTTAATAAACTAGTGCGCCTCACCATCAACGATTGCATCACTGCTTACCATCAGGTGGGATCGCAGTCAAGCACTAGTTTATATCAATTTAAAAAAAAAGAACCATGTAAAATTAACTTTTTTATTTAATTGGGCTTTTAATTTTTTTATAAACGAATGATAATCGTACCCGGATAAATTGTTTTTTTTTTTATTAGTACAAAAAAACGGGGCAAGTTGCGAGTCGGACTCGCGTACTGAGGGTTCTGTACAAACTTACCTATGAAAACAGTTCAATTCCTGAATTGAGTTACGAAGATTTTTCCGAATCAAAAATTTTTTTTTTTTTGAGTCGTACGAACTTTTTTTCTAATTTACAGTTTTCAGATTTTTTTTCTATACCTACTTGGGCTATGAGACCATGCTATATGCCACTGCCACTAACTTCAGGATTTTAGGTCAACGGGAAGTACCCTATGAATTTTTATTCCCTTGAAAGTGTCAAAATACACGTTTTTTGGGACAAACGGCCATTTTTTTTTGTTTTCATTAACCTAAAACTCTGATTTTTTTCACAGCTTCAATGAACCGTAGACACGAGTATATGGTTTTAGTTTTAATTTGATACCTCCACTAGTTCCCGAGATTAGGGGGCTTGACATCTGTCAAGGCCCCTTATCTCGTCTCGTCTTCTTCTTCTGGGTAACACTACTGACTCAGCCGGCGACTCGGCCGAAACTGAGCGCTCCCAAGCGTACGCAAACAAAGACAATGTGCATGTACATTTACCCACACAAGTATGGTGCACCCGCGCTCGTGAGATAAAACATCTGTAACTCATTACAAATACTAAAAACTTCATTGCAGACATAAACCATCGCAATAAGGAACAAGTATTTGAACTGTGATGAATTTTTAAAAACCATTTACTTGTCGTCACCATGCGGTCATATCCTTTTTGACGTCAACAGTATCACGGTCGCGTCCAATCGTCCAATCACGTATTAGTGTCTTTGCCATAGTGTATGAAGTTACCACAGATTACTAAAACGAGTTTCACAAATTGAGCTATGGGCGCGTCGTGGTGTTGCCACTTTATAAAATTGTATTTGTCACCTTATCTATTTATTTTTTTATTTGTATTTATAACTTATCTATACTTATTTTTAGTTTACTGCACCGTTCCAGCGTCTTTATATCGACACAGCGACCGGCCCACGCTGAAAACCAGCGCTGTGAGCTCAACGCATTATGCGTGAGGCCGCAGCTTTATGCTGAGCGTTCGGCCGTTTTGCGCGGAGGAGACGCATATCTTCCCTATTTTGATGTTATGTTCTGTTACCTTATTTTAAGTTTGCGTCTTTAACGCGTAAATAAACTGTTTTTCTTTCTTTCTTTCTTCTCTTGTCTCGTCTGTCTAGACGGACAACAAAGTGTCCCTATGAGGGCCCCTATCTCATCTCGTCTCGTCTGTCTAGTTTAGATTTGTCTGTCTAAGGTTAAAGTGACCCTATAAGGGTTTCGTTTTTTTCCTTAACCCCACGGTTAACCCTAAAACAAAGTTCCCCACCGCGTCTGTCAGTTCGCGATAAACTCAAAACTACTGAACGTGATTCATAATGAAGGTTTAGATGTATAATACATGCATATTACAGTAGAGTTCACAATAAGCAGGTTGCTAGTTCAAAGACAAAAATCTTCAACCAACCTTTCTTAACCTCATCCTTTAAGAAATCCAGTCCATCTTTGATCTGGACTTCCAGCTTATCATCAGTTTGCAGTTCAAAATGGTTCTTAGCGACCTCTAGCATGGCTGCGTCCAGGTCTACGGCTGTGACCTTCAGGTTGTCGTAGCATTTCTTCAGGAACATGCAGAGGCTGCCTCCTCCTAGACCCAGGACGGCCACGTTGGTTGACTGTGTCCTGGATAGCTGGACTCCAACGCACATGAAGGAGTGGTAGAGGGAAATGTGACCGAAGTCTACTACAAGTCTGGTTTTGTTTTTCCTTTTTACTGAAGAGAGAAAAAGGTTAGTTTTAGTTCACAAGGTTTATTTATTGGTTTACACGGCGTGGCGCACGTAGAAATGTGGGCAATGCGATTGCGAAGCGATGCGGCGCGAAGTAGTCACTTCAGTAGCAATGTATTTTAAACAAATCATCGCACCGCAAGAGCTCGCGCGCAAATATCAAAAAACGTGTCCGCTTCGCTTCGCTCGTCGCCGTACCTTAACGCACGGTTAATTGCGTAGACCACTGCAATAGAGTATCAATTGTTTTTTTTTTTTTATATACAGGGTGTCTCTGACATCGACGCACAAACGAATACCATTTTAAATAAAATATCACCGGGTTTGGTCAGAATAACGATTTTACTCAGTTTTAATTAAAGTTTTAGTATAGATTTATTTTTTAAATTAGAAAGAAGCCGACGGAAATTCTACCACTGTGGGTTCCAGAATCATGTCCTGGTTCCGTGGTATTCGTTTGTGCGTCGATTTCAAAGACACCGTGTATAGATTACGGATGATAAAGCACACAGAATTGCTCACCAGTCTTCAACTTAGCCTCGGACTGCACGAGGAACTGGTTGTCGAGGAAGACGAGGCGGCGGTGCGTGGCGCCCTCCACGTCCACGTCCTCCACCACGAACTGCCCCGACAGCGGCGACGAGCCTTCGAACACCTTCACTCTACGACCCACGTCACTGCCCAGCGAGAGGAACGGGATCTGGAACCGGAAATATGATTTGACCCCTTTTTTATTTCAAGTTCTTACAGTCTATCCTAAGGTTGTCTGATAGATATCGCCGTCAACGATAAGACTGCCATTTTACCCATAGATTTCAGTTTATGTTTATGTTATGTTACTGGTGTACAATACAGTTTATTCTAATCATATGTATGTTTTGCTTTCAGACCTTTAATATCCCATTTGAAAGAAATTATTTTTGTAATATTTGTTCCACAATCGAAACTGATGATGACCCAGCAATCGATGATGCCCCAGCAGTGGCTGGGCGACGAAACCTTATACACCATGGAAAACATGGAACATAAAACTATGAAACGGAGAACCGAATTATCCGGCAGTTTATTCGGTTCGGTAAGAACTTAAACGAATTCTTCTTTCTTCTTAAACGGTTATTCGGTTAAACTACTATTCGGCGCATCTCTAATTAAAATACTATTTTAGACCGTAATAATTAATTACCGAATTATCTTTTCAGGTCGTCTAACTCTTTTCAACGGAGGTATGGGACTTTATACTCTGCATACCTTCAACTGGTGACCCTCGACAGTGAACGTCAGCGCAACCATCGTGTAGCTACTACATCGTGACGTCATCACCACTTCCTCAAGCTCCATCAACATGTATTACCTGTCCTGCCAATCCATACGGTATCAGCATCTTGGCGGCGTGCGCTAACTCCTCTTTGACAGCGTCTAAGGACTCGAACTCGTGTCCCCTCCGCAGCACGGCGACCACCAGCCGGCCGAAGCGAGCCGAGTCTTGCAGCTGACGACGACCTGCCGGTGTACCGAATAACCACTCCGACTCCCTAGAACATTCCGGAAGAGATGACTTGAAGATTTTATTTATTTATCAAAAAAAAATAAGTCAAGTGTGAATATGTTACTTCTAGGCAAGCGTGCTCCATCGTCGGCCACATCATCGCTTACCATCAGGTGAGATGGTGGGAACGCGAGAAAAATAATAACAATAAAAAAAAATATAGAAGGCCCGCGACTACGACTCGAAAATTTTAAGTTTTTTTTTTGTTCTGAACCCTAATTCTTTTCATAAAATGAAAGTAGCTTAAGTTACTCCTTAAACAACCAACCACTGAAAGTCCCGTCAAATTGTCCAGTCGTTTCGGAGAATAACCGGAACAAAGGAAAAAATTAAAAAAAAAAATCGTTTTAAATAATAATAATAATATTCCACAACTATCACACAAAGCCGTCTAGTCCCAAGCTAAGCAGAGCTTGTGTTATGAGTACTAGACAACTGATAAACATACTTATATATTTCTAAATACATACATATTATAGATAAATTACACCCAGACACAGAACAAATGATTATGCCCACGACCACCGGCATAGCAGTCAGGATCACTAACCACTAGACCAACAGGCCAGTCAAATATGTTCGATACTTATACCAAATAGGTATCGAAAATACTTTCTTATGCATTGAGTAAAAAAAAAATATTACAATCAGACACTAGCATGTGTGTGCTTGCTGCTTGCGTAGATCTATTCTAGCATTCTAGCCTATTCTAACACATCGATATTGGTATCTACGCATATAGTGCGTAGATACCAAATACCAATACCGACGCGCTACCAATTTATTGCGTCGATACCCATACCATTTGCCTAAAATTAGAATCATTCATTTCATACAAAAATATAAGTATTTTAGGCCGCGTTTCCACTTGCAAGCAAATTGCATGCAAGTCGAATCACATTGCGAGTTACGAAGGACCGCTTGATAACATCATACCTCGCTAATCCGCAATGTATTTTAACTTGCATGCAATTTACTGGCGAGTGGAAACGCGGCCTTAATGCAAGAATGAAATGTATTTGTAACTTAATTTTCTAATTGGGCAGTACAAGGATGTGCATTATTCTAGTGACATGTACAATGTACATGTTGTGTATACTACATTACTCAGAATCCCTTACTGCAAAAAAACACAATCTTCCTGTTTACGATGTTCTTCCTGAAAATAACTCTAGTTTAAAGAGTTTAATCCCGGCTGTCGTATGTTCTAGAGGCCTAGCAGGGTCGAAGTGTACTCGGGCCAGGGGTTCTGAAAGGAAAACCCGGCCCTGGAATGATAGGCAATAGAAATTAGGAGTGGGTTTTTCAGTAAAGGTCTGATACGCTGTCCTGCTCCACCCAAGGGCGGAGATGTCATTGGATGATTTCCCATCTAAAAAAAAGCTGTCGTTTGGCAGACGTCGTGATTCAGTCTTGCCATGGGTACCTACAGTGTTACCCAGTTACTGAGTTGTGGTGGTCAGGTAAGCAGTCGAACCATGTAAAGTACTGGTACTCAGCTGCATCCGTTTAGATCGTAAGGCGTCCCCAATTTACTTGAGAAAAGGCTAGACAGATGATAGACGTCCACTGTTGGACATAGGCCTCCCCCAAGTGTCGCCACAATGAACGGTCCTCACATTCATTGATTCCCGCAACCTTTACCAGGTCATCGGTCCACCTTGTGGGGGGCCTTCCAATATTGCGTCTTCCGGTACGCGGACGCCAGAACCTTTCGGCCTTCTCGGCCATCTGTACTGCAAGCAATGTGCCCTGCCTATTGCTTCTTAAGTTTGGCGATTCATCGTGCTATGTCGGCAACTTTGACAGATAGACAGAAGATGCAGAAAACTAACCCACGACCCACAGCGCCAAGACCAACCAAATGGCTACTTTGCCAATAAAAATGCAAAAGTCATCCTAACGTAGTTAGGTGCGACGAACCACAAACCACTGCCAATAAAACCTACCCGAAAATAAGTAAATGATTATAAAAAAAAAATATGACGTAAATCCTGGCTATCATTTGGAGTTCGTCGGCGCACGCGCCCGGCTTGTTGATCAACACTTCTATTTTTACGCGACTGTGCATCAACAATGTGGGTGTGGTCGAGATGGTATGTGAGTAGGTGCATGCTTGGGTAGATCTTTTGCTAACTGGTGTTGAGAAAGTCTTTTTAAATAATCTATACTTCATTCGCAAAAGATTAGGCGTTGATGGCATGACAAATGGCAGCTGCAGTAATTAGTTGTTATTGTGACCACTATTTTGGTTTTAATGCCATCCATTACACATACATACATATATATGTGTGTACAGAATAAAAGTTAAAATCCGTTGAATGGACGCTAAAAAAGTTTTGTTTAAATTTCTAATCTTATTTTGAACTAGCTGTGCCCGCGACTTCGTTCGCGTGGACTACAGGATTTTGAATTTATTTTTTCTAAAATAAAAGTAAACTATGTTACTCCTTATTACACGCCCGGACAAACAGACAGACAGAAAAAAATTGTAAAAAAAATTATTTTGGTGTATGTACCGTATATTATATTCATATGCATGTAGTAAAAAGCAGTTATTTCAATATTACAAACAGACACTCCAATTTTATTTATATGTATAGATGGGGTTGTGCAAATCATGGTGGTAGTTAGTTGTTTTGAAAATCTATACTAATGGCTGCTACACACGTTACGATGATCTGTCCAAAATTTCAAACTGCTCCGTTCAACTGTACAGTTTTCTAGGTCAAACTGTAGTTTTTCTCATACACTGTACCGTCCAAACGTAACGATTTTTCGTAACGTGTGTAGCAGCCATAACACTATAAAGTTAAAGAATTTGTTAGTTTAATTGAACGCGCTATGTTTAGGAATTAAGAAAAATATTTTAGTATTGAATAACCCATTTATTAATGAAGGCCATTGGTTATTCGTAAAAAAATAACATCACACTTTTTTTGAGGTGGGTTATCATCATTTTTTTATTGTTGATAGGTTCGCGCTTGACCGCTATCTCACCTGATGGAAAGCGACGATGCGGTCGACGATGGAACGCACTTACCTAGAAGAAACCTATCACTCTCGACTTAAAGATTCCCGGGTTGTAGCTATCAGGAAACACATGTCATGTAATGGTTTCTCCCGCTCTAGGTGGAACAGAAGGACGTGATTCGAATTTAACTGACTAAAACCACAACTATGTTCCTTCCCCATGCCCCTTAGGAAGGCATCGGCCCTGCTGGGCCCCTACGACGGTTTGCCGACATCTCTTTGAGAGGTCTTGGGCCTGGTCCTTATAGAATTTGCGCACAAATCAGAATAATTTTTCGCCTCGTCTGTTTATCCGGATCACGCTACGTTTCAGAAAAAATGCGAGGTCCTTACGGAAGTATGACCGCGGTATAAAGACCGCAGAAATGATTCACGCTCGATTCTAATCTACTGTATTTCACAATTATCATTCTGCGACATTCATTTAATTAATTTTCGCTCCAGCATCTATTTCTGAGCTACTATGATGTACGACGGACTGCTGGCAGAGACACGGCCGGATTCACATATTATATGAGTAGTTACTGGCATGGCTGACACAGTTGTGCCAGAGATAAGTTGACGACACTTAGCGTTATTTATTAGCATATATTTCAAGTCAGATTTGGAGTAAAGGTGATGATGTGTGATCTCAAATTGAAACTAGTCAAATAGGTCTCAGTGGTAATGGCCCCGATTGACGGCTTGTCGCGGCACAAAATAGATAGGTATAGAAGTCAATCTCATGTATGTACTTCACTTTTTATACCTACGCTAGGCGATCGCACACACGTCAGTGCGTTGCGCCAAAATGTGTAAGCGCGACCGGGCGATGGAGCCGAGATATCGTGTCCGTGAGCGGTGTCTATGTGTGCGTTGCTCGAGCGTGCTTTGTACGTAGATTGTCTTTTGTACCTATCTATTTTGTGGTCGCGGGTCCAAACCCTGGCAGGCGCTAAAAGGTGAATGCACACTTATCCGAGCCGAACGCGTCGAACGAGTAGAACGAAAAGAATTATATTTCTTTGTGTGAAATCCTATGAGATCCCGCACACCAAATCGCTTCGAATTGTTCGAGGGGCTGAAATGAATCTGGAAGGCCTCCAGAAATCCTAGACGAATTCGGATAACGTCATCAGTTTCGGTGCGGGTAATATCTTTTTTGTATTTTTTCAATTACTTTCACACAACGCGATCTAGTCACAAACTAAGCAGAGCTTGTACTATGAGTACAACTGATAAACATAAATACTTATATATTTCTAAAGGCATAGGTATATATAGATTTTTTTTTATTGTTGATAGGTTCGCGCTTGACCGCTATCTCACCTGATGGAAAGCGATGATGCGGTCGACGAAGGAACGCGCTTACCTAGAAGAAACCTATTCACTCTCGACTTAAAGATTCCCGGGTTGTAGCTATCAGGAAACACAGACTCCGGCAAGGAATTCCACTCCTTAGCCGCACGCACAATGAATGTGTAAAACGTTTTGTGCGTGTAGGTGGGATATCCACCATATACCGGTGGCGCATAGCCGTACGTCTGGTAGTCCGATGATGGAACGGGCTAGGCGGAATTAGTTTATGCAATTCCGACGCACACTCCCCGGATTACACCCGGATACAGAACAAATGATCATGCACATCACACAAATATTTTGTCTTAGGTGGTAATCGAACCCACGACCAACAAGGCAATCAATTTCTTCATTGTCCTTTTTTTATTAGAATAAACATATCTAGGTATTAGTTGTAAGTTTTCCAAATATAATGAGATAAATAAACTATTTTCCAAGCGTTCCAGTTGGTTACAATGGTGTGGGAAGGCGCAGCTTAAAATTGTCATAAAACTGGTATAACTCGTCAGAAATAATATAATAATAACGCAGTCACAAATGACCGTTGTATGTCGTGTTACCTGATATAATTAGAGATTTTGAAACATTCTGGAGATGCAGGTTTTTAAGGATAAGAAATTCAGAAATGTAGTAAATATTTTCTATGAACATTTTGCTTTAATGCCAGGAAATAGTTCTAAAATATAAATTGAAATTACTGTCAAAATATTATGTGAACTTTTATAACAAAGAGGTAAAATTGTTTGAAGCAGGTAATTTTGATATATTTTATGAATTTCTCTAGGCAACTTTATCTTATGTGAGATCATCAAAGAAGTGTCGTGGGCATCACTTAATTATTAATAATTCATCGATAGTCACATATCGATTAGTCAATGACAGGAGCTAGAATTATTTTTTGTTAAAACAATTTGTAGAAAATTTAGATTTTTTAAGAATTAAGGCCCAACGGAACCGCACTCTTTTTTTATGTATAATGCGAGGCTACTTTCGCTTAATTTGCAATATTAATTTTGGGAGTACATACAAACTAAATCAATTTAAAGACAGTTATCTTAATATTGCTATTTGTATTCATTACTTACCAATATTGCTAGTCCAAATGTCGATGTCAAAAAAATAGTCTGCTTTAGTTTTAAAATATTGTTCTCATTTATGTGAAATGTTATTTTCTTAAATCAGAATAAAATAATAGGTATTTTTTCACTTGCAAGATTAAGTAAATAAACAAATGAAGCATAAAAAAATATTAATACAATTTTTTTTTATTATACAATGCCTACCTAAAATCATAGAAAATCTCTTAAACTTTAGAACATAACTTACTGAGCATAATCCTTTTTTTTCCCTTTGCTTTAGAATTTTTTTACCTGTCACAGTTTTTTTTAATTTTTTATTAAAAAGTTGCACTATTCGATGCACGTCCGTTCGTCCTGCGCAGTTAGCAAAAAGTTCAACGCGTATGATGCGCGTGCGATGCTCCGCCGCGTTTTATACGAGCAGTATTTTTACAACACAAGGTAGATGCTGCGGATGCTCCCATAATTAAATTTATTTTTATATACAGGTAGACAGACGTGATACCTACTACGTTACAATAAAATTGCCCGTGGAGTTAAATAATTAAAGTTAAGAGCAGTGCTGATCCAGCGGCAACAGTACTGATTCACCAAACGTAGTTCGTGGGTTCAAATCCAGCCAAATTATTTGAACGGTGATAGAAAATATCGTGAGGAAGCTGTTGTGTCCTAGAACAAAAAAATCGAAAATATTTGGCGTGATGGATTACGGTCCATTCCCTCTCCTAGAGAGGAGGCCTGAGTCCCAACAGTGGGAACATTGTAGGGCTGATTATGCTTATACAGTTGCCATCACGGATCTTGAGCGGTTGCGCAGAAGTCAAATATTCGGTCTCTTTAGTGGTGCGAAGTGAGACGCGGGGGCGTCAGAGAAGTGTCAGTAATTGGCTCACCGCGCCATCGAGTCATAGACGTTACTCCTAATTCGTACCCTGCGTTGCTGCATGTATCTAACAACGAAGACGACTGGCTCGCTAATGTATGGAATGCGCAAAGCGATCCCCACTCTGACGTCGAGCGCTCAAGATCCGTTTTGGCGCGCATCATTTTCTCGTCTGACATACTACAGTGTCTCAAGACGAAAGTCTATGACCAGTGAGTTGCCAGTGATGACATATGACTCTAAAACGTGGTTGTTCACAATGGACCTCATCAGGTTTAAAGTCATCCAAAGGACAATGGAGAGACTATGTTCGGAGTTTCTTTGCGTGACCGAATCAGGAATGAAGATATCTGTAGGAGAACCAAGGTTACCGAGATAGCCAGAAGAATCGCTAAGTGGTAATTGGCAAGACACATTATTCGCAGAGCAGATAGTCGATGGGGTCGAAAGGTTCTGGAGTGGCAATGGCATACCAGAAGACGCAGCGTTCCTTTTACAAGGTGGACCGTTGAACTGGTGCCCTAACCAGGTCATACGAATTCTAGCGACCCTTCGCGGGAATTTGATACTTAGATGTGAGATGGACCGATTGTTGTCGCTTAGGGGAGACCTATGTCCAACAGTGGACGTCTTTCAGCTAAAATGGTGACGGTGCCTTGAGTGTCTAGTTATGTAGATTCGGGAAATAAATTGTTGAGATTTCAGAAACCACTCAGGGTTTCTGAAATCGCAACAATTTTCGAGCGGCGAGCGGGGTGGCGTCGGTAAGCGGCGGCGCGCGGCGCTGTGAGCGGCGTCTCGTGGCGTGCTTTAAACATTTTCATACTTTTGTTCTTACCGCTTTTTTTTTGGTAGGGAAAATCATCCAATGACAAACCCCGCTCTTAGGCGGAGCGGGAGATAGTGTCACACTCTTCCTGACTAAAAAACCCACCCCTTTTCTATCAAGCCTTCATACCGGGGCTCGAGTTCCCTTTCGGATAACCCTGGCCCCAGTAGGCTTCGACCCGGCTGGGCCCCTGTTGTTCTTACCGCTCGACGCTTGCCGCGCTTAGCTCCGCTCACAGCGGCAAGATCGTGAACGGGCCGTTAGCCTTAGACCAGGGCCTCAGACGTCAGGAAAGTTCAAACAAAACCAGCAATTTTAAAAGCCTTTGCAACAAAAAAAATCCTTTTGCAGTGGACAAACAGATATTCCTTTCGACATAGGTATACAAAAAGATCCTCTTTCTCAATAAAACCGCCCGTGGGCGCTGTTTACGCATTGCTGCTATTTCTGCCCACCATTCAGCAGAGTAACGAACTACCTATGTATGTTGATATAATATCTTGTTTTCGGGTTTTTCCTTAATGAAATAAACATACCTGGTAGGTGTGTTTACTTCTGTCTACTGACTCTATCCTATCTCTCTATTATTTTTTCAGTCGATTATGTAGTTCAATGATTTATGAACGAAATCGACTGTTTACAAATACTACTTTTTTTTGGTGGGAAAATCATCCAATGACATCCTCCGCTCTTGGGCTGAGCGGGAGATAGTAACAGACTTTTACTGTCTAAAAACCCACTCAGGCCACAAAGGCCGAATCTTCTTTACAGAAACAAATCCTTGGCCCCAGTAGGCTTCGACCCTGCTGGGCCCCAACGGTTTGCTGATAACTCCTTGAGGCGCACGAAATACAAATACTGCTCGGAAACAAAGTTCATCATCATGCTCCTCAATCGGCTACGGAGATGTCTCGCACCGGATCCTGGTACAGAGCTCATAGTCCAGAACCAGAGAGAATGAGATGTGGTCACCTCCGCGTGCGAAGCAGTAATGCTAGCGAAGGAGATGATAGCACGAGTGAGGGAACAGACCTCCTTACGCCCCAACCGTTGCTACAGGAGACGCCCAGGGCTTGCGGACGACGAGCAATCGGTAGCTCGTCGTCCGGCCGTTTGGTAAGGGCCGAGCCCGAGTCGTCGACGGCACGTAGTGTTTGTTCCACGCGCGCCTCAAGAAGTTGTCACTAAAACCGCAGGATCGATGCCCGCTAGGGCCACAGATAAAGTTATAGGGTTGTATGAAATGAATGTATCTTACTTTATTTTTTACTTGCTACTTATTACTTTTTTTACACGATATTTTTGTATAAAAATAAAGTACTTATATGAAATTTTATAATCTTTACTATGATTTATTTATTTACTAGCTTTTGCCCGCGCAGCTTCGCTCCCGCTCTTCCCTACTCCACCCTACTATACCCTACTCTACACTACCCTATCCTACTCTACCCTACCAAACTTCACATAAACCATCTACTAAATAGTCTGAACAAAGCCTAAACATTTGGTTTGGATAGGTGAGCCGGGTGAGCCCGTTCTTGAGTTATAAAATTACAACGAAAAGTGGCATTGATTTTTATTTATTTATGTACCTACACACAAACACTTAAAATCGAAAAGAACAAATAAAGATAAAAGAGTACAAAGGACCTGCTTATTTCTAACGAAATTTCTTCCAGCAGACCTGCGGCAGGACAGTTGGATGAGATGTAGACACAGTGTGTATAAAAAAATATATAATTAAATAGACTACTAAATTAAATCTCTTATTACATACAAAATTACAAATATATCAATAACAGTGAATAAATGTACACATAAATAGATTCAAAAATATAATATATTATAACACGTAAAATTAAAAACTAATACGAATAATAAATGAACTATTAACGATATTTCAACGTTCAAACACGAATACTTTCTGTTTCAAATTAAACCAAAACAAATAAAGTTGAGTTGGACATTAATTACTTGTTTATTTAAATTGTTATTGGGAGTATAAAGATAGCTCCAAAATGTATTTACAGGGTGTGGCGTAAATAGTGGTCCAACGTTAAGGTGTCGATACACCATATATTCATCTATCACATGCCACAATTTGAACCACTTTTTATCATAGGTCTCAAAATAAAACTGATCTTTATATTTTTTTTTTAAAACAACACCTTGCGATACTAATTTGGCTCTAATTTCAACAAAAAACATTATTTTTCTATTTTGTTTTTTTTGTATATTACTGCTGAATACATGTGCAAATAAATGTTTTACTGTAAACTTTTCATTGGACTCGCTCAGCCAACGTTTTCTTAAAGAAATTAATATCGTACATGCGTAAATTAATACGAGTTTTGAAAAAAAGGTACTTTATTTTTTAATTTTATCTTAACAAATCGATGTGTGTTGTGTTTCATGTACCGGATCGACCCTCCACGGGATTAAAACGATCAAAATTTAACGGTGTATATAGTGAAAAACTGTTAATGTGTACTAGAAGCACATAAAAATATGTCTTCACGAGAAGGAAAATAAACAAATACTTAATATGAAAAATACTTTTTTATTCTTTCAAATATTTTTTTTATTTTTGCATTATTTTTTATTTATTTTTTTATCCAATGCTTTTTATGCACATAAAAGTACAGAGGCGGACTTAAAGCCTTAGGCATTTTCTGCCAGTCAAGCTTTGGGTGATGCAGAGAAAAATAGTGGTAGGTGCAATAAACGAGAGAGAGAAGACGAATACAACAATAGATATACGTACTAATAAACCATATATAATACAATTATACAATATATACTCAAATTAATAAAATACACCTAACTAATATAGTCAAACAATATGTCCAGATCGACAATTGGAAAACATTAACGTTGTGATGATACTACTGTCTACTTCTTACGAATTAGCTCTCGAACTTTAGTTTTTTATCGTCTTCTTAAAAAAAAATATATTACGTTATTTCTTTCAACGATGTCCCACGCTCTGTAAACAGGCACTGAGGGTGTAGTGCGACTTCCACTTGTAATGATTTTTAAAGAAAATATTCATAAATCGTTCAACTTCCAATGTTAAGCGATAGATGGCGCTAGTAGTTACATGAACTTTAGGCATTCGTTGTAGACAGTAATAATTTATAATATTAGACTTTATGCATTTGTTTTGTATAAATATATCATAATTGTTAAAATGAAATATTTACTTGCAGTTAATTATTAGATAAACCCTAATGTATATTGGTTAGTCAATTGATGTTACGTACTGTTTACTTTGCTCTGATTGGTCGGTTAGTCGACCGAGTGTTTGTGAAAGTTTGTGGTAGGGAAACATTGAGTTTGTAACTGTCATTTTAGACAGAGTCAGTCTGCTTTGAGTTGTTGAACAGTGAACATGTCCGACTAATCCGTGTATTTGTAAATGATTGTTAATAGAACGCAATACAATTTATCCTGAAGTGTTTGATTTATCACACACTGTTCTGGTGTTGGCTCGCCCCCGTTTACAGATCTCATCCCGTATTGCGAAGTGAGTCACTTCGCCTGTACGTCCGAGAGAGGCTTGAGTGGGACAAAACGCGCCTCCATCTCCGGGCTACATTGATGGGGGCAACAGATGTCCCTAACCTTTCGTCCCTGGACCATTAGGGGAATTGGAAATGGACTTTGTCCGCCTCTGCGACCCGGTTTGAGAGAGAACTCGTAGTCGCATCCAGGACCACATCCGTAACCATCCACTTTGTGGGAGAAAACGCTGTATCTTCCGGCACACTAGAACCTTTCGGCAGTATCAAACGCAAACTCAGAACATAGCGTGGCACATCTCTATTCGTTCCAAGAGAAGTGTACCCTACCCACTGCCACTATAGTTTTTTTTTTTTTTTTATCTTTCCCCTTCATTACATGTAAACTCACATAAACAGGACACCCAGAGACAGAACTTCTATCTGTAGGCTACAGAAATATTGTTCCGTGTTAGAATCAAAACCGCAGCGCAGCAGACAGCCGCCCAACTACTGCGCCAGCCGTGCCGTTGCTTATTAATTCTTCGAACTATGTTGGTATCCCTGGGGCCTTACCATGACGTGTTATAATGTCAAGCGAGCGAGCGAAAAAGGATGGCCAGTTCAGTTTAGGTCGTCAAATGGATCGCGTTAAGACCTCATGGCCTCTGGTCGTACTGTAGATTCGATTACGCAAGGCAACTGTGAGCATAACGGCCTGTTCACGCCCTTGCCGTTGTGAGCGGTAGCTAAGCGAAGCGGCGAGCAATAAATAAGAATAAAAGTATGAAAATGTTTGAAGCGCGCCACGAGACGCTGCTTATAGCGTCGCGCGCCCACTTTCCGATGTCGCCCCGCTCGCCGCACCGCCCGCCACTAAGACCGGAGTCGTGAAAAGGCCGTAAAGATCTCTCTCAAGCATGCTCTCTATTGTTATTTTTATTACTATACCGAATTTCCGCACAGCCCAAATGTTTTGTTTTTATTTAATCAATGCAATCCTTACCTGCCCTGTGGCACAATGAATACTGCATATTTGTTGATAGCCTGCGATCGTTTCTGGTCCACCACATATAGAGTATACCGCGGAGTATCCTCACCAGGCTGCATGAGGTCCAAGGAGACCTATAAAAAAACAACAATTATAATGGTGTGCCCAGACTTGGCGAATGCGCCACTCGCTCACCGCTTGCGATCGGCGCGCGTGCATTTCGCGCACGGTTCGTTCGTACGAAGCCCCTGCGCCGCATGCACTTCGTACGAACATGAAATGCACGCGCGCAGTTCGCAAGCGGCTCGCGAGTGCCGCGTTCACCAGATCAGGACGCACCTTATGAATGAATATATCCACTATTGATATGGGCGCTGACAGATGAGACTGATCATCTTTTAGCTGCCAGTGGCTTAATTCTATTTTTTAATTACTCTTTTTTTTATTACTTATCCACATTGTGCTCACATAATAGAAGTGACAAGAAATATGTACCTAACCAAGACCTATGTAACTCATAATATGATTTGAAAGAGTATCCATGGAGTTTCTTGCATATATGTTTTCCATAGAGATTTATGCTTTGGAACATACCATTTAGCTTGACTTTTTTTTTAACTGACCAACAATTTGACTATTCAAAAGTGTCTGTAAAGGCTGTAAATGTTCTATTTGAAATAAAATTTTCGGTATCTTTTCTTTTTGGTACGGGAAATAATGAAATAACTTCACGAGGGAGTGTCAGACTTTTACTGACTAAAACACTATTAAGTTCTTTTAGTTGCCCTTTGCTCATAGACGCATTACAATTACTGGCACAGATCTTGAGCGCTCGATGTCAGAGTGGGGATCGCTTTGCGCATCCCATACATTGGCGAGCCAACCGTCGTCGTTGTTAGATACATGCAGCAAACGCAGGAAACGAATCACAAGTGACGTCTATGACACGATGGCGCGGCGAGCCAATCACTGACACTCTCCGCCCCCGCGTCTCACTTCGCACCACTAAAGAGACCGAATATTTTACTTCTTGAAGCCAGCGCTCAAAATCCGTTCCGGTAATTGTAAATCATAATTAGTAAGCCAAGTCGTAAGTTGCAGGTTCAAACTGAACCAGGTACTTTACGTAATTTATTCAACACATCACCAATGCTCTCGAAATGGAGAAACACAACCTTGTGAGGAAACTGGCATGTCCTAGGACAAAAAATTCGAAGACATGTGACATCCACCAACCCACACTGGGCCAGTGTGGTGGATTACGGCCCATTTCCTTATGTAGTCCCAGCAGTGGGAACATTATGAAGCTGTGTTATAAAACAACCTATTTTCTTTCTTACTTCATTGTCTTCATCCAGGCTAGTCTTGGCCAGTCCATTAGTGACAAATGCAGTGTCTTGAGCTGATTTCACATACGTTTTCAACTCATCAGGTGACTGAAGCCTTTGCATCTTTTCCCCAGCCATGCAAACTTCTAATATCTGAAAAAGAAATTTGTAGGAATAAGTCCTTAGAAATTCTATTAACTTTTCAATTGTGTCAATTAGAGTTATAATAGAAAGACAATGACAGCACAAACCCACCTGTGTTTGCTTGGGGTTTAATTCATTAAACCCCAAGCGAACGCCGGCGTTCGCGCACCTATTGTCTTTCTATTGTGTAATTTCCACGATTGAAAGGTTAATGAATTAAATATTTGCAGTAGTTACAGACTTATGTAGTGTGGATGTGTTGTGTCAGTACTGTGGAATGCATGCCGGAAACAGTTGCGAATAGATACATGCAAGGTTTGTGAGTGCACTGCATCCGCACTTATGAAATGCTTCTTGCAGAAGTCTGTATTAAGAATTCTATTTCTCTTTGCCTACTCTTATCGCATTTCATTTCGTTTTTCGTTCAGTTTAACATTATGTAGAAATATTAAAAACTTACCAATTGTGGCATTGCTTTAAACTTAGTAGCAACAACAACAAATACAGGCAATGTAGGTCCATCACCGTTCTCAGCATTCCTCTCTTCAGCCTCATGACATCTCACGACTCGGAACATCCAGGACTTATCACAAAACGTCTCCAACAACTTACTAAGAATATGGCTCTGAAGCAAAGATATACAAACAAACCGACCTCCAAGCTTCAAAACTCTTTTGATTTCAGAAAAATATTTGTCTATGGTCTTTTGTGTTTCTTCTGAATCGTCAGGCATCAAAGCATCCAGAGTTCCTTTATCTAAAACTACATTGAATTCTTCATCAGAGAAGGTTGTGTTCAATGCATCCATACACAGAAACTTCATATTTGTTCTATGAGAATTTATGGAGTTCATTTGCTTGATGGCTACTTCTGAGACGTCGATATTTGTGATGTTCTCATACCCTACATCGTACAGGTCGGCACTGAGGCTCGAGTTACCACAGCCTGTTATTAGTATAGAATCCTTTTGTTTTATGTACTTGTGTAACTGTCCACATAGTTCTAAGTATTCGCCATACCTGGAAAAGTTATATTGAATAATAAATACAGTTTAAACGCATAAAAACTATGATTCTTGTAGAATTTTACACAAAACATAACCTACCATTCAAATGCTTTGTTACCACGTTTCTTGAAGAATTTATTCCAGTAGTCTTTTTCGCTGAATTCCTTGTGGCTTTTAGGTAGTAGATTCATTTTGGTTTTACTAAATTCTTATGGAAACAAATACTACGCGTTCCAAATGAGAATAGGACCGATTCCTATGTTTTGACATCTCGTCGTACTGTCAAATCGAAGAAATTTTGGCAAAATTGACGAACTTATAGATGAGTAAAATTGAAGAACTGGATTATGATTAAACTTTTTTCGTTCACAGTTCATAAATAAATTAAATTTTTCGTAAATTAATTAATGTTTAAAAATTTCTTTCCTCGATTTGACAGTAAATCGTGACGTCACAACATGGCGGGCGATCCTATTCTCATTTGGAACGCATTGTACCTTCCTTCACATGGAAGCACTTAAAGTTTGTTTTTCTGTCAGTGTCAAAATGGTGTCAAACATGTGTCAAACAAGTTCATTTTTTTTTACATCGCCATATTCGGGCTGGCTAAGGTCTTAAATCATACCGCCGTTTCATCAGTAGATCATTTTTGATTTCCATTAAAATGCGGGTGTGTAACGTATTCTAATGCTTTTATGTATTTGGCAGCAAATAATTATTCAGTCAGCTTTCTCAGCAAACTTCCCTGAGATGAATACTACAATAAAAGCTTTAGTTAACGAGATCGCGCCCGTTTCTATGATTCCACTTATTATCCATCCCATCCAGTTTGATCCAGTTGTGCTGTGCAGCACTCAACATACATGACTTCACTAATTTTACAATATTCAATATGAAGGCATTTACAACTAACTCCACCGACAGAAGTTTTTAAGATCATATTATAATAAAATCCCAATAAAACTTTTGAATTCTTGATTGACATTTTCATTACCATAAGCAATGGGATTTTTTTAGTTGTTTTTAATTATGTTTAGAAATTATAGAGCTTAATTTTTTATTTATTAATTTAATATGCTTTAAAATTATTTTCCAGTGAATTTTAAAAATCGTTGTACGTTACCTAATATTTTGCGATTTTAATACATACTTTTACAACTCTAAATGTCAATACTATGGTCTAGAATTCTTTCAAACCGCTCTATAAATATATTAAGAACACAATTAAATCTTTATAAAAAGTGATGTGATACATAGTGCAGTCTTTTGAAAAATAAAATAAGAATTGACTTAAAGGTCCAAGTGACCAGGTCATAAAAATACAAAAAAAAAAAAAAAAAAAAAAATGGTCTAGAATTCAATTTTGCCTATGGTCTTTACCACTAGTGATGTTCGTATATTCTTTTATCAATCTGAATTTCGATTTATCTGTGATTCGACTCAAAAGGTAAATCGATTTATTTTTTTCTTTTTTTAATGGCTTACATAATATTTTGTCAATACAAAAATGCGTTTTACGATTTCGAGTACAGTATTTATTGGTTTACCAAACCTAATGAAACAGTTATTTATTTACGATCCTAAAATACGTACCTAATATACAATGTATATTACATTTTATACATTTCTAGGCCCTAACTCCTGATGCAATAATCATGTAGATCTATAAATAATACAACCCATAGGTTTTAATCTACATTAATTAAATGAATAAAGACGTAAAGATCAAGAATGCAATGGTTGCGATCAGGGTTGCCACCGGTACTATAGTTAATATACAACGTGTTTTTTTTAGGCACTGATTTAAAGAGGCAGTTGTAAATAGCGGTTTTGGTAAGTTAAAAATTATAAATGGCACGTTTAATTCAGCAGTTAAAACTAAGCAGTAAAGTAAACAAAAATTAGTAATAAAAAATAATGAAATGGATCAGTGAATATATAATTGAGCAGGAAAATAATTAAATAGGCGGTAAAAATTATTGAACGAGCGGTGTGGACAGTAATAAATCGGAATTTGTCGGTAAGAAATCTCATTCTAAGCAATTCTATAAACAATGTGGTGGTAAAGTACCTAGTTCGTAAAACTGTACAATACTGGACGCGGAAATAATGGGTTTTGGGGTAGGGGCGAGGGAGGAGGGGAGAGAAGCCCCCCAACCCCTCTCCCGAATCTAGGAAACTCATACTTTCGGAGATATTCAAGATTGAAATTTTGAGGTTAGGAACCAAAAAATCGTATATTTTATGCATTTTTGGGGTAAATTTGAGGGTTTTAAGGTAGGGGGAATCAACCTGGCACCACTCCCAAGAAAAGGTAACACATTGTTTCCTAGAAAAATAATCTTTTGTAACCTAACCTCAAAACACTCAAAAATTGCTTATAAGTCGTAGTCGACGGAGCCCCGCTGCGTGGGGCTCCTACTTCTGGGTGGTTTAAAAAAAATAACCTAGAAGGAGGTGCTATAAATAGCAAGTAGTTTTCGAGATATTGCGGTGTGACAGACGGACAGAAGTTCGGGTGTCATCGCTCGCTATGATCTGCCAAACTATTTATCGAACCGCTCATTCCATCATTTTTACCGCTCATTCAGTTATTGGACTGCTCAATTATTTTTAGAATTGACATTATATGATAAAATAACCGACAAATTGATTTTTTAATACTCTCCATGTTTTACTGTCGCAATAATTAACGAATACCATTAAATTAAATAACTGCTCAATACGTTTTTCAACTGATCATAATAACATCTCGAATATTTAAATAACAGCTCAAAAAATTAGTTCCCTTTTTTTATAAGTATCCCAATACTCTAGGGTATGAATGAGGTTTTAAATGGTTTATGGTGTCAGTTTCTTTGATATTAATTATTTTTTTCTCTCCTTTCATATTATTATCATAGTATGTATTACCATTATTGGCACATACGTTGTTTTTATTATTATTTTTTTTGTTTTCGTTTTCCGTACATATGTTTTCATCAATAAGTGCACGATTACTAAAGTAAAACAGCCTTTCGTGAAATTTGACTCATTAAGTACGCTGTCATAATTTTTATAACTTTTATAAACTAGGTACTGCAAAGTTTAGTAACGTCGCAAAAGTAAAGATTTGTCATACGAGGTTTTTTTTTTCGTTGGGAAAATCATCTAATGACATCCTCCGCTCTTGGGCGGAGCGGGAGATAGTGTCAGACTTTTACTGACTAAAAACCCACTCCAGTTCCTTTGATGCCTTTTGTACCGGGAGCTGAACCACCTTTCGGAGCTAACCCTGGCCCCAGTAGGCTTAGACCCAGCTGAGCCCCTGCCGTTAGATTTGTCATACGGGTAACAATTTTTGGTTTAAATTAATTATGATTAGTGATATCTTCGAAACTATGCATTTTTGGATCACATATTCTAGGATTTTTAGTATTATTTTTACTTATAAAGTATAAACCATCAGTTATGTATGGAATATCAAAACCAACACATTCTATAATATCATACTACACTGTAGTCAAATGTGCTATTAGGTAAATTATTCAGTACGCAATATACTATGTTACTTTTATGGCCTTTTCAAATTTTAAGTAGTCTTTTTAATAAAATCCCAAAGCAGTTGGAATTGATCCGATATATTTGAACTCACTCGGCTCGCTCTAGTATCCAAAATTCAAAAGATAAAATGACGTACGTTATTTTAACGTGCGATCTCTCACGCTGGGCCTTCGTGCAGGCCATGGTCTGGAGCTAGGAGGAGGGGAAGACGGTCGCCTCCTTCTGTGAAGCAATTGGAGGCGGCCGCACGTGCGGTGGAACGCCCCTCACGCCCCAGCCGCCAAGATTGCCAGCCACATTAGGTGTGGGCTTGCGGACGGCGAGCAATGGGTAGCTTGCCGTCCGACCGTCTGGATTTAGCTCAACTCGTCGATAGCACGTAGTGTTTTACGCGTGCCTCAAGAAGATGTCAGCAAACGGTTGTGCAAAAACGAACCCCGGAGTCCTGAACAAAGGCAAAGAAGGAACAGGAATGGGTTTTAGTAACTAAAAGTCTTACACGCACGCCCTTCCGCCATCCCAAGGGAGGGAGATAGATGTGGGTAAAGTGTAAATCTTTGCGATTGGAACATTTTCATCTGAATCATTGGAATGTTCCGAAACAGTGATATGTATCATTTGGAACATTGCCTCAAAAGATACAAACGAAACATTAGGAGCAACGGCTCAAAAGATACAGACATTGTTATGAATTGTGATCTATTACGGTGCGCCTTATACATCAACAGTTTTATTTAGTTGAATTTCGATTTGAGTGAGGATTATTTAAAGCAGATGTTTCTAGTTCAGTTCACTTACGGTTTAATTTGAATTTTGAAAAGACTGCAGTTCACTTAAAATAAAGAGTGTTTCAGTGTTCCAAATGATGCATTTAAAACATTGCTGCTATTCCAATCTTTCAAAACGCTAAAATGTTTCAGAACCGTGAGTCGGTTCAGTAAAGTTACACACGCCTATGTCCCACCTAAAAATAACGTTACTTTAACGTAACGTTTTAGGTAATTTTGTGATATAGATAACGAAAAACAAAAACTCTACATAGGTATATCGTTTGATTTTCGATAATTTTCCAAAAGTTCTTTAATTTTTGTTTACTGATTATTATGAAAAGATGAATGGATCTTTTTTTGTGATATTTCTCCCAAAAAAAGTGGCAACTCCTGTTGCGATGTAGATTTATACACCGTTAAATTTTAATCGTTTTAATCCCGTGGAGGGTCGATCCGGTACATGAAACACTATCGATTTGTAAAGATAAAATCAAAAAATAAAGTACCTTTTTTTCAAAACTCGTATTAATTTACGCACGTACGAAATTAATGAGTACGAGTTTTGAAAAAAAGGTACTTTATTTTTTAATTATATCTTTACAAATCGATAGTGTTCCATATACTGGATCAACCCTCCACGGGATTAAAACGATTAAAATTTAGCGATGTAGATTAGATTGTTCAATTTTCTGTTCCAGATATTTATCTCGATTTTTTACTCGATTTCATTGAAACGGTATCATAAAGAACATCCCTAAAACAGTCAGGTCAAGTTTATGGAGGAATCGAGAGTGTGTGTGAAATTTGTTGTTGTGTTATTTTTATTAGTTTACGTAAATATTAGGCATTTTTCTAATTTTCCAGTGAAAACACAAATAAAAATGGCTCTTATTTGAGTGAAATGGCGTTTCGGGACTTTAACGAATTGAAGTCTTGGCTGCAAATTCTGGTCATTGATCATCCTAAGAAGAAAAGTATAACACATTAACTTCACCATGGAGAAACAGATACAAGACAAATGGAAGGCATTGGCAACGATTCAATCATTTGATTTAGGTGAGTTTTTAACCTGGAATACTTTTAGCAATTTGTTTACATTTTGGTCAGCAAAAAAAATAGCCTTGAATTCCAACTATTAGCTACGTAAAAACACGTAAATAAGCATAAAAATGTGTTCATGTTTATGATGATGACACTGTAAATAGTTAGATTTTTACTTATTTTACCTATATTTATATATTTATATACCCTAGTTTCACCTGCTCAGCCAAATGATGAAATCTAGCTAATGGTTGCCTACATTGGTTAGCTGCAAAAAAGATTAATTGGTACTGGTGTCAATGCCCTTTATGAGGAAACGGTTTAGGTATTATATATAAAATATCTACCTATAAGTTTACATTGACCTCATGGGTCCTTCAAAAAGTTCTGGTATTTAGAAGTTTAAGACTAGTGTTGCCAGGTTCAGTAAGTGAAAATTTGGGATGAAAGATCAAAATGATAGAAATTTTGGTATTCAAATCGGAACAGCTGCAATATTAGCCACAAAAAAAAAAGCAATAAATGGAGTAATCCTGTCGGGGAATGGGAACATCTAAAATAAATGAGCCCACTTTCTCTAAAAAAAAAAAAAAATGAGCACTCCATGTCAGAAAGGCTAAGATTAGTTTTCTCCATTCAAACAGAACTATGAGACTTATAAGTATAAAAGTTTTAGGCATCCCAAGCAAGGGTTAATCGAACACGCCAGCAGACCCCTGAAAATCTGAACTTCTCTTACTAATTAGGACACTTAATCTTTGAGATACTGTTGTTGTACCTAAATACCGTCAATTAGAGACACAATAGTAAGACAATAGATGCGCGAATGCCAGCGCATCTATTGTAATTCATTAAACCCCAAGCAAACGCCGGCGTTCGCGCACCTATTGTCTTTCAATTGTGTCTGTGATTTTCACGATTGAAAGGTTAATAACACTAGTGGGTCTAAGCTATTATACAAGTAATGCCTTACGCTTATAATTATACCTACTTCACTTGGTATGCAGAGACTACAGAATATCACTTTTTTTGATCCAATTATTAAATCATTTTGCTTCATTTACATTGTTTGATATGGCTATAAAAGATAACCTCACCTCTATAATTTTTGCATGTTTTGCTGGTGTATTACCAAAATCTTTGAAAAACATGAGTTTTATGCATCTAATTGTGCCTTCTCTGAAGGTAAATCTAATGAGGTTACTTTATTTGTGAATACATCTGCCAAATGTCAGACCTCTAGGCCAAGGACCCAATAGATGAAAAGTGTCTGATTGAGATGATGAGATCCTTTTCTATTTAGGATTTAGTTTCTGCGCTTAGTACCGGTGAAGGACCATTGGAAATGGTCTATGGAGGCATTCACTCCAACTAGCCCTACTTCTTATAGCTGATTATAGGTAACTCCCAGAATATTTAGGATGTCTTTACTCTTGAAGACTTCTTAACCTTACAACAATTAGAGACATAATAGAAAGGCAATGACAGCATGAACACCGGCGTTCGCTTGTGGTTTAATGAATTAAATAATATGGGACGCCAAGATCTCTATCTTGGTGACCGAAGGGTTTGTATTTTGGTAATGCCCATAAAATCTACTTCAGTGGCATGAAGAAGTTGACGATGATGAATTTATGTACTGTGGGTCTTTGATCATGAGTGAGGGCAGCTGTCTAGAAGCAGTCGCTGTAGTACTCCGTGCAAACTCTGCACCGTTACAGTCAGTTTATTTTGTGTGCAGCTTTAAATGGAGAGTAGTGGAAAGAGAGTAGTATTGTTGAGTTATATCTAGGTAAATAAAGGAAACATAACTTCAACTAATTAAGTCTTAAATTTCTGGTTCCACAATAGTTTGTTATTATTATTACTAACTACATACTACGGAACGTGTAAGGGAATTGTAATCTAGGCGACTGGCGAGCTGTCCACACACTTTGATATTTCAACCCAATGAGAGCAGGAATTACAGAGTAAATAGATTAATTACTTAATTGTACACCATAATAAATAACAGTATGAAATAATAATATATCTTATCTTCATGTGAAAACTATAAATAATATTATCATTGATTATTATTTTAATATAATATATATATATATATTTTTCATTGATTGCCACCATATTTATTATCAGATAAAGAAATTGTAACAAATCGGAAGTAACTGATGCAAGTTCTAAATAGATAAGAAACAGCCCGATAAGACCGAACTTACTGGAACATGTAATTTTCAATCAGTCTGCAACGAAAGTCGCAACATCAAGCAAAGTATTATAAAAAATATGGCTGTGACAACAAATAATAATTATGGGTGTGTATATGAATGGCTTTATTTTGAGGAAATATTTCTCAGTTCTATTACCTATATTTCTGGAACTGTTGGTTCTATGTGAATTTTATGTAGGAATCTTCTGTGTGAGACAAGGTAAGTGACAGTTTTCAAGTTCTACCGAGTAGTAACTATGGCTCCTGACTTTTTGGAATTCTTGGCACTAATGTGATCTGTTTTTCTACGAAAATAAACTGAAATTAGTCGGTACAAAACTGACCAATTTCAGTTTATTTTTGTAGCTCTTGCTTGAAGTACCTACATTTGATGCATTTGTTTCAAAGATTTGTCTTTATTCCGAGATGAAATAAATATGTGTAACATGTTTATATAACGTAGCATATTTATTTCCGATTAGTGTAAGGGTGTTTTTAATATGATCACCCATGCGAGATTGCTCCGCACGCGTTTTATACAATTATTTATTGAAGTGCGTGGAATACGCACGCGGGACGCGTTTTTTGCATTTTAAAATTTTCTGCATGCGGAGCAACCCGCATGCGTGATGAAATCTGCACGATATTACAAACACCCCCAATAGTCTAATTCAATACAGTTAAGTACACCTGCTTTGAACGAAAGACACGCGCCACAAAAGCTCGCGTTGAACAAAATTCGCGTATGATTAACGGTTAAGAAGTTAAAAACGTATACCTACTTTAATTCTAAAAACACTTCGCGCAGCATTAAAATTTTTAATTGATTTACGAAACTAAACACATTTAAGGTTAAAAAAAAGCATCCGAAACTGTTACTTACCGCAAAAGCCTAGGAGCTATTTTATCCGTAATAAGAATTTCAATAATAAAGAAAAGGAATTTGCGCGCTCTGACTTCACTTTACTCTCTGCTCAACTCTCCCCCTCCTTCTTATCTCATATCTCGCTTTAAATATCTATGTTCTTCCCATGCTAAAAATCTGCGTTCTTCCAACAATCTTCTACTGCTTTGTCCTTCTCATACTTCTGATTTTGTCCATTCTTCCTTTCATGTACAGTCTATACTTCTGTGGAATGCGCTTCCTCTCGACATCAGGATGGCCACCAGTCTGAACGCATTTAAGCGGATGTTGCGGAATTATTTTTTAAACAAATAGTGGAGTCGTCTCAAAACCCTTTTCTTTTACTCTCATGATAATCTTCTATTTGGTTTTTTCTTTATGCACCTGCCATGTTTTCTCTTTACCACTCTAGGTAGACTGGTAGAGAATGCATAAGGCATTAAGTCCGCCTTTGTACTTTTATGTTGCATGAAGTTTTAATAAATAAATATCCATGTAGATTTCAAAACCCCACTATCCAGCAGTACTTACATGAAATGCCTTACCAAGCGTTTCATCTGACACTGCTGTTAAATACAGAAATTCCCTTAGCACACCGGCTACCCTGTAAGAACCCTCCCGCTTCTTCAAGATTCACTGACCCAAGCATATTCTCGTCACTCCCGATGACGCTATAAAAAAAGAGGCATTTTAAATCCAGTTCGGGTTAGGTGTAAAAGCGAGGTGATTCTATTAGGCAGCAGGAAACCATGAAATACACGTTGATAAGGAGATAAGATTGATAACCTAAATTAGTATGTTATCTAATATTGCACAGCTGTTGGCCGAAATTGCACTTTGCAAGTCTAAACTAGCATCGCCGTGCCCTCGTGGGGGCGATCGGCGGCGGAGACCTCTCGCTCCGGGCCTTGGTTGAGGCCATGGTCCGGAGCGAGGAGGAGTGGCAGGCGGTCGCCGACTTCTGCGAAGCAGTAATGCTCGCAAAGGAGGAGGCCGAACGCATCAGGCAACGGCGTTATCGCCGCCGCCGCCGCCGCCGGGATTCTGATCCCGATTTCCGGCCACCGTAGGCGCGGGCTTGCGGACAGTGAGCAATGGGTAGGTAGCTCGCTGTCCGGCCGTCCGGTAACTATCCGGACCAAGCCCAAGTCGTCGACGGCGCGCACTGTTGCTCGAGCCCCGGTATGAAGGCTTGAAGGAACGGGGTGGGTGTTTTAGTCAGTAAGAGTCTGACACTATCTCCCGCTCCGCCCAACAGCGGGGGATGTCGATGCCAAATTTCATCTAAATCCCTTCAATAGTTTCAGCGTGATGGAGTACCAAACAAACAATTACTTATACTAATATATACACACTAGTGATGTAACGAATGTTTGATTTCTCTCATTCGCGAATGCGAATGCGAATGCGAATATTAGTTACTAATACACACACTCACAATATTTCGCCTTTTTAATATTATTGTGATAAAAGTAGTAATGTCATAGTGAGACTCAGTTAATTGCCGCGATACATATATGTACTTAGTGAGTTTGTACAGTAAAGCTTTTGTAAAACAAAACATAGTAC
This sequence comes from Mythimna ferrago, assembly GCA_910589285.2. Taxonomy (NCBI): domain Eukaryota; kingdom Metazoa; phylum Arthropoda; class Insecta; order Lepidoptera; family Noctuidae; genus Mythimna; species Mythimna ferrago. The sequence continues at coordinate 3,100,977 of OU342683.1, read as the reverse complement.
ACAATAACATGCTACATTTAGAATTTAGAACTGTCTCGAACAGCTGGCAACGTGCCTACTAGATCCAAGGATATTGGATGTAACCTAACTGTTACACTGTACGTAGTCGGAAACTAAAAGTATACTAGAAAAATTAAGAAATAAAGAAAAAAGTAATTATTTTATGCCAGTCAATGAAGTTCACACAAATAAAAATTCCATTGTATTAAGCTTTTAGCGCAGATGGTCGATGGAGACGAAAGGTTCTGGAATGGCGACCACGTACCGGAAGACGCAGCGTTGGACGGCCTCCAACAAGGTGGACCGATGACCTGGTCAGGGTCGCGGGAATCCGATGGATGCGTGATGCACAGGATCGGTCGTTGTGGCGACGCTTGGGGGAGGCCTATGTCCAACAGTGGACGTGTATCGGCTGAAATGATGATGATGAAGCTTTTAACCGCCTGTCGGATAGGTATATCCGACAAACACTCTCGCGATTAATCCATCAGGGTTACACATCCACAACCAAATGCTCTTTGTCGAGTCAGTTCTTCTGTCACCTACGGGGATTGAAGAGCTAAATGATATTTATTGAATATTTAGATATATTATGATAATATTTATATTATATAACTAACGGCCCGTCCCGGTTTCGCACGTGCAATAAATATAGCCCATGTTACTCAGGGTGAATGTAGCTTTCCAATGAAGAAAGAATTTTTGAAATCGGCACAGTGGTTTTTGAGTTTATTCATTCCAAGTATAAGATACACACAAAAATACGAATTTTCTCTCTTTATAATATTTATTCTCTATATAATATAATATGATAATGATAATATGATAACATTTATGCTACGATATTTATTTGCAAATACCTTAAAAAAAACGCACGTCTGAGATGGACAACCCAGTCGCAAATACACGACTCTGGTAAACACGTCGTACGACGTAACCGATTTTTGGGTTTAAAAGCAATGAAATGTGAATATAAAAATGACGGAATTCTAGAGTTGACTGTCCATGATCTAGGGCAATACGATTGTACCTGAGGTAGTGCTAGTGCCCTTTTGTCGTGACGATTGTTGGCAATAAGCCAAAATGCATTCAAGACAAGCTCAACAATTTGAAATTGCGCTTTAAAGGTGATAATTCCAACACGTAGAACGTGTTTTAAATACAGGTTTTTTTTTTTAATATAGGTACTTTTGATAGGGTTGCGCTTCACCACTATCTCACCTGATGGAAAGCGACGATGTGGTCGCCTAGAGCACGCTTGCCAATTTTTTAATTTTTTTTTTATTAGCCTATTGTGTCGTTCCACTGCTGGCTGTTCAAAAGCCTCATCAGAGAAAGGAGAAACTTCCAAACTTCTTTGGACCCAAACTTTTAGGGCGATCTCTGGCCAATTTTGCCACGCGATCATGATCGTCAAATGGAGCTCGTGTAGGGCTTCAGAAATCAGACTCCGCCAGTTGTTGGGCTGTTCTCGATTATTGAAACAGCCATTTTGCTTGTTGAGAAAAACTTATAAGTAATACATACAAACACATGATATTTCTTTACAGACCAGTTTCGATTTTATCGTTTGTGGTTGCCGGTTTGCGTATGTTTCCCTGTATGAATGTACCACCACCGGTTACATACCCACGTGGCCTGAGAATATTCCAGATTGTTACACGAAACTTAAATTAAACCTTACGTCTTTGGTTAGTAGGGCTATTTTCGTTTGCAGACGTGCTAGGTAGTAATTCCGTCTGGTTAGTTATCTTCAGCCTTTTAATTTTAAACCTTGTTTTCAATTGCACAGGGTATATTTTTAGTTGCGTTTCTATTTTATTGTGCAGGATGACGTTGACCCTCGCGTTTTATTGTTTGATGCACAAAAGAAACTAAGGTTGCAGGATAACATAATATTTTAAACACGGCAGAAGGTCCTTGGGTCTATTTATATTGAATAGATTTGTTTGTTTTGTTAATGGCTTGAGGTGCCCTTTTTACGCAGAGATGGTGAGATCGCAGGCATTGTATTGCATCATTTTTTACTTAGATTTTACTGATGCCTTTACAGTTTCTTAAGGTAGAACTACATTGGGTCCTAAACTAAAAAGACCAAAAAAAAAAACAAAAAGAACACTTGATCAAAACAATTTTAGCGGTTTGTTTTATAAAATGAAAACGAAAAAATTTTTTTGTTTCAACTCTGTCTATTAGTAAATCTATTCTTGTATCCGCCTTTTGCTCTCTCGTTTATTGCTCCTGCCACTATTTTTCTCTGCGTCACCCAAAGGTTGACTGATAGAAAATGCCTAAGGCGTTAAGTCCGCCTCTATACTTTTGTCATTTTGTGTGCATAAAGTAAATTGGGCTCGCGTGGGCCGATCAGTAGCCCGATTCACGTAATGAAAACCGTAACGATATCGTAGCGATTAAGTCGTTTAGACCATTTCCGTATTCACATCCATCAATCGAGTTTGAAATTCGTCGATTAAAAAAAAATCTGTATTCCTATATTCTGTATTCATATTATATCCTGGCAGAATATAAAAATATATAAATAAATATAAATAAAAAAAATTTAATAATATAAATAATATAAATTATATATTTATATTAATGTAACTGGAAATAAGTCGATAGATCGTGAAGACCGCTTTTGGATAGGACTTCGATCGAACGACTATAAAACTTTAACGATATTTGGCTTGTCTGATTTTACGTGAATCAGGTTACTGGGCGCGTCGGTCTCGATACATTTTATATGGCAACTAGACTTGTAGAGCTACATTAGATCCACGCCACGCGACGTGACTACGTAGGTACAAATCAGGCGTGGCCCACGCGTGCGTCGCGCGTCGTTCTAAAGTAATTTCCGCTTTATTTTTAGGTAATGCGTATCCAATAAACTCCCCTACACCTTTATCTATACTACACAAAGTTACATAAATAACCTAGATGTTTATTTATGTTAAACTAGCTTTTAACCGCGGCTTCACCCGCGTACATAAAGATTAGCCTGTCACTCAGTAATAAAGCAGCTTTCTATAGGTTAAATTTTTTCACAATCGGACCAGTACTTTCAGAGATTACCTCCTACAAACAAAAATTATAAGAACAAACTTTACCATATTTATATTATTAGTGTATAAATTACTATAATAAAAAGAAAGGACAAAAAGAAATTTGAAAGTATTCACAGCTTAACAAAGCATCTCGTTACAATTACCGGCACGGATCTTGAGCGCTGGCTTCAAGTTGCACAGAAGTCAAATATTCGGTCTCTTTAGTGGTGCAAAGTGAGACGCGGGGCGGGGAGTATCAGTGATTGGCTCGCCGCGCCATCGTGTCATAGACGTCACTCGTGATTTGTTCCCTGCGTTGCTGAATGTATCTAAAAACGATGACGATTGGCTCGCCAATGTATGGAATGCGCAAAGCGATCATCATTCTGACGCCGAACGCTCAAGATCCGTTCCGGTAATTCTACTTGGCTTCCCTTTGCTGAAATCTAATTTGAGTACTTAACAGTTTTAATTTCGGCCGTCAATGCCAGTGTATTGATTTTATATTAGGTCGCAATCTACCACCGATATCGGTTTACAAAATAGTAGGAATAAACGTTCAAGGACCAGAATGTGTTTTGCTGTTGAAGTGTGTGTACAAATTTAATAAATATGGTTAATCGGTCATCAATCCCACTTGAAATAAAGATAAGTTTAGGTACGTCTATCTGCTTTACTGTACTGTACAGAAAGTGGCTTTTAAGAGGACCGCTCCCCAATATTATTGTCAATTGTCAAAAAAATCATGAGCATGCAAAAATCTTGAGCATGTTGTTTCATCCAAAGCAATTTAATGAAATGTTTGATGAATTGGTAACGCGAAAAAATTTAAATAACTCCTGAAAACTCTATTGACATTTGATAATTTCAGAATTTATATTTCAGAAAACTTATTCCAGAGAATACCTACGTGTTTTTTTGAAAACCTTAATATTTTGAAACATAATTTAGAATCTTGATTAAATGTGCCAGGTTTTTATAGTTATATATTATTTATTTATTTATTTATGTGTAGGTCATCATGAAGGGCCAAAGTTCACGCAAAATAGCAGATTTTCAGAGCTCTTTAATGGATTAGTCTTACACAAATTTATTATTTGATATCAATAGAAACTTAAATCATATCCACAAGATATCTGTGTTTCCAAAATATACAGAGAAAGATGTATTTATGACGTCATAATCACGTAAGAGCGGTTGTATAAAAATGTACCTCGGGAGGGATGCTCTTAAGCAATTGTTTTGTTAGTTTTTCAAGCCATCACATCAGGCCATGGGACTCCTTTTTGTATTCGTTATAATAATAAATCATTCAAGGACCACAAAAAATTACGGCATAAAGCCACACAACCTACCCCTGATCAGTATGAAAGTATTCAACATCAATATTTCATGAAACCCTGTGTCAACCGTTACCTCCATGATGCCGGATCGATTTCCATTAGTTATACAGTATTCGTGAACAAACATTGATTCAATGTCAGATGCCACTGCATGATAAAATATCTGTTTACTGGAAAGAATGAATTTGCATACAAGTTTAAAATACGGGGGATCGGAATCGTGGACCGACAGAGAATCTTTAGTCTCGCAACTTGAAAGTTCGGTTAGCAAGACGTGGAAATATCAGTTACTTAAATCAAGAAGTACCTAGTTATGGATATTCGAAAATTTATACGACAGAAACTTAATAAGGACGTTAGGAATAGTACCGATGGTATTAATTTTTGTTATTTTTAGAATAACTGATATCTTTGGAGCCATATGTTCCAAAACGTGGTCGCTCACAATGGGCCTCATCTTCAGAAAGGGCTAAGCTCGGAGTTTCCTTGCGTGATCGAATCAGAAATGAAGATATCCGCAAGAAAACTAAGGTTGCCGACATAGCACGAAGAATCGCCAAACTTAAGTGGCAATGGCCGGGGCACATTGCTCGCAGAACAGATGTACGTGGGACCGAAAGGTTCTGGAGTGGCGGCCGCGTATCGGAAGTCGCAGCTTTGGAAGGCCTCCTACAAGGTGGACCGATGACCTGGTGAAGGTTGCGGGAATCCGATGGATGCGAGACGCACAGGATTGTTAATTGTGGCGGCACTTGGGGAGGCCTATGTCCAACGGACGTATATCGGCAGAAATAGTGATGATATCTACCACCATGGTTACTCTAATGATGCTACCACACGCACAAAGTTCACCACAGTTTTGCCTGCGCAGGCCGGTTTGTACACGGAACACCGTGCGTGTGGATGGTATAACTCTACAATTTCACACAGTATTTCGTGGTAGGCCCATAAGAAGTAATAATTTTGCATTTGAAGTATCCAATTGAAACTTCAGTTGCAATTTGGCACAGCCTGAATGAAATGATAAAAAAAATATGTAGCGCGCTGATATCATACCCTTGTGATAACAATGTTTTTGCGTTCTACTTTCGAATGAGGAAAGTAGCCTCATTATATAACCACATGTGTAATTTTAAAGTTAACCATATTTTCTTTTCTTTTTTCAGGACTAAATCACAGCAGCATCCACCAGCAAGTGGTCCACCAGAGCTTGGAACAGATCGAAATCATCAACTCAGCCGCCACCACCCCCATCAGCCTGCTGGTCCAATCTCTCGTCAAACAACTATGTTCCCTCCTCGAAAAAGACACCATCAGAGCAAACCAGCTGTATAACACAATATGCGAGAAACTGCATAGCATGAACCTCATAGATGACTCCTATGCCATGGGAGAATTCGAAGCAATGAGAAGCCAGTACCAGAGAGCCCTTTATCAACTGGTAGCAGTTGCTAGCGGCTCAGAAATTCCAATAACCCTTCCAGCAACATGGCCCATAGTACAGCCATCAGGTCTCGACTGGTCCAGATACCATCGCGAGTTCGAAGAGCTGTACTTTATAGCTGGTGGAGGATTTGGAAGCGTCTTCAAAGCCAGACATAGACTGGATGGCGTCGAATACGCTGTCAAAAAGGTTTACATAAAATCTTCTGACGTTAACTCTATTATGACGCATTTGGCAGAAGTTAAAACTATAGCGAGTCTGAACCATCCTAACATTGTGAATTACAAAGCTGCTTGGCTGGAACCCATGATAGAATCCACTGTCAAGAAGAAGCGTAAATACAAGATGGATACGGACAACGAAGACTTTACTTTCAACTCTAATCTGATATCATCTGCGCAGCCGAACATAATAACATCGTTCAAGACTCACAATTCCAAAGAACTGTTTACTCAAAGAAGTTTATCTGACTTCGTCATTTCATTTAAAGACTCCAACAGCTTCGCGAGTTCTAAAGAAGATTTAGATGAGTCTGAATTCCTATCTGACGAAGAAAGTGCATCCCTGCATGATGAAAATGCCGTCTGCAACTTATTCTCCAGCAAAGAGTTTGAAAACTGTTCTCGAGTTAATCTCAAATGGGCAACGCTTTATATTCAGATGACATACTGCCAGCAGACTTTGAAACAGTGGCTTGACGACAGGAACTTACGCATGTCTTGCACTAGAAAAGGTTCTGAAGATTCTGGTCTTCACCACTGCGATTCTGCAGATTCCTCTTGCCTTGAGTCTCCGGACTTGAAGTACCCTGTAGCTTGGACGCATATTGATGTCCTTATAGACATGTTTGCACAGTTGGTGAAGGGTTTACACTACATACACTCGAGGGGGATCATACACCATGACATCAAGCCTAGTAATGTGTTTGTGGCGCAAACTGAAGGCGGTGTGACTGTCCAGCTAGGTGATTTTGGACTGGCGTGTCCGCTGCAGCAATCTCATAGTGGTTTGGCGTTGGGAACGCATTTGTATGCTGCTCCTGAACAGTTGGAAGGCCAGTGTAATCCTAAGGTGAGTTAATACACGTCTTTCGTAGAATAATTTCAGCAGATATCATAATAATTTGTCCTGATAGATGCATTGATATCAGTCTTATAATGGTCCTACTGCTGGAACTCGGGGCTCCTCTCTAGGAGAGGTAATGAACCATAATCCACCACGCGGGCCCAGTGCGTGTTGGTGAATGTCACATGTCTTCGAAATTTCGGTTTTAGGGCATGCCGGTTTCCTCACGATGCCGATGTTTTTTTTCACCGTTTCTGACAGCAGTGGTGTTGAAATAAATTAGGTACACAAAGTAATACGCCTAGTCGGGTTTGAACCGGCGTCCTATAACTCGTAAGTCGGGACCGCTACCAAACGGCCGCCACTGCTCTCCTTACCTACTTACTCAGAAGCATACTAATTTATTATAGTTACCTACATACAATGTTACATGAAGCAAGGTCAACCATAAATAAAAATATTTTTTTTTTTTTTTTATAATTAATTTTTTTTTATTTTTTTTTTATTTTTATATATACAATTCGTGTTATAAGTGACAACGTAAGCAAAATTGCGTATATTTAGTGGTATTTCGTATCTGTATACAATTTTTAAAAGAATTTCTTAAGCAAAATAAGCGAAACCGTGGTCTATCAGTATATTTTAGGGAACAACTTTAGATCCCAATAAAAGATTTTGACGGCATCGGCACGGTTGACGCAGTTGTTGAGCGATTGATTGCTGAGCTGCATGTCGCGGGTTCGATTCCCGCTCGGAACAAATATTTGTTTGGTCTACAGATAGTTCTTCCTGGTTTGACAGTCTTGTTTAGACATGTTTGTGAAGGCACCCACGATACAGGAGCTATTCCTAGTGTGGGCAACAATATGTATTTTTTATAAAAAAAGAATCCTTCTTTTAATTTCAGAGTGACATGTACAGCCTCGGGATCATCCTCCTCGAGATGGTGGAACCGTTCAGCACTGACATGGAACGAGTGAAGACCATCACAGACCTTCGCAAAGGCCAGATCCCTGCCCACTTAACTGCCAACTACCCTAAAATAGCCCACATCATAGGCAAGCTGGTACAGAGACGACCTGCCAAACGGTTGGATACTGCCCAGCTTTTGGAAGACTTGAAGAATTTGTCGGAGAATAAAGATGATACTATTAAGTCTTTGAGAGAAGAGTTGGCTGCAAGGGATGATGAGATCGCTAAGCTTAAAATGATGTTGGCGAAATTAAATTATCAAGCTTAGCAGTGCCGGATTTAAGCATAGGCGACATAGGCAGTTGCATATGGGCCGTCACCACAACGCAAAAAATAAAAATTAAGTTGATAAAGGCTCAGTAGAAACAAAAACATCTAGTTAGAATTTTGTTACTAATAGTTAGACGAAAAACTTATTTTTTGTTTGATTGGGAAAAGTTAACATTTAAAAAATCCGCAAGATCAAGCAGCACGAAATATGAACTCAATGGCGCCTTTCGCACATTCTACCGCGCCGCGCTAAACCAATAGCAACAGCAGAAAATGACGTCACACGGCGCGAGCATAATTTTTACCATGAAAAAGTCAGGACTCTTCCCATTGAGAAAGCGAGTGAGACGCGTTTTTGAAGCTATAGAGCGGCGTTTCGCTCCCTCTGTTAACCACAAACGATTTGAGGGCCTCCACGATATCACAAAATAGATAAGTACAGAAGTCAATCTACACAAAGCGCGCTCGAGCAACGCACACAGACACCGCTCACGGACACGATATCTCGGAGCGCCTCGGCCCGCTCGTTGAACAGTTCCGGCTCAAACGTTCATTAGTGTGCGCCCACCGAGCGTAGGTATAAAAAGTGAAGTACATAATTATATGAGATTCGTCTTCTGTACCTATCTATTTTGTGACCATATTGCTCTGCCTATGGGCCGCCAAGTCTATCCGGCGCTGAAGCGTAGTGATAATGAACTGAATAGTACTCGTATGGTCGATTAGGGTTTAGTAATTAGTATGCATGAGGCAAACCTTTTGTGTCTTTACATGGAAAGTAATGATTTGCAAAAGTGTACTTAAAATCTGTGCGATTTTGTGTGTGATATATTCAATAAAATAGTATTACGGATTATTTATTTTTTTTGTTTTATTTTCGAATTTTTTTAGAAAGGTGTTCGAGCAATTGCCTGAATTTTAAAAGACTGCCTGACTTAAAGAAAAAACACATGTAATTAATTAAAAAACTTTATTTACAAAATCTAACACGCATATATAAATTATTACCTTAATCTAACGTTATTTACAGTCTTAAAATTATATTATGTTAGTGACGCAGCGTGCGTCTCGTGGCGTGGTCGGGGGCCGACTGATGAGTCCTAAGCTTCATTGAAGCTAATTTGGTGGGGCTGCGCGCGCGCACGCTACAGGACCGCGTCGACCGCGTGGATCACACCGTTCGTCGCGGGGATGTTGTGCGTTATCACTTGTGCGTTGTTCACTTTTATGCGACCTGAAATTAACGAAGGTTTGAATGAATGAAAAGTTGTTTTAATATTGAGTTTAACGAAAAGTGAGAAAGAGAGTTCCTCTGAAAGGCGATAGCAGCCTTATGTGCGTTGTTATGATTAGGTGCTATTCTCTATTAGTGACTGCTTACAAACTTGGCCATATTTAATTTTAAAAAAAGACAACGAACCCGTTTTAGTAAGTCTTGAAAGGGTCTATCACAAATCAGCACCCAGACAGATAGTTTTTACCCACATTTCATTCGTGTGAATAAAAAGTAGCCTATGTCCTTACTTGAGGTTTAAGCTTACTCTGTACTCTGTTCAGTAGCTTACCTAAACGTGAAAGCCTTACAAACAGACAGATTCACTTTCTCATTTATAATATCAGTATGGATTAAAGAAGTTAACATTCCACTTGATTGTTGTCTAGGCTCGTTTCCAACATTTATTAATCAATACGTTTTAAACTCCAGAATAAAAATAACTAACTCCCCAACTCACCAGAATTCTTCTGCAGCGTCAGCGGTTTAGCATCCTCCATGGAGTTCCGTAGCTGGTAGTACCTCATGCCGGCGCTATATAACGTGCCTGGCAGCACATGCCTCGCCACCAGAGCCCTGGCACCAGCCTTCTCTGCGAACCGCGCCAGTTCAGCTGGAGAGAGTCGCGAGAACGCTGCGTCCGTTGGCGCGAATACCGTGTACGTTTTGCTTTCTGAAATGGGAAAGGGGTCGGTGTGAATATAAGCATAGCATAGCATAATCAGCCTTCTAATGTTCCCACTGTTGGGAATCAGGCCTACTCTCTAGTAGAGGGAATGGGCCGTAACGTAATCCACCACACGGACCTAGTGCGGGTTGGTGAATGTCTCGTGTCTTCGAATTTTTGTTTCTAAGATATGCCGGTTTCCTCACGATGTTTTCCTTCACCGTTTAGAGAATAGTGGTGATGAAATAAATTACACAAAGTAATGCGTCTGGCTGGGTTTGAACCCGCGACTCATAGGTCGGGGGCCGTTAGCACTCGGCCAGCACTTGTCTCCGGACTCCGGTATAAATAAGTTTATTTTTTAAATTGATTTAAACTAGTGCTTGACAGCGATCCCAACTGATGGTAAGCAGTGATGCAATCGTTGATGGTGAGGCGCACTTGTTTATTAAGAGGCTATTCAATCTAGTCTTGAAGACACCTAAATTATAATCGAACGGGTAGACCGCAGCAGGCAAATTACTCCAGTCCTTCGATGTATATACAACTCGTCGTTTATACAACGACGAGGCGAAATGCTTTGTCTGGACCGAAGAGGTGTTAACAATATAAGGGTGGACACTCGTACGCCAATTTGCAGTGCGGAAGAAACGCCCGGCTGTCACTATTGTGTGGACAGCCCGGAAGACACGGTGGATGGTACGATAATGTATCGATGGACGAGGTAGTAACAACGTAAAGGCGGACACTCGCCGTACGTCGGGTTGTCCGATGGTAGAAAGCAGGGGCGCCGACTGCGTGGGTGCTCGGGGGCTCGAGTACCCAAGAGAAATAAACAGTGGGTGCCGAACACCACTGAGAATAGACATCAAGGAACAGTACCCCTAGCCAAGTTGCTAATCTGCAATCGGTAACGCTAGTAGAAAGCTTCAAATGTTAATGACGTCAAATGTTTGTTGATGAAACAAATATTTGTGTTGGGTCTGGGCGTTTGTGGTACCTTCGTTGTTCCTGGTTTCCATAGTACAGGGGAAAACCATGGTTGTTTGGTTTTGATTTATTTCTCAGTGTGCATTTCTCTTGTCACACTTCGCCACTTTTTCTAGTCATCAAATGAGCATGAGCATCTATGTGTTTTCTAAAAGCTGGCGCCCCTGGTAGAAAGGCAATAACGGAATCAAGTCGTGTAATTCCTGTGCACACTGTAAGATGCATGCAATTCAGTTGTTAGAATGAGCAACGATACTTATCAGGTTGCCGGAAGTTTTGCAATTCAGTTTTCAACGAACACTGTGATTTCGCATAAAGTTTTGCAATTTAACTGCTTATAATTATCGAAATTTTTAAGTCAATTACTATCGGAGCTAATCAGTAATAATCTTTTGAAACAGTGTTGACAAACAAGCTGTTTGACTGAGTCCAATCAGGATTTAAATTCGTCAAGACTTGATATTGAGCAGTCATTGATATTTTTGAGTTTTCCTAACGAGCCCATCTTAACTACGGTCTCGTTTCGTCAATATTGTAAGCGATAGATGAGTTATAAGTCTGAAACTAGTTTATTTGACTGGCCTGTTGGTCTAGTGGTTAGTGACCCTTACTGCTATGTTGGAGGTCGTGGGTTCGATTCCCACCCAAAACAAATGTTTGTGCGATGAGCACGATCATTTGTTTTGTGTCTGTGTGTAATTTATCTATTATTGTATGTATTTAGAAATATATAAGTATGTTTATCAGTTGTAACACGAGCTCTGCTTAGCTTGGGACTAGACTGCGTGTGATAGTTGTGGAATATTATTATTAGACGGTATTCAAAACTAACCTGCTAACGTTTCCGCGAAGCCGCTGGCGTGTATGGCCTTGAGGAAGGTGGTGAATCTTCGGTCCCGGTCAGCTTGCAGTGTTTGCACCAAGTCGCCTACTGGTAACGGGAACATCACCCGGTCTACGGCGTGTGCTATGCCCTGGAGAGAGGAAGATAGGGTAAAGATTTGTATTAGATACTAAAAGGAAAAGTTATTATTCGATTAATAGTGCGTAATTGCGCACTAACTCTCATTTAAAAATTTCACAACTATTAAACAACTGAGTAGCAGAATAAACTGAATAATTCGGAGATTTTTATGAGTAGATTGCAGTGTAGAATAAATCCTTCGCTATTAAAAAACAGTTTTTTACACACAGAAACATTGCTATTGAATCACAGCAGACGCTCTGACTAAGTAAAACAATTGCTTATTCTCTGTGATCAGGCGCTGTATGTAGGTGAGTATTTTGCCACAACGCTGTGCATCTGTGCGTCTCGCATCCATCTGAACCTCGTGACCCTCACCAAGTCATCAGTCCATCTTACTGGTGGCCTTCGGTACGCGGTCGCCACTCTAGGACCTTTATTCTGTGAGTATTGCGCCTTGCCCACTACTATTTAAGTTCAATGATTCTTTCCTGTGGATATCTTCATTTCTGATTCGATCACGCAAGAAAACTCCAAGCATAGCCCTGTCCATTGCCTTTTGGATGACTTTAAGTCTTCTGATGAGGCCCATTTTGAGCAACCGCGTTTATTCAAATTCAAATTAAAGTTTCCGTAACGATCGACTAAGAATAAAAAAAACAAAGAATCTTATAATAAAAAAATTGCATTGAGTTTACCTGCGGTATATGAATATCCTTCTTATCATCCAGTACCCTGGCTCCGTTGATAGTGGTCACTTTGACCTCATTCCACTCTACATCATGCATGTCGTATTGGTTGACTCTCAGCTGCGTGCCAGCTAGGGAGACGCCCGTCATCTCGTCTTGAAGGGAGCCGATGTCGAACGCGCCGGGGATCACGTGGTGGAGAAGTAACTGGAAATGGTAAGTAGAGGGTTGAGTTTTGGATAAAAAGACGACTGGCCATTGATTTGATGATGGCCTCACAGTAAAAGGACCCAGTTTCATGTTGTAGCTATGCTTTTGCGTTTTTACCTTGTGACTTTAACATCAGGTGCAGTTAACGCCTAATATTAAAGTGATATCAAACTCACAGGAAGGAAATAGCCAAGAGGTCAGACGTATCCAGTTTTGGACTTCCTTTTACTAACGATAAAGATATTGTAGGTAAAAGGAAGCTCACATCTGGGTTCGAACTGGGCATCAACTTGAATTAATAAGCCATCCATTTTTGAAGCCTCAAAAAGCGTAGCCTTAAAAAAACCAGCATGGTCATGCAGCGTCAAAATATCAGCTCAATACTTACTCCACTTAGCAGTCTTGGGTTATCACGGAACTTTTCCTCAGCCTTGTCAGGACCTCCGAGCTGTACGAGCAGAGTTCTGAAAGCTTTGTCTGTTGGGACGAAGATGGTGTACGGACCCGTCTCGTTCAGGATCGTGTCCAACCCTGACTGACGCAAGTATTTTGCCGTCGCGAACAGACCGTTCTCCTTCAAAATGTCAACCAAACCCGGGTTGCCTGACGGTGACGCTTGTCTTGCAACGCTCAATGGAGGCTCAATCGAAAATGAAGGCGTAGCAGCCGTACTGGAACCAATCACAACCAAGTCTTTCTCAGAGGAGTGGAATGGAGTAGTGTTAATGACCGTCGAATGGGTCGAACTGGGGAACGTGATTCTTGGACTTTGGCTGATGCTGTTCCTACTTGACGTGTACTCAAAAGCAGGGGTGCTGGACTTCGTGTTGTATCGCTCTGTGCTTGATACGGTAACCGTGGATGGGAAGTGTGTCTGAGTTTGGGCTGTGCTCCTAGAAGACTGGACGGAAGGCTGGAAGTGTGGCGTCGGTGTTGTGTGGGTGATGGGGACGGTGTGGCCGGTGGATCCGTGGTTAGAGGTACTGACGAAGGTCGAGTAACTTGATGGATGGTGGGAGGATGCTGCGACGTAGTCTGTCGTTTCAGTTATTGGGCTGGCAGTCGTTGAACTGAAGATAGAGTTGGAGATCTTCGTTTGTCCAGGCAGCTGGATCTCACCGTTCTTTATTTTCTTCAGAATATTCTCGACTTCCGGACCTTCTTCTGTCTGTTGGCCATTAGCTTTAACACCCTTCACTTTGAAGGATCCGTCTTCTTGTTCCTCTAGAAATACGAATGTGACTTTCTTTTTATTCTGCAGCTCATTTGGTGCTTTAACTTCTTCAAGTTTGCCGTTATCTGCCTGTCTAATCAGCTCGAAGTTTGCACCAGGTGGTAAGATTCCCTTCGTTAGATCTTCTATTGAAACTCGGCTTTCCTTTTGCGATTCAATCTGAGCAGCTGCCATGATTTGAGCTAAGTTAGAACTGTCAGCGGTGATCGCGCCTTTGGGAATCAGGTTAGGATTTGTTGTCCTAATTACTTCGTATTTCTGTCCATTGAGTGAAATCTCGCGAGATGAGAAGTTCTTCTCGGAGAAGTCTGCTGGGTTTTCAGCGAGAGCTACTTTCAGCTGCTTCAAAATGTCTGGTTTTTTCAATAACTCAGCACTCTTTGCTCTCAAGCTGTCGTCGAATCCTTTAGTTTCGCTTTCTTCTAAGAGATTCTTGATTTCGTTGTAGAGTTTTGCCTTGTTTCTATCTTGTGGAGGGTTCCTAGGTTTTGGTTTAGGACGAGGTCTGTACCTAGGTGTGGGAGGGGATGGCGGGGGTGGGGTGGTCGTTGTCGTCGTCGTAGTCGTAGTGGTCGTGGTTGTAGGATGGTCTCTCTCGTATAATTCGAGAGCTTTCTTGAATAGATCGGTCTCATGAGGCATAATTGGTCGACGCCTTTCAGTATTCCTAAAATAGTCTTCATAGTTTTCTGTCGTTGAGAATGTAGGAACTGATTTCGTTGCCTGCTTCTTCACGAACTCTTCATGCAGTTTCTCCACTTTCTCTTGCTGTTTCTGCTGTTGTTTTTGCACAAACTCCTGGTGCTTCTGAATGATTCTCGCCCTTTCCTGTAACTCCTTCAGTTTCTCCAAGTTCTCTTTAGACTGTTGTTCTAGGATCTCTTGTATTTGGGATGATTGTCCATTGGAGAAGATGGGTTGCTGACCCAGAGTCGGCTGGAAGGGGAGTTGAGCACTGTTCTGAATGTTCTGATTCTGGTTGAGATTATAATTCTGAGGAGCTAGGTTTGGTGCGGGTTGAATAGTGATGGGGTTCGGCTGGCTGAAGATAGGTTGGTTGATAGGCTGGTTGTGTGACGTTGAGATAGTGGGGAGGAAGGCTTGCTGCGTAGGTCTCTGTTGGTTGATGTTAATCGTAGCGGGGATACTTGGCTGGAACGTGGGGTTTTGTTGCAAGTGCCCATTTTGGTATGTTGGCAATGTAGGGATGGGCTGTGGCAGGATATTTTGAGTTTGTTGCGGGATCTGTCTTAGATTCTGTTGCTGCTGGAAGTTATTTTGTTGCTGCAATAGTGGCGGGTTGCTCGCTTGGGGGTTAAATTGGTAGTTGTTGTTTTGAATGGGAATGTTGTTGGGAATATTCGGGATATGGTTGTTGAACTGCGGCACATAAGATTGTTGCTGTGGCAGTTGCTGCTGTTGCTGGGACTGTTGCTGTTGTTGTTGTTGTTGAGAGAATATGGATTGCTGGAACTGGACGGTGGGTGTGGGCTTCGTGAGTATAGGTTGCTGTGGTTGGAAGCCTTGCAGGGGTGAGTTCAGACCAAATCTTGTTTGATGCTCGGTGAACCCGGGGTGCGGTAGCGAGGCTTGTCTTCGTCTATCGAAGTCATTCTCTACCTGCAAACAAAGATAAAGAAACAGTTATTTATTTATTATATTCCTCATAGATAAAACATAGGACAAACAATAGATACGTAATAAGTTAATTTTTGTAATGTTATATCAATTTCCATAAATGTAGAGACGGTATGTAACAATAATGTTCCTAAACCTACAAACTAAATTATTTCCTTAAAGTAATTAGATAGCAATCTAACATTCTTTCCAAAAGAATTTACTTAATTCCGGCAATTAAAAACGCAAAGAGTAAAATTACAAAACACTCATATTTTAAAAACTATTAATTCGATTGTCTATTGTTACTGGCCAAAAAAATCATAATTGACATTATTACATCACTACACAGATAACTAAAAGACGGAAGTGGCATTACGAAATAGCCAATTCCATATTTATTTAACACGTTTTCAATTGCAATGTTTATTTTTATTACCGAAGGTAGTAAATGCATATAACATGGCTAAATACTAGGCTGTAAACAAAAGATTCACTCAGCACTTAGTTGCAAAAGTGGTGTGAATTGTTGCATAAATTATGTCATATTGTGTAGAATGCAAGTAGTTTCAAAATTGAATAGCTACGATAAACGGGTAGTCGCTAAGAGGCTGAAGTCGTGAGAATTCATTACGTAACAACCTGTGAAATGGTAGATAAAGTCTAGTTTCTTGGTCCAGGATGTTGGTGACTTAAATATATCTAATTTATTGTTGAAAGCTAAGATTGGCTTACGGTGTTAATGCATCAACTGCGCTTATAGTATGGCGTACAATCTTAATATTGCTGTACATTGGCGTACGGCAATACCGAGATTAAAAATGAAGGTCCTTAAGTCTTTTTTACGTAGCATGGGTAGGATGACAGCAAGACGAAAATATGCATCCTTAATACGAGACAAAAGGATAGGTAGCTAGCTACATTGTATGAATCCGACAGCTGTCACCCGCACCATCCTATAGCAAGTGTAGTGTATATTCCTGAGTATTAACTAAGTTATTAATAAGAGTTTAACCTAATGAAATTGGTCTAATTGATGAAACCTACTCCTGAAAAATTGGACGTGGCATATCGAAATAATTTGGTAGATTCTGCCATACATCATATGGCCATCATCCGCCATATCTCAAAAAATCAATATCACAATAAAAGAAAACACGAAGACAAAGCTTATGCAATGCAACATTATTGTTATTAATGCTTAATCAACCTCAGTAAAAATCTAAACAGGCAAGCCAAACGATTACTTACATCATAAAATAACACCTACATTCAACAATTTACTCTGTCTAACAAGTAAATTGATATTAAAAGTAATATTTAGTAGAAGTTGGCTAAATGGCGCGTTAACTCGCAAACGCAGAGAGTGCGCAAGAATGCACTTTCTTGTGACTGATGCGTCACGGATAGGCGCATCTAGTGCGAGATGCGACGCCGACTGTGATCTATGTTGCTTATGAATTGTTGTGAAGGAAACTTGTTGAGTTGGGTTTTGGCGGCATTTTATTAATTGCTGCTGTTACCAAACAGCTCACTAAACTACTCAAGTGTTCACACAATGCGTAGGTACCTGTTTCAATAATTTCACATCATATTTGGAATCATTAAAACCGGCACGATCACGTTAAAATGTATGGTAGGTACCTGTTGACTACCCCAACCGAAGTTAGTCAAGAGGGTTCACTTCTGCAGATGCATTTGCTGAAAAAAACTGCAAAAGCATCAGAATGTGATACATCCGCATTATAAAGGAAAAATAAATTGACTGTACCTATTCTATATCAAAAACTAAATTGTTTTTAAACTAGACTCTGTAGGGTTGGTTAAATGCTTTTGTGAATCCATAAAAAAAAAAAAAACCGTTTGAGCGTTTGACGTTTGCTGTCAGGTTTGTCGGTATATGAAATTGATTGATAAAAAGTTTGGAGATTTTTGGCGGGATCTTTTGTGTGCATCAGAATGGCGGGTGTAATTTCCAGATTTGCCTAAATTTATTACAGTTATTTGGTACCTTCTGTGTACCTTTACGTACCTCTTTTGAAAATCTGTGTACCTAAACCCATACAATGATATTTTAAAAATTAGATACCCCCGCTATCCTGATGTCAGAACCGCGGGTGTACTGCTAACCAATATATGTAGCCAAGCGTACTGTATAAGTAAATTTGGTACCTCTTGTGTACCTGCAGATACAAGTATTAAAAAAACGAAATACTGTAACGTTGCTGCGCAAAAATTACATTACTTAGTGAACCCTGACTATATCTACACTTCTACATTATCAGTTACATAACCTCCGGCTTATGCTGATATTGGTTATGGCTAAACTGTTTCCATAATATCAAATCACCATACTAATACTACTATGCTAATGTATCATTAGGATGAATATTAAAAAGCATTTTAAGAAAGTAGCGAGTTCGCTTGAATGGCGGGAGAAAATGGTTACATAAGAGTAGGGTTGCCAACTGTTTTTTAAGAAAAAGTAACGTAGGTAGGTACCCATCACTTTTTTGGAGGGAAAAAAGCATTTGAAAGAAAAAGAAATATTTTTTATAATTTTATTTATTTATTTGTTTCTTCCCTTGATATATTTTTCTGTGCGTCTAGCACACGTTAACAGTATTTCATAATCCTTAATTTTTTCGGAAGCTATGTTTGCATCCCGAATAAAAATAAAAATAATCAAACAACTTCACTGTATTTGTTTTGAAACAGATCGTATTCGTGTTTTAACGTTGAAATATTGATAATAGTTAGATAATTATTTCGATTAGTGTTTAATTTTAAGCATCAGTAAAAATTGAAGTGATATACCTACTTTAGTTTTTATGCTAAGTATAATGTATGGTTGGCAACCCTATTAATAAGAGTCAATAACGCATGCTCACGATCAGTTGGCGTCGACAAAATCCGGTCGAATGGCTTTTCCATTTTCGTTGATTGCTGAACTAATATCTAAATGAAAAAAATAAATAAGGAGTGTATTGAGTCTATGTAGGTACGTGTAAATGACGAAAGGAAAGTTTATTTTATTTTGAGTACTAAATACCTGGTGCTCGCGACTTTGTCTGTGTCAGAATTGTAAAACAGCATTAAGCTATTGGTATGCCTCGTTGAAATTGTGAACAAATAGTCACAATTTTAAGAAGCTTTTTTTTTTGCGAAATTCTAGTAATAAAAGTAGCTTAATACTACTTATATCATCCCGTCAAATCAGTCCGGACGTTTAGGAGTTTAACCGAAACAAGTAGATTTATAAAACAAATTGAATTGTTGTGATAAATGGTAATGATGATAAATTAATGATAAATGATATTTATTTTGTAAATAGGTTTTTAAAAAACACTTTTACTCGTAATTTTTTTTTTACGCCTGTTTAAGGCCCAAGCGCCCGAAAAGTGCCATAAAACAGTGACTTTCTGAAGCCTACTTCTCGGTAACGGCCAAGTTAATAGGTTTGAAAAAAATATATGTTTATTATAGTTTCATGAACAACATTATCAACATTTGATTTTTTCGTGCTATTAATACTTTTGTCTAAAAAAAATATTTAGCAATTTCGCAACTTTTCGCAACTTTTCCCTACTCCTTCGAAACGGCATTTTAACACATAAAAACTGGTGGTTAAATATTCTTCAAAGGGAACATTGCATATGTAAATCAATCAATATTTCGCAAAGAAAATGGATTTAAAGGTCAGCCGCGCGCTTTCCGGGCGCTGTTGGCCGCAAATAAATGCACAGATTTGCGTACTGCTGCCTAGGCGGGTGCGAGAGGTGCGTCCACATAATTTTGGCCAGATGGTTCAAGGGACTATAAGCCTTAAACTAGATGAGGCCGATATCGATTACATTTTCACTAAAAGCACTAAAAGACACTTTAATTTTATTTATATGTAGGAATATAAGTACCTACAATGAAAAATATTTGCAAATTCATTTTATTACCATATTAAGCACTAATACATCTAATAACGACCGAAAGTAAGCCATACTGTAAGCAATATGGCTTACATCAGGGGTAAAAGTTCAAAAGAATTCTTACTCTTTTGAACTTTGCAACAACATCATGAATATTTATAAACTGTAAGAGAATACTGAAGTAATATAGAAATATATGAATATTTATGAGTAAGTAATTCTACATATCGACCATTTTCTTTACAAAAGGCGCAAAATCTTTGGCTATAAGCTAAAACTAAAAAGTTTTGCAAAGTGATTCGTAACTTTATGGAAATGTTGGGTAGTAATCATTGATATACAAAAAACGACGGATTTACAATTATTTGGCTGCTGCGGTCTTATCGTTCTATATTAAGTAATTTAGGTGTCTTTAAGGCTAGAGTGAATAGGTTCTTAATAAAAATCAGTGTGTCCAATTTGGAACCGTGCACTAGCTTCTGACGTTTTATAAGTGCCCATGTAGGCCTATGTGAAATAAAAAACTTTTGACTTTGACTTTGAGTGCGCCTCACCATCAAAGATTGCATCATTGCTTACTATTAGGTGGGATACAAAAATGGTCTTCACTCCTTTTGTAGCGAAAACAGTCAATATTTATTTATTTATTTAAACTTCATGTACAGTAGTGGTACATAGGCGGACTTAATGCAACAAGGCATACTCTCCCAGTCAACCTTTGGGTTAAAAAAGAGATCACTGTGGTAGGTTTGCACAATAAACAAATAACAATTAATGAAAACGGAAAAAAAAAAGTTATTTATATATAATATACCTATAATAAAATACATAAATATGCTAAAATAATAAACTAATAAATACTATGAAAAATATCAAATCTTAAAGAGAACTTAATAACAATTCTGACGAAGAACAAACTAAGGTTGAGAGTTCTTCAAGTAGTAGTTCCGAATTTTACGTTTGAAGGAAAATTTGCTTTCGGCTGTTTTGATGTCAAGGGGAAGTAAATTCCAGAGTTTTATGGTGGAAACAGCGTAAGAATAGGACATAAAGCCAGTACGGTGAGAAGGAATCTGAAGAAGCATGTTTTTGGATGCACGAAGGTTAAGATTATGAGAACTGCCCAACACTTTAAAATATTGTTTTAAATAATCAGGAGCACAAGGATCGTTCATTACGGTGAAGAGCATGCAGAGGGATCTGAGGGATCTCCTGTGACGGATAGGCAGCCATTTAAGCTGAGAACGGAAGGAAGAAATGTGGTCATATTTACGAAGCCCGAATATAAAACGAATGCAGTTATTGAGAAGTCGATCCAATTTGTTTACATATTATATATTATGATAAACCAACTTTTGCCAGCAGGTTCGGCCGCGTAAAAGTAGAATTTTAATAGATAGAAATAAATACTGTCGGTTTGCCCATACATTCTTTACCTATTGTTTAGTTTACTTACTTGCAACACTAGTGTGAATTGTGAAAGTAACATTAGAATTAACTTAAGTGAATAGTTATTTAAAATCTTTTTGAAATGAACCTAGTACCTACCCCTGAATCAAGATGATGACTGTCATAGTATCGCTCTGCCATTCCTGGCTTCATAATTAATTGTAGGTCAGACAATAATTTTAAGTCCTGAAATCATACGCTTGTATCTACATCCTAATTATATGTAACCTTGTGTTTTTTTTTTTTGGTGGCTAAAAATCATCCAAATGATATCCCCACTCCGCACTCTTATTGACTATAAAACCCAGCCCGTTCCTTCTTGCCTTTCATATCGGGGCTGAGCCTCCCGTCCGGAACTATACCCTTGGCCCCAGTAGGCTTCGACCCAGCTGGGCAAATACGGTTGCTGACAACTCCTTGAGGCGCGCGGGAACAGTACGCGCCATTGACGAACGAGAATCCCGGCGGCGGCTGGGGCGTGAGCGCCGTTGCCTGATGCGGTCGGCCTCCACCTTTACTAGCATTACTGCTTCGCAGAAGGAGGCGACCGCCTGCCACTCATCCTCGCTCCGAAACATGGCCTGTAGAAGCCGCCGCCGCCGATCGCCCCCACAAGAACACGGCGATGCTCTGCCCAAGCGGGGCAACCTCTGCCGTGTGCTCCACCGTGTCCTCCGGGCAGTCCACGCAGTAGCGACACCCGGGCGGGTAAACTAGTGGTTACATTTAAACCTTTATTCACTTTATCAAAGCAAACCTAGTAAGTAAATAAAATAGCATCTTTTTAGATAAATTAACACGCCTAATTAATTCGTAATGTCTGTAAGTACTAAACAGACGTTCAAAAGAAATACTAAAGTAAATAGATCACGCTAGGCACTTAGTCATCTAAGATTCCCAGCTAGATCATCGACCTGCGCAGACGCACGAGGTGTGAACGCGACGTGACGTCACGGCGGTGAAATTACAGGCGACACTCTATTATGTGGCATACGTAATTTGTTATAATAAAATTTATTCTTTTACAGTAGCTACTACAATTAGCTTCAAAGATTTGGGTTAAATGTACCTACGAAAGTATTATAAGATTCTGTTTGTCATTCGTGAGTTGTGACTGATTGACACCAGATTCGATATTTGAAGCTCATCTGCATCTTTCTGTCCTTGTCGCGTGTTATTTGGCGTCGCCGCAACACGTTTTTTCTTCCATTCTGTCCTGTCACCCGTCACGTTATCACTAACCGCCTTTTCTTTTATATCATTTCTCACACAAGCCATCCATCTTTTCAATGGCCTCTCCATGCATTCACATGTGCAGAGTGCAGAGGTTTATAACACCTACTCATAACTCCTTTTTACATATGGCTATAGATACCAAAATAAAATTTAGCTCGTGGTTATAAAAGATACATAGCAGCACTGCTCGATCCTCAAAGTTAAGCAACACGTTACGAAGAAACACACCAGGATTTGTGACCATCCATACCACGGGTAGGTACTGAAACTCCTCCATACCTCGGAAAGTGCGTTTAACAGTTGGTCCTTACTGTCATTTGTAGATCTTTGACAGTTGTTATCGATAGTACCGGCCGGTATATTACCGGTACAACTTTCTTGCCAAGACATGCTCAGTTTCTCAGTTACTGTGTTGTCTTAGCAAAAAGACAGTCGCTCTAAGTAAAATATTAGTTATTGCGGCTGCTTAAATAGTTGGGAAAAGGGCAACAATTGCATTTTGTGGCTAGTAACACAGATTTGGGTTAAATCTATGAGAAAAAGCTCCAGATTTGACATCTGTCATCCATGACAGTTATGTCACGTATAACTCTAGCTAATATTGCAGATAGTCTAAGATCCGATTAAGAACGACCTTCACCGGTCTGTTTAATGGATGAAACATATTTTATGGCAAATTTAGTATAATAAATAATATAACGCGCGTGGGTTGCCTAAGAAATTCCTGGCCAAACTTTTTTTTTTTTAAATGCAGCGGTGTCTTTAACGAATAAATTTTAGAACATAAAAACGATGGATGCCTATTTGTTTCCTGGCATAACTTTGGGTTGCCAGGTATAAACAGGTATGTCAATACAAGTAGTACCCACTTGTATAATAAATAAATTGTATATCAAAATAACGTTGTTTCATTACGAATAAGATGCTATAGGGTTGTCTGCAAAAATCTGGCATGAATAACGGTTGTGCATTTTTCCAAAAGAAAAGTAAATTTTCAATTTTTAATTAATCATAGTTTGGCCAGGAATTTCTTAGGCAACCCACCCGCGTTATATTATTTAATATACTAGATTTGTCATAAAATACGTTTCAGACATTAAACAGACCCGTGAAGGTCGTTCTTAATCGTATCCTCTACTAAGAATGTTAGATAAAAACGCAGGTTATTCTACTGCTATTTGATAATAATAAAATGTCAAAAACAACTAGGGTTTATAAAAAACTTTTCAGAGAATTGGTAGATATATAAGTAGGTATATATTTCAGAAATACATAATCTAAATTTACAAAAAAAAAACAACTTTTACTTTATCTACTGTAGATTGTTCACACAACTTTTATAAATCAATAAAAATACGATGGCTGATGTAAGTAAACAGGCGATGCATGTGGATGTATTGTGTGAAGATGATGATGACGACTGTTTTTAAAAGAGATGTCACTTCACCGTATTCAAAACAAATAGGTACAATGTATAGAAAAATAAACATAAAAAACCACTAGATTTGTATGGTTTTTTTTTTAATAATTTTATGGCATGGGATTTTGGCCTCTGTGCCATTTCTTCATTTTGTCACACTCTCTAGTGTTGTTACAAACAAAAAATCAAATAAGCTATACACAATGGCTCATTTTGGGCAAGCATAAGTAATATAAGAAAAAAAAACAGAACAAGAAAAATAAAATTCAAAATTTAAACTAATAACACATTCGAAAAAAGAATCATTAGGCGCAGAATAAAGTATCAGATTTAAAATAACGACATGATTTTCGGGCGGTTCCTATTTCAAAAAAGAATGCGTCGAATACTTACGTCAGTTTCTATCTGTCGTCTAGACGGAACCATGACTGAGGTATGGTTTACCTATTCACTGGCATAGTGGTCGATGTTAAAAAACATTCAAATAAGAGAAATAGTCCAGTACAATGACTGAACGACTATTATTTTATAAACCATCTCAAATGTAGTAGCGTGGAGTTATGTGACTATGATCTATACGGAGATGGTTACACCACTTTCAGCCATATTTTATGTCAATGATGCAGACACACAATATATCTGTCAACTTTGTCACGCTAACATTTAGTGTTGACAGTTCTTTCTGAAGTGTCGCAGTCAATTTAAGAGAGCATTCTTCTTACCTCAGTAGCCTTTTGTCCCTCAGTATTCCTTTTTCTACCTCAATACTTTCTTTACTTTGTACAAATGGCTTCCTAGTGTATAAATGTACCTATTGTTTCATTCATCAACTTAAATAATATTTGTAATTTGCTCATTATTCACTTTGTTATCAGCATTTTTAATATACTGTTCCTATGTGTCCGTTCTATCTCAAATTTCGTTTAAATTAATATTTTTTAAAGTATTTTTGTTTCCTTCATTTTATTACGAAACAATATCTTTGTTACTGAACGTAATATTGGCTCAATGCATAAACCATTCGAAGACAAAAGAAAATAAAACCTAATTTAGGAGTGTTATTTTTGAAGTTAATAAGCGATCTATTTAAATGTAGGTTAATGTAGCAGCTTTGACACAGAAAAACGTAGACAAATACCTACATACCTTTAAATCTAGAGTCTGTCTAATAAGTTAAACGACTTGGGTAATTATTAGGATTTAATGAAATCTGATGTAGTCAACACGGGTTTAATAATCAAGGTTGATTAAGAGATAGAGATCATTGTTTAATAACAGAAGAACCTTATTAAAGTACAGAATATAAGAATTTTTTAAATGATTAAATATTATACAAAATTCCCAAGTCGGTTGACTTATTAGACAGACTATAACTTGACCCACGATTTTTAAATTGACGATAAATCTGTACGAGAGAAAGAGATTAAAATGACAAACGTTTTGTTTTGATCTATGATTCAAATGGCAAAGAAACATTCTGCCAATACTGTCAGTTAAGTCAAAATGTGTTTCATTTTCAAATTCCATTGTCACTCAAGTAAATCTAGATAGTACGTAAGCAAGTGAGGTGTTGCATTAGTAAAACTGGTTGACAGAAAGTCAGCTTTCTTCCATTTTGTGGAAACTGCAAACGCACTATCTACCATTGTTATTCACATGGTACACAAGTGAATTCGCCATCGTGAAGACGCTTGTAAAGTTAAAATTTTAATGAGTTGAAAGCTGAATTTTGACAGGACTCATGATCATAATGAATAATTTATTGTCTGTGATTTTAATCTATGCTCCTACTTATGATTGAAAGTTTGTCGTGAGTTAAGTAAAATGAAAATGGTTTTAAGTCGTGAGATTACCTACCTGATGTTTAAAATCTGCAGTAATTGCATCATATTACAAAATTTATTCACCTAAAAACATCAACAAAGTTTAATAACCTTTTCTAAAAGAAAACTTAATTTAATTTTAATTAGATTAACTGTAATAATACCATTTAAAGTTTTAAATTTACTTTATCTTAGTCTTCTTTTTTTTCCAGCATCCATTTTGTAAACCAGGTGATATTTACCAATTACAAAATTATTTAGGCGCAGTTGCCCCACCAGCCACTTAGTGCATTTAATAATGTATTTAACATCATTTTGTCTCTGAAATCATCACACGATTGACAGAAATGGAACGATGATTTAAATTCGTTTAGTAGTGTCACCGGAAAATTGCAAACGCCGTAAAATTGTAAAATGTCGCGAGAAATTGTAAACTGTTTTTTTTTTGACACGGTTATGTAGAAAACTAATAAAATTAGATGTGATTTATCATATACGAAACGATTTTTTCATAATATGTGTGTCGAAAATATATACACGGAGTAGATATGCAATTTTATAGTGATAGGTAAATCATTTACCAAGCGTTCAGTGGTGCAAGTGGGCATTAGAGTAGATTATAAATAGTCTGATCGTTATTCAATAACACATCAAATCGATATTGCAGTCGCAAATAATAAATAACATGCATTTCACATCAAAAACTCATTTGTGCCAGTTACCCAATTCTAATCGTCCCAATTTCAGCAAGGCACACGACAAAAACTATTCTTCCTATAATATAAACCGTTTAAAAAAACAAACGCGTCTCTATGTTACACGCGACGACATAATTTATGTAATTACGTAGAATGTCGGCGACCTAACACAATAGTACGAAACAGAAAGCTCCGGGGAACTTGTTTGCAGTGAAAGTGACGATATTCGTGACTATAAATACGAATATTTGCGAAACTAATCGAGAAATGCTAACAAAGTAAGCCGTTGATTGGCTGATTACACGAGATCGCGGGAATATTAGTTAGAAGAAGATTGTTTGATTTTTGAAACATAATTAAATAAGTAGATAGATTAGAGTAAGGATGTAAATGTAAATATTTTTTTAAGCTTTACATAAAAAAAGTAAATAGAGACAAGTGAATGAAATCATCTAAAATGCTAAGTAAAGCAACTCATATTTTACAAAAAAAAACTGCATTATGACATTTTCAAACTGATAACTGCATATTCCCACCAAAAGTAAAATTGAATCTATAACTATTAGATCACATGTGTAAACGTGTAATTACAACAAAAACAGTTTAACACTCAATAAAATGATGAGTAACTACAAGCGTCGAGAATAAAGAAACGAGATTTATATTAAAGAAATCGAAAACCGGTGTTAATGTCCGAATGATTGATGTTACATCACTAGCATCGTAAATATCGTAATACACTTATAAGGATGTGCACATTTGTAATTCGAATACTAATTCGAATCATTCTGTTTATGGCAAACGCAATGCAAATGGCGCGAATCGCGAGACGATGCAATATCGAGTCTAAAAATTGCGTAAAACGCAGAATTTGCAGAGAGATGGTATCAGAGCATCCCGATTCCACTGCGTTACGCCAATTCCACTACGTTACGCAATCGGTCGCACTATCCCTGTCGTAACTCTTAAGACATTTCCTTTAGGCTCATTAATTTAATCAACGTCGAAGAAATTGCCTAGATTTCTATCTGTTGGATGTAGCATTTGCATTAACATCGAAACATCTAGTGGATTTCATCACACAAATGACGAAATAAGAATATGTATTAAATTAATTAGTTCTTAAGAACTGCAAATATTTATGATAATATTGTCTATTTTTCTTTAAGCAAAAGTTTCCATGAATTAAGAAAAATAAGGCAAAAAATTTAAAATTTTATTTGTTAATTTTAATATTTTTTTAAATTTTTAAGCTTTTGCCCGCGGTTTCGCTCGCATACATAAAATATAGCCTATGTTACTCAGGAATAAAGCAGCTTTTAATCAGTGAAAAATGTTTAGCAATCGGATCAGTACTTTCAGAGATTACTTCCTAAAAACAAAAAAAAAAAAACTATAACTCTTTATAATATTAGTGTAAATGTTAGTAAATGGATTCGAAAGAAAATCTATGGAAAATCTGTAAGCTACTATTAAATAATACAATTGAAACAATAAGTAGCAATAATAAATAATATTGTTATTTGGAGGTTTTATTCCCATGGTACTACTCCCGTGGGAAAAAAAACCGCAAATAACTAAAGTAAGGTATACAATATACTGTAAGTAAGAAACACCGTTTTCCAAGTACATTAAGCTATATTGTCTATCAAAAGTCTAATAAGTCAATCGAGATGACACATTAATGGATAGAATTACAGAATATTCTCGTACAATATTACCTCGAGTCTAGAGTAGAGGCTGTTTACGCGTTTCCTTTGCCACTGTTACAAAAGCTGTGGTTTTAGATTTGTCAGGTTGCAAAACTGGCAAAATGGCGCTATTTTCGATCATTTATATTTGATAAGTTCTGTAATGGATTTCTGTTATGACATTTTAGCTGATGTTAACTGTTGTACACAATTTTCAATTAAAATTGAAAGTAGCTTATGATTTGGCTAATAGCAAAAATTGCTGTCAGAAGACAGTTCATAAATTCCCTAATGTCGTTGTTATCAAATAGGAAATATCGATGCTTTCGTTTATTTTTACAGGCCTTGCTACCTACAGACTGAGATTAGCTTTAGCTTAGGAAAATAAAGCTCAAAAATTAAATTGCCATATTTAGACAATTGATTTAAAGACGACGCACGGTTTTTTACCCGTCTGTGCCTCGCAAAGGAGGGTAATGTGTTTTAAGGCCCAAGCGTCCGAAAAGTGCCATAAAACAGTACCTTTCTGAAGCTTACTCCTCGGCCAAGTTAATAGGTTTGAAAAAAATATATGTTTATTAAGATTCGTGAACAACATTTGATTTTTTCGTGCGATTAATACAAATACTTTTGTCTAAAAAAAATATTTAGCAATTTCGTACTCTTTCGAAGCGGCTTAGATCTTTAGAAACATTTTTACACATCAAAATTGGTGGTTAAATATTCTTCAAAGTATACATAGCATAATATGTAAATCAATCAATATTTCGAAAAGAAAATGAATTTAAAGGTCAGCCGCGCACTATCCGGGCGCAGCTAGCCGCAATTAAATGCAAAGATACGCGTACCGCCGCCTAGGCAGGTACGAGAGTTGTGTCCATTTAATTTCGGCCAGGTAGTTCAAGGGCCTTAAGCCTATACATTTTACTATAATGTTTTTGTAAAGGTATAAATTAACCCACGCGGCAAAGCTGTCGCGTGGGTCAATTTTGACGATTCTTTCGACAATTGTTTCGAATCGAATGTCGAAAGAATCAACGATTATGACCTAAATAAATACGTATTACGGCCGGCCATTTTTTTTTCAACGCAGTCATCTCTAAATAAAGGGTTTGAAGAAAAAAAAATCCATAAATGTATCTTAGTAAATAGGGAAGATAAAATATCAAAAATCTACTATGATATGAAGTTTAGTACTTTCCAGACTGTTCAAGCGTCAGAGACTTGTCTAATTAATAAATGTGACAGTTTTGACATATTTTCTGTGCCAAAACTGTCAAATAGCCTATTTTTAGCATTATTTTTCATTATAAAGTAACCAGAAGACTGAAATATCAACACTAAGTCAGATTTAATACTTCTCAGACAAATCAGATATCACGGAATTGCAACTTAAATCTTACCCAGTCTCACCAAGTACTAAATAACAAACTCTCATCACATGCTGCGCCGGCGCAGCCAGAGGTGAAAGTAGTCGCTTGACACACGCGAGATTCACGCTTCACTGTAATTAGGCTATTAATAACCTATTACAAACGTAAAAAGTAATTAAACACTATTTGTCAAAGAAAGCTGACATTTCATATTGATTTCCGATTTGTTTCCTTATGACCCGATGACTATGGATCGGCCGTTAATTTTTTTTATGATTGATTTATTGATCTTTTTGCTTTGTACTATGTATATGGAGCTGAGAATTACTGTCTTCTATACGTCTATTAAAGTATCAATCATGTGAAAATACTTATCAAGTTGTTATAACCGATAATCAGCGCACAATTAGTTTTTTTTTATTATACATTCATACATCCATTTATAAGATAGATAAATTAGGTATATATTTATTTATTATATTCTTTATAAAAAGAAAAAAAAAGATACGGGACAAAAATAATAACGTAGTAAAAAAGAAAACAATATCTAGAA
The DNA here is from genome assembly GCA_910589285.2 of Mythimna ferrago. Taxonomy (NCBI): domain Eukaryota; kingdom Metazoa; phylum Arthropoda; class Insecta; order Lepidoptera; family Noctuidae; genus Mythimna; species Mythimna ferrago. The sequence goes on along the minus strand of OU342683.1, from coordinate 3,071,029 downwards.
TAGCAGCTAACACGTGTTTAGGTGAATATCATTTTTTTTTTTAATTTTGTTAGCGAAACCGTTTCTTCTTTTTAGTTTCTTCTCCTCGGTTTTCGCGAGAATTCGGGTCTTGGGTCCCAAATTTTCATGAAAACCGAAGAAAAAGTTTCGCTACCAAAATTGAAAAATTTGAAAAATTTGTTTATTCACCCAATTTGTTTGAGTATATTCTCGTTAAGCAAATAAAAATCGAAACTCTCAAACTACACCATCCGTAGTCAAATTGACCCTTTTTATAAACTACGGCAATAAAAGGCATGTAAACTTCTAAAAACAAGTCAATTGCCATCATTTGTTCCACGATAACGCATAATTTGGCTCATTTATAATCTGTATCGTCCATAAACAACGCAGTTCTACTTTCTAAACTGTTGCATCAGTATTCATAGTCTAAGTTCAAGGCACCATCATGTTTATTCATAGAGCGTCTAAACTTGCATGAATTACGCGGTTTATCTTGATTTAATTTGATTAAATGTACGTCTTTAAGGTACGAGTAATTTATAGTTTTGTTAATTACTTCCTTGGACGTGTTTTTTTTTTAGTTTTTCTTTAGGTTTTCGCTTGCGCTTACAGGAGGATCATGGTCATGAGGTGTCTATAAATGATTTGAGTTTAACCTAACTTTTCGGAGGGCATCCATTGTGGATTCCAATTAAATTGTTCTTTCGCTTTCTATTCGTCTTTTAGTTATTTCAAACTTTAAAGTTTAAAGTAGTTGAAAGTTCAGCATTAATTCCTAATAATTAGCATTAATTTTAATCTAGAGCGCTTTTTTCATGTTCTGTAGTTCAATTTAGAAGAGGTTTCCGGTTTTATTTTGATAGCAATTAATAATACATCTCCTGTTCTGGGTGGTGCGACAGAAGTGTCAGGCTATTACTAACTAAAATCCACTCGTGTTCCTTCAGCTGGAATTCCCTGGCGGTCTCTTTTTCTGATACCTAGCTATATTATACTCGTAACCCCTAAATGTTAAGTCAACAATGGATAGGTTACTTTTAGGTAAGCGTGCTCCATCGTCGGCCACATCATCGGTATATACCATCCGGGTATTTACCATCAGGTGTAATATTGTTATTGATAGGCTCGCGTTTGACCATTATCTGGTCAAACGCGAGCCTATCAATAACAATAAAAGTTGCCCTTTGGGTTCCAGGACCTTAGTAACTCTTTCGACCAAATCCTTCACGATTCATTCATGTAGCATTTGTTGAAAAGATGGACAAACTTATCTGCTAAGAATCAGGTCTTTTTAAAACATATTTTCGTCGAAGATCCTGTCTCAATTGAAAGCAGAATTTTCTGCCACATTATGCAACAATTTCACCACGGCATTCGTATATGGCATCATCTTATTCACAAGTAAATTTCACAAATGTCTAAGAAACCGCGATGAGTCGTTTTGTTAAAATAATTTTACAAGGCGTGTCAGTTGCATCATCGGTTGCACAAGGCTGTTCCGTGAAAGAGAGAAAGGCGACGGATCCTCTTACAGTATATGTCCATACAGCTAATGTATTACAGAGCACGTATTCACATATTGGGTTTCTGCCTTATTCGTCTAGCTTCACTGCTTAGTGACAGCACCGTACTCAGCGTAGCGTAATAAGATCTTGAGTGTGATTAAGCTCCTTTTAAAAAACCAGATCAAGATTCTGAAGATGCTATATCATTTCTGATGTGATCACGCAAATAAATTCCTAGCTTAGCCCTTTCCATTGCCCTTTGAGTGACTTTAAGGCAGGTCGCAAACGTGTCTTGTGTCAGATACAAGCTACCGATGAATATTTGATTTCTATAGCATCAGTATTAAATCATCCACTCTCTGCGCACAGTTTCTGTGTCCAGTTTCTTCTACTTAACACATTCATGACGATCAAAAAGTGTCTCCGTTTGCGCAGCTTCTAAGTTTTCATATGAGGCTTATTGTAAGCGACCACGTTTCTGAGCCATATGTCATCACTGGCAACACGCACTGGACTAGACATAGACTTTCGTCTTGAGACACTGTGGTATATTAGGGGGAACCGATGGATGCGAGACTCCAGGACCGGTCCTTGTGGCGACGCTTAGGCTGACGTCGATCGGCTGAAATGATGATGATGATGATGAAATATATCAGCCGTACGGCAATGCGCCTCTGGCATAGGTGAACATACCATCCATACGCACATAACGTTATGGAAACACATTTATTGTGCCTGCAAGGAGTGGAATTCCCTGCCGGAGTCTGTGTTTGCTGATAGCATAGCCTGGGTGTCTTTAAGTCAAGAGTGAATAGTTTTCGTTTAGGCGAGCGTGCTCCATCGTCGACTATATTATCGCGTACCGTCTGGTGAGATAGTCGTGAAGCGCGAGCCTATCAATAAAAAATACTGTCAAATTAAAATGACTGTATTGAAATTAGGTTAAATTGAATCTGGGTTTCAGAAACTAGGCTTTAGGATAGTTTAAGTAAGATGTAGGGCTGCGACTCACTGGCTGTGCTCAGATCTGGTCATGATGATAGACCAAGTAGAACAGACTGTCAGTTTGTAAAAGCATCAAGTTCTGGTGTATATTGGAATCTAAATGCGGGGTGCCAACTGAAAATCAGCGCTGTGTGTCTAACGCCCAGCAAATGCTGAGGTGGTAGCGCCCGGTGCGGGCACGCTTGGCGTACTTTGTACTTTTGTTATTTTTTATTTTGTGTATACAACTGTTGTGCTGTGTCTGTTCTGAATAAAAGTATTTCTTTTCTATTACTTTTTATAAATAAACGGAAGCCCAAAAGTTGAAGAAAAATTGAAGTTAAATCAATAAATGTTGAATGCAACCATATAGTAACCACTAAACAGAATACACTCATAAAAATACATTATAATATGTCCATCAGACTTATGATCTGCTAATGATGATCATGATCTAAATAACTTTTATTTAGCATCAATAAATAAATATCTGAATCATTGTAAATGCCTGTTATTTTTTAAACGATGTCGTGTTTTGTCTTAATTTCAAATATTTTTAGACAACAGTTTATTTATCAGTAACTGACACGCAATCGTATTAAAACGGTTTTAAAGAAATAAAAGTTACGTAGACCGCATTTGATGTGTATCTAGTAGCTTAATTTTTTAAATATTTTAGCCGAAAGACGTCCACTGTTGGACATATGCCTCCCCCAAGTGTCACCACAACGAACGATCCTGTGCGTCTCGCATCCATCGAATTCCCGTGACCCTCATCAGGAGATCCACCTTGTGAGACGCTTCCAACACTGCGTCATCCGGTACGCGGTCGCCACACCCGAACTTTTTGACCCCACCGACCATCTGTTCTGCGGGCATTATGCCTTGCCCACTGCCGTTTAAGTTTGGCGATTCTTCGGTCTATGTCAGCTACCTTGGTTCTCTTGCAGATATCTTCTTTCCTGATGCGATCATGTAAGGAAACTCCGAGCAAAGCCATTGCCTTTCGGTGATTCCTTCTGACGTTTCCCACTGTAAGCGACCACGTTTCAGAGCCATAGTCATCACTAGCAACACGCACTGGCGTTCTTTTCTGGTCAAAATCTGACACCATGGGTAGTGGAGGTCAAATTCTTGACAGAGCTTCAGCGACCTCTTGTCCATACCAGGAAAAATACTGGTAGGTACACAAGCTGTATCCAGTAAGCTGATCCCAATGTAAACTCCATCTGTTTAGGTAGTTAACTAAATGTAAACGATCTTGATATGTATAAATAAATAGTATAAAAGACATACAAAGATTATTTAAATTTAGTTAATTACCTTACATCGGTTTAGGTAAATATATATTTGTAAACATTTTTAGATCAATTTTTTGACAATTTTTTTGATAAAAGACATGTTATGATTGTTTACATTTAGTCAAAATATTTTATTTCACATAGGCCTACATGGGCACTTATAAAAAACTGTTCGCTTTGAGTATTCCCATGACACCAAAGAAAGAAAGAACGAAAACTATTTTATTTGGCATACACACTCGTAGATACACACAATGTAGTGACAACATGTAGACACTAATAAATTATTATATATAAAAAAAGAGACAACTAACAATGTGTGTCTCACGGCGGCGCTAAATAGGTCCAGTTCAGCAATAATGCCAGACAACTACATGGTAGTTGCCAGACGCTGGTTTTCAACTGAACCTTATTTCGAGTGTACGGTTGAAAATTGGTTTATTTTTTAGTACTCAGTTATTAGTGACTAGGTGTATGGTAAATAAATAACATATTATAAATGTTTATGTGCGATAAATAATAAATAAATAGGTGTTCAGCATACAAAATATATCAAATTAAAAAAAAAGACAAAATAAATAAAAATAAAAAAATAGTAATAGGTCTATCTAATCGTGCATAATTACATGCGCAAACAAACAACCGGGTTTCAAGCGACTCAATCTCAAAACACTGCCACCACTTATGACTGTTAGTATATATTATTACTGGGTGCTTATATTGTGTGTTAAGCTTATTATAATTATGGTTTTATTTCATGAGAATGAGTTTATAGAAATATTTTTTAAACCCGGCTTTGTTTTTAAAAGCACACTAACGCTAATTGTTTGTCACTTCATTATCTCATGACTTTAGCACACATTTTCCTTTAAATGCTACGAAAAAATCTCAGAACTTTGAAAGTTTGACCCAATCTAATTTGTCTTAACTAGACAAGAAAATGAATCTCTGCGTCTTCAATTCTCCGCATCTGATTATATTATATTAGTCTATGATTCCCCGTTTGCAATATTTTTTTTTTATGTCTTATGACAGAAGTTGTCAAAGTCATCTGGGCTTTTGGGAAAAAGACCAGACAGTAGGAGATTTTTACATCTTCCGGTAAACTTCCGTTGAAAACGGAGGATCCTCCGACCAGACGGGTGTTTTGTCTAGTCAGGGCAACTCTACACTAGGTACATCTGACGATCATCGGTAGCATACGCACAGATAGACAGACAAACTAAAATTTAAAAAATATATCAAAAAGTAACATTGTATGTCATAAAACCCCGCATTGTGCATGAAAAACAAGAAAATCGTTCACATATTTCTCCAGTCCTTCACGCAACCACGCAGATTCTTTAGACGCTAATCATTGGCCTGGACAATATAATGATGACAAATTGATGTATCATGTCGTATGTAGGTATTGCTTCCTTTTCCGATATCATTTATTTGAACACGCGAATCAGATATTTGTAGGAAAAATTTCTGGCCAACATATTATTATGTTATAATCAATGTCAATACGTCTTTCTCTTGAGTAGTATGTACCTTCTTTACTAGATGTTATCTCTTTCCTAGCCTCAGCTATCTTTCACACAGTTCATCCATCGTTTTTTTTGTCTTCCCATAACCATTTATCCACATTATATTACCTATTATTCATTTCTTAGTCTATGAATCTATTTGCGTGTTTAAATATGGTACATACTAATTCCATGCAATAAATATTCTCGTTGACCTACTAAAATATTTAATTAGTTCATTCCTTTATAAATGGAATGTTAATTTATTCGAATAACTTTTTTTTATTCTTTACTTCCGCAAACACGAAGATAATGTTTGTATTAGTACTCTTACATCAATGTTAATAGGAAAATTGCGTGCATTCAATTAATAATATTCTCTCATCTCTCGTTGTTGGCAACTGTTTTTTTTTTTCAATTGAAATCGTTTTTTTAAGATCCTTCCAAGATTTCGTTCAAATACAAATGTTAGGTAGGTTTAAAGTATATTGTATTATTTAATTAATTGAAGATTTAAGGCGTTTATCCAAGCCTGCTGAAACTTAGTTAATAACTTCAACTCTTCATTAATGGCATTTGTGGAAGAGACACCACAATTTTGCTAATAACACGAACTAATAGACCGTCAAACGCTGGAGAATGTTTAGCAAGTAATAACAGTAAGTAAAAAAAATGAAAGTTCAAAATAGAAAGATTTCTTCGCAGATCCAATTTAGTTAATAATTCCTAAAGAACCACAAAAAAAGGACATGGTTCATCAATACCCGACAACATTAAGCCTATACTAAAAAACCACTTTATTAATGAATGCTTTTTAGTCATAATCAGATCAAACGTCGGAAAACAGAATCTATTTCCGATTATTCAAATAACCGATTACGCTACAAGAATTATGACAGTGTTCCCGCTATGATCGATAAATCATTATTATGTATCTAGGATAATAAATAATCGATATACCACACGCAAAATTCGATGTTAACTTTCGACGCATTCAATTGTAATTAGCGGCCGCTTTCTTCCGGACCGCTGCAGAAGATGCGATAAACTGGTTTTTCGTTTAACATACCGGATATGCGGATTTTTTGATATGGTGAAAAGGAAAATGTGTGGACTTTATTTACGTTGACTTAGGAGTTTTGCCGTATCAACATTTATCAAAGTTTAAAGGTTTTGAACCTAATGATAATGGTCAACACATCAGTAAATTTTTCTTCCAAAATTAAAGGAAGGAAAAATAGAAAAATCATTTCAACTCACTCTCGGTCCGGTGATGGCGCAGACCGCGTGCGCCAACAACAAAAACTGACAAATGCTGCCCCTCATACTGCTCTCAAAACCCAGAGCGGCTGAGTACCATCACACAACACACCACTATCCTGTCAGAGCGTACGTCCTTTGCCACTGTCTGACAAAAAAATCACTGCACGACACTATGTTCCGAATTCGAAAAAAAAAATTTGGCGGCAAACTGGCTAATGTCACTATGACAGTGTTCGCGGCGCTCACGTTGTCGGCACTGTTTGGCGGATACACGCTGCGGCAGTCGGCACGGTAATAGCGCGAGCGGCGACCACCCGTCCGTTTTACCACCCCTACTCCTTACCCCCTACTCGTTTCGAAAGGATTCATCAAAGATGAGAATTAAAACAGATGTTGTCGCGGCCGTTAATTGAATCGTACGTTGCATAAATTCTGTAGTTGATATTTTTGGGTCAGATGCGTTTTGCGGTCACGAATGACACTAAGTACATGTTTATGTCAAAAAAAAACAACTAAGATTAGTAAAATAAAAATAATTACAGGGCTTAATAAGAAGTCACTGAAGATCTTCTAGTCAAGTAGCTTCATCGTTGTTTTGCGGTTTTAAATAATACTCTATGAGCGAAGTTTAAGAATCAATTTGTAAACATATACATTAGAAGGTATAAGTAAATCATTTTTCATTGCGGGGTGCCAGCTGAAAATCAGCGCTGGGTGTTTGACGCCCAGCAATTGCTGAGTTGGTGACCCTTTCGGTTCAGGCACAGTCACTGCAACTTGTATTGTATGTCTGTACTTTTTTTTTATTATTATTTTATGTTGTTGTATATTGTGCTGCTTGCGCCGAATAAATGCTGCCCCTCATACTACATAATAATATTCTATTTTTATTTATGAGAAATCTATAAACTTCCAAAATACAAGTCTTTCCTTCCCTAGCTTGGGGTTTAAATGGTCTCAAAATAATCACGTGTGTGTTCATAGATATTTACTATGTACCAGTCTATAACCCGAGATTGGTTAGCTCTTGTCTTTTTTGACGCATCATTTGCTTTGCTTGTCGACTTGTTTTTGAATTCAACCTCCTCTCTCCAATCTAGCCCCATATAGTTTTATATCAACCATTTATTAGTGCAGTTTAGTTCTCATTGGCTCATATTTAAGTGGTTGTTACTTTGATTTGTCTGCTAATCGTAATGGCTGCCATGATTGTAAATTTGTAAGTAGTCTGCAGTGTTTTGAAACTCGTTATTGCTTTACTTTCGCTGCTTTACATCTCGTGTGATATCCTAACTAAATGGCAAGGCCACTTAATGATTTTTTTTTAATTTTTTTTTAAACATTGCAGGTCCCACTTATCTTTTTCAAACAGTGATTTTGCATAACATAGAACATAAGTGTTACTAACATTTAATGTGGACCAAAAGATGTCTTTTAAATAAATTATTATTATAGTGATTTTGCATAATATAGAACATAAGTGTTACTAGCATTTAATGTGGACCAAAAGATGTCTTTTAAATAAATTATTATTATTATTGATTGCAACAAAAAATTTGATGAAATCCGCCAAATTGCAAGTAGGTATAAAATAGTTATCACCGTAAATAGACGGTGAAATTATGCGAAGAATTTCGATTTTTAGATAGTAATTGAAGAAATAGAGCGTGTAGATAATTTCAAAAACAAGTTTAAGAATCGGTCAGTTTAGACAGAAGGATCTTAGAAGATCTATAAAATTAATGGAAATGTGTTACTTGCAGAATAACCTGCCTAATTTTCTTTTTTTTATGCGTTTTTTCTTAAAATTCAAAACATGTGTCATCCAACAACCCGCACTGGGCCCGCATGGAGCGATTAAAGCGTTAGCTGAACTTACTCTTTGGGGAGGATTACGGCCCATCCCCTCTCACCTCTCAATCGTGGAAATCACAGACACAATAGAAAGACAATAGGTGCGCGAACGCCGGCGTTCGCTTGGGGTTTAATGAAAGAGGAGGCCTGATTTTCACCAGTGTGAACATTACAAGGTACTTTCTTAGATTTACAAATCTGTCAAAACCAGACATACGGCTTCGACAGCAACGGGTTTCTTTCCAAGTATTTTAACTCCTGCTCTGTGTGGGGCGAGAGGAAATGAACCCAGTTGTCCTCTGTATTCCAGGGCCGTGGTGACTCTCTCAGACATTTCTGTAGTTCCTTTTTAAAAATAAAAAGAAGTTCTGAGCCATTTTTCAGTTCTGCGGTCGATTTTTCTATCTATTTATTTATTTATTAAATGCTTTATGCACACAAAAGTACAGAGGCGGTCTTAAAGCCTTTTCTGCCAGTCATCCTTTGGGTGATGCAGAGAAATATAGTGGTAGGTGCAATAAACGAGAGAGAGAAGACGAATACAAGAATAGATATACGTACTAATAAACCATATATATATAATACAATTATATAATTTATATTCAAATTAATAAACTACATACCTAATTAATATAGTCAAACAATTGGTCTAGATCGACAATTGGAAAACATTAACGTTAAATGTGATGATAATACTACTGCCTACGTCTTACGAATTAGCTGTCGAACTGTAGTTTTGAATGCTAATCGGCTTCATCAACATCGGCTACATGAATCAGTCCATTCAGGTTATTTATTTTGTTTATCTAAAGATTTATCTTATGCATTCCGTGCACTATGACACACATGTTACATCATAATGACATGAAAGCCGAAACGCAGTGCTGCCAACCGAAAAAAAAAAACAATGATCTGTCAAAATTTAACACCACCGATCAAAATGCAAATTACAGTTTCACGGTTAAAGCCCTTGCGAGATCCATCGCAAATCTTATGGTAAGATCATTAATCAGGCGAGGTATCTGGTGATGGCGAAAGAACAGTAATGTTCCATGAACACAATGGTCCAAGCCTCGTTGGGCCACAGTTTGTGCGAAAGAATGGAGCATATCTGTACTAATTGGTGTTGAACGTTTTGCACCATTTAAGTTAAAGGTATTGTGTCGCAAGGCGAGCTTCAGACGCCTTGGGCTGTGAAAAAAAAAGTTATCTTAAGTGTGTTTGTGGTTGGAATTTTCGATTCGTGTTGTCCTATTCGATGTCTATCTACTGTGTGGAATTGATTTCGAGCATAGAGGAAAGTGAATTAGGGGTTTACTTATCGATGGCGGTGGTCATTCATATTTGACGGTACATGTTGCGGTTTTGATTCCCGCACGGAGCAAATATTTGTATGAACTAAAGATAGGTAGTTGTTTCCGGTTTGGGTGTCTTGGCACTAGTGTTGCCAGGTCCGATTGGAGTAAAATCGGGACTGATGGTAAAAAAAAAACGGGATTTAGAGTTTTAAATCGGGACAAATAAAAAAAAAGTTCTTTTTTGGGAAAAATCATTCAATGACTTCTCTCGCTCTAGAGTGGAACTATGTTCTTTAGTTGCCCTTTGCGTTCCAGGGCTACAATCACTCTAGATGTGCTGTGTGTCATTTTAACGCACTTAACATGTGTGACAATGATGCGAATGCTACTGATATTAAATGTTTTGTAATATGTAATTATAATGGCTTTTAATTAATTTATTGATAAATCGGGACATTTAGCGTCCCGATCAGGCGCAAATCGGGACGCGTCCCCAGACCCCTCAAAATCGGGACATCCCGCGTAAATCGGGACACCTGGCAACACTACTTGGCACCCAACGATACAGGAGTAATTCCTATTCTGGGTCAAAGTAAATTTTCAGAACAAAGTAAGTGACAGAAGAGAGAGAGAGAGTGAGAGAGTCAGTGTTGTCAGTTGTTGTTGTGTTGATTGTCGCTGTTGTTGTTGTTTTGTTGACGTTGTTGTTGTTGTTTTGTTTTGTGTGGTGAGTTGTTGTAGTTGATTGTGACTACGTTCATCATCGTCTGTTCAACGTGACTAACCGCAGATTACTTAAATGCAATTTTAGTATATAAAAATATGTGTTCATAATGGAAACATATTTCCTCCCTTTTTCCTTTATATAGGTAATAGGCTAAGCTATTACAGCTTAGACAGCTCAGCAACTTTGTAAGCTAAGCAATGAAATCTTTAATAGTACATTATGATGTAAGTGTGTAATGTTAGTGATTACAGTCGAGGCGGTATTTAGACCCGAGCCGTGGCGAGGGTCTTAAGAGAGCCAAGAACGGTAATCATTAATCACTCACGTGTATCATACGACATTTTTCAATACTCTTGTGAAGAAAATAACAGTAAAACTAGTATTTTTTTTGTGACATGGCGGTAAAAATCGGTTTTCATATACGCGCGCATATGTATTTTTTTTGTTTATCCCTAGGGGAAGGCTAAGGTATTTTGATCATACGACCTAGTCTTACGTTTATGTTTTTTGCGTGAATGCGTTTTTCTTTCTTTCTTTCTTCTTTCGTAGTGACAATGGAATACGCATGTAACATTTTTATTTAATTTTATTTAATTAAAACAGCCACGAAATTCTCTCGAATAAATCAAGCCAAAAACCGCGCGCATCTTAAAATGGTGGCCATAGACCGCAAAAAAAAAACATTTTTATTTTAATGTACGATTTATTTAATAAATGTTTTTTTTTATTAAATAAATTGTTTGTACAAGTTAAAATGGTCAAAATTGCATGAAATAAGTAAGTAAGACACTAATATACGAGTATACCATTGAACGCAATAACTTATGTGACATTTTTTCGTACTCAAAATTTGTTTTGCGAACAAAGAGGTTGAACAAAAAGGTTTTAACTACGTTATAGCACTAGTGCGTAGGTAATGGTAATCAAAATGTCACAGTTTGGTAATAAGTGCCTTTATATACCTAAGTGTAGTGCAATAAGAGTCACTTTCTGAGCAAGTGTATTTAAAAAATATTTTGTATCATTATTTGGGTCAGTATCAACACTTCCTCTTTGTGGGTTTGGTTACAATGCCTTGTTTTAAAAACAGTAACACATCATGGATTTGTATTTTAAAAGCATAACAGAATGTACCTAGCAGGTTGTGGAATTAATATCGTATATTCATTTTCTTCACATTAATATCATCATTATCTATTTAAATATAAAATGAGAAACTGTCTAACTGACATCAACACACAGACGAATCTACTGGGACTAAGTGCGTGAAATTTTGCACAAAGTTTCCTTTTAAAACGTATCTAAGCAATATACAGGATTTTTTAAAATGTCCCCTATGGGGTTCTAAGTTTGTTTGACGCGGGTGAAGACGCTGGCAGAATTGTATAATAATAAAATTATCTTCGCATTAATATCAACATTATGTTTTTTTTTTTAGTATTGTTTTTAATGCACCTACCACAATTTGTCTCTGCATCACCCAAAGGTTGACTGGTAGAGAATGCCTTAAGGCATTAAGTCCGCCTTTGTTCTCTTTTTTGCATGAAGTATAAAACAAATAAATAAATAATTAATTATATAGACCGGTACGAGTTGGCTGCAAGGTATAAAGTCTTTACGAGTAGGTAACGTATTTAGACTGTGAAATGTAAGTCCATATTGGAACCCTATAGTGTATAACTGTTTTATAAAAAAATGAATTTAAAATGTATACCTACATTCCAAAAAAGAATGTTTTGAATATTTATTTTTAATTCTACATAAAATTATCGGTTCAAAAATTCGAAAAACATTCTTCGAAATTCAAAATTTTCGCAATCCATCATGGCGGATGTATAGAAATGTTTTATTTTCGTAATATATCATTGTTAGTAAAACAATGGGTGCTGAAATGTTAAATGTTTAGATATAATCTAGACAGCTGATGACTGACTGAGATATCGACAGTTCTTTGGCTTAGGCAATTGTTATGGGACCTGGAAAGCACCTGTGTTTATTGTGTTATGTTCCTATTTGATAGTATATTTAGGCTCGTTTTTTGTGAAGGTGGAAAATCATGAAATAACTTCTCAGTGAGTTCTCAGAAAAGGGTTATGCTCGGAGTTTCCTTGCGTGATCACATCAGAAATGAAGATATCCGCAGGAGAACCAAGGTTACCGAAATAGGTCGAAGAATCGCCAAACTGGGCATATTGCACGCAGAAAAGATGGTCGATGGGGACAAAAGGTTCTGGAGTGGCGATTACGTACCGGAAGACACAGCGTTGGAAGGCCTCCAACAAGGTGGACCGATGACCTGGTCAGGGTCGTGGGAATCCGATGGATGCGTGACGCACAGGACCGATCGTTGTGGCGACGCTTGGGGGAGCCCTATGTCCAACAGTGGACAATTTTAATGACGATGATGGAGTAAGAGGGATTGTTAGGTTTTTATTTATTTATTTATTTATTATAATCTTTATTGTACACCAAATAAACAAAAATACAGGACAAACATTTAAAAGAATAAGTGCACAATGGGCGGTCTTATCGCACAGGGCGATCTCTTACAGACAACCTTTGGATGGACTGAGAGAAAGGAGATAGATTAAGGGTTGTCAGTGTACAAACATCAGATATAATACTAACAAGATACATTAACACAAATACATACATACAATACTAAAAAAAAAAAAATATACTAATAAATATCAAATATATAGTTGAATCAGGAGAAGAAAAATATATCAAAGAGAAAGGTAATGCTCCTTCACCATCTTTTTAAATGTTGGTAGCGTTTGAGCACGCCTTACTTCTAAGGGTAACGCATTCCACAAACGTGCAGCTTGAATTGTGAAAGATTTGTCAACGAAGGTAGTGGAATGCGTGCGAATACTTAATTTTAGGTTCTCCGATGATCTCAAGGACCTACTATGTGTGTCACTAAGGAACTGAAAACGTTCTTTAAGATAAAACGGGGTACAAGGATTAAATAGCACATTATAAAGCAAAGAAAGTATATGGGCGTTCCGGCGAAGGCGAATAGGAAGCCATTTGAGCTTAGTACGAAATTCAGAAACGTGGTTTTTACTCACTCATGTTCCTTTAGATGCCCTTTGCGTTCCAGGGCCTGAGGCAGAGCACTGGCAGGCATCAGCCCTAGCGTGTCCCGTCAATTAAGCTGCCGTCTTTGAGGACCACGAGGAACACAACGCGCCGTTTCTTCGACGTGGCTCTGGTCCTTATCTCTAACTAACTTCGCGCCTACTGTGGCTAGAAATCTCCCGGCTACTCCTAATGCCCTGAGCGTCTCAAGCGGCCGCTTGCTTGCGTACCAGTGCTTGAGGATTTTCTCTCCTTCACTCTTGCTACCGCCTTACTTACATTACAGCTTCGTAGAAGGAGGAGACTGCTTTCCATGCCCTCTCTGTCCGTACGATGGCCTGGACTAGGGACGGACGCGAGTGTCCTTCGGGATATTTACACTGTCAGCACTATGGTGACACCAGTGCATACCTTCCCGTAATCCGTAACAGGAATCTCTCGATACAACCGTGTCCGGTCTTACTTCAAGTTTTATTCGCAAAGGATACCGTAGAAAATTCTGGTGTTTTTTATTCTTTTAACGAATTTATGATTTAATGTAATTTAAATTTGACGTAAATATTAATTTGGACTGAAAATTGTTGTGACTATTATTATGATTTATTTAAATTTAAATTTGTGATTTGACTTCTATTTATTTGTTGTCTTGTATTTTCTTTTATTTGTTTGACATTTTATATTATTGCAATGTAATTGACATTGTAATGCAATCATTTGTTCACTATGATGTCATTTGAAAGTTCTGTATATGATTTGTAAGAATCCCTTACCAATAAATTACTATGACTGTTATGGCTACAGATATATCTTTTAATATTGTTATAGTTGAATGCTGCCTATAGACAGTGATTGGTACAGTGTTTTACAAATAAGAACAGGATCATAACAGGATCAATTTTTACGCCATATTGTGACATCTTACTGACAAATCGAAGAAATTGGGTAGGGTGATCAAAAGAAGAAATTTCAAAAATGTAATTTATTTACGAATTATGAACGAAAAAAGGTTAATCAGAATCCAGTTCTTCAATTTTGCTTATCTCTGCGTCACTGTGTGAAGTGTCTGAGTAGTTGCAAATTGTCCCAACAATGAAAAAAGAAAGAAAATAGTTTTTAAACTAATTTTTTTATACCAATTAATTTATTTCCGATACACGTCCACTGTTGGACGAAGGCCTCCCCAAGCGTCGCCACAACGAACGTGTTTTTCAATTAAGACTCAGTAATACAAAACAAAAAAAACCTTTATTGATACTTTAATAACTTTTCTTTGCAAACTGTACTTTTCAATCAACATTTGACAGATCGAGGTTATTGACTTTCCCATTTTTATTTGGAACGCATACTAGGTAAAAAGGTACAGTAACAAAACAACAATTAGTTAAGCGCGTTCCATCGTCGACCGCATCGTCGCTTTCCATCAGGTGAGATAGCGGTCAAGCGCGAACCTATCAACAATAAAAAAAAAAAAAAAAAAAAGCTAATTATAAGGTCATAATTATGACAATGATTCCATTTTTTTCGTTATTATTGTAACCGAGTTCTACAATAAATAATAAACATCGTGATTTAGCATTTCACACCAGTCACAATAAATAAAACTGCAGGTGCGATCAGATTTTTAAAGTCTAGTTCGTCGGGTCAATGCATTCGTTTCGTTTTCGTTTGTTAGATTTAATTTTATTTACAACAAAAAACACAATAAATTAATATTTAAACACTGATCGTTGCAAACTATAACTAAATAGTGTCAACATTTCAGAATTAATTTCACAATTGCGAATAAGATATTTAGGCATTTATAAATCTGGCAACTTCATTTATGAAATCTTACAAATTAACGCACTTTTTTCACGCTTCTATTGTCCTTGTTACGAACGCATTAAGGTATGAAATCTTTTGATTGGAATGCATTTTAAAATTGGTTGTTCTTTTATTCAAATTATCGCTTGGCGGCAAATTGATGACCTGTTCATCAAAAGCGATTAGTATAGTTCGATTTGAATATTATTGACAAACAAAGTGGATTTATTTTGCGAAATTTAACAGTAGGTGGTTTGTTTAGTAAGTAACTTGTTAATTAATTGTAAGAATCTGCAACATTTAATCAGAGTAAGCGTAACTAGTAGTACGTTTATTAATTTTTTTGTTTTAATTTTTTTTCTTTTCAAAACATCGAATTTTAAATCGCCTTTTATTTGATGCTAGTTGACCCGGCGAATTTCGTACCGCCTAACAATTAATGAATCTAAAGCTTTCATTATAGTCAATCGATTACGATGAAACAAAGCCTAAGTAATATAACAAGTTACACACAATTATAATGTATAAAAGTTATCTACATGGATTTAATATCCATTTTACGTGATGCGCGCCGAGCCCCGTTATGAAGGCTAGAAGGAACAGGGTGGGTCGTTTAGTCAGTAAGAGTCTGACACTATCTCCCGCTCCGCCCAAGAGCGGGTTTGTCATTGGATGATTTTTCCCACCGTAAAAAAAAAGCTAAAAACTTCTACAGATTTATTATATTTACATAAATGTACAGATCTATACAGATATAGATAATCAGTCATAGTTTTTGTTGAATTAAAACAATAGAACAATCCACAAAAGCCACTAATTAAGACTTAAAATTAAATAATAGGACAATACTCGAAGGATAGAGAGATAAACACTATCTTACTTTGTAGGACAAAGTTAATTCTTCTAACTGTAATTCTTCACCTACTTTGACTGGCCTGTTGGTCTAGTGGTTAGTGACCCTGACTGCCATGCCGGAGGTCGTGGGTTCGATTCCCACCCAGGACAAATGTTTGTGTGATGAGCATAATCATTTGTTCTGTGTCTGGGTGTACCTAATTTATCTATAATATGTATGCATTTAGAAATATAGGTATAAGTATGTTTATCAGTTGTCTAGTACTTACCCATAACACAAGCTCTGCTTAGCTTGGGACTAGATGGCGTTGTGTGATAGTTTGTGGAATGTTATATTATTATATTATATTACTAGCTTTTGCCCGCGCGGCTTCGCTCCCGCTCTTCCCTACTTCAGCCTACTATACCCTACTCTACCCTACTATACCCTACTCTACCCTACCCTACTCTACTCTACTCTACCCTACCCTACTCTACCCTCCTCTACCTTACTCTACCCTACTCTAACCTCCTCTACCTTACTCTACCCTACACTACCCTACTCTACCCTACACTACCTAAATTTTCATTTTTTTTTCCATAAGAACTTTCTCCTCATAATAACGAACACAACAAAAAAAAAATTAGCGAAATCGGTCCAGGCGTTGTTGAGTTATGCGCTTACTAACACATTTTGCGATTCATTTTTATATTATAGATTACTTACTTAAAATTAAAAAAAAAAAACACTTAAACACATATATCTACTTAAGAAATTTTTTTTCCTCACTTTTCACACAACGCTATTTAGCCCCAAACTAAGCAGAGTTTGTGCTCGGAGTATTAGACAGCCCTAGGAGTACTAGACAACTGATAAACAAACTTATATATTTCTAAATCTATGTCAGAGATAAATAACACTCAGACACAGAACAATAATTAATGATCGTGCTCATCACACAAACATTTGTTTTAGGTGGACATCGGACCCACGACCTCCGGTATAGCAGTCAGGCCCACTAACCACCAGATCAACGGGCCAGTTAAAATTCTATTCGTAAATAAATCATCAAAAGAAACAAATTAATTTCAAGGTACGATGCCATGCCATGTAGAGACGTGCCAAAAAAATATTTGGAATTTTTGTAACTAAATCCGGGAATTGAACTGTTCTCATAGGTTTTTTATTATTCAGGCTCGCGTTCAAAATATCTAACCGACGATATGGTCGAAGTTAGAGTACGTCTAGAAGTAACCTATACACTCTTGACTTAAATCCCTCAGGTTGTAGCTATTAGGAAACACAGACTCCGGCAGGAAATTCCACTACATTAAAAACTAAGCCTACTGCCTATTAACCAATCAATAATCTAATTTGATCTGAAGAAAGAATGAAATCAACAATTACGCAGCATGGAAAAAATAATGGCATTGTTCTCATCTAAGTAAATAACTTTTTCATAATGCCATCGCCCGCCTGGTGCGACTTTAGCAAGAGGCAACCACAGGATTTCGCAATAAGATTAAAAACGAGCATTAAATGTTTGTAATCTAATAAAAATAAGACTAAAAGGTAGAAGGTAGAGGCTAGCGTCTCGCATCCATCGGACTCCCGCGACCCTGACCAGGTCATCGGTTCACCTTGTGGGACGCCTTTCAACGCTGTGTCTTCCGGTACGCGGTCAGCACTCCAGTACCTTTTGTCCCTATCGACCATATGTTCTGCGTGCAATGTGCCCTGCTCATTGCCACTTACCATCAGGCAGTTATTTTCACGTTTCTCAAAATTTAGACTAGAGTGAATAGGCTCTTAATAAACCATTACGATCAACGATTGCATCACTGCTTACCATCGGGTGGGATCGCAGTCAAGCGCTAGTTTACATCAGATAAAAAAAAATATGGCCACGACAATACGCCTGTAAATGAAAACACTTGCAAAACGATAAAGATGCGCAATTTTTATTAAGGGATCGATAACACAGAGAGTCGGAAAAAGCCCTCGCCAATGTTTGCAAATTCGACAAAATTGCTGATGTTCAACATGACATGAGGAAGAGGAACTCCTTTGAAAACGTGCACTAACTAGTATGACGATGTCTCCTAAGGAGAAATTTCCTGAGCTTACCTACAAATTGTAAGTAACTAAGTAACTAATCCTCGGCTACAATCCTCGTCGGTTAGAAGAAGATGATGATATAGACATAGTCGTGCTTTGGAGTAATATTTTTTCGGCTTCTTCTTTTCAAGTCAATGTTAAACTTCTTTATTTTTTTTTTGCCCAGTAGATGAATACGTTCATTGCAGCAACGGTGATAATCATTAGGTCCCCAAAAGTGCAGGTGTATAGGCACTCCAAGTTTGACTCCAGTCCACTCCAGTTTTTTGAGTCCAATGGCCATTTTTGAAGTTGATAAATTAGAAGTTGATAAATTAGACCTACATAAAAGTTTCTTCAAATTATATTGTTCTTTTGATCGGTTCGGTGAAATTTTCCATAATTCCGAAATATTCTAACAACATCCTAAAAATTCAGTTAATGACTGGCCTACTTTGATAACATCCGCTCCTTGCGTTTCTTTTTTTTATTCGAATTTCGAAATTTGACATCTCCGCTCGTGTCTTGTCGCGAACACTGTTACGTAACCGACAGTTACCGAAGATAACCGATTGTCTCCGAATAACCACGATTACAAATGCGCACGCGGTACAAAATTGTTCCGGATCCGAAATGGAACCAATTTGGAAGGTCAGGCCATTAATAATGATTTCCACGCAGATTTGGAAATTAAAAAGAAAGAATCGGAGTAGGTTGTTGATTGGAAGAATGGTTCGCGGTTAAAATTGCTTGTATTCAATCTGTTTTATTTTTTTTTAATGCCGTGAGTAATTTGAATTAGGCATCTACCTATATTGTAGCTCACGATTTTAATTTTGTTGACAAGGATTTACCTCAAAACATTGCGCTTTATTTAAAAGCGCGAAGAATTTTATAAAATGAAATTTTTATTTATTTAATTAAAGCTTGAAATTTCCTTGAAAAGGAGACGCGCACTCGGACCCCATGAACCAAGCGTTTCGACCCCAAACGGCTCAAAACTGTAATTACCAAGGGTGTCGAGACAGGTTGCGTCCCACACCAGAGGCCTACCCACCTTCTACGGTAATAACATCTTACCATCTGGTCTCTTCCCATCGTCACGTACCAAACCATTTGGTTCTAATACAGCCTAAAGAATTAGCTTTGCCATTCAACGTGGCAATGCTGCCAGTCTTCTGGGCACATTTCCGGATGACAGCGATGTAGAGGAATACATTGACGCCTGAGCGTACTTTGTCATTTTGTATTATATTTATGTACATAGTTAGGTTTTAGTATAAATAGTTTATTTAGTATATAAGTATTTTTTATGTGCATAACACAAATGAAACGTCAAATGTCAATAAATAACCCGCCCCTGATCGTTCGCTGTGCAAAGGTGCCCATAACACTCGTCGCATTACCTCGCTGAATAGCGATTGCCATTCTTTGCACCAAGAACGACCTGGACCGGGAGTCACCCGTTGTCTTTTTTTAGAGCAGGCGTCTTCAGCAGCGGCAGAAGCAGTGTGCATGGTGCGATTCAGGTGACTGGCGGCGACAGTGCTGACGCAAGTTGCGTCCCAGATCAGGCACTTCCCGTTCTTCCGTGGCACCAGAGTTAGCCCATCCGGCCTCTTACCTTAGACCTGCTAAGACCTGAAGGCTCAAGCACGCAGGGGACGTTAGCCGAAATAAGGGCTCTATGGACTATGTCGTTCAGGGCATGGTGACGTGGGAACCTCCCTGACATTTCAGTGCGTGATGGCCATCGGCCTCCACCATGGAACCGCAGGTGCATGTATGTGGTTCGCACACCTTACAGCTCAGGTGGAGAGAAACCGCCACACGCAAAGAGTCATCGTCGAGCAGAGTGCTCAGATGAGGCGAAGGAATCGCCTGAATGGCATAATATATTAAAGTGTATGTGTATTTTTTAAATAAATCACTTTAAAGCTTTATGCACATAACACTGTTCAAAGGCGGACTGTCAGACGAATGACTTAGGCATTATCTGCCAGTTGACTTTAGGATGATGCAGAAACATAAAAAAAACAACAAACTCTCAAAAACTCTTTCTCTCTTCGCCCGCGTGATTGTAGTAAATTGTCCTAAGAGACCCTATGTGTAAGTCTAGGACTTGGTCTGCCATGTATCATCGAAATCCGTTCAGGGGTTGGAGCGTAAAGAAGTTACAATTACAATACACACAAATAAAAAAAAAATCGCCTTTTAATATTAGTGTAATATTATTATCCCAATCCAAAAAATAAAAAAATCGTTTATGTCACTTAAGAATTTCCTTTTCCACTCGCCTATCGTCAAGCATGAAGTATCAAGTATGTCATCGAGCATGGTTTAAAAGCTTGTCGCTTCATCTAACGCAATCCAACGCCATGTTTGATGAAGAGGCAACGCGAAAAAAAAGTGATAACGCATGAAAACTCTGTTGGCATTCCGTGATTTAGGGCCTGTGTACACCACGTTTTTTAAACGCGCCGTTGACGCGCGTTTGTAGCGATACAGACGCGATACGCACGCGAGTCAGACGCAGCCTGTAGACTTTTAATAGGATAAAAGCGCGCTGTCGACGCACGTTTCTAAAACGCGCGTCAACGGCGGGTTTAAAAAACGTAGTGTGCACAGGCCCTTACTCGAATATTTCACAAAACTTAAAATGAAATACGTGTTTTTTTTTAAACCCTTAAAAGTTTTTCAGAAATATGTCGTCATTCAGAATCTTGATTAAATGTGCAAGGATTCTATGGATATACTTTTTATTTTTTTAAATATATGATTACAAGGGCCAAAGTTTATGTAAAATAGCAGATTTTCATAGATCTTTACTAAATTAGTTTTACACAAATGTTTTGATTTCCATAGAAGCCTAGATAATGTTCACAAGATAGCTGTGTATCCAAAATATCTGGAAAAAGATGTGTAATAACATCTGTTCTCTACATCTAAACATATAAATAAAATTGGAGTGTCTGTTTGTAATATTGAAATAACTGCTTTTGTACTACATGCAAATGGTACATACACCAAAATAACATTTTTTTACAATTTTTGTCTGTCTGTTTGTCTGTTTGTCCGGGCTAATTTCTGAAATGGCTGGACCGATTTCAACGGGACCTTTTTTGGCAGGTAGCTGATGTAATAGGGAGTCACATAGGCTACTTTTATTTAGAAAAAATAAATTCAAAATCCAGTAGTCCAAGCGAACGAAGTCGCGGGCACAGCTAGTCATACATAATCACGAAAGAGCGGTTGTATGGAAATGTACGCCAGTTGCCCGCTCTTAATGTAAAGATTCTCAAGTTACCAGTCAAGCACAAACATCTATGACTTAACCAAAACCACGTGTCTACTACTAAAAAACATCCTCACATCTCAATCTCATGAACGCTTTCACCAATGACCTTGTCGGCGAAAGTTGAACAACCGGCAAAATAGTATTTCATCTCATCTGTTTCTCTCAATTCTACGCTGACGGCCTTTTGAAACGGCCGTGTTATAATATAACGTATAACACACGTAATATCTGATGTTATCAGGGTTGTCAACCATATGTTATAATAAAGTATCTTACTTAATTTTTGGTAAATATACTCGAACTTTATGCTTTTGTATAAAAATAAAGTATTTAAAAATACTCCATATTCAATATTCACAAATATGAATAACTAGCTTTTGCCAGCGGCTTCGTCCGTGTACATGAAGTATAACCTATGTCACTCAGGAATAAAAAAATAGCAATCGGACCAATACTTTTTAAAGATTTTATATATCCTTCGTACTTTCAGAGATACAAACGAAAAAAACATAAAAACAAAACAAAACTTTACGTATCTATAATATAAAAATGAATCGCAAAATGTGTTGGTAAGCGCATAACTCAACAACGGCTGGACCGATTTCGCTAATTTTTTTTTTGTTGTGTTCGTTATTATGAGGAGAAGGTTCTTATGGAAAAAAAATGAAAATTAGGGTAGTGTAGGGTAGAGTAGGGTAGTGTAGGGTAGAGTAAGGTAGAGGAGGGTAGAGTAGGGTAGAGTAGAGTAGGGTAGGGTAGAGTAGGGTAGAGTAGGGTAGAGTAGGGTAGAGTAGGGTAGAGTAGGGTAGAGTAGGGTAGAGTAGGGTAGAGTAGGGTAGAGTAAGGTAGAGGAGGGTAGAGTAGGGTAGAGTAGAGTAGAGTAGGGTAGGGTAGAGTAGGGTAGAGTAGGGTATGGTAGGGTAGAGTAGGGTATAGTAGGCTGAAGTAGGGAAGAGCGGGAGCGAAGCCGCGCGGGCAAAAGCTAGTTTATTATATTAGTGAAGTGATGAAGATTAACAGGTGAAACACGAATACTTTCTGTTTTTTTTTTGTTCTTGCTTTGTATTCTTTGCATTTTTTGAGTTGGAAATGAATTGCTTTTTTATTTAAATTGATTGGAAGTATAGTATAAAGCTTCTAAAATATTAGGATAATTGTTAGTGTGTGCTATAAGCACATTAAAATATATCTTCAAGAGAATAAACAAAAAACAAAGGCATAAAATCTTAACAAATACTTTTTTCTTCCAAATTTTTGTCCTACTAAAAAACTATGATACGGTATTTTTTTTCAAAAGCAATTGGCAACCCTAAATAAACGTAATGTCTGATGTTATGTAAGTATTAGTACAAGATGATTATGTTGCTCAAGGCAGATTATAGGTGGAAGATTAGAACTGGTGGGCTATTTGCCCGGTCATTAATCTCGTTCAGAGGGAACGGTGTCTTTCTTTATGATTGCGTCTGCTTTATAGAGTGGAATGATCTGTAAATTGGTTGGAAGGTGTTGCGGGATCATTACCGGTTATTGTTCATTTTGATGTAGAAATATGAATTTTTGATGTAGAAATGTACACATAATCAGATAAAAAAAGAAATTGAAACAAGCTTCCTAACAAGAGTACGTAACGCACTTTTTATGTTGCGAGGCCTTTTTTTTTTTTTTTTTTTATGGTGGGAAAAAATCATGCATTG
This sequence comes from Mythimna ferrago, assembly GCA_910589285.2. Classification (NCBI taxonomy): domain Eukaryota; kingdom Metazoa; phylum Arthropoda; class Insecta; order Lepidoptera; family Noctuidae; genus Mythimna; species Mythimna ferrago. The sequence goes on along the minus strand of OU342683.1, from coordinate 3,047,772 downwards.
ACATCCCCCGCCCTTGGGCGGAGCGGGAGATAGTGTCAGACTCTTACTGACTAAAAGACCCACCCCGTTCCTTCTAGCCTTCATACCGGGGCTCGAGCGCCCTTTCGGATAACCCTGGCCCCAGTAGGCTTTGACCCGGCTGGGTCCCTGCTGTTGCTGACAACTCCTTGAGGCGCGCGGGAACAGTGCGCGCCGTCGACGACTTGGGCTTGGTCCGGACAGTTACCGGACGGCCGGACAGTGAGCTACCCATTGCTCACTGTCCGCAAGCCCGCGTCTACGTTGGCCGGAAATCGGGATCAGAATCCCGGCGACGGCGGCGGCGATAACGCCGTTGCCTGATGCGTTCGGCCTCCTCCTTTGCGAGCATTACTGCTTCGCAGAAGTCGGCGACCGCCTGCCACTCCTCCTCGCTCCGGACCATGGCCTCAACCAAGGCCCGGCGCGAGAGGTCTCCGCCGCCGATCGCCCCCACGAGGGCACGGCGATGCTCCGCCCAAGCAGGGCACACCTCGACTGTGTGCTCCACCGTGTCCTCCGGGCGATGTTGCGAGGCCTCCCCCTCCCAAAGTGACCTCGCGCTTGGGAGGGCTCTTTGAGAACGAGGGCTTTTTTCCACAGAAGAGATAAAAGAGGTTACAATGGCCTTGTGAGCGAGGTAGGCGTGCCACAAAGTAGGGCAATGCTCATAGTTCAACTACCAATAGCAAACTTGCGATCTAAGTATGCGTGGTCCTTTAGTTGCGTAATGCGCGTTCGTATTGTTTTTTTTTTTTTTAATTTGTATAAACTAGTGCTTGACTGCGATCCCACCTGATGGTAAGCAGTGATACAATCGTTGATGGTGAGGCGCACTAGTTTATTAAGAGCCTATTCACTTTACTATTAGAGAGCAGTGGTGGCCGAGTGATAATGGCTCCGACTTACGAGTTGTAGGTCGCGGGTTCGAACCTAGCCAGGCGCATTACTTTGCGTAGTTTATTTCATCATCACTCTCAAACCAGTGAAGGAAAACATCGTGAGGAAACCGGCATGTCCTAGAACCAAAAATTCGAAGACATCTGACATTCACCAACCCGCACTGGGCCCGCGTGGTGGATTACGGCCCAATCCCTCTCCTAGAGAGTCGACCTGAGTCCCTGCAGTGGAAACATTAAAAAGGCTGGTGATGATGATGATGATTGGCGTTGTGAGACAAGTGGCGACACTCATTGTAGTACAAATCCTGTATGGAAAGTTCCTTTCCGAAAAAAAAACTTTTCTAATCTCTTTCATCTTTTCTGTGGTTTAATGGTTTTTTTCTAATTGTTAGGCTCGCGTATGACCAGGACCACTACTTCACCTGATGGTAAGCGACCATGTGGTCGAACATTGGGTTGCCAAAGTCGCTGTTTCCTTTTCGAATTTATAAATGAAAAAGGCTTCGCTGATGCGCCTTCGCCTGCACTAACAGGTATCTGAACGACATGACTGTAGCAGGTTAGGGCTTAGAAGTGTCAGACTTTTACTGACTAAAGCCCACAGTGTTTCTTTAGCTGCCTTTGGTGAGGGGGCACAGTAACTCTTTCGAACCATTTCACAATAATACCCGAAGCCAGGTCCGATGCCTGGCCCTAAAGTTGCTCGTAGAATTCGTCATCAACTCGAGCTTGGTCTTTATTCCGATAAAGACCAAGCGAGCAAGGGTAACTAATCCTCCGGGATTAGTTACCCTTGCTCGCCGTCTGTAAGCCTGCACCTACTGTAGCTGCTAGGGGCATCTCCGGAACCGCCTCTTTCTTCGCTCACATTATTGCTTCGTGGAAGTAAATGTCTGCTTTCTATTCCCGCTCGCTTAATTTTTTGGCCCTTTTTTTGAGTTGGTATTCCTCATGGTTTTCAACGCCCTGGGGAGGGCCGAGGGCCAGCCCGGTGTTTCCTCGCACACTTGCCATCCATGCGTCCGTACCATGGTCTGGCCCAGCCTCCGCAATGTCATTCGCCCAAGCGGTGCTGTACGGGGGTATTGAGCTCAAGCAGGATAGAATTCCACCGTATGCTCTACTATGCCCTTGGGGCGAGGAGTCAGATTTTCTGACTTCCTTCACTTAGACTTGGTTTAACCTACTTGGATTGACTCGTCCATAAGATTGACTATCAACGTGTCTGCAAAGGACAGCGGAAACCAACGGCTCAACGTGCGACATACAAAGGAATCTTGGTAACCCCATCCATAGACCGGTCTCGCCAAGAGTTACTTAACTTTAGACATCAACCCCTGAGGCTGTTATTATTCAATTATTTTAGAATAAGCTCTTAAAAGTGCTATTAGTTTAAGCTGCCATTATCTTACACAGCACGTATCTTTTAAAGTTACGTGTGTAGAGATTGTGGTCAGAAAAAAAGTAAGCAGGTTGCTGCATTTGACACAATTTATGATCAAAATAAAACTTAAAAACTGATAATTTTATTACAACATTCCGTTTCATAATAATTAGATCACCTTCAGTAATAACTTAAGTATTTATTTTATTTACGTTGGCAACATTTCACAATATTTCGAGGCACCTTACTAACTCGGAACAAGAATATCTTTTAATTGTTTAACGAGATAAAATTAATGTAATATAAAGATTATGCAACGTTACAATCTTATGATAATATCAGTTACTTTTTATTTTATTTTTGACAGTTACATTTATATTTTGTTCCTGTTTCTGCACTTCCTCAAATGAAATAGTTACATCATTGTCTGTTAGAGTTATTAACGAGTTTAATTAATTAATTAAAATTATTTTTATTTGACTCTACGGTTTGCTCATGTTGAATCATCTGTCATCTGTGAACAAGATTGCTGCTCAAACTACAGACTTAAAACTACACTAATATAATAAAGAGGTAAAGTTTTTTTTTTTTCTTGTTTTTTCGTTTGTAAGATGTAATCTCTAGACGCACTGGGCCCGCGTGGTGGATTACGGCCCTTTCCCTCTCTTAGAGAGGAGGCCTGAGTCCCATCAGTGGGAACATTAAAAAGGCTGATGATGAAGATGACTGGTCCGATTGCTAAAATTTGTTCACCGATAGAAAGCTGCTTTATTCCTGAGTGACATAGGTTATATTTAATGTGTGAAACAAAAAAAAAAAAAAACAAACTTTACCTCTTTATTATATAAGTGTAGATGTAGTTAAGTAGAATCCTAGTAGTTTCGGCTGTGTGTTGACGTTGACATGTCAATCAGTCAGTTTTCCTTGATAAAATAAGGTCACTAGTTTTGTTTTGTGAGTCTACTGATTTAGTTTCATAGTGAAAATATTTGTCAATGTACCTATTTGTAATGCAATCCAAAGTCCCCCAATCAGTGGATGTCAATATTTCACTTCATAATAATTTTTCACAAAAACCAATAAAAACTAATTTGATTGACGTCCACTTAACTTTTTATGAACTACTTTGTGCACTTTTAAGTGATATCGATCAATAAATGACAATAGCAGTTTATGATATTATTATATTTCTTTTAATAATATTTGTAATCTAATTTAACTAGGTATTGAAAACTATTTCTACACCTATCAGTTTTTGTTCGATATTTATTACGTTTGTTTTAATTTGATTGTTATTGGCTAACATGCGTATTTATTGCATATAGTTTTTTAATGGTATTAATCTGTTTAAACAGTTATATGCTTTAATGGCTTAAAAAATGCTAGCTGATTTTAAATATCAGTTACTAGCGGCCCGTCCCGGCGTTGTTCGGGCGATAAATATAGCCTGTGTTACTCAGGGTAAATGTACGAGTAAATTTTCAATGGTGAAAGAATTTTTGAAATCGGTGTAGGAGTTTTTGAGTTTATTCATTACAAACATACACACAAAAATACAAATTTTCCCTCTTTATAATATTAGTGTAGATTAACACTGATGAATTTCCAATGAGTAAGTCACCTCTATATTGATTCAAGCAGTAAATGACTAAACAAATTAAGCAATCTGCTTGAAATATTATCTTCTGAAGGCCAGACCTACCATCAATACACAAAATGGTGGAAAATGATGACCTTCAGGCTTCACATAACAGTTTAGCAATGTTCTAGATCGTTTGAAATCTGGGCTTTTTTGTCTAGTGCAATCCATTTAGGATGATGACTTAATGAGTCTTGATACAGGTGTTTATCGAGATGATAAAATTTAAAAACATAATTGAGATTTGTGTAGTTAAGAGCGTCCTTTACGAGGTATATTTTCTTACAACCGCTCTTACGTGATTATGATGTTATTACACATCTTTCTCTAGATATTTTGGATGCACAGCTATCTTGTAGATATTATCTAGGTTTCTATAGAAATCAAAACAATTTTTTTTTGTAAAACTAATCCAGTAAAGACCTCTGAAAATCAGCTATTTTACGTGAACTTCGGCCATAATGTACTCAACTACTTATGTATTAAAAATATAAAAAAGTACATCAATAGAAGCCTTGAACATTTAATCGTGATTCTGAATGACGACTATTTTTCTGAAAAACTTTTAAGGGTTTAACCTTTCAATCGCGGAAATTACAGACACAATAGAAAGACAATGAATTAATTCTGTTTATTTTGCGTAAATCTATTCTTTAATTTAGATTCTAAGTATAAAGTGACATACTCAGTGTTTGTATCGTATTTTTGACGCGATAATTCATCCAAAATCGATAATCCGATCGACCAGCTGTCAAAGTTTGGACTGTTTGAACTGCTGATTTGAATTCATCAAACCCGGGGAGTATTTGGTTTTATTTTATTGTTTAGTATAGTTATTGTCTTACACTATTCAACACTTATACACTGCTCAGGTTTCTGAGCTACGTCCAGCACACACCGGCACCGTTTATGTCTCCTTTTGCTTGACAAATTGTGGAAGCAGAATCGACGACGAAAACATTCGCCCAGACAAAACACTCACTGCATTAAGTACTTTACATATTTGCTTAATTATCTGCTTGGTTGTTTCTAATCTACTCTTAGTTTCTCTAAAACTTTGAACTGTATCTATTGTCAAACTGTCATACTAATGTTTCCTATACTTAATTTAAATTTCTAAACTATTTTAATAATTTAATATTACTTATAGTAGCTAATCCAGTACTTACATTAAGTTTAAATCCATTCAATAGCTCTAATTAATTAGGTTTTAATTTAACCAGAATTTATTTTTCATTTTTCTTCTACCTACATGTTTTTTTTTTTTTATCACTTCTATAATCCTATCTTTTTAATATTTCTTTATCATTTTTGTCTGGATAACTGCTTTTTCTCCCCCTTATCACAAGTTTTCAACTAACTAAACATCTCCTCATATACTCAGCTGTTTCTTGTCTCATTCCAGGAGCCATTTGGGGTAAATTATAAGCATGATGACCCGTGGAGCAACTGTTCGTGACATGAACGAGAAACTGAATGCCGTGCTGAAAGAACTAGAAACGTCAAGAAAGACTTGCAATGACCTGCTACGGGAAAGGGAGGAAAGCGAGGTGGAAGTCATGAAGATAGTTGATAAAAACACTCAACTGAAAAGGCAACTTGCTGAACTTCACACCCAGCATGTGGACATACTACACCAGCATAACTATCTCCGTCAACTGGTGTCAGAGTTTCAAGAATGCAGAGACACCCATGACCAGGCACTGAATCGCATATCAGGCCTTGAAGCGGAATTGTCCAAGGCTCGCAAGACTATATCCAGCGTTGAAACTTTGAGAGCGAGTGAACAGGTTGCCAACACCAATAACCTCTTCGACAAGTTGATTGGCAGTACCTCCGAACGTGAGTGTAAGAAACCCACCGTTACAATAGACTTAACTGGGGATGATACCCTAACTGAATGTCCAAGGTTAGGTAGTCACAATAAAATTAAGAAATATATTAAAATCACTAAGAACATTAAAAAGTATAAGAAACTCTTGAAGACACAAAGTGTTTATAAATTTAATATTGAACTCAGACAGCAGCGTTTTAATTTACAAAGACAATTAAAAGAATGTAATTATAATTTGGAAAATGGCAAAATCATGTATGATTTTGAAATACAAAACCTACAAAAGGAATTATTGAGTAGGGAGAATACGATAAAGGATATATTTAGTAAATATGAGTCTTGTCAACAAATGTTAAGTGAGCGCATGCAGGAGGCTTGTGAATTGGTGGACTTGGTGAAGTTCAATGCAGAGAGGTATGAGTCTTTGACTAACAATATCACCTGTAGTTGTGCACTCGCTCCGCCACCTCCCACGTCTCAACACGAAATTCCTACATCTAATGTTGTACCTAAAAATTCAGACACAATAAATCCTTATCAAAGTAACATTCTTATGTATTCAGATAGATTAGGGACAGGTTTTGGATCTTTATTAAATAACCGTTGCAAACATACCATTATCAGTCATTGTTATCATAACCTACATTTTAATGAGCTTGTTTACAAAATAAAAAATACTAAAATTAATGAGCAGACCACAGTAGTGCTTATGATTGGAAATAGTCTTAGTGTAACTAAAAGGGACATTGTTAGTGGTATTGAAACCCTGCTTGAATTAAAATTAGGTAAATTAATATTATGTGCATTGCCTTATTCAAACAGTCTAAATGATCATGAAAATGATTATATTTTTAGCCTTAACAACTTGATGCATATCCTGTCATGCCGTCATAGTGACCGTTTATTGTATTTTGACACTAACAATTTTGTTAGTGATTTTGTTTTGATACGGGAACATATTTTTCTTCCCAAAAAAAGTCGACACTTATTGGCTACTTTGCTAGCTTATAATATACACATAATACACGCAGTTAATGATAATTTAACTGAGACTAGGTTAAGTGACGAATCAGTATTATCTAGTGTACCTAATAATACTGTTATTGATTCTTCTTTTTCTTTAAACTATTAGAAACGACAAAAGGGAAGCCTAATAACATTTCATTATACCATCAGAATATAAATCGCTTCTCTGGCAAAATTCTAGATGTAGAGATGTTAATAGATAAATATCATATGGATATCCTATGTTTTTGTGAAACTTGGTTAAAACCAGATAGAATGATGTTCAATGTGAATAGTTTTTCAGTTGCCAGTGCGTACAACAGATCATCAATAGGGGGTGGTACCTTGATATTATGTAATACTTCTTTAAGATATAAGGAAAGGAAAGATATCACTGCTTGCTCTGTTGATCGCTTATGTGAGGTAGCATGTGCAGAGATTGAAGGCCAAACTTTCTTATGTGTGTACAGACCACCTGCATCAAACCTAGCATCTTTTCTGATAATAATTGAAGAAATACTAAATAAACTTATTAGAGACAACAAATTAGTTTTCGTTTGTGGGGACTTAAATATTAATTTACTAGTAAATTCACCAGATAAATGTAAACTTCTCTCTTTGTTTAGTTCTTTTAATATAAAATGTATTTTTAATGAGGCAACAAGAATAACACCTACCTCAGCTTCATGCATAGATAATATATTTACTAATTGTGTTATAAAAGACTCATCCATAATTAGTGGCGTGAGGTCTGACCATAGTGGTCAACTTGTATCTTTCGAATTAGTCAAAAAGCTTCAATTAGATTCAACTGCAGAGCTTAGACCGCTTACTAAAAATAAATTAAATAATTTTAATAACAATGTCGTGAGTAGTCTCTCAACAGCCAATTTTGATTCGCAAGACCCCAATGTAAACTATGGAACATTATTTTCTACAGTATGCCAAGAATTTAATAAGGCGTGTCCAGTCAAAAAAGTTCAAATCGGTAATAAATCCAAATTTAATGAATGGGCTACTGCTGGAATAAGAAAAAGCAGAGACACTTTATATCAGCTATATCATGAAAAATCCTTGTCGTCTGATCTTAATTTGCATAACCATGTTAGACTCTATTCAAAGATATTCAAAAGAGTCTGTGCCCAAGCTAAATCTAAATCAATAAGTAAGATAATTGGAAATTCTAATAATAAAATAAAAGCTGTCTGGAAGGTGATAAACAAGGAAACTGGAAAGACAAGCCAACGAGATCGGAATGAATTCTCACTAAAAATCGATAATAAAATCATCTCGGATAGGTCAAAAGTAGCTGAGACGTTCGAAAACTTTTTCACCAACATCCCAATAGAAGTTACGAAATCTCTCCCTTCTTCGTCTTTGTTAGCTGAATCTTTTTTAAAAGAACATTTGATGATCGCCGCGAGACTGGATTGTCCTCTCATCCGGCATTGTTCGGCTAGACATGTTCCGATACCAATGCCGGAGAGGGAGTATTAATTTTAATTATGTTAGGTAATTAATAATATTGTGGTTTTAATTTGTTTATTTTAATTTTTTCACTTTGATTGTAATTATAATTTGTTTAATTTAATTTTAATTAATTTAATTTAATTCTAACTTATTTTGACATTAATTTATGATAATTTGAATTTTATTTGTGTTTGTGATTTATATTTGTATGGAATGTGTAATTTATATGGGAATCATTTCCTGAAATAAATGATTATTATTATTATTATTATTATATACCAAACTTTGAATTTAAGCGTATTTCTGTGGATACAATAATAAAAGCATTCAAAAGTCTTAACATAAAAAACACTGAAGACTTATGGGGTATATCCGTTAAGATTCTTGGAGAAATTATTGAAACAATTGCTCCTGTCCTAACAGGCATATTTAATCAGTGTTTAGACAGTGGTACATTCCCTGATTTAATGAAACACAGTAAAGTAGTACCAATTTTTAAATCAGGTAGTAAGAGTGATCCCTCTAATTATAGACCAATATCTGTGCTTCCAGCATTGAGTAAAATCTATGAAAAGATCATGCTCGACCAGATGTTGTCTCATTTTAATTCAAATAGGATTTTGCATGGTCATCAGTTTGGTTTCACGAAAGGAAGGTCAACAACAGATGCAGGAGTGAAACTCATCAGTCACATTTTGGAATCCTGGGAGAAGTCCCAGGATGCTATTGGCATATTCTGTGACCTCTCTAAAGCATTTGACTGTGTTGACCATAATACTCTGATCTGTAAATTACATCATTACGGAATTCGTGGACGAGCTGCTGATCTTGTTTTTTCCTATTTATCTTACAGGCAGCAAAAAGTATCCATTAATGGGGTGACGTCCTCGGGGTCTTTAGTAAAGATGGGCGTGCCTCAAGGTTCAATTCTAGGCCCTTTCCTTTTTTTAGTTTATATTAATGACCTTCCCTTCATGATGGCTAATTTATCCGATATAATTCTATTTGCTGATGACACCTCTCTTATTTTTAAAGTAGACAGAAAAGATGGGAATGTCTTGCATGTCAACGAGAGTCTGGCTGTCCTTTCGAAATGGTTTGCAGCTAATAATCTCTTATTAAATGCAAATAAAACTAAATGTATAAAGTTTTCATTGCCAAATGTCCCTCAAGTTGACGTCAATCTAATTCTTGACAGCAAAAAACTGGATGTTATTACAGAAACCGTGTTTTTGGGTATAACTATCGATTCTAAACTGCAGTGGGGTACTCATATTAGAACTCTCTCGGGAAGACTAAGCTCAGCTGCATATGCAGTAAGAAAAATAAGGCAATTGACAGATGTAGCCACAGCTAGGTTAGTTTACTATGCTTATTTCCACAGTATTATGTCTTATGGCATTTTACTGTGGGGACCTGCAGCTGACGTAGACTCAATTTTCATATTACAAAAGAGAGCAATCCGGGCTATTTATAAAATGGGCCCTCGCGAGTCCCTCAGAAATAAATTCAAAGAAATTGATATACTTACTCTGCCTTCTCTTTACATCTTGGAAAGCATTTTGTATGTTCGTAAAAACTTAGGACTCTTTAAAATTAGGAGCGATTTTCACAACAAAAATACACGTAGCAAACACGAAATTGTCTTACCCAAATGGAGACTAGCTAAGACTAGCAAGTCATTCTTAGTAAACAGCATTCGCTTTTATAATAAGCTGCCAAAGGCGGTAACAGAACTTAGTGAGGGAAAATTCAAATCTCATATCAAGCGTGTCCTAACCGAAAAAGCATATTACAAGGTTAAAGACTATGTCGAAGACACGCTTGTTTGGCAATGACTACCTCTGCACATGTGGCCCCCTGGTAAATCATCAATATTTTGTCTATAACTGCTCCACCTTTGTTTTAATAATTAGATATACATTTTTTTTTTTTTTTTTTCTCTGACACATTGCTTTTGCAATATTTTTATTTTTTATTTATATTTCAACTGTCATAAATTCGTTGGTAATTTATTTTGTTAACATTTTATTGATAGTTGTAATCATTATATTATACCAGATTTTTTTTATATAACCTCTTTTTGTATTGTGAATGTGAGAACACTGTATACTCCACGAACTCTTAGACTACTTCCTATTACGACTTACTTTGTTTTTTACTGAGAAATTTTTTATTGTGCTTTTGTGTACAATATTTGACTGGTCTACACTGTTCTTACATAATATAATATCAATATTGTAAAAACACCCACTTTTTTAAAAGAGTAACCATGGAGTTTCTTGCCGGTTCTTCTCCATAGGAAACGACCAATTTGGAACCGTGCACTAGCTTCTGACGTTTTATAAGTGCCCATGTAGGCCTATGTGAAATAAAATATTTTTGATTGATTTGATTGATTGATTGATTGATTGACAATAAGTGCGCGAACGCCGCGAATGAATTAAAAAAAAACACGTATTTCCTGGAACTAGTTTTGAGAAATATTCGAGTAAATCACTGAATTACCAATGCTAACAGAGTTTTCAGGCGTTATCTCTCTTTTTTTGCATTGCCTTGCCTCTTCATCAAACATCGCGTTGGATTGCGTTAGATGAAGGAACAAGCTTTTGAAACATGCTCGATATTGACGATAGGCTAGTGGAAAAGGAGCCTCTTAACAGTAGGTACATCTGATAAGGGGATGCATCTCGACATACATTTCACTGTTTTTCATACAACCGCTCTTACGCAATTATGACGTTATTACACATTTTTCATTAGATATTTTGGAAACACAGTATGCTAACAAAGTTTTCAGGCATTATCTCTCTTTTTTCTCGTTGCCTTTTCGTCAAACATCGCGTTGGATGGCGTTAGATGAAGCAACAAGCTTTTGAAACATGCTCGATTTTGACGATAGGCGAGTGGAAAAGGAGCCTCTTAACAGTAGGTATATCTGTTAAATGACTGCTTGCGTGACTAAATATAATTAATTCTAGAACAATTTAACTAGCTACTAGTGTTCTAGCGGTTCCGTACATATTGTCCTGCCCGAAAGCTGACTTTTCGTCAGATAAAAAAGCGATTGCAGCGCTATCTGCCGGATTCAATTGAATTTTCAAGCCATCCAGAGATCCAGTCAAATACACCCACGAAATTTCATCCAAATTGGTCAAACCGTTTATAAAGAGTTAGGTGACAAAGAGACATTTAGAAGAATTATATATACCTATAAAAATATATTGGCAAAGACCTTCCTCCTACTTCATGACATTCTGCTTCTACGCCGTTTCGAATCTGTCCTCATCTGTCCTAAATCATTTCTCCATCGCAACTTCTTCAATGCAAGAACCTCTTGCGTGGAGACTCTTGAGCAGCGGTCTGACTGACGTGACATTAATTAAAATTGCTTATAAAGTTCTCTGACAGACAATGCTCAACTTGAGTAGCTGAGTCATGAAAGCATGTGCGCAAGAGTTTCTTGAATTACTGAACCACTAAGAAAATATTTAACAAAAACACCACTAATTTTTATTTCGTACAAACACTTAAAAGACTAAATAAAAAAGGTCTTGTTATAATTTAAATAAAGGCTCAAAAAATAATATTCATAGACAGTAAAGTTATTAACGTTTGTTTAAATATCCCAAAATGTCACACGATTTGTAGAAATATTGTACAGACTATATAATTATTATGAACTAGCTTTTGCCCACAGCTTCGTCCGTGTACATAAAATATAGCCTATGTCACTTAGGAATAAAGCAGCTTTCTATCACTGAAAAAGTTTTAGCAATCGGACCAGTAGGTACTTCCAGAGATTACCTCCGACAAACAAAAAAACAAAAAAACGAATTTTACCTCTTTATTAAATTAGTGTAGATGAATGAATGGCGATCAAAATGGAAAACACTGCACGTAGATATGTCCTAGTAGCAATTGCAATGAATGATTTATTCAAGTAGTACAGTCATAAAGTCAAAGCATTTATTTCAAATAGACCATTTGCAGGCACTTTTGAATAGTCAAATGTCGGTCAGTCCAAGAAAAGTGAAGCTAAATTGCACGTTCCAAAGCGTAGGTCTCTATGGAGAAGAACGTGCAAGAAATTCCATGGACACTCTTTTAAATCATATTATGTGTTACATATAATGCTTGGTTACATATTACTTGTTGTTGTTGTTGTGTTGTTTGTTGTTTTTGTTGTTATCTATAATTTACCAATTATTGCTTTACCTGGACAATTTAGGGGAAATCGTTTTAAGCTATTGCATAGCTTCTATCGCAGGCCTTGAGCGTGGAGACCGAATCCAGAAATTCCGTAACGAAAATAACCTAACACCCCCCACTCATTTGTTTTGAGCGTGGTGACCGATAAGAAAACAAATGAGTGATGCTATGCAATAGCTTTACCGCGGCAGTCCCCGAGTGCCACACGTCTTTTTTTTTTTACTTTTGACTACAAAAATATAATCAGTAGAATAACTAAATAAAAAATAAGGTGTATATCCCATTGTAGTGTGAATAAACTTCCATTCTTCATGTATTAAGAAAGTTTCTAAGTATGGAAATATGTCATTTTGTAAGTAGGCTGTGTAGAATTTGTCATTGCGTATGTTTTGTTTGGTTGAAAAAAATAACTATTCAGAGGTTTCAAAAAGTTGAAAATGGGTAAGAACGGAGAACCTGGTTTTAAACCAACTTTGTCTATTGAAATTTTCTCAGGTCACGTCAATCATCTTTCAATCAATTAACTGCTTAAGTGCTTCCTTCAAAGCAACCTCTTTAAGATAATAATATTTACAAGGCGTGATGCTGTTCCGCATTATGCAACACATAACAACTAATAAGATAATAACAGTGAATTATCTCGTTTGGTAATAAATGAAAGCTTCTGTACACATATTTGTGATTGTCTGTTAAGTTATTTTAATGTTGTACCTTATGGTGTCGGTCGTACATAATAGCATCATCCCATCGCTTCTTGTGAGTGTCTTAAGCCTTAGATACAATTACCGGCACAGACCTTGTGCGCTGGCTTCAAGTTGCGCAGAAGTCAAATATTCGGTCTCTTTAGTGGTGCGAAGTGAGACGTGGGGGCAGGGAGTGTCAGTGATTGGCTCGCCGCGCCATCGTGTCAAAGACGTCACTCGTGTTTCGTTGCCTGCATTGCTGCATGTATCTAACAACGACGACGATTGGCTCGCCAATGTATGGAATGCGCAAAGCGATCGCACTCTGACGCCGATCGCTCTTTCGAAACGGATCCTCGTTTCGGAAACTGTACGTTAGGGGACAATGTCCCATAAGTTTGTACGGAACCCTCAGGGCGCGAGTCCGATTCGCACTTGCCCAGTTTTTAGGGTTCCGTAGTCAACTAGGAACCCTTATAGTTTCGCCATGTCTGTCTGTCCGTCTGTCTGTCCGTCCGTCCTCGCTTAATCTCTGTGACCGTTAGTACTAGAAAGCTGAAATTTGGTACCAATATGTATATCAATCACGCCGACAAAGTGGTAAAATAAAAATTGGAAAAAAATGTTTTATTAGTGTAGCCCCCCTATAAGTAAAGTGGGAAGTGTTTTTTTTTTAATTTCAACCCTAACGTGTGATATATTGTTGGATAGGTATTTAAAAATGAATAGGGGTTTACTAAAATCATTTTTTGATAATGTCAATAATTTCGGAAATAATCGCTCTAAAAGTAAAAAACAATGTGTCCCCCCCCCCTCTAACTTTTGAACCATAAGTTTAGAAAATATGAAAAAAATCTGAAAAGTAGAACTTTATAAGGACTTTCTAGGAAAATCATTTTGAACTTGATGGAAAGAAGTTTTTGTACAAAAAAGACAAAAAGGTTCTACAAAATAATTTCCGGACTAAGTTTGTAGTATAATCGTATATGCAAGCATTTTTTTAAACTCATAAGTGGGTACACTTATTGTGACGGACGGGAAACTACGGAACCCTACCCTGAGCGTGGCCCGACACGCTCTTGGCCGGTTTTTTTTTTTTTATATAGCCTCTTTTTTATAATGTGACTTTTTTCCTTATGAACAAATTTCTTAATAATTTAATACAATCTAGCCTAAAAACTAATAAGTAATTTAACCCTAACTTATTATTTTAAGTTATAGGTTTTTTTTAATGCTAAGAATAGCGTCCTTTAGCACTTTTATAGAAGTCCATAGCACATTCTTAGCGTCTGATAGCGTGACAAAAACACTGTTCATGTATATATGCATTACCACCGCATTGCTGATCACTCGCGGAGTCTACAGTGTTCTCATAATGTGAATGTGAGAATACTGTGGACTCCGCGAATTCTTAGATTACTTCCTATTACGACTCATTTTTTTATTATGATCATTTTTATTATGCTTTTGGGTACAATATTGACTGATCTAAACTGTTCTTACATAATATCTATTGATATGGAAATATTGAAAGATCAACCATTTTTTTAAAAAGAGTAACCATGGAGTTTCCTTTACCGTGCACTGGCTTTTGACGTTTTATAAGTGTCTACGTAGGTCTATGTGCAATAAAAACATTTTGAACTGAATTTTGAATTTGAATTTATGTAGAGAAAAGTTGAGAATAATCTAGGTCGCTAGGGTGTAATAAATTAAAACTTCAGTACCCCTAGCCAAGTTGCTAATCTGCAATAGTTAACGCTAGTAGAAAGCTTGAAATGTACGGGAATGACGTCTACTCAACGCTCAGTCACGTGGTCAGAACAAAAGATTCGGCGACACGGTCAACTCGAAGCGTTCGACGCAAGCGAAACGGTTGTAACTTGGCTAGGGGGGCTGGTTTCCCGTTTTCACGATGTTATCCTTCAGCGATCTCAGTCATTCGATCGATTCATGTGGGATCAACTGATGATTGACGTCGACTGATCCAATCTAGCGTCGATCAGATGCAACGAGCTCATAACGCGATCCATTTGACGACCTGAACTGAATTGTTAAAGGAATAGAGCTGTAGGGGGTGTATAGCTTCATCTCTTTCTCGCTCGCACATATTTATCAGAGGCACGAGTTTTTAAGGCGATCCCATAGACCAACGACCCTACAGCCACTAGACGTCTAATAACAGACGACGCATGTCTATCAACACATAGTATGACTTATGTCAGCCATACACGGTCAAACCTGTAGTCCAATCGGTATGACGCTACATGTTTGATATCAAACAGATTTGACCGTGTATGGGAGTGACAACATGTTGACAACATGTTTGACGGCACAATCGAATGTCAATTCTTTTGGTTTGATCAAACCGATTGGATCATACAGATTGGACCGTGTATGGGGCTGTCCAATCGGTATGATCAAACCAAAAGAAATGAAATTCGACTGTGCCGTCAAACATGTTTGTCATACCAATCCACTCCCACACACGTTCAAATCTGTTTGATCAAACATGTAGCTTCATACCGATTAGACGACATGTTTGACCGTGTATGGTGTATAGAGACGAACTACAGGTTTGATCAAACATGTAGCGTCATACCGACTGGACGACAGGTTTGACCGTGTATGGCTGGCATTAACGAAAAGTAAAAAGTCATAATTATAATTACCATAACCGATGATATAAGTACCCACTAGTTCACGTTATTTTACGTCTAATAACAGGCGAAGCATGTCTGTCAACACATATGATTATAATTATGTAGATCTGATGTCTCGACCAATCAGAACGTAGTACCCCGCTCCCCGTACCTCGGCTAGTTGACAGAATTGTTTTGGTGCGCTAGTCCAAGCATGAGGCGTCTACCACGTCATGGTAAGGCCCCAGACAGATCGACAGTAGATCATTGGTGTGGTGGCACTCTAACAGCGCAACTTTCGATTACCAAGTAGATACATAGTGAAAAATTTTGAAATTCCTCTAAGTAACGGTCATAAAATACAGAGTTAATTATTAAATTGATTGATGGATTAATTACAGCTTGTCAAAATAATTCTACAAACTTGATAATAAATTGTACTTGTTTATGACCCATCTTTATGGTTGTTGTTGCATTTGTTTGTAAGTTAACCAAGTCACGTAGTTGCTGTTTCGATCCCGGATGAAAATATTTGAATGCGCTAAATATTAGAAAATAAGGGAATGTTTCCTTTGAGTAAAATGATCTACCTCCAGCATTTAGACTACTGTGCATACAGATGGCGTTACCATTCAAAATTATATTTCGCGAGATAATTCGCAAGAGGTTAGCAGTAGTATCATCAGATTTGAACCAATTGTTTGGAGTGTTATTCTGAATTTCGACAGTTAATTATTTCGACACAGTCTCAATTTCGAAAATCAGTAAGTTCGACTACTCATTGCTTCGACAAAACATAATTATATTCGACTAGCATAAGTCCGACAGAACCAACTTCGACAACACACACCTTGCATGAAAATGCCTCTGTACTTTTGTGTGCATAAAGTATTTATTAATAAATAACATGTCTAGGTCTGAGCCTATAGGTTCTTTTGTGTGTGAGTTTAGGTGTTTGTGAACGCACCCACGATACAGGAATAATTACATTAGTAATTGTTATTATTGTTGCGATTAAAAAGATTTTATTGGAGAAGATTGAGCACAGGCGTAGGGTAGCCAGCCTTTCGGTGTTTTACAGATTGCATTTTGGAGAGTGTGCGCAGGAATTGCATGACTTGATTCCGCCATCTCATTTCTACCATCGGACAAACAGACGCACGGCGAATATTCACCCTTACGTTGTTGAAACATCTACGGTCCGAACTAAGCGTTTCGCCTCGTCATTTATACCGCGAACTTCGAAGGACTGGAACAGTTTGCCTGCTGCGGTCTTTCCGTCTGATTATAATTTGGGTGTCTTCAAGGCTAGAGTGAATAGGCTCTTAATAAACTAGTGCGCCTCACCATCAACGATTGCATCACTGCTTACCGTCAGGCGAGGTCGTAGTCAAGTACTAGTTTATAACAGATAAAAAAAAAAAAAGATTTTATAAGGAATTTCAAGCGTGCGAGTGAGAAAGCGAGATGGAGCTATACGCCCTGTGTAGTTAAATCCCTTTAACAACTCAGTTTATCAATGTGGTAGGTCCCTCAGTTAGATTTGTGGTTATAAGTGAAAGACGAAACGCATTTAGCAAAATCTTGCGTACGTAGCTTACTGGCTACGCAAGTATACGCCTATTCGATAAGCCATATTTTCTAAACACATTGGCTAACCCAGCAGACCTGTCTAGATCGAATTTATAGATGTTTATAAAGGCAAAAACTTTCGAAACAGCCTACCATTCTCTCTGGCAATTAAGTAAACAAAACTAAATCTGTCGAGAAAGCGAAAAATCATAATTTTGATCAATATTTTATGACATCTATTTTATTAAAATGATATTTTAAAAAGCTGACATTTTATATAATATTTCTACAAAAATGCGTGTAAGTATTAAAATGTATGTACCTTTGTACAAGTCTGTAAGTGGTTATCAAACGACTTTTTTCAATACACTGGGTCGACCCGTTCCGACCCGATAAATATAATAGCATTGTGACGGAGGAGAGTATGTGCACTTTTCTGCACTAGTGCGGAAAACAGTCTAAAAGCGGTGGCAAAAGAGCGAGTTTTCATATAAATGTATTGAAAAAATTGTTTTAATCTATAGATAAGAATAGAAGACACCTGACGAAAAAGACCGAAAAATAAAGACATGGGGTACCTACAGCTAGTAAGTCACAACAGCCGCTACAGTTTTAATAACCCCTCGTTTACACAATCTCACACTAATTAGGTCAGCAAGTACGCTCTTTGCACACCGTCCGCTTTCACACGGCCACCTTATCATCACGCCACCTACACAGTACCAGGCAGTCATTGTGCTCCTATCTTCGTGCACGCCTGTCCTTCTGGCGTTCCCATGCCAATCTACAATGGACCCTTGCGATTTCTTTGTGATTTTCTGAAACTGTTCTGATGCGAAGTGATTATCTGGATTGTGATGTGCTTTTGTTTTAAGGTGTATAGTCCCTTGAACCATCTGGCCGAAATTATGTGAACGCAACTCTCGCACTCGCCTAGGCGGCAGTACGCAAATCTGTGCATTTATTTGCGGCCAGCAGCGCCCGGAAAGCGCTTTAAATCCATTTTCTCTGCGAGATATTGATTGATTTAAATATGCAATGTTCACTTTGAAGAATATTTAACCACCAATTTTTACGTGTAAAAATGTTTCTAAAGGTCCAAGCCGTTTCGAAGGAGTAGAGAAAAGTTGCGAAATTGCTAAAAATTTTTTTTTGACAAAAGTATTAATTGCACGAAAAAATCAAATGTTGATATTATTGTTCATGAATCTATAATAAACATATATTTTTTTCAAACCAATTGACCTAGCCGTTACGGAGGAGTAGGCCTCAGAAAATCACTGTTTTATGGCACTTTTCGGGCGCTTGGCCCTTAAGTCTAGGTTTTTACTTTTATTGGGGTGTTTTTAATATCGAGCCAATTTCATCACGCATGCAGGTTAGCCCCGCATGCAGAAAATTTCAAAATGCAAAAAAAACGCGTCCTGTGAATGTAGGTATTCTATGCATAACTATTTTGACTGGCCTGTTGGTCTAATGGTTAGTGGCTCTGACTGCTATGCCGTGTCGTGGGTTCGATTCTCACCCAGGACAAATGTTTGTGCGCAGACTACCCTCTTTGGAACTACAGCGTAGTTCAACGCCTTTGGAGGTTGAAAATCAATAAATAAATTGTCCCGCTTTGGGGGAGTGAGAGACAGTGTCAGACTTGTACTGACTAAATCCCACCTGTATTTTTTTGTTACCCTTTGCGTTCCAGGGTATTTTGGACTTCGAATAATTCCGCAGCCCTGACAGGAATCGAACCTAGTGGGTCCTGTCACAACACTAGACCCTATGGCTACTATCAGTCTATATGAAAAACTTGCTTCCTTGAAAAATGGTGTGTACTAACCTAACTGTATGTTCTTTGGTGTGGGTACCAATATTTTTTTTTTTTAGTTTGTGAGGTGGAAAATCTCGTACTCCAGGTTGGAGCGAGAGTACGTGTATAGACTTTGCGTTTAAGGGCTACGGTATATTCTTTTAAACATTTCTGCAACCTTATCAGGTATCA
Organism: Mythimna ferrago; assembly: GCA_910589285.2. Classification (NCBI taxonomy): domain Eukaryota; kingdom Metazoa; phylum Arthropoda; class Insecta; order Lepidoptera; family Noctuidae; genus Mythimna; species Mythimna ferrago. The sequence goes on along the minus strand of OU342683.1, from coordinate 3,028,415 downwards.
GTGTCTCAAGACGAAAGTCTATGACCAGTGCGTGTTGCCAGTGATGACATATGGTGCCGAAACGTGGTCGCTCACAATGGGCCTCATCAGAAGGCCATCACCCAAAGGGCAATGGAAAGGGCTCTCGGAGGTTCCTTGCATGATCGAATCAGAAATGAAGATATCGCCAGGAGAACCAAGGTTGCCGACATAGCACGAAGAATCGCCAAACTCAAGTGGCAATGGGCAGGGCACATTGCTCGCAGAGCAGATGGCTGTTGGGGCCGAAAGGTTCTGGAGTGGCGGCCGCGTGCCGGAAGACGCAGCCGCGGAAAGCCTCCTAAAAGATGGACCGATGACCTGGTGAAGGTTGCGGGAATCCGATGGATGCGGGACGGACAGGATCGATTATTGTGGCGACACTTGGGGGAGGCCTATGTCCAACAGTGGACGTCTATCGGCTGAAATGATGATGATGATCAGGCATCGGCCCCGCAGTTTTACTAACACTCTTTGACCATCAGTTTGTGAGCTTCAATCAAGTCATAAATTAAATATTTAAAATATGATTTGACATTTTAATTCCATGTTTAGCTTTGTTTCTGTATAACATAGTATCGCATATATTAGCATATTGGTTTTGAAAAAGAATATGTTGAAATATCAGATATTGTATACAATTTCTCTTGATAGCTTTTCTCGACTAAAATATACATAACATTAATAAATATCACTTTCGATTGAACAGCCTGGGTCTAATTAAATTGGTTAATTAATTAGTATTCATTTATTTTCTCTTGACATGAAGATATAAATAATTTATTGAGATCTGTGCGTAAGGATCAAGATCAACATTTGTGATTTTATAATCTTGTTTTTCTTACTATTACATTATGTTGAATAATAGGTGTGTCTGTGTTACCTAATGGCAGTATAGGTAATTCAATTTTAGATGAATTTCTGTTTTCGGTGGTTTTTTTTTGAAGGTGGGGGAACCTAATGACTTCCGCTCTAGTGCAGAGCGGAAGGGCGTGTCAGACTTTTACTGTCAAAAATTCATCTGTGTCCGTCAGTTACCCTAAACTTAGTAGGCAATGTGAAGACAGGCAGAGGACTGCTATTATACCTACTCGCTATTTTTATAAGATTCTTCTTTTATTACGGTCTAACATGACATTTCATACCAACTAACGACTGGTCGACACTTCGTTTGATCGAGGGCTGGTTCATTCTTTACCCAAAGAATCAGCATTTATTTATTCACGAAATCCACAGCTCTTTTATAAATTTTACTTAATGATAAACTAATGTTTTTGCCAATTAGGGATTTATAATCTAATATTCAAACATTATTGGCTTGCATCAGAGACAAAAAACTAAACGCTAGTACCAACCAAGTGTAGTTGTAGTGTGTGGAGGGGGTGGGTGTGTTGGAGTGAGTGGGAAGAGTTGAAGTGGTATTATACCAATACAATAATTACCTAATACAATATTTCACAAACTAATTCATATACCACTGATATATGAATTAGTTTATGAAATATTGTATTATTACTATTGCGCACTGACAGCGCCTTCCCGCGACCACAAAAAAAAAAACACATGGTGAAGACAAACATTAATTTTTCAATGGTTTCAGAATCCAGCAAACCTAGTCCCTTTCCTCATCTTATACAACAACGACCTCTCCTATTTTTATTCTCACATAATTAACAATAGCAGCTGAACAGAATTCCACTATAATTGTGCTAAAAACCGTAAGCTTCCGCTACGGAATCTGCTGATACGATTGAGTACAATGGCGTGGTGATATCTGTATTATTCAACAATGTGCGGCTATTCACAGAGCATGCGATTATATCGGCGAGAAACAACGGCTATAGAAAAGTGTTAAGAAAATACCTATTTATAAATTATAGGTTTTATTCTGTTCCAGCCTTTTCTTGTATTTTCTATAGTATAAAAATGAATCGCTAAATGTGTTGCTAAGAGCAAATCTCTAGAATAGTTGAACCGATTTCGCTAATTCTTTTTTTGTTGTGTTTGTTATTGTGAGGGGAAGGTGCTTATCGAGAAATGAAAATTAGGGTAGTGTAGGGTAGAGTTGGGTAGTGTAGGGTAGAGTAAGGTATAGTAAGGTAGAGTAGGGTAGAGTGGGGTAGAATAGGGTAGGATAGGGTAGAGTAAGGTAAAGTAGGGTGGACTAGGGTAAAGCGGGAGTGAAGCCGCGGGCAAACGCTAGTTTTAAATAAAATATTTCTCTCACTAGAAATATCTCCTGTTTGGCGTTCAAGTTTTATTTCATTTATTTTGTCAGAATGTGGTAAGTATATAATTATGGTGTTGAATTAAATTAATGTCCTCATCACATTCTGCCACGTAGGTAGGGCGTGCAAATATTTGGTACATATATTTTTTTTAATATTAGGTTAGTACGAATTAAAATTTACAATTTATGGCATGTTATCCAAAAATATTATGACGTAATTGTGATTTATAAAAGTATTACTTATCGCGTTCACAAACATGTAAAGTGACTTACACTATTCACCAAGACATCATCTAACTAAAGACTTCTCGTTTTATAGGGTGGAGCAAGAGGGCGTGTCAGACTTTTAATGATTAAAACCACACTTTTGTTCCTTCTTTGCCATTGGTTCCAGGACCACGGTTCTCCCTGTCGGAAGTAAACCTATGGCCCTGGCATGTAAACTGACATACGCAGGCTTCAACCGGGTGAAATTTTTGATGATTCTGGTTGCATTATTGTTTTAGTAGGCCGAACTACTAAATATTTGTTCTGTTCGGTAATTGAACACGCGACACGCAGCGCCGCAGCCAATCGCTCGGCTATTGCGCAACAGTGCCTTCGAATAAATCTGGTATTAATTTATTGCTTAGTGATGCTGCTAGGACGAATTTGATACGTAGCCAATCCCACACTTTCTATTGGTGAAAATCGTATTACGATCCGTTGCGTGAGAAGTGGGAAGAGTTTCGCGGATAAACAGAATTGATAGAAGTGGAAAGTGACTAGTTATATGTAAAGATATATAAATATTTACGCACAATCGATTTTTTTTTAAGTGGGAAATCGTCCAATGGCAATTTAAAATTAGAAAATATCTATTAAAAAAAAATAGTAATGTAAAAAAAAAAATAATTAAATAACATAAAACAGTAAACAATGTCAACAAAACCACTAAATAGTAATGTCATAAATTAATAACAAATTAAAACAACCGACACGATTCCATGTAAGAAATTCTGGATCTCATGGCGAAATGGCGTCAGCGACTATCGCAACCCAGTGCTGGGCACGCCACAATTATGGCGGTAAGTCCCCTCTTTAAGGCGTGGCTTGAAAGACCTCACGGCGTCCTTACCTTCCGTATGACGCAGGTCCTAACCGGACATGGTACGTTGGAGAGGTTCCTGCACCGGATTCGTGCGGAAGTGACGCCCGGGTGTCGCCACTGTGCGGAGTCGAGGTGTGCCCTGCTTGGGCGGAGCATCGCCATGTCCTCGTGGGGGCGATCGGCGACGGTGACCTCTCGTGCCGGGCCTTGGTTCAGGCCATGGTCTGGAGCAAGGAGGAGTGGCAGGCGGACGCCGACTTCTGCGAAGCAGTAACGCTCGCAAAGAAGGAGGCCGAGCTCATCAGGCAATGGCGCTCTTGCCGCCGCCGCCAGGATTCCGATCCCGATTTCCGGCCACCATAGGCGCGGGCTTGCGGACAGTGAGCAATGGGTAGCTCACTGTCCAACCGTCCGGTAACTGTTCGGACCGAGCCCAAGACGTCGACGGCGCGCACTGTTCCCGCGTGCCTCAAGGATTTGTCAGCAACAGCAGGTGCCCAGCCGTGTCGAAGCCTACTGGGGCCAGGGTTATCCGAAAGGGAACTCGAGCCCCCGGTATGAAGGCTAGAAGGAACGGGGTGGGTTTTTAGGCAGTAAGAGTCTGACACTATCTCCCGCTCCGTCCAAAAACGGAGATGTTATTGGATGATTTTCCCACAGAAAAAAAAATACCCCTATGTGTTATCAACCTTCGTTTCTTAGAGCCACGGTAGATTCTTTCAAACATTTTCGCTACTCTAACATTGTCCAGGCTTCAAAGAAGAGAACTTTTTTGGAAAAGGACTTTCAAAGATTATTATCATTATCATTCATAGATACAAATCCGATCTGTTCTGCAAGCTATGTACCCTGCCCACTACCACTTAAGATTGGCGATTCTTCGGTCTATAACCTTGGTTCTCTTGCAGATATCTTCATTTCTGATGCAATAAACAGTATGTCTAGTTATCTATCATAGCTACCACACTACGCAAGCTGGTCAACAATTAACACGTAGCATCGCAATCTAATTACACGTCTTTTGTTGTCAGCGCCTACGTTACGTTCAGTTACGATATATAACACGTAACTAGGAGTGATATGTTGCGAATTGACACCAACATACGAATTATACAACATGAATATGGTGTACAAAAGGTCCACTCTCGAAAGACTGAACTATTTACTCACTAGCTTTTGCCCACAGATTCGCCTGCGTACATAAAATATAGCCTATGTCACTCAGGAACAAATCAGCTTTCTTTCGGTGAAATAATTTTAGCAATCGGACCAGTACTTCCAGAAATTACCTCCTACAAACAAAAAAAAAAACAAGGAAATCAAAAAAAAACTTTACCTATTTATTATAATTAAGTGAAGATTGTGCGTATAGCTATGCTATGCTCGGAGTTTCCTTGCGTGATCGCATCAGGAATGGAGATGTCCGCAGGAAAACCAAGGTTGCCAACACAGCTTGAAGAATAGAAGTGGCAGTGGAACAGAGGGTCGATCGGGCCGAAACTTTTTAGAGTGGCAACCGCGCAACATAAGACGCAGCGTGAAAGACGCAATGTTGGAAGGCTTCCCACAAGATGGACCGATGACCTGGTCAAATGTGATGGATACAAGGTGCACATGACCGTTTGTTGTGGTGACAATTGGGGGAAGCGTATGTCCAGCAATGGACGTCTATTGGCTGAAATGATGATGGATGATGATGGCGATACAGCTAAGGAATCAAATGTGCCGATGTCTGTGTTTCCTGATGGCTTTAATGATGGGTTGTCAGTCATGAGTTTTTTTAATCTTTAAGTTCTGTTTCTACACTGTTTCTATTTTTCTTACTTGCTTTTTTTGGGATAACCTTAAGTAATTGTTCGTAGACCTTCTGCTCATTGCCACCTGGTGCCACCAGTAAGTTCCACTCGGCTGCCTCAACTGAAGCTTATGGAATTACTTTGCCTTTCACCGCTACGAATCAAAGTGTTGTAAGTAGCTGAGGACAATCTCCTCGGAGTTCGGACCACGGGAGACTGGGTTTGTCGACCCGTTTGCTTTCGGAATCCTCGACCCGTTTGCCCCAGCTATTACCATGAGAAATAGACCTGTTAAGGCTTATAGTCCTTTATACATCTGGCCGAAATTAAATGGACACAACACTCGTATCCGCCTAGGCGGCAGTACGAGTATCTGCGCATTTAATTTCAGCCAGCTGCATCTGGATAGAGCCTCGCTGACCTTTAAATTCATTTTCTTTGCGAAATATTGATGTGATTTACATATGCTATGTTCACTTTGAAGAATATTTAACTACCAATTGTTGTGTCAAAATGTTTCTAAAGATCCAAGCCGTTTCGAGTAGGCAAAAGTAGCGAAGTATGCTAAATATTTTTTCAGACAAAAGTACTCGTATAAGTCGTAAGAAAAAATCAATAGTTGATATTTTTTTATTTATTGATAGGCTCGCGTTTGACCACCATCTCACCTGATGGTAAGTGAGGATGTGGTCGACGATGGAGCACGCTTGCCTTTTTTTATGGTGGGAAAAAATCATGCAATGACATCCCCCGCTCTTGGGTGGAGCGGGAGACTCGAGAGTGTCAGACTCTTACTGACTAAAAGACACACCCTGTTCCTTCTAGCCTTCATACCGGGGCTCGAGCGCCCTTTCGGATAACCCTGGCCCCAGTAGGCTTCGACCCGGCTGGGTCCCTGCTGTTGCTGACAACTCCTTGAGGCGCGCGGGAACAGTGCGCGCCGTCGACGACTTGGGCTTGGTCCGGACAGTTACCGGACGGCCGGACAGCGAGCTATCCATTGCTCACTGTCCGCAAGCCCGCGCCTACGGTGGCCGGAAATCGGGATCAGAATCCCGGCGGCGGCGGCGGCGGCGGCGGCGATAACGCCGTTGCCTGATGCGTTCGGCCTCCTCCTTTGCGAGCATTACTGCTTCGCAGAAGTCGGCGACCGCCTGCCACGAGCACGCTTGCCTAGAAGTAACCTATTCACTCTTGACTTGACTGAGAATAGGTTTCGTACATAGCGTGCCAACAACACGTATGGCGAGCAACCTAGCGGGTATATTGTGCCGCGACTTATTAATGGAAAATAATAAAATATCAAATGTAAACTTAAGCAATATTACTTGAGTATTGTTTAAGAATGTTTTCTACTTATTTACAGAAAGTTTTTTGTAAATTAATATCGACAATAACGTACACATATAAAATTGAAAACTCAATTTGTTTCGATATTGAGATGGATACATGATAGCACAAGTTTAAACCTTAGTGGTTTTTTGGTTGCTATTTAACCTAAATAATCCTGTAATCTTTGTATAAATGATAAATAAATAAAAAATAAAAAAAAACTTAAAGACCCCTAAGTTGTAGCTATCAGGAAACAAAGACTCCGTCAGGCAGGGAATTCCACTCCTTGGCTGTACGCACAATAAATGTGTGTGCAATATAGGTACGCTTTGTGCGTATGGGTGGAACGTCGTCTACCATGTACCGGAGGTGTAACGCCGTATTTCTAGTCGTCTTGTACGTGTGGGCGGGTGAATCTACAATAAACATATATTTTTTTCAAACATTACCGAGATTATTAACCTGGCCGTTATCGAGTATTATGCTTCAGAAAGTCACTGTTTTATGGCACTGCTCGGGCGCTTGGGCCTTAAGCAACAGTTTAGCAAGCCTACCGTTTTCTGAAAAGGCCAGACGTGTATCGTCTGTGTTACAATTATTATGGAGCCGTTAAAGTGCTTCAAGTTAAGTATCTTGCAACATAAATCGTTCGAGGGCTATCCGAACTATCTGTTACGAAATTTCTGTAGAATGGCTTAGTTAGGATCTATTTAAATCTCTCTCATTAAATTCTCTCTATTTAAACAATTTATTGGTTCGCACAGTCTAGAATGGAAGCCGATCCCAAGTTAGTTAGGAGGCTAGGAAGATGGCGAAAATGATTGGTATGTGTGTGTAAATATTTGTGTTTTTGAGTGTTTTTTTTTTTTTTTTTTTTCGATGGGAAAAATCATCTTATGACAACCCCCGCTCTTGGGCGGAGCGGGAGATAGTGTCGGACTCTTACTGACTAAAAAACCCATCCCGTTCCTTCAAGCCTTCATACCGGGGCTCGAGCGCCCTTTCGGATAACCCTGGCCCCAGTAGGCTTCGACCCGGCTGGGCCCCTGCTGTTGCTGACACCTCCTTGAGGCGCGCGGGAACAGCGCGCGCCGTCGACGACTTGGGCTTACTTAGCTACCCATTGCTCACTGTCCGCAAGCCCGCGCCTACGGTGGCTGGGTAGTTTCTCAATGTCCATTTTTCTTTTTGGGGTAAAAAAAATAAAAAATAAATAAATACCATACTTCCGCCCTGAGTGGCGAGAGAGAGTGACTTTTACTTAACTAAAACTCTGGTGTATTTCAGTCAATAAAAGACGTGGTAAGCGACTTTGTCGTAGAGAAGAAGACTGGTGGCTGGTGGATGGCAGGCAGGCTTTTTCAAATGTAGCAGCAGTGTTGTACCTACTACTTTATATTCGGTTCTACAGACTATATTCATTGCCATGGTAGGCAGAGAGGAAGAAAAAGAAATAGCAGTATTGGTATACTAAATACTTTTTTTAGGGTCTGTAATTATTAAATAATGTCGCCCGCTCTGTGTGAAGCAAGAGGGAGTGTCAGACTTTTACTAACCTAAACTCCATTTGGGTTCTTTCAGTTATATGGCCGCGATGTCACTTATAATCTCACTACTGTTCATCCTTCGTTCGAGAAATATTGAAGCATATTGAATTCGGGGAGTTGGTATAATCATCACAGCTTTGATTTGTTGGATTCGTTTCTCATAATAACAATCTTAATTTGTACCTATGTATGTATCTAAGTTAGTAATTATTATTGTATATTTTTTTGTCTTTGTTTACCGAAGTTGCACCTACCATGTTGTGTTTCTGCACCACCCTAAGTTCGACTGGTAGAAAACGCCTAAGGCACCTTTGTACAGTGTTTCTTACTAGTGCATAAAATGTTAATAAAAATAAATATGTATTGTTAAACTATGTAATAAAACCATCAAGCTGCTTGGAAGAACTTTAATCATGACGATTCAATTAGAACAAATATGTTTCACGAATAGATACATAACATATCTGATACATACATGATACTGGTACATATACATAGGTATAACAACCATCAGCTAGTTTCTAACACCTCCATCAAAATCACAAATACGTTGTTCCTCTAATATTGTAAGGTTTGCTGTTCACACACGCTTTTTCGTCCTTAAAATCTAAGGTGTGGTATGAGGGTCAGTATAAAGTACGGTATAAGATAAAGTATAAAGTACAGTATAAGACACAGTATAAAGTACGGTGTAAGGTACAATATAAAGTACGTTATAAGGTACAGTATAAAGTACGGTATAAAGTACAGTATAAAGTACGTTATATGGTACAGTATAAAGTACGGTATAAAGTACAATATAAAGTACGGTATAAGGTACAGTATAATGTACGATATAAGATTTCCACAAACAAAACGCGACGCGATAATGTGACAACAATACAACTATTTTTAACGAAATTGTTTTACGGGTAATTAGCCTATAAGTAATGGCTTTGCTCGCTCCGTATACACCATTCGTGTATAACTATACACCGCTTAAGATTCTACCTTCTGTACCGTAGGTTTTTACACGGAAAAAGTGTGTGGACAACATACCTAATGGCGAGTTCAGAGGTCGACACTGATCAACAACTGAAAGTGGATTAACAACCAATTTGTTGCAGAATGCTACAAATACTTAGCTGTTAACTTAATAGCATACTATCAAAAGCTGCTATTAAATTTTAATCATGTTTCATAAAATTTTACTAAGGGCGTGTTTATATGCGCGTTGACTGCGCGATGACGGCGCGTTTTCTTCTTTGAAAAGCTGTGTTTAAACGTCGAGAATGGCGCCTGCGGTTACTCTGTCTATCTAATTTCATTAAGCAACTGTTATTTAAAAACTTAACATATCTGAACCCGCCACAGTTTTATATATTTCATGAATACTTAAGTCAATTCACAGTTTGGCTTGGCCTAATCCTATAACTAATATGATAAGAGTACATACACAATCTTAGACCATTTCCTAGGAGTAACAAATTATATACTAGACTAGAAAGAACTATTTGTCAATTAACTTATGGTCTAGACATTAATATGCAGAACGACAAATAAAGTAAAACTACCTAACTGAATAACTTCAAAAATAATATGCACATCCACACTGAAAATGTTAAATAATAGAATTTTGGCTTCGTTAACTTTGAGAATATTACACAGTCAGCAAAAACATCATGAGATCAGTAATTTTTCTAAAGTTCCCTTATCATCTGGGCTTAGTTTAGTGCAGGTATTTGTAGAACGTATGCACAGCGTAACCGCTAAGCAAACGCTTCGTTAACGCCGCGTACACGCGACGCTAACGAAGCGTATGCACTTATGCGATGTTAATGTACATACACTCAGTGTGAAAACACTCTAAGTAACTCTGAAAGCGAAAAATTCAAAACAAATTAAGAAATATAAAAATTCGATGTTTGAATACTACTTAAAAAATCTAGTACACAAAGACAGACAGACATTATTATCAAAAAGCTAGAGAACCAAAAGCTTTGGTCCGTTCATTTATTCTATGAAACGAAATAAATGTCCACGACTAGAGTTGTGATACTAACGTACATTAATATGTGTCTCAAGCTTTGATCACACGTATCGAGTAAACGGGCGAGACAGTGCTCTCGGCTGAGTACTCGGTACGTGTAAACACAGCGCCGAGTGCTCGGCCGAGCGCTTATCTTTACAACTCGCTATCTCGGCCGAGCAACATTTTACTGTCTCGCCCGTTTACTCGGTACGTGTGATCAAGGCATCAGTAATGACAAAAAACGAAGTGTTTAGGCGAGACTTAATTAAGTTTACATAAATGATTCAAGCTTTTCATAATGATACAGGCAAGCTTAGATTGATAAATAAATTACATCTATCGATAAATATAAATAAATGTTGAATCACTTACTAAAGTAAATTAAACATCTAACCATTGGCCTTTTTAAATCACAAATTATTTTGCTAAGTCAAAAATCGAACTTAAAATGCAAAATATAGTCTTTAATACTCTCATGTTTCCAATTATCTAAAGGCCAAAGTAACTTAAATCAAAACAACTATTGAAACTATCATTTAAAAGTCAATTTTGTTCAGATTTTTTCTTAACACGTACAATATCACATTTTTATTATTTAAACAATATATAATGCCGCAGCAGAACCTAAAAAATAATTGATAATTAAAGTTTAATAGTCAGCTACACGAAAATTCAAAGAAAATCTACTTGTCTATCAACACTTTTCTTTAAAGCTTAGATATCTTACTAATTAATAATGAATTTACAAAAATCTAAAACATCACAATCACTAGAACATTTATACCTAAGTACCCGATTTTGACTATTATCCTATACATTAACTATTTGACTAGTTGACTGGTCACATCGTCATGAAACAAAAACGTCATGCAAATCACGTTGAGTAACTAGAATATCATTTTTATGTTAATATTAATATTGTATCTGTGCTTTTTTTAATTCCGTTATTTCCAAAAAAAAAAGATTTGGTTAAGCGTTCCAATTTAAAAAAATAATAAAATGGCGTCTATACTTTGCGATTGTTTCATGACAACACGACCAAAACTAAAGTAGATTCGAAGTATTGTAAGTTCGAAGACTTTTACTACAGCTTCCAACTTATTGGAATAATTATAAATGGAATTAGAACTAACCACACACTGATTTCTTTAAGAAACTAAGACAATATCAAGACTATCCATATTTCGTCACTTATTCTATTGGATAATAGAGACAATTTTACAATTTTTTCTATTATTCAATAGAGTGTTACATAAAATCACACTTGTCTAAGTGACATTTCACAATTCTAGTCAGGGAATTCTAATTCCATTTACTGTTATGCATAGGTACTGTTAACGCAGTCATTTCGTGCACAGAATTAAATTATTTTTATTTCTAAATAGACCCATGCTGTGATATGAGAACGTATACCAACTTGTACTATGTTTCAGTCAACAGTGGGGCTTCGAACAAATTCAGTACACAAAATGGAACTTCTACGTTTTGAAGGAAGAATGATATTTAACGATATGATTATTATTTATTTAGTACATTTTTTCTAACTTTATACTCCGCTACAATATGGGCCTCGATATAGAAATGAGATTATTTACAAGAAAGAATAATGGAAGATTCAGATTAAATTGAAATGATCTTTGGCACTTCAAACAATACTGATATGTATTGTTAATAACATGACAAACAAAATTAATATTCAAGTCACCTAAGTCATTAAAACCAAAATATTATAATCCAAAACTGTTATATAACATTTTAATTCCAAAAGTTTTCTTATAGTTCAGTTGTCGCAATAAAGTATGTCTCTTTATTTTGGGGTACATTATTTTTATTTTATGTTAGCCTATAATATTCTAGAACAATGCCCAATTTTGAATGTAGATTTCAAAAGTTACTACAATAAATTCAAATGTAGATTCTCCGAGGAAAAATTATATAACACGCGGGCTTTAGCTATCTTTAGATAGCTACTACATAAAATAGGAGCCAATTGTTAGCCAATGTTACTCGATCGAACAAGAATCGTGACATATCATGTATATCTGCAATCTAGCTACAGTAACGCCTTTTGTATACTTCTGATATTATAGATATAGCTCAAGAGTTTGTTTGATATTGTTCATTTGAATGCGCTAATCGGAGCAACTACTGGTTCGAATTGAAAAATTGTTTTAGAGTTGGATAGCCTACTTTTCGAGCAAGTCTATATAACATCACACTACGACCAAAAAGATCGGTGCAGTAACCAAAGACGTGTGACAGTGAAACCACGGAGGACCGGTAGTATATTATATAATCTGCAGCCTTACTAAAGCAATTATCTGGCTTTGTCATCAGTTCGACTACTATCCGAGTCTGTTGATTAACCCAAACAATAAAAGTCTTTGTCACCCATATTACTATTTTCGGAAACTGCCAAATAAAGAAATCGATGCCAAAAACTGCGAGAATATTAGCAAGCGGATTCTGTTAAGCAATCTAATTGAGCTAACCATTGCTAATGGCAGAAATACCAGTTTATGACCTAAAAGCCATAATATTTGTGGGTCGTCTTCCAATGCATAATAATATGGTGTATGCTAATGCTATCTAATGGACAGTTGCTTCACAGCTGCTGGTGTTACTTAGTATCTTAACCGCAGGTGATGTATTTATTGATTTGATCTTTGAAAGGTGAGTTCGGAGTTAAGCGAGATTGTAGGTAATTAAATTGGTATTTTGATAGATGAGCTATCATTTAGTAGTTTATCATCTCATGTGGTCGGGGATTTGGTAGGAATAAATCAAATGTTTTGTGTTATGCATGTGTTAGTTAAACTAGGTTATAGGATTGAGATTATCTTGATGAATGCGGATCACTGGCGCTTTTTTTATTCTTTCAATAAAAAGGTATTTTTTTTAATCATAATCAGATATTCAATTACAATAATGGTTGTTTTGACATTTCTTAACAAACAGGAAACACCATTGTGATTTTCGAAGCTTCAATTAGGTGCACAGAAGATTCCAAGAATGTTAGTTGCGAATTGAAATGGTGTCTTGAATCGTGTGCTACTTTCTTAATTAGATAAACTTCGAAACAAACACAAAGTTAAATTGCAAACCATCATCAAGTAAAATGTGACTTATTATAAAAACCATAAACCTCTGTGCCAATTTATTAAGAAATATTCTATTAAAATAATTTAGCAATATTTGGAGTATTATTATAAAAACTATGACAGCTTCAAGGCTGTTATTAATTGCAACAGTTGATTCGAAAAAAAACAGAGATAATCAAATTAGCGATAGCGCTCAAAGTAGAGCCAATCAAATCGTTGCATTTGCATATCTAATAACTCTTAGTTGACTGGTCAAGGACGTTTTAAAGCATCTCTTTAATCTGAAATATTACAGATTGCTAAATATATTCTATAATATGGCAATTCCTACGAACTGTAAATGTCCCTGAATACTATATAATACTCATTATAGGTATATGCCATAATGAAGTGTGAGAAGTCGAACCGAATTGTCAGAGAACTTCAATATCAAAGTAAGGGTTCATCAGGGTAGCACACTAAGTCCCTTGCTTTTTAATATCACCATGGATTACCTAATCGTCGCATCTAGAAACCCATACTACATAACCGTTTATGTGCTGATAATGTTACTCTCATCTCAAACAGTATAAAATAAATACAAGAAAATTTAGAGCAACGAAGGAAATGACCCAGCTGGATATGCTAAGAATTAAAGCTAGTAAAGGCAGATATGTCACTCAGATTAAGTAAGATACAGAATTGAAGAGAGACACATACTTACATAATAATGATATCCCTATATTTTAAGTAACCATCCAAGCACCTATATACATTGTGGAATGCAATTAATGATTGAGTATGATAGATCATACGCAGGAGCACCGAGGAGACACAACATGTATAGTAGATGTATTAATCGATTAACACTTCAATAGTAGACAACTATATGGTATAACTGATAACACCAAATTCAACAATAACAACATAAATATCAACACCAAAGAACTAACATCCCTAAGCTATCGAGGCCACATGGGAGTCCTACTCGTTGTATCTACTGAAACAAAACGAAGTCGTCTAAGGCAGGCCCCCGGAGCCCAGCCGCGCTCAGGAGTCGCGTGGTCACGCGCGGCCCAGCATGGCGGCCACGTCACCGGCTGACTGCGAGTGCAGCAGGGCGCCCCGGGTGGGTCGCGGGGGCGCCAGGCGCGGTAGGGCCAGGACGCCGGCCGGGGCCGAGCCGAGGGCGCAGCCGGTGACGAACTCGTGGCGAGAGGCTTCCGTTGGAGTGATTCGTCGTTTTGGGTCCCATCTGTAAAAGATTGGAATGGTTAGATTTTTTTTGTGATCTAAACCTTTGATCTTAGATGGTTGAAACCGGTCTAAGTGGTATTAAACTTTCGAATATCATAATTAGAGACACAATAGTATGAATAAAATTAATTTTGACGTCAAAGTGTTTAAAAATAACCAACTAATTAATTTTAGTCTGTAATAATATTGATCTGATTATAATTTAGAACTCTTCAAGGTTAGAGTAAATATACTAGTGCGGGTCTTGCGTGTACATGTTTGTTGACGCACCTACAGACTAATTCTTAGTGTGGATGTTTAAAAAGAAACGAATAATTAAAAACAATTTTATAGACAACGCCCAACATTAACCACAGGAAGCATAAGAGTTGGTAAAATAATCAATGTAGGTGACAAAAGTTCGTCATTATTGCCGATGCGAAATTCCATTGGTTATACAGATTGAAATAATTGATAACCGAGCTATGAAATAGCAATGATCATGACACCGCAACCGATTGAATGTGGCACAAAACTGTGGGTTGACTAATAATCCCATTTAGTCAGTACCGCTAATGTTAATAATAATAATGCTTTATTGAGTCACAGAAAAATCAGTTATAAGAATACAAAAATATGCTAAGTGCATTGAGGATTGCTTTCGACACAAAATATAGCGCAATCGGTATCTTAGCTAGGTTACTTAATAACCTGTGTTAAAAAAACCAGGGCCATAACACAGGGTTACATTTTTTTGTATTAGATTTAGTAACATTTATAATTTAAAATATTATTAAACAGTACAATACAATTTAAGAGTAAAAGCTTTATGAAGACTAGCCACCTCATATTACGTAATTTCTGCGGAATGGTTTGAGTCATCGTGGCACAGGAACTCAAAAGGAAACTAGAATAGAATAGAAGAAGAATAGAATAGAAATACTTTTAACTAAAAATGATGTTTAAAACTAAAGGAACTCTGGTGGGTTTTAATTAGTTAGACCATAAAAGGATGAAAAATTACATCACACTATGATTGATATCTGTACATATCTATAGAAGCTTTTAGTTGTTCGCGCATCACATAAAATGTACGAAATCGATGCAGATAACTTTAATACAATAAAATTGTATGTAACTTGATATATTATTTAGGCTTTGTTTCATCGCAATCGGTAGACTATGTCGAAAGATATATAAGCACACCTTCACTGTTAGGCGGTACGAAATTCGCCGGATCACTTAGTAGTACATAGGATACTTTTTAATTTATAAAATTTTCCATTTTCACGCGGAAAGCTAATTATTTAATCACTAGCTTTTACTCGCCACTTCGTCCGCATATATAAAATATAACCTTTGTCACTTAGGAATAAAACAGCTTTCTATGGGTGGAAAAATTTCAGCAATCGGACCAGTACTTTCAGAGATTACCTCTTACAAACAAAAAAAAATAAATTTACCTCTTTATTATATTAGTGTAGATTTAACAATACAAAAAAGGATATATTAAGTTACGTATTACTGTCAACATTACCTAAACCATGTTAAACATTTATTACACAAGTTACATCACACGACGATCCGTAGACCATTCCGTAAAAATACCAAGCAAATGTTCCATCATTTATCTATAAATGGTCCTTAGACATTGCTCAACACCCAGACTGCTTGCAAAAACCTCGGAACACTTCCTATTGCTCAACCCTTCAGGTTTGAACGGAAACCTGTTCTCTTACCACTAACAACGATTAAAATCAAGCTGTTTTTTTTTGTATAGTAACAGCTGCAAGTCTAATTTTAGTCTCCGCTGTATAGAGTTATTAGGTTGATTATTAACTTTAAGTGTTGTGACCATGTGTGCTACCCTGTGTATTTTGTGTGGTATGTTGTGGTAGACGAGGCGGTTGTTAATTCGATTGTTTTATTATTATTCATTTTATAAATAGGTACTTCAATTTCATACACCTTATTCTCTTTTTAAAATTTTAATTTATTTATCTATTTTTAATTGTATATTAATTTTGTATGTTATTTTCATTTGGCGTGTTTTACTTTATGATAATCATTTCTATCTCATACAAGTTACCCTGTATATTGAGTGTTGTATGTCGTGGTAGACGGAACGGTTACCAGTTCGATGTATTGTTTTAATATTATTCATTTTATTTTTTAAGAAAACACTTGTAACAATGGTTAAATAAAGTTATTATTATTATTATTATTTTATACATATACTTTACTATTACACACACACTCCAATCTCTCTTTTTAATTTATTTTTCTATTTTAAATTATTTATTAATTTTGTGTGTTTTTTCATTTTGCATTTTTAGTTTTATGGTAATCATTTCTGTCTCATACAATAGTAATTAATGTTGTTCTTAAAACGGAGTATTGTCATATATACTTGGCATATATGGTATAGCAGTATTCAGATTTTAATATGAGAACAACAGTTCTTCATCAACAACTTTGTATGTGCTGCTGTTGGTGTGCCAATGTTAAATAAAATATTTGGAAATGTTTTGAAGGAAAGAATCCGATTTGGATTAGTAATTCCCATTCTGTTCAAATTTAATGTAACGGCGGTTGCAAATGTTATTTTCAGCTTTTTATTTTCATAGGTAAGGCCTCATACATATAAGAAAGCCACAATGGCTTTCATAAATGTGTATAAGCTGCAATCGCGGCAGACCAAGAAGGGGCGGGACGACTTAGATGCCTTCCTTAGGAATTGGCAAGAAGTGGCTCAAAGTCGGGAATAATGGAAAGAATGGAGAGGAGAGGTCTTTGCCCAGCAGTGGAACAGTATAGGCTAGATAAAAAAAAAAGCTGCAAAGTCGGTAGCGGAACTCGCATCGACATTGCAGATGATATGATTAATGTCTCCTCAAATGTGCAGTTAATATTTGATTTCTACCTCAGTTGTTATCTTTCTTAGCCGTATCTGCTCTTTTCCAAGTACTATGTCCTCCTGCCTATCTGGCGTCCGAGTACCTTCAGTAAATCTGGATCAAGGCGATAATACTGTCACTTTTGAACCGGCCGGGCCCAGTGGGTCATTAATAATTCAAGTATATACCTTTTATGATATTATTTTGTAAGAATTTTCTAGACATATAAAATAAAGTTGTCAAATAGCACCGCAGAGATAAACCTATTTAAATCCTATTTGCCTAGGTATCTAGTTGTTTATTATTTTGATCGGTTTAATAGTTTTAATTTTATGTTTAATTTAAATGTTTGAGTTGCGTTTACAATTTCATTGTTCCTATTATAAGCTTGTAGTTACCTGTCCGGAGGTTTGCAATATTTGAATACAGACTAATTCAATTTCATCCACTTCCCGGTTACGGATTGAGCTGAAATTTTACATGCATGTGTAAATCAGATGAAAATAAATTATATAGATAAAGACTGTGCTATAAAAGCTTGCTATGAAAAAATGGTATTAATTGAAAACTTGTTTTTTAATGTATGTGTGACTGATTTTGAAACCTAAGAGTTTGTTGCTTGCTAAGCACAATGTGCATTGCTACAGTGATTCATGCTCTTAGCCTCTTGCTATCACTCTATTTAAATTGTGGTATTTATACACGAATATCAATATTAAAAGTAGATACTGTTGCCAATGACGGGTTCATTCCATGGATGGTTTTTAGAATTTTCTCCAAGTATCTAGCGAATTACTAAAACGTACACAAGTATTACCGATTACCCGAAGTGTTCAAGTGTTAACTGTGAAACCAAAGGTCCAGGAATATGATTGGTGGATTCGACAGACAGACGAACAGTATTCTCTTTAACCTTTCGCATACCGTAATTAGAAACACAACAGAAAGACAATGAGAGAGAGAGAGAGAGAGAGAGAGAGAGAGAGAGAGAGAGAGATTGTCGAAATACACGTTTTTTGCCACATAAACGGCCGTATCTTTTTATTTCATTAACGTAGAATTTTGATTTTTTCCCAACTTCATGGAACTGCAGTTTCGAGTATATATATGGTTTTAATTTCAACTCGATACCTCTGCGCGTTCCGTTCGATCTTGACGGACAGACAGTCAGACGGATAACAAAGTGATCTCATAAGGGTTCCGTTTTTAGGGTTCCGTAGCCAAATGGCAAAAAACGGAACCCTAAAACCGTAACCTTTATAGATTCGTCATGTCTGTTTGTCTGTCTGTCCGTCCGTATGTCACAGCCACTTTTTTCCGAAACTATAAGAGCTATACTGTTGAAACTTAGTAAGTAGATGTATTCTGTGAACCGCTTTAAGATTTTCACACAAAAATAGAAAAAAAGCAATAAATTTTGGGGGTCCCCATACTTAGAACTGAAACTCAAAAATTTTTTTTTCATCAAACCCATACGTGTGGGGTATCTATGGATAGGTCTTCAAAAATGATATCGAGGTTTTAAATATCATTTTTTTCTAAATTGAATAGTTTACGCGAGAGACACTTCCAAAGTGGTAAAATGTGTGTCCCCCTTTAAATTCTAAAATAAGAGAATGATAAAACTAAAAAAAATATATGATGTACATTACCATGTAAACTACCAACGAGAATTGGTTTGAACGAGATCTAGTAAGTAGTTTTTTTTTAACACGTCATAAATCTAAAAAAATACACTATTATTAAAACATCGATCAAAGTTACAACGAACTACAAGAACTTTTATATTATGTTACTTGCTGCTACGGAGCCCTCCATGGGCGAGTCCGACTCGCACTTGGCCGGTTTTTTTATTTCCTTTTGAGGTACGTAACCCCAAAAAAAGTGGATTCACAAACTCGAGCTCGTCTCTGTAACCACTCCGCTAGTTGTTAAGTGCACTTGCATAACACACGTCTTCCTATGACAAGTGATTAGTTCGGTCGTCTGCATTCATTACACGCACAAAGGTGGTCGCATAAAACTTGCGACATTTCCTTTTTTAGTGTTGAGTCTTTTGAGAGTCGGAAGTGTAGAAATGTTAGTTCCTCATGGGGGACATAAATTAATTATCATTTTAAGTAATTAAATCTCAAGTGAACGCCGGGGTTAGCGCATCTATTGTCTTACTATTGTCTCTCAAATTGAAGATATCTGAAAGGTTTTAGATTGTTTAGTACGATTGCCAAGTATTTATTTAAAACATAAAATATTTGTAATATTGATATGGTCAATAAATGATGTTGCAAAAGGACCACAAGTCCTCAGTCCTTCAGTCCCTCTGAATCAATTGACCGACTTGGTATTACATGTCTGACAACTTCTTACGGTAGAAGAACTAAGTTGTGAGCCTTGGTTTTTTAACAAGTTATATTTTTAATGGCATTATTTTATTTCAGAAGTTAGCTTCCAGTCTTATGTTTTTAATTAAGTTCTCTATTCAGTCAAACCATTCCTCATTTACTATTCAAGCTAGATGCTGCTTAATCAATCATTTATCATGAACTAGCTTTTGCCCGCGTGCTTAAAAGCCCATGTCACTCAGGAATAAAGCAGTTTTCTATCGGTGAAAAAATTTTAGCAATCGGACCAGTCCTTCCAGATTACCTCCTACAAACAAAAAAAATCAAACTTTACATCTTTATTAAATTATAGTGTAGATGAGCACCATACTAACAGACATCATTATTTTTGTCAGTCTTTCAAAAGGATCGTCTAATCCACCAATAATGCGGATAAGTATCTTTATATTCATCAAGATGGTACGCACTGTCACTCTCAGTTTTGTAAGTAACGGCTTAAAAAATCTTAGCCTAGCTTGTAATAGCCCAAGTTTGTATGTAGTCGCTGCTACTGGTAATCTATATAATCCGGTATTAATTAATGTTGTGGCCAGATCAATTTCTAAGGAGAGAAAAAATAAAATATAACCTGAAACATTATTTAAATTGAGAATAAAGAATATTAACTTTTATGCGTACGAATGTGAATATCTCATTTTATATCTGGTAAACGTGGGAGGAGTTGAACTCGGACTCTCCGAGGGCAAAGAGGGCTCTTTCCAATCCATCTATCATCAACGTGAGCATAGTTTAACCTGAGGTTTAATGAATTAAAAGCTTTTTATATTTTATGAAGAGCCAAAGTTCACGTAAATCAGCAGATTCTCAGAGGCCTACTGGGGCCAGGGTTATGCGAAAGGGCGCTCGAGCCCCGGTATGAAGGCTAGAAGGAACGGGGTGGGTCTTTTAGTCAGTAAGAGTCTGACACTATCTCCCGCTCCGCCCAAGGGCGGGGATGTCAATGCATGATTTTCCCACCATAAAAAAAAGAGCTCCTTACTGGATTAGTTTTACTTAAATTTATATTTTGATTTCAACTAATTTTTTGATTCAAATTACATTTATTTATTTATTATATTATTTATTGTACACCACATAAACAAAAAATACACGACTAACATTATTAAAAATAAGTGTACAATGGGCGGTCTTATCGCACGGGGTAATCTCTTACAGACAACCTCACATTTTATATATCTACAAGATATCTGCTTCCAAAATATCTTGAGAAAGATGTGTCACGTCATAATCATGTAACACTGACACAGAAACTGATAAACTATTTTTCTTTCTTTCTTTCTATAAAGCATGTTACTTGTTCAATAATACTATTCAGTGCTTCTAACACTTATGAAATCTGGGCGGGTACTAGCTTATTATGAAAACTAGAACTCAATTTTAGGACATTTCGATCGCCATTTTAGCGGTTGAGTTATATGTTACTTTAGCAATCCCTTTCTAATAGTTCAGTGGCCCGGAATTCGAACGTAAGACCACTCGATAGCCGGTAACGGTCTAGCGGCTTAATAAATTTAAACTACCATTTATAAGTTAGCCCACGCATAATCTTGCGCCTTGCAAAACTGACCAACTAGGGGCGGGCCACGATCCTAGAGTAAATGAGAAATGTGGCCAAGTGTACGCAAATACACTTGGTCACGATCCTAGAACAAATGAGAAATATAACCAAGTGTACGCAAATACCATACCATTTTATTATTATCCTTACATATTTTGTCTGGCCTATTGGTCTATTGGTTAGTGGCCCTTACTGCTATGCCGGAGGTTGTGGGTTCGATTCCCATCCAGGACAAATGTTTGTGTAATGAGCATGATCATTTGTTCTGTGTCTGGGTGTAATTTATCTATACTACTAATATAATAAAGAGGTAAAGAATGTTTTTTTGTTTTTATGTTTTTTTGTTTGTAGGAGGTAATCTCTGGAAGTACTGGTCCGATAGCTACATTTTTTTCACTGATAGAAAGCTGCTTTATTCCTGAGTGACATAAGCTATATTTTATGTACGCGGGCGAAGCCGCGGGCAAAAGCTAGTCTATAATATATATGTATTTAGAAATATATAAGTATGTATATCAGAAGTCTAGAACTCATAACAAGCTCTGTTTAGCTTTGGACTAGACGGCGTTGTGTGATAGTTGCGTAATATTATTTTATTCTCGCACTAAGTCCGGCGAAGGGGTCTGTCAGACTCTTACTGATTCACCGTAGGCGCGGGCTTGCGGACGCCGAGCAGGGAGTAGCTCGCCGTCCGAGTGTCCGGTAACCGTCCACACCGAGCTCAAGTCGTCGAAGGCGCGTAGTTTTCCACGCGCGCTTCAAGAAGATATCAGCAAAACCGTAGGGGCCCAGCAGGGTCGAAGCCTACTGAGGCTCGCTTGAATACAAGGCAACGTTAGGAACGTAGGAGTGTGTTTTTAAGTCAATAAAAGTCTACCACACCTCCGCCCAAAGACGGCAGATGTCATTGGATGATTTCCCACCTAAGGACTCTTACTGATTAATACCATCCCGGTGTTACCTCTCTGATTTATGTCGATGGCTGCGGTTGCGGTGTGACTTCCACTACCGCGGATTATTATTGCCCTGCTGCCCGTGGGCCTCGCCCCGTATTGAAGAGTGACTCCCCTCTAAAAGTGGGTGGCCTCTGGCATAAATGTATGCAGTAGCTTGTACGCCAGAGAGATTACTAATTCTGATTGAAGTTACTATGACAATCTAGCTACTTGTTTGCTTTAGTGCAAGTTACAAGCATGAATTGTAGGCCTTAAGGGCTATATTTCACTGGGACACCATCACGGCGTGACTAGAGATGTGCCGTTGTCACTTCGGGTAATATTGCCCGAAGTGGGAATTTTGCTGGCAATATTGCCACCAATTTTCATACTTCGGGCAATATTGCCGTCAACGGCACATCTCTAGGCGCGACCAGTTACGCCACCATGGTGTCACGGTGAAATATACCCAGTCCTAAGCTAACAAACTGGACACCACAGAGACACCATAGTTGCCACACGTCCGAGCTGGCCGCGCCACCAAATGAGAATGGGCACATTGGGACCACCCTCCAATAGCAATGAGATATATATCGTTGGATAGGTCTTTTCAATTGGAACAACAATTGTTATGACAACTTTGTTGTAACAACTGTCCGTTTAGAGTTATAAGACTTATAAGTTCAGATTTAAAGATAGAAATACTAAAATATTTTTGAGGGATAAATAATAACACCTTTAATAATTCATTAATTATTATTTCTTTTATTCATATATATATACATACAAATTACATTTTTAAATATTCAATAAAAAACATTTAAAAATATAAAAAATAGTAGCCCACCGGTATCGGGAACAGTGTCCAGCAATACTGTTTTCTGAATCAAGCCCTTGCCTTGATCCAATCGCCTAACGAGAGCCTCCTATGGTGTTGGTCGAGGCTCTTGGCTATTAGGCCATTGGCTGAAACAACTATCGCTGAATCCGCTTCCCACATGTCGACAGCCTCGCGAGCCAAGTCAATAAGTATTTACTTTAATCTTGATTTGTTTATCTTTCTTGGCTTTCACAAGGTTCTCGTCATGCGGAATAGATATGTCAACAATCATTGCACGCCTCTCGCTTCGGTCCACCACCACTATATCAGGCTTATTGGCCACAATAGTCCTGTCAGTGATGATGAGCCGATCCGAGTACAAAGTGATATAACCATTATGAAGAACTGGGTCGGGCTCATACCTATAGTAAGGCACTTCTGATTCCACAAGAGAGCATTTCAGAGCAAGTTGCTAATGGATAATCCTGGCTACAAGGTTGTGCCTATGCAAGTACTCTCCGTTAGCTAGACGAGAACAACCAGAGATAATGTGACGAATTGTTTCTCCCGGACGGTGACATGCCCGACAGATATCAACCGTTAATTATTTATTATTACGTGATTCATTTACACACATCGACGTGTTCTATGGGTTATCTATAATCACATCATTCAAGAACATTGCTGGTGCAGTAAATCCTTCCTGAACTGCATACCTACCTTATATACCATATTATTGATATAATGTGTGCACATGTGCCTATCGTTCGCCGTCCCGATAAGCATGTATAATAATGTTGTACTATGTTGTTGTTTTCATTTTGATTGTTATTTATTAAGATATAGCAATAATACGTCCTTTGTTTCACACGACGTGATTGATGCGTCCACGCAAAAGCCACACATTTCCCTGAATACCGTAATCAGGCAGATCAATCTAACCGATTTTCTCTATATGTTTCTATAACATATAAACCATTTCGAAGATGCTCGCTGCAATAGCTTTGCGCCAGTTTTAACTGATATGTATCCAAGGCTAGTACAATTATTTGGTCTTCAGTGAGCCTTGGGAAGTTTTCTATTTGATTAGCTTCCAGCCGTTGAAAATCTGCCCCCCGGTTATTCAGGCGTTTTCTTTCTACATAAATATTCAGCAGATTTGGTGTATAGTTATGTAGAAAGAAAGATTCAAAAAATCTTCTGCATGGACGTTATCTTGAATGGGTACTTGGAAGTGGTTTATAATAGCTGCAGCAATTTTGAAATCTTAATAAACTTTTTAAATAAATAAAAAGTCTTATAGCTCTTAACGGACAGTTGTAATAGCAAAGCTGTTATAACAATTGTTGTTCCAATTAAAAATACCTATCCAATGACATACATCTTATTGCTATTGGAGGGTTATCCATCAGCAACTTGCCCGACCCAGTTCTTGATAATGGTCATATCACTTTGTACTCAGATCGGCCCATCATCACTGACAGGACTATTGTGTCCAATAAACCTGATATAGTGGTGGTGGACCGAAGCGAGAGGCGTGCAATGATGGTTGACATATCCGTTCCGCATGACGAGAACCTTGTAAAAGCCGAGAAAGATAAACAAATCAAGATTAAAGTAAATACTTATTGACTTGGCTCGCGAGGCTGTCGACATGTGGGAAGTGGATTCAGCGATAGTTGTTTCAGCCAATGGCCTAATAGCCAAGAGCCTCGACCAACACCATAGGAGGCTCTCGTTAGGCGATTGGATCAAGGCAAGGGCTTGATTCAGAAAACAGTATTGCTGGACACTGTTCCCGATACCGGTGGGCTACTATTTTTTTTATATTTTTAAATGTTTTTTTTTATTTTTTTATTGGATATTTAAAAATGTAATTTGTTTGTATATATATATGAATAAAAGAAATAATAATTAATGAATTATTAAAGGTGTTATTATTTATCCCTCAAAAATATTTTAGTATTTCTATCTTTAAATCTGAACTTATAAGTCTAATAACTCTAAACGGACAGTTGTTACAACAAAGTTGTCATAACAATTGTTGTTCCAATTGAAAAGACCTATCCAACGATATATATCTCATTGCTATTGGAGGGTGGTCCCAGGTTTCATACATTTTTGCCCATTCTCATTTGTTGCGCAAACCAAACGGACATCAGGTGCGTAACTCTCTTTATAGCTGTATACAATTTGTTGGTAGCGGCGACTGTTCGCGCCACGGTGTCCCATCCCTAAGAGGAGCGCATGAAACTCAACGCGCAACCGTCTCTGGTCTTGATTGATGGCCTGATAAGGCGACGGATATTCTCTAATCCGTCTAACAAAAAAAAAAAAAACTTAACTAAACCTATGCCCTCAATAAAAAATATTCTGATTTTAATTCTGATTAATTCTTCTCGTATCGTTTTAATTAAAATTAATTCATACCGTCATGGGAAACAAGAAGTAAGTTTATGTAATGGAATATAACTTTTTTTTAATGAACGATAATTAACCTACTATTGATGTTTTAACAGCATATCAAATTGTTAATCACAGTTATCATGATGTTTTCTTCTCTCGCATCATCACTTAAGTGCGTAAAGTGATTAAAGTCTTTTCATTTTACGGTGGTTGAAATGACATATGTCAAATTAAATTATTATTCAAGAATTAGAAGCCATTTAAAAGCGAGGCTTATACCCAGCAGTGAAATCGAGCTGGTGATAATGATGATAACATAACAGAAAGCATATGTTTATATTATTTGACTTATTATTTAAATATTTTAGTAGACTGTCATATAGTCACAAAAATCTTTGAAAAGAGAATCGTGCACAAAAAGAACGACCACGCTGTAAAATTCCAGCTTTTTTTAAATT
The DNA here is from genome assembly GCA_910589285.2 of Mythimna ferrago. NCBI lineage: Eukaryota > Metazoa > Arthropoda > Insecta > Lepidoptera > Noctuidae > Mythimna > Mythimna ferrago. Next base: position 3,002,599 of record OU342683.1, on the reverse strand, counting down.
GAGGAGTGTCACTACTGTCAAAGGATTCTATAGCAAAAATAGCGAAAGAGGTTGTTGACGTATGTCAAAGTACTCATCTTAAAATGAACATAGTATAGTTACACAGGTAGATAAAGATTGTACGCACTGCCGCATCTGTGATGCAAGACCAGGTTTCAATTACCTTGTTTCTTGTGGACGTAATAATAAATGATGATAGATTAAATAATAATTTGATGACGAATTTTTTGTAATAACTTTTTTCTATTATAGTTAGAACATTATGTCAGTCAATGAAGTAGAGAGGCTTTAAATAAATAAGATTAGTGTAGAGGTTAAAGAGAATTACATTAAGAACTGGAATTTGGTGGGTGATGGATGGATAAGAAACTTGCAGATGATGCTAAACATATAGTATGAGAGTTTAACTCCTAATGTGGGTTTTAGGACACGTTAGGGGTTGAGCTACATCTATTGCCGATCGTCTGATTCCGCCGCATGCGATCGCACTCCTGTTCTCTTTCTCGCTCTAGCAAATGACAGAAAAGGATAAATGACATCTAGGAAAATGCATATCGCTTTGCACTTTGACAATAGTTGAGCTCAACTCTTAGGCGACATCGCGGTAGAACCAGGTATGTGTCGGGACGAACTTGACATCTAAAGTCAGGATTGGTTTATGAAATCGAATTAACGAGGATTTGAAAGGGAAAGATGAAAAAGGTAGGTAATTGTTCTGCAGTGGGTCAAAAAAAAACTAAACAAATATTTTTTTTTAACACAAATATTTTTTTTATTTTTTATTTTCTAAAATCTTGTCTGAGTTCCGTGAGTGTGTCCATGGCATCACAGGCAATATAAGTATTCTGATATCGCAGAGCTTGATTAAGTAGTCGGCGCTGCGTTATTTTTTTTAAATATCATAGCATATGCTGAAATAGGAGCCTTTTTGGCGTCAATTTTTTTTTTTTAAATGATATTATTTTTCTTAGTTTTACCTAAATGGGAATGTTAACATTTTTATATTATTCTGTTGTTTGTTTCTCAAATAAATGTATTTATTGTATAGACTTAGAAAACATTGAAGGTCTGCATATAAAGAGAGGGTTTTGACACCAGTAGCAGGATGAGGAAGCCAACCTAATCACATAACATAGGTTAAGAATCGTAAGAAGCGACGTTTGAGTCACAGAGAAAACGTCAAGTGAAACTGTTTCTGATTACCATGAAGTTACATGATTAGCTCTGAGCTCAACTCGTGCTTTACATAAACACACCATGCACGACTGTCAACCGACAGTTTTGCCCAGACCACATTCAAATTCTGGGTGTCAAAAGAGCTGACACAATAAAGAACACCACGCAGCGTCAAAAAACGGGAATTATAGACGTGGGTAAAAAAGCTGCCAGGCTAAAATGGGATAGGGCGGGTCACATCAGCTGAATGCACTCTGACCGTTGGACAAGAGTCTCCACAAAGTGGGTGCCGCCGAGGTCGACCTTTTTTTTTGGTGGGGAAAATCATCCTATGACAACGCCCGCTCTTGGGCGGAGCAGGAGATAGTGTCAGACTCTTACTGACTAAAAAACCCACCCCGTTCCTTCAAGCCTTCATACCGGGGCTCGAGTTCCCTTTCGGATAACCCTGGCCCCAGTAGGCTTCGACCCGGCTGGGCCCCTGCTGTTGCTGACAACTCCTTGAGGCGCGCGGGAACAGTGCGCGCCGTCGACGACTTGGGCTTGGTCCGGACAGTTACCGGACGGCCGGACAGCGAGCTACCCATTGCTGGCGAGCGCGACCTGGGAAGAGGTGGCGTGACGACCTGGACGCCTATTGCGGGGACGGGTTCGAGGTAGTCACCTCGAGAGAATAATACGTGGAAGAAGTTGGGAGAGGTCTTTGACCAGCAGTGGGACAGTATAGGCTAATAAAAAAAAAACATTCAGCAGTGAGTCTCTATTTTGACTGGCCTGTTGGTAAATATCCGACACATTAATCGACTTTTGTATGACCCTATAACAGTTTTGGAGGCTAAATGTAAACCAGTCCATAGATGGTCAGTCTCTATAAAAATGAAAGGCGATTAGTAACTAATATGGACAAGAGGTCGACGACCGTAGGGCCAGTTCTATACACCGATAATATAGTTACCGGTATTTTGCCTGGAGCACTTACGCAAGATGGTGATTATTTCATCTTCCATCAGACGTCAAAGCTCCTATGGTAATTTAAGTGCTTCAAATGTAGATGCATTGTTGTGTGATGCATTAAAATCGACTTTACGATCCAATAGTAAATATACATCCGTGAGGAAAGTTTTGAATTTGAATTTAGATGGCTAAAGTAATAATAATATTCCACAACTTTCACACAACGCCATCTAATCCCAAATAAAGCAGAGCTTGTGCTATGAGTACTGGTTATCTGATAATATTTAATTTCTAAATACCTACATATTATAGATAATTTACACCCAGACAAAGGACAAAAATGACCATGCTCGTCACACAAATATTGGCGTGGGAAAAGAATAGAAAAGATGTAAATATTAAAATGACGAATACAGATATTTGGTGGACAAAGATATGCTGCACCAACCTCATATAAATTAAGATAACGACAGAAAGGTTTGTTTTTAAGGTTGGAAGTCATGTAATGACTTCTCCCTCTTTGGGGTGGAGTGGGAGGTCGTGTCAGAGTTTTACAGACTAAAACCGCATATGTGTCCTTTAGTTGCCCTTAGCGTTCTAGGATCACAGGTTTTCTTTTCAGAAACTCCCCGTGAGCCTAGCAGACATCGGCCCAGCTAGACCCCTACGGTTTTTCCTCTCTTACATATATACACATAAAACTTACATACCTACACATGACACCCAGACCCGAATCAATTATCTTTAGGCCATACAAATATTTGCCGATCGTGCGACTAAATTGTCTCATATTAGTAATTCATAGACATGGCTGGATGGATTGTGTGGAGAGTGTTACGAAAGAAAAGGAAGTTAGTGATGGCAGACCAGAATGGAAGAAAATACGTGTTGCGCCGACCCCAAATAACATGAGACAAGGGCAGGAAGATGATGATTATGATTAATACGAGTATAAAATTCATAACGTGGCCTCATCAGAAGGCTTAAAGTCACCCAAAGGACAATAGAAAGGCTATGCTAGAACTTTCCTTGCTTGATGAATCAGAAATTAAGATATTCACAAGAGAACCAGAGTTGCTGACGTGGCACGAAGAATCGTCAAACCTAAGTGGCAGTGGGCAGGGTACATTGCTCGCTGAACAGTTGGTCAAAGGGGACGAAAGGTTCTGGAGACCACGTACCGGATGACGCAGCGTTGGAAAGTCTCCTACAAGGTGGACCGATGACCTGATAAAGGTCGCGGGAATCCAATGGATGCCAGACGCATAGGGAGGCCTATGTTCAACAGTGGATGAGACAAGTGGAGATGAAACACCTTCAGAAAGTCCATAATACTCAAGCCACTTAACTGCGCCTACGCATAAATTGTAAGAGGTTAACATAAGAGCAACGAAGTATTCAAAGTGCTCATTCATACGCGAAACGAAAAGTAAAAAGCGTCACAGAAGTATGCACATCGCATCGGTAACTGTCGGGTCGACGGGTGATCGACGTTACGTCACAGCCGCGGTAACCTTTCACTGCGTGCTAGATGCGTACGCGCATCTAAACAACTTGCGGTTGCGCCGGAATGTCGGGGAATGTGAGTAAATGATAGTTTTTTTTTTTTTTTATTGAGATAAAATAGTGCTTGACTGCGATCCCACCTGATGGTAAGTAGCGATGCAATCTTTGATGGTGAGGCGCACTAGTTTATTAAGAGCCTATTCACTCTAGCCTTGAAGACACCCAAATTATAATCGGACGGGAAGACCGCAGCAGGCAGACTGTTCCAGTCCTTCGACGTACGCGGTATAAACGACGAGGCGAAACGCTTAGTCCGGACCGTAGAGGTTTCAACAACGTAAGGGTGAATATTCGCCGTACGTCGGGTTGTCCGATGGTAGAATTGCGATGGCGGAATCAAGTCATACAATTCCTGCGCACACTCTCCAAAATGCATCCTGTAAAACACCGAAAGGCTGGCTACCCTGCGCCTATGCTCAAGGCTTTGAAGGTTGGACTTAACCAAATGGTAAAGTAAATGAAGTAGTAGTTTATTATGATACGGGATACTTAGGCCTGCTGTCCAGCGTAGCTTCATAGACCCGTATACGTCATTATACGCTTAATGTACGCCTGCGTAAAGCTTACTGATAAATCTATGAAACTCTCTCGACGAAACGGTAGCGGCGTGTCGTTGCCGCTTTGTCAACACAGTCGATTGTGGTTCGATGACACTAATCGATCGAATCGAATCGAAGAGCATCGGATTCTTCAAATAAAAATTACTTAAAATTAAATTATTGAAAAGCAAGCCTATTCACACTGATTTGAATTTAAAAATCGGCATTAGGACCCGGGTTTATCATCGTTGTCGCATTTATGGTTATTTATTTTTATAAATCTTCTATAATAATGCTTAAATTCGAAATTCATAAGAAATACACAGTTTTGATTCACATACTTTGCGAGAAGGATCTCGCAAAGATCTGCTGCCCCGGTTTAGGCTGATTCTGTCCTGTATTATGATGACTCAAGCTCCAATATATACATTAAAGAGTAGTGTAATATCCGCCTGTCATAAGAACCAAAAAAATGAAAAAATGTTAGTCATACTGTTGAGAAAATCGAATCTAGATAGAAAGGCATCGAAATGAGATATGGCCATGACCTGGACCGGACTAAGTTTAGATAAATGAGTGTGCACGTAACATAACTGTTACCTAACGCATCTCAATTTACTCCTGATAGCCGCCACACGTCACAATGAGACGAAAGGTCATGTTTCACGCATAATGTAACCTTATATTGTAACGTACGCCGACGTAAATAGGTAACGTCAAAATTCGACACAAACTAATATTGGGTTGCATCAAGAGCTAAGTTTTTTTTTTTAAGGTGTGAAATCATTAAGTCACTTTTACATGATGGTGCAAGCAGATGATGATAAAAACGAATGGTCATTGTTACTGTTAAAATTAGCTCTGAGGGTATTTTTAATATCGTGCGGTTTTGATCACGCATGCAGGATTGCTTTGCACGCGAAACACCCACAAAAAAAAAACAAAAAAAATGTACATATATAAAAATATATGAATATGAATATGACAAATGTTCATTTCATACAAGTATTTATTGTATTACGTAATGCGTGGAATATGCACGCGGGACGCGTTTTTTTTTGCATTTTGAAATTTTCTGCGTGCGGGGCTAACCCGCTTGCGTATGAAATCCGCACGATATTAAAACTAAAGGACGGTGTATCGTCGCATTTGGTCATTTTTTTCACGTGGAAAATTACCAAATTACTTCTTCTGTTCCAGGGTGGAACGAGACGGTGTGTCGAACTTTTACTGACTGAAACCAACCCGTATCCTTTAGGCGCCCATTAGACCTCACATTAATTTATGCATTTTTTTTTGCTATCGATTCAGTACTGCTCTTTAGCATATTACATATCTGTCTGTTGAAATGATGTTAATAATGGTGATTCTGGATCCATTGCTGCTTGGTGCATTTACAACTTTTTTGGGAAATAATCAAATATTTTTTCCGCTCTGTGAAGAATAGAATCAGGGAGATTATTTAATTGCCCTTTGCCTTCCAGGGCCGAGGTTAATCTTTGAACAACACTGCTATCTTGCACTTTTACACCTTAACAGGCATCATCTCAAAATTGATAACGATGATGTAGTTTTCAAAGATCAAGTTATTCAGCACAACCACCACAGTTTCACCATCGTTCTTGAATTCTTTAGTATGAATCACTAGAATGTTGTTTCTTCAGCAAGGCAAATGAAAAGGACAGTAAATGTATAAACAACATGTCCATGTTCGCAGAGTTCGTTGCTCCACTTTCTGTTCTCAATGCTCGCGTATTTGTAATTTACACACAACCGAGCAACGTCTTGCGAGTATTCAGTAGCTCGCTTATCTTTGGAGGTAGTAAATATGGATATAAAATTTAGATTTGATTAGTTCTAATATACTTTTTGCTATTAAAACGGTGAAGGAAAACATCGTGAAGAAACCGGCATGTCCTAGAACCAAAAATTCCAAGACATGTGACATTCACCAACCCACACTGGGCCCGTGTGGTGGATTACGGCCCATTCCCTCTCCTAGAGAGGAGGCTTGAGTCCCAGCAGTGGGAACATTAAAAAGGCTGATGATAATGATGATGATACTTTTTACAAAAATTGGTCTATTCTTAAACTTCAATAAAAGCACAGGTTGCTTATTGAAGTTTAAAAATAGACCAATTTAGTTTAAGAAAAGTCTCCTGCAGCTTACAATTTAGAACTGGCCTTAGTCAAGTTTTTTTGCGGCCTTTTGAACCTATTGACTTACATCTGTCAGGTCTGCTACATGATTTTGAAGAACGTAAAAAAAAATTACTTTGCTGTTCTGTTTTGTGGTTACCACTCTTGAGTCTGGGTTTTAGTAGTTGCTTTGGCTTTGAAAGCTGAGTGTATAAATGCTTCTTCTCAATCGTCATTATTGTGCGCATTATTTTCAAAGTACATTTTTATTTTAACCTAGTTGCTACCCGCAGCTTCGCTCCCGTGAAATTACTTCCTTTCCAGTCAATAACTATCTTTGTTAATGCGAACAAAATTAAATAAATGTTTTCAAGTTTTAGCAAGACTAACGAATCACTCTAATATCGACAGCTAGGAACAGTTGTTGTGTGAACGGACACAGAAACAGTTTTGAATGTAATAAAGAAAAGTGTGTGAGTGTTCGGATTATCGTGTAGTTTTTCGCTTAGCTACACTTTTAGTCTTTATTTTTTTTTATTTATATAGATATGTCCTATACCCTGATCTAGTTTCTGAATTCAATCAGCAATTATTATAAAATTAACTTTGGCCATTTCATTTAAAAAATGATATTTCTCCATAATCTGACGTCAAGTCATATCGGATATTATTATCTGCACTGACGTCGAAAGTGAGACCATTGCCGAGGTCGAGGATGCACTTTCACCCCTCACCCACATTTCACGGATTTCGAATAAGCCAGTTCTTCAAACCGGTGCATGCGATCTTGAACTTTGTGGATAATTATGATAATCTTCAGGTCTGTGTGTTATCAAATATTCTGCAGCATTAAAAATGTTGTATTTAAAATGCATCTGACGTGGAGGTATTGATCGTCTTTTTTGCATATCTATATTTAAATCAATATTTTTGACTTTGAATCAATAAAAAATATGAATCAATTATAATTTATAATGTTTTTTACTTTCAAAAATATTTGCTGTATTCAGACTATTACGTTTTTCACTTTTGGACGTTTTGCCCATTTATGTTCTGTCTGCATTTATATTTGACTGAATAGCTAGTTTTCTCTAACGCAACCTTCTTACTGCCATACCTTCGCATTCATGGATAATCAAGGCCACCATAGTTTTGATCTTTCTCATGATAAGTCACATCAAACTTAATACCTTTCTATGATAAGCCTAGTTACTGTCATAACCATATTTCCTTTTCAATTCAGTCGCTTTCATCTCTACAATAATTTCTATATTTTCGCGTATATCCGCATCGTCATTGTCATAAGAATCTTTTCTTAGCTTTTCTTTGCTTCGATATCTACAGTAATAATTTCTATATTGTATTCTGTTTCATATGCGTCGCAATTATCCGCAATGTCATTGACCCAAGCATTTTTTCTTAACTCAGAACCTAAGTCTGTTTGCTTCCACAGTAACATAAAGTTATCCACGTCTACGTAATACGGCATATATGACGTCGGCCCTACCGCTTTCTCCGCTCTCACGGCCAAAAGGTCGGCTATGCGAAAATGTTTGTATCTGTCGAGTGTCTCCTTCATCAACGTTGTGTGCTTGCTTACTTTTACGTCTTTTGCTATATGCTAGACGTGTTCTATCGTTGCGACACCAATTGAATACGTAAATACTTTCAAATAGTTATCTTATTAAAAGTTAATTACCTAGTTGTGAGCTTAAATGTGATGTATGAAATTTTTCGTTTAGGATTTGAATTATGCGAACTATATATAGTATGATTTGTAATTAAATAGGTGATTCTAGCAAAAATATTATAATTATTATTAATCTGACTTTTTCTATTTAATAAGTCTAATTGAACCTAACTTTATTGTAATATGTTTTTGTTCCAAAAATTTAAGTGTTTTCAAATTCTTGCCCAGCACCATGTATTTAGAAAAAAAACTGACTTCTGAAACAGGTATAACAATATCTAGTTTTGGAGTCAGGGCTTCACTAGATTCATTAGATTGTAAAAAATACAAAAAATAAAAGTATAAATCTTTACTACGTAACAATACGAGTAAATTATAGTAAAAAACACAGTTCTGTCATCTATAGAACTAAGTCATGTGAAGTAGTTGCTAGGTCAAAGATGACACTAAGAAGTGACAGGTCAACGAGTTATCAGTTACGAGGATCGTGGAGCTTCAACACTTTTACTTTCTTGACGGTAACAACGTGATTGTGATTTGAAAATTCTGATAGGTCTAGCTGACGCCAAGTTGCTTTATAAGAGAATTAATTTGATTAAATCAGTCAATCGTCACGTCATCATCACTATACATTTGACAGTGTTGAAGGCCTTAGAAAAAAAAGCAATCCAAACGAATATGAAATTTAGAATAGTTGATTGCAAAAATACTTTTTTAAACATACTTGTTTTGAGATTTGAAAATTCTGATAGGCCTGGCTGACGCCAAGCTGCTTTACAAGAAATAATTTTGATTACATTAGCTTCATCTACACTAATATTATAAAGAGATAAAGTGTTTTTTTTTTGTTTTTTAGTTTGTATCTCTGAAAGTACTGGTCCGATTGCTAAAATTTTTTCACCGATAGAGAGCCACTTTACTCCTAAATGGCATAGGCTATATTTTATGAACGAAGCCGCAAGGAAAAGCTAGTCCACAATAAATTGGCTGTATTGGAAGTCTTAGATAAAAAAAAGTAATGTTGCGAAATTACTTTTGAAACATTCTGTCCTTGTACCCCATCAGTCCCGGGAATTGCAAAGCCGATCGTTACGCAATTGAGCCTCTTTACGTGAAACCATTACTTTTGACAAGCTGAGCTATGACACCATATATTTAGCTAATTACTGCCCCCTTTATTTTTTGTTTCGCGTCCTACTTAAAAGTCCACAATACATACGTAAAACCATGGTTGTGCAGTTACGAACCCATTGGTTAAGTAATGTCATGCGTCAAAATAATCTTCATAACCATGTCCCCCTTAACGGTGGCACTTATGGAGACAATTGATAAAACAAAATGTTTCCTAAAGACTTGGAAAACAGCAGCAAATTGCGAAGCGTTTCAAAAACTGATAATATTCTTAAAAAGTTAACAGATCCGTTCAAGGCAACGACAATGGCACGACTCATCACTTCCTGTTCCGCTACTCGCGCTTGACGCTTTTGCAAATAGGTGTGAACTTGTAGAGAAAGTCATTTTTTTATCGCTGTCATCAACACAACCTTCATTTCTCTTTCATTTCCGTCCTTATGTCTATTGTTTTTGAGCTCAGTTTCTGTTTCCGGAACAGCATTGTTAAGTTTGTTACGCGTATGTGAGAACAAATTTACATATGTGTTTGGTTAAATAATTTGTGTTTAACTTCGTCCACAGATGACTGGATTTCATTATGCGTGAAATGGTTGGTATTATGTCAATATGTTACGACGATTCTCATCAAATCTCTGCTGTGACAATTTTTGATTAATAACTTTATACGTCCATCCTCATTAACAGCAACTTCATCCACTGTTGGGCACAGATCCCTTTTTTTTTGCGCTAATTCCCTTGTAGCCGTGCCTCCTTCATCCAAGCTCCTTTTATACGTAGAAACTATGACATAAGGACCAATCGATTTTTGCGATTATAAATAGTCAAAAAAGATATTTCAAAACCCACGTGCTTCACAATAAACTTGCTGTCTTCAGTGCACCTGCAGATCTTGACTATATTTCAAGACCTGCCATTTCTATGTATTGTTGTGCAAACAGCAGACTCTCAGCTCTCGAGAAATTATAAACATTAAAGATATTAGATATAATCAGGGTGAGAAAGAAAAACTTGCATTGCTATCTAAAGACATATCATAATTCAGGAAAAGGGAAATATCCCAGGAAATAAAAATGCAGGTTCAGTTAAAAATAAACCAATAAGGAAGAAAAGCGCACATCTGATAGTAGTGTAACACAATCTAACCAGCTACAATAATCTAAAAGAAACAAGTTTTTCAATACTTTCTACAAACATAGCTTGTTATATAAAATAGAAACCACGTATGGATGCCTCAGGAAACGGAATCTATGGCAACGTTAAAAATTCTGCATATATTACTATTGTATATTGTGTAACTGTTGCTAAAATTATATAGAAACCTTATTTATAAGTCCTGAGCACTTGACAACGAGGTAAGTAGAAGTAGACAGGTCACGATTTTGATCAAGTGGCGTTGGAATTTCATAATGATATGCTATTAACGAGTCATCGTACTGTTAGGAATGCAATACGGCTGTGATGGGATCAAAGGTTGAAATTGCAATTTGTGACTTGATATTTTTGGCAGGAGATAATTTGTTTTTTGGACATGACCATAAGCACAGGTAAATTAATGACAAGGACATGACAGATTAAATTTTGATTTGCTTGGACCACACGGTGTAACTACAATTTATCTGACACAGAATTCCTAACCTTCAAATCAGATAAAAGAATAGCGAAGATAAAATCGAAATAAACAAAGACGCCCTTTTTACGAAACAATCTAATTCGGTTGTGGCAGATGCCGCTTCCCATTGAGCGGGAATGTGCGTACGCGGCATTCGCACGATTGTACAAGTAGCAAGCGTCTCATCATTGCTTTCCCATCGCTACGACTATTATAAAGAGCATTGTCCACCACTATCTTGGATATGCACAGAGAGTTTGGTCACATTAGCTCTGTGGTTCATTTGTTTACCAGCCACACATACGTCGGTAGTATTTTTTTTTTTTTCGTGAAGGGTGACTAACTACACCAGCTTTGCCCCGCCCACTTCATAGCTTCCTGAAAAGCTCTGTTATTTCCCGAATTCAGATCCTAAAGAGTGCAGGTGGTTGTGCGTCCTAGTCTAGTTTGGGGATGAGGCATTATATCTGAAGGAGCTTAGCACTTCTTCTTTTCGTGTCATCGCTCTCAAGCTATATTTTTTCTGACCAATATTTGGCAACCTGTACACTTTGTACAGCTTTATTGTTGGCCTCGTATAGCTTAACACTGGCATTGAGTTTGGTACGGGTTAAGGCTATCCTATTTGGTCAACTTTCTTCTACAGTGGCAAACTTGGTCTTTAATTTTTCCTGATTATAGTGCCGTGAATTGTTGTTCGTAGCTTAGCGTGGGCCGCAATGGAGCGGTGCCTTAACGAACGATCTGTTATTAGCTTTGTGGGAAATGATTGTATCCGTGAAACGTGAAGAGTTTATTATATTTGGGCGATTGGACGAGAATTTCTGATTGGTCTTACTTCATATGATTTGATTAATTGCAAGGTTTGAATGGAAAGGTTGTTTGATGAAGAACCTTTGAAATTTTATAGCCAGGGAGAAGATCACTGGTCATTAGTTAGATCTGCCTGTTACAATGAATGAACCAAATATAACTCTCAATAGTTATCGAATACTGTTCAGATTAATCGGATTAGACCGTAACCTGATGAAAAAAGCATACAAAAAGTCAGACATTGCATTATTCTAGATCTTACGCTACTCAAACTGTCATTCGGTGTTATAACTAATTTCATTCAGGTCAATATTGAACTAGATTGGAAAAAGAAAACTGTTCTAATTTACTGAATTAGTAAAAAAAATATACCTAATGTTGGCTTGCTAATAACCCGTTGCTGTTAATTTAAACCAATCAATAACTTAGGAAATCTGTATTTATTCCATTTAGAAGAAGTATGTTGGTAATTGATGGCGTGTAACGAACGGGCGGTATTAACAACATTTTTATTGCTCGTAATTCTAATTATCTTCAGATGGTGTAAGTTCTGTTATATAACAAGGTGGTGGCTGGTAGTGTTGCGTACTTGAAGGATGGCACTTTTATTGCCGTGATGATTACTTAGTAATGATGGCGAAGTAATAAGATTTAGAAATGTTGAATGATGATTGATAAGTGTAAGTAGTATTATTGTCATTATTATAATATCTATTGTTAACATATAAATAAACTAGCTTCTGCCTGCGGTTTTGCTAGCTTGAAAGTAGGTTTCTCTGTGGAAATTTTAGAATCCCGTTTCATCCCTTTAGGGGGTTAATTTTGAAATATCCTTTCTTATTCTTAGTATAAAAGCACAAACATAAACATGAAAGGCGCCTCTGTGCAAAACTTCAGCGTTCTAGGTCTAAGGGTTTTGGTTGGGTGTTTGTGATGTTGATGAGTATGTGATTGGGTCAGGACTTAGTCTTTTATATGTACAGAAGTTAAATAGATACAATTACTGAATGTAACACCTATTAGTTCAATCACACAAGCTGTTGAAAATACTCGTACAAAACCCCTCAGCGGACTGAGTTCAATGAAAGAAACATTCTTATGGATCATTTAAGAGGAAGAATAATCAATGAGTGCACAGAATAATATTATACAAAAACACCACCTAAAACCAAACCAAGAAACCAAAATTCGAAAACATTGACATTCACCAACCCGCACTGGGCTCGCGTGATGGATTCGCCCATTCCCTCTCCTTAGGAGGCCTGAGTCCCTACAGTGGGAACATTATAAGGCCGACTATGCTATGCTACACTTACGTACCTAAGGTTTAGCTCCTTAGAAAGAAGCACAAGGCATTCAACGGAAGATCCAAGAGGTGCTAGTTAAAATAAACTTACTCAAGACATCTGTGCAAGAAGTGCAGGAAGGCAGGGTCGTCTGACCGCACGATGGTGGTGAGCGTCCGCGTGCCGGGGCGTCGCTTGCGACCCTTCGAGTTCGTGATGCTGCGCGGTGAGCCTTTTGAGTCTGGTGGACAAATTCACACATATTACGAGCAGAAAAAAATATGAATATTATAATAGTATCAGCATATTTTTGTATCATTGCAGGGCAACCGCCATTTGTCATACAGCCAAGGTATGATAAGCTCGCTCAAATCTGCTTGGAAATTAAGAAACATGAAGTACTTAGTTAAGAACTTTTTATTAAAATTTTTTAGATCTTAAGATTTTGACATTTTACCAAATAGGTTTCAATTTCAACATATAAATAACTTATTAATTTTAGAATACAAGGTAGGTAAGGTTGAGTTTCCTGGTAGGTATTTAAAACTTGGTGGTATTTAAAGTCAAGAGTGAATAGATTATTTCTAAGTATGCCTGCTCCATTACCTTCAATGACGAGCTTATCAATATTTGAAATAAGTAACCTATAAGTTGGAGTTCTCCAGGTAAATATTCTAGGAACAAAATGTGACTTACCAAAAAACAGTCTCTTCCTCGTGGCATGTAGCAGCAGATCTGGGGGAGGTGGTCCAAGCAGCTCCATGATGCAGGCCAGCTGTTCTGATTCGTTTTCGCCCGGGAACAGAGGGTAGCCAGTGTGGAGTTCCGCTAGGATGCATCCTGAGGCCAAAGTATTACACGATTAGAGATTTAAATTTTATTTTATCATCTTCCAGTATCTAAGTTCATATATTTTTTAACAATATTAACTAGTGATTCACTGCGATCTAACGTAATGATGAGCAGTGATGCAATCGTTGATGGTGAAGCGCATTAGTTTATTAAGAGCCTATTCACTCTAGCCTTAGAGACACTTAAATTATATTAGACGGGAAGACCGCAGCAGGCAAACTGGAAGAGTCCTTCGATGTACGCGGTGTAAACGACGAGGTGAAACGCTTTGGCAATACTGATTTTGTTGTGAAAACGGGATAGTGCTATTTATTTTATAAAACTCCGTATCCTTCTCATACTGGATTAATATCTAATAGATTTACCACGTCATAGTACAGCCAGCCACTTGTTTCCTTATTCTACTGTTATTACATCAGTCGTTTTGTCAATTTTGTCCTCTTTTATAGTGTTAGCATCTTTCACAAAATCCAACTATTCCTTCCATGATCATACTCATTTCTTATCATTCATATTTCCTTAAAAACTTATGTATCTCATTTCTCCGTGTATTAACTACATTTGTTAAATCTTGCTTTACGAGATCACGCAGAAAGATCTCGTACACTATCTCTTTTTGTGAGTTACTTTTAAAACCCATTGTTTTCTAATAACAATTTCTACTTCAACATGACTCTTTTGCTTCACATGGATGATCTTTAGATACTTAACAAGATGCAAGTTTGTAATTTATTCATGCCATATATTACGATCGCAAAACCACTATTGCATTATTAAATAAAAGTAGCTATAGAAATTAGATCGAGAGAGATATTACTGAACGCGCGTGATTTTGCGCCATTTTGTCAAACATCAAGTGGATGCCGGCGTCCGCATATATTATAAAATATCGAACGTTTTATTTATAGGGTATGTATCCAAGAACGTAAATAAAGTAGTTCTTCATAAAGTAGTCTGTGTATATCGAAAATGAAGTGCGAGAGAGCGGACGCCGCGAAAATGTTAGGGGGTCTACCAGTTAAGGTTTGGGAAAAAGATGATCAAGGTGGCTTACAGGCCTTCTTGTTTGTTGATGAAAAATCTTTATAGATCAATATCATTAAGGGGCCGGCAGAGGATGAATTTCCATATAAACGTAATACCACGCTCATTTGCAGTTGGAGCATATTTCCAACATATTATGATGATATTTGGTTATAGACAATATTTATCTAGGTTCCTACGTCTTTCTTTTTTAAAAAAACAAAAAGAAATTTAAGCAAATTGTATTTCGCACTTTTTTATAGCGTTAATGGCAAAACATGCCATTTGGCTTTTCTTGTATTAAAAATAACAATATTTCTAATATTCTCGACGTAGGAACCTAGATAAATATTGTCTTTATCCGAATATCATCATAATATGTTGGATATATGCTCCAACTGCAAATGAGCGTGGTATTACGTTTCTATGGAAATTCATCCTCCGCCGGCCCCTTAATAGAATCTACTGTGTCTAAAACCCAAGGTTCTTGTGTTTTAAATACAATTTTATGTGTGCCTGCCTGACCCTTTCCCAAGTTAGTAGTTGGGTTAGCTTGACCTTTTTTTAAATGATATAAACTAGTGCTTGACTGCGATCCCACCTGATGGTAAGCAGTGATGCAATTGGTGAGGCGAACTAGTTAATTAAAATAATATTTTGGTATTTTAGCATCACAAAGTTAAAGAATTGCAAATGTTATGTACGCCGTTATAGTTACGTATATCAGACCACCCATAATGATACCGTTCTTTTTTTGAAGTGTCTGGCTATCTCACCTCCACAACCCAGTTATTGGATAATACGCCTTGGTAAGACTGGTGTCAGATTTCCCGGCTTCTGAATATCTGTAACGACTATCAACATTCTACAAGTGACGGCACGGAGGAATCTCGGTATATTTGCACAAGTACCCGTTCATGAGTTTTGTTGTTACACAATATTGGTAACCATAAAGCACAATTATACTCAGAATTGTTCCACCTACTCTCGGAAACCGAAACGAAAGTCATCAACCAAATAAATCAAGTGCTTACGCATCTTTGAACCTGTATCCAGATATAATAAAGATGCGTCTCTTATTACAAAACGAGTCGTTACGACCAGTAGGCGGTAACATTCATCATCAGTTGCGTAAAGACTACATTCTTTAGTGTCGATATCTGCTTTGCGAATCGCGAGGTCACCTTTCTCCTCCGCTTTCTATAACCAAAGAATCATGCTTGCGATTGTCTGTCGAAAGCTTTACTTTGAATTTGTGATCGTGTTTATGATGTTTATGGTTATGATTGTTAGCGGGTCAAGTGGTGTTAGAGTATCGATTGGGTTTTACAATATTGGAGCAATATCGGTATGGTCACTAAGTGTTACTTTCTCTTAAGTACTGTGATTAAAGGTATTAATTTCCTTATTTGTATCTACAGTTAGTAGTTGTTATTTAAGCAACTTCCAACTGTCTTTTGAGTTTCTTGTATTCTATGGAATCATAAACGAAGCAAAAGGAGAATGGCTATCAGCAAAATTAGATATTCTTGAATGGTTTTGTAAATTTTAATTGACATATACAAAGAAAAGGATAAAGACTGTGTTATAAGATTGTTACAAATGGTGTTCTGTTGTTTCAGGCTGAAACTTTCAGTCTATGGGTAGTATATGAGAAAATAGTTTATGTCTGTATGTTTGAAGTATGTAAATTTTCAGACAATATCATAGTTAGTGGATTTATATCTACAACAGTCATAGTTCTCATCGCGTGTGGCAAAGTTTATTGAGCTTACATAATCCAGTTCTTCGGTAGTAGGGTAACGTATCAATCTCACTTCATTGACTCTGTCTATTTCTTTCTATTTTGCAATATTAGAACGAGAAGCAAGATCAAGATTACGTGTATTTACAACTTTATAGAAGTGCTTTGTTTGATTAAATTGTTTTAAAGTATTTTTCGGTGATGCAATTTCCGCTTTGTGTGTTATTACTATTTGTCCCAATTCTTTGATTCTTTTCGGAAAGGTAAACTCAAAACGCTTGTTAAAATATTATGTAAGGCTTTTATACAATTGTAATAGACCTCAATGCCTCAATTCATCTTACGTATAGTAATTATATTTGACACACAGTGTTTAACAAAACATGTTTTTCTTTTTATTGCAAAATTATAATAACAATGTCAATTTTACAGTGGAGATCTTCTTGACATAAATGTCAATGATTGCATGTGTGTTATGTTTCGATAGCGTTTCTATACAGTCTTTAAATAAATTATTTTAAGTGCCATATTTTTATGTTGTCGAATGGCCTACATGCAAGTGTCTTATGTTAAGTGACCATCTTGTCACCTACTAATAATGAGTCGATTAGTTCAAAGGTAGCTATTTTGACCAATGACTCAAAACTAGAGTTAATGGTATGGCAGCGCAGATAATTTTAACACTACTACATATTTTTCTAGGGCATTTATAGTAGAGGATACGATTAAGAACTACCTTCACCGGTTTGTTTAATGGATGAAACGTTTTTTATGATAAATTTAGTATATTAAATAATATAACGCGGGTAGGTTGCCTGAGAAATTCCTGGCCAAACAATTTTTTTTTTTTTTTGATAAATGCACCGGTTTGTTTATAAATTTAATACTAACCGAAAGTATTAAAGTCATTTTTATGTTCTAAAGTGGAGTCTTTAGAACATAAAAATGTTGGGTTGCCTATTTGTTTCCTGGCATAACTATGGGTTGCCAGGTATAAACAGGTGTATTTATTTTGATATACAACAAATTCTATATCAAAATAAACGCTGTTTCATCACGAATACGATGTTATAGTGTTGTCTGCAAAAAAATCTGGTATGAATAATGGTTGTGCATTTTTCTAAAAATAAAGTAAATTTTCAATTTTTAATTAATAATAGTCTGGCCAGGAATTTCTTAGGCAACCCACCCGCGTTATATTATTTAATATACTAAATTTATCATAAAATACGTTTCATCCATTAAACAGACCGGTGAAGGTCGTTCTTAATCGGATCTTAGACTATAAATAGTGTCCCGCAACTTGTTCCGACGTATGCACGTGACGTCGGACATGTTGTTGGACAATTAGACAGCGTTGCGTGTCATGTTGGGGAATATTTGTCCGAGATTTAAGGGTAGAAAGCCGGCCATTTTTACTTGAAGCTCACAATTATCAAAAAGCTACATTATCATTTTGAGAACAGTCTACTCAAATGATATACCAGAGCAAATGTACACCAGATGCTTTGCCATGCTAGTATATGTTTCATTGTTTATCTTATGATATGTACACCGGTAAACATAGTTAAGCGGCGCACGGTTAGCGGCAGAAATCAATAGTTATTCTCTAAATGAAATGATAGATCTCGGCTAGTTGGTGGCAGAAATATTTAGATAGGTTTGCAGGAATGTCTCCTTCACTAACATAACATCTAAACATGATGAAGTATGCACTGTAATGTACCCAACTTTTTCTATGGTTGGTTTGGTATTGATATGCCAAAACTTACCCATACTCCACATATCAATAGGAGTCCCGTACTGCAGTCCCAGTATAACTTCAGGGCTCCGGTAGAACCGCGACTGGATGTAGGTGTACACGCGCGCATGCGTGTAGCATGAGCTGCCGAAGTCGATCACCTTGATGGAGGAACTGCCTCTCGCTTTGAGGAGGATGTTTTCCTGGAAGATGATAATGGTCAAGTAAATTATCATGATAAAAACATCTTAGATGATTACATCTACAGTAATATTATAAAGAGGTAAAGTTTCTTTCACACCTTGTAGGAGGTGGTCATCTTTGAAATACTGATCCGATTGCGAAAATTTTTTCACCGATCTAAAGCTGCTTTATTTCTGAGTGACATAGGCTATATTTTATCTATGCGGGAGAAGCCGCGGGCAAAAGCTAGTCAGTGATAATGAAAGGGTAACACAGTAAACAAGAAAGGAGGCTTCACACACTTCTTCAAATTCGATATTACTACACCACTGACTAGCCCTGAGGCTCTACCAGGAGCTCTTAACGCAATCCAATTGACGCCCTAATCTGACTCTTAAAGGGATGAACCTATACAGGGTGAATAGCTCCTACCATCTTCCTCGGTCGTACGCCTTATATTTTAACACGTCATGGTAAAACCACTGGCTGGCTGGTAAACCCAAATTCGACTTATCAATGATCTGTGATTATTGATTATTAGCGTCTGCTCGCAGCTTTGCCTGCGTACATAGAATATATCCTGTCACTCAGGAATAAAGCTGCTTTCTATCGGTGAAAAAAATTTCGCAATCGGACCAGTACTTTCAGAGATTACCTCCAACAAACGAAAAAAAAAACATAAAAACAAACTTTACCTCTTTATTATATCAGTGTAGATAAGTGTAGATGTGTAACTTCCATGAAAACCACGAGGCGAGTTTATTGTCATCAATCAGACATAATACTAGACTCTGGACTCAACATGGTCTAAAGAAAAGGTTCAGAAAAGGTTTCTGGACTCCGGACTGTTACTGAGCAATATACTCTGCTCAATTTGATAATCGAATCCTGGATGCAACGATCCATTTTGCGATTACTAGCTAGACCAGTGAACAGTGTTTGTAGACCAAAAAGTTAACTCAAGCCTTCATGATCTTCATAAAAAAAGTTAAAAATATTTCATTGAGCCCTTCATAATTTTTTTGTTACATTTTTAACTTCATCATTCATAACCAGTTCCATGCATGATTTACCTTTAAAAAAGGTAAATGTAGCAGCTGATTCTTGATCCTAAGCTTAAAATAGTAGCAAAAGGTAGGACTCACCGGCTTTAGGTCACAATGTATGATGTTCTCTCCCTCCAGCAGTCTCAGACATCGCAGGAGTGAGCTCGTGAACCGTCTGATGAGACTCAGACTGAACCCTTGGTAGTTGTTCTTTTTGATCAGCTCGTATAGGTTGATGCTGGAAATTAGAATATTACATTTTAGCTCAGTTAGTATTCCATCACGGACGGTAGGTGGACAACTAAAACTATAGAGTGGAAAGGGCCTGAAGGAAAAAGAAGAGTAGGTAGACCAAAAAGAAGATGGACTGACGATATAACTGATACAACAGGAAATGATTGACAAAATATTGCCAGCGACAGAGACAAATGAAAAGAACTGGAAGAGGCCTTTATCCGTGGAGGGGCCTATAATATCCCAAACAACCTACTAAGATTATAAGGAAACAAAACTACTAACAAATTAGAAAAACCAAATGATACTTAGACTTAAATTTTAAAAATGTTATGTCAAGGGAAATGGGAAATAAAGGCTTTTTTATTTGTTTTATTTTATTTAGTACCTATTCCATCATATTCTAATCTTCCACTACGATGAAAAATAGAAACTCTCATCGGCCCTTTGCGTTGCCAAATATCTATTGAACTATACGAGTAGTATTTGCCCTCAAAAAGTTAGGAAGATCTTCTTTTGTTTTCTCACTTTATTATGTTTCATCATCATCACCATCATTAATTTAATGACATACAGTTTGCAAGTCAGGCCTCGGATAAAGTGTATCTATCCTTCGTTTCTTGTATCTAGGTATTGGTTGAATTAATTTTATCGGCAATTTCTAGATTAGAGCTCATTAGCAAGCCTTGAGGAAGATTACGGTAATCTACCATGGAAGCCTTATTTACGATGATACGTCGTCATATGGGGTGATATTAAGCTTGACTTAGTTTATGTCTATTATAGAGGGTCTCCTTAGATATCTGGGCATAGGTAACGAGTAACTGTATACGTTGCAGTGAATTTTTTTACATCCCGTCTTTCAAATTTTAACACTATGAAGTGCTAAAGAGCGCAATTTTAAAGAAGTGACTAATGTTACTATGGCGTTAAAAAATCTGATTCGCAGAATTTAATTTTAATATTAGTTTTACTAACTTCTGGAAGTACTAGTAGAATTGAAAAGAAAATATGTCTGTTTGAGATAGCCAAGTTTATAACGAATAGTATATAGGCTTTATGCAACATCACGCTACGGCCTATGGAAGCAAAGCAGTAATCAAAGACGTGGGCGAAATCGCGGAAGAACGCTAGCGTTTTTATAAAGAACAATTATCTCATAAAAGTAAACATGTCAGTAATCCTCACCTCATAAGCTCAAAACTGATGCACAAATGGTTCCTAAAGTAGAAGTAATCCAGCATATGGATGACATTGTGCGCTTGATCCTTATCCTTCAACCTCAGGTGGTCGAGAACCCTGACTTCCACGAGCGCCTGGTGGTGGAACCGCTTCTTGTTCCTTATGATCTTGATGGCGACTTGGGTCCCTGTGCGATGGTCCTGGGCCCTGATGACTTGGCCGAAGGAGCCCTTGCCGATGACTTCGAGGATCTCGTACCTGTACGCTATGTGGTCGTGGATTTGCTAGAATTTGAAGACATAAAGATGTTAAAAGAGTAAGAGAATAAGTGATAGTTAATAATCTGCTAACTTTAGGGCCTTAGAGGCGCTTATGTTAAGGGCATGCAATTCGACATACATTGTCACTGTTTTTCATACAACCGCTCCTACGCGATTATGATGTTATTGCATAATTATTTTTCATTAAATATTTTGGAAACATAAATAAGTATCTTGTGTATATTATCTAGGCTTCTATTGAATTCAATTTGTAATTGTGTAAGACTAATTCAGTAAAGACCTCTGAAAATCTACTACTTTTCATGAACTTAGATCCTTCATAATGTAAACAAAAATTTTAAAAAATATAACAATGGAAAAGCCTTGCAAAAATCAAGATTTCAAATGATAACAATTATTATCAAAAATACAAGTTTTGTGAAATATTCGAGTAAATCACGGAATTACCGAATGCTAACAGCGTTTTCAGGCGTTATATCTCTTTTTTCGCGTTGCCTCTTCATCAAACATCGCCTTGGATTGCGTTAGATGAAGCAACAAGCTTTAAAACCACGCTCGATGTTGATGACAAGCGAATGGAAAAGGAGTCTCACCTTTTGAATGTCTTAAGTTACACAGTTCGACATAAGCAATTGTCTTTCTATTGTCTCTAATTACGGCATTCGATGAGTTATGAGACGGAAGTGTTTTGGAGCTCGAAGTTTTTTTAACAGATCATTCTAATGCTTTCTAGGCTTTATTTGTGCCTAGTTGAGGAAGGTTAAATAACTTCTTCCTTTTAAAAGAAACTAGGAAACGCGATTGTACTTTAGTTAAGATTTAATCGTATAGCCTTAGATGGTATCGTATCGTTTCCAACTAATGAACAAATGTTTGGCATCTCAATGGTTAGTTCCTACCATATTGGGACTAAATAATGCTTCCCTCGGAAATTGTTAATGCTGGAAAGTGGAAACTTTCCTCGTAAATGCAGGCTTTGAGACTATTATTCATGACGGTACTTTGTAAGAAACGATTATTAAGTAACCGATATTGGTATCGGTTATAAGATTATTCCACTTTGCCTTTTCATAACTACACTGGCAGCTGAAAAGTATTTTATCAATCCTTTGGAAGCTTCTAGTTAATATTTTCCACTTCCATTGTGCCTTTTTTCTTAGCTTGTGTTTTTGTCTAGCTTAGACTTTTTCTCTTTTTCGGACCAGCCTAATCCTTGTTTGTCTAGACTGGGACGAACATCAGTACTTAACAGTCTTAAATACTTTTATGGATTTGTCACGGTCATCTATCTCAAATCGACATTCAGATAGCAGTCTAGCTTGACAACTCTTGGGAATATTAAATTATCTATTACATTTTTTGTCCGTGCGGATATTACAAAGGTGTATGTGTTATCTAAAGTTCCTTATTTTTACTCAAGAAATCCGTTATTGCTCCGACGATAAGGCCAGAAAACCTTATCCAGACATTTGAGATTGGTCCTTCGAGCCGGATTTGTGCCTTTGGATAAAAAGCGCCGTTCAATTAGTGGCCAGAATGATATTAAGCTGATGCGTCTAATACAACATTTTATGAACTGGTTGGCTAAGGCAATTCGTTTATTGGAATCACTGATGAATAACCACGATAAAATAAAAAAAATAGCTAGGTAGCTGTGACATATCTACGTGTACGAGATACACGGCATAATGGAAAATAATTATACACTTTTCAAGTAAATTGACATATAAATTGCTTAAAAGCCCATTACGCATTCCATTAGTGCTGATGCTTAACGGGCATACATTAAATTAAATTATACTTTTATGGTCCAATGATATGATTGTCAATGTGTCGTGACGGCCCAAAGGCATCCGGGTCTCACGCATGATTAGTGATTTTTTCAATTGATATAGCATAGCATAGTCAGCCTTATAATGTTCCCACTGTTGGGACTCATGCCTCCTCTCTAGGAGAGGGAATCGACCGCAATTCACCACGAGGGCCCAGTGCGGGTTGGTGGATGTCACATGTCCAGGTCACATGCGTCAAATGTGAAAAAAAAATGTCTTCGAATTTTTTTGGTTCTAGAATATTTTGCTTTTTTTTTGGTTCTAGGTAACCTCACGATGATTTCAATTGATATGTAATTTTCTAAGTTTATCTAGGACATTACTGACACGCCGTGCCTCGGAAAGCACCTAAAGCTGTTGGTTGTCATTCGTAGATCTTTGACAGTCGTTACAGGTAGAAAAAGTCCAGAAAATGCGACCATCAATCTATCTTACGCGTATCGTGTTGCCCCGTAACTGGATTACGGAGGTCTGATAGGCAGTCGCTGCGTGTAAAACACTGGTTAGACTGGAAGCCGAAGCCAAGCTAGCTAGGAAAAGCCTAAGGAGATGATGATGAATATATTTTTTATTGATGATGAAAGAATTGCCAAACATAAGTGGCAGTGGGCAGGGCACACTTTTGGCTGAAATGATGATGATGATGAATATTATTATCAATGAATTCAAAAGTTAGGTAATGAGTTCCTGAAAGCCGATGGCTAAAGGACAACATTTTGGAACGTTATAAAAGAAATTCCTACGGATAATATTTCAATGCTTGAGTTTCGGGATTTCGAACAATTAATTTAGTACGAAATCTGTTCTTTCAATTCCCATTTCGGTATCCTATTTAAAATTCCATTTGAGTATATTTTTTGCTGGATCAGATCCGTATTTTATTCATACAATTTTTTTTTTGTAATTATTTGGATAAAAAGGCTTTGGGTTTTAATTAGTATTCGAATGGAGTTCTGAGAGCTTTTCAATGAATTTTAGGTTAGTACACAATGTTATACTGTGACCGATTTCAAAAAAGGTGGTTGAGTATTTTTTAGTCAGTTTTTGTATATGTTCAGCGATATCTTCGTTTGTTATTATTAATTTATTTTATTTGATTCAGATACAAAATCCATATTTTGTTAGAAGAGTAACTAATTAAAATTAAGTTATTAACAAAATGCATGGCAATGCAATTTTGGCCGATATGTTTACAATATTTTTCCCGGTGAAAGATAAAACCGTTCTCCGCCGGTTTTTAACCGACTTCTAAAAAAGGAGGAGGTTCTCAATTCGGATCTTTAACGTCTTTCAGTTTGTCGCGCTGTTCGTACAGGTGTCAAAAGTATATAAGATTTTTTTTTATTGTTTTGTATGATTTAGTTTTATTAAATAAAGTACTAAATCTTCTTCTTTGTCCTAGGCATTTCCCATAATTTGGGGTCGGCTCTCCTCGTTCTGCGGCGCCAGGATTGTCTGTCCTGGGTTGTCGAAATATTAGTTGTATTGTGGTGTAAAACAAAGTACTAAATAAAACAAAAAAAATAAAACCGCTTAACTACTAGATTAATACACTTAAGACTAACTTCTAGTTAAAATATGGCATCATAAAACTCCTGCGCAGGCTGCGCATCGCTGTCATGTGCCCAAAAGACTGGCCTTGTTTTTTTTTTAGAAGTCGGATGTATTAGAAACCTTTTCAACCTTGATTTTATATCGTTACCTATAAAGTAACCTATAAACACAAGTCAATAAAAAGAATTGATTCGTTCTGATCCTCACCTTATTATAGCTACCGTTCTCGTCATCAAACCCGCAGTTGTTGGGCAGGTTGGCGCGCGCCTGCACCTTGTTGGACTCCAGCCCCAGGAACCACACCTCCGGATACTTCCTCACTTCGTTCCTCTCCCATTCTGACAGTCTGTCTCCGTACAGTTTCAGTGCTTCTGTAATGAAAGAGAAGGCTGGCTTTAGTGATGTGGTGTTCGATAAAAACTAGCAGCACAGGCGGCAGAGACGTAACTTTTTTTTTTTTTTTATCTGTTTTAAACTAGTACTTGACTGCGATCCCGCCTGATGGGGGATAGTATCTAACTAGTATCAGAGGGGCCTTATATCAAACGTTTTTTTTTTTGAGACGAAGTCGCAATAACATGATACATAATGTACACTTTATTAAAATTATAAACTAGCTTTTACCCGCGGTTTCCCCCGTATACACAAAATATAGCCTATGTCACTCAGGAATAAAGCAGCTTTCTATCGATGAAAAAATTTTAGCAATCGGACCAGTACTTCCTAAGATCAAATCCTACAAACAAACATTACCTCTTTATAATAGTGTAGATGTGATCGTAGTTCTGTCTGCCTATTATGCTTTAAATTATTGAACCGTTTTAATGAAATGTAGTATATGGAATAAGCTTAAACCCCAAGCAGAGGATTCAATTTTTTTATCTAACTGCGACTTAGAATTCAAGTCCGCAATAACTGACATTCACGTGGACGAAGTCGCGGGAAAATCCTACTACCTATGATAATGTGTAGCGTCATCTATGGCGTCACATAAGAATTCATCCTGCATCGCGCAATCAAAAAGTTAAAGTTAAAAGTAGTACAGTACAATTCACGAATGATGGCGGCCGTGAAGATTGCGCAGAAGGCTGCGCAGTAACGTGTTTTAGGAACCAAATGGCGACGTGCGTGTGCGAGAAGAGTATATATGCGCGAACGTTCGCAAAGGCTAACTTCACGGTCGCCGTCATTCGTGAATTGTACTGTAGTAATAGTAATAAGTAATAGTAGTAGTAGTAAATAAGTTTAAAGTTTTCCTCGCGATTTCAACATATAGAACAGCTGGAAAATCATCTATCGGGCAGTTGCCCACCAGACAACACCTGTCTGATTGGAGGATTCTCCCTTTTCAACGGAGGTTTCTGGGGCTTTACTCTCTGTTCCACTTACCCCCAAAGAGATAAAGTAGAGGTAGTCGACGGTAGAGTACATAACAATCTTTTATGAGATAAATCTATGGGTATTATACAAGTGACATTGACCTATATCGAGATCGATCATAACACCCGGGATGCTGCGACGAACGTCACAGTGTGTAATGATGCGTGGCGTGTCGTTGAATGAAATATGAAGGCATGTATGAAGATAGAGAAAAGGTGAAGAAGATAGACGATATAGGATCCTGCCAAGGGTGCGGGATTCTTATTCTTTACTAGCTGTGCCCGCGACTTCGTTCGCGTTAACTACAGGATTTTGAATTTATTTTTTCTAAAATAAAAGTAGCCTATGTTACTCCTTATTACGTCAGCTACCTGCCAAAAAAAGTCCCGTCAAAATCGGTCTAGCCATTTCAGAGATTAGCCCGGACAAACAGACAGATAGACAGTCAGACAAAAATTGAAAAAAAATGTTATTTTGGTGTATGTACCGTATATATATATTTATATGCATGCAGTAAAAAGCAGTAATCTCAATATTACAAACAGACACTCCCATTTTATTTGATTTTAGATGTATAGAAGATGTATAGATTGTACTATAATATTATAAAGGTGTTTGCGGTGTTTTATTAGGATGTTTTATTTATGTGAGCTTGCATCATTACATGTTTAACGGTACAGGAGTAAAAAAAAGTAGATAAATATAACAATATAGGTACCTATCTATAAATATATTGCTATGTGCAAACGATAGCATCCGGGCTAATATAAAAATACTAGCTTTTGCCAGCGACTTCGCCTGTATGACAATGAATCCAAGGGAGTAATACTTCCGGGATAAATATTGTCTATACTTAACCGAATATCATCATAATATGTTGGAAATATGCTCCAATTGCAAATGAGCGTGGTATTACGTTTGTATGGAAATTCATCCGTCGCCGGCCCCTTAATTATCATGTGTGTAAGTCCTTTTGTTTTAATACGTTTGTATGATGTGACTGTACTTAATTTAAACCCGGTGGGTAAATATCATCCAGATGACATCTCCCGCCCTTGGGCGGAGCGGGAAATAGTGTCAGACTGTTACCGACTATAAAACCCACCCCGATCCTTCGTTGCTTTTCATACTGCGGCTGAGCCTTTCTTTCAGAAGCAGACCCTTGGCCCCAGTAGGCTTTGACCCTGCTGGGCCCCTACGGTTGATTTATAGATCAGACTATTCCTACTTTATCTATATTGCAATTAATGGTATTTAATAATCTATTTACTTTATGGATAAATGTCACAGCAAACTATCTTAATTAGCCATTCAGTGATCAGTCTAGATTGATAACTCCATCCGTCGCTGTCTTGACTTCTGCGAAGCAGTAATGCTCGCAAAGGAGGAGGCCGACCGCATCAGGCAACGGCATCGCCGCCGCCGCCGGGATTCCGATCCCGATTTCCGGCCACCGTAGGCGCGGGCTTGCGGACAGTGAGCAATGCTCGCTGTCCGAACGTCCGGTAACTGTCCGGACCAAGCCCAAATCGTCGACGGCGCACACTGTTTCCGCGCGCCTCAAGGAGTTGTCAGCAACAACAGGAACCCAGCCGGGTCAAAGCCTACTGGGGCCAGGGTTATCCGAAAGGGAACTCGAGCCCCGGTATGAAGGCTAGAAGGAATGGGGTGGGCTTTTAGTCAGTAAGAGTCTGACACTATCTCCCGCTCCGCCCAAGAGCGGAGGTTGTCATTGGACGATTTTTCCCACCATAAAAAAAAATAATCCGTCGTTGTCTATTGAGTGCGATTTATTTTAATCAAATCGAAGCGTAAAGGAGTTACAGACACGACACATACTTACAAACTTTCTTCTTTATAATATTAGTACCTTAGAAGCTCGTGCAAAGTCGAGACAACTTAATAAGGTCAAAAGCTTTGTGTCGCAGATGTTGTATGGTACTGATATTGACCTGAAAACACGTGTCCATCTTCTCCAGGTCACGTTATCGTCACGTCACTGAGGCACGTGGCCCTTTGAAATATAATACCATTGTACCTTACTTTTCACGTGGACAGAATTCGTTGTATTCTGAAGTTGTCCTCTATTTAAATGGAAATAATGTACAACTCATCGTCAATCATTTTACCCGACTGTGCCAGAAGGGGATTTTTTTGTCGGTAGGTAAAACACCAGCCAGATGACATCCCCCGCCCTTGGGCGGAGCGGGAGATAGTGTCAGACTTTTACTGACTAAAAAACCCTTCCTGTTCCTTCGTTGCCTTTCATACAGGGCCCGAGCCTTCCTTTCACATTTTTACGGACACAGCGATGCTCTGCCCAAGCGGGGCACACCTCTACCGTGTGCTCCACGTACGGGCGGTACACACAGTGGCGACACTGGGCGTCACTTCCGAGTGAATCCGGTGCAGGTACCTCCCGAACTTACCATGTCCAGTGAGAACCTGCGTCATGCGGAAGGTGAGGACGTCGTGAGGTCTTTACAGCCACGCCTCAGAAAGGGGACTTACCGTCATAATTGTGGCGTGCCCAGTGCCAGAAACGGGTTATGTTTTTCGAGTATATGTAAGTATATACACTAGCTTTTGCCAGCGGCTTCGCCCGCTTGAAATTATGATACTTAATAAAAACTTTAGACCGTCGTTTCATCCCCTTGGGGGGTCAATTTTGGAAAACCCTTCCTTATTCTTCGTACTTATACATTTTAAAAGAAACTTCTATGCAAAAGTTAAGAGTTCAATGACTTCTTCCGCTCTATGGCGGAACGAGAGAACGTGACAGACTTTTACTGATTAAAACCACACCAATGTTCCTTCTTTGAATTGCGTTTCAGGACCCCGGGGTACCCTTTCAGACTACCCATGTAGTGTTGACGGTACTGTTTAAATAATCCCATCAACGCTATAATCCCATTAAGTTCTATTGACCTCACCAATCTAAAAAAACAAAAAAAAAAATAAGTACGTAAAACTAAATTTCAAAATGGCCGCCACTTGACATCCAATTTATTTAAAAGTTCTGAAGCAACGAAACTCATTTTTCCATCAAGGAAGAAAACTTAATTACAACGATCAAAGATACACCGAACTGTAAAAAAAAAAACCTAGAAGAGCAAAACCTATAAACCTTAAAGTATTAACATAGGTCAAGGTTTAACCGTGAACTAGATTCTCTAGGGTTGCTAGCTGAGAATATTACAAGCTGAAATATTGAAATACGTATTTTTTGTAAGTTTATTTTTAATTTTTAGTGACATAAACCAGTGCTTCTTTTTTCGCGTTGGGAATATCATCTAATGACATCCCCCGCTCTTGGGTGGAGCGGGAGATAGTGACAGAGTTTTACTGACTAAAAACTCACTCCTGTTCCTTCGTTGCCTTTCGTACTGGGACTTGAGCTATCTTTCGAACTAACCCTGGCCCCGGTAGGCATATAAACCAGTGTTTGACTGCAATCCCACTTGTGGTAAGCAGTGATGCAATCTTTGATGGTGAGGCGCACTAGTTTATTAAGAGTCTATTCACTCTAGCCTTGAAGACACCTAAATTATAAGTGGACGGAAAGACAGCAGCAGGCAAATTGTTCCAGTCCTTCGATGTACGCAGTATAAATGACAAAGCGAAACGCTTAATCCGAACCGTAGAAATTTCAACAGTTTATAAGTTAATAATAATAAAGAAGGCAGTACTCCTAGACACGGCGCGTATTGTCCGGAGGTTCCTCTCTCAGGAGCCCTGACCACCGGTAGCTTAGTCCCAGTTCCCAATGCCGGTGGGCTACTATTTTTAAATGTTTTTCTAATGTTTTTTTTTGTTAGAAATATTTAAAAATATAATGAATATGTCTATAAATTAAATAAATGGAATAATTATATATTATATTTATAATAGCTTTTTGTTTTGGATGCGAAATCAAACAATAATTTCTCCCTCCCTTGGGCGAAGCGAGAAGGCGTGTCACAATTTTACTGACTGTAACCCACTCCTATTATTTCCTTCGTTGTCTTTCATTCCAGGGCCCCGGATTTGAGGCCATGGTCTGGAGCGAGGAGGAGTGGCAGGCGGTCGCCGACTTCTGCGAAGCAGTAATGCTCGCCAAAGAGGAGACCGACTGCATCAGGCAACGGCGCTCTCGTCGCCGCCGGGATTCCGATCCCGATTTCCAGCCATTGTAGGCTTGCCGTCCGGTAACTGTCCGGACCAAGCCCAAGTCGTCGACGGCGCGCACTGTTCCCGCGCGCCTCAAGGAGTTATCAGCAACAGCGAGGGAAGGAGTTATCAGGGCCAGGGTTATCCGAAAGGGAACTCGAGCCCCGGTATGAAGGCTTGAAGGAACGGGGTGGGTCTTTTAGTCAGTAAGAGTCTGACACTATCTCCCGTTCCGCCCAAGAGCGAGGGTTGAAAAAAAAGGGCTCCAGGTTTTTCTTTCAGAAGCGAACCTGCTTCGACCCTGCTATGGCCCTGGTATGCTTGGGCCCCTACGGTTACGCTGACATCTCCTCAAGGCGCGCGTGGAACACTACGACCCAGTCGACGACTTGAGCCGTCGGTTACCGGACTCGTCGCAAGTCCACCTGCCTTCCCTCCTCTCTTCGGACCATGGCCTGTACCAGGGCCTGGCGCGAGAGATCGCGTTACCGCCGTTCGCCCCCCAAGAGGGATGCTTTTGGCTTGGATACTGAGTCCTTTAAGCCATGTCTTTGTATAAATAGTTAAATTATTTACTATTACAATATGGATGTAGATACACATTCTATTATTTCTGTAGTATTTGGTAGCAAATATAACACTAGTACATAGTGCTGTTGACAGTGTCACGAGCTAACTCGCTACTCGTTCGTGCGCTTTCTGTGCTTAATGCTCTTCTGACTCTAACACCGGAGTGTGACTTGTTACCTGGGAGATGGATAGTTGTGTGTCGTGAATGTCTAAGGTTTTGTGAGAAGATGGATGAAAAATAAGTAAACCTTCTTTTATTTGTTTTGTGGGATATTTTATTTTATTTTAGTGGTAATGTACTCGTACATAAAAGGTGTAAGGGACAGCCCTCCACAAACTTTTAGGGCTTGCTCAGTAGACGAAACTGAACAACCTTCCACAATTTTTTTTTTTCTATTTTTTAATTTTGTATGGTGAGGCGGATTTTTTTTTTCTTTTCCTGAAAAAAAAAGTGTTGTGGAAGGTTGTTCAGTTTCGTCTACTTAGCAAGCCCTTAAAGTTTGTGGAGGGCTGTCCCTTACACCTTGTATATGTTTTTTTTTTCTGTTATTTCTTAGTTTCTATTGTACAGTAAGGCCGCAAAAGTCCATAGGAACGCTAAAGATTACATTGCTACGAACCGAGCGAGCGCGATACTTCCGTGCGTATGTGTGCGCATTTATGAGTATCCACATTCCACAGATAACACACACTAAGGAACTGTCGTCGCACTGAGCTTAAAAACATTATTATTTTTTTGTTCTTACCATAGCATTGATAAAATTCGTGCAAATACGTCATGTGCTGGTAGCCGTGTGAACTAAGTATTGGATTCGCAAATCACGTAACCCGAGTTCAAATCATGGTCGGTCCGTTGCAGTTATTTCTTACTTTGAAAATTCCCAATCTATATTGATATAGTTGTTTTTTTTATTTCTATGAAAAATACTATTGCATTTTTTGCACTAAATAGTTGCAAATTACGAATGTGATCTATTAACCACAAGAAGAATCACATTCGTAATTTGCAATTATTTAGTTGTTACATCTTTTCGATGTTATAAGGTGGAAATAAAAAGACGTGTTTAATAAAAATGTTTATTCTTTATATTTACAAATTAAACATTTATGAGAATTGTGACGTCGAATTGTTACCTAGACAAAAAGTTATCTTGTAACCGTTATCTATGTTACGCCTAAGATTGTTTGTTGGAAGTATACCCACTTAGACCATTCATAATATGAATAACGTAACAATGAACGGATATTCAAATTTTAATAAAATAAAATATAGGTAATTGTTTATATCCAGTTATTTATTGAAAAGTGATATATGATTTGGACTTTGTAAACATTTTATTTTTGTGTAACGTCACAATGAATGTATTGAGGTCATAGCTTAATTGTTCATTTTCTTGACGAAAAGAAGATTGAAACCAAACCTCAATTTCTGTTAAAAGAACTTTAGTTCTCACAAGATAATCGTCAATTAGATGAGAAAAATAAATTGAACTATAGTATTATGTTAAAACAGTGCGGGTAGAAGAATAAAAAACGAAATAGACTCATGATTATTGTCAACAAAATTGATAGCGAGTTCACTGCATTCTTAAGATGAGGCGATGGCACAAGTTAAAAGATATAGCTGTTTTAAACGAAAGTAAACACAATATAATACAGTGTTTGTTAACGAATAATCACAGATATGTTAAAATAAAATGGTAGGCCATTTAGTTTAGTTAACATTAAATATTTAATGCTCTCTGTCAAGTACGGCTTTTTAGCAGGTTTTCTGTGATGCACGCCTTCAGCGTGAAGTGCACGGCGAACAGTATCCATCGAGGTGTCATATAATTCCGCAAAATGTCTCGTTGGTGCGAAACCATTCGTTTCGTATACGTCCACCATATGTCGTCGCTGCGCCTCGCTAATAAGCTTCGGTCTCCCACTTCTCTTTCGACTAGCAAGGCTACCTTCTTCCTCATATCTTTTTAGCCAAAGATTTACAGTATTTTTCTAAAATAAAAAAAAAATATATATATTAGGCAGCTATACCTACTTCACTTCATTTTCATTATATAAAATGTTAATAATCATAATTATTGAATATAATTTAAAAATAAAACTGCATTTATTAATCCAATAACCAATCCAATAAACCCAACGATTTACGTATTTCTCTTTTAAACCTCATAAAGATACGATGAATGGATTCATAAATGGCATACGTTTTAATTAGAAGATTAATTTGTAATAAAGTTACAATTCATTAATAGCTATTATACTCACATTCAGTCCGGTTTCTTCAGATATTTGTGTTTTATTAAGACCACTTTTATGCAGCCCAATGATAGTCGCCCTCACTTCAATACTAATATTAGCCTGCATTTTGCGAATATTACAATACTGTCAACCTCACGTCACTAACCAACAACTACAACCAAACGACAGTTCATTTCGGTTAAGTTAAAACTCATGTCTACCTCGCAGAAATCTAATTCTTTATTTAGTTTTTTTGTGATCTACCTTTCTAACTCTAAGAAATGTGTGAACAAGTTAAAGAATAATTTAATATATGTAATGCAAATACATAACTTCCAATCGGGTAAGAACTTACAAAAAGTCAATAATTGCGTGGGATTTGAACTTGCGGCACGCTGATTTGCGCTTCAATCTGTGTGCCTATACCACTGGGCCATCTTGACTTATGATAAGTTGATGAAATTGTGAATTTCAATCATTTGTTGGCGAAACTTGAAAATAAAAGGTCGTAAGTCAAACTAAACGTCAAACGAATAAGTTTTAAGAATTCTTATGGACTTTTGCAAGTGATAGTACAATGCATTAGTTATAGGCTGCAATGTTGTTCAAGTAAAAAGTACTTGGTAGCAAGTTAACCTTCTCAAGTTTCGCTGAGGTAGGCAACACTACAATACAATTCTCAGCTCCATTTTTACAGACATCGCGCCTATTTCAATGATTCCACATATTGTCAAGTTGCGCAGAAACTTGAGTTACAAACGTATACCAATTTTACATCACGATATTCGCTAGGAATCAATTTGGAATTAATAAAACATCAACTGAGGTTCACTCGAAGGAATTCTGCCAATCTAGCTGAAATATAAAATAGCAAGCCACCCAGAAATGTCAGATGAAAGTTGTAGGAAAGTTGAAAGAGCAGGAGTGTCGAAAAAAGAGACTTACTTTAGAAGTTTCAGCTTGAACTTGTAAAGCGATGGAAGTTCTGAAAGCTCGTTTTTCGCAAGTTTATGGGCTATTTCTCGGAAAGGAAAGATTTGTGGGAATATGCAAAGCTGGTTAGCGTTTTATACGATAGAATTTCTCAAATATTATTCTGTCTAGGTAGATGTGCTATTTTCTGGAACAAGTAAAGTAACTATGTAAGTATTGTAACGTTGCTCAGCTCACGGTAGGCTTCGTGTAGGGATTCTTTTATAAAAATTAAAGACTCGGGCCGGCACACTCTTACAAAGATCACTTCAACACTGAAACAACAAAACACATTCTTTTTTCTACAAATTTTCAAATCTATTCCAGAACAGCAAAATCCTTCAAAGTATATTTTACAAGCCAGTTCGTTGGCTATGTAAATAAAAACAAGTCATGCGATCTCCTTTCGATATCACAGTATCTATATTTTAATAATATTCCCGGGGTCTAATCTAGTGTTAAAATGTCAAGTGTGCGAACGAAAAAAGAGGGATGAAGCTACATACTCTGTATAGCTGTTTGGAGGTAAGCGGAACAGAGAGTTAAAGAAATTCCCACATACCTCCGTAGAAAAGTGAGGATCCTCCGGCCAGACAAGTGTTTTGTCTGGTGGGCAACTGCCCGATAGTTGATTTCGAGCTGTTTTTTAAGTTCTAATCACACGGAGAACTTTAATTGCGCGATGCAGGATTAGTTCTTATGTGGCGCCATAGATGTCGCTACAGCTGCGTCTCTTTAAACGTTCAGTTTAGGTTGTCAAATGGATCGCATTACGAGCTCATGGTAGATCTTTAATATGGTTGAGCATATGGTTGCTGCGCGGCATGTTGTATATGCGATTCCCGCACGGAACGAATACTTGTATGTCCTGCTGATAGATAACCCAAAATAATCATCATTTATTATTTTAGGTAAAAAAATACCTATTTAAATAAATTCTTCATAAAGCTTGATTACGTCACTAGCGTATTTGTGTGTACCAACCAACACCGATGAACTACCAATGTAGTGAGCCTATTCTCATATTATATGCC
Organism: Mythimna ferrago; assembly: GCA_910589285.2. Classification (NCBI taxonomy): domain Eukaryota; kingdom Metazoa; phylum Arthropoda; class Insecta; order Lepidoptera; family Noctuidae; genus Mythimna; species Mythimna ferrago. The sequence continues at coordinate 2,967,675 of OU342683.1, read as the reverse complement.
TATAATTAGGAAAACTTCTTTCTTTGAAAAACATTACCTTATATGTAAAACTTCAGTGCTTAAATTGTGATAGAAACTTAATTTTCTAATTGGTTTTCCATTTCCAATTACATATTGTATTATTTTCACCCAATTGTGTACTACCCAGTATATTAAAAAAAACTACTGAGGTGTCAAGGGACACCCGGATGGAACGAAGTTCCGTTCTGGCTTGCTTTCTATAAGAGAGAGAGAGAGAGAGAGACAGACAGAGAAACATGCGCACGCCGCACGGCTTACAATAGCTTACTATAGCAAAAAGCGTCGTTACAACTTTTCGTGAGAATTTTTTCCGTCTAGCCAATACAATATAACTAAAAAATACTATCCTATTTTATGTACATTTTGACAGCACTATTTCAACATCTTCGAAACCATGAAAACGACACTCATGACGAAAAAGTTGATAATTTCTGACAGCCGCCATCTTAGATTTACATTTTGACAGCACTATCGGCTTCAACAACCTCAAAAACCATGAAAAAGACACCCATATCGAAAAAGTTGATAATTTATTGCAGCCGCCATCTTGGATTTACATTTTGACAGTACAATCGGTTTCAACACCCACGGAAACCACGAAAACGACACCCATGACGAAAAAGTTGATAATTTTTTGCAGCCGCCATCTTGGATTTACATTTTGACAATACTATCGGTTTCAACACCCTTGAAAACCATGAAAACGACACCCATGACGAAAAATTTAATAATTTTTTGCAGCCGCCATCTTGGATTTATATTTTGACAGTACTATCGGTTTCAACACCCTCGAAAAACATGAAAACGACACCCATGACGGAAAATTTGATAATTTCTTGCAGCCGCCATCTTGGATTTATATTTTGACAGTACTATCGGTTTCAACACCCTCGAAAACCATGAAAACGACACCCATGACGGAAAATTTGATAATTTCTTGCAGCCGCCATCTTGGATTTATATTTTGACAGTACCATCGGTTTCAACACCCTCGAAAACCATGAAAACGACACCCGTGACGAAAAAGTTGATAATTTCTTGCAGCCGCCATCTTGGATTTACATTTTGACTGTACTATCGGTTTCAACACCCTCGAAAACCATGAAAACTACACCCATGACGAAAAATTTGATAATTTCTTGCAGCCGCCATCTTGGATTTATATTTTGACAGTACCATCGGTTTCAACACCCTCGAAAACCATGAAAACGACACCCATGACGGAAAATTTGATAATTTCTTGCAGCCGCCATCTTGGATTTATATTTTGACAGTACTATCGGTTTCAACATCCTCGAAAACCATGAAAACGACACCCATAACGAAAAATTTGATTATTTCTTGCAGCCGCCATCTTGGATTTATATTTTGACAGTACCATCGGTTTTAACACCCTCGAAAACCATGAAAATAACACCCATGACGAAAAAGTTGATAATTTCTTGCAGCCGCCATCTTGGATTTATATTTTGACAGTACCATCGGTTCTAACACCCTCGAAAACCATGAAAACGACACCCATGACGAAAAAGTTGATAATTTCTTGCAGCCGCCATCTTGGATTTACATTTTGACAGTAAAAGTGTCGGTACAATTTTTCGTGAGAATTTTTTCCGTCTAGCCCCCTTCACAACGCGCGATAAGGAACTTCGTTCCAAAAAAAAAAATGTTATCTAGTCTTCTTGGCAATCGTTGGCACCCCTAAGCGTGAGCTATTACTTGTAAGTGGCGACTGGAGGCGACTTTATCGCCAGCAGCAGCGAGAGATGGCACTCTCCCGACACCTCGACCAATTTATTACTGAGGCCTGCTCAAATGTACCTTGCACTGGTTACTGGCTGTATTGATTTTACAGTTACTTCAGGACATTCAAATAAATAAAATGTACTTTTATTTAGTGTGATTTGAAAGTCGATAAAATCTATACCGAATATTTTATTTGTGTCTTATTTCATGCTGAATAAATAGAGACAACTTTTGTTATTCACACATTCATAATATAAAACTAAGTTCCCCACCGCATCTTTCTTTCCTTTTCAGTAATTTTAACGTATGTCTGGCAATTTGAGTATTTTCTGCGGCCTACCCAAATGTCCTTTCTTTGGTATTCTTCGTCAAGTCGTGGAGCTCCTTAGTAGTCCTAAGTTGAGCTTTTCGAATACTGACAAATACTAACACTGATTGGACAGGTCCACTCAAATCTGTATGGTTCTTTCTTCAAAAGACCATCTCAGACAGATCTGCATGGTTCTCATGTGATTTGACCATTATATATTTACTGTATGGACTTTAAAAGAGACTTTGACCCTTGAGTTTGTTTCGGTGTTTCTTCTCAGGGTAGTCAGATAGGAAACAGCGGCCTCATCTAGCATAAACTGACGAAAAAAAATTGACGTCTAAAAGTGTTTTTTAAACCTATTTACAAAATAAATATCATTTATCATTTATCTGTTTGTGCCGCTGTCTGTATGTTCACACACTCAACACATCTTTATATTCATCTTTAAAGTGTTCAACAATCAATTTAACACATAATATGTTGGGATTAGTGGTGGCCGAGTGGTAACGGCCCCGAATTACGAGTTGTAGGTCGCGGGTTCAAACCCAACCAAGCGCATTACTATGTAGAATTTGTTTCATCACAACTGCTCTCAAAACGGTGAAGGAAAACATCGTGAGGAAACCGGCATGTCCTAGAATCAAAAATTCGAAGATATGTGACATCCACCAACCCGCACTGGGCCCGCGTGGTACGTGGATTACGGCCCATTCTCTCTCCTAGAGAAGAGGCCTGAGTCCCAACAGTGGGAACATTATAAGGGCGACTATGCTATGTTGCACGTTGGCAAACTTTGAGTTTGGACTTAGATATAGTTAAAGACAAAATCTGTGCACCTTAGGTCAAAATGGGAACACCGTAGGCGCGGGCTTGCGGACAGTGAGCAATGGGTAGCTCGCTATCCGGCCGTCCGGTAACTGTCCGGACCAAACCCAAGTCGTCGACAGAGCGCATTGTTCCCGCGCGCCTCAAGGAGTTGTCAGCAACAGCAGGGACCCAGCCGGGTCGAAGCCTACTGGGGCCAGGGTTATCCGAAAGGGAACTCGAGCCCCGGTATGAAGGCTTGAAGGAACGGGGTGGGTTTTTTAGTCAGTAAGAGTCTGACACTATCTCCCGCTCCGCCCAAGAGCGGGGGTTGTCATAGGATGATTTTCCCCACAAAAAAGGTCAAAATGGGGAGAATACACATGTCCATCAGCTGATCTGAATAAATAATTGAAAATCCCACACATAAATCAATAAAAAATTCCAATCGCACTTAATACAATGACTAGACATGTTTTTGAATCCATCAATTTTGAATTTGAGTAGACCTTTGAACTTTGTCCTTATAGTATTTTAGACCCCTATTGAGATTCACTGTGGCGCGAATCGCTTATTTATTTTTAGCCTTCATTGAAAAGAACCTATATAAAAAATTCTATATTGATCCTGTTACAAAGGGTTCACAAAACAGTGATTCGTTTCGAAATATTGTAAAAGCGTTATTATCAATTCGTCCCACGCAAATTCCTATTTCAGAAAAGCGTAAATTGCCATTCAAATACTTTCAAATTACTCGATTTTTACTCACTATTTATTTAGGGCTGGTTTTGCTCTAAAGAATACGAATTTGATTTTGATGGTTTTGATCTAGATGATTTTGATTATATTATAATACTAGCTTTTGCCTGCGGTTTCGCCCGCGTACCATCGAGGTCATTTCTGCCTGATCGCTTAAAATAAAATTCGCTTGAATCTTGCCGCGCGACAGCAAACCAATTTGAAGTTTTCGTTTCAAGTGCAAGCAAAATGAACTTAGCGATGGTCAGGCATAAGTGTATTTGATGGTACATAAAATGTAGCCTATATCACTCAGGAATAAAGCAGCTGTCTTTTGTTTTTATCGACGAAAAAATTTTTGCAATCGGACAAGTACTTTCAGAGATTACCACAAACAAAAAAAAATAAACAAGCAAACTTTACCTCTATAAATTAAGGGTGAGTTGCACCATTTAACTATAATGATAACAAAGCCGTTAACAGTTGTCAAATCATCGAATTGACCAATAGGCGGCCGTTTCACGGCTGGTTATGGTTTGGTTATCGTAATAGTTAAATAGTGCAACTCACCCTAAGTGTAGATGTAGATGAATCATTAAACTCTCTTTACCTACCTGTTGGTTACGACTGTTAGTGCAAAGTGTATGTGTTATAAAATGAAGAAATAAATGAACAAAGGGCCTCTTAGTAAATAAACTGGAAACATTTAAATATTGATCCTTCTTGTTTAGTAAAACACTCAGATATTAGACGTTCCGTATTCTGGGGCACATCTTGAGCTCCGTTTTATTGACTGCTAACATTTGCATGAGGGCAGCGGCGGCTTTAGGGAGTGGTGAGTTGGGCCATCGCCTGGGGCCTCACTCTTGCAAGAGGCCTCACGCAACAACCCGGTTACAAAAAAAAGTTTCAAATACTAACTTTTTATTGTCTTTTCTTAATGCGGAAAATAATTTAATGACTTCTCTCGATCTAGGACGGAGCGGGAAGGCGTTCTAAGGTAGAACGGGAGGACGTGTCAGTTTTTTACTGGCTAAAACCACAGCTATGTTTCTTCAGTTGCCCTTTGCTTTATTAGGACCATGGGTTTCCCTTTCAGAAGTCAACTCATGGCCCCAGTTGGCTTCGGCCCTGGTCCTACCTTTACCTTTTATAGTAAAGTTTATATTAATAGTATGTATCTCAGTGTAACTGATTACTGATTATACTCGTATATTATAATCAGTTATCAATACGCTAAAACAACTACTTTTCGAAAATAAATATTTCACAACAAAATCTGGGACTGATTTTAGAGCGCTTCAGTTTACTGATTGGTGTTGGCCTGAGGAACAAAATGCACTATGTGTACTTTCTGGGCAGCACTTGGTCCAACTCCCATACAAAGATTGATTGGCAATGTCCTTTTTCAAATTCAATAACATGAATTCAGTTTTGCTGTAGCTATTCTTAAAACAAAAAAACCGACCAAGAGCGAGTCGGGCAACTCTCAGTGTAGGGTTCCGTAGTTTCCCGTCCGTCACAATAAGTGTCTCCACTTAAGTTACTTAAACACAATTACAATTTCCCACTATATGTACCAAATATTCTTATTAATAACAATAAATGACAGACAATGAGCAAGAATAAATACCACCAATGCTAACGAGAGACCAACCGAACAATTCGACAATATATACCCGACGCCATCAACTCAGGAAAAATCTTAACAGCGCGAAGTAGCCCAAAATACAACGCCATCTCTCGGGAAATTGGGTCACTAATTTATACAAACTAGACGGGTTATGTATGTTGGGTTTTCGGTGGTAATTTTGGATTGCGTGAACCGATTTTAATAATTCTTTTTTTTTGTTTGAAAGAAGACACGTTCAGAATAATATAATATATAAACTACGTTAAAAAAAATGCTTGCATATACGGTTAAATTACAAACTTAGTTCAGAAATTATTTTGTAGGTACAACTTTTCAAAAACTGTTCAACCCATCAAGTTCAAAATAATTTTCTTTTGAGATTTTTTTCATATTTTCTAAACTTATGGTTCAAAAGTTAGAGGACAACTTTGACATTGTTTTTTACTTTTGAAGCGATTATTTCCGAAAATATTGACATACACAAAACATGACTTTAGTAAATCCCTATTCATTTTTAAATACCTATCCAAATATGTAGGTATCACACGTTAGGGTTGAAATGAAAAAAAAATCACTTCCCACTTAGTTCCTAGTTGACTACGGAACCTAAAAAACGCGTTACCAATTTACTACATTATTGAAAAACTGTAGAGATCATTTTGAGATCCGTGTGAACATCTTTTAAGGCATTTAGTACTTAAATTTATTAAGTATGATTGTTCATTTTTATAAATCTTCTAAAATAATATTTTAAACTCGGAATTCACGTACTACCATTTTATATTTGCGTTTCTTCTCTATCATAAGAAATACTCATTTTTAATTCACATACTTTGTATCAAGGACAAGGGCCTCGCAAAGGTCTACCGCCCGGGGCCTCTCGTAGAAGATAAAGCCGCCCCTGCATGAGCACACGTTTAACTGTTTCTTTCATACTATTTTATGGTGTACAGTAAAGCCTACATCCCGGAGGAATTGTTTGACGACTTCTTTTCTTTTTTTCGTGTCGATAAACTCAAATGAAGTTTTTTCTGAGCCGTATATAAGGACCCGTAGCCTGATTCACGTAAAATCAAACAAGCCAAATATCTTTAAAGTTTTATAGTCGTTCGATCGAAGTTCTATCCAAAAGCGGTAATCACGTGTTCCTTAATCGGAATTGGACAAAACGACAACTCAACTGGCTCGAAACTAAATGATCTATCGACGACTTATTTCCAGTTACCTACGTTTTTACTAGCAGCCACCTGCAGCTCCGCCCCCCATGAAATTATTTTCGAATTATTATGTTCAATAAATTTAAAATGTTCAACTTTTTTTTTTCTTTTAAACCATTAAATTGAAAAAAAAAACTAAATTGAAATTATTCAAATGTGTCAAACAATGTTTCTAGTTTTACCGAGACTAACGAACAGCTATTAAAGCACGATAAATCTTAGAAATACCGAAATAACTTTGCATATGCGTAACTCACACTATCTCTTTTACCTTTTCCTTAAACACCATTACATTATGAAGGAATTTTTATTTTGTGACGAGATATACAAGTTTTATAATAATCGATATTTTTTACCCCATTCCTTTTTTTCAATCTGTCATCATAATTGTCAAGTGGTATTCTTAGATTTGTCGTACTTTTTAATTTTTATTTAGAAGAAAAAGATAAATGTCATTTCGTAACAAAACATTTTAGCTGCAGTTTTATCACAAAGATGTGTGAATAAACTTGCAAATGTTGATCATAATGCTTGTTCTTCACACTTTTCTAATTATCCAATATAATGTTACATAAATCTGTGTTATTAACCCATTTAGCGATACGCGGCCATATTAAGTATTTTTACAAAGTTAAGTGGCCTCTAAGGTAGCGTCCAAATTAATGTTAGAAGAGCGATTGGTGATTAGTCAGATCGTTCAAAAGGAGAAACTGACTGACTGACTGACATATATAGGTTGACTGGCAATTAGTGTACGATACTTAAACACGCGATTGTGCTGCTTATTATCATAAACAATTTTTATTATGGGAGCAAAGCCGAAATCGCGAAAAAAATATCAGCTGTTCAGTACATTAGGCAAACATAAATGTACTGAACAGTTGGTTTTTTGTCGCGATTTCAGGTTTGTTCCCATAGTAAAAGTTGTTTGTTATCATGAGCACAATCACGTGTTTAAGTATCGTACACTAATTACCAGTCACCCTATAATTATATACAACTCACAGCCGAAACCACAAGGATTAGGAGCGTGAAATTTTGCATAAGGTTTCCTTTTACAACATAGGGCCGGGGAGTATTAAGAGAGGACTTTCTAAAATAGGGGGTGCATTTTAAAAAGTTCCAAAATACACCCCTGCAGGGGACAATACTGGGTTCCAAAAGTATGGAGAAACCGCTGGCGAAGCCTCTGGCAGAAGCTGACATATGACATATCTATTTATTATTGAGCCAAAGAAGTGTTCGATGTTAGTTATTTTTGTTATACCGACACCTTATGCAATTTTTGTTTTTTTATTTCTTTTTTTATAAAACATTGCTCCTCACTAGGGATTGCTGTATCGTGCTGTATAGTAACTCACATACTAAGATAACCAGAGGCGGAACAACTATTTGTAAACAACATAAATATTTGTTCCCTAAGAGAATCGAACTCACGACACGCAATGCAGCAGCCAATCACTCAATCACTACTGCCCCAACCGTGACGTCAAACGTACATTGCTGATAATAATCAATATCAATGTTTCAGCCGTCTTCCAACGCCATAATTTCAGCAGGAAGACATCTACTGTTGGACATAGACTTCCCCCAAGCGTTAACCTTTCAGATACCGTCAATTTGAGACACAATAGTAAGACAATAGATGCGCGAACGCCGGCGTTCGCTTGGGGTTTAATGAATAATGATAAATAATCTTTATTTAGCAAATAGGTTAAAAAAAAACACTTTCACGCGTCAATTTTGTTTTCAGTCAGTTTAAACTAGATGAGGCCGGGGTTTCCTAGCTGACCACCCTGAGAAGAAACACCGAAACAACGTTGCCACAACAACCAATCTTGTGTGTCTCGCATCCATCGGATTCCCGCGACTCTGACCTGTAGCCCGATTCACGTAATGAAAACCGTAACGATATCGCAGCGATTTAGTCGTTTAGACCATTCCCGTATTCATATCCATCAATCGAGTTTGAACGACACCGATTTTAAAGTCGTTCGGTAGAAGAGTCGATTTAAAATTAAAAAAAAAATTGTATCTAATTTTCCTGATAGAATACTTATTAATGTAACTGAAAATAAGTTGTTGATAGATCGTTTAGTTTCGAGCCAGTTGAGTTGTCGTTCTACCCAATCCCGATTAAGGAACACGTGAATACTGATTTTAGATAGGACTTCGATCGAACGACTATAAAACTTCAACGATATTTGGCTTGTTTGATTTTACGTGAATCAGGCAGGTCATCGGTCCACCTTCCAACGTGTCGACGACATATTAAAAGTCATGCGCTTGCGATGAAAGACGGAGACATATACACCTTTCTCTCACTTACTTAGAGTACCAAGTTTCGATCCGACCTATGTTTCCCGTATCCAGCGGACTCCCGCATTATGCCATAAAATTATTGCAACAAAGTCCTCAAATCCTTCAACAGAACTCATTACATTTGCAGTCATAAAAAGTTACCGGACTCGTAAAATACAGAGGCAAACATACCATTAGGAAGAACCTTTTATTATAATGGTTTATACGGAGAACGCACTTCCTTTGTTGGTGCCAGTTTTAATGGAAAATTTAATATAAATTCTAAGAGTCACGTTATTGTTATACACGTTGATGGCACTTCATTAGTACAAATACCTACTTAGGCAGATGTATTAAAATTTCTAGCAGCCGACGACAAAGGCAGTTGGTTCGATGACTGAATGACTCCTGGCTGTGTAAAGGCCGAAGCTAGATGATCATTATATTAACCATCATCGTCATCACCTTCCTTGCTTATATTAGCAGAAGTGACTCAGGCTGACTTATGAGAGTCGGGAGTCGCAGGGCGATTTCTGGCTTCTGTTGGCGCGGGCTTGCTGACGACGAACTAATAGTTAGGTTGTCGTAGTCCACCCGTCCGGTAAGGATAGCACGTGGTGTTCCACATGCGCCTCAAGAAGATGTTAGCAAAACAATAGGGGTCCAGTCCAGCACAGCCAATGCCCATTAGGGCTACAGAATTTGTTGTACTAGTTACCGTAGTAGCCCTGGAATGGGAAGGGTAACAGTAAGATGCAGGAGGATCTTAGTCAGTAAGTCTGACATGCCCTCTCCCCACAGCGGGAGAAGTCATTTTATGATTTCCCCCCTCCAAAACAAAAGAAGTGATTCAATCTTCAGGGGCTTTACTTTGTCAAAATGTCAGTCGAGTGATAGAGAAAGGTTGAAACTATATAACTTATAAAGCTTCATCCTTCGCTTTATACAATAGCCGGCACGGATCTTGAGCGCTGGCTTCATGTTGCGCAGAAGTCAAATATTCGGTCTCTTTAGTGGTGCGGAGTGAGACGCGGGGGCGGGGAGCGTCAGTGATTGGCTCGCCGCGCCATCGCGTCATAGACGTCACTCATGGTTCGTTCCCTGCTCTTGCTGCATGTATCTAACAACGACGACGATTGGCTCGCCAACGTATGGAATGCGCAAAGCGATCCCCACTCTGACGCCGAGCGCTCAAGATCCGTGACGGTAATTATAAGAGGATCGCGTTAAAAGCTCTTGGTAGCACTAATGATCTTTGCTGTATTTTCCGCGCTCGCGTCCGCTGACGCTTATTAACAAAACCGCAGCCTTAAATACGATGATTAATATCGTTCGCGTGCTCACACGTGACGGTGTCATATCTTCATAGGATTGGAAATCTTGATACTTGAAAACAATTCAGTTCAGACATGGCTGACAGTTCAAGACGTCAAGTTGATATATCGCTTGTTTAATGATGGGTGGATTTTATTTGCTGTGTCATGGCCTTTGATGGGCTACGTTTTTGTGGAGACTGCTTACTTTTGATGCAAAGTTGGTTTGTGCTTGATCAGATAATATATGCAAGTACTAGCTGACTCGGAAATCGCTGTTTTGTCAAATTATCAACAGCAAAAATGGCGGGTGGGGTTAGGTGTCGTGGAGTTCTTTGGACCCGGATCGCGGTCCCAAATTTCTCCCATAACTTTTTTAAATTTTATTAGTACTTTATTGGGACCACAAGGAACAAGTTATTAAAGAACAGTTGCCATTGTATTTATTTTATTTCTGGTCTCATAATAGGTACTACTAAAAAAAATATTTTTATAGGTGGAAGTTGTGACCGCGATTCCAGTCCAAAGAGCCCCTTGACCCATAGCCCCACCCGCCATTTTTTTTGTTGATAATTGTAGGTATGGCAAAAACTAGCCTAAGACCTATTATCAGACCAACGAAATAAACACAATAAAATTTTATAAAAATCGGCCAAACCGTTTCCAGAGCAGTTCGTTGTAACGAACACTGTGATACGAGATTTTTATTTAATAGACTAGCTTCTGCACAAACTTTGGACATTTTTTTTTTTTATGGTGGGAATAAATCATGCAATGACATCCCCCACTCTTGGGCGGAGCGGGAGATAGTGTCAGACTCTTAGGCCCGGCGCCCACTATCGGTGGGCATCGGTGCGGCTCGGTACAGCTCGAGCGCTTTACGCCGGCTTCGAGCGGCTTAGGGCGCCTTAGAGCTCCGTCGGGCGACTTCGGGCGGCCTCGGCAGCCGTAAGCATGGCTAAGGATGCCGAGGCGGTCTTCGGGTAGCTCGGGTGGCATTTTCGGATCAGACACGTCGCAGAACAGTCATTTCGATCACCGCACGCGCCTTCATTATCGTATCGTACAAGGAGACGCAAAATTACTTGGCAGTCCTGAACATAGGCTCTGCGAACTTCTGCGCATGTACATTCGTAAAGAAAACTGTTATTGGCATTTTTTTTTTAACCAAAATACTAATAAAAATGTCCTAATACCAAGTAAAAATAAAATAAATATCAAAACAATTTGAGACTAAAAGCTACAAAAATAACTTATGAATAAACACTTAAACAAAAACAAACTTAAAAAAAAACTAAGTCCCAATCCACCATTATAAATACACACACATAACTGTTTTCACGGAACGTTACGAGTGACTGCTCTGCGATGTTTCTGCAGCCAGAACTATTCTTAGGCGCTCGAGCTCTACCGAGCCGCACCGATGCCCACCGATAGTGGGCGCCGGGCCTTACTGACTAAAAGACCCACCCCGTTCCTTCTAGCCTTCATACCGGGGCTCAAGCGCCCTTTCGGATAACCCTGGCCCCAGTAGGCTTCGACCCGGCTGGGTCCCTGCTGTTGCTGACAACTCCTTTAGGCGCGCGGGAACAGTGCGCGCCGTCGACGAATTGGGCTTGGTCCGGACAGTTACCGGACGGCCGGACAGCGAGCTACCCATTGCTCACTGTCCGCAAGCCCGCGCCTACGAACTTTGGACATCGTTTCAGCCTCTTAGAGGAAGAATTTTGTAAAATCCTCTTAGTTTCAAAATATTGAGCTCTAAGACTCTTTGGTTTTGGCTATGCGTTGATACTCGTATGTCAGTCAGTCAGTTTCATTTTTTTATTTTAAAAAATAGATGTCTCATCTGTTCAACAATTTTCCGAAATTCAACAACCTCTAACAGACTCTAGCCATCCCTAGGGTAGTAATATTGATAACCAATCATCACGCTTCGACGACTGTTGACCAAGATATGATTGGTTGTTCGCTATACTAGTAGCACTACTGTCGCGTTAGTAACGAGAAATTCTGCCGCTCTGGAGAATACACCGGTCCAATAAATATGTGAAGATTTATTTGAGTGTAAGTTTTTTTATGTTTTTGGTTTAGCCACAGTGAGTCTTTTGCGACTATACTCCATCGGTTTAGGTAGTTAACTAAAGGTAAACAATTTTGATATGTCTTTTTATTTAAAATAAATCGTATAAAAGACATACAAAGATTATTTAAATTTAGTTAATTATCTAACATTGTTTTAGGTCAATACCTAAATGTAAACATTTATAGATTCATTTTTTAGACAATTTTTTCGATAAAAGACATGTTAAGATTGTTTGCATTTAGTTCACTACCTAAAAAAATGGAGTATAGTACTGTTTACGCTCAATTTGGAGAGAGTCCCCCCCTTGAGATAAGGTTAGGAAGATAATATACGGCAATTCCTCTTTGAGATCTATATATCGTAGTTTAGTATCACATACATCGCACCCGTACGTACAAAACGTTTTAAAGAACCTGTTGGTCTAGTGGTTAGTGGCCCTGACTGCTATGCCGGAAGTCGTGGGTTCGATTCCCACCCAGGACAAATTGTGTGATGAGCACGATCATTGGTTCTGTGTTTGGGTGTAATTTATCTATAATATGTATGTATTTAGAAATATATAAGTATGTTTATCAGTTGTCTAGTACTCATAACACAAGCTCTGCTTAGCTCGAGACTAGACGGCGTTGTGTGATAGTTGTGGAACATAACCTACTGCTTTTTTTAAGAAAAATGTATGAAATCATTCAATGACTTTTCCCATTCAGAGTGGAACGGAGCACGGCGTGTCAGACCTTTACTGGCTAAAACCACACTACATAATGTTCCCTATGTAACCCTTTCTAAATTCGACCCATGGCTCTAGTACATTTCGGCCATTTACTGACATTTGCTTGAGGCGCGTGTGGAACACTACGTGCCGTTGTTCGGGCTCGGTCCAGTCGATGACCGAACGGCTGGATTTCGAGCTTCCCATGGCTCGTCGTCCGCAAGCCTACGGTGGCTGGTAGTTGAAGTCGTGTTCTCGGCGGCTGAGGATATCCGTTCACTCACGTGTGTACTGCTAAGGAGTGAGAGAAGTGGAATTAATTTTGTTAGGCTGTTCAGTCCCACTCCTGGGCAAAGGCCTCCCTCCACCCCTTCCATCGTTCGCAGGCTCGCACTTCTTCTTGCCAGTTCTGGCGGAAACTGTCTAGTTCGTCGCGTCATCTCTTTCATGGTCTGCCGCAACTACGTCGCACTGTTTCAGGGTACCAACTTTATGCTAATTTGGGAGACATGACCTGCCCAATCCAATTTCAGTTGGGCAGCCTTTTAAGCCACATCAACTATTCTGGCTTTGGAGCGCAATACGAATCATCATCATCATATCAGCCGAAAGACGTCCCCTGTCGGACATAGGCCTCCCCCAAGCGTCGCCACAACGACCGGTCCTGTGCGTCACGCATCCATCGGATTCCATGAAGAACACAACTAAAATACGAATAGTGTTACGAAATCGATTCGTTAATTTAACACCTAGCATACTGCATAACTGCACTCCATATTACTCGTTGGCAAACCTTGAGTTTGGACTTCTGGATGTTAGTCAAAAACCAAGTCTGTACGCCGTTGTGGAAATCATTACGGGCTGATTTTCCTGATTAAAAACTCGTACCTAATAACATAATGCACTTTAACATAAGAGAAGCAGAATCTTATGTAGCCTCTTATGTAGCGGATTAAAGATGGCGCCGGTCGGTATCTTCCCGCGCAAAATGCGACAGCTGACTGTAACAAAATGGTTGACTGAGTTGCTTCGTAGTGACAGTATTAATTCTCAGACGAAGAATTACTCGCGTCTTGCGAGTATTTAAACGCTTTTGCTGTAATTAATTTCGTTAAATACTTTATGCTTGAAGACAGTGGCTGAGAAAATGAACACCTAACTAGTTGCTTTATTTAGTTCTGTCACATTACATAGCTATCGTGTCACGGTGCTTGTTAACAAACTACAGGTAACATGTAACAGAGAATTTGTAATAGGTACCACATGATTGAAAAGAGTGTCCATGGAGTTTCTTGCAAATTTTTCTCCATAGAGATCAACGCTTTGGAATCTGCAATTAGCATATTTTTTTCTGACTGACTGACATTTTGACATTTCAAAAGTGCTTTTAGGTAAATGGTTTTTTTGAAATAAAATGCTTTGAATCTTTGAATCTTCCGAAACGGCTGGAGCGATTTTTATGGAACTTTTTCTTTATACACCGCAGACGTCAGCTGAGCAAGTTCAATGACCTGTAGTTAATAGTCGGCGTTGCGTACAGACTACCTACAGGTCATTGAACTCGCTCAGCTGACGTTTTCTTAAAGAAATTAATTTCGTACACGCGTAAATTAATACGAGTTTTGAAAAAATGGTACTTTATTTTTTAATTTTATCTTTACAAATCGATAGTGTTTCATGTACCGGATCGACCGATCGATCCACGGGATTAAAACGATTAAAATTTAACGGTGTATTTGGTAGGTCTAAGAATAGGTCGTAGGCTAGCATCAAATAAAAACATTGTGTCCACAATATTGGGTTCGACCACAATTTGAAAAGCTAAAACTTCTCTCATACCTACTGTATTTGGACAATAAGTTTTTAACTCAATAATTTCTACAAATAACCTGTACAAATAGAACTTTACGAGTAAACTTGAAAACAAATGGCAACACCACCACAACCTCGTAATGGCCATTATGCTTTAGTTAACTTTAAAACTGTAATATGACAAGTTTACCCAACGTACCCTCGGAACTGAACTCGAACTAATAGAATAGTTTCAGTTCAGAATACTGGCGTAGTTACCAAAGGGCCATGCGAGACAGGGCCCCGGGGCCCCCAAGCTCGGGGACCCACAAAACCAGATTGAACTGACGAAAAATTTTCTAACTTTCGATTTTTTTTTTATTATTGATAGGCTCGCGCTTAACCACCTTCTCACCTGATGGCAAGCGACCATGTTGTCGACGATGGAGCGCGCTTACCTAGAAGACTATTCACTCTTAAGATACCTAAGTTGTAACTAGCAGAAAACACAGGCTCCGGCAAGGAATTCCACTATTTAGCTATACGCACAATGAATTTGATCCACAATGAATCTAAAAATATACGAGATTGCAACACTACTTTAATTATAGCAACTCGTTTTAATCAGTAAAAGTCTGACACTCCCTCCGGCTCCACCCAGAGCAGGAGAAAGTACTTGATGATTGCCCACGTAAAAAAAGGGGCCCTCAGTTTTACCCCAGAGGCGTTGGCTACGTCGCTACGCCACTGGTTCAGAAAGCACTTAATATTTAACATCTCTCTTCATTATAGACAGTTGAAAGGGTCGCTGGTTTTCAGGACCTAGGTTAAGTTGAGTGAAATTCTGTTAAAACCAGTTTTGTTGTTGCTAAATTTGGGTAAAGTGGGTTAGACAAGCTTGAGTAAAATAACATAGCAGAATGAGTGTAAGGTTCTAATGACAAGTGTGGTGTTCAAGAACACACGCTACACTTTAGATATTTATTAGGTACGGTGTCCGGAGCTCGGGTGTGACACGTCCGACTCGCTCGGTGGCTAGCTAACAACTGAGAGGCGACTACCCCACCACCTAGCGGCCAGTCTACGTACGTCAGCACGTGCATACTGTACCCCACAACAAGTAATATGCAATATGTGGCAACACCTAAACACGGCGGCGCTTCAAACAGTAAACATTTGATCTCACTTCACACAGAGCGAGATAAGTTATTTGATAACAAAGAAAAAAAAGCAGTCGTCCCCCTTCACATAGGACCTAAATATATATAATAGCCCGCCTAGCCAAGTTACAACCGTTTCGCTTGCGTCGAACGCTTCGAGTTGATCGCGTCGCCGATTCTTTTGTCCTGACCACGTGACTGAGCGTTGAGATGACGCCATTCCTGTACATTTGAAGTTTGCTACTTTTATTTTTTTGGTGGGAAAAAATCATCCAATGGCAACCCCCGCTCTTGGGCGGAGCGGGAGATAATGTCAGACTCTTACTGACTAAAAGACCCACCCCGTTCCTTCTAGCCTTCATAACGGGGCTCGAGCTGTCTTTCGAAACTAACCCTGGCCCCAGCAGGCTTCGACCCAGCTGGGTCCCTGCTGTTTGAAGTTTACTACTAACGTTAACGATTGCAGATTATCAACTTGGCTAGGGGTACAGGCCTCATTCACTAAGCTCCAGGCTAATCCAGAATCCTATAGGTAATAATAGTAATTGTGAGTCCTTTCATTTTATTTCAAATCACGCAGGCACTGAAGGAAATCGCTCCACTTTAGAACGTTTCAAAGCGCCTACGCAAAGAATCCGAGCCAAGCGCACTCTTGCGTAAAGCTATTATCCAATTCAACACAAAAACCAAGTTGAAACTTCGACCATTTATGTTCTAGGTTAGGTAAAAATCCACAGACCAAAAGAATACTTGAATACTTCGTTTCTTAATAAAACCTAAGAATTTATTCAGAAAAGGATTTTTATTTAACTTGAAAGCCACAAGAACTTTGTCGAAAGTTTTTAAAATATGGAGATAAATATTTTCCAGGTTTTATTATTCTTGACCTTTGCTGTTTGCTTCTAATTTTTATGAGGAACTCGACATTTCGCGTGAACGCAACTTTGTACTCACTATTAAAACCAAACGTAGATAATTATAGCACACTAGGGGCCCGTCCCGGCTTCGCACGGGCAATAAATATAGCCTATGTTACTCAGGGTGTGTTTCCAATGGTGAAAGAATTTTTGAAATCGGTACCAGTAGTTTTTGAGTTTATTCATTACAAACATACACACAAAAATACAAATTTTCCCTCTTTGTAATATTAGTGTAGATAAAGCATTTAATTGTAACTCCAAACAATTCAAAAAGTGAACAGTGAAAATGGCGCGTAATTCTTTGTTCGAATGTTAAAGATGGTCTAGTGCGGGGACGATGATGCGCGATGCCATTTGCCCTGGGATGCGTTCATTCATCGACTTTTTAGTCTAATGGTATCTATCCGTCCTAGTTTCTCATGTAATTTTTATTTTTGGCGTACAATAAAGAATCTATCTATCTATCCCATAAAAATCTGGCTCCATTCTACATACCTATATAGCTAGCAGGCGTATATGTATAGTTAGAAGGTGAATTACTGATGGTAAAAAAGTGCTTGTATGATCTTTATTTATTTTTATTCAGTCATCATTGCAAATCACAGTAAAAATTATAATAATTAATGAAAGTTATGTGTGTTCGGCTTACGAAAAAGTTAATCCCCGTTAGTTTTTCACAATTATTTCAAAATTGCGCAAAACTTGCCATGAAGATCCTTCCTTTATCATGTTTCAGTAACATACTGGTACATAAAGGCTTGATAACAGTTGCACTGGGGCAGTATTGTAATGTGATAAGGAAGGGATATTCAGTTACAGTAGACAATATAAGATGAATAATTAATTTATCGTTAACACTACAGTCCACAAATCACAATCATTGTCATATCAACCTGAAATATACAACTGCGAAGTATTACGTGTACCACACACGCCGATCTGGACGCGTCGGTCTCTATACATTTGAAATCGAAACTAGACTTATAGAGCTACACTAGATCCACGCCACGCGACGTCATTCTCTGTACAAATCAGGCGTGTTACACGTGTGCGTCGGTCTAATCTAAGCGCACGGCCGTGCGTAGGCCAAGTTCCAGCAACAGGCCGCGCGCATGCCGTGCACTATTTACACGAACCGTTTCGACCTACTTTTGACCCCCCTGTAGCTCAGTGCCTATTGCAAGTACAGATATAAAATTGTACCTACGTTATCATATACTAGTCCTAAAGCAGTATGCCAAATTTCATAGATATAGCTCCAGTAGATTTTGATTTGATTTGATTTGAAAGTGCATCTAAACTTGGCATTGGATTGGATTCCAACCCTTTTTAGGCGAACAATTAGCCGATAGAAACTTGGCCCTCTTTTAACAGGTATGTTTTTAGTGGGATATAGTTCTAGCTTGGCGTTCGTTCTCTCATTTTCTTTCAATCGTGTCTCTAATTACGGTATTCGAAAGGTTAAATACGCATCTTCTTTCTCCCAGTGTCTCCACATTTGTGCACCACAATAATCATGTACAATGCGTTCCAAATGAGAATAGGATCGCCCGCCATGTTGTGACGTCACGATTTACTGTCAAATCGAGGAAATAAATTTTTAAACATTAATTAATTTACGAAAAATTGAATTTATTTATGAACTGTAAACGAAAAAAGTTTAATCAGAATCCAGTTCTTCAATTTTACTCATCTCTAAGTTCTTCAATTTTGCCAAAATTTCTTCGATTTGACAGTACGACGAGACGTCAAAATATAGGAATCGGTCCTATTCTCATTTGGAACGCGTAGTTCAAAACTACACGTGTATACATCTAACCTTCGCAGACCCTATTACGCCCACAAGGGCCATAATGTAACTCGCACTACAAGCCAAAACCAAAACCAGTGGATCGATAAATCTGAAAATTTGGCAGCAAATTCTGACTCCGGCCGCTTTCAGTACCAAAAATAGGTAGTTCGGGCTGAATGCGCCAAATCAGGGGCAGGGGGCCATTGACACAGCCGCGTCCGTTCCGATCCAATTCGATTAAAGGAGTCTACCCACTACTACGCATCATAGTTAGGTAGGAAAGTGTCACCGATCAGTGTACCCGATCTAGGAAAGTGTCAGGATTGAAAAGTAAAAGTAGTAGTAAGTAGAAGTGTATGATATCTACACGTCAATGTTGGTCAGTGACGGAAAAGTCTAGGAGTCCGAGTCGTTTTTCATTCCGTGCATGATACGTTTTTATCATGAACATGGTATAATATAAGGTGTAAGGGACAAGATCTGCCTCACCATAGAAAATTATAAACTCGATTGGACAGTTTGTATGGAGAGGCCGAATTTTCTTTTTTGTTTCCTGAAAAAAAATTTTGTGGAAGGTTGTTCAGTTTCGTCTATTGAGCAAGCCCTTAAAGTTTGTGGAGGGCTGTCCCTTACATCTTGTATAGGATATATGTAGGTACAAAATTTTTTTTAGTATATGCGAAACGTGAATAGTTGGACACCAACGACACTATGTAAGTACAACACATGTCCCGGCAAGTCATAGCGGTCCAGTTGGGTGCGGGAGCAAAACGACCTCTCAGTAGCTCTAATGTTCCGGTGACCATGTATTTTTGCGGACGACCAGGTAACATAACAAGCTTATAACTTTGTGATCTTTCATGATACAGTTATGAAATTTTGTACACAGATTCTTTACGTAAAAATACTAGGCACGAGTTGCGGGTTTTGCATATACATAAACTAATGTTGTATTATGGTATAATACGGTGTAGTGAGTAGACACCTTTAACACTAGCCCGTAGAACCATTGTGTGCAGCTTTAGTGTTATTAAATCGCTTTTTGTTAACTGAGCTCCGTTCCAGCGCTGCAGCGGCTTTTTGTTCAGCGCTATCGCGAATGGCCAACTGATTCGGTTCGCTGTGTCGGTGTGGATAACATTAATATACGTTTTGTAGACAAATTGGAACTTATGTAAAGCTATTTAATGTTAGTTATTCCAACCCTAAGTCAACATTTTTGAGCCATTATAACTTAGTAGATATCTACCACACATTAAAGTTGCAATTTGTTCTAAACTATTTAAGTTTTATTACGAATGTTTGAAGCCAGGTTGCTAGCTTGTATACATGAGTACCTAGTGTTTAAATAAAAAAAAAAAACATAATGTAACTTAATGTCAAAAAATTCCAACAAATTAAGGATGTTTATTTATGAAGTAAAAACTGGTATTACCACCTCAAGCTGATTCCAACTCGAGCCCGTTTGGCATATTGAAGAACAGGGTCACACAGGCGATGTTGGAAAATATTTTTCCATTCTTCCACCGAGGCCTGTTTCAAGATTCTGACGATGGTAGGAGGTGGTCTGCGGGTTCTGGCTAGGCTCCAAAGCTCATATCAGGTGCGCTCAATCGGGTTGAGATCAAGACTTCCTGATAGCAAAGGCATCAAGCTGATTGCAATCTCCTGAATTTTCATTTGTACGACCTGAGTGGTGTGTAGTCGGGAGTTATCCTGCATCAGACTCATCACCCATATTTTGTAAACATGGCCCTACATGCTCATTAAAGACCTCTTGCGTGTGGAAGAATTCGCGCCGTCGACTCGGGCTCTATCGGGCCAAACGGCCGGATGTAGGATGGTGAGTGGTCGTCATCTGCAAGCCCGGGCTTACGGCCTGTTCACGACCTTGCCGCTGTGAGCTGTAGCTAAGCACGGGGCGGCGAGCGGTAAAATCAAAAGCATGGAAATGTCAGAAGCATGCCACGAGATGCCGCTCATAGCATCCTGCGTCCGCTTACTAATGCGGCCCCGCTCGCCGCGCCATTCGCCGCTAAGACCTAAGTCGTGATCGGGCCGTTACGGTGGCCGGGAATCGCTCTGCAATTTCCGTCATCTGGATTGTCCCCTGTAGTGGTAGTTAAGGTGTTAAAATGTCCGTTCCTTTACGGTTGCGTTATTCCCCTTCGCTCACAATACTGCTTTTCAGAAAGAGGCTGGTGATTCCCATTCCAGTTCGCCCCGAATCATGGTTTGAACCAGACCCAGACTCAAGAGGTCACCTCCACCGATCGCCTCCACGAGGACACGTTGGAACTACACCCAAGCGATTTAG
Organism: Mythimna ferrago; assembly: GCA_910589285.2. Classification (NCBI taxonomy): domain Eukaryota; kingdom Metazoa; phylum Arthropoda; class Insecta; order Lepidoptera; family Noctuidae; genus Mythimna; species Mythimna ferrago. The sequence goes on along the minus strand of OU342683.1, from coordinate 2,946,814 downwards.
ACTTCCACCATTTGTACGTGTCTTTAAGCGATCGGCACAAAGGTGACACCGGTGTGTTTCTGTCAGTCGGTTTGGTTAGTCACACGTCCAAAAGTCTGGTAAACCAGACTACTTGCTGAGGGCTGTGGAGGGCAGATAGGAAGTCGCTCCATGTTCGAACTGCATCTGGTTAAACTGGAAGGCGACCCTATCGGACGTTAAACACTAGGTATTATTCCTGCATCGTGTTTTTTTTTGTCTGATATAAACCAGTACTTGACTGCGATCCGACCTGATGGTAACCAGTGATGCAATCGTTGTTGGTGAGGCGCACTAGTTTATTAAGAGCCTATTCACTCTAGCCTTTGCTTAAATTGTTCCAGTCCTTCGATGTACGCGGCATAAATGACGAGGCGAAACGCTTAGTCCGGACCGTACAGGTTTCAACAACGTAAGGGATCCACCCTTACGTTGTTGAAACCTGTTCCATGTTTGCATTCACAGACATGGAAACTCGCGTACACAAGACACCCATAACCGGAACAACTATTTATGGGCCATACAAATATTTGTTCCGTGCAGGATCGCTCAACCACTATGCCAACCGTGCCGTCAAAGTTGGGGAACAGGCAAGGGTAATGATGATTCTAGGAATTCTAACAAGATCTACTCACAGAAGAGATGAAAGAGGTTAGACAGGAAATAGGTACTTTCCGATTAGTACTATAACGAGTGTCCTTTAACTCAAACAGGCAATAAACCAATACGAACGCGCATTACGCAACTAACAGACCACGCATACTTAAATCGCAATTTTGCTATTGGTAGTTGAATTATGAGCATTGTCCTACTTTGTGGTACGGCTGCCCCGACTACAAGTTCTGTGAATCAACTCCTGCAGTCCTCTTAAAGCCTCTGAAAGATGACGTCAAAAACGAAAGCCCACATTCAAATATTCACAAGATCATTAGTCATTAGACTCTCGCTACGGCACGGCTGTTTTTTCTCTGTCTAATTAAGTGGGAGCCGCGTTGACCTACATACAGGTCCGGAGTCCGGAGACCAAGGGCCTCTCCAGATAAATGGCGGACGAGACACGAAGGGTTTCCATCAATAATTATGTAGGTTTTAGACTTATGTATGCCGTGGCCAGATCTTAGGATTGATCCCTTCATGATATGGCCAAGAAAAACTAGCCACATCGTTTTAAATTTTAAAGTTTGATGATATTGATAGTCCGTAACAGGTAGTTAGATGCCAGAAGGAGTATATGTGTTACCCAGTATCTGGGTTGTGGAGGCAGCCTCTTTATGTAAAACACGGGTATTTTTATTAAATTTATTATTTCATTTAATATTGATTTGAGTTTTTATTATTATTATTTAATTAAATAAAAAAAATAAAATCGCTTCACGGCTATCGTCCGAGTGTCTTCGCAAGGTTCTGCAATACTTCGGTCACATTGCAAGAAAGGACGGTGGCAACCTCGAAAGGCTCATTGTGATCGGTAAAGTGAATGGAAAAAGGCCTCGCGAGCGCCGCCCAATACGTTGGTCCGACCAGATCCGCACCGCTCTTGACTCTACGATGTACAATGCCCTTCACACCGCCAGAGACAGAAACAGATGGAGGAATATCATAAAGGTTATAGTGATGAAGCAGGGAGGTCACGACCCTCAGCATTGAGGAATACGACGCAAGGAGGAGGGATTTAATTAAATTTTATTTTAAATTAGATTTTTATTATTTGTCATTATTTAATTTTGTTTATTTTTTTTCTACTTTACTTTAAATACTTTTTCTGTATATAGCATAGAAATAGGAATTATAACAACCAGTCAAAAATTGAATTTACTTCAAATAGAAACAGAGTAACCAACTATTTTAATAAATTGATTCTACTAACTAATATTATATTGTTAGGATACCTACTACAATTACCTATTTACGTCAAAACAAAACAGGAAAACCCTAACGATCTCACAACGTTAATTTGTACGTAAATATTTCAAATTCAGCTCATTCATCAAAAGGCTTTCATGACCTTGATGGATGAACGAATTCCGCATGAAATACTCTCTCTTATTCCTTTGTTTATTGCAATAATATTTTTCGACGGCAGAACGTGTAATGTTACAAGGCTTTAAAAGCATTTTCCACAGTAAAATGGTTATTGCCTACACGTGCGAGAAAAAATCAATATTGCATAAAATATAACTGGTGAAAGTTTGACCTTTACAAAGAAAGAAGCATTATATATATAAGCTGCCTTGCTGCTGGTAATCATCTTCATCATATCAGCCAAAAGAGGTCCATTGTTGGACCAAGCCTCCCCCAAGCGTCGCCATAATGACCGGTCCAGTGCGTCTCGCACCAATCGGATTCCCGCGACCCCCACCAGGTCATCGGTTCACTTTGTGGGAGGCCTTCCAACGATGCGTCTTCCGGTACGTGGTCGCCACTCCAGAACCTTTCGTCGCCAGCTGCTGGTAATATGTTTATGTAAATTCAACTGTACAATTATCTTTTAAAATATTTTGAATTGGATTGAATGTCAAGGGCGTTACTATTTGGATGGCAGCGATCTCTCGCGCCGGGCTATTCAGGTCATGGCCATGATCCAGGCTATAGCCCGGAATGAAAGGAAATGGAAAGCAGTCGCCTCGTTCTGCAAAGCAGTAATGCTGGCGAAGAAGATGGCAGCCACCGTCTTAAAGGCTCCAGGCTTCGGGATTCGCAGGGCAAACCCTGATCATAGTCGGCGAGCAATGAGTAGCTAAGGTTTCATCTATGTGAAAATAAATTATATCTGATCGCTCTGGGATCTTGGACTACATATATGTGTCCTGGCCAGATCAAGATTTGATCACTTCTTGATGTAATCGACCATGAAAAGTTTTTGCCAAAAGCTATTTATTTTTAAACATTTTGCCGATAAATTTATAATAGAACCGCTTACCCGACGTAAATCGAGGAGATGTGTTTTTATGAATTTCCTTACTTTGCTAAAAACCAATTTAGACAGTCCGTGGAAAACGGATCAACGTAGACTTTGTGGCGAATCACTTTCTTCAGTAAATCTGATCTATAACTCACAAATGCTGACTCAACTCGTAAAAATTTTCGCACAGTCGTCGTTTGAAATAAAATCTCACAGCTGGAGCTTGAAATAGCAACGTAATGGAAGTCTGATAAATATTTAATTGTGTAAAGGAAACAGCGTTGTTGGTCGTAACATTACATTACTAATACTACATGTAACATTGTCTGTGTTACGAACATAATTTGAAGTTGGTTTTGTTGAAACCAAGTATTAACCTTTTGAACGCCAACGATGCTTACAAGCGACATCTGTACTGACTTGACTGCTAGATTGCCAAGAACGAGTGTCGACCTCCCTCAAACATTAATGCGATGTGGTCAGCCCACTCTCATTTACCGGAGGACACGGTGGAGCACACAGATGAGGTGTGCGCAGCCTGGGCAGAGCATCGCCGTGTCCTTGTGGGGCCGGACCGGGCCTTGGTGCAGGCTATGGTCCGCAGCGAGGAGGGGTGGCAGGCGGTCTTCTGACCTACTCCTTCTGCGAAGCAGTAATGCTAGCAAAGGAGGAAGCCAACTACATCAGGCAACGGCGCTCACGCCTCAGCCGCCGCGCCGCCGGGATTCCGATCCCGATTTCCGGCCACCGTAGGTGCGGGCTTGCTTGGTACCGGCGAGCCATGGGTAGCTTGCTGTCCGACCGTCCCGCAACTGTCTAGCTGGGTCGAAGCCTACTGTGGCCAGGGTTTAGCTCCGAAAGGTAGCTCAGCCGCGGTATGAAAGGCAACGAAGGAACGGGGTGGGTTTTTTAATCAGTAAGAGTCTGACACTATCTCCCGCTCCGCCCAAGGGCGGGAGATATCACTTAGATGATTTTTACTTAACGGAAAAAAGTTTTTTTCCCCGATATCTGCTATTTGAGTTAGGGAGCGCAGCATAGTATTTCTAACGTGATCTATTCGCTTAACACCTATCATGCTGCGCTCCATTGCCTTTGACAAATCTTGAGTTTGGACTTTTGTTGTTCAGTAAGGGTCTAAACGGACGGACCGCATTTGAACTACAATCCAACTGTCGTGTGAACTGCACACCGACTGCCAGGGACTTAAAAACACCTTCATAAAGGTTACAGAATTATAAGTGTTACATGTTGAATGTGTAACCGAATCAAAAATGTAACACTTATATATGTGTTTTCAATGTGTTAACCCAAAACACTTAAAAAAGTGTAACCGTAACATATCTGTAACAGATATAAAAATGTTAACAGTGTTAATAAGTGTAACAGGTAAACGCAGCGTTGCCAAAGTTACAATTTACTTATTTATGGTACTGTGCAATTATTTCAGTTACACATATTAACACTTATTAACACATATAATAGGTTACAGTTTGATTCGGTAGCACTTCTTAACACATATAAAAGGTTACAGTTTCATTCGGTAACATTATTGTATCTGTTACATTTAAAAGTGTTTTTCTGTTATAACTGTTTTAAAAAACAGTGTTAAAACACATTATTACGGTTACAGTTTGAGTCCCTGCCGACTGCACCCGCCCGCACGCTCTGCCCTCCCGCGCATGTTGCAGTTCGGATGCAATCGGTGTACAGTTCACACGACTGCAATCGGAACGGACGTTTGGTTTGCAGTTCTATTGCAGTCGTGTCAACTGCATTCAAACTGCACTTAAACTGCAATTTGCACTTGGATTGCAGTTGATACGCCGTCCGTCTGTTTAGACCCTAAGTGACCAACTTTGTGCACCATAGATTAAAACGGACAGGATACAAATGTCGATGAGTTTTCAAGAGCACGTGAAAGGTAGACTTTCAGTGACTGAAATTTTAACTATCTTAATAATATTATGAATATGTCTGTCTGTATTGTCTGTTGGTATATCTGGATTGCCCGATGACCTGGTGAAGGTTGCGGGAATCCGATGGATGCGGGACGCACAGGATCGTGCATTGTGGCGACACGCTTGGGGGAGGCCTATGTCCAACAGTGGACGTCTGTCGGCTGAGATGATGATATCTGGATTTTTGTCACGAGTTTTTGTGGTGGGAAATTATCAAATAAATTCTCCCATTTGGGGCGAAACGAAAGTGCAAGATTTTTCCGAATTAACTAATTCATCATCATTTCGCCATAATGGCTGGTCCTGTGTGTCTCGCGTCCATCGGTTTCCCGCGACCCTCAACCCTACATTCAACTAGGGCTGCTTTAGTTAAATGTAAGGTTTTAAGGGTCAACCCCTGTTTCTTTAATTGCCCTTCGCGTTCTAGGGCCGCGGTAACACTTTTAAATGTTCTCACATTTGTCTTGGATGTACCAATTCCCAACAATTCCGCTACCCAAATTAATCACACCTCAATGTCTGAAAGGATTAAAATGAAGCTTAGGTGGGAGATGGGTAGACGACGAGTGAGATCTGGTGGACAATCCATTATTATAATCAACTAGCTTTTGGGCGCGGCTTCGCCCGCGTCCATAAAATATAGCCTCAGAAATAAAGCAGCTTTCTATCGGTGAAAAAACATTTCGTAACGAAAGAAAGACTTTGGCTATGAATGTGGCTATAAAAGTAGGGGAAAAGTAAAAAAATATTGGACGGACTGTGAAACAGATGATCTGTTTCGGACAATCCAGATTAGTCCCCCGTGTCCCGAGCTTCATTTTAATCCAGAAACAGATTAAAATTAAGCTTGGGACACGGGTAGAGTTGGTGAATAGTCGGTCATTGGCACGTGATTGATAAATACACTTCCAAACAGTCTTTGACATTATAATATTCGTAGGATATACACCCCTATTTTTAATCAGTATAAAAAATGGGGCTCTATCTTTACCTGTTAGTAATCATATTTTTGTAGTAAAAAGTAAAAAAAAACGAAATCCCAAAATTGTCCACGAAAATTTGTCATAATTGGTAAATTCATCAATCATTCATACAATTGCTACTCATACAAGAAAATACTACGCCGCCATGTTTTTCCATTTTGATCGTCATTTATTCATTAATCAATAGCCTAATAGATATACCATCCTAACTAATATTATAAATGTGAAAGTGTGGATGTTTGGATGTTTGTTACATAATCACGCAAAAACGGCTGAACGGATTTGGATGAAATTTGGCATGCATATAGCCTTTGACATGGAAAAGAACTTAGGCTACCTTTTATCCCGATTCCTTAAGTACCTAATGCCACGCGGGCGAAGCCACGGGCAAAAGCCAGTATTTCCATAAATTGAGTGACATTTTGGGATATAAACAAACGCTAATAACTTTGCTGTTTATGAATATTATTTATTGACACTTTACTTAAATAGTAACAAGATCTTTTCTAAAAAACCCTTCAAGTATTATATAGAATACCGTTCATCCCTGTATGTATGTTAAAGTTGAAATCAGGGAGAAACTGCAAGCAAAAAATATCTTGCTAAAACCCATTTTTTGTTTTACATAGCATAGCATATGTGAGCAGTGGCGGTCCAGATCCCGACTTAAGTGTAACAGGTCGCGGGTTCACAGCCAGCCAGGAGCATTACTTTATGTAATATATTTCATCACCACTGCTCTCAAAACGATGAAGGAAAACATCGTGAGGTTACTGCCATGTCCTACAGCCAAATTTTGAAGATATGTGTCATCCACTGCGGGGTGCCAGCTGAAAACCAGCGCTGGGTGTTTGACGCCCAGCAATTGCTGAGTTGGTGACCCTTTCGGTTCAGGCACAGTCACTGCAACTGTATTGTATGTCTGTACTATTTTTTATTATTATTATTTTATGTTGTGGTATATTGTGTTGCTTGCGCCGAATAAATGCTATTCTATTCTATCCACCAAATCGCACTGAGACCGCGTGGTGGATTATGTCCCATTCCTTCTCCTAGAGAGGAGACCAGTGGGAACATTATTTTTGGTTTTAAATGATATAAACTAGTGCTTGACTGCGATCCATCTGACGGTAAGCAGAGATGCAATCGATGATGGTAAATCGCACTGGTTTATCAATTCATTAAACCCCAAGTGAACGCCGGCGCTCGCTCTCTCGTGATCTTTCTATTTTGTCTCTAATTACGGTATTCGATAAAGTAAAAGCCTATTCACTCTAGCCTTAAAGACACTTAAATTATTATATTTCGGGAAGATCGCTGCAGGCAAATTGTTTCAGTCAAAAAAAATAATCTTTGCATTTACTATTTCCTTACAAACACACCAATCTAAATATGCAGCTGAATATGATATATCAAATATCTTTTGTAATCAACTTCACCAAGCGAAACGGAATAAATATCTGAATAATAACGTTTAGTCGCATAATTTGAAACAGGTCACAGCGAATCAGGACGCTACGTTCCATTTGATTTACGGCAGCAGGAAGATCGTCAGCCAATCAAAATGCTGATGCAGTTTAGACCGCAGGAACGCAGCCAATGAGCGTGAACTAATCGCTAATACATGGCGGGTTTTCTGCTTCAAGTATTCATCCGCATTGCGTCGAAAACTCGAAACTAATGGCTTTTACATGATAGATTGTTTGAACAAAATAAATAAAATATATATAGGTATACCCTACTTGTACCAAATAATTTTCTTATTTTCTTGTATTTAACTAGACTCAGGTCAAAGAGTCGAGGTGTTCTTTAAACCGGGACCGTGGTCCCAACTTCCACTTAAACATTTTTTTTAGTAGTATTTTGGGACCACAAATAAAAATAAAAGCAGTATTTTTGGTCTTCTTCTCAGTCGCTACACTCTTGCCAGAGTAGTCGTGGTCATCACTGAATCACGACGAGTGATCATCTTGGAAATACGGCGCCATTCATCGCGGACTGCAGCTTTCCCGGTACATTCGTAAACCGAGCACTTAGTTGCGGCCTTGATCTGGTCTTCCATCTCATTGGTGATCTACCACGTGCTCTGCACTACGAGATGCTGCGTTTTTTTTTGGTAACTGTACTTTAATGCCTTGTTCCTTGTGGTCCCAAAATATTACAAAAAAAAAGACATGTGGCACTCGGGGACTGCCGCGGTAAAGCTATTGCATAGCATTTTTATCAACTTATGCAATTATAATTATTTATTTATTTTATTTGTGCAGTATTTTTTTCCTTTGTTTTTTTTTCTTTGATATTAATTAAGTTACACTTTCACACATTGAATTGAATTTTGATTGATTGTTCACTCATTTGTTTTCTTATCGGTCACCACGCTCAAAAAACAAATGAGTGGGGGGTGTTAGGTTATTTTCGTTACGGAATTTCTGGATTCGGTCTCCACGCTCAAGGCCCGCGATAGAAGCTATGCAATAGCTTAAAAAAAAAAAATATAGTGGAAGTTGGGACCGCAGTCCCGGTCCAAAGGGCGGGTATGGTTGCAGAAATTAATATAAGTGTCTAATAAACATATAAAAATCTAGTATCACGGTGTTTGCTATCGAACTCTTTCGAAACGGCTTGATCTATAATTATGACTTTTTTGCGTATTTTGGTAGGTCTGAAAAGGCCGAAAGCAATATGCTTTACCCTCGTAACTCGCCTACCCCCAACTCCATTTTTTAATTGATAATTTATATGACAGAGTAACGTTAGCCCAGTCAGCTACTCTGAAATTATATTTTCAAACTTGCTGACTCGGCGACGCCACCCAATTGACACGAAAATTAAGAAAACTAATTCTGACGCCTACCATTTTCTTTCATAGCAATATGAGTATCGTTGTATTTGCTCGTATTGAGAATTTAACGTCATTATAAGAAGAATAGCTTTTGCCATACACATAAAATATAGCCTGTGTCACTCAGGAATAAAGCAGCTTTCATTATTACAGAGAAAAAGGTACTCTGGCTGTAAGTGTATTGCAACTAAAACTAAAAAGTGTGAAATAAAAAACTTTTTACAAAAAAAATATAACCGACTTCACTAAAAAAACACTAAAACCATCAAAATAATTTTAATTTTTTTGTAAAAAGTTTTTTATTGTTTTCTAAGTTGGCAAACCTGTCGTTAATATAATTGAGACTTTAATGGTCACTTAAATGTTACGTAACATTTAGGGAGGGGGAGGGACGGGTACAGAAAAACGTTACGGTGCGTTACATGGGAGGGAGGGAGGGTCAAAAATCTTCAAAAATTTATTGCTTTACGTAATACTTGAACGCTCCCTTTTTACTAAAGGTACATTGCTGATACATTCCTTTCATATTAACATTATTCATTTCTGCAACAATACACCCGTCACTGAACCACACGGACCCACACGGCTCCAGGGTCCGGTCTTTGACCTTTTACTTTTTTTCCGACTGTACTAAGGTTCTACAATTATTCTTATTCGCGTCAAAAGTCAGTCTCGTAAATAGGATTCCCTCTGGCTACGTCAGTAGAGGTTACTTTAGGTTGCTGACCCTAGCTCCCCATCTCACATTTATCCCGAATACATTAAACTGACGTATTTACGTGCGGTTTTTCAATTACTTAGCTGTGCTTCTAAAACAATTAGATACCTCCCTCCTCACAGTCCTCAATGGCTCTACGCCTGACAACCATTAAATATTAAAGAGATGAGAGATTGTTTGGACATTGGGTTTCAGTCAGTACAAATCTGACTCTCTATCACTCCACCCAGAGCGGAAGAAGGTATTTGATGAGTTCCAATAAAAAAAATGAAAACCCAAGTCATGAAAAATCGGAAATTCACTTAAGGTGAATGCTTCAGGGTAGTAATTAAAATTTTCTGGATTCAAATTTCGTCATTCAAAATGGATAGTAAGGTTTAAACAAAAAATATTTGCTGTATTGATATGTAGGTACCTATGTATTCACACAAACACACTAATTAAAACCATTAACATACTTAACTCTTTAACTTAGAGAAAAGCTAAAATGTGCTACTTTCATAAAACTTGTCATTTTTTTTATTTTTTTAGTTGTTGTTAGGTTCGCGCTTGACCGCTATCTCACCTGATGGAAAGCGACGATGCGGTCGACGATAGAACGCGCTTACCTAGAAGAAACCTATTCACTCTCGACTTAAAGATTCCCGGGTTGTAGCTATCAGGAAACACAGACTCCGTCAAGGAATTCCACTCCCTAGCCGGACGCACAATGAATGTGTTCCCAAAACGTTTTGTGCGTTATCGTTATTTTATCAAGTTGTGGCGGTAAATACATACATGACATTACCACAAATATATTTTTAGTTAACTACCATACTATCTAATACGAGCGGCAAACTTTCGAAACATTTGGATTTCCGCGAGCTACCCTGGAGCACCTAAGTCAAATTCATAGGGCTATATTTCACTGAGACACCATGGAGGCGCGACCAGTCGCCGCTGCCAACAAAATGTATACAGCTCTATAGAGAGTTACTCATTTGGTGTCCGTTTGGTTGCGCAATCAATTTGGTGGCGCGACCAGGGCCTCAAGACTGCTATTACAATAGTGTCAGAATGGTCTATTATTGATGTCTTAATTGTCGATTTTGATAAGTTTGGTAATCTACTGATATAATGGCGTCATTATGACTTTCCAATGGTCAACCACTGACACTCCATTGAAAGAAGTGGCATAGGCATCTCGTACATATTGACAAATGAATATTTGACGTATGCGGTAATCTGCTAAAACTTTGTCAGTTTATTTGATCAGTTTTCTACCATTAGAACGTTATTGTGCAGCTATTGGTTTTAATATGCTCGATATTATCATTCTACCACAACTTTATTACGATACCACTGACCGATCAATGATCGATCATTATGAATTAGCAGATTACGAACTTTTAGCAAAATGACAATGTGGATCGTGTTGGAATGACGAATTTATAAAAATAGCAGACTTGGGCCCCTTGCTCGGACGTGTGGCAAATCTGGTGTCTGTATGGTGTCCAGTTTTGTAGCTTAGGGCTATATTTCACCGGGACCCCATGGTGGCGTAACTGGCCACGTAGCCCATAGAAATAAGTTTGGCTTCTTCAAGGGAGAGCCATCTCACTGAGAATAAGCTATTGTCCCCTGCGTTACAAGCTACTTATGCATTCACTACATGAATAATTTCACGTTTAACATTATAATGATTCAAACTCAAAACGAATTGTAAAGGACGCCCCAATTTAACCCATCTAAGTGGGAGTACAGACTGTAGACATCATTAACATTACAACGGGTTCCCGCTCAACGCCCCAGTACTAAATTTGGTCTATGTCCTTGAATACGAAGTCTTCTGTGACGCTGTGGAATTGAATGAGGCTTTTTGATGTGGAAATGTATGTGAAGGATTAAGGTAGGCGCCAAATGAACATGGAATAACGGTCGGGTCAATGACCGTTCTACAATTTTAGACATTCTTAATCTCTTTTCTTTCAATTCCAAAATGGAGTCTCGAAGATTTTTGCGAATCACAAAAAAGTTTAAACTAGTGCTTGACTGCGATCCCACCTGATGGTAAGTACAGTGATGCAATGATCGTTAATGGTGAATTGTTGACGGCTGTTTTCTGGCTCGGGCATTTGCCCGTTAGTTGGTTTCGGTCTGCTGTATCGCGATGCAGGATTTTGAATTTTAGTTCTTAAGTAGTAGTGTATAGATGTCGCTACAGGGCAATGAAGGAACACGTATGTATTCGTCAAAGTCTGACACTCCCTCTCGCCCCACCGATAGGTACCTACCTAACATGAACATCAATTAAATTCCTCCATTTTTTTCCGTTTTTAATTAATTGATTGGACTTTAATTAAACTTATTTTAATCTATTTTATTAGATTTCTATTTATTTAATTTGATTTTAATTTTATTGTAAATTATTATATAATATATTGACAGTGAATGTTAATTTTAATGTATTGTTTGCGTCGTGATGTGTTTTTAATTCTGTAAATGGGTTTTTTTGAACTGAATAAAAAAAATATATTATTAATTCCGCTCCCTGTGCCATCAACCCTGGTTTTACGCTACAGATCATGGTAGGTAACTTATTTTGCCTAATGGATTCCTATAAACATCTATGTACAGACATCCACAACATTAAAAGGACTTTATAAAGAAAGAAAGTGACCCAAAACGTACCGTCCCTTCAAAGTGGAGCACTTAATATTTTACGAGGAAAAAAGGCAGAGTTGACAACAAATGTAAATAAAATCTGTACATGGACAAATACTTAACGTTTACGATGCTGAATGATGTTACACATTTACATTATTTACAAAATATAACTTAATAAATAGACATATGTACTGAACGTTTAATTTATTATGATGTACATACTCACAATATCCTGATTTTTTCGGCACCGTGCGGGCGTCCGCGTAATGCAGCGTTCGGCCTAACATCTACACTTAAGTTATAAGTCTCTTATACGAGTATTATTATATAAATATTATAGAATACTGTAAGGATCGGGAAACAAAAAGGTTTATTTACGTATTTATGTAGATTTTATCCTACGAAACGACTTTTTCACTCACGCCTCTTCACTTCCACCAAACCCTCCGGGAAATCCAAGATTGACGTAATGTTACAAGAAAAACTGACAGCACTATGAAAGAGGAATCCCTTTGAACAACATCAAATCGCACTTACTCACACTTCCATAAAGCATCTACCCATCTTACATCACCGTGTAAAATCAGGAACAAGTCTCTAACGATGATATATGAGAAGTTTCCTAACATAGTGAGGCGGGACAAGTGGCTTCAATACTTGGCGTTGCTCGGAAGCTATTTGCCAAGTTGACAACCAAGGTTTCGCCTCCAAGTTTCGAGTAGTGTCTACCGAACGTATGTGACAGGTATGTTATAAAGCTCTGTATGTAACTGAATCGGATATCTATACACCGCTAAATTTTAATCGTTTTAATCCCGTGGAGGGTCGATCCGGTACATGAAACACTATCGATTTGTAAAGATATAATTAAAAAATAAAGTAGCATTTTTTAAAAACTCGTATTAATTTACGCATGTACGAAATTAATTTCTTTAAGAAAACGTCAGCTGAGCGACTTGAAAGTTATTGTGGAAAAATCTACTTTCACGCCGGCGAAGCCGCTGGCAGAAGGTAGTCCGAAATAAATAAAATATCCGTAATAATAACCGAATTTGTTATAAGACTCATAAAGGTAGAGTAAAAATCGGTCTAGCTTTTGCTTAAGGCTGCCAGCCCACGTCAAACTTTTTGTAGGACAGATAATCGGGCCGATTTTGTTTAATTGTAACATTGTTCTGTATTTCACCGACTTTTTGTAGGACGTGTGCGTTGCACTATTGCTATCAGTGTATTCTATTTTTCTCCGACAAAAAATCGGTCACCGATTATCGGACGTGGGCGGGCAGTCTTAAAGAATTCTCTCTCTTTTTTTAAAAGAATTCAATTACAAACACTGTGACACGAAATTTGTATACTTACACTAGCTTCTGCCAGCGACTTCGCCCGCGCGAAGGTAGGTTTCTTCATACAAACTTTGGAACCCCGTTTCATCCCCATAAGCGAAGAATTTTGGAAAACCCTCTCTTAATGCTCGTCTACGTCATAAAAAGAAACCGGCACATCGGCGCAGTAGTTTTTGAGTTAATTCATTACAAATATACACACAAAAATACAAATTTTCCCTCTTTATAATATTATAGTGTAGATTTAGAAGATTTATTTGGCACCTAGAGATTTAAAAAACGTTCACCTTTTTGTTACAGGTACTTAAAATGCTTAATTACGTGACAATTTCTGCCTAAAACTCCGCGCACCATATTTGATTCCGTACTCTACACAATAATCAATTTATCAACATTAATTATGAAGTCCTATCCACTATTTTAGATATCGGAGAGGCCGACGAGATAATTAATCAGAGCGCCGCACTAACCCAGATATCGGAACAATAGAACGATTCCATCTCGACATAACACCGGCTGCACTCTATCTACTTCGATTATTACTTCCCTACTGGACTCCTGTTGCCGGTCGAGACTGCATTTCCGTTGCTGAGTTGGATCTAGGTTTGTCTTTCTTAATTAATTATGGCGTACAAACGGAGATACTTACAGTTGCCATCACGGATCTTGAGCGGTTGCGCAGAAGTCAAATATTCGGTCTCTTTTGGTGCGAAGTAAGACGCGGGGGCGGGGAGTGTCAGTGATTGGCTCGCCGCGCCATCGCGTCACAGACGTCACTCCTAATTCGTTCCCTGCGTTGCTGCATGTATCTAACAACGAAGACTATTGGCTCGCCAATGTATGGAATGCGCAAAGCGAACCCCACTCTGACGCCGAGCGCTCAAGATCCGTTTTGGCAACTGTACAAGCAACTCTAAGGCACGGATTCACGCGCTACGCTGCGCGTTGCACAACGAAATCATCTCAATGTCGTGAAATGATTTCGCCCAGTGGTTGAGGCAACCGCCTCTCATGCGGTAGAAATAAATATTAAGATAAGTTATTTACATTTTTTTATTATTTTCTAAGATTATTTGTGTCATCTATGGGCCTTAGTTGCCTGATAATAAAAGATTATTATTATATTTCTTTCTTTCTTTTCTTCCTTCCTTCTTCGTTTCTTTTTTTCGAAACCGGGCAAGTAGAAATGTGTTTTTTTTTTTATTAATATGAACTTTTCTAAGTTTATCTTGGACATTAATGACAGAAGAATGAAGTCGGTGTTTTTCTATAATAGTTTTGTCTCTTCGTTATTTAACACCGACTTCCGAAATTAAAGTTATTTTAAACTTTTCAGTGTTTTTTAACATAGAAGTCGGTTATATTCTTTTTTTGTAAAAAGTTTTTTATTTTACACTTTTTAGTTATTATACCACCACTAAAAAGTACCCCTCAGACAAACTTAAATAACTTATAGCCACAGTGCATCTCATAACGATTCTAATAATCCCAAACACGGTTAGATTACATTAATTTCCTTCTGGCTTCATCATCACATCAATTCGATACATCCCCCCCCCTTTTCTTTCAGTCAGCCATCGACTATACGTAAAACAAAGCAACGTTACTTGTAACCACAGTTCTGCTGTGATTTTATGAGGAGTTCTGTTCCATATCTTCGAAGTTCATAACAATATTTCTATGGGTCCAACTTGGAAGCATAATACTTCAATCAAAAAAATAATTTTCAATATCGGTCCACAATTGACCGAGATATCGGTGAACATACATAAAAAAAACATACATTCAGCCGAACATAGAACCTCCTCCTTTTCGAAATCGGTTTTAAAAAGCACGCTATAGTGGCTTAGCGTGCTTTTTCGGTTGTCATCCGTAGATCTTTGACATTCATTACAGTAGTCAGAAAATCTGACCGTCAGTCTATCCAAGGAGTACCGTCACAAAATAGATAGGTAGGTACAGAAGACAATCTCATGTATGTACTTCACTTTATATACCTACGCTCAGTGGACGCACACTAATGAGCGTTTGAGCCGGAACTGTTCGACGAATGATCCGAGAGGCGACCGAGATATCGTGTCCGTAAGTGGTGTCTATGTGTGCGTTGCTCGAGCGCGCTTTGTATGTAGATTGACTTCTGTACCTATCTATTTTATGGTACCGTGTTGTCAGGTAACTGGGTTGTAGAACTTGTAGAATTCTGATAGGCAGGTGCTCCATGTAAAACACAGGTATACAAGGTGCAGTTTTAAAACTGCACAATATTTCAGGAGGTTGTAATAAAACTCATAAATAATCATGTAAAAAAACGATACCTGGTCAATAATCAGTAATACTTGTTATTTAATTTTTTAATAACACTAAACTAAATCGATTGATCGATGGCCGCGGGGGCGTGGCTAGGGTGTGGCGTGCGGGATGATGATTGGATGATACATTATTTATGAAACTATCGTTGCGAGTTAGTGTGTGTGAAAACGCCCTTTATTGTTCCGTGTTTGTGTGTGTGAAAGAAAGCGCGGTTATAAAAAAAAAAAAATACCTACTTATTTTATTATTGATTCGGGTCGAGAATCACTAACATAATTACCTCCTGAAATATTTTGCAGCTTCAAAACGACACCTTGTATAGATCATCAGGATAGACTGAAGCCAACCCCAAGCCCAACTAGCTAGGGAGATGATAATAGCAAAATTAAAATTTTTATTAAACCCCGATGCATCAAATCTTTGGAGGTATGCGGAACAGAGAGTAAAGTCCCACATACCTCCGTTGAAAAGGGAGGATCCTCCGACCAGACAGGTGTTATGGTCTGGTAGGCTACTGCCTGATAGATTATTTTGGGCTGTCGTATATGTTCAAATCGCGCGGAGAACTTTGATTGTGCGATGCAGGATTTCGTATATTCTTCGTAGTTCTTATGTGGCGCCATAGATGTCGCTACAAATCTATTAAAAGTAAAAGAACTTAAGACGAGTATAATGAGCCCAAACTTGGCGTATTTACTAGTAGGCATTACAGGGTTCCATTAGCCACCTCCCAGTTCTAGTATCAGGTCCTCGTCATCATGAAAAATATTTAGAACTGGTTAAGACGAATCTAATAAGCCCAAACTCAATATGTTTACTAGAAGGCATTCCAGGGTTCCACCGTAGGCGCGGGCTTGCGGACCGTGAGCAATGGGTAGCTCGCTGTCCGGCCGTCCGGTAACTGTCCGGACCAAGCCCAAGTCGTCGACGGCGCGCACTGTTCCCGCGCGCCTCAAGGAGTTGTCAGCGACAGCTGGGACCCAGCCGGGTCAAAGCCTACTGGGGCCAGGGTTATCCGAAAGGGCGCTCGAGTCCCGGTATGAAGGCTAAAAGGAACGGGGTGGGTCTTTTAGTCAGTAAGAGTCTGACACTATCTCCCGCTCCGCCCAAGAGCGGGGGATGTCATTGGATAATTTTTTCCCACCATAAAAAAAAGGCATTCCAGGGTTCCATCAGCCACTTCCCAGTTCTAGCATCAGGTGCTGGTCATCATGCAAAATGTTTAGAACTGGTTAAGACGAATCTAATGAGCCCAAACTCGACTGGTTTACTAGAAGGCATTCCAAGGTTCCATCAGTCACTTCCCAGTTCTGGCATCAGATCTTCGTCATCAGGTTCTCGTCGTCATGAGAAACGAACTATTTTTAAGATGAGCCTAAATGAGTCGAAACTGGATGGGTTTATTAATAGGCATTCCAAGGTTACGTCTCTTACCTTCGACCTCCATCATCAGACCAGCTTGATTGCGTCGGCATGTAGACACATGAGTATATCTAACATTAGGTCACATAAATGTGTTTATTAGTGAAGTATATATCCATTAAGTGCTTATAGTCTAAGATCCCATTAAGAACGACCTTCACCGGTCTGTTTAATGGATGAAACGTATTTTATTATAAATTTAGTGTATTAAATAATATAACGCGGCTGGGTTGCCTAAGAAATTCCTGGCCAGACTATTATTAATTAAAAATTGAAAATTTATTTTATTTTTAGAAAAATGCACAACCGTTATCCATACCAGATTTTTTTGCAGACAACACTATAACATCGTATTCGTAATGAAACAGCGTTTATTTTGATATAGAATTTGTTGTATATAAAAAAAACACACCTGTTTATGCATATCTGTTTATACCTGGCAACCCATAGCTATGCCAGGAAACAAATAGGCAACCCAACATTTTTATGTTCTAAAGGCTTCACTCTTTCGGTTAGTATTAAATTTATTCGTTAAACACACCGGTGCATTTTACAAAAAAAAAAAAAATTGTTTGGCCAGGAATTTCTCAGGCAACCCACCCGCGTTATATTATTTAATATACTAAATTTATCATAAAATAGGTTTCATCCATTAAACAAACCGGTGAAGGTCGGTCTTAACCGTATCCTGTACTATTAAGATCCCTGCCATAGCCAACAAACGAGCTGCTGACCTTGAACACCTGAACAGATCTTCTTAAATTGAATATCTAAGAACTATCTCGGTAACTGTAGCTTTCAAATAAAAAAAACCGCATCAAAATCGGTCCATTCGCTGAGGCGCTACGATACCACAGACAGACACACAGACACCTCAAACTTACAACACCCCTCTTTTTCGTTGGGGGTTAAAAACGGAATCATTTGAGTACTTTGAATCGGTTAAATGTATAAGGCGTTTGCAAGATATATACAACCGTAAATATATTTTTTTACCTTACTACCCAATACTAAATTGCAAGTTGAAAAAAAACGTGCGACATTCTAAATTTCGTGAGTTACCCTTGATTCAGCTCAGCTCACGTGCCCACCTAGACTTAAGTCTCACCCCGTACTGTTTGCCTACGCACTTGGTTACGACAGCGTCTCCACGTGCACCCTTCAGCAACGTGATGCGAAGAAGCCACACAAGTACTACTTTGTCTTGACTTTTAAAACTTATCACGAGGTCGAACCCGTTTTGCTAAATATTCTTGTTCGAGGAAAGGGGTGTTCTCTACATTGCCCAAGTCAAACTTTTTTACTCAAGTTAATGTTTAAGAATAACTTTATTTCTCATAAAGAATTACATACATAATTCACTTACTGAGAAACACTACCTATCTAAAACTAAGATTAATATAATTAGAGCGCACAGATAAACGTATACAACCAAACAAAATAGCGAGAAAAAAAAACTAAATGTGGGTAATCCTAAACAGATAAACATACCTAATCGTAAGTTAACCAAACAACATGGATATACGAATTAGATATTTACTAGATGTGGCACTCAATAAAGATATATGATATAGAAGTAAAGAATATGATGTTAGGCACATAGGCAAGACGCCTGTCTTGAAAGAACTGTTTTAAAAAGCATTTCACGACCATTTCTGCTATGCGACCATAAAAACAAGTCTGCTTATACCGCGGTATATACTTGTACGAATAATTCACCGTAGTCTATTGTCACGTAAAATAAATGAATAGAATAGAATATAAATAGTTTCACAAATAAATAATCTGTTTCTGATTCTTTACTTTTTCAATTTATGAGAACATTATGAAAAGTCACGTACCTACAATATCCGATTTTCAGAGGTCATTACTGGATTAGTTTTACACAAATTTTTATTTTTTATTTTAATAGAAACCTTGATAATATCGACAAGATATGTGTTTCCAAAATATTCAGAGAAAGGTGTGTAATATCGTCTACATTTCGGGGAGTGTGCGCTGGAATTGCACAATTTAATTCCACCAAGTCCGTTCCATCATCGGACCACAAGACGTACGGCGTTGCGCCACCTGCACCGGTACATGGTGGACATCCCACCCATACGCACAAAGCGTTTTGGGAACACATTTATTTTGCGTACAACCAAGGAGTGGAATTCCCTGCCGGAGTCTGTGTTTCCTGATAGCTACAACTTAGGGTTCTTTAAGTCAAGAGTGAATAGGTTACTTCTAGGCAAGCGTGCTCCAACGTCGACCACATCATCGCTTATCAGGTGAGATGGAGGTCAAACGCAAGCCTGTCAAAAAAATAAAAAATAAAAATAATAACGCCATAATTAAATACGTAAGAGTGATTATATAGAAATGTATGTCGGCTAGGCTCTTAAGTACAGAAGTCTATTTCTCGGGTGACATTTTTCTACGCATTTCAGTGAAACACTAGACCTGACACGCGCAAAGCCTCGAGTGATGCCATGAAGCCCCTCAAGCTGTCAAAGAATTGTGTTAAATAGCTGCTGACGTTAATATTTCCTATCGATCTCTGTGACATTTGTTGACCTATATTAAGAGCTTTTAATGTTCTTTTTCTGGGTTAGCAGAACTCTGTCACTACTGGGGCCAGGGTTATCCGAAAGGGCGCTCGAGCCCCGGTATGAAGGCTAGAAGGAACGGGGTGGGTCTTTTAGTCAGTAAGAGTCTGACACTATCTCCCGCTCCGCCCAAGGGCAGGGGATGTCAATGCATGATTTTTTCCCACCATACAAAAAAAAAAAGAACTCTGACACAAAATAGATGGGTACAGAAGACAATCTCATGTATGTACTTCACTTTTTATACCTACGCTCGGTGGACGCACACTAATGAGCGTTTGAGCCGGAATTGTTCGACGAGTGGTCCGAGACGCGACCGAGATATCGTATCCGTGAGCGGTGTCTATGTGTGCGTTGCTCGAGCGCGCCTTGTATGTAGATTGACTTCTGTACCTATCTATTTTGTGACTCTGTTCTGTCGGCAAATGTCAGTTGGGTTTAGGAAATGATCCCACGTTCAAATATTAAATTGGTAGAGCGTGATCAGTGCAGTCGATAAACATACAAATTTACAATATTAGTTTTAGTATATATGCGAAACCCGACACACGTGCCTAGTCTACTATATAAAAATAAGTCGGGTTTTCCTTCCTGACGCTATAACTCCAGAACGCACGAACCGATTTCCACGGTTTTGCATTCGTTGGAAAAGTCTCGGGCTCCGTGAGGTTTATTAGAGTAGAGTAGGGTAGAGTAGGGTAGAGTAGGGTAGAGTAGGGTAGAGTAGGGTAGAGTAGGGTAGAGTAGGGTAGAGTAGGGTAGAGTAGAGTAGAGTAGAGTAGGGTAGGGTAGAGTAGGGTAGAGTAGGGTATAGTAGGGTAGAGTAGAGTAGAGTAGGGTAGGGTAGAGTAGGGTAGAGTAGAGTAGAGTAGGGTAGGGTAGAGTAGGGTATAGTAGGGTAGAGTAAGGTATAGTAGGCTGAAGTAGGGAAGAGCAGGAGCGAAGCCGCGCGGGCAAAAGCTAGTATTTTTATATAAAGAATCTATGTACAAAATTTCACAACTGTATCATGAAAAATCACAAAGTTATAAGCTTGTTATGTCAGCAAAAATATATAGTCAGCGGGCCATCCAGGCGACTGAGGAGTTGTTCTGCACTTGTACCCGGCTATTCGCTGGCGCCAAATGCCCGTTATGACCTGATCTGTCCAACTTGTGTCCTTTTTAAATATTTTTAGGATAAAATATAAAATGGTGTCAAAACTATTATTCAATTACTGATTCTAAAGAAACTATATTTAAGTTTCGCATAAACTTGAAATGATGTTGTTCTACGAAATCAAAGGACATGAATTCATCACTTTGCTTGATCTGTATTGACTACATAAGCACGACTTTATTTATCTTTTTCTGCTTGTTTTATTCACGTTGCTTTTGAAAACCAGTAATTTAAATTTATGAAATACATACTGTGTATTTTTTATGTACCTACTAGTTTTCAAAGTCATTCAAGGTCATGCAACTGTAGGTACAGTTAAATGACTTACTAACCAAACATTAAGCCCAGCCAGGACTGTCTGTCGGGCCAGCTATCTATATTTAACCTAAACTACTATTATAAAGAAGACAGATTTGATTGTTTGTATGTTATGATTTGGCGATTAACATACTTCCACGCACTACGCAGCGTAGCGCGTGAATGCGTATTTTAAAAGTTGCCTGTAAATATCTCCGTTTGTACAGAAAACACGCACAGTCCAACACACGGAAAATGCATCCACGCGCGTTCATTCAGATCACACGCCTATCAGCGAAAAAACATGCGCGTTGGTGCGGGGCGTGACGCAAGGTATGGCACACCGCAGACGCGACGCTCTGCACTGCAGTATCACCACAGCTGAATGAAATGAGTCAGAGCCGCTATGAATCCACAAAACGCAATTACGCGCGGAAGTGCGTAAAAAACCCCCACGATGATGCACATCTGCATCCCAGCAAGTACGCGCTTTGAGACGCAACATGCAGCGTGATGCATGGCAGCGTGATAATCGCCTAACTCAGAAACAACTGTACCGTTTTCCAAAATTCTTTCAGCAGTAGACAGCTATTTCATCGCTGAATAACATAGGCCTATATTTTCTATTTTCACATGAGCGAAGGCAAAAGCAAACTAACAGACTATTTTTCAAAGGAAAATGAACTTGACGAATCATATTATGTTAATGTAACATACAGGAAAGTCGTCACAATCCTTTCCTTGTTTCTTTTAATTGTTTGTGTGTTCTTTCCGAGTAAATACGGAGCAAAAAAACATCTAAAAGAGCGCGTTTGAAGTTATTCAAACACAGGGAAAATAATTAATCTCTATTTGTTGCCAGCCCTTTGATCTAAGACGGGAACATTACGAAAATCTACTTTTAACAGGAAGCAACTTGGCAAATTATTTGGGCCGAATTTCAAGAGGCCTGTGCCAGTACGGGAAAACAAATTGATAGCGTGATGGATGGAGCAAGACTCGAGGTCGTCCAGAATTAATGGTTGCGAAGACTAATAATAGATGAGTGATCCCAGAAGATTGCATGAGTCGGAACTTTTCTTTAAAACCTTTTTGCTGACATTCAATCTTCGCCCGTCACTTTTTTTTTTCTCCTCTTGAATGAAGCTCAAAGTGGTACAAAGACTTGTTGAGCTTTGAGCTTAGAAACATCAGACTATTTTATTCCCGTCTCGATTCACCGATGGCGGCGTTTCTTTGCTAGATTCCCGCTAAGATAAAATATATATAAGGGAAACAAAGAGAGCTGTATTGATCCCGGTTCAATTCCGACACAATTTAAAGTTAATTCCGGGAAAATTGCTTGCAACGTTGAGAAGGAAAATATATTTTAGGTTGTTTGTTTAAACCCTAAAGATTTAGGTAGGTACAGCAGCGCCCAATTTTCTTTAGCTGGATATTTCAATGTTTATGAGCCATTAGACCCACCTCTTCTTTATATTTTTCTCCAATCATCGTGAAAAGAACCCTTGCGATCTTAAATGAGGGATCAAAAACATAAAAACTCTTTTTCATGTTACAAAGCAACTGCTAATAAGTTTAGAAACATAAGGCTTTTTTATGTACGACTCATCTATACATCTAAATAAACATATATATAAATAAAATTGGAGTGTCTATGTGTAATATTGAAATAACTGCTTTTTACTACATGCATATGAATATATATACGGTATATACATCAAAATAACATTTTTTACAATTTTTGTCTGTCTGTTTGTCCGGGCTAATCT
Source organism: Mythimna ferrago (assembly GCA_910589285.2). Lineage (NCBI taxonomy): Eukaryota > Metazoa > Arthropoda > Insecta > Lepidoptera > Noctuidae > Mythimna > Mythimna ferrago. The sequence continues at coordinate 2,923,851 of OU342683.1, read as the reverse complement.
CTGAAATGGTTGGACCGATTTTGACGGTAATCCCCACTAGTTAAACAATATCAGCCTAGTGGGGATTTTGTGGAAAAATAAGTAATAATTCCCACCAAATGTAGTTGTTTCTAAAATAAAAAACAAAAAATAAGTTAATCGACTTAATTACAAACTCAAAACAATTTATAACAAAACAACAACAATTTAAAACAACACAACAACAACAAAACAACAACAATTTAAAACAATTTATAACTTTAATTATAAATTGTTTCATCAATCAGTATAAGAGGAGAAACTGACTGACTGATATAACACACAGCAGGAACTACTGGGATTGTGATGCTGAAATTTTGCAGAAGGCTTCCTTTTATGATGTAGTCGAGCACTAAGAGGAGATTTTTCAAAATTTACGACCTAAGAGAATGAAAGAAGGGTCCAAAGTTAGTATGGAGAAAACTACTTTAACGCGGGCGAAGCCGCTAGCAGAAGCTAGTATTGACATAATTACTAACCTAATTAAACGTTTTGATTTAATAATTTAGAAATAACCACATCTGATGGGGATTATTACTTATAGCTTTTGGCCGTAACTTCACTCACGTGCATAAAATAAGCCTATGTCACTCAGGAATAAAGCAGTTTTATATCAGTAAAAATTTTTAACAATCGAACCAGTACCCCTAGCCAAGTTGCTAATCTGCAATAGTTAACGCTTGTAGAAAGCTTTAAATGTACGGAAATGACTTCGTCTTAACGCTCAGTCACGTGGTCAGAACAAAAGAATTGGCGGCAAGGTCGACTCGAAGCGTTCGGCGCAAGCGAAACGGTTGTAACTTGGCTATGGGCGCAGTACTCCAGCGATTACCTCCTACAAACAATTTTATTATATATATATATATAGTGTAGATATTCCGAAAATCCCCATTAGGGCTGATATTGTTTAACACACTAAGGTCGACATTTATCGTGATTGTTAACATGATCTACTCGTAGTAATGAAAAGCAGTTCATTATTTGTTTAACAGGTACCTACGCAGAGATATTAAGAAAAGGTCAATATACTTTATTCCACGGTTGTGTGGCAAGGTGCCTATAGTGAACGATTTCTCGAAAAAAAATGAAATAAACCCATAAGAGATATCTCAGTGCAAAACTTTAGCATTCTAGGTTCAAGGGTTTGGAGAGGTAGTAAATGCGTCTCTTGCGTCAGGACTTTGTTTTTTTATCTAAACAGACAGAAGATATTACTGATTTTACCTTTACCTTATTATTATATTTAACCTTACCCTACAATATAACCCACACCATATTTGGTCTATTGTCAATAAACAAGGCACCACAAACACTTTATGATGATTGCCGACGAACATAGCCATGAGTAGGTAGATATATAGGCACTATTAGCCCGACTCGTCCAAGCAAATATATCGTATTGCTGATGTAATATTGTCACTGTTACAACCCCATTGACACTACGATGTTTTTGTTACTTTTTGAGACTTTATTATTTTGTAACGCACTTGCTTGAAAACTCGCTCCTAACCTAAAAACTAAATCCTAACGCTTCTACTCATCGATGCATCAGAAATGAATGTATCAGCAGGAGAACCAAGATGAACGACATAGCCCAAAGAATCGCATCGAAGAGTGGTGTAAAGTGGCAACCTGGTGAGGTTGTCCGGAATCCGATGGATGCGAGACGCATAGGACCGCTCGCTATGGCGACGCTTGGAGGAGGCCTATGTCCAACAGTAGACGTCTTTCGGCTGAAATGGTGATGATGAACGTTTCCTATGTGCGTGAATGCAATTGCGAACCGATCAGATGCGGTTCACTCAAATTCAACGCAATGCGGCGGCTATGTCCTAAGAGCGCGCAAAGTCGCTGTTTCAATCACAATTTATTTAAAACAAAATACCGCGCCGCAAGTTCGGGTTCATGCGAAAACAATAAATCAACTATTTGCGTCCGCTTCGCTTTGCTCATCGCCGCACCGCACTTACGTGCAGTTAGTTTATAATTTGTAAGCTAGTCTTTATTATATTATTATGTGGTGGACATCCCACCCACACGCAAAAAACTTTTTGGGAATACATTCATTGTGTGTGAAGCTAAGGAGTGGAATTCCTTGCCGGTGTCTGTGTTTCCTGATAGCTACAACCCAGGAATCTTTAAGTCGAGAGTGAAAGGTTTCTTCTAGGTAAGCGCGTTCCATCGTCGACCGCATCGTCGCTTTCCATCAAGTGAGATGGCGGTCAAGCGCGAACATATCATCAATAAAGAAAAAATCTTTCTTTTCCATCCATCTTTCTTATATACACGTTGCAATAAATTATCAATTGTTGGTTCCAATTGCGCTGTATCGCATTGCGTTCGCGTTCGCACTGAATCACTTACGTACTATCAAAGACACTTCCGCCTGACCGCCGCTAAATTCATTTTTGCTTGCACTTGAATCGAAAATTTCAAAGAGTTTGGTTTGGCGCCGCGCCGGAGAATTGAAACGAATTTTTTTTAAGTGATCAAGCAGAAATGCTGAGAGGTGCCTCGGCCAGCCTCCTCCACAATTTATTACATTTTTTGTATCAAGCAGGTTCCACCAAGTGAAAAGAAAAATAAATTCACGAATCATTTCTCAAAAAGCTACTAAATATTGTGTTTATGAGCTCAACTCCAAATTATTTATTTTTTCATTTAAAAAATCGTTTTTTTTTGTATAAGGCACTTGAAACCGTAATCGCCAGCGATATTATTGGCTACGTGTGTAAAGCACAAAGCGAAGCCATTCCAATGATTGCGGTCCGGTTACCCGTTAAAAGGGTTTTTCATTCAATTTATTACTGTCATTCGAATAATGTTAAAAATAATGCCCGAGTTTCACGAGCTAAAAATAAGGGTAATGGATGTCACAGTGTGTCATGTACAATGTATTTACTTACTTACATTTATGTAGGCACACTGATTGTTGTTTTTCATTCAAGTCCAGGATTTTATATTTTACCCACAGAAGAGATAAAAGAGGTTAGAATGGCTATGTGGGCAGGCATGCCACAAAGTAGGGCAATGCTCATAGTTCAACTACCAATAGCAAACTTGCGATCTAAGTGTGCGTGGTCTGTTAGTTGCGTAATGCGCGTTCGTTTTGGTTTATTGCCTGTAGTGTAGTTAAAGGGTGTGAGACAAGCGGCGACTCTCGTTGTAGTACAAATCGGAAAATATAAGAAGAAGAAACATAAGAAATGTATTAGAGGCAATAATACAAGAAGGCTTTAGATTGAAGTTTACGAAATGTAACTTTGCTTCAGACTCAGTAAAGTACCTCGGCCATGTAATTCAGAACAATTCGGTAAGACCACTAAAAGACAATTTGATCTCGATAGGACATTTTCCAACTCCTAAGACACAAAAGAATATCAGACAATTTTTGGGAAAAATTAACTTCTACCATGAATACATACCAAGAAGTGCAATTATTTTAGACCCATTACATAATTTATTAAGAAAAAATGAAAAGTTTGTGTGGTCAGAGAAGTGTGAAGAATCATTTAATCAAATAAAAAGATATTTATGTTCTCAACCTGTGTTGGAAATATTCGACAAAGACTTACCAATAAAAATCTTTACAGATGCGTCTTTAGAGGGTATCGGGGCAATATTAAAACAGACTCAACTAGACGGTAAAGACAAACCGGTGGCATATTTTTCAAAAAAACTAAACGAATCTCAAAAACGAAAAAAGGCCATATATTTGGAATGTATTGCTATGAAAGAAGCAGTTAAATACTGGCAACACTGGCTAATTGGAAAACATTTCACTATTTACTCAGACCACAAACCTCTAGAGAACATGAATATTAAATGCAGGACAGATGAAGAATTGGGTGACCTCACATATTACCTATCTCAATATGACTTTACAGTAAAATATATACCTGGTAAAGAAAATATAGAAGCAGACTGTTTGAGCCGAAACCCTGTTTTAGAATCAGAAGATAACAAGGAGGAACTATTAAAAATAGTTAATTTAATACAAATAAAAGATATAGTTGAAGACCAAGAAAAAAATGAAACAATAAAAGAAAAGAAACAAAATCTACTACATAAAAATAAAATCTATTATAAAAAAATAAAGAAACTTGAAAAAATTATACTCTCAGAAGAATTTAGTAAAAAAATTATAAAAAAGGTGCATGAAGATTTATGCCATATTGGAATCAGACAATTACAGAAAAAAATAAGTCCACTATATACAGCTAAAAACCTAACAAAAAATATCATAAATATTTGTAAAACATGCGAAATATGCATAAAAAATAAATCAAGATGTCAAGGAAAATTTGGGTTAATGTCACAACTGGGACCAGCAACAAAACCATTTGAGATAATGTCAATGGATACTATAGGTGGCTTTGGAGGATCTAGGTCAACAAAAAAATACTTACACCTTTTAGTAGACCACTACACAAGATATGCGTTTATTGTGACTTCAAAAACACAGAACGCAAGTGACTTTATAAAACTAACAAAGAAAGTACTCGAGACAGATGAGATTGGAATAATTCTAACAGACCAATATCCAGGCATCAATTCAAAAGAATTTAAACAGTATTTGCAACATCAAACTAATATTTACAGCTGTGAATACGCCATTTTCGAACGGCTTGAACGAAAGATTAAACCAAACAATAGTAAATAAAATAAGATGTAAAATAAATGAGAAAAATAATAAGAGAACATGGACAACAGTAGCAAGAGAATGTGTACAGAAATATAATGAAACAGACCATTCTGTTACAGGTTTTGCACCAAAATATTTACTGGATGGTACAAATGTCAGTATTTTACCAAATGAAATTAAAACAATAGAAAAGGAAGACAAGTGGATTGCTGATAGAAGATTAGCATTAGAGAATACAATAAAATCTCACAAGTACAACAAGAAAATATTTGATAGAAATAGGAAAATACAAGAGTTCGAGATAGGAGACAGTGTATATGTAGAAAATGGAAATAGACTGAACAGGAAAAAATTAGACGAATTAAAAATAGGCCCTTTCAAGATAATAGAGAAAATATCGAACTCCATTTATAAGATTGACACTGGCAACAGAAAAACAGAATCAACTTTATTCCACATAACAAAATTACAACCTGTTACGGCAGAAGATGAAGTAGAAGAAAACGAATAGGTATAAAGATAACTTGCAGGTGCATTGTTTGTATTATATTATTTAGAATTTTCGTTCCTATGGGGGGGAGATGTAATGAAATGACCTCCTTGGAAATGACATTTCATTTTTTTAATTTTTAAGCTGTGGATACGGGGTGACGTATCATTCAATGACAGATGATGTTTAGATTATTTTGTGCATTTTATTGTTATAAAACCTTGTAGAGAGATAATTAAAGGGATATAATTGAGGAGGCGATATTATTAAACTTTAAATGTCGTTTCTTTGTTTTCAGGTGAGATAAAAGTGTAATTTTAGTTAAACGATAATTGTTATACTGTAAAAGCATGTTGAATAAAACAAATCTTTGTTTTCAGAGAAACAATTTGTGGTTTATTTCGAAAATCCTCAATAAAATCCATTATATATATGTGTATATATTATAAACATATACATTTTATATAAAAATATAAATATGTATGTTTTTTATGTTCCCTTGGGAAAATTTTTTGCTTATTTACGCGGGCGAAGCCGCTGGCACCAACCAGTTATATTTGTTTCAATTTAATTAGGAATTAATAATTCTGTGGTCAAGTTAAGTTAATTTTATTTTGTGCTACTTCAGCTGGTTTAGCAATTTTTCTGTTCTTGTCTCATACTACGGTACTTAGAGTCAGCGCAACGGAGATAACGTCCCCATTATGTCTTGTCAACCTTCACGCTATAATTCACCCGCTTTTCATATATATGTCTCACAGGATACATCCATCACTTTTCTTAGTCTTCCCTCTCTCTATGTGCGCCAAATCAGCCGAGAGATACAGTTTTTGTTTTTTATTTTTTTTTGATGTTTAATTTAAGTTTTTAATACTTGTTTATTGTATATAATTATATATTATTTTTGTTATTATTTTATTTATATATTATTTATAATATAATACATAATTAATATAATAAAGAGGTAAAGTTTGTTTTTTAAGCTATTGCATAGCTTTTATCGCGGGCCTTGAGCGTGGAGACCGAATCCAGAAATTCCGTAACGAAAATAACCTAACACCCCCCACTCATTTGTTTTTTGAGCGTGGTGACCGATAAGAAAACAAATGAGTGAACAATCAATCAAAATTCAATTCAATGTGTGAAAGTGTAACTTCAATTAATATCAAAGAAAAAAAAAACAAAGGAAAAAAAATACAGCATAAATAAAATAAATAAATAATTATAATTGCATAAGTTGATAAAAATGCTATGCAATAGCTTTACCGCGGCAGTCCCCGAGTGCCACACGTCTTATTTTTTGTTCGTAATCTCTGGAAGTACTGGTCCGATTGCTAAAATTCTTCCACCAATAGATATTTTATGTACGCGGGCGAAGCTGCGGGCAAAAGCTAGTTATTTATAATTATTTTAGGTAACACCCTAATTCATATGTGGATTTTAAAAAAAAATGTGCAATTAAATATTAAATTCATTTTAAGTTAAATCTCTTTCGGTACAAAACTTATTCATAAAAATCAATTGAATTTTGAATTTCATATAAATAAATAATTAACTAAACCGTTTTTATTAGGAAAAGTCCCACTCTTCTCTGTTCTTAGCTACTTCTGCCGAATCCTATAAGTAGGAGTTCACCTCGTCTCGCCATTTCTTTCTGGGTCATTTATGAATAATAAAAAAAGTTCCTTTGACTCTAAAGTGGGATTGGGTCGGACATGTTTGTCGCATGTCGGATGAGCTATGGGCTAAAAGAGTCACTTATTGGGTTCCATTAAACGCAAGGCGACATCGCGGCAGACCAAGGCGAAGGTGGAGAGATGAGCTGGATAACTATCGGAGGGACTGGCCCGCAATGGCCGATGTCAGACGTATGTGGAAAAGGGGGAGGGAGGCCTTCGCCCAACAGTGATACATAAATTGACAGGCCTGTTGGTCTAGTGGTTAGTGGCCCTGATTGCTATGCCGGAGGTCGTGGGTTCGATTCCCACCCAGGACAAATATTTGTGTGATGAGCATGATTATTTGTTCTGTGTCTGGGTGTAATTTATCCATTATATGTATGTATTTAGAAATATATAAGTATATTTATCAGTTGTCTAGTACTCATAACACAAGCTCTGCTTAGCTTGAGACTAGACGGCGTTGTGTGATAGTTGTGGAATATTATATTATATTATATTACATTATACTGTATTATATTATATTATATTATATTATATTATATTATATTATATTATATTATATTATATTATATTATATTATATTATATTATATTATATTATATTATATTATATTATATTATATTATATTATATTATATTATATTATATTATATTATATTATATTATATTATATTATAAATGGGCTAACTAACTAACCTTTAACTTCCTAAATTCTTAATTTCTATTAATATGTCTGTCTCCATTCACGATTCAACAAAATGATAAATTGGTTTTCAAATCCGAGTATTTCGTATACCCAATGAATGTCTGCCGGTACCGGGACCCATGAACTGTCGTCTTGTATAATTCACAGGGGCGTAGCTACCGCTGTATTAACCGTGTGAATGATACGGGGCCCCGACATTATGTCAAAATTCGTAACTAGTTTTTAATACGTTTTAGCATTTTCTACATAGCATAGCCAGCCTTTTTTAATGTTCCCACTGCTGGAACACAGGCCTCCTCTCTTGAAGAGGGAATGGACCATAGTCCACCACGCGGGCCCAGTGAGGGTATTCAGTGATATTTTCTATATACAAGACGATAATAAAAACTCAACCTATTTCAATAGGTACCTAATTCGTACCAAAAAACAAACTTCTACTTCTTCTTTCTTCTCTAAACTAGACAAAATCTTGAGCACAGGCGAAGGGTAGCCAGCCTTTCAGTGATATACAGAATGCATTTTGGAGAGTGTGCGTAGGATTTACATGACTTGATTCCACCATCTCATTTCTAACATTAGACAAGCCGACGACAGGCGAGTATCCACCCTTACGCTGTTGAAACCTCTACGATCCGGACCAAGCGTTTCGCCTCGTCGTTTATACTACGTACATCGAGGGACTGGAACAATTTGCCCGCTGCGGTCTTCCCGTCTGATTAATATTTTATAATTTAGGTGTTTTCAAGGCAAGAGCGAATAGCCTCTTAATAAACTAGTGCGCCTCACCATCAACGATTGCATCACTGCTTACCATCAGGTGGGATCGCAGTCAAGCACTAGTTTATATCGATTAAAAAAAAAACTTAAATAATTTGATACGGGGCCCCATTAGGACAAACTACGTCACTGATAATAATTTATATCTAATTTTAGAAACTGGGTTAATATGCCGTGATGAAACTGTTCGCAAATAAATGAAAGGGGAAGTTATTGACAACAGCCTTTGGAAATAGAAACAATTTGTTCCGTTATAAATAAAACTGGAGCTTTGACGTGGTTTCTAAGGCATTTTAGGGTATTTAACCGAAGGGTTCGGGTCTTTTCTGAAGCGGGAAATCATTAGATAAATTTTCCCGCTCCAAATTTCAGTACAATCGCGCCGTAAATAGTTCTCAAATTGGCTTCACAAGATTTAATCTGAGATTTTTTATAAAAAAATTACAAAAAATCTTGGGTGTTTTTAATATCGTGCGGTTCTAATCACGCATGCGGGTTTTCTCCGCACGCGTAATCCCCGCAAATGTCCATTTCATACAAGTATTTATTGTAATGCGTGGAATACGCACGCGGGACGCATTTTTTTGCATTTTGACATTTTCTGCATGCGGAGCAAACTCGCATGCGTGATGAAATCCGCACGATATTAAAAACACCTTATATCTTACTAACTCAAAAACTACTGAATATTAGTGAACATTTAGTGGCGTTAGAGGCCGGCGACGGTTGAATTTCCATACAAACGTAATACCACGCTCATTTGCAGTTGGAGCATATTTCCAACATATTATGATGATATTCGGTTATAGACAATATTTATCTAGGTTATTACGTCGAGAATATTAGAAATATTGTTATTTTTAATACAGGAAGAGCCAAATGTCATGTTTTGCCATTTACGCTGTAAAAAAAATTCTTTTTGTTTTTTTAAAAAAAGAAAGACGATAAATATTTTCTATAACCGAATATCATCATAATATGTTGGAAATATGCTCTAACTGCAAATGAGCGTGGTATTACGTTTGTATGGAAATTCATCCGTCGCCGGCCCCTTAATTTGTAGCTGTTTAAGCCTACCATGACGTCCTGCACGTAACACGTCAAGTTACTAGTAACCTTGTATAGTATGCGCAAACAATTTTGTAGTACGGCGATATCCATCTTGTTCTTAAAAACACTACCTAAAGTTGTCAAAAATTAAATGGCTCGTTTTGACATTTGTATTTTGACTACCCAGCGGCTTAATTACTATTTTATTGTTTCTTTCAGTTTCGCTCCAAGTTACGTTCTAGGGTTTTTTCTAAAACGTCAAAACGGGCCTATTATTTTTTAACTAGTTTCAGTGCTTAAATTATCGTTGTAATTTAATTTTCTAATTAAGGCTTACAAGTCCCAGTTAATGTTGTATAAAAAAATACTACTTTCGTGAATCTATTGTATTTCTTATATATATATATATATTGTTATCAATTGTACTAAAAAAAAAAAAATAACAGTATTTACTAGCGTCCCGGAATTTTTGCAGCCAAGTGTATATTAAGAACCGCTGTAATTTTATCAACGCCTGGAACAGCTAAAAATTTGCACTGAACAGATCATATTCTTACCTGCAGGTGTAAGCGGCCTAGCTCGAGGAGTAACCGGAGGCGGCTGCTGAGCGTTGTGGTTGTCATCGCGAGGGGGGCTGGCCACTGCACCCTCGGAGTTGTTGTTCACTGGAGGACCTGCACCCTCACCAGCTCCCGCCTCGATTTGCAGCTGGAACAAGAAGTTACTCTTTAGCAAAGATTGGCTGGCAGTCGCCTCCTTCTGCTAAGCAGTAATGCTAGTAAAGAAGGAAGCCGACCACATGAGGCAACGGCGCTCACGGCCCAACCGCGGCCGGGATTCCGACCCTGATTTCCGGCGACCGTAGGCGCGGTCTTGCAGATAGCGAGTAATGGGTAGCTCGCTGTCCGACCGCCCGGTTACCGTTCGGACCGAGCCCAAGTCGTCGATGGGGCGTACTATTCCCGCGCGCATCAAGGAGTTGTCTGCAATCAGTAATAGTCTGACACTATCTCCCACTCCGTCCGAAGGGCGGAAAATGTCAATGAATGATTATTACCCACAGAAAAAGAAAACCCTTTAGCAAAGATCAGTGAAAATCCAAGATATAAGTCATCCTAGCCTTGTCCTAATTAGCCATGTGTTTTTAACCAGCGGGGTCCCTCGAGTTAGACCGAAAAATATAATAGAATTGCTTTGTTCGTTCAATGTACCTCACGATTTTACTGACAAATCCCTCATACCTCAACTATTTTGACAGAAATAACGATTAATCACCTCGTCCATCCAGCGGGGCCCTCGGTTCTAATACACTCGAAATGCATAGAAATAATACTGATTGTAACCTGTACGAATGTATCTCTCGATTCATGTATTAACATTTACATTTAGTGTCCTCGCAGATGGAAAACAAAAAAAAAGCTAGAAGCGGTCACAAAAAAAGCTAAAAGCAGTCACAAAAAAAGCTAAAAGCGGTCACAAAAAAAGCTAGAAGCGGCTTCTAGCTTTTTTTGTGGCAGCACCGCCGCACACGGGTCACAAAAAGAAGCTATAAAAGGCTTTTTTTTTGTGGCAAGTGTGTGGGGGACACTTAAAGTCCATATTAACAATTAGTCAATCCCACAGATTTTGTTAATCAGAAAATAAGTATTGTCTGAGGGCTCCGGGATTTTGCTCTAGTAGGTATTTCAATATGGTAAAATATATATTAATCAGCGAACCTTGAATATTTATGTCTAACGATGCATTCACTCGTAGTCGAGACGCTATTCATGTTTTTATTGAACATAGTATAAAACGGATCCGCATCTACCTATTCAAACTACAAAAAAGAACCGAATGACGAATGTGATCAAAATTTTGATTGAATGATGTGTTGCAATAGGCGTTTGGCCAGCAGAGGCAGAGAGTCGTGTTCGTAAGGCGACACTTACGGGTTTTATGTCATAGTCACAAACGCCGTCACGAGAAGTTAGAAGAAGAGTTCTTTTTTTTTTATATAGCCTCTTTTTGTAATGTGAATGTGAGAACACTGTATACTCCACGAACTCTTAGACTACTTCCTATTCGACTGACTTTGTTTTTTATTAAGATAATTTTTATTGTGCTTTTGTGTACAATATTTGACTGGTCTACACTGTTCTTACATAATATCTATCAATATTGTAATACCAACCACTTTTTTTAAAAAGAGTAACCATGGAGTTTCTTGCCGGTTCTTCTCCATAGGAAACGACCAATTTGGAACCGTGCTTCTGACGTTTTATAAGTGCCCATGTAGGCCTATGTCAAATAAAATTTTTGACTTTGACTTTGACTTTTGACTTAGAAGCGGCCACACGCCACTTGTGGCCAGTGGCTGTTACTTTTTTTTACCCATGCGCACAGTATCATAATGGACTCTAAAGAAGAAGGTTTAAATTCGCGAATGGCGTGTGATGGCGTTTAGTGGCCGATGTAGGCCAGAAGAAGCGAGTAGCGGTGATTTGTAGCATCTGCTGGCGGTCACCGGCGCCAGCCGTGTGCATCGAATGCATATAAAATATATGAAAATTATAGGAAATATGCCAGTTGCGTTTTGTGGTTTTGGCCGATGGCTCGTGTGTGGCGACCCTAGGAAAAAACATAGACGCAACAAATACACCGCAAAAACGCAATGCGGCAATAGGTTTGAACCAGAAATAAAGAACACACAAAACACAAAAAGAATCGATAATTCTAAGGTCACATTTGCTTTGTTAAACAAAATTCACCAACAAAATAAAATAAACTCGATAACTTCCTAAATAATGAAAGAAACCTTAAAATAACGGCCGTATAGCTATTTCTTTTCAGAGCTATTTTTAGTAGAATGTCAAGCAAAGTCGTTACCACGGTCACGGTGCGGAAGGAAATGGAAGTGCCTGTAATAAAAAAAAAAAACTGGCCAAGTGCGAGTCGGACTCGCAGCCGGGTCGAAGCCTACTGGGGCCAGGGTTATCCGAAAGGGCGCTCGAGCCCCAGTATGAAGGCTAGAAGGAACGGGGTGGGTCTTTTAGTCAGTAAGAGTCTGACACTATCTCCCGCTCCGCCCAAGGGCGGGGGATGTCAATGCATGATTTTTTCCCACCATAAAAAAAAAGACGTAGAATTCCGTCCTATAATATAAAAATCAAGCAAAAACCGGTGATAAACTAACATTTCTTTTGTGGGAACTCCCTATAATTATTACCGATTATATATTACTATGGATAGGCTCCCGTTTGATTACTATTCTCACTGTCGTTTATTATTATTATTCGTCTGCCTGTTACAGCGACAGTGGAGGCTTAGTAATAGGGTCCTAACGGCACCCTTCCAGTACGGAACCCTAAAAATATCAAAGGTTATTTTTGGAAGTCAAGCTAATAAATAATGCTCAGGGAGATTTTATGTCATCAATCATTGTATCCTTCCACGAGTTGCTCAGTACAACGACCTTCAAGGGAAAGATAAAATGGAGGTTTCTTAAAATACACACACTTTGCAGTGATATTTAAGGATGCTATGGAGCTCCATAAGCGTAAACGAATCAATCGTATACGGGGTTATTTGTTAAACACTGACACCCTCTCACTACTGAGGTCCTAACATCATAAACCACAACTTTTGTTCTAAGACTTTTAGAAATTTATCATATTTTAGTTCATCTTCATACAAACAAGTTATTAATGAAAATATTTTTTTCATAACAAGCTTTTATAGCACAGTATAGTACCTATATCATTAAAACTCGTCAAGACGAATCACATGACCCCAAACTCGATGGGGTTGTGTCGTTTAACTACCAAGCTCCTATAGCCACCTTCCGGTTCCATCATCAGATCAGCTCCATGTCATAATAATTTTGCATTGTCATCTGATTAACACATGCATGCAAAATTTCAGCCCAATTGGTAACCGGAAAGTGGGTCAAATTTAACTTGCAAGATTTGATGACAGACAAACATCGGGACAGGTGAAATGAAACTAAATAAAAGCTTGTAAATTAAAAATATTTAAATTAAAAGCAACCCCAGCCAGGCGCATAACTTTGTGTAATTTATTTCATCACCACTGCTCTCAAAACGGTGACGGAAAACATCGTGAGGAAACCGGCATGTCCTAGAACCAAAAATTCGAAGACATGTGACATTCACAAACCCGCACTGGGCCCGCGTGGTGGATTACGGCCCATTCCCTCTCCCATTAGAGGAGACCTGAGTCCCAGCAGTGGGAACATTAAAAAAGGCTGATTATGCTATTTATGCTATAAAGCTAGGCAGTTGAGGAATAAACACTCCAAGAAGGTTGTAAATATCTGTGTCCGTAATAAACGGCCGCCCACTTTGTATCCGAGTATTTTTCTTTGCTTTAAGTTAATTACTTTGAGACTTAATTATAAATACACTTAATTAAAACTTCAATGGTTTCGCAAGTTTACTTAGCACGTTTATAATTATTCCGCCTTGTAATTTTCTGTGTATAAACAACGGCTTTCCGTGTTTCTGGATGAAATTTCGACTCTCACTGAATTTTGTGCTACATTTAAGTATCATCTCTTTTGTATCATAAAAACCATTCAAAATTATACTGCGGAAAATCTGGCTTTTACCACTTGTAAAATTATACATCTCTAAATACGAATAACGTAACATAGTTGTATAAATCTCGAAATACCTAGGGTGAGAATTACTTTTTGATGCAAGTAGACAAAGTTCGTCATTGTAATAGAGGCGAGATATACGCCCGAGCCGAAGGTGAGGTCATTTCGGAGCCCAGATACTGCAATGCTAATTGCGTACGTATTGCAAATGAAATTTTTAACGCACTCGAAAAAAATAAGTAAAATTTTATAAAAAATTAAATTAATATAATAAGGACTGAACGCGACTATTTCCTGCACTAGTGCAAAAACACACTACATTGCAAATTGCAAGCCAAAAACCGAGTGTGTTGATAAATAAAAAACGAATTAGAATCGAAAAGCGGTTCGTCTTGCTGTCGTAGGGGCTGTAAAACGCAAAGGCCAAAGCAGGAATATAGGTGTGATTTTAGTCAGTAAAAGTCTGACACCCTCCCACTCCGCTCTAGAGCGAAGGAAGTCTTTAGATGATTTCCAACTATAAAAAATAAGCTCGTTGTTATTTATCTCAAAACAAGCCAAATATAGGTAGTACAAAACTTCAATCAATTCAAAAGTTCGGTTCGATGCATATTTTTTGGCCATTCCAACATCCTTGGTAACAATTACCCTCCCCCCTCTCCCCAGCCCCGTTTCCTGTAGCATGCGACAACTACAACACGCGATGTCTCTCTGGTTCAAATTATTACTGTACCGCTAATTTATTCTACAGTTATTCAACATCGTAATTATGCTATAAATTTTATAAGGAGAAATGTAAATGTAAATAAACTAGTGACACAAAATAGATAGGGTACTGAAGACAATCTCATGTATGTACTTCACTTTTTATACCTACGCTCGGTGAACGCACACTAAGGAGCGTTTGACCCGGAACTGTTCGACGAGTGATCCGAGACGCGACCGAGACATCATGTCCGTGAGCGGTGTCTATGTGTGCTTTGCTCGAGCGCGCTTTGTATGTAGATTGACTTCTGCACCTACCTATTTTGTGCTAGTGAGCCTCACCATCAACGATTGCATCGCTGCTTACCATCAGGTGGGACCGTAGTCAAGCACTATCTTACTTCAATAAAAATAAATATTTACGGATTTTTATTTCAGACTTTTTTCCTATACTTGTACTATGAGACCTTGCTTCTGGCCTTTCATGATTTTAGGACAGCGGAAAATACCAAGTTTTGATATTATAAAAAAAAAAAACATTTATTGGACCTTCTTTTTATTTCACATATTTCTACATGGGCACATATAAACCGTCAAAAGCTAGTGCACGTTTTTTTTTTTTTTTAGTGCACGGTTCCAATCATTCGTTCCCTATGGACAAGAACCGGCAAGAAACTTCATCCAACAAAGTGATTTTTTTTTTTACTATCACACAACGCCGTCTAGTCCCAAGCTAAGCAGAGCTTGTGTTATGGGTACTAGACAACTGATAAACATACTTATATATTTCTAAATACATACATATTATAGATAAAGATTGATCCTAAAGCGTTTCATTTTCGCCGACTGAGATACAGAACCCTATAAGCAGAAAAAATTCATCCCTGACGTTACCTACTTAAGACATGCCTGTATAAACCAAAGTGTTAGACAGACATGTACTTAACTACATCCACAATTCACCAACGACAAAAGCAACTAACTTCAATTACCACAGTAACCTTTTGAGTGGCATCGGGCCAATGAACGGAGTACAACGTTTGTTGGTTCCGTTCACAGACATTGAACTTTACACAATCCCGCTGGGGTCCGTGGAAACCCTCTATCTACGCTAATATAATAAAGAGGTAAAGTTTGTTTTTTTGTTTGTAGGAGGTAATCTCTGAAAGTACTGGTCCGATTGCTAAAATTTTTTCACCGACAGAAAGTTGCTTTATTCGTGAGTGACATAGCCTATATTTTATGTACACGGGCGAAGCCGCGGGCAAAAGCTAGTACTATATAAAGGAGAAACTGTCTGACTGAAATATCAACGCACAGACTAAACTACTGGGAATAGGTACGAGAAATTACGCACAAAGATCCCATTTATGAGGCAAGAGGAGGCGACAAGAGGGAACTTCTTTTGTAAGCAAAATCATATTCCTTAAGAGCGTCCAACCTTAAGAAATTCTCGTCATTTTCATTCACTCCCTTACGTAATTATGATGTTATTATACATTTTGGAAACCTAGATATCTTGTGGATATTATCTAGATTACTACAGAAATAAAATCCAACGGAATCAATTGCAAAACTAATCCAGTTGCGTGAACTTTGGCCCTTCATAATGTAGTGCTAAATTAAAAAAGTCATAGAATATATCTATAGAAACCTCGCTCTGAATAGCGAAATTTTTTTCCAGAAACCTTTTGTGAAATATTCGAGTGTATGACGGAATTAATGAATGCCAACAGAGCGGTCTCTCTCCTTTTTCGAGTTGCCTCTTTATCAGACATTGCATAGGGTGAACCAACAAGGTTTTAAACCATATTCAGGTTGACAATTAACGGGTAAGGAAGGACCCTCTTAAGCCTATATACGAGTATTTCAAACCTGCCAAAAATAATAACCTAAACAAATGATAAAGGTTAACGTTGAAAATTTAAGGGGTGTTAAAAATTGCATTTTAGAATCTTATTAATCGCAATCTACACTAATATAATAAAGAGATAAAGTTTGTTTTTTTGTTCGTTTGTTAATTATTACTGACGAGGAACAGAGCTCCCACCTCTCTCTTGCCTTTATTGGCTGGCTTGAGTGGAGATTCGCAAGAGCAAACGTGCTCGGGAGAAGGATGGATAATCCAGTAAGGTGCTGGTAGGGATCTTGACCATACTTCTGGGATTGTCCTGATAGCCGTGGTATACCTCTCCACTCCTCAAGCACATCAGGATATGTTGCCTTCTTGTTGCTACGTCACTTCGTGCTAACGAACGTTTTAGGGGAAATTATATAAACCAGTGCTTGACTGCGATCACACCTGATGGTAAGCAGTGATGCAATCGTTGATGGTGAGGCGCAAAAGTTTATTAATTCATTGAACCTCAAACGAACGCCGGCGCGCACCCATTGTCTTTCTATTGCGTCTCTAATTCTCAGGATTGAAATCCCAGCCTATTTACTCTAGTTTTGAAGACACCTGAGTTATAAGCTTAGGATGAAATGGTGAGAGAGTTGAGCAGAGAGAAAAGTGTAGTCTATACGCACAAACTTTAATAGACACGTCTATGCGTCGTTATTTACGTAATAAAAACAGTACCTAAACCTAAATTTTTTGCAAACAAATATTCTTTAGAATGCAAACGTAAAAACTAATTTACAATATGCATGCGATGTGAAGCGGAACCATTTACAATACTTGTGTAAAAATCACGATACTTTGTAAAGTCGCTGGAGCGACGTTTTGTCAGCATTGCGTGCTAACCTTCTGATGTTTTGTAATCAAGTTTATTTACTTACATCTTTCCCCCTTATATTAAACTCAAAAGCAATTTTTCTTGCGGGTTTCATTAATATACTGAATTATTCTTAGGCTGCCCGCCCACGTCCGATAATCTGTGACCGATTATTTGTAGGAGAAAAATAGAACACATTGATAGCAATAGTGTAACGCACACGTCCTACAATAAGTCGGTCATAAAGTCAAAGTCAAAGTCAAAGTCAAAGCATTTATTTCAAATAGACCATTTACAGGCACTTTTGAATAGTCAAATGTCGGTCAGTCCCAGAAAAGTGAAGCTAAATTGCACGTTCCAAAGAGTAGGTCTCTATGGAGAAGAACGTGCAAGAAACTCCATGGACACTCTTTTAAATCATATTATGTGTTACATATAATGATTGGTTACATATTACTTGTTGCTTCTATCATGTGAGTGTCGATAATGAAATAAAAATGTAAAATAATTAAAAGATAGAAACTGAATTAAGCCACTGGCAGCTAAGAGATGACCAGTCCCATCTGACGGCACCCGTTCACGAGCATGACGCGTGCATCAGCCCCACTCAGCTCAACCATCTTGAAGGGAACTGAACGACCCAATAACACGTGCCACCAACAGCGAGACATTTGAGTGAGCATGACAAACTCTCAACTGCCATGCTCGTAATGTCAAAAAAAAGTTGTAACCTAATAAAAATGCTCCATGGTGCTTCACATTCACAAACTTGAAAAAAGTGCTTCTACATTATACAATGCAATTGTGTCTTTCAAATTGAAAAATAATAATAATATTAGTTTCCAACTAATCAATTAATTAGTACGCCCTAGTGGTAGTGGAGCTGGACCAGCATTGAGCCAAGCATTTTTATCTTGAATATAATCCTCCAACTTATAATATGCTTGCCTGGTTTGTGTGCGTTTAATACAAGATTTAAATTTCGTTTCATTGAGTTCTAATATTTGGGGTGGTATTTTATTATAACATTTCAAACAGTACCCCATGAAAGAAGAGGCCACTTTAGCCAGTCTGAAACCTGGTTGAACTAATTGATCCCTATTTCTTGTAACATAATTATGTCTATCGCCTCTTTTGCTAAAAAGATGAAGATTTTTTCTAACATACATGATGTTTTCATAGATATATTGACAAGGTACCGTCATTATGTTTATATCTTTAAACAGTTCCCTTAAAGAATCGCACCGGCGGAGATTGTAAATAGCTCTGATGGCTCTTTTCTGTAATATAAAGATTGACTCGATGTCTGCAGCCCGTCCCCATAGTAAGATACCGTACGACATGACACTATGAAAATAACTAAAATAGACTAGTCTAGCGGTATCAACATCCGTAAATTGGCGGATTTTTCTAACAGCATATGCAGCTGAGCTAAGCCGCCCTGCAAGAGATGTTAAGTGAGGACCCCATTGTAGCCTTGAGTCAAGCGTAATCCCCAGGAAAATCGTTTTATCAACAAATTCTAGTTTTTCATTATTCAATACAATGTCACAATTACTACTTTTGACATTCGGTAAGGAAAATCTTATGCATTTAGTTTTTTTCCCATTTAGAACCAGATTATTAGCAGTGAACCAGTTTTGAACCTGCAATAGGGCGCTATTTTCGTTGTCAAGATTGTTAGTCTTTCTATTTATCTTAAAAATCAAAGAAGTGTCGTCAGCAAACAACACCATATTAAGTTTATTTTGCAACAAATTGGGTAAATCATTAATGTAAACTAAAAATAAAAAAGGACCTAAAATTGAACCTTGGGGCACCCCCATTTCAACATTCAATCCCGACGAATTGACACCGTTTATTTGCACTAATTGCTGTCTATTATTCAAATAAGATTTTAATAAGCTTAACGCTGCATTGCCTAGTCCGTAATGCTTGAGTTTCAAAAGCAATGTTTCATGAACTACACAATCAAACGCCTTAGGTAGGTCGCAGAAGATGCCTATAGCATCTTGTGCCTCTTCCCACGCATTAAAAATGTGTTTTAGTAAGGAAACACCCGCGTCAGTTGTACAACGTCCTTTGGTGAAACCATACTGTTTATCATGTAGGATATTATTGGAGTTAAAATGACTAAGCATTTGATTTAACATTACCTTTTCAAATATCTTGCTAAGAACCGGCAAAACGGACACCGGCCTATAATTATTAGTGTCTCTACTATTCCCGGATTTAAAGAGTGGTATCACTTTACTATATTTCATTAGATCTGGAAAGACTCCTTGATCTATACACAAATTAAATATTAAAGCCAAGTACGGCGCTATAGTCTCAATAATTGAGGTACAAACTTTGATAGACATACCCCATAGATCTTCTGTCAATTTAATCTTGATTTCTTTAAAAGTTTTTATTACTGCTAAGGGGTTTATATGTTTAAAGTTAAATTCAGTCGAACAGGCTGCAACGTTCGCCTGTAATAAACCAAAAGCATGCGATGGCGACGAATTTAGGGCTTCAGTAGTTTTAATTGGTATACTGGTAAAGAAATTTACAAATTCTTCTGCAACTAGTTTGTTATCGCTAATAAAACCATGATGAGTCTCCAATGTGTAATCATTATTATTTCTTTTGTTTCTGTTGGTTTCATTATTTATAATATTCCAAACCGTTTTTATTTTATTATCTGCTGTTTTAACTTTGTTGCTAATGTATAAGGCTTTAGCTGCCTTACAAGTATTTTTAAACATTTTAGAATAAGTAGCAACATATTTATTAAAAGTTTCATAAATACAGAACAATGTTACAAATATACAAAATCAGCCCGATTATGTGTCCTAAAAAGTCTGACGAGAGCGGGCAGCCTTAACATGGCACCTGATGAATGACGTATGAAATATTAAGTGCATTGAATTTTATTTTAGTTTTTTTTTTTAATATCAACATTTATTTTGCACTGAGTAGTTTATAGTTTTCGAGTATTCAATGTCGCAAATGTTTTCGACCGTGTTAATACGCTCGGGTTGTAGGTGTGTACATTTCAAAAGGAAAAAGAAAAAAAATGAAAGGAAAGGAGGATAAGGAATAAGTAGTAGCCTAAGGCATTAAGTCCGCCTCTGTACCCATGTGCATAAAGTGTAAAATAAATAAATAAATAAATAATAAATAAATAGCTTCAGTACCTCTACATACAGAGCATAAAGGAGACAATGATCTCACCGGCCAACAACGACCTTTTCCTAATCGGTCCACACGTCCCGGTACGATAAGCCGTTTGTCCGCTATCTAGAGATAATATTTCTGTATAATTTATTGCCTTGATGTGAGAAAGGGTCCGTAATGTCATTAGGGACGACAAGGATATTAATTGTTCCTGCACAGAGATCTATGGTCACATGCGTTTTGTTTTAAAATAGATGAAGGAAGTTTTAATTTGGGTAGGAGCAACAGTTTTTGATGTAGACCTGGTAAAGTGGTTATGTGAGAATAAGAATACAAATATTTTTCACCTCAGCAGCTCGAACATTTGCCTCGGTTTTGCTGCGTAAAAACATTGCGCAAAGTGTGATTTTGCCTGAAAATCCTCGACAGAAATATTTGAAAGCATACCATGTCTTCAATAAGTGAAGATTTACAAAGTATTTTATAGAATTTTCAGTCAGGGTTTTCTTAACTATTATTTCTATTCATTATAAATATAAACTCTATTTAAATCTATTCCTCGTACCCTTATTGCACAAACCAACTATCTGCATTTTACCCAAATTAAGTTAAATATAGCTGTCGATTCGTCTCATCAAGACGAATCTGCAAGTAAAACTGATTATTAGCTATGGACACGTATTTACCAAGATGGCTTCGTCAAAAGGTAAAATAATCTAAAGATTTGATCGAATATAATAATATAACATAATAATACAAAAATGCAGATAGTTGGTTTTTGCAATAAAGGTACGCAGTGTCGTAACTATATCATCCGAGGCCCGCGGCAAATTCATTAGATGGGGCCTCCGATAAATCACGTTACGTTGTGATTGCATTTTAATATTTTTTTTAAGCTATTGCATAGCTTCTATCGCGGGCCTTGAGCGTGGAGACCGAATCCAGAAATTCCGTAACGAAAATAACCTAACACCCCCCACTCATTTATTTTTTGAGCGTGGTGAACGATCAAAAAACAAATGAGTGAACAATCGATCAAAATTCAATTCAATGTGTGAAAGTGTAACTTCAAATAATATCAAAGAAAAAAAAACAAAGGAAAAAAATACTGCATAAATAAAATAAATAAATAATTATAATTGCATAAGTTGATAAAAATGCTATGCAATAGCTTTACCGCGGTAGTCCCCGAGTGCCACACGTCTTTTTTATATATTTTTTGGGTTACTTCCTCTGAGCTCGCGGCCTCTAAGACCGGGGGCCCCATAAGACCTGAGCCTTGCCACCCTATAGTTACGGCACTGAAGGTACGCCCTGTTCATTATTTTCTCTCCTGTAATATGTATTCTCGTTTCTGAAGTGAAAATTGTATAGAGTGTGTTACACAGGTTATTTCTATCTCGTGCTTTTGAATCCCTTACCACGCTCAGAATTTTTCAGGAATCCTTCACTTGCTCGGGACTCAAAATCAACATCAGCAAAAAAATAATTTGCTCTCTTGTTGCACAAATAACTGTTATTTGTGTTAAAACAGTATATTTAAGGTTATTTTTTTAGAATTGTGATCTTGAATGTTTCGCCATTCACTGACATGCAAATATTCGAACAATCATTAATTATAAACATTAATATAAGGGCTAATAGTAAATATGTGGCTAATGTTATGTGAAAAACAATTACTGCGATGACTGTTTCGAACCTTTCCATACTAATAATAAAATAAATGCGTATATTTGTTTGCCTGTTTGACACACATACCTATTCGAATACACTATTGAAACAATTTTAATGAATTTTGGTATAGAGATAGATTGAAACTTGGAAAGACACTTTATAATAATAAAAATAATTTATTTAATACGCTCTTTTGGTAAATATTGTAACTTTTTTCACTCGAACCGTTTTCAGTAGCTTCGACCAAGCACAAACAGATAAAAAATATTAAAGTAACAGCAAGAATCGCTACCATGCATAAATTCTATTCGCAACTTTACAAGCAAAACCCGAAGTTCTCCAACTCCTGAACTTCAATCGACTGCAACTAACCCAAAAACAAAGTAAAGCGATTAATTACAATGAATGATCATGAAAGTTCAGTCGTGCTGCAGTACCCAAGGTAAGGCGAAGTTCTCACTGAAGGCAAAACAGAACGCCAAATGCGCATTGTGTTGGAAAACTATCACATCAGTTCTTAAGGTGGTATACGAGTGTGTCTGGCTGTGATGTCGGCAACTTCATGATCAAGCACGTATCTTGCGAACGACTGTTTGTGAGTCTCTTCAGTTCGCCCTGAGCAAACTGAAGAGACTCATCTGTTTGGAGTGCGTGAGAGTGAGGTGGGCTGGTTGGAGCCATGGCTCACGCACAATGGTCCGATAAGGTCTAAGTGCTGAAACCAGACCTCAAAGAAGAAGAAGAAGAAGACTATTTGTGAATGCTAAGTTTAAAAAACACTTTCACGCGTAAATTTAAACAAGATGAAGCCGGTGTTTCCTAGCTATTATAACACTCCTGAGAAAAACACTAAAACAAACCCAGAGGTCAAAGTCTCTTTTATATTCCATAGAATAAAGAAATCATACAGGAACCATTTTTTTTTTGTAGGTGGGTAAATCATCCTATGACATCTCCCGCTCTTAGGCGGAGCGCGAGATAATGTTTTACTGACCACTCCTGTTCCTTCTATGCCTTCGTCCCCGGGTATCATTTTCACACTGCCCGTGGATATGAGAACCATGCAGATTAGTGTCTGAGATATTCTTTTGAGGAAAGAACCACAAAGATTTGGGCGGACCTGTCCAGTCAGTGCAAGCATTTGTGGACTGAATAAAGTCGTTCCCACAAACATTATCTATCGAATTACTAACCAAAATAGATGTCAGAAATAAAATTGGAATAGAAAATTTAGACAGGCACCTCACATTACGACACACAGAACATGTGTAAGCAAATCTGTAGGGGCCCAGCAGGGCCGACTAAGGCCACGGGAAATCTGAAAAGGAAACCTGTGGTCTTAAAACGCAACTTCTTCTTCTTCTTCTATTGTCGATCTAACTCAAATTTTGTCGGACCAGTTCTTAGCCACCGGGATAGCTCTGTCGTTGGCCTCATATAAGACGTGGGAGGTGCAGGTAGTTGTGCACGCTGGGAAGGAAAGGAGGTGACGCATATTCTGTGAACAGGCTCCACACTGGCACTGTATTCGCAATGGGTCAAGGATACCCCCTTTTGTCGCGATTATCTTTGCAGCGGCCAACCTGAGCCGGTTCAGTGATTTCCAGATTGGCCATTACAGTTCGTGTCCCGGTGGCAGGTTGTCTACCGGAGAGATAAAAAGGGCAACCAAAGGACACTGGTGTGTTTTTAATCAGTAAAAGCGCACACGACCTCTCGCTCTACCTTAGACAACCACAAAAAAAGAACATTATCAGAGTCTTTATATCCCAGCACACTTCCATCACTATCGCGATCAATATCAATTTATCAATTACTCGTATGTCAATCCGTAGCGCGCTACCAATCTCACAAAACTACGGCAGTTGTTCATTCAGGTTTCAGTGCCCATCGACCAGTGAGAACAGCTGAACAATCAGGTTGTCAATAATTCAGGCAACATGGATCTGTCAGATATGTAAATTGAATTGGAAATGCAGGACTTGATACCACCACTTTTTGCTATTCGATATGTAAGTTACATACTGTGGCGTCCATAAAGGCCACACATATACTGCTATAGAGTCTGTCTAATAAGTTAAACGACTTGGGTAATTAATAGGATTTAATGAAATCTGATGCAGTCAACACGGGTTCAATAATCAAGGTTGATTAAGAGATAGAGATCATTGTTTACTAACAGAAGAATCTTATAAAAAGTACCGAATATAAGTATTTTTTAAATGATTAAATATTATACAAAATTCTCAAGTCGGTTGACATATTAGACAGACTATAGCCCAAAATAGATAGGTACATAAGTCAATCTCATGTATGTTATGTTCTTCACTTTTTATACCTACGCTAGGCGTTCGCACACACGTCAGCGTATTGCTCGACTATATGAGTGCGACCGGGTGATGGAGCCGAGATATCGTGTCCGTGAGCGGTGTCTATGTGTGCGTTGCTCGATCGCGCTTTGTATGTAAATTCTCTTCTGTACCTATCTGTTTTGTGGCTCTAGTCTGTTTAAAAAGTCAAACGACTTGGGAATTTGAATAGTTTTTTTTTAATTAAGCTATTGCATAGCTTCTATCGCGGGCCTTGAGCGTGGAGACCGAATCCAGAAATTCCGTAACGAAAATAACCTAACACCGCTATGAAAACAAATGAGTGGGGGACTCATTTGTTTTCATAGCGGTCACCACGCTCAAAAGTATAACTTCAATTAATATCAAAGAAAAAAAAACAAAGAAAAAAAATACTGCATAAATAAAATAAATAAATAATTATAATTGCATAAGTTGATAAAAAATGCTATGCAATAGCTTTACCGCGGCAGTCCCCGAGTGCCACACGTCTTTTTATTTTAGTAGGAGTACTTTATTTTTATTAACATTTCTGAGAGATAATAAATGACGTCAATTGTCTAGCGTATTCCGTTTATGGTAAACCGATCTGATAAAGCGAAAGATTAATTATTAACTTTGTTCGAACTACCCGTCGTTTGACTTTTTAGACAGAATAACTTGCAAACTCCCAAGATAGTTATATATTTTTAAAGTTTATGGATTTAAAAGCATTGGAGTTTATATTTAGATGAAAGATTGTTTTAAGATGTCAAATAAGTCAAAAAAAAAGTTAATGAAATTTTTTATATAATGTAATAAATCACGCTTCTGACTATAAAACATAGTAATTAATCATATAGAAGCGTTTCATTTGTGTCTCCACCTCAACAATAACTACATAAACAGTAATTACATAATTATGTAAGTACCTATGTCCACGATTTTCTCATGAACTACTGATTCAATGTAATTATCGTTATAGCGTTATTCGGGTAAATCACGGAATGATTTACTCGAATAGGTATTTCACAAAACTTGTTCCAGGAAATACGTGTTTTTTTAAACCCTCACAAGTGTTTTGAGAAAAATTGTCGTCATTTAGAACCTCGATTAAATGTGCAAGGTTTCTTTAGATGTATTTTTTTATATTTTTATTATGTGAGTACATTATGGAGGGCCAAAGTTCACGTAAAATAGCAGATTTTTAGACGTCTTCACTGGATTTGTTTTACACAACACATATTTTGATTTCTAGAGAAGCCAAGATAATAGCCACAAGATATCTGTTTATACAAAATATCTGGAGAAAGATCACGTAAGAGCGGTTGCATGAAAATGTACCTCGGGTTGCGTTGGAATAGATTGCCGAGTGGCATAAGATACTTACTTATCATCTCAAAAATATACACGGTTTTTATGGAACCATAGCAAGAGGTAACTTCGGCAGTACGTTATGTACACTCCCCACAAGTGAAAACAGTCTTATTCCCTTTGATTGCAATGCCTAACATTTCCGTATAAAATCTAAATTTATTCGAGTACTAAGAACTCGGCTTTAGGCTATGCTACGTCTAACTGTCACTTCAACATGATATGCAGATCCTGACGTGGAGTTTACTTCGACGTCAGCCAACGGCAGGCTAGCGTCTGACTTCAGCGAACTCTTTCACTGTTTATACGAATTTTAGTGCAGTTTAAAGTTTCTTTTAAAGCGAGGATTTTGAAAGCAGTCACGAACGCTTCACTAAAAACAGGCGTGTTTCCTTGAACTTCCTTGCTTTTTGATGTTTTATGCAAATGTCGTAAAAAATGTGGGATTGATATTGTAGAATTACAACGCTGTATATCGGACCACACGACGTACAGCGTTGCGCCTCCGGTACATGGCAGACATCCCACCCATTTGCACAAAGCGTTTTAGGAACACATTTATTGTGCGTACAGCCAAGGAGTGGAATTCCCTGCCGGAGTCTGTGTTTCCTGATAGCTACAAATTAGGGGTCTTTAAGTCAAGAGTGAATAGGTTACTTCTAGGCAAGCGTGCTCCATCGTCGAATAATAAAAAAAAAGAAAATTCTGGTTTCGCAAGTTTTTGATGAGAAAAACTGACTGTTTTCTACAAACAGTCAGTTTTTCTCCTTCTCTGTCAAATTCATGTAAAGGTTGTCTGAGAAAAAATCGGTGTCACGTTGGGCGGTCTTGTAGTTAACCACTACTTTAACCACCCATTGTGAGACCCTAATAATTTTAAATTGCTACTGTAATTTTATTTATGAAAAAAAAATAAAGAATATATCTGTATATCTATTAAAATGCGGATATAACACACCTCAATGTTTCTTGCAGTATTTGTTATTACCAGCAAATGTATCAGCTACATTATACCGAGATCGCGCCTGCTTTAATGTTGTCACATAATAGTATTATTTATTTATTTATTTAAACTTCATGTACAGTAGTGGTACATAGGCGGACTTATTATCTAGTTATGTAGATCTAGGAATCAATTTGGAAATAGATAAAATAGTCATGGTATGTGCCATCTTAAAAAAAAATCCCCCTTTTATTGAATTTATGGCCTTCCATTTTGCAACGAGCGTACAATTTTTATGACAAGTTTCCTTTGTATAAAATGCATTACTTAATAATGTCAAAACAGAAGAACAATGTACACGACTCGACGACTTTTTGCGCGTTTCGTAAGCGCGCGAAAGCATCGCTACTAACGCGCGTTAGTCGCATTTGCAAGCGCTATAGAAAAAATGCCAGCGCTACAGCATCGCGACTGTTTCGATGCGAACGCGCTACAACATCGCTACAAAAAGTCGCTGTAAGCTTTAGCTTTGAGCTGGCATAGACACTGCGGAATAAAAACGTCAGCAAAATCACATAACATCCATCCATAGACGGCGTACAGATGGGTCTTGGATACTCAGAGAGCCTCCATCTTAAATATAATCCTTGAGCACGCCGTAACTACGCCCAAGGGCAGGAAAAGGGTAGCCATTACATACCCGGGAAGCACGCATTCCAACTCCATGAGGAAAATAACTAAGTCCATAATATAGAGCCTTTATTGCGCCTAAAGAAAAATAAATCATAAACAAAGTATACCGTGTAAACTAAAGTAAATCCTTGTATGTGATAGGATGGAGTGTATGTGTGTATCTGTGTGGAAGAGACGAAATAGTATATTTCGATACAAGTGGAGAAAGTTTGTCATTGCGACCGAGGCAAAATTCACCCGAGCCGTAGGTGAGGGTGTTATGGAGCAGAGTTAAATAAATGAGGGTTAATGCGCGACTTGCTTATCGCCCAGCCTGATACGAAAATAAATTGTAGCGGGGCCGATCTGGCGCACTTTTCTACGCTAGTGCGAAAAACATTAAATAGCGTGCCTAAAAGCGGTAAGATCCCGATCTTTTGGAATTTTGAGTGAGTGTGTTATAAACTTCTTCCATACATGGAGTTATCTATAATTATCTTTCAAACATGACATAAAGAAATCAGTGTTCTGTTTCCGTAATACCTACGGCTGAAATACTATTTAAATTTTAATCTGATTTACTCCAATTAACTATTTCCAATTCCATTACAAACAAAAACCTAACAGTCCGTCACTATGCTCGAAAATCCAATTAGTCCGATTTACAAAGTGTTTCTTTAATTTTTTATGAGTTAGTGTTCCTTCAAATATTATTGAAATTCACTGAAATTCATTGTTCTTCAAACATGGCAACTTACTGGGCCCAAAAACTGTGAGGGAGAAGAAAACTATCGAATCGAGAAGAAGAAGAAGTATTATTGACTAGGCTTTACTAATCAAGGCTCGGGCATTTTGAAGACATGTGACCTACACAGTGTACCTACACCCATATAATTGGCACCTGCTTGGTGCCAATTTCCACTGACAAGGAGAAGGTTAAGATAAATGATCATTATTTTACAAATAGCTTAGGAATGTGAACTTTTACACGTATTTTTTTTTCGGCTATTTAGATAAGTGACCATGCTAGCTGACTAACCTAAGAAGAAATACCAAAACTAACTCAGAGGACTTATTAGTCAAATCAGATAAGGTCCTACTACCGGGCACATAAGTATAAAAAGCACAAAGATAAAAAAGTATGAAGCAAAAATAATATTTATTTCTTTTAAATTAAAAAACTTTACCCCAGACTGAGAATTTATTGATTTATCCTCCGTACTACCAATGCGACAGTGCAGCTAACAACTCTACTAACCTTAACATACATTTATGATAAAATCTATATAACACTTGCCTTAATTGTCTTACACTAATATAATAAAGAGGTAAAGTTTGTTTTTTTTTATGTTTTTTTGTTTATAGGAGGTAATCTCTGGAAGTACTGGTCCGATTGCTAAAATTTTTTCACTGATAGAAAGCTGCTTTATTCCTGAGTGACATAGGCTATATTTTATGTACGTGAGCGAAGCTGCGGGGAAAAGCTAGTTTTTAATAAAACTCTTGCGAATTCACTGAAAGCGCACAAGAATACATCCAGTCGCTCATGAACATCATTCACAACACGAATTGATCTAGTGACGGGTGTTTTCGCCAGCAGGTTAGTCCTGGCTACCGGGATATTCATTAATTATAATTGAGTACTGTGAGTGAGAAAATTTATGCTTATGCTAAGGCACAGAAAGTGATGTGTCTTGTCCTTTTTTCTACCCAGAAACAAGAGAGTACAGGGAAAGAAGAGAAAGAAGAGTACAGGGACCTGACATAAAGTCACTTTCAACTGATGTGTCGCTATCCTGCCCACATCGTACTAAATGTCACATATATGCGCCAGCAATTCGATCACACCATTAAAAACCCGTCTGGCTGTTCCAGTACATTATTTATAGTGAACGTGCAAGCTTTTACCGCTTACCGCAACGTTCATAGCACCATCAAAACGCCCTAATTGGTTCTGGAACGCGGAAATAAAACGAGAATCGGCATACCTTCGGCAAGTGTCGTAAAACATCGTTTATGATCGGGCCGGTATGTGTCGTTCTTTATTGTGATTGAATATACTCTGGGTGTACATTATGTGAAGTTTTGTCTGCAGAGAAAGAGGCTAGCAAAAAATCCGGTATCGCAGAAGCAGTAACTGTTGGGTTTCAAGTCATGGGCAGGGTACGTCTCAGACCCAACTTATGGTTATTTATTTATTTATCAGTTGCTTGCTATACTTACAGTATGCACCAAAGCGTATAGCAAGCCAACAATTTTTTGTTTTGCTATATGCCTTTCAGGATTCTGGGTCAACGGAAAAGTACCCTATGAATTTTGATTTCCTTGGGAATGTCGAAATTTACGCCACATAACCGAAATATCTTTTTTTTCTCGTGACTTACAAGTTTGATTTTTTTACAGCTTCAAGAATCCGCAGACCTAAGTATATGGTTTTAATTGCAACTCGGTAGCTCTACAAGTTCCCGAGATAAAGGGTCTTGACATACAGACAGACAGACAGACGGACGAACAACAAAGTATAAGGGCTCCGTTTTTCCTTTTGAGGTACGGAACCCTAAAAAGTAGTATTTTTTCTGGTAGTTGTAAGTACTAACACTAGTTTTTAAGTTGTAAACTAACCAACTATGGACTCTTTTTTTGTTTTTATTTAGGTAAAAATTGGGACCACTGGTAAGCTCAGAATGTTTGAAAATCAGTAGACTATATTTAGCCATCACTATATCCCGTTTCACGTCACCTGCCGCCGTGTTGTTTGCAACCATAACACACATACCTACAATAGGGTAGTTTCCAGGATCAAAATAATTACATTTTATTTAGTCTGTATTTTAGATTATAAAAAATATTGGACACGTATTTTTTCTTTTTTCGATTAAACAAAAAATAACAAAGATATAGCCCATTAAAGTTACGTGTGACGTCACCCCGTGCGAAAAAATGCAGCACGGCATGACGTTACACGTAACTTTAATGGGCTATATCTTTGTCATTTTTGGTTTAACTTTCAAATTAAAAATACGTGTCCTTTATTTTTGAATAATCTAAAAGACGGACTAATTACATTATTTACAGCAACTAGCCTATTAGCCTTACAATTTGCCTAATGGTAGTTAGGTTTCCTCTCTAGGAGAAGGAATGGGCCGTAATCCTGTACGCGGTCCCAGTGCGGATTGGTTGATGTCATTGGTCTTCAAATTTCTGGTTCTAGAACATGCCTGATGACGAACATGTTTTCGCATGATATTTCGCCGTTTTTGACAACAGTAGTGATAAAACAAATTGCACAAAGTGCCTGCCAAGGTTTGAATTCACGACCTGCATCTCGTAGGTCGGGCTCATTCTCACTGGGCAACTACAGGTCTTTACAAGATTTTTTGCTGTGCCCATTTTTTTTTTGTAGTATTGCCTTTTTTAAGGTGGGATATCATCCAATAACTTAATTCTCCCGCACTATGGTGGAAAGAAAGGGTGTGTCAGACTTTTACTGACTAAGTGCCCGTGATCCCAGCGGGCACCGGCCTTGCTTGGCCCCTAGGATATCCCACGGTTGGGGCGTGAGTATGTCTGCTCCCTCACGGTTGCGGCCATTTTCTTCGCTAGCATTACTGCTTCACGGATGAATTCGACCGCATCCCATCCCCTCTCTCTCTCCGGACCATGGCCTGACCCAGAGACCGGCGCGAAAAGTCGCTGCTACCAATCGCCTCTTGCAGTAGTACTACTTCGAATAGGTAGAACTAAACTGTGCCATCACCTCAAAATGTAGGTTAAGTGCATTATAAAGACGTTACGTGGTTTGATTGCGGCATTTTGCTGCACTAAAACAACCAATACAGTTTTTATCATGCCTAAAGCTTTATGGTACGCGGTATAACATGCTTTATTTTACAGGAACGTTACTGCTTACAATCTGTACTTATTTGATGTAGCTTTGTACTTTTATGTGGGAGAACAGCTTTATAATAATAATAATATTTTATTTGAGACTCATCTACATCCATATTTGTTAGTACATTTACAAGCTTATAAATTAGTGTTAGTAATAAATTGACAATCACACAATCATTAAGTGGCAGGTCCAGGTGGACTCCCCGATTATGGCGGCAAGTCATTATACGACTGCGTGCAGTCGTATCCAGCGAGCCAGCATCGGAGAGTCCCACCGGTCTGCCAGCGCGCGCAGAATGGTGTTGGGACTGTCGCGCGTGCGGCGCATGATAGAAGCGCACCGTTTTCGCATGATGGCCGCGAAGCCGTCTGTGTCAGCCGCCGCGATTTATCCTACGGCTTATTCTATAAGAACCGCGCATTATATTTTTTGATTGAAATTAAAAGAATAAGAGAATGAATATAGTAGAGACTCGCTCCAATCTCGCTTTGGTGTTAGAATTATTTAAAATTCTCGGCTTTTATCTAGGTACTAATAAGTATGTATGTATGTGTCTAGTATAAGTATCAGTTGTCTAGTACTCATAACACAAGCTCTGCTTAGCTTGGGACTAGATGGCGTTGTATGATAGTTGTGGAAAAAAAATGTAAATGTAAAATACACATGTAAACCATCACCATCTTAACCTTCCTCATGAATCACTCTGTCTATTGGTGAAAATTGCATGAATATCCGTTCAGTAGTTTTTGAGTTGATAGGCGCAGTTCGATTTTTGTTTGAGGTCGACTTCCAATAAAATCGAAAAATAGATATGATCAATATACATAGGTGTGAAAAAAAAAATACTTATAGTCGAAGAAAAAAACCTTTTCATTTTTAAAGTCAGTTAATTAATATTAGCCTATGAAATTACACGATAATGTTCAGTTCTGTTTAATTTTATATTAGAAAAAAAAAGAAAGAAAGAATAAATCGTTTATTCGTGCCTCACACAGTCATATAGGGTGACTGGTAATTAGTGTACGATACTTAAACACGTGATTGTCCTCATGATAACCAACAACTTTTACTATGGGAACAAACCAAAATCGCGAAAAAAAATCAGCTGTTCAGTACATTTATGTTTGTCTAATGTACTGAACAGCTGATATTTTTTTCGCGATTTCGGCTTTGCTCCCATAAAAAAAATTGTTTGTTATCATGAGCACAATCACGTGTTTAAGTATCGTACACTAATAGCCAGTCACCCTATACAAACTAAAAATACACAATGAAAAGAAAAAAGAAAGATATAATCAGTGCGAGGCCAAAAAGGCACCTAACTCAGCATATGCTACGTTATATAAAACGATAAATAACGCAGCGCTGATATTCTGTTAGGGCCTGCTGTGATGTTATATAATAATAGTCTATCAAAAAAGAATGTACAAAGAAGAGATAGAATATATATATACAAAATTCGTGAATTTATATTTATGTGTGTAATATAAATATAGTGCATATAAGAATCATTAGTAAATCATAGACCGACGCCTGACGCTCCAACATACATCATGTATCAATACCATAGACAAACGATTATTATTATAATAGAGATAGATTTTTTATAATTGGATTAACATTTCATAAGATCAAGCAAATAATTTTACTTTTTAATAATATTGGTTTAGATGAGAAGCCCCAGTAAACTGTAACATTAACTGCAATCAATAACGTTACCGTTTCTAGACAGATATAACACAGTTAATTACAGTCTAGGAAAATAAAACTGTTTGATTTGTGCGGGCGGGCGGCGCCGTGGGCTGCTAATTAAACTAGTTTCAAATCGAACTGGACCATCTGCTAGCCGTAAATATTAACTTTCCTAGAGTAAAACTACCTTTTAGAGTAAATTTTTCAAGCTTGAAGCTGATAAAAAAAAACCTTCAAGCAGTAGAGCAATTTTAAGAAGACTACAAGCACTTGTACCCGTAGGGGACCATAGCCAAAGCCCATGGGATATATACACCGGGGTATATACCTAGTATATACCGGGGTCCTAGAAAGAAATCAAAGAACGAATAGGAGTGAGTTGTAATCAGTAAAAGTCTGAGACGCCCTTTCCTTCCGCCCAAGATCGGGAGAAGTCATTGGCTGATTTCTTACATATAAAAAATGTTACTAAAGAACGGTCACTCTCGATCTGTAGATTTATTAAAAATCTACAGATTGTATAATTAAAACACTAACGGTAAAACTTTGCATATAAAATAATCTGACAAACAATCAGAATGATTGCATGTATACTAGTCCGGTTTTTTATACCTAGTACAATAGAAAAAAAATCACGAAGATGCCTCCAAAAGTCTATCTATATAGCGTTTTCAAAATATAATAGCAAAGTGTAGCGTAGTGTGCGGAAGCGTAACGTTTGACTGAGATATCGCTTACTGCAGTGAATCAGTAATCATATTCTTATCACATCATAAAATTCACGATTAGCTCTTGTATTCACTTCCTCTTTTTCTTTTGGAGTTGGGAAATCTTCTAATTACTAGCTACAAGGCGTGTCAGACTTTTACTGACTCAAACCACACATAATTATGTTCCTCCAGTTGCCTTTTTCTTTCTAGGACAACGTGTATCCCTCCAAGCTGTATCCATTCTCCTTTTATTAATATAAGAAATCTGAATCCTGCACCCGTACCGTCTGTCTTATTTTTGAAGTTTACTTTCCGCACACAGCCCATGATGGATCATCCCATTACGTGATCCACCATCTTTTCAATGTTACCGTAACAATTGGAGAAACGAGACATAAAAAGAAAAAATAAGCTGTTTTACTTCTGACTACCCGCAAGTTTCTTTTACAACATAAAGACAGACATAAAGAAGTTTTTTACAACGTAACTAAGGTCAATCACGCATGACACATTTTGAACAAAAATCTGCTATTACATACATTTTATCGAGGATACATCCTGTATAGTCAACCGAAAGACCTTCGGAATAAAAAAAAGCTGAGACTACATTTTTCCTTCAAGCATAAAATTCAGAATTGCTACTTAAAGTCCTCTCAACCTTAATTTGGTCTTCGTTATAATCATTATTTTTTGAAATCTCTTAATTATAATGATTTGATATTGATTATAGTATTTTACTTTATTATATTGGCATAATATACCTTTTTATTTTATTATTATAAGTCGTGTACCTAATTTTAATAATATTTCCTTTAATTACAAATTTTACATCTACACTAATATAATAAAGAGGTAAAGTTTGTTTTTATTATGTTTTTTTGTTTGTAGGAGGTAATCTCTGGAAGTACTGATGCGATTGCTAAAATTTTTCACTGATAGATAGACCCTTTATTCCTAAGTGACATAGACTACATTTTATGTACTCAGGTGAAACCACGGGCAAAAGCTAGTCTATTATATTTACAGTGTAACTGTCACCGCAAACGGGCCTCAAAAAAACGCCGCCACAAAAAAAAAACGCTAGCAGCAGCAACAAAAAAAAGCTAGAATCAGCCGCAAAAAACAGCTGAAGCGCGCTTCACCTCTTGTGTTCGGTGAAGCTTGACGCCGTTTCAAGCGTTTTTTTGTGGTGGCATCGCCGCACACGAACCACAAAAAAAGGCCGCCTCAAAATGAAGCTTGAAGCGGCGTTTTTTTGAAGCCCGTGTGCGGGGACAGATAGTCTTTTTTAACCTAAAGGTTGACTGGAAGAGAATGACTTTTTGCATTACGTCCGCCTATGTACCACTAATACACATAGCATAGCATATAGCATAATCAGCCTTATAATGTTCCAACAGCTGGGATACAGGTCTTCTCTCTAGGAGAGGGAATGTGCCGTAATCCACCACACGGGCCCAGTGCGGATTGGTGGATGTAACATGTCTTTGAATTTTTTATTCTAGGACATGCCGGTTTCCTCACGATGTTTTCCTTCTTCATTTTGAGAGCCACTGCTCTATCTATATGATGTATATTATACAAAGTACAGCAAGCACAACGGATCTTGAGCGCTCGGCGTCAGAGTGGGGATCGCTTTGCGCATTCCATACATTGGCGAGCCAATCGTCTTCGTTATTAGATACATGCAGCAACGCAGGGAACGAATGAGGAGTGACGTCTTGACGCGATGGCGCGGCGAGCCAATCACTGACACTCCCCGCCCCCGCGTCTCACTTCGCACCACAAAGAGACCGAATATTTGTCTTCTGCGCAACCGTTCAAGATCCCTTATGGCAACTGTAATACATCTGGCTGGGTTTGAACCCGCGACCTACAACTCTTAACTCAGTGCCGTTACCACTAAGCCATCACTGCTCCCTCACTGATGTACCTACACTAAGTTTAAATAAGTAATAAGGAAAGATTCACTACCATACTTAACTGTTGCCATATATCTTCTTTGTCTCCTTAAAATATAACAATACCTATTTCTTTAACTTACTCAGAGTTTTTCTCAATGCCAAGACGATAGGTACTTACACTAGACATAACAAACCAATCTCTATTACTATGTTTACATGTTAATATAAGCAACGAATACATAAGTGAATTGCCGGATTTCCGGCCGAATGCCGTGGGGAGAAAGAAATAAGTAATACAGATATAAGTAGTTGTGACAACGGTGAAGTAGTTTTACCAGATTCTGGAATATATTCCGGAGCCAGTTGGAGGAAAACTGTTATTGTTTAGGCGCGACAAAAGTTTATAAAAAGGACGGTCTTGTCGTGGTTTTGTCATTCTTTCGCATATTCTTGTATTTATTTCCATATCATAGAAGAGCTGGAAGAATTTGCCTTCTGCGGTCTTCCCGTCCTAATATAATTTAGGTGTCTTCAAGGCAAGAGTGAATGGGCTAAACGACTGGCTAACGATTGCATCACTGCTTACCATCAGGTGGGGTCAAGCACTGGTTTATATCATAAAAAAAAAAAATCAAGATTTTTTAGCGGCAAGCTTCTTTTATTTTATTTTTCAGAAGGCTTACAGAATAATACAGAAAGGATATAAAGACCTGGTAAGGGTTGCGGGAATCCGATGGATGCGAGACGCATAGGACCGTTCATTGTGGCGACACTTGGGGGAGGCCACATCTTTCGGCTGAAATGATGATGATAAAGACTAGTATTACCAAATTGCTAAATTGCGATGCATCAAATAACTATGCATGGCATTACGCTCATAGTTCCCAGCAACAACAGTCATTAACTCATTACATCATGTGACAAGGGCAGGTAGATGATGATGATATTTTAAATGCTCAACTGAACAATGAATTTTCGCATACACATTGTAAAGAGTAGAGGAAAAATCATAAGGAACAATTATTCCTGATAAAAAAGTACAGTTTCTAAGAAAAGTACACTAACACGTGAACAATACTTAACTAATCTATAAACAATCTAAACATAAGTTGGTTAAACACAAGCCTACTTCTAAACCTCCTGCAGTGTGAAGTATAATAGAATGTGACCTGCACAAAAAATCCAAGAGAAGTCTCGAGAATTTTCGACATTTGGCAACACTATCGAGAAGTCAAGTACGCTGGCATGCCAGTAAATGCCAAGCGGGCCCCTTGACGCCTTGCCGAATAAAATCGATTACGGAGATGGAGACTGTATTTTCATGAGAGTTTTTCCTTAAGCCAGAATAAATGGCACGCACGAAACGTTCTATTCTTAGAAAGAGGATTTGTCAAATGAATCCGTATTTGGAATGTTTGCACTCTCATGACGAATTACTTGATGAGATGAAGAACGGGAAATAACGTCATATCTTCCAATCCGGAATCGACTTATGATATATTCTATAATTAGCTGACCCGACGAACTTTGTACCGCCTAACAGTTATATTTTACTTCTTGAGCACTTTAAATTCATACACGAGTATCTTTCGATACAGTCAACCGATTGCGATGAAACCAAGTCTAAGTATAATACATCAAGCGTCAAGCTACACATAACTTTAATGCATAAAAGTTATCTTTATCATCGATTTCGTACATTTGCGTGATGCGCGCACTACTTAATTTTTTTTACAGATTTATTACATTATCTATAGATAGATAGATTATGCTAATTTTAAAATTAATACTATTTTGACTTCTTCCCGACCGATTTACTAGAGAATGCAATCAGCAGTGCTACCATAAGCTCTTAACCTGATCCATTTTACGAACAGGACTGAACTGTTAAAGGGATAAAGCTATAAACGGTATATAGCTGTTCTCGCTCGTACGATTGAAATTTTAACATGTGAACTTAAGCTAAAAAACATGATACTTTTGCCCAGTAGTGAAAAAAATGGTGTATTTATTAAAAAAAAAAAAAAAAAAAAACAAAATATTTTATTTCACATAGGCCTACATGGGCACTTATAAAACGTCAGAAGCTAGTGCACGGTTCCAAATTGGTCGTCTCTATGGAGAAGAATCGGCAAGAAACTTCATGGTTACTCTTTTTAAAAAAAGTGGTTGTCGTTACAATATTTCAATATTACAGTAGGTAATCATAGATTGTAACGGCACTACAATGAATACTTCACAGAAACATTTACAGAAAATTAATCATATTAATTTTAAAGCATTGTGCTTTGCAGCGAACTTTTTTTCACTTACTGTAGCTTTACGCCACTTCAAGCTTCTTTTTGAGGCGGCCTTTTTTTGTGGCTCGTGTGCGGCGTTGCCGCCACAAAAAACGCTTGAAGCGGCGTCAAGCTTCTCCGGACACAAGGTGTCGTCGCGCGCTTCAGCTGTTTTTTGCAGCCGCTTCTAGCTTTTTTTTGTGGCCGCTTCTAGCGTTTTTTTGTGGCGGTGTTTTTTTGAGGCCCGTGTGCCGGTCAGATAAAGGTGTGCATAGGGTACAAAACAGATCGTGTTACACCTATGACATTAGTCGAAAAAAAAAAAAACAAAATAAAGGATTAATAATGATGACCATAATTTATTTATTTTATTACTAAAGCACACCAATAATTTGTTACCAGATTTTTTGCGTATAACATCCAGAAAATGGTTCAGTGCAAACAAACTAATTACAGAAAATGAAAAAGGAAACAATTAAGTAATTTAATTTTGTCAATGCGATCAATTAATAAAATCATCAACTTAAATTGAACTCAATTACAAAGGATACCTAGCATAAACAAAAATAAATTTTATAGGAAAACTAACCAGTCAGTTTGACCTTGACCCAAAACTATGTAAAAGGTTCAATGTATATTAAATTCTACAACAAGGTTATGTCCTTTCATTCACCCTAACATTTAGGTTACACAGGTTTCATTGTGTAAGTAGAAACCTTTCCAATTGTTCATCAAAACCTATTGTGAATTAAAATTCCAATAAACAACAACAAAAATATAAACAGCAATTTAAAAATAGAAGGTCATTCAGAGGTCCAAAAGCTGGCAACGCATTGGGCCGGGCCCTCGGGGATCTATACAGACGCATTCAAAGGTACCCTCCCTTTTACAGGTCAATATGAGGCCGGGAGCGTGACGTCAGCCGTGACGTCAGAGACTTAGAGGGGACTGACACTTCTCTCATTATTCTGTCAAGAGTTCAGTCTACTTTTACTTTTAATAAAAATAAAACTGTTATAGAAGTTGGAAAAGTGAAGTTTGAAAAGTAATATGTCACACGTGTGATTTGCGATGTTGCTTTTATGGTAAGTAGAGACGTTTTGTTGAAAATATTGAGTTTTGTGAAAGGAATAGAATGTACTGCGGAAAGTTTTCTACTTTAGATTCAAATTCTAAAGTCGCTTCGGTTTGTAAGTGCCTTGACTTTGATCCTTTTTGAAGGATAGAGAAGGAATAATGTTGTGGTTGGTATATTTGTTAAGTTTAATAGATATAAACTAGTGCTTAACTGCGATCCCACTGTCTTGATGGTAAGAAGTAATACAATCGTTGATGGTGAGTCGCACTAGTTTAAGAGCCTATATTTACACTAGCCTTGAAGACACCTACACTATAATCAGATGGGAAGACCGCAGCAGGTAAATTGTCGCAGTTTTTCTATGCACGCGGTATAAACGACCGTAGAAGAACACCTCTACAGTCCAGGCTACGCGTTTGTGTTAATTTCATTTGTTCATGGTTTGTGTTAAAAATAATGCGCTTAACACACACCGATCGGAAAATCCCAAGTCGTATTTACTTCAATCACACAAGCTTTCAAACCCGTTCGTTTTTACGAGAGGAAAGTTCACAGTATCACAGATCAATCAGCGAAACGAATAGCACTTGTTGCTTGGGTCAACTACGTGATGCCTTCCAATCCATCTGCGATATTAAAACTGATGGAGTACTCCAAAAATGGACACGAGAAGTTATTGAGTGGAGGTTTTGGCTCAGAACTTTTACTGCCAAAAATAAACCCACCCCGTTCCATCTTTGCCTTTCATACCGGGGCCGAGCCTTCAGACTCGAGAATAGACTCTTCGACCCAGCTGGGCCCCTACGGTTGCTGACAAGTCCTTGAGGCGCGCGGGAACAGTACGCGCCGTCGACGAATTTGGCTCGGTCTGAACGGTTACCGGACGGTCGGACAGCGAGCTACCTATTGCTCGCCGTCCGCAAGCCCTCGCCCTTGGTGGCAGAAAGTCCGGATTGGAATTCCAGTGGCAGCTGGGACGTGAGCGCCGTTGCCTGATGCGGTGGGCCTCCTCCTTTGCTAGCATTACTTCGCAGAAGGAGGCGAAAATTGGTAAATAGTTAACTAGCTGCTTCATCTTCTTCTTTCCGATTAGATGGTAAACTGGTAAACTCTTCCAACTGTTTGGGTCCAGTAGGTGGCTACATTAATAGCAGCATCGGTGGCACTGTGGGTGGCACTTATCAAATTCTCCAAAATGCAGGTGTATAGGTGCTTAGGGCATTCTAACGTGTGGTTCATGTTTTGAACAGGAGCACTACACTCACTTTGAGTATCCTACGGGTCTATGAAACCTCATGTTGCCAACTAACTGCTACCAGGAGGAAAGAATGAAAGAAAAAAATTCATTTGGCACAAAACAAGCAATAGTTAGAAGGCAGCCCTTTGCCCAGCTGTGAGACAATACGGGCTAGCTATAAGTGAAGATAGAAAAATATTTTGGGCTTGCGGACAGTGAGCAATGGGTAGCTCGCTGTCCGGCCGTCCGGTAATTGTCCGGACCAAGCCCAAGTCGTCGACGGCGCGCACTGTTCCCACGCGTCTCAAGGAATTGTCAGCAACAGCAGGGGCCCAGCCGGGTCGAAGCCTACTGGGGCCAGGGTTAGTTTCGAAAGACAACTTGAGCCCCGGTATGAAGGCTAGAAGAAACGGGGTGGGTCTTTTAGTCAGTAAGAGTCTGACACTATCTCCCGCTCCGCCCAAGAGCGGGGGTTATCATTGGATGATTTTTCCCACCATAAAAAAAAAGATAGAAAAATATTCCAAGAGAACGTACTCCGAGGATAAAAAGTATCCTATGCGCTATTCTAGACGAAATCGTAAATAAAATCTAGTCTTAAATAAATAAATAGAGTGGAGACTTGAGTCCCTATAGTAGGAACATCATAGGGGTGATTATGTTATGTTACATCATGACAAGAGGGTAGGATTTACCGAAATTATAAAAAACTAGCTTTGGCCCGCAATAAAGCTGCAATTTTTTATCGGTGAAAAAATTTTACCAATCGGCCCAATACTTCCTACAAACAAAAAACCCAAACTTTACCCTGTATAATATTTTAGTGTAGATCCATCCCAATTACAGTCATTTTAAGTAACAATCAAAATCTCATCGCCATTCGCCCCAATAACCATTTGCCAAAGAGCTTGCCAACTATACTACAAAGAGCTAAGTTTGAAGGCTTTGTTAGCCCACCCCTATTGTTCAAGCACTACCTCGTAAATCCTGAAAGCCTACTCAACACTATTCGATTCAATATGTGCCTATTGATTGAAGGTACTTTGGTAATCAAACACATCCAATAAACTTTATGTAATCTGTTGCAGGTTCTGGAATGGCAACCACGTACCGGAAGATGTAGCGTTGGTAGGCCTCCTACAAGGTGGACCGATGACCTGGTAAGGGTTGTGGGAATCCGATGGATGCGAGACGCACAGGGCCGTTCATTGTGGCGACACTTGGGGGAGGCCTATGTCCAACAGTGGACGTCTTTCGGCTGAAATGATGATGATGATGATGAATCTGTTGTAATTGAAGACATGTGACATTCACCAACCCGCACTGGGCCCGCGTGGTGGATTACGGCCCATTCCATCTCCTAGAGAGGAGGCAAGTCCCAGCATTGGGAACATTAAAAAAGGCTAATGATGATGATGATAAATCTGTTGTGATCTGACAGCAAAATTATCGCACCATCAGACCTAGCCAAGTTACGACCGTTTCGTTTCGATCTCTTGCATCGAACGCCACGCCTCCGTTTCATTTGTTCTGACGTCATCTCAACGCTCAGTCACGTAGGTAGAACAAGGGAATCGACGGCGTGGTCAGCTCGAGGCGTTCGACGAAAGAGAATCGAAACGAGACGGTTGTATCTTGCCTACAGCTGATATAGCAACCTGGATTAGAACGATTTCATAACAGCTGTATATAAAAAACCGGCCAAGTGCAATATGTATGTGCGTGTGTGTGTGTGTGTAGGTTTCTTACTCTTTCACGCTGAAAAGGTAGAACGGATTTTGATGAAATTTGGCACATGGGTAGACCATGCCCTGGAATGGTACATAGGATGCATTTTATCTTAAGACTTAGGGGAGACTTTTGTCAACTAATGGGACAGTCATGGCTAGAAAATTGAAAAACCAGCAATTCCCTTAATCAGTAATAGCAACTAGCCATTACTGATTATGGGAAATGCTGTTTTTTACTAAAGGCCGTAGGTACTTGTCCTCTTAAAGGACAAGTAAATATTGAACTCACATTTCACTAATTACATCCCGTGTAACGTTAAACAAGATTACTGCCTACAGTGAGTTACTCTCTTTAGTCTTTTTATAATAAATTTTATTAATAAGAATTCAATAAAGCCAAAATAAAATTGTGAGAGCGATGACTCTTGACATACAGGCCCGCCTAATCCAAAAGTCAGAGGAGTCTTCATTAATTGTATCAACCTTATAATTATGTCAAAGAATTTATTTATGAGTCTTGAGCATCGAAACCAAGTTGTTAGCTTGTCGGTTTTCTACCGTCTACATTGCGGGAAGTGTGCATCGGAACTGCACAAGTGCACAATTTAATTCCACCCGCACCCGTTCCATCATCGGACCACTAACAGATGGCGTTACGCCACCGGTACATGGTGAATATCCCACCTACACGTACGCACCATGGTGCGTCCAGCTAAGGAGTGGCTTGGGCGGAGCATCGCCGTGCCCTCGTAGGGGCGATCGGCGGCGAAGACCTCTCGCGCCGGGCCTTGGTTGAGGCCATGGTCCGGAGCAAGGAGGAGTGGCAGGCGGGCGCCGACTTCTGCGAAGCAGTAATGCTCGCAAAGGAGGAGGCCGAACGCATCAGGCAACGGCGTTATTGCCGCCGCCGCCGCCGCCGGGATTCTGATCCCGATTTCCGGCCACCGTAGGCGCGGGCTTGCGGACAGTGAGCAATGGGTAGCTCACTGTCCGGCCGTCCGGTAACTGTCCGGACCAAGCCCAAGTCGTCGACGGCGCGCACTGTTCCCGCGCGCCTCAAGGAGTTGTCAGCAACAGCAGGGACCCAGCCGGGTCGAAGCCTACTGGGCCAGGGTTATCCGAAAGGGCGCTCGAGCCCCGGTATGAAGGCTAGAAGGAACGGGGTGGGTCTTTTAGTCAGTAAGAGTCTGACACTATCTCCCGCTCCGCCTAAGAGCGGGGGATGTCAATGCATGATTTTTTCCCACCAAAAAAAAAAAAAAAAGCTAAGTGGAATGCCCTACCAGGACTGTGTTTCAGATAGCTATAACCTTCTTCCAGGATCTTTGAAGTTAAACCTTGGGATCTTTGAAGTTAAGGCTAGTGTGGTTCATTGTTGACCACATCTTCACTTACCTACAAGTGAGATAGTAGTCAAACGCGAGCTTATCTATACCTACCTACATGTAAATAAAATTATCGGTATGTAATATCAAAACACTTTTTTTACTAATACCCATAACATAAAAAAAAACATGCCTGTCCGTCTGTTTATTCTAGCTTATATCTGAAACTGCTAGACCAATTTGGCGTATCACTTAAAGATAGCTAATTTTGAAAGGGAAATCATGGGCTACTTTTATTTTACACGATTGCCCCAAGAAAAGAAACTTGAACTCCACTCCAACGAAGTCAGTAAGCTAAAAAGTTAGTCCATAATAAAATGGTACAGTAAAACGGTGCCCCACAGTCCACACTAAGTATTACTTTTGTGACGTGAGTGCGTTCACAAACCTGTAAAGTCACATACACACACATTCAACTGGAAATAAGTACGAATACGTCCATAAATACCTACCTAAGTAAGAAGTCCATAAGTACGAATGTTACCAACAAAAAAATCAGGCTTCACAAAGCCAGTGTTGCGTTAAGAGATAATTCGGTATCAAGTTATACGCGTTAGCATACGGGAACGAGCGATAAGCGGTGAGTGGGAGAATTTAATAAGGCTTCACAAGCCACGGGTAATCCCTCCTATGACTGGCTGTATAAGGCTTTATACACACGTAGGTAAACGACCGTGAATGTGACACTTCTGGCTGTAGAAAAAGACTATACAGTTTGTACCACGTACATCGAAGGAATGGAAAAATATTCGTGTTGCGATCTACTCGTCTGATTATTTAGGTATCTACAGGATACAGGTTTTGTTTTTAAAAAAATAATAA
This sequence comes from Mythimna ferrago, assembly GCA_910589285.2. Taxonomy (NCBI): domain Eukaryota; kingdom Metazoa; phylum Arthropoda; class Insecta; order Lepidoptera; family Noctuidae; genus Mythimna; species Mythimna ferrago. The sequence goes on along the minus strand of OU342683.1, from coordinate 2,879,581 downwards.
ATAAAAAATAAAATCTTTTTATTTCAGACACTTAGTCCTTATTAGGTATTAAATAATCCATTACCTTTTCACTATTAATTTATTAATTTAGTATAGGTAAGAACAGTCAATTAATTTTAAGTATTAGATATGTCATCATGACATTGCATTAATTAATTAAATTATGTTGAGTATTAATTTATATTTTTAATTATAATATATTTATTAATTCAATTTAATTTCATTATGTCATCATTACATTGTATAATTATTATGTATTTATATTACTGAAAGGAAGACTCGGCCCCGGTACGATACGATATGCAACGAAGGAACAGGAGTGGGTTTTTAGTCAGTTAAAGTCTGACACTATCTCCCGTTCCGCCCAAGAGCGGGGTATGTCATTGGATGATTTCCCCACATACAAAAAAATACCACGTACAGTAAACTGCACATGTGTGTACTAAGCCTAAGGGTACCGTCTGGCTGTATTCATTATAATCATGTATAAAGTCAAACATGGGGTGTATTCATGGCCTTTTTATGAGAACGTGCGATCTCCGCCACGCTTCGAATCACGTTTTAGCTGATGTATTGATACTTAGCGAACTGTATAAAAACTTTTGCAAGATTAAATTGAACTTCCTCCATTTTGAAGTCGGTTAAAAATATAATTATGTAGGTACTTACAAACAAATGTATGTATTTCTGTTTTTTTTTCTTTGTGGTAAATTTCAGTTGTACTTTTTTATTAAGATAAGATTTAACATGATTGTTTTTCTATAATATACGTGTCAAATATATGTAACTAGACGCAATGTAATCATACTAATATTATAAAGGCGAAAGTTTATATGTATAATTATGTAAGTACATGTGTGTTTGTTTCTCCTTCACGCTCATACAGCTGAACTGATTTGAATTCAATTTATCACACAGGTAGAATATTATATCCTAGAATAACACATAAGATACTTTTTGGGTAAATTTTCTACTTTCATGCGGGCAAGTCCGCATGCAGAAGCTAGTGCTAAAATAAATACCACAGCTGCAACAGCCTTTCGCAATGTGTTTATCCTGAGTTAATGGAGGGTCCGGTTAATTAAAATATTGTGGTTTAATTCAAATGCGGAAAGGTTAAATCTGTTTGTTATGGCTTTATCTTTCGCCGCATTATTTAACAAAACACTGGGCACTTGCGTTGCCTTTTGGTGTTTTGGTGGGAAGCCAACAAATAACTTCTCCCGCTCTGGGTGGAACGAGAGGGAGACTTTTGCTGAATAAAATCCACCTGTGTTCCTACAGTTGTCTTTTCAGTTCCAAGGGAACAGGTAATCCTTTCGATCTCGCAGTTGACTTGTATACCTAATCGACTTTTGATGCGTACTATTACCTCATACGTATAAGTTTTAAAAGTGGTGACGATTTGGTATGTACGGATCAAAATCGTCAAATGTTATGTGACTAAAGAGCGTAGGGTAAAGTGCGGGTTAGTGAATGTCACATGGACATGCCGGTTTCCTCACGATGTATTCCTTCACCGTACTAAGAGCAGTGGAGATGAAATAAATTGCACAAAATAATACGCCTGGCTGGGTTTGAACCCGCGACCTATAACTCATAAGTTGAGACCGTTACCACTAAGCCACCACTGTTCAATTAAAATTAAAAAGACATGAAAGTAATATTAATACTAAACTAACATTAAAACTCAAAACCACTTTACCAATTAATCAAATTGGCGAAAATATAGAGCTCTGTGATTGTTAATAGCTTTTTAATGGAACCTTTCAGGTACGCTTTGAAGTTGGTGATAAAACAGAAATAAATAGCGTAGGTAGCTGAATGAATACCCACACAATCATCTATCTATCGTGTAATAAATCTGTACAAGTCTTTAATTGTGTACGCATCACTTAAAATGTACGAAATCAATGCAGAACTTTTATTATGTAGAAAGAAAGAAAGAAAAAAAGCAAGAAAAACATTTTATCTGTCCGAAAAGGCGCAAACTCAAGACTAATATAACACAAATTTTAATTTTTTTTTAAATTAATTTACACATTCTTAAACAAAAATGTAATAAAAAAAAAGCAAATTATTTTTTTTTGCGCCACGTCCGATCAAAACGCTCAGCATAATGCTGTGTCCACTCGCAAAGTGCAAGGGGTCCACAGCGCTGATATGTATTATGTGAAACTTGGTATATTACTTAAGCTTTGTTTCATAGCCATCGTTTGACTATAATATAATAATATATAATATTCCACAACTATCACACAACGCCGTCTAGTCTCAAGCTAAGCAGAGCTTGTGTTATGAGTACTAGACAACTGATAAACATACTTATATATTTCTAAATACATACATATTATAGATAAATTACACCCAGACACAGAACAAATGATCGTGCTCATCACACAAACATTTGTCCTGGGTGGGAATCGAACGACCTCCGGCATAGCAGTCAGGGTCACTAACCACTAGGCCAACAGGCCTGTCTAACTATATTGAAAGACTAGCTTTTGCCCGCAGCTTCGCCCGCGTACATAAAATATAGCCTATGTCACTCAGGAATAAAGCGGCTTTCTATTGGTGAAAGAATTTTAGCAATCGGACCAGTACTTCCAGAGATTACCTCCTACAAACAAAAGAACAAAATTTACCTCTTTATTATATTAGTGTACGGTCGGCTGCAATAGTGGTTGGATAGTACAGAAAAAAAATCGTGTGAAGCGAGAAATGACGCCATCTAGCGTAAAATCAGATTGAAATGTTGTTATCGACAACTTTATATTATACTGCTACTAGGTGGCGTTGCTGCGCTTCAAATGCTTTTTTTTTGTAGTTCCTTTTTGTTTCTTTAAACATTGAAATAATTTATATTTTTATATAAAGAGATGAAAATATTAAAATTGAATATCAATTTATAAATATCTGATTGTCTATGTATCAATTTCAAAACTTGAGAGGGTAGGTTGATTATGGATTTATAAATAATAATTAGTAGGTAGTATAAATAATACTTCGACCACAAAATTGTGACTAAGCTTAATTGATTGTAAGCTAAGTTCATTTTGATTACTTCGTTCGAGCTCCTTTCGTTCAATTTTATTTTTAATCAGGTGAATTTATCACAATGAGTATGAATTGTAATATAAACTTAGTAACAAGAGCTCAAATAATTGCTTTGCATAATCAAGGTAAAAATTTGTCAGAAATAGCCAGAGAGACCGGTGTAAACGTAAGTAATCTTATTTTACACTTTTTATATAACAAAAAAACTCCTTTATAATAATCATTATTTGCTATTATATATTTCTGTTTTATTGTTGCAGAGAAAAACAGTTGTTCTATGGGTACGACGATTTGAAAAAGAGTGTTCTTTGAAACACTGTCAAAGAACTGGTAGACAAAAACTTATAAACATGTTGCATCGTCAAACCATGGTAAGGGAGTACGAAGAAAATGGATTTTTGCCGACGAACCACTATGCTGGTTTATTTGACACAAGCGTCGATACTGTCCGTCGTGCTCATCATAGTGAAGGGCTGCATTATCAGAGGCATGCTGTGAAACCTATGCTTACGGAAAACCATAAAAGAGCAAGATTGCAGTTTGTTATGGATCACTTAAATTTTGATTGGAGTAATGTCATCTATACTGATGAAAAAGCTTTTAAGTCCAGTGAACACGGTCGATTATGTTTGTGGCGTCGAGATAATACGCGATACACAAGTGATCACCTAGTGCCCAATAGGCAATCTGGCCATATAACAGTGAACATGTGGGGATGGATGAGTGCAGCCGATCCGGGAGAACTAGTGAGAATACCAAACCGAGCAAATAGTGCAAATTATATAGAAGTGCTGGAGGAGACAATGTTGCCCACAGTTCGAACTGGTTTGAACTGTGTATCCAAGCGAAGAATTGCAACAGATAACATTTGTGCAGGATAATTGTCCAATACCTACACCGTTCGCACAGTGTGCAGGCTTGGTTTCGTCAACATAATGACATTTGCGCTATTCCTTGGCCTGCTAGATCACCGGATTTAAATCCAATTGAAAATTTGTGGGGTGTTATTGTTCAACGGTGGAATAATCAAAACGAGCGTACTCCAGATGCATTAGAGGCTCATTGTTTACAAATATGGGAGAGTATTCGTGGATCAGATTTGTGTAAAAATTTGATTAATTCAATGCGTTCCCAAATGCAAGCTGTTATTTACCAAAATGGTGATTACACGAGATATTGATAAATGATTATTTAATTAATATTACATATTTACTCAGTGCGTACTGGAGACCTCGTTATGTGTGTTTTACTTAATACATGTATTTGAAATAATTTAAAAAAGTTATGAACACTTAAAGTTAAAACACAACATAATTTTGTTTTTTATGTTACCTACTAAACATTTGATATGTTGTTGTGCAAATTGGTAGGTTTTTTTAAATATCTTGCCTCTTGTTTGTTTTTGTTAAGGTTACATAAGCTTCAATCCTCTTTCCAATTTGGGAAACGAATATTTAAGCTATGGCCTCAATAAAAAATTACAAGTAATATTATAATCTTATTCGATAAACTGACTGTTGAATAGTAAACTGTAAGAAATAAACATCTATATTATTTTATTATTGCCTTTTTGTTTGATGAGCCTGTTTACCTGCTTTTTTTCCTATTGTAACTACCGACTTGAATATTAATAATAATATTCCACGACGGCGCCTAGTCCCAAGCTAAGCAAAGCTTGTGTTACGAGTCCTAAACAACTGATAAACATACTTATATATTTCTAAAAACATAAATATTGCAGATAAATTACACCCAGATTCAGCAAATGATCGTGCTCAACACACAAACATTGTCCTGGTTGGGAATCGAACCCACAACCCCGACATTACAGTCAGGGCCACTAACCAATAGACCAACAGGCCAGTCATATTATATTACAATTAAATATCCACTTGTCAGCTTCGATATAAATCCTACCGATTTTTTTTTGTTATTCATAACCTACAAAAAGCACAGAGGAACCAGAAATCTGACCTACCTGGCAGTAGAAGGTAGATAATATAAGACATCCTAAAAGTTAGACGAATTTGAACCTTCTGCAATTAGCAGAAGATAAGTGGTATTCAATTCGGGGCTAATTCAAATGAGTTTATCAAGGTGGTCAAATATTATAGAATACTATTGTGACAATTTGATCTTTAGGACGTAACTTTGAAGTAAGGTTGTGAATACGGTCCTGTTACGTAATGCACTTGTTCATTTCAACATTATTCTATAAGTCGAAATAGTCTAATGGTTATAACTGGAGACTTATGTGGACGTGGTCGTAAGTTCAAACCCGTCACGCTACTTTTAGTAGGTTTGTGTTTAGAATACTGAATTGTTTTTTTTAAATCAAATTAAAATGTATATTAAATTAAATTAATCAATTTAAATTAATATTTTAAAAATAAATAACAACATTAATGAAAAACAACTAAATATTACTTATATGTAATATTTACAATTTTACATACAAAGATAATTTAAGTATTCGTCTAATAGACGTAATTTAAATAACTATATATAAAGGTAAAACACATAAAAGAAGTGAAGATATTAAATTGCTTATGAAAGGATAGAATTATTTGAAGGTAATACAATTTTGAACATGACAAAAACAGTTTATTTATTTCAATAGTGCCAGTGGCGGATTAACCACGTAGCAAATGCTACGGGCTAAAAATTGTTTACATGACGTCACTGCAATTAGTGTCGACTGGTTTTTGCGTTATTAGAACGGTTCATTTTTATTTCTGTACCCTTAAATAAGTAACAATTGAATACCAGTTTTATGATGAATATGCCTAATTCTCTTGACTACCCACTTAATACAAGTCAAGCGAAATTATTCCAGATATGTTTGAAGAATGTCTAGTTAGTTGATTGTAGCTTACAATAACGTTTTGAAAATGTTTTAAATGGAAAGCAAAAAAATTTACAAGATTTGCGATTTAATCTCGTGCCTTACTGCGTCAAAGTCTTTACATAGACCACTAAGCCAACTTGTATAAAAATATCACATTAAGCTATCAGTAGTCTTACTGCAAAAGAAACAAAATTGCTTAATAAGTAGTTTTTTATACCATTATTATATCCTTTTCAAAATGTTTATAAATAATACCTAACTAAAACACAAAAGCTGGAAAACAAGAAAAAAGATTTGTAATATATGAGATTTGAACCAGCTACACAATCTTTATAAGTCGCTGTTGTTATTATTGAACCAAATGGACTCTAATGAACTGACTCGAAATTTAACGTTACTTGTTACGCTAGACGCAATATTCGTGCCCGCTTACAAACATTTAATAAGAATCACGAAATTAGATATGCTTGTGTCTCATATTTTTTTATCAATCTACCCTCACATTCAGTTGTTGACGATAATGATGACGCATGTGTATATTTTCTGTCAAACTAAAAGTCAAGTTTATGGTTTGTGAGATTGCCTTGGTCGCCATTTAGCTGGGAAGAAACCAACGCCATCTAGTTACATTTTTGAAAACCTGAATTCTAACGTGCAAGGGAAAATAGACACTAAGGTACCCAGGCAATTTCACAGCTATCTGTACATTTACTATATTCATTGACTGTTCGGCGGCGGCGGTATGACTAAAAAGCTCGCTAGGTCACCTATTTACACTAATATTATAAAGAGGGAAAATTTGTATTTTTGTGTGTATGGTTTGTAATGAATAAACTCAAAAACTACTGTGCCGATTTCAAAAATTCTTTCACCATTGGAAAGCTACATTCACCCTGAGTAACATAGGCTATATTTATTGCTCGTGCGAAGCCGGGACGGGCCGCTAGTTATCAATAAGGAGAAACTATGAATGACTGGTATATGAACGCACAGGCGAAAGTAATAGGCCTAGGAACGTGAAACTTTGCTCAAGGCTTTATAACGTATGCGTGCACTATGAAGAGGTTTTAAGAAATTCAACCCATAGGGGAGTGGAAGGGGGAATTTTGTTTGTATGCAAAATTATCTATATACCAATATACCAGAAAGTGAGAACAAATAATTATCAAAATGAATAATTAAGACTACGGTTTAAGGCAAAATACAGTTTAAGGGGGTGTCAAAACTTTTATATAAACATACTCGCGAATGAAGTCGCTGGCAAAGTAGTGTCTGTTATAATAGGGCAAAATGAAATCTGATGTAGTCAACACTGGTTCAATAATCAAGGTTGATTAAGAGATCTTGATCATTGTTTACTAATAGAAGAACTTATAAAAAGTATAGAATATAAATATTTTTTAAATAATTAAATATTGTACAAAATTTCCAAGTCGTTTGACTTTTTAGACAGACTATACCATCATTTTATTAGTAGTACATAGCAAAATTTCGGCCCTAAAAGAATAAATCGAAATACGCTAATAAAAAAGTGTACCTAGTCTAAAATCCATTGCATACAAACCTACCTACCTACTTGTTAAAAACTAACGTGAACATAAATATTATACACATAAGTCACCACACAGAACCAAAGACTTTGAAATGCCTATAAATAGGCCAAAGGTGTTACAAAGAGTTAGCACTATACCTACGGGACTACGACACGACGGCTACGGTGCTACGGCGTAGTACGTCTACGAGCGACGCGTAGCTCGTAGCGGGACCTACGTGCTACGAATATGTTAGCGACACTAGTTTTTTGAATTAATGAATAAAGTATTGTGTATAAGTATATTATTTTTTTGTTTTGCTTTTTAACTCTAAGTTCAGCAGTCAGTTTATGGGCTTATCTACACTAATATTATAAAGAGGTAAAGGTGTATTATTATATTTTGTTTTTACGTTTTTTTTTGTGTGTAAGAGTTAATCTCTGAAAGTACTGGTCTGACTGCGAAATTTTTTTCACCGATAGCAAGCTGTTTTATTCCTGAGTGACATAGACTATATTTTATGTATGCGGGCAAAAAAAGCTAGTGAATAATTAAATAAGGAACTTATTAAAAAGTTCTCAATTCAATTAAATGAAACACCGGTAACTGACGCCGATAATCCTAAATATAATAACTAAAGCCGATTGCGCGCGCAGCCTCTGTCAACTGATCAGTGAATAAATATTTCAATCATTCACACAACCATTATTGACATTTTCGATACTTTAGTTGAAAATTCAGAGGCCCTACCACGAGCTCTTAACGCGATCGTTTTGACGACATAAACTGAACTTTTAATGGAATAGAGCTATTCAAAATTAATTTTAGTACATGCGAAACGAGAAACAAGTGTCTAGTATTTTTATGTAAAGAATCTATGTACATTTCATAACTATGTCATGAAAAATCCCAAAGTTATAAGCCATTATGTTACCCGATTGTCCGCACAAATACATGGTTACCGGACCATCCATCCGGGCGGCTGAGGGGTTGTTTTACTTTTCGCGAGAATGTTTTCATAAAACCTTTGACACTTTTTAACCTGTATTTTGAGAGTAGTTTTGAAAAACTAATAATTGTGTAGTGTAATATGAAAGCTACATTCTCATGTTTAGTTTGTAAGCTTATACAACCTCATGTAACCGCAATTATTAAATTATAGTACTCGTATATCTGGACTTAAGCGCATCTTACGTCTTTTCTTTTACACCCATCCTTATAATTGCGAAAACTACAATAGACTTTGTTTCCAATTTGCGCCAAGTTTTAAGTTTATTAACCAAGAAATAAGATTCTGCCATAGAACCCAAGCTCAAGGAATAAAACTTTGCGTATAAACCTTCTAACTTTTGCCCGCGGCTTCGCCCGCGTGGCATTAGAAATCGGGATAAAAGGTAGCCTATGTTCTTTTCCATGTCAAAGGCTATATGCATGCCAAATTTCATCCAAATCCGTTCAGCGGTTTTTGCGTGATTAAGCAACAAACATCCAAACATCCACACTTTCACATTTATAATACTAGTTAGGATTTCCACCTTTTTACTCCCTCTAAAGTTGAATTGTCAAAAACCACTTCTTAGTGGTCACCTACAGCAAAATTTCAATGTTCTAGATAGAAGGGTTTAAGCCGGGCTTAATAATGAGTTAGTGAATGAGTCAAGACTTTGCCTTTAATAATAATAATAATTATTATTATTTTATTTAAAAAGACAACTTTTGGTTCACATTGTATGTTAGTACACTTATTTCTTCTTTCATATTAATTATTTCTTATTTCTTTTTTTTTCTTTATACAGGGTTATTCGTAAAACACTGGTAACTTCTCACGAATATGTTCCTATCATCACAAACAAGAACTTACAAATACCGGCACGAATCTTCACCGCTTGTCGAAAGAGTCAGGATCAATTTGCGCATCATACACATCGTCGAGTCAATCACTAACTATAAAGATGTACTCCCAGCTCCCGCGTCCCACTTCATACCACTAAAGAGACCCAACACTTCTCATTCAAGTCTGCGCGATTTCAAGTTCAAGTCAGTGCTCAAAATCCGTGGCGGTATTTAACTTAGATACAGTTAGGCTTAGTATACAGTAGTTTATGATGTTAGTAATACAGTCTTGTATGGTCGTTAGTGTTTGACAAATAACCATGTATACAGAAGATGATTTTCGACTTTCCGGCAGGAGCTTTTGCCTCCGCAAGGACACGGCGGTGCTCCGCCCAAGCAAGGCACACCTCCACCGTGTCCACCGGGCAGTTCACACAATGATGACACCCGAGCGTTTCTTCTGAATGCCGATGCAGGAAACTCACGAATTTACCATGTCCGGCCGGACGAAGCTGCGCCATGCGGAAGGTGAGGAGTGTGAGGACATTGTGACGTCACTCCTCAAAAAGAGGATTTACCGCAATGATTATGGCGTGCCCACGCCAGCAGAAGCTAGTATTTTCATAAACCGTCAACTGTTTCACAGTCCACCACCATCATCACCATAAGCCTTTTTAATGTTCCCACTGCTGGGACTCAGGCCTCCTCTCTAGGAGAGGGAATGGGCCGTAATCCAAAGGCGGGCCCAGTGCGGGTTGGTCAATGTCACATTTCTTCGAATTTTGATTCTAGGATATGCCGGTTTCCTCACGATGTTTTCCTTCACCGTTTCGAGAGCAGTGGTGATGAAATAAATTAGACAAAGTAATGCGCCTGGCAGGGTTTGAAACCCGCGAAATACAACTCGTAAGTTTTGAACAGCAGTAGCCATCAAATTGATTTTCACTTTGATTTTTTCCATAAGCAGAGATCTATAATTGTAAATTTGTTATCAGATTTGTTGTAATTCAACGATTAAGTATTAAAATTGTCTAAAAATTAAAAATATTAACAGTAGGTAATAATTTAATTTATGTATCTAAGTAAGTACTTACAGTTCTTTTCAATAGCCTTTCTTTTGTATGTCACCTTTACATGTATATATATAAGCTTACACTAATATTTGTTTTTAGCTCATGTGGTGTTTACCTTTAAGTAATAGTTGCACTGTTAAAAGTTTTATACAGATTGTATTTTTGTTTTGAGTGGTTGTATAAACAATTGTTAGTAGACCAAATAAATATATAAATAAATAAGTAAGTCGGAGCCATTACCTCTCAGCCACCACTGCTTTCAACTACTTATTTTATCGTATTTTTTTCTCCTTTGATTAAAACATATTTACTTGCAGTACACAGCAGACTACCCCCTTTTTTAGTTTAAGTCCTTATAGTCCATCCCAAGGTTATCTGATAGATATCGCAGTCAGCGATAAGACATTGTACCCAATTACCCATAGATTTAAGTTTCTGTGAAATTGTTACAATTTTGGTGTACATTAAAGTTTATTCTATTCTTCCTACTCAGAAACCTACACTTACAGATTTTATCTCATAAACTTTATTCCGTACGAGACCCGTTACTATTCATAACAGTCTCTTTAATATAAACGCCTTAACATTTTCAGCTAACCTAGACTGAATGTTTTTTTCTTATTTCCATATCAAAATGCGCACGAAAGCTGAAGGAAATTTAGTTGAAAATCTGCTGAAATTTCAAAAGGAAATTATTCTTTCCTTTTTCCTCGGAATGCAGCGTGAAAATGTCAAGGATCTCTTAGCTACCACGAGCTTTTACTGCGATCCATTTGACGACCTAAACTGAACTGTTACATAGAATGTATAGCTTCATCCCTGTTTTTCGCTCGCACGCCTGACATTTAAACACGTCAGATGAACGGCTCATTACCTGTTTTTTTCGGAACGGCACACTTTGAATTGCGGTGTCTTTGGATCTACTAGGAATTCACCAGTAGAACGTCGTGCGCAGCCTGTTGCGGTACGTTAAGGCCCAAGCATCCGAAAAGTGCCATAAAACAGTGACTTTCTGAAGCCTACTCCTCGGTAACGGCCAGGTTAATAGATTTGAAAAAAAATATATGTTTATTATAGATCCATGAACAACATTATCAACATTTGATTTTTTCGTGCGATTATGATTATGATACTTTTGTCTAAAAAAAATATTTAGCAATTTCTCAACTTTTCCCAACTCCTTCGAAACGGCTTGGATCTTTAGAAACATTTTTATACATAAAAATTGGTGATTAAATATCCTTCAAAGTGAACATAGCATATATAAATAAATCAATATTTCGCAAAGAAAATGGATTTAAAGTTCAGCCGCGCACTATCCCGGCGCAGCTAGGCGCAATTAAATGCATAGATACGCGTACTGCCGCCTAGGCGGGTACGAGAATTGTGTCCATTTAATTTCGGCCAGATAGTTCAAGGGACTATAAGCCTTAATCGTACTGCATACGGACGATCGTATTTTCATACTAGGCGCGTGGTGCGGCAACCATACAGCGAACAGTCGACAACAGGACGGCAACGTCGGGTAGACCATCTCCTGGAATAGCACATAAGATATAGTGCGTTGGGGTAAGATCGGCATTGGGGTAAGAACGTATAAATATTAATTATACCTCTTATTTAGCTTTATTTTTAATGCTAGTCATATTGCGTGCCGCGTCATTATGTTCCACCTTGCCCAGCAATGTGGCTGGCATTAAAAATAAAGCTAAATAAGTGGTATATTGATTTATACGTTCTTACCCCAATGCCGATCTTCCCCCAACCCACTTTATACGGTTATAAAGTGGGTTACGGCATATTAGAAAATCAAAACTTTCCTGAGCAAATTTCAAAAGAACAACGTACAAATCAACAAATTTTAAAATAACGATGGGATTTTGATACGTACCCACTTATTCAGTCGTCATTTGTGATTATGTAATTTGATTAGTAATGATTTGATATTTTAAAATTATATCTAGTAACTTTTGATCAGTCGTTCATTTGATGTCACATACATTGGGATTCTAAAATGTTTCTAAATAAAACATTTGGTCATTTAAATTTTGTTATTTCGTTTATTGTTCTTTTGAAATTTGCTCGAGAAAGTTTTGATTTTCTATTATGCAACCCTTTATACTTCTTATCCCGGGTGTATGTTCCCTTGCGGTAATATTCTACTTTCACTGGCAGAATCTACATAGCATAAAATAAAAATAAAATAAAACCGGCCAAGTACGACTCGGACTCGCGTACGAAGGGTTCCATACCGACCACAACAAAAACCAGCAAAAAAAAATCACGTTTGTTGTATTAGAGGCTCTCTTAAATATTTGATTTATTTTGTTTTCAGCGGCAACAGAAACACATCATCTGTGAAAATTTCAACTATCTGGCTATCAGGGTTTATGAGATACAGCCTGGTGACAGACAGGCGGACAATTGAGTCTTAGTAACTGAGTCCCTTTGGGCACAGAACCTTCAAAACCTAAAAGATGTGAACGCTTCGAAACAATGAGGCATTCTGTTGGCATCGTATCACCAAAAATGGCTCATTAATATGTTAGCTAAGCCGTTCCATCCTTGGTAATACGGCAAGCTCCAATTTTGAAGGGATTAACGTTTATTGATATCACGCTAGGTACTTATGTATGTATTATACGTGCTGTATATAAACGTCTGGCTTTAGGATAAGTCAACGACCCACGATCTCTCAAAACGAAGACATTGTTTTGTGTTTCGAGACTTATTATCACTATTTATTAACAGTAAGGCCCCTCGTCCACGACGACTTTTGTAGCGATGTGTTCGCGCGTTTCGTAAGCGACCGATAGCATCGCTGCTAACTCGCATTAGTCGCGATATTGGCATTTTTTCTATATTATATTATATAGAAAAAATGCCAACGCGCTACAGCATCGCGACTGTATCGAAGCGAACGCGCTACTGCATCGCGTCTGTATCGATGCGAATGCGCTACAGCATCGCGACTCTATCGAAGCGAACGCGCTACTGCATCGCGTCTGTATCGATGCGAATGCGCTACAGCACCGCGACTCTATCGATGTGAACACACTACTGCATCGCGTGTGTATCGATGCGAATGCGCTACAGCATCGCTACTCTATCGAAGCGAACGCGCTACAGCATCGCATCTGTATCGATGCGAATGCGCTACAGCATCGCGACTCTATCGAAGCGGACGTGCTACTGCATCACGTCTGTATCGATGCGAATGCGCTACAGCATCGCAACTCTATCGATGCGAACGCGCTTACAGTCGCCGTGGGCGAGGAGCCTAATGCTGAGTTTTTGACGAGATTTTTTTCGACTGAAGTTCAGTTGCTGTTTTAATTATTCACAAACTGATTTCTAGTAGACATTGTGATGTGAATTAGTGACATTTCGAATCTAAAGTGTTAACATAACTGAAAATCGTTGAAACAGGTGTGATCTTTGTAATATGGGTTTGAGAATGTTATTATAGTATTTACTATGTACCTCAGCTTACAAAGTGTTCCGAAAAGGCTGTCTCAATAGAGCTGCTACTGCAAAACCGTTACAATGTGTTACATCTGCGTTCTAACGGATTACAAAGTGGCTAACTTGAAACTTCAAACTGTATTAAACCAAACTAATGCATTATTCCTATTTTAACGTAATTAAATCTTCATCCTGTATTATACGTTTTTAGCACAGGAGTTGTACATTCATAGCTTAATCAGCCTTATAATGTTCCCACTGCTGGGATTCTGGCCTCCTCTCTAGGAGAGGGGATGGGTACGGCCCATCCCTTCCATTTTTTTTTGTTGCCATTTTCCAAAGTTGCTCTTTTCTCTGAAATTGGCAAACTATTTTTTAATGTACCTATTAACGTTTCCTAAATCTACATTATCAAATTTCTAGACATTGAGACTTCAAAACGCGCTCCCAGAAAATTGCGAGACAAATAATTTACTTTTGTTTTATTTATGAAAAGAATTAGGAACACGAGTAAAAATAAAAAACTTTTTACAAAAAAAATATAACCGACGTCAGTGCCAATTAAAAAACACTGAAAAGTACAAAATAACTTTAATTTCGGAAGTCGGTGTTTAGGCGCATAGGCCCTTGAACATTCGGCCGAGAATAAATGCTCCTGGATAAAGCCCCGCTGACCTTTAAATCCACTTTTTTGTGAAATATCGATTGAAAGAAAGAAAGAAAATACTTTTATTTGGCACACACAATGAAATAAAAATTTATTATAGTATAGGATCTTAAACTTAAAATATATCCACATTGTATGTCCCACGGCTGCGCCAAATAGGTCCAGTTCAGCATGATGCCAGGCCACTACGTAGAAGTTGCCTGACGCTGGTTTTCAACTGAACCTTGCTATGATTGGTTGATACATTACGTTCTGAAGAACACTTAACCAGCAATTTTTTTGTTTAAACATATTTCTAAAGATCAAAGCCGTTTGAAAGAATTAGAGAAAACAAGCAAAAAAAATATCATGTTGTTAAAAATTTTTTGTTGACAAAAATGTTAGTCTTACGAAAAAATCATATTCGTAAGTTGATAATGTTGTACAGGAATTTATAATAAACATTTTTTTTTTTCAAACCTTTTAACTTAGCCGTTACGAAGGGCTTCAGAAAGTCACTATTTTTAGCACTGCTCGGGAGTTAGGATCTTAAACGCTCACCTATTACCCTACATTACTTGACCTTTAAACATCACAAGCCCCAGTTTCACAATACAATAACCTATGCTCCAGTTGCTGGAGCCGTCGATCAAGCTGACATTGATCCTCAGGAAGGTCCCGTATCGCCTACGCAGATCTATCTTTAGCGGACAACAGCGGAACGCATGGGTGTAAGGCGCTAGTCCCTTTGCTTACGAGGAAGCGACTAGCGATTGAGGCTGCGATCACAGAAGCAGTGAACAGGGGAGGCCGAGCGATGGTCACTTAAGGCCCAAGCGCCCGAAAAGTGCCATAAAACAGTGACTTTCTGAAGCCTACTCCTCGGTAACGGCCAGGTAAATAGGTTTGAAAAAAATATATGTTTATTATAGATTCATGAACAACATTATCAACATTTGATTTTTTCGTGCTATTAATACTTTTGTCTAAAAAAAATATTTAGCAATTTCGCAACTTTTCCTTACTCCTTCGAAACGGCTTGGATCTTTAGAAACATTTTTACACATAAAAATTGGTGGTTAAATATTCTTCAAAGTGAACATTGCATATGTAAATCAATCAATATTTTGCAAAGAAAATGGATTTAAAGGTCAGCCGCGCGTTTTCCGTGCGCTGTTGGACACAAATAAATGCACAGATTTACGTACTGTCGCCTATGCGGGTGCGAGAGGTGCGTCCACATAATTTTGGCCAGATGGTTCAAGGGACTATAAGCCTTAAATTCAATAAATCAATTAAACATAAAAATTAGCATTTGATTGTTTTGTGTGTGATACGCATACCGTAGGATCAACCTATAACTACATGGATCGAAGATGTGAAAAAGGTGACTCAGATTGGTTTTACAAAGTAACAAAATCTGAATGAAGATAACTATTAGCCTGTCCCAGGTTCCTCCACTGATTCTAGGACAGGCTAATAGTCATCTGCGATAGGCTGAACTGAGGCTGATAATATTGCTTAGCAAGTCAATACCAAAGAGTAAAACAGCATGGAAATTGGCCAAAACACAAAGGGGCCTCTGTCCAACCATAAAGCTGACGTCAATGATGGTGAACACGTCTTGTTACTATTTCTAGCTCAACTTGCATTTTTTTTTCAAGGAGTATATCATGAAATAACACCCTGCATTAGGTGCAGCAAGCGGAAGAATCTGATTTTTTCTCACTAAAATACACCTGTTTTCCTTCAGTTACCTTTTACGTTCTAGAGCCGCGGTAACTCTTTCGAAGAATCTCGCTACCCCATCTCAACTCGCTGCCCTAGATCAACTCGCTGCCCCAGCTCAACTCGCAACTCTAGCTCAGCTCGCTGCCCTAGCTCACCTCGCTGCCATAGCTCAACTCGCTGCCCTAGCTCAACTCGCTACTCTAGCTCTACTCGCTGCCCTAGCTCACCTCGCTGCCCTAGCTCAACTCGCTGCCCTAGCTCAACTCGCTACTCTAGCTCAGCTCGCTGCCCTAGCTCACCTCGCTGCCCTAGCTCAACTCGCTGCTTTAGCTCAACTCGCTGCCCTAGCTCAACTCGCTGCCCTAGCTCAACTCGCTGCCCTAGCTCAACTCGTTGCCCTAGCTCAACTCGCTGCCCTAGCTCAACTCGCTGCCCTAGCTCAACTCGTTGCCCTAGCTCAACTCGCTGCCCTAGCTCAACTCGCTGCCCTAGCTCAACTTGCTGCCCTAGCTCAACTCGCTACTCTAGCTCAGCTCGCTGCCCTAGCTCACCTCGCTGCCCTAGCTCAACTCGCTGCTTTAGCTCAACTCGCTACTCTAGCTCAACTCGCTGCCCTAGCTCACCTCGCTGCCCTAGCTCAACCCGCTGCCCTAGCTCAACTCGTTGCCCTATCTCAACTCGCTGCCCTAGCTCAACTCGCTGCCCTAGCTCAACTCGCTGCTCTAACTCAACCCGCTGCCCTAGCTCAACTCGCTGCCCTAGCTTAACTCGCTGCTCGCTAATCGCTAACAGTAAGACCAGTGCCTAAAGCAATAGGTGAGTGTTGGAATCTGCCGGAGGAAAGTGCAAATACGAGTGCAGAGGTATTGAGACCTTTGAGTACCAAAATAATCTAGTACTGGCATTTACGGAGTACGTGGGAGGACGGAGGGGAATAGTTTCAGCCAATAGGTTACATTATTGGTATGGTAGGGTTCCGTGCCTCAAACATAAAAAATGGAACCCTTATAGGATATCTTTTTGTCTGTCTGTCTGTCAAGACCCTTTATCTCGGGAACGTGCAGAGGTATCGAGTTAAAATGCTTAGTTTGGGAGTCGTTGACTCACTTTTTGAACTAACCAGTGTAATGTGATGTTATCTTGTCATCGATTTTTGTGTACTTTTTGGAAGAATAAAGAATTATTTCATTTATTTATTTTATATACATATCAGTTACATTTTTAAATATTAAATTTAAAAAATTCATTTAAAAATTTATATTTTCAATATTATTAAATATTAAATTATTATTATTAATAATAAATTAAAACAAAGTCTGCGGTCCCTTGAATCTGGGAAAAACCCTAACTTCTGAGTTAATGGAAAAAAGAGCTGTTTATGTCGCAAAAAAAAATGTATTTCGACACTGTCAAGGGAATCAAAATTCCTACAAAATTCATAGGGTACTTCCCGTTGACCTAGAATCCTGAAATCTGGCATGAAGTAAGATCTCATAACACAAGTATAGGAAAATATCTGAAAACTGTAAATTTGTAGTTACGTCACCAATAAAAAAAAACTTTTGTTGCGATTCGGAAAATCTTTGTAACTAAATACGGGAATTGAACTATTTTCATAGGTGAGTTTGTACGGAACCCAGTGCGCGAGTCCGACTGATAAATTAAATGGCGAAAAACCATCAAATGATTTCTTCCGCTCTGGGTGCAGCGAAAAGCAGTGAGTCAGACTTTAACTGACTGAAACCTCAGTACCTTTAGTTGCCTTTTGTGAGAGCCACTAGTCACAAAATAAGCAGAGCTTATGCTATAGTACTAGACAACTGATAAACATATTTTAATATAATTTTAAATAATAATAATATATTATATTAATAATATTCCACACAACTATCACACAACGCCGTCTAGTCCCAAGCTAAGCAGAGCTTGTGTTATGGGTACTAGACAACTGATAAACATACATTTATATTTCTAAATACATACATATTATAGATAAATAACACCCAGACAAAATACAACCCACAAAAACATTTGTCTTGCGTGGAAATCGAACTCACGACCTCCGGCATAACAGTCAGGCCCACTAACCACTAAACTAATAGGCCAGTCAAACACTTTCGAACAATGCAGTAAAGCTAGCAAGCAGT
Source organism: Mythimna ferrago (assembly GCA_910589285.2). Taxonomy (NCBI): domain Eukaryota; kingdom Metazoa; phylum Arthropoda; class Insecta; order Lepidoptera; family Noctuidae; genus Mythimna; species Mythimna ferrago. The sequence continues at coordinate 2,861,249 of OU342683.1, read as the reverse complement.
ATTAGTAGTTGGAGGAGGCCGAACGCATCAGGCAACGGTGTTATCGCCGCCGCCGCCGCAACCGGGATTCTGATTCCGATTTCCGGCCACCGTAGGCGCGGGCTTGCGGACAGTGAGCAATGGGTAGCTCACTGTCCGGCCGTCCGATAACTGTCCGGACCAAGCCCAAGTCGTCAACGGCGCGCACTGTTCCCGCGCGCCTCAAGGAGTTGTCAGCAACAGCAGTGACCCAGCCGGGTCGAAGCCTACTGGAGGCAGGGTTATCCGAAAGGGCGCTCGAGCCCCGGTATGAAGGCTAGAAGGAACGGGGTGGGTCTTTTAGTCAGTAAGAGTCTGACACTATCTCCCGCTCCGCCCAAGGGCGGGGGATGTCAATGCATGATTTTTTCCCACCATAAAAAAAAAGCAGTATTAGTAGTTAGTACGAGTAACCTACCCTGCATTATTTTCCAGGGACAAATTACCTCCCAGTCATATTAAAATTTAATGTAAGCTCTAAAACTGTTCTAAAAACACAGTGGGATAGACAATGAAACTTAGTTTTGCATAAATTATGAAAGTACTGTAGTTTGCTGGTGTTTTAACTTAGTTTCCAACCTTTTATTAGACCCTGGTGAGGCTTGTACCGACCAGGAATGTGTCCTAAAAATATTATAAACTAGCTGTTCCCGCGACTTCGTTCGCGTGGACTACAGGATTTTGAGTTCATTTTTTCTAAAATAAAAGTAGCCTAAGTTACTCCTTATTACATCAGCTACCTGCCAATAAAAGTCCCGTCAAAATCGGTCCAGCCATTTCAGAGATTAGCCGGAACAAACAGACAGACAAAAATTAGAAATTTATTAAAGAATTATTTTGGTGGATGTACCGTATATATATATATATTCATATGCATGTAGTAAAAAGCGGTTATTGCAATGTTACAAACAGACACTCCAATTTTATTTATATGTATATATAGATGTAAAACTCTATACACTCTCTCTTTTTTTTATTGTTATATCGTTGACTAACTTTTGCCAGCGGCTTTGCTGGCGTGAAAATCTACACTATTATCATAAACGGGTAAAGTTTATTTTCATGTTTCTTTGTTTGTAGGAGGTAATTAGGTAAGTAGGGACTTTCTATCGGTGAAAAAATTTTAGCAATCGGACCAGTATTATCAGAGATTACCTAAAAATAATAATAATAAAGAGGTAAAGTTTATTTTTTGTTTGTAGAAGGTAATCTCTCAGGATTATTCATATCATATTTATTGCTTGTAAAAATCATTCGTTTGGTATAAGCTGTCTGTCTGCTAAGGCTGCGGGAATTGAAAGAGTCACCGCAGCCCCGGACTGCAAATGGCAACTGAAGACACACAGATGGATTTTATACACTAATATTATTAAGAGGTTTTGTTTTTTTGTTTGTTGGAGGTAATCTCTGGAAGTACTGGTCCGATTGCTAAAATTTTTTCACTGATGGAAAGCTGCTTTATTCCTAAGTGGCATAGACTATATTTTATGTATGCAGGCGAAGCCGCGGGTATAAGCTAATTAGTCAATAAATATCAGGCACTCGCTCTCCATCGAGGTCGCGAGAACTGGACTAAGTCATTCGATAATTTCTCACAAAAACAAAATGGCATAACTAACTGAATCTTGGAAGAAAGTTGATATTAAAACACTAATTTATCTTCAAAAACAGAATCACAACAAATCCATCTTAATGTAAAGTTATGACCTTTTATTAATTGAACATTTCTTGGAAGCTAGAGAGACAGGAGGCTCAAAGCCGAGAGTCTTTTTCGCAGAATTGTCTACTGTGAATTTACAGCTGAGCACCATTTTTATAAGAACTTATTAAGCAATTTCGAGATCATTCTATTTTAATTCTGAGAAGATAATGACCTTGAATAAGATGTCTCTTAGGCAGAAACGCAGTATAGTTTCTTGCTGATTATAATTCCATAAAAAGTACCTTTCAAATTATTAGAATTTTGTAATTATTACTTTAAACTGTTAAATCGAAATTTATTTTTTGAATATGGTGTTAGGTTTAGGTTTAAAGAATTTTATTTCTCACAACAACAATTATTACAATTCACTTAAAATAAGATACACAGAGCTTATGTTGTAGTATCGTAATATTCGCATCTGGTATATTGGCGACATCACAGAGTATACACGGTGTCTTTGATATCGCCGCACAATCGGATACCACGGGTCCAGTATATGATTTTGGTTCCTCTGGACCAAAAAATCCACCACTGAGGGGTCCAGAATCATGTACTGGATCCATGGTATGCGTTTACGCGTCGAAGTCAAAGACACCCTGTATACAAGATTCTAAATTTAAATTTAAACATGTCAATATTATCTCACTTCTTTAATTCTTTCGGTAAAGCATTAAAGATCTTGAGACTAAACGCCTATACTAATATACCTACCTGCCAAGACAAAACAACATCAATGATATACGCTGCTGAAAAGACTTTTTAAACAGATATGTATTATCAAGTAGTATCTTCAAAAAAATTAAGTACAGTAAAGTCAGATTACTTTGACCCTGGGGTATAACTTTGGCTCAAGCTTATTAACCAATAGGAAAACCAGAATACTGTGTTTTTATTGGTTAACAAGCTGGGATCAAAGTTATACTTTAGGGTCAAAGAAATCCGACTTTACGGTACGCGTACGTTTTAGATGTACTATAGTAAATCTATTTATACTAGTTTACAGGCATTCCTAATTGCGCGTTGCAGGTAACGCTTAGCCACCATCACTGATTAGGTACGAGCAATGCTAGAAATGCGAAAAGGGTTTCCTTTGAGTTAGGTATTTCAAACAACTATAGGTATTTAACAGGTTAATATAGGAATATCTACCTATCACAACACCATAAACCACCAAAGTTTAACTAATAATTCGATTTATATAACTATGTTATTTTTAAATAAAAGTATAAATAAATAACAACTCCTGACGTAAAAAATTAAAACCGCAAAAAGTTTCTTGAAACCAAAGCCCGAAAAACCGATTTAAAAATTCCATACCCTTGGAGATTCGAAATACGAAATAAATAATAAAAACCGCACTTGGTCGCACGGACGGGTGAATCACTAGAGGCAAAGGTATACTCACATTCGGCCTTTGCGGCAGACTATCCACGCCCATTTTGAAAAACACTATCACTCATTCTATGTCACAAATGTCTTTGCAAACCTTGTATTGTGTTTATTGTAAGTTTTTTTTTAAATATTTTTAGCCGCAGCGCGGCTGCCCGTATGCGCCCATCTCTGCTGGGGAGAAGACTGGGTGAGCTAGGGATGGGCCGCGTTAGGGCCCGGAAAAATCGAGACTTATTTTTGGAAAAGTGAGATTATGAAAAATATTTGAACTTGGGGTAACAGTGTTAGAATAGAATAGAATAGAATAGTATAGAATAGAATAGTATAGAATAGAATAGAATAGAATAGAATAGAATAGAATAGAATAGAATATAATAGAATAGAATAGAATAGAATAGAATAGAATAGAATAGAATAAACTTTATTGTACACCAAAATAGTAACAATTTCACAGAAACTTAAATAGGTTTGTTAAAAAATAATAATTAACAGGTCCAAAGAAATGTGTTACACTTGTAAATTACAAGGTGTAAGGAACAGGTCTCTGTAAACATTAAGGGCTTGCTCAGTAGACGAAACTGAACTACCTTCCACAAGAATTTTTTTTTTGGAAAATAAAAAATCATCTGCCTCTCCATACAAAATTATGTACTTGATTGGACAGTTGTATAGAGTAGCCGATTTCTTTTTTGTTTCCGATCTTATTCCAGACATTTCTAGCATGTAAATCTTTCTGAGACCACTAATATTTTATACTAAAGACAATATTTCAGTATTTTAGAACAACACAGCCCATAACGCTATCCATATTGCCCATAATTCCAATTATCGACAAAAAAATCTGCCCATCCCTAGCATACTTGATGCTGCGCGCGCCGTCCAACCTCGAAGCTGCCTCACACCTTATCTCACACACCCAATAAAAACTGCACCCTTTTCTTTGAGACATAGAGTTTAATTTCTTTTACTTTGCTCATGGTCGTTCGTTTTCGTTACCAGTACAAGTTATGATTGGCAGCGATGTGACGGCTATCATTTAAAGCTGCAGATGAAAGTGACTTAATTTGGTTAACTTGTGTGATTTGGGAGAGATAAAGAATCTAACAATTACTTTAAATGGTAGCTGCTTATCTCAATGTCTAGGACAATCTGTGCAACATTTGTTCGAGATTTGTCTGGAGTTTTGTGGGTAATGGTTTGTTTATTTTAATCGCGTGGAAGGACCAATTAAATACAATGGGACTGTAGTAGGAGGAGGCACGGAAGTACTAGCCATCTTTCTTTATTTAGGTTGGCATTCGATGTAATCAAACTGTATACGATTTAAAAAGACTACAGGGACTTCGGTGAAAAAATCTCAAACTTTCTAATGTTTTCCTTTGCACATTGAAAGGAAAGGTTCAAATTGTTGTGCTAACCTTTGCTCAGCTACAAGCGGGCTGAGGACATTTAGTTTACATGGACGTCAGGCAACTCGCAGGACATTTGTAGGGCTGGGAAATTGTTCAAAAGAGTTGTCACCGCGACCCTGAAATGCAAAGGTTTATAGAAAGAACACAGGCGAGTTTTAGTCATTAAAGTCCGACGATACCTCTCACTAAAACCAAATCGGGACGAATTATTTGGTACCAGAAATCTCACGCTAGTTTTAAATATCAAAAGTTACATCAGAAGATCAACGTACCGGAAGACGTAGCGTTGCGAAACCGCCTACAAGGTGGACCGATGACCTGGTAAGAGCGGGAATCCGATGAATGCGTGACGCACCGGACCGTTCATTGTGGCGACACTTGGGGAAGGCCTACGTCCAACAGTGGACGTCTTTCGGCTGAAATGATGATGATGATGATGACATCAGAAGGTAGAAAAACTGGTAAGTCAAAAGCGAGAATAGCTGGAGTGGTGCATGTGGAGTAGTGGCTTTGTGAGGCTCTGTATTTTTTTATGCAGAGCGGGATTCAAGCAAAGGTCGTGTATGGAATTTCAGTCCAACCGGAAGCGGTTGAATACCCGTGTTTTACATTAAAAAAAAAATAGTTTATTGTCACAATCAGCGTATTATTACAAAGTACTTGAAGCCTCGTTTTAGGCAAATAATGCCTGTGTTAGGAGGCTCCGCTCTTCCATAACAGTGGTAAATTAATTTACGCGTGACGTGGAGCGTGATGTGTGGTGTGTGTTGTGACGTGAAAGTGGTATGTGTGTTACATGGAGCAACCGCCAATCAGACCTCTACAAATCAGTTACTGAGCAACATGATACTCCTTGTATAGACTGATAGTCAGACTTTTCTGGCGAATTCTAGGTCAACGGGTAGTAACCCTATGAATTTTGATTCCCTTGAGAGTGTCAAAATACACTTTTTTGCGACATGAACCGTCATATCTTTTTTCCGTTATTTAGCTTCAAGGGACCACAGACCTGAATACGTGGTGTTAATTTAGAAATAAAGGGCTTTGATAGACAGACGGACAATAAATAATAAAGTGATTCTATAAGGGTTCGTTTTTACAAGCTTTTATTTAGTTTCACCTGTCCCGATGTTCGTCTGTAATCAAATCTTGCAAATTAAATTTGACCCACTTCCGGGTTACCGATTGAGCTGAAATTTTGCATGCATGAGTAAATCAGATGACAATACAAAATGTATTTATTATCTTCCTTACAGCTATCATTACAGGTAAATACCTAATGCGATAGTGCGGTCTTAAAATTAACTTAAATACTCGTACAATATAAAACATAAAAACAAAAAATAATCTAGTACTATACATTATTATGACTCAGTGGTTAAACGACACAACCCCATCGAGTTTGGACTCGTATGATTCGTATTGACAAATATTAATTATATAGGTACAGACCGCGCTATAAAAGCTTGCTATGAAAAAAATATTTTCATTGAAAACTTTTTCCTTTTATTTACTTACAACTATCACACAACGCCGTCTAGTCCCAAGCTAAGCAGAGCTTGTGTTATGGGTACTAGACAACTGATAAACATACATATATATTTCTAAATACATACATATTATAGATAAACTTATATATACTTATTATAGATACTTTTGAGGCACGGAACTCTAAAAACACCAGATACAATGCGGGTGTACTAAACCGACACTACTGCTTAAGCTTTCGGGTATAACAAGCGTAACGTTATGTAATTCATACCCTTCCAAACCTAATACACTTTGTTATCGTTCTTCCGCCCCACTTAACACTTATGTCATTGCGGGAACTAGTCACAAGCCCCTAACATTACTCACAAGTTCGGAGAAAACAGAAATATATCAACTTTTATGATTAGAAGAACACCGTCAGCGATAATCTGCTTTTCTTTTGCAGAAATTTGTTTTTCTCCTCCCTAATCAAAAACTATCCTTGAAAAGTTCGATGTTTTTAGGGTTCCGTACCTCAAAAGGAAAAATAACAGAAACTTTATAGGATCTTTTTGTTGTCCGTGTATATTTCTGTCTGTCTATCAAGACCCTTTATCTCGGGGACGAGTGGAGATATCGTGTTGAAATTAAAACCATATTCTCAGCTCTAGGGTCTCACGACATTGAGAAAAAAATCAAACTTAAGTTAACAAAAAAAAATATAGCTAATTATGTCGCAAAAAACGTATATTTCGACGCTCTCAAAGTAATCCACCACGCGGACCTAGTGCGGGTTGGTGAATGTCACATGTCTTCGAATTTTGGTTCTAGGACATGACGGTTTCCTCACGATGTTTTCCGTCACCGTTTTGAGCGCAGTGGTTATGAAATAAATTACACAAAGTAATGCACCTGGGTGGGTTCGAACTCGCGAACTACAAGTCGTAAGTTGGGGCCATTACCACTCGGTCCCACTCCACAGTTCAGTTACTGGGCGACACTATACTCTTTGGATAGACACACCAACGACTGATTTACAAAACATTGTTAACAATACGAATATATTTTACGAGAGGATCCTGTATAAAAAGTCACTCACTGGCATGCATATTCACAGTCGGTCTTATAAAATAATTAAATATAATGAGGTTTCAAACAGAAAATCTAAATTACAATTTAAAAATAAAAAGTAACATACTAAGAATAAATTTAAATTATTTTTTTTTAATTTTTAAAGAGTATATGTAATGTATCTATATCACATTATTATAAAATGTACACCATTTATATCTATATATGTAAAAAAATAAACTGAAAGACTGACATATCAACGTACAGCTAAAACTATTGGGACTAGGAGCGTGAAATTTTGCACAAGGCTTTCAAGGATTAAAACGGGGTCAAAAATTTGTATGAAGAAACCTAACCTCACGCCGTTGAAGCCGTTGGCACAAGCTAGTCTTAAATATATTATATTCACCAACATTTTATAAAGTTGTATAAATACTAAAAGCTACATTATAACAGATTCCGAGAACGCGTGCTACGAGTGCTACGGGCTACGAGGCGTAGCACTGACGAGGGATTGCAAATATTCGATGGTTTTGATTTTCGAATATTCGAATAGCTCTGAAAAAATATTCGCATATTATTCGAATATTCGAAAAAGCACTGACACGACTGGGCATTGATTCGATCATACGCTCACTTACTATGTATCACTGTGAATATTTCATCATGTATTTCACTAAAATGCACAGAATTATTGTGCAGACTTTTACATTTTATAATGATTACACTACGAACACACACAAAACGGCTTTTTTGAGGCGAAAAATCATTCAATGACTTTTCCACTATAGGGTGGAATGGGTGGGCGAGAAAAACTTTTACCGACTAAAACCACACCTGTGCTCTTCAGTTGCCTTTTCCGTTCTAAGACCGCAGGTCTCCTTATCAGAAATTCCCTGTGGCCCGAGCAAGCATCGGCCCCTACGGTTTTACTGACATCTCACTGAGGCGCGCGTGGAACGCTACGCACCGTCGACGACTCAGGCTCGATCCGGACAGTTACCAGACGGCGAGATTCTCATTGCTCGTCGATGCGGTACACGAAACACAATCGATTTGTAAAGATAAAATTAAAATATAAAGTACCTTTTTTTCAAAACTCGTATTAATGTACGAAATTAATTTCTTTAAGAAAACGTCAGCTGAGCGAGTTTAATGACCTGTAGGTAGTTTGTACGCAACGCCGACTATTACCTAAAGGTCATTGAACTCGCTCAGCTGACGTTTTCTTAAAGAAATATATAACGCCATTATTATAGCAAAGTATACAGTAAAAGGTCCCTCAAACGCAAAACTCAAATCTTTAAGACAAAATGGCCGTGTAAAGACGAACCAACACGGGGTGAAGAAGACAGCTGTGTACTAAATCTTTACCAAAATGTAAATTGAATAAATCACCAAAGCCGATATATTATGCAACGAAGCCTCAGCTGCGAATTGTTGCCTAATCTCCATTATTACGAATTGCGGATTATCTCAAGACGTAAATTACTATTAGTGTTGGGATTTATTTGTATTTATTATCTCTTCTTTTTGTTTTATAAATAACTTTTGCCCGCGTCTTCGCCTGCGTACATAAAATATAGTCTATGTCACTCAGGAATAAAGAAGCTTACTAATCGTAAAAAAATTTTAGCAATCAGACCAGTACACCCAGAGATTCCTACCTGCTACAAACAAAAAAAACAAACTTTACCTCTTTATTACATTAGTGTGATGTAGATGGGTTAGCTTGAACCTTGACTAACTTTAGAAAAATGAGAAAAAAAAATGCTTGAAAGAGAAAGAATATTTCCTTTCAGAGCACAAGCATAATCATCAGCCTCATAATGTTCCCACTGTTGGGATTCAGGTCTTCTCTTTAAGAGAGAGAATAGGTCGTAATCCTACCACGCGGGCCCAGTGCGGGTGCAATGTGTCGGTTTCTTCACGATGTTTTCTTTTACATATTTACGCGCAGTAGTAATGAAATAAATTACACAAAGTAATGCGCCTGGCTGGGTTCGAACGCGCGACCCACAAACTCGTAAATCGAGGCCGTTACCATTGGGCCATCACTGCTTTCAAAGCCTTTCCTTTCACACTTCTTTGTGAGACTTTGACCTCTAAGTTTGTTTCTTCGCAGTCAGAAGAGGGACTGCGAAGACAGTCAGAAGATCAGAAGACAGTCGTTCAATCTTGACAGAGTGGTCGTGGTAATGTCTCGGTCGAGTCCTGCACGCAACTCCATGCAGCTCTGTGTTTGACGGCTTGAGAGTTGTCATTAAGGCCCAAGCGCCCAAAAAGTGCCATAAAAAAGTGACTTTCTGAAGCCTACTCCTCGGTAACGGCCAGGTTAATAGGTTTGAAAAAAATATATGTTTATTAAAGATTCATGAACAACATTATCAACATTTGATTTTTTCGTGCTATTAATACTTTTATCTAAAAAAAAATATTTAGCAAGTTCGCAACTTTTCGCAACTTTTTCCTACTTCTTCGAAACGGCTTGGATCTTTAGAAACATTTTTACACATAAAAATTGGTGGTTAAATATTCTTCGAAGTGAACATTGCATATGAAAATCAATCAATGTTTCGTAAAGAAAAAGGATTTTAAGCGCTTTCCGGGGGCTGTTGGCCGCAAATAAATGCACAGATTTGCATACTGCCGCCTAGGCCGGGTGCGAGAGGTGCGTCCACATAATTTTGGCCAGATGGTTCAAGGGACTATATGCCTTAATGCCGCAGTGTGTAACAGATTTAATGAGTTTCGTCCACCGTGTTGGAGAGCGTCCATGTGATCTTTTGCCCTCGACTTTCCCTTGAACCATCAATCGTTCTATTGACACCTCGTTATGGATGATATGCCCGAAGAACTTTAGGATTCGTATTTGCACATACGACGATAATCTTCTCAGAGTACTAATTTAGAAAACACTGGCCTCATCCAGTTTAAATTGACAAAATGGTGTGTTTTATTTGCAAAATAAATATCATTTATCATTGATAGGTCAGACAGCGGCCGACCTGTGTTAGGAGTTAAAATATTCAGCCGCATTTGATTGGGCTGAAAACGACCCCAATACAAATTTCACAGATATTATATACCTGCTTTTTATTTATGTTCTTAGTATCAGCAAATAAACGTGTACCATGAATGCATTATATGATTCTGGATCCTCTGACTGTGTCGGTGCTGTATTCGTATTTTTTTAAATCCGTGCTTTTTTATTTTAAATTGTGTATAAGTAATCGTTATTCTAATCAACCCCAATGACATTTTTTAATTTAAAAGTAAGTAGTCCGCTTTTTTCATCGACCAGTCCCCCTTGCAGTATACTGTGGCGTGCGTAGGTGCGAGAGGTCTCCGCCACCAATCTCTCTCACGGGGACACGGCGGGGCTTCGCCCAAGTAGGGCACACCTCCACCGAGTCCTCTGGGCCTCAAGTCTGCTATTATAATAGTGTCAGAATGATCTATCATTGATTTCATAATTGTTGATTTTGACAAGTTTTGGTAATCTACTAACATAATGGCGTCATTATGACTTTCCGATGGTCAACCACTGACACTCCATTTAAAGAAATGGTAATCTCGTACATAAAAACCAATGACTATCTGACGTATGTGGTAATCTGCAAATATTTTGACAGTTCCTTTGATCAGTGACCTACCATTACGACGTCATTGCGCAATTAGTGTTTTTAATAAGCTCGATATTGTCATTCTACCACAATTCTATTACAAGACCATTGACTGATTAATGACCGATCATTATGAATTAGTAGATTACAAACTTTGAGCAAAATGACAATGGGATCGTGTTGGAATGACGAATTTATAAAAATAGCAAACTTAGGCCCCTGGTCGGTTCGCACAATTGTGAGACTTAGGTGTTTCATCCGCCTGAATCAGGTACAGGAACATACTGAACTTACCATGTCCGGTGAGGACATGCGTCATGCGGAAGGTGAGGACGCTGCGGCGCCTCTCTAGCCACTCCTCAAAGAGGGGACTTACCGCCATGATTATGACGTGCCCGACCGATAACGGTATTTATCATAACAGGCGATAATGATAAATATTATGCAAAAGTGACTAATATTCTCACTAAACATGAAGGCTCATGTATAGTGAGAACTTTAGTCATTTTTGCCTATTACCTAATCACATGGTAAAAACATGTATCGCAGCGAGGGCATGAGATAGAGACGTAGAATAGTAGGTGTAAAGGATATCGGCCCGACGCAGGCGGCACTTTTAGCGGGGCGACAAAGTAACAAAATTAATCGTGTAAAAATTTTAATTATTTCATTCCATACGTTTGTCGCATCAACGATTCAATTTTATTACTGCACTACCAACAGTGCTTACTTTTTCGCTTTTTAATTTGCGTTGCGGCCGCAAATTAAAAAAGCGAAAAACTCACTCACTCACTCTCTTCGGTCTCTAGAATGGCGCCACCGTTAGATTCAATCTATAGATAAATAAGAATCTCGAGTACCTACGTAAGTTTTTTCGTTATATGAAAGGTTCGGCTTTTAAATTAACAACAAGTTTTCTTCATGTTTTGACAAATTCCTATTTCTGTATGAATGTTTTAAAACTATCCGGGTCAGGGTGCAAGGTTAGTAACTTTTTATTATCGCCCTTCCTCTCGGTATCTCCACGTTTCAAGTAAGTAGTAGAGATTGCAAAGTTATTTCTGCAGTGTGCCGCTATAGTACTAAAACCAGTACAGGGCTAACCTATCAAAATTAAAAATATAGTACAAACAAACTTTGAAAGAAAAAGTACGAAGAGCAATGAAAATATCAGAGTGGGGGCCCAATTTTATGCCTCGCCCCTAACGGCGAAAATCCACCCTACGCCCCTACCAAATCACTGAAATACCTTGCAGATAACTCCTTGAAAAATAATTTAAGAATTTGAGGCAAACTGCTTCTTTTGCTGTTTTATCAACATACGGTAAAACAATTAGTTTTAATTTAATATTTTAATTGTTTCTGGATATTTGGAAAGAAAAAAACTTTAATTTTTAAAAGCTACAAGTATAAGCTTATAAAAAACAATACTCCATAACATATACTTTTGATATGTTTATTTTTCAATTTTACTTGCCTATACTGCCCCACTGCTGGGTAAAAGCCTTGGGACAGACACCAACATTTCCTTTTAGTTCATTTCTATGATAAATTAATTATTATCGATAAGATAATAATGAAAAATAATAAACTTAGGTACTTACATCGTATAAAATCATATCGAGCGTCGCTGTTTCAGTCACCTGTTGCACTGTTGTTAACTTTATTATTCCTTTTTAACACTAATAAACTACTTTTTTTATATAAATCCTTACTTCAATATTATTGTGAATATTACATTTGCTAACATAAAAATATTATGAATTTCTGACGTAAACAGACGTAAATAATTTTATTTTTAAATGTTGGTATTTATTAAAACGTTTTATAATCCGTACTCCTTTATACCTACTTATTGCGGTAGGTACGGTCCAGAAGAAAAAAATTAATTAAATTTTTTGCATTGTTATATTGATGCACCTTCAAAATTACGATATTCAAAACACAGCACAAGATGGTAACACCGAGAAGTTCGAAATTTGAATTGTAGACATGATACGCAAGATCTTTCAATTTAAATGCAGTGGTTTTGTGAAGGAAAACAGTTTTCCTTTATGTTATTATTTGTTTGGCGTAGAGACGAGCGTACTCGTGGGTAGCGCGGTGCACACTGAGGGTGCTCGGTAGCCCTGTGTTGCGTACTTGGGCGGGGCAGACTGTACGACGCGTACATTTTAATTCACTTAGGCTACAACACAACTTTATTTTCGAACTAGTTTTTGTACTTGCTTCAATTATGCACTAAAGTTTGAAGAATTCATTCTATCGCCATTTGCCATGTAATTGTATTATGATAACTAAGTCTTATCGACGTTTGAAGGTGTTTTGAAAGACGTGGGCGAGAGTCTCCGTCTGAAAAGTTGCGTTAGTTCTAAACATAAAGGGCTTTTATCTTTTAACTAGTTCTAAAAATACGTGAACTTTGAAGAAATAAATGAGATTTTGAGAGATCAGTTACATCTTCATTATTTCAGTCGAAAGACGTTCTCGCCAGGACATCGGCATCCCCCAAGTGTTGTCCCTACTTGGGGGGATGGCGAGCAATGGGTAACTCGCTGTCCGACCGTCCAGTAACCGTCCGGACCGAGCCCAACTCGTCGATGGCGCGTAGTGTATAACGCGCTCCTCAAGGAGATGTCAACAAACCGTAGAGTCCCAGCAGGGTCAAATGCTGGAGCCGAGGGTTTGTTTCTGAAAAGAAAACTCAACTCAGGTATGAAAGGCAACTAAGGAACTAGTAGTGGGTTTTAGTCCGTAAAAGTCTGACACACCCTCACGCCCCGCCCAAAGGCGAAAGATGTCACAGGATGATTTTCCCACCTACAAAAAAAAAACTGCCCCTCTCAGACCACCCCGTAACCTCATTAACTATCCCGGATCCCTCTCTGTACAACACCTGCTAGGACACATCCCTGTGGAGACTGTAAAGGTGTATCCCCTGGGCTTTGCTGTGCACGGCAGAGTGTGATCACTGTGCCACCATCCGTCTTGGGTCACTCGTTGAGCGGACAGAATCCCCTATATTCCTCGCGAGCCAGCCGCGTTTTAGGTTACTGCTCCATTTCTGGTCGTTCACTCAGTTAGTCGTAGCGTAATATTATATTATAGCCTACTAGCTTCTGCCCGTGGCTTCTCCCGCGTAAGCATATGACACTCAGAAATAAAGCAGCTTTCTATTCTATCTATGAAAAACTTCAACAATCGGACCACTTCCAGAGATTACCTCCTGCAAAAAAAAACATTAAAACAAACTTTACTCTTTTAGGGTTCCGTAGTCAACTAGAACCCTTATAGTTTCGCCATGTCTGTCTGTCCGTCCGTCCGCGGATAATCTCAGTGACCGTTAGCACTAGAAAGCTAAAATTTGGTACCAATATATCAATCACGTCGACAAAGTGGTAAAATAAAAAGTGGAAAATAATGTTTTATTAGGGTACCCGTAAAGTACACGTAAAGTGGGGAGAGATTTTTTTTTATTTCTACCCTAACGTGTGATATATTTTTGGATAGGTATTTAAAAATGAATAGGGGTTTACCAAAATTATTTTTTGATAATGGTACTATTTTCGGAAATAATCGCTCCAAAAGTTAAAAAAAATGTGTCCCCCTCTAACTTTTGAACCATAAGTTTAGAAAATATGAAAAAAAATCTCAAAAATAGAACTTTATAAAGACTTTCTAGGAAAATTATTTTAAACTTGATAGGTTGAACAGTTTTTGAAAAGTTGTACAAAATAATTTCTGAATTAAGTTTGTAATGTAACCGTATATGCAAGCATTTTTTTTAACTTAATTCAGATATTTTATTATCCTGAACGTATCTTCTTTCAAATATTTTTTTTTATTAAAATCGGTTCACGCAATCCACCGAAAACCCAACGTACATTAAACCCCAAGCAAACACAGGTGTGTTTGCGCTGTCATTGTCTTTCTATTGTGACTCTAATTGACACAATAGAAAAGTTAGTAAAAATAAATAGTCTTATTATTTATTATTATTATATTATCTTCGTGGTCTGGTTTCCGCACTTAGTCCATATCGGACCATTGTGCGTGAGCCATGGCGGCCTTTACTCCAACCAGCCCACCTCATTCCAGAAACAGATGAGTCTCTTTGGTTTGCTCAGAGCGTCCATCAGCGAATTCGGTGTTCCCAAGGTTCGTGTTCTTATCTCGCTGACGGCTGTGCACTCGAGGAGCACATGCGCGACAGTTTCCTCTGATTCCATGCATCCTCTGCACAGAGGGCTATCTGTGATATTTATTGTGAAAAAGTGTTTATTCAGGGAGCAATGTCCGGTGATGGTCCCTGCCACCAGACGCAGGCTGCCTCTATCTAGTCGTAGAAGGTTGCTGGTTAGGTTTTTATTTAAAAACGGCATTGCTTCTTTAGCCTGCCTGCAGCCCGGTGCCAGGGACCACCACCTTCCCGCTTGTGCATCTGTGTGCTCACGTAGCCAACCACGCAGCTGACTAAAGGGTATCGGCACGATGGGTTCAGGTCCGAAGACCACCGCGCCAGAACCCCGCCTTGCCAGCTCGTCAGCTGCGTCATTGCCCAGTGAGCCGCTATGTCCCTTTATCCACTGTAAAGTCACAGTGTTATTATTTAACACTGTGATGCGTTCTAAAGCAGAGTGGCATTCTTGTATAAGTTTCGAGGTTGTAGCAGGTTTTCCTAGGGATTGTAGAACTGAGGCACTGTCGGAGATAAATAGTAATTAATAAATAGTTTTCTACCTGCCGAGTTTATATAAATTAGTAACCCCATTTCCCGAGAGATCGCGCTGTACTTTGGGCTACTTCGCGCTGTTTCCTGAGTTGATGGGATCGGGATGGGTATGAACTTATTATATTGTCGAATTGTTTGGTTGTTCTCTCGTTGGCATTGGTGGTTTTGTTCTTGCTCGTTGTCTGACGTTCATTGTTATTAATAAGAATATTTGGTATAGTAGGAAATTGTAATTGTGTTTAAGAAACTTAATTAGGAACACTTATTGTGACGGACGGGAAACTACGGAACTCCACGCTGAGCGTGGCCCGACACGCTCTTGGCCGGTTTTTATAATATTAGTGTAGATAATGTACCTTTTTTCGATAAATAGGCTATCCAACACTAAAACAATTGTTCTATACGATCCAGTAGTTTCTGAGTTTAGCGCGTTCAAAAGAACTCTTCAGCTTTATGATATTTTAAGTACACACATGTAGATTAGGGGGCACGGCACTGCCCCGCCAAGGCGAGCAAGAAAGTGACATGGCCGTACCATCCTTTCATGTCTATCACAAGTAATACGTATAATATTAAATAAGATTATTTAGTCCGACTGCCAAGTCAGTCTAGGTCATCAAGGTCCCTGAACTACAGAAAGAAAGAAAGAAAAGTATTTATTTTGGCGCATAAAACGTTGTAGACAACAAAAACTTGAGAAAAACACAAAACAAAAAATAAATAAAATAAAAAGTAACATTGTATGTCTCTTACAGACTGTAATAAATTAAGCAACTTTTTTTTAATTTTTATTAATGATAGGCTTACGTTTGACCACCATCTCACCTGATGGTAAGCGATAATGTGGTCGACGATGAAGCACGCTTGCCTAGAAGAAACCTATTCACTCTCGATTTAAAGACTCCTAAGTTGTAGCCATCAGGGAACACAGATTCCGGCAGGGAATTCCACTCCTTGGCTGTACGCACAATGTGTTCGCAAAACTTGGTATTCCACGGATCTCACAACTTTTTTACGGTAGAAGAACTGAGTTGCGAGCCTTGGTTTTTTTTTAACAAGTTGTTTTTTTGATGACATATACATATTATTATATTTCATCTGTAGGTACTTGTGTTAAGCAGCTTGACCGATTTGGATAAAATACGTGTATATTTCAGTGGGTCCATGAATGGTTTGGAAATACATTGGACCCGATAGGAACCGCTGCAATCGGATTCTCAATTTTTTTTTCTGACGATAAACCTACTTTCGGACAAGAGTACCTACGTCTGTCGGAACCGCTAGTATAAGTATAGATTTAAAATTAAACATTCTATTACAGTTGTCAAAGACATTTCTATTAGAGGGCACGATAGTGCCAAGACCAACAAAAAATACCAAGTCGAACAAAAAAGTGGTACGGCCGTACCATCCTTTTCTCGAAACAGTTTATACCCTTTTAGAACTATAACTTAGTTGTGCGGAAAACTAGAAGCCTGAATTATATTAATGTTTTAGTCCGATTCCAAATCAATATACTTCAATCGTCAATAAAAGATGTTGCAAAAGGTCCCTCAAGTAGGGACTAAATAAATTATTCGACTTGGTATTACATGGATCTCACGGTCTTTTACGGTAGAAGAACTGAATTGCAAGTCTTGGTTTTTTTACAAGTTATGTTTTTGATGGCATTTGTTTTGCAAGATTATATTCTAAACTGTACTAATGTACCTACTAAAGAAACAAAATAAGTAAAATTTTCTGCTTCCATTCAATTGAGGAAAATGGCGACGATTTAAGAAGCACGTTGCAGGGCAGGGCACGTAAATAAAGTGTTGTTTTATTTTAATATTGTTTAAACAAAACACGTTACGACCATGACGTGATGGCGGAATCGTAACCGTTTATGTTTGACGCTTTTAAAAATAACAATTATATGTATGTATAGTCTGTCTAAAAAGTAAAATGACTTAGAAATTTTGTATAATATTTAATCATTTAAAAAATACTTATAATCGATACTTTTTATAAAGTTCGACTTCTATTAATAAACAATGATCAAGATCTCGTAATTAACCTTGATTATTGAACCAGTGTTGACTACATCAGATTTAATTTTACCTATAATTACCCAAGTCGTTTGACTTTATAGACAGACTCTACCACGCATTTTTTTTTTTTTGAGGAAGTAATAATTAAATGCCTTCTCCCACTCAAAAGGGAGTAAGAGGCCGTGTCAGACTTTCCTTGGCCTAAAACTACCTACCGGATTTCTTTTCAGAAAATCCTCGCGGCTCTAGCGGGCATCCATCTTGCTGGCCTTACGATTTTATAATATCTCTGTAAAGAGCGCGTACAAATACCGGCACGAATCTTGAGCGCTCGGCGTCAGAGTGGGGATCGCTTTTCGCATTCCATACATTGGCGAGCCAATCGTCGTCGTTGTTAGATACATGCAGCAGCGCAAGGAACGAATCACGAGTGACGTCTATGACACGATGGCGTGGCGAACCCAAAGATTTTGTCTAGTAAGATATATAAAATCTTTGGGCGAGCCAATCACTGACATTCCCCGCCCCCGCGTCTCACTTCGCACCACTAAAGAGACCGAATATTTGACTTCTGCGCAACTTGAAGCCAGCGCTCAAGATCTGTTCCTGTAATTGTACAGCGCCTTAATGAGTAGGTACCCATTGCTCATCATCCGCAAGCCTACACCTACCGTGGTTGGTAGTCGGGTCGGAATCGTGGCAGCGTGAGGATGTTCGCTCCCTCACCGTCCCCTTCGCAAGCATTACTGCTTCGCACGCGGAGGCGACCGCCTGCCATTCCCTCTCGAACAAAGGTGTGGCGCGAGAGGTCACCGTCACCAGATTGGTTATAGCTTACGAAAAGTATCGGATCAAATGAATGTCTAATAATCGGGAGTTGGGTTGCTTTTTTTAATAAATAAATAATTTAGCTAGATATGTCTGAAACCTAGAATCAAAATAAAAAACGTTTTACAAAAAAAAAAATTAAACCGACTTCAATGTAAAAAAAAACACTGAAAAGTACAAAATAACTTTAATTTCGGAAGTCGTAGTTTCTGTAATAGATAGTTTTGTCTCTTCGTTATTTAACACCGATTTCCAAAATTAAAGTTATTTTGTACTTTTCAGTGATTTTTCAAAGCAATTTTAATTGTTACGACAATTCTGCTGTGATTCTATGTGGAGTTCTGTGCCATATCTTCGAAGTTCATGATCAGATCATAACAATATTTATATGAGACCAACTTGGAAGCATAACCTTTCAATCAAAAAAAAAATTCAAAATCGGTCCACAATTGAACGAGATATCGGTGAACATACATAAAAAAAAATAAAAAACATACATTCAGCCGAATATAGAACCTCCTCCTTTTCAAAGTCGGTTAACCTTGCGTATGCCGTAATTAGAGACACAATTAAAAAGTTATTGTGTCCCGCGTGGATCCGCGTTCCGGCCATACAACGGGTTAATGAAATGAAATCATAATTATTAGATATAGTAATTCTACTTTCAAATACTTTAGCTAGGTAAATATAGGCAAAGTTCCTTTTTTCCTAACCAAACTATATGTAACTACTCATCGCTTAATTTCCTAGAAAATCATCTTTAACATAACAAAAACGGTCCGTCGAAGTGAACACAGCTAAACTTTAATAAGATCTATTAGAATGTCGTCAAACGATCAACTCTCCGAAACATTTCGGCCGCAGCAAAGTACGTTGAAATTAAGTTAAAGACTTCTGTTAAGTTATTTGAGTATCGGTGCCATTGGAAGGTTTTTGTTTGAAGATTCGTTTTTAGAAGAGCTCCTGGCTAAATACTCGTACGTCAAATCGTACATTTAACCTTTCGAATGTCGTAATTAGAGACACAATAGTAAGACAATGAGAGAGCGTTCACTTGGGGTTTTCTTTTAGTCAGTAAGAGTCTGACACTATCTCCCGCTCCGCCCAAGGAAAAAAAAATAAAGCGGTCAAGTTTGTGAAAATTAAAAAAAAATTAAACTGATTTTTTTTTCCATAAAAAAAGTTTTTTTTTCGTTATCGTTAAAAAATATTTAGTTAAAAATCTCATTAAAAAAAGAATGTTGCTGGTAACACTCGCTGGTAACACTCATAAATAAGATAAAGAACATTACAAATCTTTGTATGGAAGTTGTACCAAGAACTGCCCAGAATGGACACATAGTGCATTTTGTTCTTCAGGCCAATACTAATCAATTATGGCGGTAAGTTCCCTCTTTGAGGCGTGGCTGGAAAGACCTCACGGCGTCCTTACCTTTTGCCTGACGCAGGTCCTCACCGGACATGGCACGTTCGGGAGGTACCTGTTCCGGATTCGAGCGGAAGAGACGCCCGGGTGTCGCCACTGTGCGGAACGCCCGGAGCATACGGTGGAGCACACAGTCGAAGTGTGCCCTGCTTGGGCGGAGCATCGCCGTGGCCTCATGGGGGCGATCGGCGGCGGAGACCTCTCGCGCCGGGCCTTGGTGGAGGCCATGGTCCGGAGCGAGGAGGACTGGCAGGCGGTCGCCGACTTCTGCGAAGCAGTAATGCTCGCAAAGGAGGAGGCCGACCGCATCAGGCAACGGCGTTCTCTCCGCCGCCGCCGGGATTCCAGTCAGCAATGGGTAGCTCGCTGTCCGGCCGTCCGGTAACTGTCCGGACCAAGCCGAAGTCGTCGACGGCGCGCACTGTTCCCGCGCGCCTCAAGCAGTTGTCAACAACAGCAGGGGCCCAGATGGGTCGAAGCCTACTGAGGCCAGGGTTAGTTTAGAAAGACAGCTCGAGCCCCGGTATAAAGGCTAGAAGGAACGGGGTGGGTCTTTTAGTCAGTAAGAGTCTGACACTATCTCCCGCTCCGCCCAAGAGCGGGGGACGTCATTGGATGATTTTTTTCCCAACATAAAAAAAAAGGCCAATACTAATATTAGTAAACTAAATCACTCTAAA
This sequence comes from Mythimna ferrago, assembly GCA_910589285.2. Classification (NCBI taxonomy): domain Eukaryota; kingdom Metazoa; phylum Arthropoda; class Insecta; order Lepidoptera; family Noctuidae; genus Mythimna; species Mythimna ferrago. The sequence goes on along the minus strand of OU342683.1, from coordinate 2,840,862 downwards.
ATCTGTTTCAGGAGTCAAGAGGAAAATAAAGTGTTTTGATGTGAATTTATTTATTTTCGGAAAGAAGTTTAGAAATTGTTTTCAATGTAATTTTTTTTTAAGCTATTGCATAGCTTCTATCGCGGGCCTTGAGCGTAGAGACCGAATCCAGAAATTCCGTAACGAAAATAACCTAACACCCCCCACTCATTTGTTTTTTGAGCGTGGTGACCGATAAGAAAACAAATGAGTGAACAATCAATCAAAATTCAATTCAATGTGTGAAAGTGTAACTTCAATTAATATCAAAGAAAAAAAAACAAAGGAAAAAAAATACTGCATAAATAAAATAAATAAATAATTATAATTGCATAAGTTGATAAAAATGCTATGCGTCTTTTTTTTTATCACTCATACTCTGAAAGTACTTTTTATTTAAATCAATTTAACTTATTACATACACAACTAAAGAGGCAGCCTTTTGGCCTTTAGGTAATGTGCCCAGCCTTTTAGGCACATTACCAGTCGACAGCGATGTGGAAGAGTTTTTTGACGCCATATTTTAGATAGTGTATTTTAGCGTAGGGTTTTATTATTATATTTTTTTGTAATTTACTGTAATTATAGTTTTTAGTTGTCAATGTAATTGATTACTTACTATATTATACAATATTAGTTTTAGTATATTATATGTGAAACCCGAAACACTTGTCTAGTATTTTTACGTAAAGAATATATGTACAAAATTTCATAACTGTATCATGAAAAATCGCAAAATTATAAGCTTGTTACGTCAGCATAAATACAAAGTAGACTGAGGGGTTGTTTTTTGCACTTGCACCCAGCTGATTGATAGCGCCTATTACCCGCTATGGCCTGCCGTGACCTGTGTTGTACTTAGTCTCAGTGGTGTTTTTTTTTTTGTCAACCTTGTGATCTTTTTAAATATTTTCGGGAAAAAAATATAAATAAAATAAAATAAAATAAATTAAAAAAGCCTTATATTTCCAGTTTAACAAATTAACTTAAAAACTGTCGTTTCCTACCTACATTTAATTAACAAAAGAAATAGAAAAATTTAATATATATGTAACTTAAATTAACTTAATATTTATTTAACTTCTTAGCATAATAATTTACTTATGAACAATATTGTAACTATTTATTTATAATTTTACTGATTGTGCTAATCGACCTAGTTTAAATACTGTAAACTGTTAAGAAACTGCTACTTCGCAAAAAAAATATAATGGAATGTTGTGTCACAATAATGTCTTGCAGTGATGCAGTTTTGATGATTAAGCGAAGTATACGTCAGTTTTAGACTAAATAATTTTGTTCATGTTATTTACTTTTTTGTTTAATGAATTTTAGTTTATATATTATTAACATATAAGCACTTAAATAAGTTACCTGAGATACAGGTTTATATATACCTAGTTCAGGTAGAACGCAATTTTGTAACTTTAGCTCTAGTTTAAACCCTTATTGTAGAAATATTTATGTAAATCAAACAATTCAATAAACAAACAATTACGTATTAATTAAATACTATTATATATTACGTATTACTATTAAAAACTGACTCCCAAACTAGGCTTTAACTTGGGCGTCAGTTCCTCCAGAAATACGTATTCACATAGTATCCTTAGAAAAAATTACATTATGACTTAGAAAGAAATTTAAGAAACAAAGAAAAATAATTTATTTGGTACCGCACATGGCCCAAACACAAAAATAAACCAAAACACGTAGGTATCAAAAATAAAAGAATCCAAAAAAGCATTAAAATAAAAAATACAGTTGTTATGTGCCTCATGGCTGCACCAAAATAGGTTCAGCTCAGCATGAATGCCAGACAACTAGTGCCTGACGCTGGTTTTCAACTGAACCTTTTGACGCAACGGACGCAAAACCGGTTTTGGGGTTCAATATAATATATTATCAGTGATGGATGGGTACTTAAATAATATATATATTTATATATATATGGTTTAGGCACATAAGCCATAAAAAATAGGGTTTTCTGCGAACATTTGTAAAATAGTGTAAAAAAAATAATAAAATAAAGTGGGTAGGTAAATCTCGAACGAGTTAGGAGGATGCAATCTGTGTATTCACTCCCCCACACCAATGCATTGTATGCAACTGTGCGCGATGGAGCGATTGTGAACGAGGTTTTTAGTTGATTTATTCTCGTTGCGAGTTGAGTTGAAGGTAGAATGGAAGTGGAAGAAATGAATAGGTACACTATTTTGCAGATAAAAGAGGACGACAATTAGAAGGAAAGCGCAAATTGGTATAATCATAATAATTCAAAAATAACGATGTCATTGAAATCTGTGGTAAATTGTCAAATTTTGCATTTGATTTTTCAGAATGTTTCATTAAGGAGATACACGTCCCCAGCTTCGCTGAGGCTCCCACACTGCCAGGTTCCCTGTGGAAAGGGAGCGAAGGCACCATCCAGACAGAGCGCCGCGCCCGTCGCAAGCAAGTAGGCCAGAAACAGTAGGTATGTTGAGAACCGAACGTTTTTATTTTTTTTTTGTTTTTCTTTAAAAAGTATACTTTTAAAGTAAAAAATACAGGAAGTAATGTGCTGCTTTGTATTTTTTGGCTCATACCCGCGACAGGACGCCACGCGGCCGTGGACAACACAACAGCCTCCTTAGGGCTGAGGGACAAGGAACCCGAGCCGACCCAGTGTGAGCAATTCCCACCAGTATGTAAAAGCACCTAATTAGTAGACCTTACCTACCTAAATGATGTAAATACCAAGCATAGAAGAATTATCGATCAGGGCAGGTACACGGGTACATTATATAATTGACGTATTTTGCTATTTACTTACAGATGACTACATGGTTGGTTGCAATCATAGCATTATGGATTTGCGTACGTATATCTATGTGTGATGGTGTGTGTGAATGTGCATGATGGTGTATGTATGTGTGATGAGTGTGTGGAAAATGTATTATTTATCAATAAAAGTACATTCTTCGTGAGGAGAGCGAACCCACTACACGCAGTATTATCAAGGTAAGTTTTGAATAATTGAATCCCCGTGTACAACAAGCATTTCAGCTTTTGACACCAATCCCATTGAGTGGTCATAAGGATCGAAGACTTCAGCTATGACGTCGAGGAACGGATTACCATGATCTAACACATTACCCAAGTTTATCTCTCTTAGTAACATGTTTGATTTTTTCATCAAATCATTTCTTTTACATTCAGCGAAAAGATTGCCTATATCGGCCAGTACCATTTCTAACAGTAAGCGAAACTTTTGGTCATTCTTATATTTACGAAGGTTCTTTTCCTGAGAACATTTTAATATACGTTTCAAGCAGTCCACTCTCCTAATTAAAAACGATTTTATTTGATCCCGTTTAATTCCGGAACCTTTAGGTATTTTGAAGATTTCATTTAGATTTTTTATAGCATCAAATGTGTGGTTACTACTACTAACCACGTTTTTATTTGTTTTGCATTTTTCATCTAACTCTTTTAATATTGTTGTAACTGAAAGCACATTATTTTGTATTTGAGGTTTTGGCCCTAATCCGTCACATTTGTCGTAGCAAAATGACAACATCTTCCCTATTGCATCCCAATGACCTGAAAAGTCTTTAATGTCATATACAGTAAGCAATATCTTATCATAATCAATGAAAGCCTTTTTGTCTTTTGTCTCCATGTTTTTAAATTGCAATCGCATTTTAGTTATAGTAACGTCATCGGGATTATCAGGCATTCCTTTTTTCATTTTTTTTATGTTACACCTACCTAATTCTTGGTTTATAAGGTTTACATTTTTATTATTCTTATCAATAGCTGCTAGCACTTGTCTTATATTTTGAATATATATTGGTAATATGTTAATAATTTTTTCACCGATACTTTTTTTGGCTAATTCTTTTTTTTGTAAAATAGAATCTCTATTGAAGTATATCCAAATAGTTTCATTAAGGAGTTCAATTGGTAACTTAGTATCTTTATTAAGACTTTCAATTAAGGGTTTAGATATTCCATTTATTTTATAATAATGTTCAATGTGTTGTTTATGAGGCAAGTTTTCGATTTGTTTATCTAATAGGGTTAAACCTCGTTCAAGTAACGATTTATCAAGAATTTCTTTACAAATTTCAAGAACCGGAGTAATCCGTTGCTTTATGATTATTAAGTCTTGCCTGATATCATGAAATAATTTACGATTACTTTTTACGATATCGTCCCTTTTACCTAACTGTCCGTTCTTTGAGTGCGACAAGAATTTTCTTATGTTAGAAAGATGTTTTACAGTATCTATAGATATTGCTATCTGCAGCAATGATTTTACTGAATCTGATAGATGATTAGCATCACGAGAACTTTTCGACATTTCTCCAGTAACTTGTAAAACCCTCTCTATCATTAAAATATCATCATCCACAATATCATCATTAGCATCATTATCATCACTATCTATGGTATTTTCGATAGCCTTAATGTAGTAAAATATTTTGCTTAGTGAATAAAAATCGCGCATGTAGGTGTTAGTGGAGATGTTAGTGGGGTTGTTAGTTGAGGTGGTGGTGTCAGTTGGTGTTAGATAGTTGTCATCAAGCCAAATGCAAATATCACTCGGTTTTTTCATTTCATGATTTTGCATCCAATTTTTTGCTGGGTCCACACTGATTATGTTTTCTTCCAATAGTGTTTTTAATTTTTTCACATGATCACAGAAACTCTTTCGCTCTAAAAACAGTACTGGTCCATTATTCCTTTTATGCTCATCATTTGTTGTCATTAGATCTCCTATAATTTCACCTTTGTGAATACCTGTGTGATGTTGTTCTACCGTTTTATTTCTATTTCTAGGTAAGTATGGCCGCCAATCGTCACAAGTGCGATATATGAAATGAAAGAGTACACATTCAATATCTTTGTACAAAGAAACCGCCTTTTCATAACTGCTTTTTACTGTTGGATTCTCTGTGAAATATACTTTCGGTTTGTTAAACCTGTCCATGAATTGTTCTCTCAGAATAAACCAGTTGTCCAATATAAGCAAAGCAACATTAAAGTCTACTTTACGAAAATAAACTGTGTAGTATAGGTAGAATGAAATTCTAAAACACTCGCTAATCTTGTCGTCCAAGCTGGCCTTTTGTTTGCGTCTTATTTTTTCATCGACGTGCGGTATTATCACCTTGTGTTCGTCTGAGTATTCATCATAAATACGAAACACTTCAACTAGCATCTCTGCCGTTTTTTCCGGTGATATGTTAGTAATACTGGAATAGAGCTTTTGTTGGAAATCGTTAAACTTGATGAGACAATTCATATCTATTAACAACTCTTGATTCTTGACATCATTAGGATCATGAACATCTTTAAGCATCTTCCCAAGCATTGTTAATTTATTGATGTCGTGTCCAATCCAGTGCAAGTCACCGCTCCAGTAATCGTATAACATTTCGACCATATTAAAAGCATCGCAATTTAAAGCCAATTTGAACGCTTCCGTTCTCTGCATTTGCACGTCTTTGTCATCGAAGTCGGCGCCGGGAATGTAATTCAAAATATCAGTTTCGTATAATAAGTAGTAAAGGATGTCTGCTTGATTGCTGCCACATGCGGCGAGGATCAGAGCAGTCTGCGTTGCACCCTGGTCTCCGCTTTTGTATAATTTCTCTAATTCTTGTTTGTTACACTCAAGATCCTGATGGAAGCGATTAATATTTGCCTTTAATTGGTCAAGGTCTCCTTCTTCTATAAAGGCTTTTAATTCCTTTAACGTAATTATTAAATTAGTTTTCGGATCCATTTCTTTACGTGGTTTCTGTAAATAAAGTAAAATTACGTTTTTATAAAATTATCTTCAAGGCAGTTAGGATAATGAGCACAGCTCAGGAGGCGACCACACAAAGAAGACAACTTCTATTATTATAGCCTATCTATACGTATTAGTACCGACTTACTAAGAAAAATGTCTAAAAGCAATAGTAAGTTTTAAGCTATGTATTGACTGGCTGAAGACCGCGGCTGCACCCCCGTGATATTAGCATGTACTTCCTACCTTTATGTAAATTACACCTGTTGTGTGAAACCAGGATATAAGGTATCCTGTCAACAAATTTCATCCAAATCCATTCAGCCGTTTGAGCGTGCAAGAGTCAAGAAGCAGAAAGAAAGAAACCACAGGCCCCTCAGACACTTCTCATGGAACATAGTACCAACCAACAGCCATCTCTGTACGCGCTATGCAAGTGCACCCATGGACAACCAAGGAAACTTGCAACAGTTCCAAAATATGGAAAACAAAGATAAAGAACTATGTTTTTGAGAGGTTTTAGTGGATTTGTTACTAAGAACTATGTCTAGTCTTAAGACCATGGTCTCTGCCTGGCCCTGAACAATGTTATATATCATCATCATCATCATCATATCAGCCGAAAGACGTCCACTGTTGGACATAGGCATATGTTATATATACATGGATAAAAAACGGGAGGGGTGACTTGCACGCTCAATAAATGGGTCCCCGAAATCTGTTGCTAAAACAAAATGACGTAACAACCAGGGAGCAACATAACCTGAGGTGCTTGAGAAGTGGACAGCTATACCTGGCTACCAGAACAATTACGAGAGACAGAGGTACTATCACTTGCAAAAGTCCATAAGAATTCTTAAAACTTATTCGTTTGACGTTTAGTTTGACTTACGACCTTTTATTTTCAAGTTTCGCCAACAAATGATTGAAATCCACAATTTCATCAACTTATAATAAGTCAAGATGGCCCAGTGGTATAGGCACACAGATTGAAGCGCAAATCAGTGTGCCGCAAGTTCAAATCCCACGCAATTATTGACTTTTTGTAAGTTCTTACCCGATTGGAAGTTATGTATTTGCATTACATATTTTAAATTATTCTTTAACTTGTTCACACATTTCTTAGAGTTAGAAAGGTAGATCACAAAAAAACTAAATAAAGAATTAGATTTCTGCGAGGTAGACATGAGTTTTAACTTAACCGAAATGAACTGTCGTTTGGTTGTAGTTGTTGGTTAGTGACGTGAGGTTGACAGTATTGTAATATTTGCAAAATGCAGGCTAATATTAGTATTGAAGTGAGGGCGACTATCATTGGGCTGCATAAAAGTGGTCTTAATAAAACACAAATATCTGAAGAAACCGGACTGAATGTGAGTATAATAGCTATTAATGAATTGTAACTTTATTACAAATTAATCTTCTAATTAAAACGTATGCCATTTATGAATCCATTCATCGTATCTTTATGAGGTTTAAAAGAGAAATACGTAAATCGTTGGGTTTATTGGATTGGTTATTGGATTAATAAATGCAGTTTTATTTTAAAATTATATTCAATAATTATGATTATTAACATTTTATATAATGAAAATGAAGTGAAGTAGGTATAGCTGCCTAATATATATATTTTTTTATTTTAGAAAAATACTGTAAATCTTTGGCTAAAAAGATATGAGGAAGAAGGTAGCCTTGCTAGTCGAAAGAGAAGTGGGAGACCGAAGCTTATTAGCGAGGCGCAGCGACGACATATGGTGGACGTATACGAAACGAATGGTTTCGCACCAACGAGACATTTTGCGGAATTATATGACACCTCGATGGATACTGTTCGCCGTGCACTTCACGCTGAAGGCGTGCATCACAGAAAACCTGCTAAAAAGCCGTACTTGACAGAGAGGCACAAACAAGAACGATTACGTTTCGCACTAAATATTTAATGTTAACTAAACTAAATGGCCTACCATTTTATTTTAACATATCTGTGATTATTCGTTAACAAACACTGTATTATATTGTGTTTACTTTCGTTTAAAACAGCTATATCTTTTAACTTGTGCCATCGCCTCATCTTAAGAATGCAGTGAACTCGCTATCAATTTTGTTGACAATAATCATGAGTCTATTTCGTTTTTTATTCTTCTACCCGCACTGTTTTAACATAATACTATAGTTCAATTTATTTTTCTCATCTAATTGACGATTATCTTGTGAGAACTAAAGTTCTTTTAACAGAAATTGAGGTTTGGTTTCAATCTTCTTTTCGTCAAGAAAATGAACAATTAAGCTATGACCTCAATACATTCATTGTGACGTTACACAAAAATAAAATGTTTACAAATTCCAAATCATATATCACTTTTCAATAAATAACTGGATATAAACAATTACCTATATTTTATTTTATTAAAATTTGAATATCCGTTCATTGTTACGTTATTCATATTATGAATGGTCTAAGTGGGTATACTTCCAACAAACAATCTTAGGCGTAACATAGATAACGGTTACAAGATAACTTTTTGTCTAGGTAACAATTCGACGTCACAATTCTCATAAATGTTTAATTTGTAAATATAAAGAATAAACATTTTTATTAAACACGTCTTTTTATTTCCACCTTATAACATCGAAAAGATGTAACAACTAAATAATTGCAAATTACGAATGTGATTCTTCTTGTGGTTAATAGATCACATTCGTAATTTGCAACTATTTAGTGCAAAAAATGCAATAGTCTTTTTCATAGAAATATAAAAAAACAACTATATCAATATAGATTAGGAATTTTCAAAGTAAGAAATAACTGCAACGGACCGACCATGATTTGAACTCGGGTTACGTGATTTGCGAATCCAACACTTAGTTCACACGGCTACCAGCACATGACGTATTGGCACGAATTTTATCAATGCTATGGTAAGAACAGCTCACTGCGACGACAGTTCCTTAGTGTGTGTTATCTGTGGAATGTGGATACTCATACATGCGCACACATACGCACGGCAGTGTCGCGCTCGCTCGGTTCGTAGCAATGTAATCTTTAGCGTTCCTATGGACTTTTGCGGCCTTACTGTACAGTCAAGATCAGCATCGCACTGAATTCCTCCTCCCGAGCATGTCACTCGTACGAATCTCCACTCAAACCAGCCAATAAAGGCAAGAGAGGTTGGAGCTCGGTTCCTCGTCTGGTCAATAAAGGCAAGCCGGAGATGACGGAACAAAAATTAGCCCGTGAAATCAGGAAATTGAGGTACGCTACTGCCCAACAGTTCGCCACAGAACTGCCCGTGGATTGTATCTCCCTTAGTCTGGGCCCTTGCCTTTGACATATTGCGTGAAACCAAACTCCACCGGCACAAACTTAGGGTTCATAGGGGCGCGCAAGCCCCACCGCGACGTCAACGTAGAGATACAGGCATACGTGAATTCAAAACTGCCATCAACCATACATCCGCCTAGATGTTACATGTAGGTACTTGACGCCATACCTAGTGTGCAGGACGCTTACGCACGTACATGTATGATGTAGATAACATAACTGATTTTCTTTATGTAATCAATTATTATTATATGGAAATTAAGTTAATTTGAACCTCCAATGTTTGATTAATATGTATGATTATAGCGTACAAATGTTCCCTTTTAATCAATATGTTAATAATTCAATCTTAGTCTTGTTAGGAGCCACGACTTCCACTCTCGACTGGTCTGAACTTGTCGGAATCTGCCTGAGACCGGACGGCTCTGATTGGTGGAACAAAATCGGGCCTCGGCCGAGTTTTATTTGATTTGTGTAAATTTATTGTAAGATAGTTTGACATGACCACTACTTGTACCCAGCTAAAAGGGGAAAGACCAAAAAACATTTCTAATTTAGTTAGTTCTAGTTGTTAAAACATGTAGTTAGTGGAACACACTGAGCCCTCCAATCCAGCGCATTGATGGGAATACGAACCCAAAACTCCATACAACTAGGTGCCTACCTAGGTCCTAGGTACATCGTATCGCGGCTAAGCAACAGTGTCGGAAGTACATAAACACAAACATGCTAAAGCTATGGTACTATTTTCAGCACTTCAGAAATATACACTATATAGTAGTGAAATGATACGGAAGGAAGAAAAATTAAGAAAGCGTACATATTCTCATATTATAAATCTTACCTTCAATTCGTGTAGAAATGTGGACTTAATAAATTAAAAAAAAATTACACTGTAATAAATAACAAAACTAGTTACGTGTCGACTTAAAACACGATAATACTTGCACTGGATATTGGATTGGTGCTTATCATATCTCCATGTGACTCACTGAATTATCATTGTCGATAATACTATATAATATGTATTAAGTGGTATGTACGAGAATATTGGACGTGTATTGCCATTGATAATAATAATTATTGACAATACTAGTAATTTTTTGCAATTATTGCATTTTTTTTTTAACCGACTTCCAAAAAAAGGAGGTGGTTCTCAATTCGGTTGTATTTTTTTTTAATGTTTATTACCTCATAACTCCGTCGTTTATGGACCGATTTGCAATTTTTTTTTTCCCTCACCTGATATGCTTCCAGATTAGTCCCATTTTTTTCAAAATCCCGTTCTGGGCTCTTTGTGCTATATTTTTCGTAAATCGAGCACCCCACGCTTGTTTCTCAATAATATTAATATTTTTCGTTCATTATTATTATTTTCTACCTATACTGAAAATTATTTTACACTTTTTAGTTCGATATGCTATGAAAGCGTGTTTTTTTAGTTTTTTAAACTATATTTATTTTTCACTTTTTAGTGAATAGCCACCGAATTGAGGATTACGCCAAAAGTTTATTGTAATTATTTAATTTAAAATTCCAATAGCATTTCGCGGTACCGGTTACCAAATAACTATTTAGTAATCTGTGGTACCGGGCTGTATTTTGCGACATTAGAGCGCTTGTTTTGATGCTAAAAATGTAGCAAATAATAACTAGAACAGGACAACCATAATAAGTATAGTGTAAATAAAGTACAGTAGATTATGTGTACGATAATGTTGTAGATGAATAATTGGCAAGAAAAAACAAAACAATTTTTTTTTAAATATCGAGTGTCGATATCTACATTTCAAAATCAAACTATCGATATATCGACAAAAAAGTATTAGTAATATATATCGATATTTCTAAACAATATCTAATATCGATATATCGATATTTTATCAACAGTCCTAGCGCCCCGTGTCGTAGACAAAACAATCTTGTCGCAGACGTCGTAGACAAGACAGTTTTGTCGCAGACATCGTAGACACGTCTACGACGTCGTAGACAAATTTGTCTAAGACAGTCTTGTTTCAAGTGAACGCCGGCCCTTAGTGGCCAGTTTGAATATCGAATAAACTTATTTGATGCACCATACATTTTAATTCGCTTAATGTTGATGAATTTTGATATTAAAATTTCAAATATGATTACGAGTACCTATTCTATCGCCCATACTGCATTATCTCCCTAGTGACATAATGGTGATGGTTGTATGACATATAAAAGGACATTTTACACCACCTGCTCGATAATGTTGTTTTATACGTCACTTAAAGCAAGTCATTCTATCCCTAGGGAGATAATGCAGTATGGCCGATCCCCAGGGAATAATGAGATTTGAATTTGGAACACCAAAAAGTGTCAACATTGTGAATTATAAAATGTACTACGCGTTCCAAATGAGAATAGGAGCGCCGGCCATGTTGTGACGTTACGTCTTACTGTCAAATCGAAAAAATTGAGTAGGGTGAGCAAAAAAAGAAATTAGTTAAATTTAATTTATTTACGAATCATGAACGAAAAATCTCTGATCAAAATCCAGTTCTTCAATTTTGCTGATATTTACGTAACTGTGTGAAGTGTGTGAGTAGTGGCGTCATCACCGTCATCATCACTGCTGCTGTCCCTTATAAAATAAAACATGGATAATAGAGGTTTTTAATATTTATAGCACTAACTGTTGTTTTAAATCAAAATAGGCATTATTACCTGTATTTATAACAAAATTCAATCTGGATACTCAGTCGCACGGAGAAACACCAACAACGAAGATAAAATGGCAGATGGCAATTTGAATTTTGAATTTAAAATGTAGCCAATAATGAAAATAAAAAGAAAGTATGTAGTATAATTTGTTAAATAATTATTATGAATATCTTTTTTATCTATTCCTTAATATGACTTACGTAAGGGTTTAACAAAATCATTAAAACGCAAATAAGCTTTTTTTGCAAACCGTACTTTTCAATCAAAATTTGACAGATCGAGTTTATTGACTTTCCTATTCTCATTTGGAACGCATAGTACGTGCATCGCACAAGTTAACTCGAAATTCAAACTGGCAAAAAATTTGAATGAATGTCCATTTAAAGGAAAATTTTGAAAAGTTACCCGAAGAATTACGCAGGTCTTTACTGCAAGTGTAGGTTGCAAGGAGAAGGTAGAGATGCAGTAGCCACACTACACCAATCGCGATGTAATAAAAAGAATAAGAGCTTGAAAATATCTCATTCAGCTATGAAGCAAGGAACTAAAGGATGGAATTGCCTGCCGGAGTCTGTTTCTTGATAGCTACAACTTAGGGGTTTTTAAGTCAAGAGTGAATAGCTGATTTCTAGGCAAACGTGCTCCATCGTCGAACACATTATCGCTTACCATCAGGTGAGGCGGTGGTCAAACGCGAGCCTATCATTAATAAAAAATAAAACAACTGTTGGCCCGTCCCAGGAATCCTACCCAAAATTCCATACTCAGCAGTGTCCATTAGAAAAACTAAAAACCAATGAACCTGACCATCATCTTCCGGGCCTTCTCGGCGCAACTCGTTTTTTTTCTTCCATCCTATCTTGTCAGCCGTCAAACTGTGACTGGCTCCCCCTTCTTTCATATCTCTCCTCACAAAATCCATCCCTCTCATCTTTGGCTTCACTCTCCCTCTCCAGCCATCCACAAATAAATATAGTCATAATTCTTTTTCACTTTTAACCTACCACTTTTCACACTTTTCAATTTTCAACTTTGCAACCTTTCAACTTTTCAGTCACTGGCGCCACTTTCAAATTTTCTCTAATATACCTGCTCATTTCTCATTTTATCCGTTCTCGTCACTCCACAGTCCACACATCGCTCTCAACATTTTCATCTCCGTTACATGCAATTTGTTTTCGTCTTTTTTACAGCCTAACATTCTGATTGAATACGGGATTCCAGGTTTCATCACCGACCGGCCGTCTGGCAATCGTCCGGACCGAGCCCAAGTCGTCAACGGCGCCTATTGTTCCACGCGCGTCTCAAGGATACATCAGCAAAACCATAGGGCCCAGCAGGGTCAAAGCCCACTGGAGCCATGGATTCGCTTCTGAAAAGAAAACCTGGGACCATGGACCTGTACATATACAACACCTCAGGCCGCGAACACACCGATTGTCAGCTGATCCTTTATCGCAGACAGTGTCAAGAGCTAACTCGCCACTCGTTCGTGCGCTTTCTGTGCTTAATGCTCTTCTGACTCTAACACCAGAATGCGACTTTTTTGCTGGAAGATGGATAGATGTGTGTCGTGAATGTCTGAGGTTTTGTGAGAGAATAGATGAAAAATAAGTAAACGTTGTCTTATTTGTTTTGTGGGATATTTTATTTTATATTAGTGGTAATGTATTTGTTTTCTTCTTTTTTTTATTTTCTCCTTTTTATTCTTGTTTCTGTACAACGCATTAGTTTAGACTGTAATGTTGTATAAGTAAATTGTAAATAATAATAATTAAATAAATGGAATGAAAGTCCACGAAGGAACATAGGAGTGGGTTTTAGTCAGTAAATTCTGACACCCTCCCGCTCCGCCCTAGAACGCGAGAAGCCATTAGATGATTTCCCACACAAAGAGAAAAACCGAACAAATAAACAAAAAAAAATAAAGTTCATGAAACCTCAGAAAGTCCTCGAAAACATCCTACCCAATTTAAATTAACCGAACAAAAAAAAACATGACTCCGTAGAAAACAATGCCAGAGCCTGGAGTTTTTTTTTTCAAGTGCGTTTTTAATCTGTGCTGGTGCGAGGTCCCGTGCGCGCGAAGCCCGCGCCACGCGACCGGCAATCCAATTAGATTTTGTAACGTGCGCGAACAGAACAAACGGATTAGTCATATGCGCAGTTTGTCTTTCCGAGATTTTATAGCACGAGATGCGTGCGTGAGTTGTTGAAAGGGTTTTGTCATTTTTTAGTTTTTTAAATTTTCGTGTAGCTGGAATTTTTAAAGGACTTCTTGGAAACACACGCAACGTACCTGCAACCCACCACCCAATTGGATGCTACCACGATAGTTTAAAAAATAGTAAAAGGTTTTGTGTAGGCCCAGATTCGAAATAGTATTGGCCTAAATTTGGCATAATTTCAGCCTAGATTTGGAGTATCTTTGAACTAGATTCAGACTATTTTTGCCATGGTTGCGGCCTCATTTTGGCATTTTTTCTGCCTAATTTCGAGTAAATTTTGAGGAAATTTTGGGCAAAGGCCACATTTCGCCTTAATTTCGGATAATTTTGGCTTAGTTTCGGCCTAGTTTTGGTTTCGACTGCCATCCAGCCGAAACTACGGCTGAACAAAGCTGAATTCAAGAGATTTTGTGCTGCGATCGGACATTCTAATTTTTTTGTAGGTACCTCAAATATGAGACTGACTGAAAACTAAAAAATAAAAAGAGACAGACTGTTGGCCATTTTTTTTCCACGATAACAGACCTTATAGAAGTATCGGTTTCGGCATTCTCCATTTTTGGTTTTACCGCCCCGGGCTTCCGACATACTTAATTCACCACAAACGGGAGTTTCAGCACCCACGAGAGATAAAGAATGAGCGCAGAGCATGATCCACGAGAATCGTTAGGTACTGCATCCTTTCTAGCTTAGGTACCGCCCCATAACTTCTAGTGTGTCATACCTGTTACAATTTTCGAACTCGCTTTGCTCGCTCTTGCATCCATAATTCAGGCTTTTAAGCATAAGTTGATAAAAGAACTTCAATATCTGTATAAATAGTAAAAAGCAAATCACATATCCCCACAAGATGCGGGTTGGTCATTTTTCCAGCTAGTAGCGCTCGATTTTACAGTCTAAATTCTGATTTTATGAAAAAGTCACGTAATAAAATCAGCTCTTCTGGCCACATGGCACATAAATCAATTCTATCAAATGCTGAATATACTTCGAACTGAAAAGAGTGATGTTCATAGTCCGGTCTATGACTTTCGAAAAATGATTATTCTCACCCAATTTTAATTGCAGAAGGCGCGTGGGTAAAGCTAAAACTACATTAAACCGACGCACACGTGTAACTCACCAGATTTGTACGTAGAACGACGTCGCGTGGCGTGGATTAAGTGTAGATCTACAAGTCTAGTCTCCATAATTATACAATGTATGAAGATCGACGCGCCCAGATCGGCATGTGTGGCACACGTATGAGCAGTGTATTTCTAGCTTTACCGTAGCATCTAATACACTGTTACAGAAGTAAGGCGATTATTATATTGCCACGCATCACGCTGCATGTTGCGTGTCAGCGCATCTACGCGTTTACTTGCGGGAGTGCAGATCTGCATCATCGTGCGGGTTTTTTACGCACTCACACGCATAGTTACGTATTGTAAATTCACGTATACTCTGACTCAGACTCATTTCATACAAAATCACGCACGTGACACGTCAGTACGAGACTCAGTGCAGGGACTTAAAAACACCTTCATAAAGGTTACAGAATTATAAGTGTTACATGTTGAATGTGTAACAGAATCAAATATGTAACACTTATCTATGTGTTTTCAATGTGTTAACCCAAAACACTTACAAAAGTGTAACCCTAACATATCTGTAACAGATATAAAAGTGTTAACAGTGTTAATAAGTGTAACAGGTAAACGCAGCGTTGCCAAAGTTACAATTTACTAAAGATATACTAAAACTAATTATTTCAGTTACACATATTAACACTTATTAACACATATAAACAGGTTACAGTTTGATTCGGTAGCACTCCCTAACACATATAAAAAGTTACAGTTTGATTCGGTAACATTATTGTATCTGTTACATTTAAAAGTGTTTTTCTGTTAAAACTGTTTTAAAAAACAGTGTTAAAACACATTATTACGGTTACAGTTTGAGTCCCTGACTCAGCGTGCCATACCTTGCATATCGCCCCGCATCCACGCGCGTGTGTGCATATGTTTCTCCGCTTGTAGGCGCGTGATCTGCATGAACGCGCGTGGATACATTTTCGGTGTGTTGGACTGTTCGGGGTTTCTATACAAACGGAGATACGCATTCACTTGCTACGCTGCGTGGTAAGTGGCAGTGTGATAATCGCCTATGTATTCCTGAAAATGGGATGCAGTCGCCTCCTTCTACGAAGCAGTAGTACACAGGCCGCAAACGTGACGAAATGGACATCTTTACGCCGCGCCCCCGCCGCAGTTACAGGAGACGCCCCGAACATCAGGAGTCAATTTAATAAATAAAGAATATTAAATATCGGTATAAAAGCAATTTAAAGCGAAATAAATTCTGAAATAAAAGGTCGAATTACATAATGGAGGTACCTAATCAACGCAAACACTCGCGTCTACTTTTCCGGCGCGAACACTGTAGCGTTAATGAGTTTTCATATTATTTCTCAACGCCTTCAAGCCACGCGAGGTGTCGATCAGTATCGACTCTGCGTGTCCTAAAGGCAGGCTCGTTCTTTGCCCAAAAAATAAAGATTTTCATTCACCGTGACAATGCTGCTAATCTTGGGCACTGGGCAAAAGGAAGGATCTGTATTCGCGCTAATTTACATTAACGCGGGTGAAGCCGCTGGCAGAATCTAGTTTCCTAATAAAGAGGTCAAATTCAAATTCCCTTGTTTACAATTAATACCTATAGTCACCGGTTTTTATCAATCAAAATGATGGCAATTAAGAGATTGATCCACCATGGGCACTATGATGGATAACGCCTCGTTTCGGCTCGCGATCTGTTCACGCTTAGGACCTTTTTTTTATGGTGGGAAAAAATCATCCAATGACAACCCCCGCTCTTGGGCGGAGCGGGAGATAGTGTCAGACTCTTACTGACTAAAAGACCCACCCCGTTCCTTCTAGCCTTCATACCGAGGCTCGAGCGCCCTTTCGGATAACTCTGACCCCAGTAGACTTCGACCCGGCTGGGTCCCTGCTGTTGCTGACAACTCCTTGAGGCGCGCGGAAACAGTGCGCGCTGTCGACGACTTGGGCTTGGTCCGAACAGTTACCGGACGGCCGGACAGCGAGCTACCCATTGCTCACTGTCCGCAAGCCCACGCCTACGGTGGCCGGAAATCGGGATCAGAATCCCGGCGGCGGCGGCGGCGGCGATAACGCCGTTGCCTGATGCGTTCGGCCTCCTCCTTTGCGAGCATTACTGCTTCGCAGAAGTCGGCGACCGCCTGCCACTCCTCCTCGCTCCGGACCATGGCCTCAACCAAGGCCCGGACGCTTAGGACCTACCATGTACCTATTAAGTCAAAAATATTTTATTTCACATAGGCCTACATGGGCACTTATAAAACGTCAGAAGCTATTGCTCCACATCGGTGCCACTATGGTGAAGCTGTCGACAGCCTTGGACACCATGGCCTGTCCTGCTGCAGGAGCGCAAGCCGCATAGCACGGCACGATAGTATCAATGACATTATTCGTCGAGTTCATGTCACCGCCGGTGTACCTGCCATATTAGAACCTAGCAGCTTAGTACGTGACGATGGGAAAAGACCAGATGGTATGACCTTAGTTCGGCGGGGCGTGCCGGCCCTACCGCTGGTGCTGCTGAGACCCTCAAACGGGGCAAATACTGTAACCTTATTGGTAATTACAGTTTTGAGCCGTTTGAGGTCCCGTTTTACCCTTTGGGTACGGAACCCTAAAAAAGCGGTAGTATTGGCTAACAGAATCGTATTCAACTATGTTCTAGTAATTCGTTTATAACCCAGTGTGTACTTCCTAATTTACTTCCTGTGTTTCGCCCAGGCAATGAAAAATGCACTTATCCACGGTCGAAAAAATGTAAGGCTGCCATCAGACGGACTGCATCGCAGCGACCCAGCGTTCATCTCAACTGACTTCTTTCAGTTATGATATCAACTTCACGGCTGCAGTTGTGTGAAGTTAATATTAACTGCAAACAGTTGTGACTTCAAATTTATGCAGTCAGCCACAGTCGTGTATTCTCGACACACGCTGTCCATCGCTATCCGCATGCAGTTAGCGTGCAGTAATTATTAAGTCAAGTGAAGTCGCGTCAAATGAACATTGGCATTATGCGATCAATGTCATCTTTATTTTGAGGTTCTTAAAGATCAAATCTTACACTTAGCTCCTGGGCTTGATACGTGGCGTCAACTGCGCATAGGCAGATACGACTGTAGATAACTGCATGCAGTTGTATATGTCGGCTGCGCGCGGTTGTTGCGATGCAGTCCGTCTGATGGCAGCCTAACTCGCTGACCTGTGCTCACTTCCGTGGCGTAACTATAGGGTGGCAAGACTGGCAAAATGCCACGGGCCCCCGGCCCGGTGGGGCCCCCGGTCCAAGAGACCTTGAGTTCAGAAGAAGTAATTTATATACAAATTCAAGTAAATTGTTAAGATTTATTAAACGCATTTATAATAAAAAAAGGATTAAATTCCCGTGGAATTTTGTCTGCTTGACCACCTTATAGATACGCCACTAGGAAGCCCACCTTAAGTGACGAAATATAAAAATCGATTTATTTACGATTAGACCTTTTTTTTTTTTTTTTTTTTTTTTTTTTTTTTTTTTTTTTTTTTTTATGGTGAGAAAAAATCATGCATTGACATCCTCCGCCCTTGGGCGGAGCGGGAGATAGTATCAGACTCTTACTGACTAAAAGACCCACCCCGTTCCTTCTAGCCTTCATACCGGGGCTCGAGCGCCCTTACGGATAACCCTGGCCCCAGTAGGCTTCGACCCGTCTGGGTCCCTGCTGTTGCTGACAACTCCTTGAGGCGCGCGGGAACAGTGCGCGCCGTCGACGACTTGGGCTTGGTCCGGACAGTTACCGGACGGCCGGACAGCGAGCTACCCATTGCTCACTGTCCGCAAGCCCGCGCCTACGGTGGACGATTAGAGACCTGCCGATTTAATAATAAGAAAGAATATTTTACGTCTGTATTTCAGTGATTTATCCAGCTTTGTAATTTCTTACAAGGTTGACGCTTTTCCTGGGGCCCCACCTAGTGATTTTGCCACGGGCCTCACTTCGCTGGGTGTCATGAACTATGTTACCATGGAATAATGTACCTAGCATTCTATTGGTGAAAGAATTTTTAAAATTTAATTTCAGCCGAAAGACGTCCACTGTTGGACATAGACCTCACCCAAGTGTCGCCGTAATGACCGGTCCTGTGCGTCTCGCATACATCGGATTCCCGCGACCTGCACCAGGTCATCGGTCACCTTGTGGGAGGCCTTTTAACGCTGCATCTTCCGGTACATGGTCGCCATTTCAGAACCTTTCGTCTCCATCGTCATCGACCATATTCTGTTCTGTGAGTAATGTGCCCTGCCTACTGCCACTTAAAGGACCTATTACACTATGCGTTATTCAGCATACGATATTCTCAGATTCGTCTTATTTTTCATTACAAGTAAGACAGTTTTCTGACCCTTATTTATTACACTACACGACATCGAATAAGACTGTCTGAATATCGAATGGTGTATTAGGCCCTTTAGTTTGGCAAGTAGATCCAGAGAAAAGATTATTTCCAATTCCACACACAAACAAACTTTACTTATAAAGAATACTTTTGTATTGTAGATAATATTTGAAGACTATGATGTATTTCTTATTTAATAATATGATCATGTGGTATCTAAACTTTCAGTTCAATTTATTCCGAGAAATCTTAAACTTATTAGCGCTTGACATTGTCTGGACACAGTTATAAGACTGGAGCAGTGACCTTGCGTTCAGATTAATTTTCAAGTTCAAGCTCATTATAACATCAGAGTTCAACCAAGCGTAACGCCACATAATATGGCACGTAAATATCTTTAAGGTATTTAAACAGAAAATAATAATTTTATTCATTTCATTTTATGAGATAAAAATAGATTTTATAAGTTCACTGGACCGTACTTAACTAGCTCCAGGAATTTAAATAATATGGCAACCCCAGAACTTGCTGTCATGTCA
Organism: Mythimna ferrago; assembly: GCA_910589285.2. Taxonomy (NCBI): domain Eukaryota; kingdom Metazoa; phylum Arthropoda; class Insecta; order Lepidoptera; family Noctuidae; genus Mythimna; species Mythimna ferrago. Next base: position 2,820,802 of record OU342683.1, on the reverse strand, counting down.
ATTGAAATGTCAAACCTGTAAACAAGAAATTCGTGGATGTTTGTTTTTTAACGGATTCATATGTGAAATAATAAAAAAATAGCACTTTACTCTGAGTAAGAAGTTTATTGAAGTTATTTTAGATGACTCTTGGACGTAAATACCAGCAATCTTCCGGGTAAATGGTTCCCCTGCCCTTGTAGCGCTGTCCCTGTTTGGCGATGCATGAACGCTCTTTATCGTTTATAAATACGGCAAAAATTGATTTTTTCCTATTTATAGGAATGCTGGGGAGGCTCGTAAGGTGTATTCTAACCAGTCGAAGGTTGGGACTCTCTCTGGTTGTTCGTCTTCTGTAAGTTATCCCACTAATCTAATATTCATAAAATCACAACATTTTAACAAAATGATTCACCCATTCCTTATCCATATTAGTAGTGTGTGCTTTGGATTGTTTACTAATTGATTGCTGGTACGTCGTCACTACTGTTATTTCATACTAATATATCAATCATGAGGCAATACTTTAACAATTGTCTCAACTTATGTGGTTTCATAATGTTGTTTTAAACTAGGACAAAATGTGCCAATATATATTCTACATGCACCAAGTATTGTGGTGATAACAACTCATAACATTTCCTAGTAATGTGTGCAAAATTTTTTTAATGTATGCAGTCTGATAAGATTTTTATAAAGATAATTTGGTGTGTGTTTTCAATAACTTTCACTGACAATATTCACACATATGCCTCGACAAAAATGTTACTGGTTGTAAAATTAATTCACTTGTGATAAATTACAAAATCTCAAAAAGTTTAGCTGACTATATCATTTTTTTTTAAACTATAGCATTTTTTTATTTTAACAAACAATAATAAAAAAATCAGTCTATCCAAGGAGTGTTGTGTTGCCCAGTAACTGGGTTATGTAGGTGTGATTGGCAGTCATTCTATGCAATACACAAGTGTTTAGCCGTATCCGATTAGCCTGGATGCTGACCCCAAGTTAGTTGGAAAAAGACTAGGGAGATGAATCATACACATATATATTTCTATATTTAAGATTGTTTACTTATATAAACAATCTTAAATATTGAAATTTATTTATGAACTGTCAGTTTACATATTTGAAATCATATAAACTGGCCGTTTTTTATTTGGATAGTTTTTATATTTAACAACCAAATCTAAACACAAGATCTAAAAATATTGTAAGTACTGACCATTTTTGAAAAGAGTTTAATCTTTCAGATACGTCAATTTGAGACACAATAGTAAGACAATCAATTTATTTTTATACAGGTACTCTCTGCACTAACAGTCAAAACCAATATGTGCAGAGAGTCATTATTATGTTACAATATAACAAAAAAAAAGAATAAAATAAATCACATAATCATTATCATCATCATTAACATTATCATCATCATTAAAATTATCATTATAATAAAGGTGCAGGTCCAAAAATTATTATTTAAAAATTAAAATAAAAAACAATTAAAAATCAATATTACAAATAATAAAAACAAACAATAACAAAAAGATACAAAAAGAAATAATCATAAATAACAAGCGTACTATAGATAATAAGAGGTTGAATCAACCTCCAAAACATTCTTTGCACTTTTTCAAAAACAATCGTGCACAAGAGTGGAACATGTCTACATCAGGATGCTGAGCAGTCAGTGTGTTGAGTAGTGTCACTGCCTGATTTGTTGCCTAGATGCGCGAACGCCGGCATTCGCTTGGGGTTTAATGAATTTAAGAGAAAGTAAGACCAATGTTAAATTTTCTACAGAACATTACAGTACACCTCTTACATCAAGTTTTCAGCAATATCTAAATACACAAAAAAGCCTATTGGCACTATTAAACATAAAAAATAATACAATTTTCATTATCATCCATGCAAAATAGGTAGGTATATTTTGTAAATACTTTTCCTGTATCCTTCAACAGTGCTATAAAAATGTAGTGCCAATCACAATGACACATGCAATAATTAATTGTTCTCTTTGTACTGTCCAAGGTTTTATGGTCTTTTTCTTTTGGAAACTCTCACAATACCTTTATTTAGGATGGACTAGCCAAGAGAAAGCACCTATAAAGTTCCATACACATTCTGCTCCAAGCAGTTGTACCAGCATGCAGAACTGTAAAAGTTGAATCAAACAGAGCTAGATATTTCAACTGTCTTGTGGACCTGTGTCAAGTTGGTTTATCCATTAGGAAGTCAGTGATAGTAAGCAGTCATGGTCAAATTTAGATGCTATTTCCCCATGCCTCAGAAAGCATGTGAGGCCAATGTTTCTGGCTGATTTTTTTCCAGTTAAGTTGGATTATGAGAAGGAAACTAGATCAAAATAGAACCCTATTTAAGCACATTAGTGTTCGCAAACACTTCTTTGTTAAGATTGGTTACTATAATCAAAATTTTATTGAGATGCAAATTTATGTATAATTTTATAAAATAACATAATATAATATGTTTATCCTGTCCACATTATGAGATGTATAAATAAATATTGTATAAAAAAAATTTAAGTTCTGCATGCATTTTCAACTTTATTGCATGTTGTTTATAATTACACTGTATTTATTGAGCAGAATCAGTTATAAATATATCATTTATACTGTCTGTATAACTGCCATCTCAACTATAGAACTCAGTTTACACCGAAGCGAAACGCGCGAGGTAGGTACCTACTTGAGTGAGACTACGAGTGTGACGTGTCGCGACTTAGCGACAGAGGATGTTTTGCTATCCAAACGAACACGACGATCGCGTATTCGCGCGATTATCGCTTTCTTGACGACACCTAATGATTGTGACGTTACTCCACTGTCTGTTTCGCTTGTTTTTTTTTTTTAATAAATATACTAGTGCTTGGCTGCGATCCCACTTGATGGTAAACGGTGATGCAATCGTTGATGGTGAGGCGCACTAGTTTATTAAGAGCTTATTCACTCTAGCCTTGAAGACACCTAAATTATAACCGGACGGAAAGACCACAGCAGGCAGAGGCTTAGCGTGGACTAATTTAGACGGGCGAAGGCGCATCAGCGAGGCTTTTTTCTTTCACAAATTCAAAAATGAGACAGGGACTGTTTCAACCCAGTGTTCGATCACACCGTCGCTTACCATTAGGTAAAGTAGTGGTCAAATGCGAGCCTATAAATTATAAAAAAAAATCTCTTTCTTAAATCGCCCTCGTACACGCGAGGTCTCTCTGGGTGAATCCCACATCGCCCACGCCAAACTACACTACTGCCAGCAGGCAGATTGTTCTAATCGTTTTTTTTTTTTTGCATTTTACAGGCCAGTGTCAAGTTATAATTTATAAAGCTCTGTTAAACGGCTATTTCATGAAAAAGTCATTCAATAACTTAAGTTTAACTGAGAGGATTGTAATTCCGTAAAGAAATACGTATTACAGTTACCAACCATATTTTAATCGATATACAATTTGACATTGATTCTTTCTTTGAAAAAAATTAATTTTAAATTTAAATTTCGCGGTTACCCTGGTTCTAAAACACCCTTTCCCATACTTTAGATATCACTGTGCGACATGATCGAGCCCCCGGACTACGAGGAGGTGTGCGACCGCCTCATGGGCGAGCGCGACCCCCTCGCCTATCCGGCGCAGGACATGGAACTGTGCAACGTGCCCAGGCGCATCCGGACCATAACCCATGTGTTGCCTGATGAAGATCTGTGAGTATCATATTTTTTATATATTTTTTTTACTAGTCCTTACTGTCCCATTGCTCGGCAAAGGCCTCCCTCAAGGCCTTTTTTCAAATGACATCGAAACGGGATCGGTACAATCATCCAAATGGAATCGATACTAGGACCACCCTTGTGGAACGTCGGGTACGACTACGTGCTGCGCGGCTACTTTCTTGATGGGGTTAGCGTGACGACACGCTGGTTCTAGCGCAGGGAGCGTCATACCAGGCGGCGGCTGATCTAGCGGCACGCGGGGTTGCGATAGTCGTTGATAGGATCCAGCAGTTGGGACTCGAGGTGGCACTGCACAAGTCCGAGGCCGTGTTTCCACCGCTCTCGGAATGCGCCACCACCGGGTTCCCCCAAGGCCTTCCAAATTTTCTTCTCCCACGCCTCGCGGTACACGTCCAAATTATCTCGCCACCTCTTTCTAGGCCAGCCTCGATGGCGCTTTCCTTCAGTAAGAAACCACTGTGTGGCGACGCTTGCCCAGCGGTCCCTGGGCATGCGGCTGACATGACCCAAAATCCTATGTTGAACCTGGCAGCTTGTATTTTTATCATATTTGATTTTAATCTTTGTTTCACACTAGGAATTATGTAAACATGATGGGTACATTCACAAACAAGTAAATTCAAATACCTACAAGAGACACCCAAACTCTGAACATCTATCTGTAGGCCATACAAATATTTATTCTGTGCAGGAATCGAACCCACGACCCACCCGCAGCGCACCAGCCAATCGCTCAACAACTACGCCATCCATGCCGTTTATCTATATAACATACTTGGTAGACCATGTCCTGGGATAGCACATAAGATATTTTTTATCCCAGAAGTACATTCCCTTAAGACAAATTCTCTACTGTGTAAAACAATTTTTCTTCTCTGTGTGTGTGTGTAATACTAGTAGTAAAAGTCTAAGGGCGCTTTCAATTTAGACGTTTCATATCGGACCGCTGCCGCATGTTTACCGTGCCGCAGCCGGCCGGTTGCAATACGTTATCAGTTCAACTACTTTATATGAAAAATACGTTCGTCCTTACGTCGTACGACTAATGCACCGCAGCAGGCCATCGAAAAACGCATAAATTTAACACGCCCTAAAACTTTTCGCTCTCTCATCCCACCAGTGCAAAAGCCCCAATGTTCGTCCGCGACTGTATCCGCTGCTATACGACGGACTACACAGTGGTGGAGTACAAGTACAGGGCTTACTCGGGCTCCATGTGCGGGCGCGAGCGGCTGGGCGAGCGCTTGGAGCGCCTGCACGCGGGGCCGCGCCACCAGTACGAGGTGGACGCTGAGCCTACCAGCACAGAGGAACACCAGGTACAGTCATTGTAATGCCATCACGAAAGTGATTTTCAAGATGGTGGATAGCATTTCAACTAGTTCTCAGCAATCATCAGTTGAATCAAATAAGTATACTCTGCAAGGGCTATAAACCTGATTAGAAATAAGTTCATATTTAAGATGCATCCATCCACCAAAACAGTAATAAAATATTTTTTGGATAGAATATAATAAACTTTATAACATTAACAGTAATAAACTGAACCAACTTTATATAGACCAAAAGAAGTAAGAATAAAAAAGTAAAAAATCGAGTAAACAAAAATGTCCATACATTTTTGTTAATGGCTGATTATTTTTTATTGACTTTTTGGTTGATATTATGGACGAGACCAAGTCGTTAAGCTTTGGGTCAGCAACCATTTAAATTTCACTTGTATAGTCGTATAAAAAACACCATACCATCACTTACATATTGATTTTGGAGTTCAGACAGAGGTGCCTGTTTATCTGTATTTTCAAGTCATAAAATCAACTAAAGATCCTCTATCCTCAGTCTGAATCGGCTCCATCAAGCGGCCGTCAGTCAGTGGCGTCTATGTCCTCATCATCCTCTTGCAACGAGACGCTCACTCCGCGCGGTTCCTGGGCGAGCCTGGACCTTCGGAGCTCCTCCTCGGATCCTCTGCTACCCGACTTGTTTGAGAGGAAACCACCGGAACAGCTGGATGCTGTTAATGAGGCTAGGAGGTAAATTCTAACTACATTTTACTACGAGTATCTATTACAACCATGTTAATAACAGGTACAAAATACGGGATGTTATCAACTGCAATTTTGCGATTTTATGATAAAAAATAGCAGTAACTTACTAAAAAAACATATTCTAAGATATGGCAAATCTTCTTTCAAGTGTCAAGTGTTTTTTTATTTTTTTATTTCTCAATTATCACACAACGTCGTCTAGTCTCAAGCTAAGCAGAGCTTGTGTTATGAGTACTATACAACTGATAAACATGCTTATATAATTCTAAATACATACATATTATAAATAAATTACACCCCCCAGACACAGAACAAATGATTGTGCTCATCACACAAACATTTGTCCTGGGTGGAATCGAACCCACGACCTCCAGCATAGCAATTAAGGCTACTGACCACTAGACCAACAGGCCAGTCAAAATGGAGAATAATAGTTGGTTTTTCAATAATATTTTTGAAAAAAAAAAAAAGTACTACTATTATTACTAATAATATACTGCTTATTATTACTGATTCAATAAAGAGAACAGAAAATCGCACTTTTTACTTTGCACCCGTCGTTATATGAACTGCCGAATTCTGTGTTTTCGATTACTCACCGATATTCAAACAAATTTCATCGCCTTTTTTATTTTAGGTTAGAGAACCGTCAGGCTGATCTCTTGGGTCTATATACTCCATATCTTGACGAGGAGGAGGCAGTGGAACGGAGGCTAGCCGCCGAGATGCCGTGCGAGATCATGGGGCACAGGATCATGGTGGTCTGCCATCAGTTGAAGTGAGTAAAGCATTTGTTTAGTACGACCTACAGGTCGCGCGATGAATCAAGATCGCTCGGCAAAAGTGGAAGGGGCATGCGCAGTATTCAATTCTACGGTCTATTTGGCGACGTACGGGCGGGTGTGCGCCGTCGGCGACACGTCATTGGTAGATAGAGTCGCTCTTCAATTCCCGCGTTGCGTTCTCGCCTCTCATTGGATACTGTTGTACTTGGGTACTGTTGCGTACAGCTTGTGTTATCGTAATAGTAATACGTAGTCGTAAAAAAAAATGGTTAAAAATAAAGTTTTAAAACGGCTAGCCAGAAAAATGGTTTACGACGTGAATTATTACGTTAAAGAAAGAAACTAACGAAATTATTTTTTTTAATTTTATGTTTTATTTTATCATTTTTAATTTTTTGAATTTACCTACTTACAAGATAAATTACAATCAAAAACTAGTGTTATTATAAGTTATGTTACTAAGGTTCAAACATTCGAAATTAAAAATAAAATCCTAACATACTAAGAATTTCTGTGCGCAATTGTACACATGCGCCGATTGCCCCCACTACTTTCACCGAGCGATCTTGATTCACCGCGCGACCTGTACTTGAAAATCCATCATTAAATGACTAAATGTCAAAACTCGAGAATATTTGGACCAATTTGGATGAACTTTTTCCAAACTATTTTATAAGTGTTAGGAAGGTTCTTATGAAGGAAAACAAATAACGTTAACATTATATTTCTATTCCAGGCTAGAATTAGACGTGGAACCACTCTTCGCCTCCATGGCGGTCTACGACGCGAAAGAAAAGAAGAAAGTCTCAGAGAACTTCTATTTCAATCTGAATTCAGAGTGCACTCGCCAGATGTTGACCTCCCACGTCCCTCACGCAGACCTCTCGACCCTCAGCCGTAGTGCTGTCTTCGACCTCCTCAACCCTTCGCCAGATATGTTCCTCGTTGTGAGGGTGGAGAAGGTGCTTCAAGGAGACGTCAATGAGTGTGTGGAGCCGTATATTAAAGATGATAAGGTTGATTTTTGCTTCTACATTATGTGTTTGTTTGTTACTCCTTCACACTTAAACAGCCAAACGGATTTTGATGAAATTTAGCACACGGGTATACCATGTCCTGAAATAGCAAATACGATACTATTTGTCCCAAGAGTATGTTTCTTTGGTATAATTTTTGACTTTAACGCGAGCGAGGTCGCTGGTCGAAGCTAACAAATTAAGGCAAGAGTGAATAGGTTACTTCTAGGCAAGCGTGCTCCATCGTCGACCACATCATCGCTTACCATCAGGTGAGATGGTGGTCAAACGCAAGCCTATCAATAATAATTTTAAAAAAATGTGCCAAACAGCCAAATCCCTTCAGCAGTTTCAGTGAAAAGGAGTAACAAATATACACACACACTAACTTTCACCTTTATGTCAGTCTCTCTGTCATTTCTGGTTTATCTTTCTTTCCGTAGAACCGCGAGAAAGTGCGGGCCGGTGCGGCAGCCGCGTGCTCCCGACTCGGCAAGTACCGCATGCCGCTCGCCTGGAGCGCCGTGTCCCTGCTCAACATCCTCAGCGGCTCCAACAGCCTGGAGCGCGACCAGGACAAGGACAGCGTGTCCGCTTGTGCCAACACTAATAGCTTGGGTGAGTTCACTTCTATAAGGCTAACATTTTAGTTTTGGTCCCCAAAATAATTAAAATAAAATAAAATAAAAATTATCTATAGTCCATTCTCGTTAAGAAAATAGTGACTAATCGTTGTCACTCAGCTTAATCACTATTCTTGACCGATTAAATCATAGTCAATTAGACAGACGAAACATACATTGACCAGTGGATGACAAATGACGAGCTTCGGACAAAACGGACGTGTCTTTAAGTGTAAATAATTTGACGATTATGATTTTTTCGATTATAATATTTATTCCCTATTTAAAGGTTTGCCGAACAGGGTGTAAAGTCGCGCAAACCGCTGTTTATAAAGGAGTAGGTTTTATAAGGTGTAGCCCCCGACCTCCCTTTTTAACAGCGGCAATCCCGGTTGTTGTGTCTGGTCCGGGCAACTGTATATGTTTTAATCGCGCGGAGAACTCTTTTTGTGACTGACTATGACAATTAAAAAATGACAGTAATTGGTTTAATTGAAATAAATGTGTTGAGTTTAAAAACACGAATACTGATAATATAGATAGTTTTTAGTTCATTTTCCTTATTTTAATTGGCTTTCAATAATCCAAAATTGTATTTAATTTCAACGCTGACTTTGGAACTGTTGCAGAAGGTGCATCTGGTAATTGGCTTTTCACATAAATCTTACGACCGAATTCTCAAAAGATACAGAGGCGATATAAGATCCACAATCTCTTAACGCAATCTATTTGACGACCTAAACTGAACTGTTAAAGGGATGGAGCTATATAGACTGTACAGTTACCATAACGGATCTTGAGCGGTTGCGCAGAAGTCAAATATTCGGTCTCTTTAGTGGTGCGAAGTGAGACGCGGGGGCGGGGAGTGTCAGTGATTGGCTCGCCTCGCCATCGCGTCATAGACGTCGCTCCTCATTCGTTCCCTGCGTTGCTGCATGTATTTAACAACGAAGACGATTGGCTCGCCAATGTATGGAATGCGCAAAGCGATCCCCACTCTGACGCCGAGCGCTCAAGATCCGTTGTGCCTACTGTATAGCTCGACCCCTCTATCTCGCTCGCTCGACTGACATTTTAAGACGTTATGATTAGGCCTCTGGTATTTAAAAAGTTTATGTTTTTCTATATACTCCTACAATATCACTTATGACAAGCCACGAAAGTAACGCCACGCTTGAAGCATCAATTTGCTACAAGCGTTATTTCTCAGCGCTAATTATTATCTAACTTTGCTACCTTGTGGCCTTGTAGATAATAGACATACATTAATTGTTTTTGACGCTTGTAGCATAAGGCAATTTCGCTTGGAGCGTCACATTTCGCGGCCCTCGGGTTAGTTTTTCGACAGCTTAAGAAATAATTGATTATTTTTGAGAATTCGGATCTAAGATTGTGGCAAAATTTTATCGTCTTCTAGAATGATCTCCCCCGATCAACGAATGTTTATCGATGTGTAGAAATAGTAGTAGCTGAAACATCTTTCATTCATTCGGCAATAAGTATATTCAAGTATCATAATAATTCGCTAGAATCAATAAAAATGTCATATCACGTCCACTTTCAGTAGTATAGCATAATGTAATTGTATTGGCTAGTAGACGTTTTTTTAATGCGTAATAAAAATTAAATCCCTTTAAAATTAATTAAGTTAGAGTTATTTCAAATAACAGAAAAAGGACAAAATTAAATGTGACGTCACCAACATTAGGTTACGCGCGTAAAAAAGAGATAGCGAGATGTTCTCACCACGTGCCAACTCCTTCTCATACCAATATTTGAAATGTTATTGCTACTTCACTTAATGTCCAATTTTGATGTTGTTTTCAGAATAATATCAAAATGTCTTGGTGATAAAGTATAAATAAATAATAGAATAAAGTATAAATGAATAAATAAATATAATCAAATCTTAGGCCAGTTTTTATGTCCATGTTTGTTTAGTTTTTTCTAACTTAACGTATATGATGTGGTTCATCATAATTTATAGAACTTATTCCGTTCTGTTCAAGTGTATTATAATCATCATCTTCCTGCTCTTATGTTCTTGCTCGGGGTTTTAGTGCTACACGTATTAGTGCTACACGTATTAGTGCTACACGTTTTAGTGCTACACGTTTTAGTGCTACACGTATTAGTGCTACACGTTTTAGTGCTACACGTTTTAGTGCTACACGTTTTAGTGCTACACGTATTAGTGCTACACGTTTTAGTGCTACACGTTTTTGTTTCACCCATTCCATCCTATCAACTATCACGCTATTACTAGCTCTCTTTTTTTCATACCATTCGTGAGGAATGATATATATACGACCCAAGGTCAAAATCAATCGTAAGGATGCGTGTAATTAGGGTTCCCACGTTTTATTAGGAGACGTTTTCCAATTAATACATTTTGTTACCCCTCCAAACTGCGATTTACGTATTTTTGGTTTTGTATGTATTGAATTTGAGTACCTAAATATTTCTCAATAAAATTAAAATATTTATAATATTTATTTTATTCATTTTAAGAAAACTTACACCAGCATTATTTTATTATGTACTATAATTTGCAATATAAAGTACAATTAACTAAAATAAAATACGATACTTTATAGTATAGTACATGTGGCAACCCTATCAGTATAATAGTTAGACCTACCCTCTCAGAACATTGTCTTGGTCAGATCCATTAGCGTTTCAGATGGTCTTATAAGTGAAAAAACCTTCCAGGTTTGAGTAGACCTAGTTAGTGCACGTATTTGTGGGACTGTGTAGCTCAATTCAGAACTTTTAGAGAGGAGATGGCTGCTTGCTCATCATCATCAACATCATTATTTCAGTCGAAAGGCATCCACTGTAGGACATAAGTCTCCCCAAGTGTCGCCATAATGACCTGTCCTGTGCGTTTCGCAACCCTCACCAGGTCATTGGTCCACCTTGTGGGAAGTCTTCCAACTTGGTCATCTACCATAAATTTATCTTCGTCACACAGACCGCAAGGCGTCCTCCAGCAGCCTGGAGCAGCTGCGTCGTCGTGCAGGCGAGGTGGGCGGCTCGCTGACTCGCAAGGGCTCCATAGAGCGCCGCGCGCCCACCCATCACGCGGACGACCTCGCCAACCAGCTTGACACGTTCAAGCCTATCGTTATTACTGTTACGAGCTTTTTTAAACAGGTATGTGTACTAATTTTTCGATTTATATTAAATATATGTTTTTTTTTCTGTATATTAAGTGACCGCGATATAACACCGTCGGAACGTCAGTGTAAAATGTCAGTAGGTGTACTTTATGCATAAAAAATGCTCTTTTTAGGCGATGTGTTTTATTTTCTGGTCACTATATTACGGTAACGCATTCTTAGAAAACCCTAAATGAAATATATTCAAGAAAATGATACTGTATATATCATAAGTTGTCATTGTTATGTTGAAGAAAAAGGATGACGCTATACGTCATATGAAGCGCCATCTCTTTCTTTGTCCCTCTCGTAATTCCTCCTCGCATCGACATCGACATTCCATTCCTTACGCTGTGTAAGGCACGTGAGTGATTGCGAAGCGATCCGATGCGGTTCACGCCAGTTCAAAGCGACCCAGCGGCTTCATCCTACATGCGCGCGATCTCGCCGCTTCAGTTGCAATTTGTTTAAACCAAGCTACCGCACCGCAAGAGTTCGTCCGAAAATATTAAACCAACTGAACACGTCCACTTTGCTTTGGTCATCGCCCCACGGCACCTACATGCGCTTGGTCACGTAGGCAATAATAAATAACGCAATAGAGTATCAATTGTTTAGTCCGTTCACACCGCATAGCTTCGCGATCGCGTTCGCGTTTTATCGCCTACGAAAACCGTGTTATTATCTTTTCATCAATCAATAATTTTACTGTACTCATTATATTATAGGAAACTGACAAACTCCGCGATGAAGATCTGTACAAGTTCCTGGCTGAGATCAAGCGACCCAGTTCAGCTCCCAAGAAGCTTAAGTGCATCCCCGGCACTCTGAAGATCGAAGTGTCACCATGTCCTGATGAAATGAAGAATGGACTTACTCCAGAACTAGCGAAGTTGCATCCTTATGGAGGTGAAATATGGTTCAAATTGTCAAAGCGTCATTTTAATTGAGTTGAGATTTCTGACACGACTTGGCAACATGGATGATATCACACGAAGCAGCGCAGTTATGAAAACTGACAGAACCCTTTATTTACGTGAGGAATCGTAAAATAACTTCTCTTTTCTGACTTTTACTGAGTAAAACCGGCAGTGTTCCTACTGTTTCCCAGTATTGCGAGGGCTGCGGTAAGTCCTTATTCGTAGCCCTGGCAGGCGTAAGCAGTGAAGCAATCTTTCTACAGGGTTACTTGTAAAACACTGGCAACTACTCAATACTATCTTACTGACATCATAAATGACAACATTTGTTCTATGACTTTTAAAAATTTATCATATTTTAGTTCATTACATTTTCATACAAAAATGTAATGAACTAAAATATGCTTATTACGAAATCAAGCGATAGTACAATAGAGGAGGGTAGCAGTGATCGGGCTGTGGGGTGCTTGATGAGCTTGCGCAGCGTCATACAGAAGTAGGTAGGTATAGCAAAATACCACCACCATTGAAAAACTACATTCACCCTGAGTAACATAGGCTATATTTATTGCCCGTACGAAGCCGGGACGAGCCGCTAGTCTATAATATAAAAATGAATCGCAAAATGTGTTGGTAAGCGCATAACTCAACAACGCCTGGACCGATTTCGCTAATTTTTTTTTTGTTGTGTTCGTTATTATAAGGAGAAGGTTCTTATGGGAAAAACAATGAAAATTAGGATAGTGTAGGGTAGAGTAGGGTAGAGTACGGTAGAGGAGGTTAGAGTAGGGTAGAGTAGAGTAGGGTAGGGTAGAGTAGGGTAGAGTAGAGTAGGGTAGGGTAGAGTAGGGTATCTTCTATAATATAAAAATGAATCGCAAAATGTGTTGGTAAGCGCATAACTCAACAACGCCTGGACCGATTTCGCTAATTTTTTTTTTGTTGTGTTCGTTATTATAAGGAGAAGGTTCTTATGGAAAAAAAAAATGAAAATTAGGATAGTGTAGGGTAGAGTACGGTAGAGGAGGTTAGAGTAGAGTAGGGTAGGGTAGAGTAGGGTAGGGTAGAGTAGGGTATAGTGGGGTAGAGTAGGGTAGGGTAGAGTAGGGTATAGTGGGGTAGAGTAGGGTATAGTAGGCTGAAGTAGGGAAGAGCGGGAGCGAAGCCGCGCGGGCAAAAGCTAGTGTTTTATAAAATGTCATAGAACAAAATTTGTTGTTCATAATGTTAGTAATACAGTCCTTTTTTTTATGGTGGGAAAAAATCATCCAATGACGTCCCCCGCTCTTGGGCGGAGCGGGAGATAGTCTCAGACTCTTACTGACTAAAAGACCCACCCCGTTCCTTCTAGCCTTCATACCGGGGCTCGAGCGCCCTTTCGGATAACCCTGGCCCCAGTAGGTTTCCACCCGGCTGGGTCCCTGCTGTTGCTGACAACTCCTTGAGGCGCGCGGGAACAGTGCGCGCCGTCGACGACTTGGGCCTGGTCCGGACAGTTACCGGACGGCCGGACAGCGAGCTACCCATTGCTCACTGTCCGCAAGCCCGCGCCTACGGTGGCCGGAAATCGGGATCAGAATCCCGGCGGCGACGGCGGCGAGAACGCCGTTGCCTGATGCGTTCGGCGTCCTCCTTAGTAATACAGTCCTGCACAAGGTTGTTAGTGTTTTACAAATATACTAGCTTTTCCCCGCGCGGCTTCGCTCCCGCTCTTCCCTACTTCAGCCTACTATACCCTACTCTACTCTACCCTACTCTACCCTACCCTACTCTACTCTACCCTACTATACCCTACTCTACCCTACCCTACTCTACTCTACTCTACCCTACTCTACTCTACTCTACCCTACTCTACCCTACCCTACTCTACTCTACCCTACCCTACTCTACCCTACCCTACTCTACTCTACTCTACTCTACTCTACCCTACTCTACTCTAATAAACCTCACGGAGCCCGAGACCTTTCTAACGAATGTAAAACCATGGAAATCGGTTCGTGCGTTCTGGAGTTATAGCGTCAGGAAGGAAAACCCGACTTATTTTTATATAGTAGATATACATTTTCCGTTTTAGATGACAACGTACGTCCGTGCAAGGAGATCCTGCCGTTTCCGACGCATCCGCCCGCGATGCCGCACTACCAGTACCGCAACCTGCTGTACCTGGCCGTCAAGGAGATCAACCTGAACGCGTACACCTCGCGCACCGGCTCCGCTAGGAACATTACTGTACGTATCATTATACTTAGGGTTCAGCCAGACTGGAAACGCGAGCGCGGGGAGGGCGCGGCGCGGTAAACTCAAATATAAGAACTGGTTTGGAGTGTCCATATTGGACACGTGAGCGCGGGAAACGGCGCTCTAAGCGGGACGAGCACGGACTATATATAGGTACAGAAGACAATCTCATGTACGTATTATTATTATTTATTATATTCTTCACTTACTATACGTACGTTCGTTTCTGTATGTATAGTACAATTCACGAATGATGGCGGCCCTGAAGTTAGCCTTTGCGAACTTTCGCGCATGTACACTCATAGAAAAAACTGTTATTGTCATTCATTTTATTTTAAACCGAAATACGAATAAAAAAATCCTTATGCAGGAACCAAGTACAAATAAAAGTAATATCAAAACGCTATGAGACAGAAAGCTATAAAAATAACGTAATAAATTAAGGATTCACTCATCTCTCGACAAAATAATTAACAACAAATTATCGAAAACTTTTGTAACTGTCCGTACTCTAGAGAGAGATAACAACACGAACTCGACACCAATGCTAACGTGTGACTGAGACACATGATCGCGTACCGAGAGTTGCCGAATATGCACGAAGATATACGATGTCAACAAAAAGGGATGTCCAATATGCATTTCCGAGGATGTGTTTAGTCGATTTTTTTTCGAATCGATTAAAATTGAATTATAAAAATATATTTATAATCAATTTTATACTTGGTTTAAATTACTCTCGAACAGTAGTTATTGAAGTAGTTGTTAAATTGTACTGTACTTCACTTTTTGTACCTACGCTCGGTGTACGCACACTAATGAGCGTTTGAGCCGGAACTGTTCGACGAGCGTGAGCGATCGTGTCCTTGAGCGGTGTCTATGTGTGCGTTGCTCGAGCGCGCTTTGCATGTAGATTGACTTCTGTACCTATCTATTTTGTGGTAAGTGCGCGGGCGGCGAGTGGCAACCCGCGTGGGTACAGGTATCTCCAACTAGTTCTCGCTAACAGCGTGTGTTGTTTAATGGCTCGGCTGCAGACAGACACAACGCTCTAGTTCCCGCTCCGCGCACCGCACTGCCAGTCTCGCTGAGTACTGAAACTATTGAAAAACCGATCCTCCTGGTGAATATCTTATGAAGATTATAGAAGTATGCGGTACGCGGTGTAAAGTCCTGCTGATTTTAAGCTTTAATAAACGATAAACAATGTAATAAACAGGTGCGAATACAACTAATGTCTGGTGAGAACGAGGAGTCGGCCCTGCCAGCTATATTCGGAAGAAGTTCCTGTCCAGAGTTCACCAACGAAGCTTATACTACCGTCCTTTACCATAACAAGTAAGATTAATATTCCAATGCTTGATTTATCCTTTTTTGTGTTAGCTAGGCTTACGTTTAACCACTTTCTCACCTGATCGTAAGCAAAGAAGTGTCTTCAAAATCCATGGACCCAACATACCACAGTATTTCAAGACGAAAGTCTATTAATTATAGACTGTGCGTGTTGCCAGTAATGACATATTATCCATCACAATGGACCTCATCAAAAGGCTTAAAGTCACCCAAAGTGCAGTGGAAAAGGCTATGCTCGGAGTTTCTTTGCGTCATTCCTGTATCCTGATGCGGTCCATCAGGAGTGATGATATCCGCAGGAGACCCTAGGTTACCGACATAGCCCGAAGAATCAGGGCACATTGCCACTTAAGTTACATCGTACCGGAACACGCAGTGTTGGCGCGGTGTCCTACAAGTTGGATAGATGACCTGGTGAGTTCGATGGAAGAGAGATGCACAGGACCGTTCGTTGTGGTGACACTTGGGGCAGACTTATGTCCGACAGTGGACGTTTTTCGGCAGAAACGATGATGATGATGAGTGCCTCGTCTTTTCCAGAAACCCGTCTCTGTACGACGAGATTAAGCTGAAGCTACCGGCCGACCTGGGTGACCAGCATCACTTGTTATTTACGTTCCTGCATGTTTCCTGCCAGAGGAAGCCGGTAGCACCTGACCAGGAAAAAAACTTGGAAACTCCTGTGGGATACTCGGTAAGAATACTAAACAAACATAACTTCCCTAATTAATAATAATAGAATGTGAAAAAGCTGAGGAAACTACTGGCTGTCTCAGAAACAATTTAACATCAATCACTTTTTTAAATGATTATTTTTATTGTGCTTTTGACTACAATATAGACCGGTTTACACTGTTCTGAAATAATACCTATAAATACTGTAATATGGAAATATTGTAAGAACAATCATTTTTTTAAAAGAGTAACCATGGAGTTTCTTGCCGGTTCTTCTCCATAGGAAACGACCAATTTCGAACCGTGCACTAGCTTCTGACGTTTTATAAGTGCCCATGTAGGTCTATGTGATATAAAAAACTTTTGACTTTTGAAACACTTAGATGCACAACTCTTAATTTCAATGTCATATGAAAACCTTGTAGGTTAATGTCTGAAGTGGTCTTTTGAGGACAAGAAACCGAATTTGAATGTATCAATTAATCACACTATCAAACTAATATTATAAAGGTGAAAGTTTGTATGTACGTGCCTGTGTATGTTTGCTTGAACGACTGAACGGATTGAGATGAAAATTGGCACACCGTGGATCATGTCAAGTACTTTTACCCCTGGAGTTGAAGGGTTATCAGCATAAAATAAACTTGATTGTAAATAAATAGGGATTTATTTATAATAGCGAACAGGAAAGAATTAAATTTTACGTATAGCGATGGCGGTGAATCAGACAGAAGATCCATCAACATCTATCACTATCACATTTACATTACATTTTTTTTTGTAATATTTTTGACCCAGATACTAAGTCCTTTAAGCCATCTGCATTACAATCGATTAAGACTACCACAGATGATATTAGGTTATTTATTTTCTTCAACATGACTTTGTTTTGTGATCATTTTCGACTCAAACACGATCTAATTATATTATTAATAAGCTAAAATGTTGTTCGTAGTGGCTCCCCCTGTGCCGCAACGGCAAGCTGACGTGCGGCGAGTTCAACCTGCCGGTGATGCAGGAGGAGCCGCCCGCCAACTACTCGTACATCTTCCCCGACGTGCAGCTGCCCGGCACGCGCTGGATCGACAACCACAAGCCCATCTTCAGCATCACGCTCGACGCGCACACTACTGTACACCCCCTGGTGAGTTTTGAGGAGTTCTTCCGTTTTGAAAAGTTATTATTTAGAGACCATGCCTCCTTCTGTGAAGCAGTAATGCTAGAGATGAAGGCGGCCGCACGCGTGAGGATCCAGCCTCGTAATTTTCGTAAATTTTCATTACATTCATAATTTTTCCGAAACTTTGCTTTATCTTGGAATATTTTTTTTCGAATGATTTACATAAACATATAATGTTCGCGCGGTAGAATTGGACCCGCGAAATTTAAAGTTAAAGTTTATATTTTATTCGTTCGTAATGTTCTATGATTTATATGTTAGGTATAATGGATTTTCACACAAAAGCCGGGCTTATTTACTTTTATTGCAGACACGTCCCCGTTCTCACCAGGTTATGATGATTTTAAGACGTCATGATATGACTCCTGATCCGAATAAACCATGTAATTTCTAAACGTGTACTTTATCGACAGGA
The DNA here is from genome assembly GCA_910589285.2 of Mythimna ferrago. NCBI lineage: Eukaryota > Metazoa > Arthropoda > Insecta > Lepidoptera > Noctuidae > Mythimna > Mythimna ferrago. The sequence continues at coordinate 2,802,659 of OU342683.1, read as the reverse complement.
CGGCTACATAGAGCGCTTTGCAATGGCGTGCGAGGCGGTGCAAGAAGGGAACATTCCTCCGCGCATCGGACTAGCTAACATGGAGTCTGAACTTCGCGCTAGGTAAGAAAATTGGTGCTTTTTACAAGACTACGCGACGTAAAAGAGAGTAATGTGTGAAGAGGCTAAACGCGCGTATTGATTTTGGTGATTCTTACTATTGAATTGTTAAACACCGAGCGCATACGCGTGACCTACACGCAGGCCGCGCTACACTAAATTCCGACATTTTTAGCTCACATTTATTCCCCTGTCTTTGTCTATTCGAGAAAAGAAAGAAAAACAGTTTATTTACGCGTTAAAAACGCAATCTTAAAACTAGGTAACAGAACAAAAACATCACAGCAATTGATAGGAAAGATATGCGTCTCCTCCGCGCAAAACGGCCGAACGCTCAGCATAAAGCTGCGGCCTCGCGCATAATGCGTTGAGCTCACAGCGCTGGTTTTCATTCGCCTCATTGTTTAGACGTAAGACCAAATTTTACACCCTATTTTTCGTTTCCCAGCATAACAGAGCTGCCCACAGCCAACGTGGAAGTCCTGGCGCACTACTTGCCCGTGGTGCTGGACAAGCTGCTGCACCTGCTGGTGGCACCACCCTCGCTGGCCGGCCACACGCTGAACATCGCGCAGGACGTGTTCACCTGCCTCGCGCACCTCTTCACTGACATCTCTGTAAGTCCTGGCGCACTACTTGCCTGCTGCAAGCTGCTGCACCTGCTGGTGGCGCTTGCGAACGTAGAGCCATAGATAGCTCGCCGTTCGGCCGTCTAACAAGGACCAGACCCAGACCGACAGCACGTTATTATTCACGCTCGCCTCAAAGAGATGTTAACAAAATTGACGAGGCCAGTCAGAGCCGATGCCACTTAGGCCTGCGGATGGTTTAAAAGAGTTAGTCTGATACTCCCTCCCTCCACCCAGAGCGGAAGAAGTTATTTAATGATTTCCCGTGTTAAAGAAAAGGCCGTAAAGTAGAAATTGCAAAAAGAAAGTACATACATTTCAACGCAATTTTTTATCGTGTATCTTAACAAGATTCCTTGATCAATCCATTTTTTTTCCAGAACATGAACGAAGGCTCCACGTGCGACAACCACGGGCGCAGCGGCCTCATCAGCACGTACATACAGTACCAGTGCACCATACCGCGGCCCTCGCTCACTGACAGGGACATCGGCCTGCCGCTACCTCCTGCAGGTAATGTGTCCATGTAGCTTCTGCCTGTCCATGGAGCTTCCTACACGCGTACACGTCGTGTCGTTGCCGCTTAGTCGACAGATTCATAATTTTGTATGTAAGCTTCACGCAGGCGTACACCAAGCGTTTAATGACAAATACGCGTCTATGAAGTTACGCGTCGAAAGACAGTAATCCGCTTCCAAGGATCGTCAAAGACAGCGCAGAGGGCATTTGAGTACATGTTTTAGGGCACAGAGAGCAGATTAAGATGTGTTGTCACAACATCACTATCATCTTACCCTTGTCCTATGTTGCTTGGGGTCAGCGCAACATGTTTTTTCTTATATTCGGTCTAGTCAACCGTCCCGCTACCACTAACTCCCTTCTTCCCTCCCTTTTCAGAAACGTTTTAAATCTGGTGGAAGGGGAAACTGTCAAGTATCAAAATAAGGTTGCACACATTGAAATGGAACGTCACCGCCATTAGGTTACGTGTGTCCAAAAGAGATACCGTAATGTTCCCACCGCGTGCCCATTCGTCTTCATACCAATATTCGAAATGCTGTTGCTTCATTTAAAAACCAATTTTGATACGGAAAAAGATTACTTAGTACAAAGATAAATACAGGATACTAGCCAATGAGGATCAATCACATAATATAAATCCGATTTTTACCTAGTACATCGTATGTGTAATAATTTCTGAACATTTAACTTTTTAAATTATTAAAATCCGTCAAGAATTGTGGATTTGTTAAAGCTTTTCTGAACGGCTACTTAGAAACGCGCGCTCTCGCTGGACTATTTACAATGACGTCATCTATCATGATCCATACGACGAACACCGACAGACTGCGCTGCCGTTTTAATCGCGCGGTGGAGACCAATCATGACAGATGACGTCACAGCGAGTCGCTTCATTCTCAGGTGCGTTTCTGGAACTAATACACTGAAATTGCTGTATCTTCGTCATTTTTGGTTCGATTTAAGTAATTTATTCACAGTATTTACTTTTTTTTTTGACGCTATAAGTCTGCATACTCCACAAAAATCATCAAGCTCAGTACGGCCGTTATTCCAGATGCGTACAATGACTGATCCTCATTGGGTAACACAATTCTATTTGGCGAGACTGGTGGTCAGTAATGATCTTCAATTGATGATTTTAAGTAAGTATGTCTGTTGTAGTGATGACGGACGGTTCGTGCAAGATACTCCATGAAGAGTTGGCGCTGCAGTGGGTGGTCGCTAGTGGAGCTACCAGGGACCTTGCTATGCAGAACTCATGGTAAATTAATAATGTATTCTTTGTCTGGATAATGCCTTCTAACAATTCAAAATCTTGTTCCTTTGTAGTACTGAGTAGTATTGTTCTGTCAACAGATTGTCCTGAATTCATTGTGTAAAAAAGGGCGAACTAGTTGTTACCCGCGAATAATTTTTCGTAGAGTTTAAGAAAATTACTATCGTTTTTAGGAGCAATTCCTAAATTGTAAAAAAAAATAACCATTTTGAAGATTCTGCCCCTCACATCTTTTTTTTTTTTTTTTCTGGTTCCATAATTGAATTTATCCAATTTAACATCTGTCATCTATCTATTGTTCAGGGGGTGTACAGGGGGTCCCTAATTCATCACATAAGGTTTTTTATTAACTTTTTATATAATTTACACTATGTGCATCCGTAATGTATCGCTAATCTTCTTCTATAGCGAAATCAATCGATCAATAATAAAAATAAAACTTTTTGTTAGTCTCGCTGAAACTCAAAAACGGCTTAACATATTTGAATATTTAGAAACAAAAATAAAATTTATGTAGGATCGCCTCTCAAAAATGAAAAGTACTAACGGAGGGCGGAGCCGCGGAGAACAACTAGTGTTTTATAAATTAAGTTTGGTATGTTGATGTCCAGGGCGCTGTTCGAGCTGATGGTGAAGTCGATGGTGGAGTACCTGTACTGGAGCGGCGCGCACGAGGCGCGGCGCAAGGCTCGCTTCCCCGACCAGTTCACCGACGATCTCACCACGCTCGTCAACAACGTCACCACGGAGATCATCTCCAGGTACCTTCTTCTTAGCGTGCCCAAGTACCTTAGTGACCGACCATTCATGTAAATATGGACGATTTGAACGGCACGTTTGGCTCAGTGGTTGAGCGATTGGCTGCTGTGCTGCGTGTCGCGGATTCGATTCCCATACGGGACAAATATTTATATGACCTACAGGTAAGTGTTGCGGGTGGGCGCTCACAAATATGTAAGGTCACATACACAAGACACTTAGACCAGAAATACCTATCAGTAGGCCATAGAAATATTTGTTCCGTGAGAATCGACCCAATCTCTCGATCACTGCGCCAACCGCGTGACAATTCGTAGTCGTATTGGAAATGTTACTTACTAAAATTATATAATTTTTCTCTCCCCAGATACGGCAAAGACAGTCGGCTCACGCAGAGCCTTAATAACAGCCTGGCGTTCTTCCTGTTCGAGCTGCTGAGCGTGATGGACCGCGGCTACGTGTTCAACCTCGTGCGCACCTACTACAAGCAGATGTGCGCCAAGATCGCCTCTCTGCCGGATGCTGTGCCGCTAGTGCACTATAAGGTAAACAATAGTGTAGCGACATCTATGACGTCACATGACAACTAATCTCAATAGTTCTCCGCGCGATTTGAACATATAGAGCAGCCTGAAATAATCTATCGGGCAGTTGTCCACCAGACACAACACCCGTCTGGTCGGAGGATCTTCCCTTTTCAACGGAGGTTTGCGGGACTTTACTCTCTGTTTCGCATACCTACCAAACTAATAGTAAATCTAATCGTAAATAGAACATGTAGTTTGACCTTAGAATGATACTGGCAAGTCCTAACTTTTGCGCGGTGTGGGAACACGTGCAATTTGCTTGGTTAGACTGGCAGCGCGGTGCGTGGAGCGGCGGTTGATTTGTTTGAGATCCTCGCTCCCGCGCGTATTGCCGCTCATTGCCCGCGCACACACTGTGGCCACTTGTATGAACGAGATATGGCGTGAGTTTTCCCGCACGTCCCTCACGTGTCGCCACCGCGCCGCTTCCCGCGCTCGCGTGCCCATATGGACACAAAAATGAAGTTCTCATGTTCGTGATTGTCGCACCTCGCTCGCCCTGTACCCGTGCTTCTAGTCTAGCCGATTACTTAATAATAATAATAATAATAATATAATAATATATCATTTATTTCTCTCAAAAAGGTACATTTTAACACAAGTATTATTTATACATTTTGCCTAAGACTAAAACCTTTGTGAGAGCTGGAGTCTGAACTAGGTTCGAGACCTGTATGACAGATCTCCAGGCTCACACCCTTTTAAACATAATCGCATTTTGCGGCACATAAACATGAATCTTATGTTTGTAAGATTTTGAGCGAGAGAGAATTGTAGAATGACATGCTAAAAGTAAAGGAAAAGTAATTTTTTTATTGAAATGTATGTGTAGTGTATAGGTGTAGTGTATGTGGGTGCGGTGTATAATGTATGTGTGTGATAGTGTTTAAATGATTATGATTAAAGTTACTTTATGATTTGGATAATATATTCTGTGTCTTCATAGTCCAAATCAAGGAGCCAGTTCGTTACTGCTGTTTTACATTTATATTTAGTCATTTCGTACATATGTAAAATTTTATTTACTCTGTTGTAAACATAGGAACCAAGGAAATTATAAAAACGTTGAGCTAGCCTCGAATGAGCAGGTATGGATGAACAAACAGTATGCTTTCTTCTCAGAGATTTAAACTTATCCGGGTTAAAGGAATTGCGAGTGTGGACTGTTAAGATTAAGTTTATAATGAACAATTTCCGAATGGAGAGCACCTTGCAGGTTTTGTAAAGTTCCGTGGTAGGAAATTGATAAGGAAGACACCAACCAACTTTAAGGATTGCTCTTTGGGCACGTTCCAGTCTAATAATATGTGTTTTCGCGGACCCACCCCACACAACTATACAGTACTGGGCAACTGACTGACCGAGGGCTAGATAGACTTGTCTGAGCACAACTTCGTCAGCCACATGGCGAAGGTTTTTAAAAATAAATATCAATTTACGAAGTCGGGATGAAAGTAAATCTATGTGTTTGGAAAATGATAAAGAGTCATCTATAAGGACACCCAAATATTTTATATTATCTGTACGACTAAGATGAGGGCAGCTGCATGGTGATTGTGCTGCATTACAAGAGTGTGCAATCAAAGAAAAATGGGATGACGAAAGTTTACCAACTTTGGACAGGGAAAAAGTAAGATACTTTGATTTTTCAACATTTAAAGTGAGCAGATTTTGTGCCAACCAGTTATTACAGTGTCAACTCCCAGTTGTGCATGTTTGAATGTCGACTCCCAGGAGTCACCATGGAATATTAAGGCAGTATCATCAGCATAAGTAAAAATGGATCCATTAGTAAGCTTTTGACGACAGAGGTCATTAATATAAATGAGAAATAAGGTCGGCCCAATGATACTGCCTTGTGGTACACCGTAGGTTATTGGGAGTTCGTCACTCATCCATTCTCCTATTTTGACACATTGGCGTCTTCCTGTAAGGTAACTCTTAAAAAGTAGGAGCTGAACGCCTCTGATACCGATGTTCTCAAGCTTAATTATGAGTTTAGGAATCGAGATGGTATCAAAGGCTTTTGCCAGATCTAAGAAGACGCCTAAAACACACTGTTTGTTGTCCAAATGACTTACGATGTCATTAGTGAGATCCAGTACCGCATTACTGGTGGAGATTCCCGAACGAAAACCATATTGGCAAGGGGACAAAAGACTATAGTGCTCAAGGTATTTAACGAGCCTGTTATTCATTAGCCTCTCAAGCAGTTTGGATAGTGTAGGAAGAATTGATATGGGTCGGTAATTGCAAGGTTTGTCTCTGTCACCGCTTTTATGCACGGGATGAACGATTGCCAGCTTGAAAGCATCAGGAAAGACTCCTGTGCTAAAGGCCAGGTTATATAAATATGTCATGTGTGGGATAAGTATGTGTTTAAATCTTTTAAGAAATGTACCCGACACGTTATCGGAGCCCACTGCACAGTCGGACCTAAGCGTGTTAATTAAATGTATTATATTATAATGTAACTCTTTGGTTCCCCCCTCAGCTGGCCTTCCTGCGCATCATCTGCTCGCACGAGCACTACGTGGCCCTCAACCTGCCATTCCCGGCGGGGCAGAGCGGCGGCGGCGTGTCTCCCGCGGCGTCGTGGCAATCGCTGGGTTCGCAGTCCAGCGCGCCGCCGCGCCACGCGCTGGGCCACGAGTTCCGCTCCAGGCACTACCTGGCCGGCCTGCTGCTCACTGAACTCACTAACGCCCTGGACTTGCAGTAAGCATGATATAAAAATCCTTTTTTCAGGTGGGAAATCAACCAATGACACGCCCTTGCGCTCTTGTGCGGATCGGTAGGGCGTGTCTCACAAGATCTAGGGTTTATTGGAACGCGCAAACCCTACCACGACGTCAACGTAGATATACGGCGATGGTTTTTAAGCTATTGCATAGCTTCTATCGCGGGCCTTGAGCGTGGAGACCGAATTCAGAAATTCCGTAACAAAAATAACCTAACACCCCCCACTCATTTGTTTTTTGAGCGTGGTGACCGATAAGAAAACAAATGAGTGAACAATCAATCAAAATTAAATTCAATGTGTGAAAGTGTAACTTCAATTAATATCAAAGAAAAAAAAGACGTGTGGCACTCGGGGACTGCCGCGGTAAAGCTATTGCATAGCATTTTTATCAACTTATGCAATTATAATTAATGATTTATTTTATATAGGCAGTATTTTTTTTTTTTCCTTTGGTTTTTTTTTCTTTGATATTTATTGAAGTTACACTTTCACACATTGAATTGAATTTTGATTGATTGTTCACTCATTTGTTTTCTTATCGGTCACCACGCTCAAAAAACAAATGAGTGGGGTGTGTTAGGTTATTTTCGTTACGGAATTTCTGGATTCGGTCTCTACGCTCAAGGCCCGCGATAGAAGCTATGCAATAGCTTAAAGAACAAAGGAAAAAAAATACTGCATAAATAAAAAATAAATAATTATAATTGCATAAGTTGATAAAAATGCTATGCAATAGCTTTACCGCGGCAGTCCCCGAGTGCCACACGTCTTTTTTGAATATTATTTATTCTTTAATTCTTTTTTTTTTCTTTTCATTCATTTTTTTTTTGTTCTTTTTTTATTTTATTTATAATAATAAAATACTTTGGGTACTTAAAATTTTAGGCTGATTGTACGAAACGATTTTAAAAATCTACAAATCGCTGCCAAAACCTTAGACTCTAAGAGATCTAAGTATTAAAGAAATAAACACCACGTTGAAAATTCGTAAAAGCACTTACAAAATGCAAAAACCGTCGTTGTTGTCAAACTTCTACCTGACAATGTTATGCTTGTGCTGTACTACATTTAATATAAAAAGCATTACGGACAGAATAACATCGAATATCCGACAAGTATACTGATTTTATCAATGCTATTTTGCTGTTACTAACGATGAGTAACTGATCTCGTATGCGGTGGCAGTAAACGTAACCACATCTATCTAAGCGTATTGTCTGGAACTTTTTTGAGCGCTAATGCCTTGATCACACGTACCGAGTAAAAGGGCGAGACAGTGCTCTCGGCCGAGTACTCGGTACGTATAAACACAGCGCCGAGTGCTCGGCCTACTACTTATCTCTATAACTCGCTTACATCACTGTCTCGGCCGAGCAACATTTTACTGTCTCGATTTTTTACTCGGTACTGACGTGAATGTTTCTTTTTTATTTATTCTATATATTTTGGATCTACTAAGATTCAAGTAAAACGCGCTTAGATTTGTCTACCGGCATTGCAAAGAATAACATAAACCTTGAAGATATAAATATACCAGCCACAGCGACCACAGTCCACACAGTACATATACATAAAAAAAAACAAAGGAGCATATTATATATTATTATTTATTATTATTAATCACTGGAACCCTAACTATGGGCTCATTTTTAGGGATCACGGTTGACCTTCATGGTCAGAGGGAGCCCTGACGTCCCCAGAAAGGGGTCTTCACGGATTCGTAACCACAGCGTCCGCGGTCGCGAATTTTTACCTCCTGTGTACACCACATTTTTGTGCCATTGACCCGCGTTTTAGAAACGGGCGTCGACAGCGCGCTTTTATCCTATTATAGGAGTACAGGCTGCGTCTTACACCCGTGCGTATCACGTCTGTATCGCTACAAACGCGTGTCAACGGCGCGTTTAAAAAACATGGTGTGCACAGGCGCTTACCATCTGTGTTCCTCCACCAGGAGCCCAGTCCTCCAGTGCGCCGCAGTGAACGGCGTGCTGTCGCTGCTGACCGCGCACGACGCCGACCCGCGCCTGGCCGCGCCCGACGTGAAGGCGCGCGTGGCGGCGCTGTACCTGCCGCTGCTCGGCATCGTCATGGACGCGCACGCGCAGCTCTACAGGGGCTTCACGACCAGTAAAGGTAAACATAACGCGCCTGGCCGCGCCCGACGTGAAGGCGCGCGTGGCGGCGCTGTACCTGCCGCTGCTCGGCATCGTCATGGACGCGCACGCGCAGCTCTACAGGGGCTTCACGACCAGTAAAGGTAAACATAACGCGCCTGGCCGCGCCCGACGTGAAGGCGCGCGTGGCGGCGCTGTACCTGCCGCTGCTCGGCATCGTCATGGACGCGCACGCGCAGCTCTACAGGGGCTTCACGACCAGTAAAGGTAAACATAACGCGCCTGGCCGCGCCCGACGTGAAGGCGCGCGTGGCGGCGCTGTACCTGCCGCTGCTCGGCATCGTCATGGACGCGCACGCGCAGCTCTACAGGGGCTTCACGACCAGTAAAGGTAAACATAACGCGCCTGGCCGCGCCCGACGTGAAGGCGCGCGTGGCGGCGCTGTACCTGCCGCTGCTCGGCATCGTCATGGACGCGCACGCGCAGCTCTACAGGGGCTTCACGACCAGTAAAGGTAAACATAACGCGCCTGGCCGCGCCCGACGTGAAGGCGCGCGTGGCGGCGCTGTACCTGCCGCTGCTCGGCATCGTCATGGACGCGCACGCGCAGCTCTACAGGGGCTTCACGACCAGTAAAGGTAAACATAACGCGCCTGGCTGCGCCCGACGTGAAGGCGCGCGTGGCGGCGCTGTACCTGCCGCTGCTCGGCATCGTCATGGACGCGCACGCGCAGCTCTACAGGGGCTTCACGACCAGTAAAGGTAAACATAACGCGCCTGGCCGCGCCCGACGTGAAGGCGCGCGTGGCGGCGCTGTACCTGCCGCTGCTCGGCATCGTCATGGACGCGCACGCGCAGCTCTACAGGGGCTTCACGACCAGTAAAGGTAAACATAACGCGCCTGGCCGCGCCCGACGTGAAGGCGCGCGTGGCGGCGCTGTACCTGCCGCTGCTCGGCATCGTCATGGACGCGCACGCGCAGCTCTACAGGGGCTTCACGACCAGTAAAGGTAAACATAACGCGCCTGGCCGCGCCCGACGTGAAGGCGCGCGTGGCGGCGCTGTACCTGCCGCTGCTCGGCATCGTCATGGACGCGCACGCGCAGCTCTACAGGGGCTTCACGACCAGTAAAGGTAAACATAACGCGCCTGGCCGCGCCCGACGTGAAGGCGCGCGTGGCGGCGCTGTACCTGCCGCTGCTCGGCATCGTCATGGACGCGCACGCGCAGCTCTACAGGGGCTTCACGACCAGTAAAGGTAAACATAACGCGCCTGGCCGCGCCCGACGTGAAGGCGCGCGTGGCGGCGCTGTACCTGCCGCTGCTCGGCATCGTCATGGACGCGCACGCGCAGCTCTACAGGGGCTTCACGACCAGTAAAGGTAAACATAACGCGCCTGGCCGCGCCCGACGTGAAGGCGCGCGTGGCGGCGCTGTACCTGCCGCTGCTCGGCATCGTCATGGACGCGCACGCGCAGCTCTACAGGGGCTTCACGACCAGTAAAGGTAAACATAACGCGCCTGGCCGCGCCCGACGTGAAGGCGCGCGTGGCGGCGCTGTACCTGCCGCTGCTCGGCATCGTCATGGACGCGCACGCGCAGCTCTACAGGGGCTTCACGACCAGTAAAGGTAAACATAACGCGCCTGGCCGCGCCCGACGTGAAGGCGCGCGTGGCGGCGCTGTACCTGCCGCTGCTCGGCATCGTCATGGACGCGCACGCGCAGCTCTACAGGGGCTTCACGACCAGTAAAGGTAAACATAACGCGCCTGGCCGCGCCCGACGTGAAGGCGCGCGTGGCGGCGCTGTACCTGCCGCTGCTCGGCATCGTCATGGACGCGCACGCGCAGCTCTACAGGGGCTTCACGACCAGTAAAGGTAAACATAACGCGCCTGGCCGCGCCCGACGTGAAGGCGCGCGTGGCGGCGCTGTACCTGCCGCTGCTCGGCATCGTCATGGACGCGCACGCGCAGCTCTACAGGGGCTTCACGACCAGTAAAGGTAAACATAACGCGCCTGGCCGCGCCCGACGTGAAGGCGCGCGTGGCGGCGCTGTACCTGCCGCTGCTCGGCATCGTCATGGACGCGCACGCGCAGCTCTACAAGGGCTTCACGACCATTAAAGGTAAATAACCAGCCTATAATAATTCTATTACGCAGTAGAGCGCCGGTGGGTTTAAAAAATAATACGTAGTCAAATTAAACTTAGAACCAGCCCTTTTCGAATGTGTAACTTACAAAAACCTCAAGACACCTGACACCTTTCCTTTATCTCTCATAATGTCTCAGCTGGGAAGATATAAGTATGCGAGTAGTAAACACATTTTTTCATCTGTTTATATTAAAACACCTAAAGTCATTGAGTCTTGCGTTTGGTCCCTCCACGCTCAGGTCCGATGGCCCAACCATTGAAATATGAGAGTAACCAAATGGGTCACCAGAATTAATTTTTTTTTTAACAAATGCATTTCATTTTTTGTTTACAGAAATACTTCAACTAGACAGCGAGATGGGCCAATTTGGAAATTTGTACACCGCATCGTCGCCTGAAGGTGATTTTAAACAGGTATGACACATGTCAAACCTATGAAACTTTGTCGATGGAGCTGCATCTTTGTACCGTCGTGTTTTTGCCGCTATTGTCGACTGAGTTCATAGTTTTATTTGTAAGCTTAACGCAGGCGAACACCAAGCGTATACTCGTAATGACGAATACTGACAGGCCTGTCGGTCTAGTGGTTAGTGACCCTGACTGCTATGCCGGAGGTCGTGGGTTCGATTTCCACCCAGGACAAATGTTTGTGTGATGAGCACGATCATTTGTTCTGTGTCTGGGTGTAATTTATCTATAATATGTATGTATTTAGAAATATATAAGTATGTTTATCAGTTGTCTAGTACCCATAACACAAGCTCTGCTTAGCTTGGGACTAGACGGCGCTGTGTGATAGTTGTGGAATATTATTGTTATTATTACTGAAGCTATCTACGCGTCCGTGGACAGTAGAAATTGACCATTTTATTTTATTTTCCATTCCAGAATGGCCGCCCCCCATTTAACAGCGAGACCAGTCGCAACCTACTGATGTGCCTCGTGTGGGTCCTGAAGTGGGCGGAGCGCGGCGCCCTGGCGGCTTGCGTGGCCGAGCTGTCGCCTCCCAAGCTGCACTCTCTGCTGGCCCTCATTGACCTCTGCTTCAAATGCCAGGAGTACAAGGTATAGTACTGAAGTCTGCGCCCGAAACATTTAGTCAAAAATTGGTAACAGCGTGATCACGGCTTCGATCTTAGAGGCGCGTGGCGCGGCGATCGGGTGGCACCGGTAAGCACGCGCGTTTTCGCTATGAGCGACGTCTCGTGGCGTATTTCAAACATTTTTATACTTTTGATTCAATCTACAATTTTCTAGAATACTTGCAAGAACGTTAAGATTTAAGATTTAAAAATTAACACGCTGCGTTACTCCTCAGGGTCGTAAGGAGATAATGAAATGCGCTCAACAGAACGTGCGCAAGACCACCGACATCAAATCTAAGCTGGAGGACGTGATCCTGGGGCAGGGCTCCGCCAGAAACGACTTCATCATGAGGAGGAAAGGTCAGTGCGTCATAGGTAGGATAGGCTGACCCCATATTAGGCGTGCGCGTTCATCGGGTGTGTAAGTAGCACGGGCGATGCGTTTTCGTCGCGAGCGTGCTGCGTGAGCGTCGCCTTTTGCTGCCCTGCGGCGTGTGTGGACGGTGCACGTAGCGCTCGCGTCGCGTTCTTACCCCTTCGCCCGTTATTCCCGCCGCCCAAAAAAGTTGCTGTTCAGTGTTCAGCACGCACGTCACGCACGCTGCACACACGTCACACGGCGGCAATAAGCGACGCTTACGCAGCACGCTCGCAGCGCATACGCTGCGCCGGCGTCGCTCACACGCCCGAGGAACGCACACGCCTTATATGTCATAGTGCAATTCATGAGTTCGCGTCATGTTTTTCTTTAACTTTTTACTTAGACCTTCGCTACAGCCCCAGGTGGGGGCGTGGCAAGCGGTGCCAGGGCTTCGCCCTCTTACCGCGAAGTTTTTCCGAAGCCTGCTACGACAGGCTTGTCACTGGGTTGCCTAGTGTTGGCGATGGGTTATGGTAGAGCGGGGCTCTATGTGTGTTTGCTTGTATGTGTGTATTGTAGGCGCGTCGCGACGCTGTTGTTCGCGGCGCGACGCTGTTGTTTGCGGCGCCGCCTCTTTACGACATACCGGCGGTCAGTCTCCGCCAGGTGAGACCCCTAGGGTCGGCCGGCGGGGGACGAGCTGCGACGAGTATGCTTGCTACGAACCTACAGTAGGAAGTGTGACCCCATTCGCAGAGCGAGCCGGTTACAGTTCAGACCGCAGGGGCGACCTTGTGTGTTTTTGTTGTGGGTGGCATTATATTGTGTAACATCGCTCAGTGCACGCGCACCGAATAGTAAGCTGGCGCTAGCCATTCTGCGCGTGAATCTGGCGCGTGTGTAGAGGCGAATGAATGGTCGACTCGCGCCGTGCCTATATTAAATTAGCACACGGCGTTCGTCGGGTGAGTGTACGGATGTAGAGTCATGTTGTTTGAGTAGGCCGCGTGTAGACTGGTACGGCCTACCCAGGCGTCAATCCGGGTGGGGTGATAGTGCCCGCAATCAGGTCACGGGGGAGTCGTCTCGCGTCGGGGGGCGCGCGTGCCAGGGCATCAAGTGCTTGATGTGGGGCCAAACTGAGGCGTCGGCACGCGCGAACATTCCCTTCGCAAGGCGTCGCACGAACTCATCTAGGCTCTCAATCCCGAGATCACATTCTATAACGTCGTTCCTCACGTAGCGAGGGGCGTCGCGACTCTACGCAACGCAAGATGTTGTTGCGCGCGGAGTCTATCGCAGCTCGTCTCGCTAGTGAGGGCGAACCAAGCTGGGGCAGCGTACGTCAGTACTGGGCGAATATACGCTTTGTATATGCCCAGTTTGACGCGCGCCGGGGGGCGGGACGAGAGCACTGGTTTGAGTCGGTTGCGGACGACTCTCCCCTGCGTGACGACATTGCATCGTGCGGTCCCATAGTGAGCCGCTGGTCGATGGTTACGCCCAGGTACTTCGCACGGAGCGTCCATTCGACTTCGGCTCCGCTGAGTTTCAGATGTGGTGGGAGGCGCACTGATCCTGTGACCACCGCCTGCGTCTTACCCACGTTAACCGACAGTCGCCATTTGTCGAGCCACTCAGGGATTTGGTTCAGCGCGCGCTGCATCTTCGTCGCCGCGTACTTAGCGTTCATAGAGGTGGTGATGTACGCGGCGTCGTCGGCAAACAGCGCGAGCGTGGCATCTTCGGTCGTTGGTATGTCGTCGGTGTAACGTGAGTAACACGCCGACGAGACGCAGCTCCCCTGAGGCACGCCCGCTCGGATGGGTCGAGAGGCGGAGACCGCGCCGTCAACTACCACTCTGAAACACCTGTCAGACAGGAAAGCTTGGACCACTTTCACGACTCTACGGGGCGTGGTAGAGGTGGCTAATTTATAAACTAACCCCTCATGCCATACACGATCGAAGGCTTTTTCCCTCCAAGTCCTCAGAAACGTACTTGAGGGCCCCGTCGTCGGATTGCAAGGGGCGCACCGGGGCTGGGGTATTTGTGAGCTGGTGGCACAGTCTGTGTGTCGCCTGCCAGTCAGATGCTGCGGTGTTTAAGCGTTCCTCCCAATTCTCGGCAGTTAGGGCCTTTTAACTTTTGAACCGTCTACATTTGATATATATGACAAACACTAGCATTTATTTCGCCAGGGTCACGCATCTACGATCAAATACTCCATCTTGTTAGCTCTTCTGTCACCTATGGGGATTGAAGAGAAAAATCTAAATGAGATCTAGTAACCAGTCGCATATACACGACCCTGGCGAATACGACACAAAAACATTCGTCGGACCAATCCGATGCAAGTGATTAAAGAATTATACGTCATTGTAATCAGATATCAATTGGACAGATTGACGTGCTTTCGTTAAATGGAACATCTACGATATAATGTGATGATAGAAGACCAAAAATTGCATACTGTTTTTTTGTTATGTTCTAGTATTGCGTAGATTATTCCTTTTTTTAAATTCTTGTTGCTCTTTTTTGCCTTTAAAGCGTCCAAAGACCTTACAGCCACTAGACGTCTAATCACAGGCAACGCATGTCTGTCATCACAACACATATGACTTATAGATCTAATGTAGGATAGTCTCGACCAATCGGAACGCAGTACCCCGCTCCCCCGTACAAATCCGAATGCAGTTCCCCGTTCCCCATACATCGGCTGGTTGACAGAATTGTTTTGGTGCGCTAGTTCAAGCATGAGGTGTCTAGTGGCTGTAAGGTTTTTGATAGCGTCAAAATGACGTTATACTCTATCGGTTTAGATAGTAAACTAAACGTAAACAATCTTGATATGTCTTTTTATTTGAAACTAGCTTTTGCCCGCGTCTTCGCCCGCGTGGCATTAGGTACTTAAGGAATCGGGATAAAAGGTAGCCTATGTTCTTTTCTTTGTCAAAGGCTATATGCATGCCAAATTTCATCCAAATCCGTTCAGCCGTTTTTGCGTGATTAAGTAACAAACATCCAAACATTCACACTTTCACATTTATAATATTAGTTAGGATAAATCATATAAAAGACACAAAGATTATTTAAATTTAGTTAATTACCGATCATCGATTTAGGTAAATACCTAATTGTAAATATTTTTAGAAATTTTTTTTAGAAATTTTTTTCTATAAAAGACATGTTAAGATTGTTTACAATTAGTTAACTACCTAGATAGATGGAGTATAGTCAGTATTTTTCTCTTCTCATAAATGTGAAAAGTGTATTTTAAATCCTTATTCCTTATTTGTCGATAGATGATGAAGACTGCTTCACAGAGTTTAACGACCCTTGCTATAGTAGATTTGAATGCAATTAGTGTTTAGTTCTCAGTTACAACTAAGCATGCTCCTAAAATGACATGGCTTTTATTTCAGAAGGTAAAGATCATGGCCCATAATCTAACCCGTAATAGATAAATGATAAATGATATTTATTTTGTAAATAGGTTTAAAAAACACTTTTACACGTCAATTTTTTTTCGTCAGTTTATGCTAGATGAGGCCGGTCTTTCCTATCTGACTACCCTGAGAAGAAACACCGAAACAAACTAGGGGTCAAAGTCTCTTTTAAAATAGATGCTTGCGTACCCTACATTAGTTTTAAATTCGGTAGTTATAATAAACCACATTTCATTTATGTAAAAATAAATACAAATCCTTCGACTTTACGTTTAATAAAGATTGTGAGGACGCGAGTTTTAAAATGTAGTGTCGCACGAATGTTTTATTACATAAATGTGTGCCGTTTTATAAACTGCTTTATCTAATCTCATCAAAAATACAATTGCAGTATCGTAAATATAATAGACTATTGTTTATAGTTATACCAAGTTAATTTGCCATAAATTACACTTGTACACGTAAAGTTATTATTTTAAAATTCGGATTTCATTTCTAGGTGTCGCACTGTCTATTTTGCGCCTGTGTGCACCTGCATATAATCTATCGAACGAATAATATCTATATTTTAAATAATATTTTCATTACTCATACTCTGAAAGTATTAAACCTATATTAAAATATAGGTTTTTTTTTGTGATACAATAAATAAATATTTGCGCGTAAATTAATCATATTTTTTTAAACAAAGTTCATATTACCCACAGTAAAACTATATACTGGATTTACAGAGAAATATCTATACGTTATTTCTCTGTAAATCCAGTCATATATCAATTTCTTACACCGTATTCTTTGTATTTAGTGGGCCATGATTTTTACACTTATTCAATCCTGCATTCGAAGATGATAAGCTAAATTCCAGTTGTCACTATAGCAACCAGCGTAGAGAGCGCCTAGTTCCAAGCATGAGGGTACCACATGTCATGTTTTCCAACATAAAACTACAAAATGTAAGATAGGTGGTGGGTCAAGCGTAGGTGCGTGCCGGCGCGAGCGCTGGCGCAAGGAGCTGTGGCGCGGCGGCGCGCGGGAAGCTGGGGCACCGCCCGCGCCGCAGCCGCAGCTGTCCGGCGCGCTGGCGGCTGAGGTGGCGCTCACGCTGCTACACGCGCTGGAGACTATTGTACAGGTGCGTGATATGTAGGTGCGTCCGGCGCAAGGAGCTGTGGCGCGGCGGCGCGCGGGAAGCTGGGGCACCGCCCGCGCCGCAGCCGCAGCTGTCCGGCGCGCTGGCGGCTGAGGTGGCGCTCACGCTGCTACACGCGCTGGAGACTATTGTACAGGTGCGTGATATGTAGGTGCGTCCGGCGCAAGGAGCTGTGGCGCGGCGGCGCGCGGGAAGCTGGGGCACCGCCCGCGCCGCAGCCGCAGCTGTCCGGCGCGCTGGCGGCTGAGGTGGCGCTCACGCTGCTACACGCGCTGGAGACTATTGTACAGGTGCGTGATATGTAGGTGCGTCCGGCGCAAGGAGCTGTGGCGCGGCGGCGCGCGGGAAGCTGGGGCACCGCCCGCGCCGCAGCCGCAGCTGTCCGGCGCGCTGGCGGCTGAGGTGGCGCTCACGCTGCTACACGCGCTGGAGACTATTGTACAGGTGCGTGATATGTAGGTGCGTCCGGCGCAAGGAGCTGTGGCGCGGCGGCGCGCGGGAAGCTGGGGCACCGCCCGCGCCGCAGCCGCAGCTGTCCGGCGCGCTGGCGGCTGAGGTGGCGCTCACGCTGCTACACGCGCTGGAGACTATTGTACAGGTGCGTGATATGTAGGTGCGTCCGGCGCAAGGAGCTGTGGCGCGGCGGCGCGCGGGAAGCTGGGGCACCGCCCGCGCCGCAGCCGCAGCTGTCCGGCGCGCTGGCGGCTGAGGTGGCGCTCACGCTGCTACACGCGCTGGAGACTATTGTACAGGTGCGTCATACTTATAACATAGGTCATTGTTCAAACGTATAAGTATGAAAAAAAGAATTAATGAAAATTATATAAAAAATTATGGAAAAGGAAAGACGGATTTTGTCCCCATAGTTACGGTGTTCCAAATTGATTTTTTTGTGAAATTACTTAAAATAGTTAATGAAATAAAATATTCGTGTGCTATTATAAACTTTTAACAATTATAAACATCGACTGCTGCTCAGTTTATAATGTTATGTTCATATATTAATTATGTGCAGTTTTATAAATTACTACATACTATAATTTTATTTGGAAATATTTAATGTCAGCGGCTTCATGCGAACCCCCATATCCCCCCTTCATAACAGCTCATCTGTTGTGAAGGATCCTGGGGAGGAGGGTTAATGTTAATTAAAAAAACGTGGAGGTTCCTATATATGTGACATTTCTTTGTTTTTGTGTACAGTCCTGCAGCAACCTGGAGTGCGGTCAGAGCGTGTGCAGCGCCGCGTTGCAAGTGGTATTGCGAGCGCTGCAGCGCAACCAGAGCGTCGTCGTGTTGCAGCACATGTTCGCGACCGTGCGAGCACTCATCGTCAAGGTGAGTTATTGAAATGATATAATATAAACAAAATGTATTTATTTTTTAGCGCAGTAACACAAGTCTGGTATCCGCTGGTATCTGCTGGTTATGTATTATTGTACATTATAGTACCGTCATCATCTTTTCACCTTTCAAGATATTATACTTTTTGATTACCACAATTAATTCTTTTAGATTTTAGTACCTTGTTTATATTTTTTATTTTTCATAAATTGATGTCTTCTTCAAAATTAGAATAAAATATAGTCTATGTCACTGAAGAATAAAGCAGCTTGCTATCAGTGAAAAAATTTTAGCAGCTGGACCAGTACTTTCAAAGATTACCTCCTACAAAAAAAATATATCAAATACTTCTGTAAAATATTAGTGTAGATACAGTTTCAAAATAATTCAGAATATTTTTTTTTTATTATTCTACCTTTTTTTTCGATAAATTCTGCGTTCGATGGAGACTTTCTATATAAAAAAAAAACTACAGTAATTGTAAACTATGTATTTCTCCTATAGCTTGGCTGGTCATGCTGCGGTGAAGAGTCTGGCATCTGCCGCGTCCTCCTGCGTCACTGCGCCGCACTGTCCGCGCCCACGCGCGCACACGCTTCGGCTACACTGTACGCTCTTATGAGGCAACACTACCAGCTTGGAAATGTAAGTACCATCTCAGTTTTGTATAGCATCATCATCATCACCAATTCAGCCAAAAGACGTCCACTGTTGGCTATAGGCCTCCCCCAAGTGTCTAACCTTCACCACCGTGTCATCATCATCATCATATCAGCCGAAAGACGTCCACTGTTGGACATAGGCCTTCCCCAAGCGTCGCCACAACGACCGGTCCTGTGCATCACGCATCCATCGGATTCCCGCGACCCTGACCAGGTCATCGGTCCACCTTGTTGGAGGCTGTCCAACGCTGCGTCTTCCGGTACGTGGTCGCCACTCCAGAACCTTTCGTCCCCATCGACATCACTGGCAACACGCACTGGTCATAGACTTTCGTCTTGAGACTACCACTATACCACTATATTGGACGAGAAGACACCGCGCAGCTTCCCGAACGCCGCCCAGCCGAGTCGGATTCGACGATTGACCTCTTTCTCGAAGTTAGACCTACCCAACTCGACCGTCTGTCCCAAGTAAACGTAATCGTCCTCAACTTCGATTGTACAGTCTCCGATCTTAATAGGAGTGGGCGCTACATGGATGTTAACCACCACCGTGTGAAAGGCCGCAAAAACGCTCTGCGCAATGCCACTTAGTAAAGCATAGCATAGTCGGCCTTATAATGTACCCACTGTTGGGACTCAGGCCTCCTCCTCCACTACTTCTGTCACTTTAAAAGTTTAACCTTTAACCGCCCGCTTTGGATTGATCTGACGAGAGATTTCATGTCCTATTCGCCAGGGCCGCGTTTGTGACTGGATACTCCGCCTCGTTTAGCTCTTCAAATCCCGTAAGTGACAGAAGAGCTGACAAGATGGAGTACTTGGTCGTGTATGTGCGACCCTGGCTGAATAAACGTGAGGTACGATTACCGTCACTGGTCTTGAGCGCTCGGCGTCAGAGTGAGAATCGCTTTGCGCATTCCATACATTGGCGAGCCAATCGTCGTCGATGTTAGATACATGCAGCAAAGTAGGGAACGAATCATGAGTGACGTCCATGACGCGATGGCGCGGCGAGCCAATCACTGACACTCCCCGCCCCCGCTTCTCACTTCGCACCGCTAAAGAGACCGAATATTTGACTTCTGCGCAACTTGAAGGCAGCGCTCAAGATCCGTGTCGGCAATTGTATTGGCGATTATAAGGTTAAAATTAAGAAAAATAAAATTGAAAAAAATATTTCAATTTCCAGAACTTCAGTCGCGTCAAGATGCAAGTCACCATGTCGCTGTCTTCCCTCGTGGGCACCTCCACGACCTTCAGCGAAGACTCGCTGCGCCGCGCGCTCAAAACGATCCTCGTGTATGCGGAGCATGATGCCGACCTCACTGACACCACCTTCCCGGAACAGGTACAATATTCTAGATAGAGAGATATGTTCGGGCACCTTCGGCAATCTTCGACTGCTGTCGTGAGACATCGGAAGGCGGTGAGCGGCGACAAGCAATGTAGCGTGCGGGACTTCACTTCGCTACCGGTCTCTGAAGAAAATGCGTGCGCGCACTCCAAGCGCTTACCAACATAGAACACTATTGTATTTATTTCGGATCGTGTTAATTTCAAACGTCTTTCAGGTTTGTCCTTAGATAGGGCCCTAACAGATGAATGGCACTTTTATTTGGTTTGGCTTCACACTGTGCATTTATTAGAAAATGTAGTCTTTACAATGACAAGTCACTTTGAGTTCAGCGGATGTAATTCTAATGTTTTCGCAGTATTTAGCAGATCGGATCAAGCACCGTATAATAAAATTTCTCAAAGAAACTGAAAAACTTACTTATTTCCGAGTTGTATCATAACGAGAATGCGTCATCGAATAAGGAACGCTATACTTTGCCGTCAGACCTTAAGGGCTACTGTCCACGGACGCGTAGCTTCATAGACGCGTATTCGTCATTATAACAAACCAAGCGCACCTTAGTATAATGCCGCTTCCAGTTGTTCATACTCCGTGTATATTTACGATTAAACTATGCAAGTATTTTCCGACTACCCTACACTTTTTGATTACTTCTCTTTACATTGTAATTAAGTCAAAACTATAACTGTATGCTACCAATAATGTTTGTAAGTTAATTTTTAACTTCTCATGTAAGTGAATTGTAAATTCTTGTGGGAAATAAAGATATCTCAAACCTCATACGCGCTACGCGTCCGTGGAATGTATCTTTAACTCTCACTTCTCTTGTCAATTTTTAGGTTAAAGACCTGGTCTTCAACCTACACATGATTCTCTCCGACACAGTGAAGATGAAGGAGTTCCAAGAAGATCCTGAGATGTTGCTGGACCTGATGCACCGCATAGCACGAGGATACCAGCACAGCCCCGACCTGAGGCTCACTTGGCTGAACAATATGGCGCAGAAGCATATGGAGGTAAGAACTTTAGGATAGTGAAGATGACACAGTTTCTCGAAATGCTGCTGCACTTACAGGCCTAGCCAAGCCATGACCGTTTCGTTTCGAATCTCTCGTCAATCGCCTCGAATCGGCAACGCCTCTGTTTCCTGACCACATGACTTAGCGTTGAGATGATGTCAATCCTATACATTTGAAGTTTTCTACTAGCGTTAACGTTATCAACTTGGCTAAGCCTTCTGATGGACCTCATCGCACAAAGGTACCAGCACAGCCCCGGCTCACCTGACACCTGACATTGCTCATGGAGATAGGAACATTATCCTTAAAGTGAAGATGAAGCAGTTCCACGTGATGCTGCTGGACTTGCGAGGATACCGGCACATCCTTGACCTGAAGTTCACTTGATTAAAAATTACGGCATAGAAGTATATTCAATCCATTTCTTCCTTTATTTGATTTCACTCTAAAGTACATTAGAATTTGAAAGACGTCTAAGTAGTAGTAGCATGATTGTTTAATATTGTTATATTAAAGCTGTTGTGTATATCTCTTTTTATGCTACTGTTTGTTTTTCCTTGAATAAATAAAATAAAATAAAGTAACTCACAACGGGTGAGAGAATCAATCCCTTTCTATACTGGGAACTAACCTGTGCTGTGGTAGGGACCATTCCAAACACCCATATGATGAGTACATCAAGTACTCATCATATGGGTGTTTGGAATGGGCCTTTATGTTTTATCTCTCAACGCACTAGAGTCCGGTGCCCTTCGAGAGTTAAAATATCGTACAAACTTATTTGTCATGTAAATTATATGTATTTTAATAGTTTTTTTATATCTGTGCGTCAGCGGTCCAACCACACAGAAGCTGGCATGTGCCTAATTCATGGCGCAGCGTTAGTAGCGGAGCAGATGTGTGCTCGCGGGCGCGGCGCGGCGCTGCTGCAGCGCGTCACGCACAACGCGCTCGACGAGAGCTGCGCCGACGCACTGCACCATCACCTCACGCACCTGGAGCTGCAGGTATACACATCGTTGCGAGGCCTTCTGCTTCACTTCATGATGATAAAACAGCCTTCTCAATGGCTTTATATCATTAACTACATGTGATATTAAAATTGACGTTATAGCGACATCTATGACGTCACATAAAAATAAAAAATCATGCATCAAGGTATCAAAATTCTCCACGTGACTAGAACATACACAACCTTCTCAAATCAACTATGAAATAGTTGCCCGGACCAGACACAATACCGGTCTGGTCGGAGAAGCCTCCCTTGTCAAAAAAGGTTTTTAAATCGGAGTTAATAACAACCCTGGTGTCTGCAGCGGACCATATGATTTTAAATTGGTGCAGTGGCCATGACCAGAGAAAAAGAAATATTATAAAACACAAATAAATAATGTTGTATCAGAATGTTTAAAGTAGAGTCAGTCTAAAAAGTCAAACGAATTGGGTAATCTAATCAAATTCTTAAAAGAGATATAATCAACACCAGTTGAACTATCAAGGTTGCAAAGAGATGATCATTGTTTACTAATAGAATCTTATAAAAAGTATATAAGTAATATACAAGGTGTAAGGGACAGCCCTCCACAAACTTCAAGGGCTTGCTCAGTAGACGAAACTGAACAACCTTCCACAAAATTTTTTTTCAGGAAACGAAAAAAAAAAATCGGCCTCGCTATACAAATTGTACAATCAAGTTTATCATTTTGTATGGTGAGATTGATTTTTTTTTTCGTTTCCTGAAAAAAAAATTTGTGGAAGGTTGTTCAGTTTCGTCTACTGAGCAAGCCCTTAAAGTTTGTGGAGGGCTGTCCCTTACACCTTTTATATAACAGATTTTTTAATTATTTTAAACTATTAGTTTCAATTTTGAATCATGGCAATCTACACACCGCTAAAAAAGACATACGCGATGATAGAACCTCTCTGAAGTTATGTATATGTTATTTTATCTGCTATTGACCCGGTTCTATCTACCTCAGGCCCTCTTGGAGCACGCGGCCAGCGAGCTGATGACGGCCGGCATGTACGAAACGGTCAACGAGGTGTACAAGGTGCTCATACCCATCGCTGAGGAGCACCGTGACTATAAGAAACTCGCTAACATACACAGGTATACAGTTGATCATCACTTTGTTACTACAGTACTTGTTCCAACGACGCGACCGCAGCACTAGACGCCACGTGCTTGACTAGCGTACCAAAACAATTTTGTTAACTAGCCGAGGTACAGGGGGCAGGGGTACTGCATTCTGATGGGTTCTGATTGGTATGGGAGAGCGAGGTACTGCTGGGACTTATAGATTTGATGTAGGTCGTTCTGATTGGTCGACCAATCAGAACGACCTACATCAAATCTATAAGTCATATGTGTTGACAGATAAGCATCGGCTGTTATTAGACGTCTAGTGGCTGTAAGGTCGTTGACTTGTTGTATTTTTTTTTAGAGTGAAAAATCATTAAATAATTTTGGCAGTTCTGGGTGGAGGGAGAGGAAGTGTCAGACATGTACTGATTAAAACCGCAGTTGCCCTTTGCGTTTCAGGGCCTCAGTGACTCTTTTGAGCAATCCTGTAGCGCAATCTATGTGTTGCACACTAAAATAGGTGACCATTCATGTATGGCATCTAGCGTTTTAATTTCCGTCCGTTTTAATTTTTTCGTATAGATTTTAATCATCTTCAAACATGAACATTTGCCGTATCGTACTGTGTAAAAAATTACATTTAGAAATATAAGAAATAAGATCGGCCTCAAGTGCGATCCTTGTGGTACTCCGCAAGTGAAAGAGTAGAACAGTGATTCGCATCCTCTCACAACCACTCTTTGCTTGCGCTTCGTTAGGTAGGAAGCGAACCACCTATGCAGTTGACCGACTATGCCAAAATGTTCCAGTTTTATTGAAATTATATTGTGAATAATCTTATCAAAAGCACTACTAAAATCTGTGTCGATGGAATCAATGTAGTAAATCGAATAGTGGTAATAGATTTTTGAACTCGGAAGCCATATTGTTCGGAGGCCAACTGCGTATTTCAAGGACAAATCAACGCTTCAAACAGCTTTGTGAAGATAGAAAGAGATATGGGGTGATAATTTAGTAAGGTCACTGGGGTTCTTATTTTTTTAAAATAGGTTAGCGTTAGTGATTTTCCACTCTGTAGGTGAGACTTTTTATGCTTACAGAACCTATACTTTGGAATTATAGATTGTTCTTAGTATCTGAGTTATATTGTATTTTGTTGGTGTCTCCAGCAAATTGAACGAAGCCTTCACCCGCATCGAGCAGCTGCACGGCAAGCGCGTGTTCGGCACCTACTTCCGCGTGTCCTTCTACGGCGCGCGCTTCGGAGACCTGGACAACGAGGAGTTCATCTACAAGGAGCACGCGCTCACCAAGCTGCCCGAGATCTTCAGCAGGCTGGAGGTGAGATACACGCTGGAGGGCTTGGTCAAGTTGAAATTCTACAATCGTCAACAGTAAAAGAAAATTTCAAATGTATGGGAATGATATCTCAACGTTAACTCACGTAGTCAAAACAAAAGAATCGGAGGTGTTACCAACTGTAGAAAGTTGTAACGAAATGGTCGTAATTTTAAACCTGCAGGAATAGCTAGGCTGCAAGCTGGAGACAAACTAGACGATATAGCAAAGAACTAGGTAAAATATGATGACACCAAAGTGTGGCGCCAATCGCGTTCCAATTTCTGGTTGGGATTAAAGACGGGCGGCGGACGCGACGCGGTGGAGCCGCCGCCGCCTACTGAAGCGGAGCGCGAGCGGTGATACGGACTAATATTTAACCAATAAGATTGCACTAAATCACCCGCTGCACAGAATCTCCGCTGATTTTGTGCAATCCTATCGATTAATATTTCTCCGTTTCTCCGCTCTTAAAAATTAGAATTACTACAGTTTTGCGAGACTTTAATATTATTTTTTCAGTCATTTAATTAAACTTTTTTGTGAGTTTCAGAACTTCTACGGTGCCCGATTCGGCGTGGAGAACGTGGTGATCATAAAGGACTCGAACATCGTGGACGTGAGCACGCTGGAGCCGGACAAGGCGTACATCCAGATCACGTACGTGGAGCCCTACTTCGAGCCGCACGAGCTGCGCAAGCGCGCCACGCACTACGAGAAGAACTACAACATCAGTGAGTTGTTTATACCTATTGTACTTCAATATGCGAAAACTACAATGAAGATATCCGCAGGAGAACCAAAGTTACCAACGTAGCCCAAAAATTCGCCAAACTTATACCCTATTCATCTATCTGGGCTTATTCGTTTATCTGGGCTTAAGACAAAAAGGTAAACAAAGAAAACCGTGTAGGTTTGGAGGTATGTGGAACAAAGAATAAAGTTCCACATACTTCCGTTGAAAAGGGAAGATCCTCCGACCAGACGATTTGGGGCTGTTTTATATGTTCAAATCGCGCGGAGAACTTTGATTGCGCGGTGCAGGACGCCAAGTTTCTTCGGCGTGTTTAAATATGAACACACATTCTAATAAACATATCCTCTTCAAGAATAGCGCATCACGCTATCTTCGAAGTCACCAGACTTTTTATTATACAAAATCCGCGTCTCAATGTGACTTGAATCAAAATTAAAAACTTTTTTTTTTTCAATTAGATCATTTGTAGGCACTTTTGAATAGTCAAATGTCGGTCAGTCGTGTCAAAAACGTGCAAGAAACTTACTAAGGCATTAAAGTCAAATGAATATTATTTTTTCCCAGAGCGCTTCATGTACGCAACGCCGTTCACGGTGGGCGGGCGCGCGCACGGTGACATCGCGGAGCAGTGCAAGCGCAAGACCATCCTCACCACCGCGCACCACTTCCCTTACGTCAAGACTAGGATACAGGTACTGGCTTTATGTTCACGGTGGGCGGCCGGGCACACGGTGACATCGCGGAGCAGTGCAAGCGCAAGACCATCCTCACCACCGCGCACCACTTCCCTTACGTCAAGACTAGGATACAGGTACTGGCTTTATGTTCACGGTGGGCGGCCGGGCACACGGTGACATCGCGGAGCAGTGCAAGCGCAAGACCATCCTCACCACCGCGCACCACTTCCCTTACGTCAAGACTAGGATACAGGTACTGGCTTTATGTTCACGGTGGGCGGCCGGGCACACGGTGACATCGCGGAGCAGTGCAAGCGCAAGACCATCCTCACCACCGCGCACCACTTCCCTTACGTCAAGACTAGGATACAGGTACTGGCTTTATGTTCACGGTGGGCGGCCGGGCACACGGTGACATCGCGGAGCAGTGCAAGCGCAAGACCATCCTCACCACCGCGCACCACTTCCCTTACGTCAAGACTAGGATACAGGTACTGGCTTTATGTTCACGGTGGGCGGCCGGGCACACGGTGACATCGCGGAGCAGTGCAAGCGCAAGACCATCCTCACCACCGCGCACCACTTCCCTTACGTCAAGACTAGGATACAGGTACTGGCTTTATGTTCACGGTGGGCGGCCGGGCACACGGTGACATCGCGGAGCAGTGCAAGCGCAAGACCATCCTCACCACCGCGCACCACTTCCCTTACGTCAAGACTAGGATACAGGTACTGGCTTTATGTTCACGGTGGGCGGCCGGGCACACGGTGACATCGCGGAGCAGTGCAAGCGCAAGACCATCCTCACCACCGCGCACCACTTCCCTTACGTCAAGACTAGGATACAGGTACTGGCTTTATGTTCACGGTGGGCGGCCGGGCACACGGTGACATCGCGGAGCAGTGCAAGCGCAAGACCATCCTCACCACCGCGCACCACTTCCCTTACGTCAAGACTAGGATACAGGTACTGGCTTTATGTTCACGGTGGGCGGCCGGGCACACGGTGACATCGCGGAGCAGTGCAAGCGCAAGACCATCCTCACCACCGCGCACCACTTCCCTTACGTCAAGACTAGGATACAGGTACTGGCTTTATGTTCACGGTGGGCGGCCGGGCACACGGTGACATCGCGGAGCAGTGCAAGCGCAAGACCATCCTCACCACCGCGCACCACTTCCCTTACGTCAAGACTAGGATACAGGTACTGGCTTTATGTTCACGGTGGGCGGCCGGGCACACGGTGACATCGCGGAGCAGTGCAAGCGCAAGACCATCCTCACCACCGCGCACCACTTCCCTTACGTCAAGACTAGGATACAGGTACTGGCTTTATGTTCACGGTGGGCGGCCGGGCACACGGTGACATCGCGGAGCAGTGCAAGCGCAAGACCATCCTCACCACCGCGCACCACTTCCCTTACGTCAAGACTAGGATACAGGTACTGGCTTTATGTTCACGGTGGGCGGCCGGGCACACGGTGACATCGCGGAGCAGTGCAAGCGCAAGACCATCCTCACCACCGCGCACCACTTCCCTTACGTCAAGACTAGGATACAGGTACTGGCTTTATGTTCACGGTGGGCGGCCGGGCACACGGTGACATCGCGGAGCAGTGCAAGCGCAAGACCATCCTCACCACCGCGCACCACTTCCCTTACGTCAAGACTAGGATACAGGTACTGGCTTTATGTTCACGGTGGGCGGCCGGGCACACGGTGACATCGCGGAGCAGTGCAAGCGCAAGACCATCCTCACCACCGCGCACCACTTCCCTTACGTCAAGACTAGGATACAGGTACTGGCTTTATGTTCACGGTGGGCGGCCGGGCACACGGTGACATCGCGGAGCAGTGCAAGCGCAAGACCATCCTCACCACCGCGCACCACTTCCCTTACGTCAAGACTAGGATACAGGTACTGGCTTTATGTTCACGGTGGGCGGCCGGGCACACGGTGACATCGCGGAGCAGTGCAAGCGCAAGACCATCCTCACCACCGCGCACCACTTCCCTTACGTCAAGACTAGGATACAGGTACTGGCTTTATGTTCACGGTGGGCGGCCGGGCACACGGTGACATCGCGGAGCAGTGCAAGCGCAAGACCATCCTCACCACCGCGCACCACTTCCCTTACGTCAAGACTAGGATACAGGTACTGGCTTTATGTTCACGGTGGGCGGCCGGGCACACGGTGACATCGCGGAGCAGTGCAAGCGCAAGACCATCCTCACCACCGCGCACCACTTCCCTTACGTCAAGACTAGGATACAGGTACTGGCTTTATGTTCACGGTGGGCGGCCGGGCACACGGTGACATCGCGGAGCAGTGCAAGCGCAAGACCATCCTCACCACCGCGCACCACTTCCCTTACGTCAAGACTAGGATACAGGTACTGGCTTTATGTTCACGGTGGGCGGCCGGGCACACGGTGACATCGCGGAGCAGTGCAAGCGCAAGACCATCCTCACCACCGCGCACCACTTCCCTTACGTCAAGACTAGGATACAGGTACTGGCTTTATGTTCACGGTGGGCGGCCGGGCACACGGTGACATCGCGGAGCAGTGCAAGCGCAAGACCATCCTCACCACCGCGCACCACTTCCCTTACGTCAAGACTAGGATACAGGTACTGGCTTTATGTTCACGGTGGGCGGCCGGGCACACGGTGACATCGCGGAGCAGTGCAAGCGCAAGACCATCCTCACCACCGCGCACCACTTCCCTTACGTCAAGACTAGGATACAGGTACTGGCTTTATGTTCACGGTGGGCGGCCGGGCACACGGTGACATCGCGGAGCAGTGCAAGCGCAAGACCATCCTCACCACCGCGCACCACTTCCCTTACGTCAAGACTAGGATACAGGTACTGGCTTTATGTTCACGGTGGGCGGCCGGGCACACGGTGACATCGCGGAGCAGTGCAAGCGCAAGACCATCCTCACCACCGCGCACCACTTCCCTTACGTCAAGACTAGGATACAGGTACTGGCTTTATGTTCACGGTGGGCGGCCGGGCACACGGTGACATCGCGGAGCAGTGCAAGCGCAAGACCATCCTCACCACCGCGCACCACTTCCCTTACGTCAAGACTAGGATACAGGTACTGGCTTTATGTTCACGGTGGGCGGCCGGGCACACGGTGACATCGCGGAGCAGTGCAAGCGCAAGACCATCCTCACCACCGCGCACCACTTCCCTTACGTCAAGACTAGGATACAGGTACTGGCTTTATGTTCACGGTGGGCGGCCGGGCACACGGTGACATCGCGGAGCAGTGCAAGCGCAAGACCATCCTCACCACCGCGCACCACTTCCCTTACGTCAAGACTAGGATACAGGTACTGGCTTTATGTTCACGGTGGGCGGCCGGGCACACGGTGACATCGCGGAGCAGTGCAAGCGCAAGACCATCCTCACCACCGCGCACCACTTCCCTTACGTCAAGACTAGGATACAGGTACTGGCTTTATGTTCACGGTGGGCGGCCGGGCACACGGTGACATCGCGGAGCAGTGCAAGCGCAAGACCATCCTCACCACCGCGCACCACTTCCCTTACGTCAAGACTAGGATACAGGTACTGGCTTTATGTTCACGGTGGGCGGCCGGGCACACGGTGACATCGCGGAGCAGTGCAAGCGCAAGACCATCCTCACCACCGCGCACCACTTCCCTTACGTCAAGACTAGGATACAGGTACTGGCTTTATGTTCACGGTGGGCGGCCGGGCACACGGTGACATCGCGGAGCAGTGCAAGCGCAAGACCATCCTCACCACCGCGCACCACTTCCCTTACGTCAAGACTAGGATACAGGTACTGGCTTTATGTTCACGGTGGGCGGCCGGGCACACGGTGACATCGCGGAGCAGTGCAAGCGCAAGACCATCCTCACCACCGCGCACCACTTCCCTTACGTCAAGACTAGGATACAGGTACTGGCTTTATGTTCACGGTGGGCGGCCGGGCACACGGTGACATCGCGGAGCAGTGCAAGCGCAAGACCATCCTCACCACCGCGCACCACTTCCCTTACGTCAAGACTAGGATACAGGTACTGGCTTTATGTTCACGGTGGGCGGCCGGGCACACGGTGACATCGCGGAGCAGTGCAAGCGCAAGACCATCCTCACCACCGCGCACCACTTCCCTTACGTCAAGACTAGGATACAGGTACTGGCTTTATGTTCACGGTGGGCGGCCGGGCACACGGTGACATCGCGGAGCAGTGCAAGCGCAAGACCATCCTCACCACCGCGCACCACTTCCCTTACGTCAAGACTAGGATACAGGTACTGGCTTTATGTTCACGGTGGGCGGCCGGGCACACGGTGACATCGCGGAGCAGTGCAAGCGCAAGACCATCCTCACCACCGCGCACCACTTCCCTTACGTCAAGACTAGGATACAGGTACTGGCTTTATGTTCACGGTGGGCGGCCGGGCACACGGTGACATCGCGGAGCAGTGCAAGCGCAAGACCATCCTCACCACCGCGCACCACTTCCCTTACGTCAAGACTAGGATACAGGTACTGGCTTTATGTTCACGGTGGGCGGCCGGGCACACGGTGACATCGCGGAGCAGTGCAAGCGCAAGACCATCCTCACCACCGCGCACCACTTCCCTTACGTCAAGACTAGGATACAGGTACTGGCTTTATGTTCACGGTGGGCGGCCGGGCACACGGTGACATCGCGGAGCAGTGCAAGCGCAAGACCATCCTCACCACCGCGCACCACTTCCCTTACGTCAAGACTAGGATACAGGTACTGGCTTTATGTTCACGGTGGGCGGCCGGGCACACGGTGACATCGCGGAGCAGTGCAAGCGCAAGACCATCCTCACCACCGCGCACCACTTCCCTTACGTCAAGACTAGGATACAGGTACTGGCTTTATGTTCACGGTGGGCGGCCGGGCACACGGTGACATCGCGGAGCAGTGCAAGCGCAAGACCATCCTCACCACCGCGCACCACTTCCCTTACGTCAAGACTAGGATACAGGTACTGGCTTTATGTTCACGGTGGGCGGCCGGGCACACGGTGACATCGCGGAGCAGTGCAAGCGCAAGACCATCCTCACCACCGCGCACCACTTCCCTTACGTCAAGACTAGGATACAGGTACTGGCTTTATGTTCACGGTGGGCGGCCGGGCACACGGTGACATCGCGGAGCAGTGCAAGCGCAAGACCATCCTCACCACCGCGCACCACTTCCCTTACGTCAAGACTAGGATACAGGTACTGGCTTTATGTTCACGGTGGGCGGCCGGGCACACGGTGACATCGCGGAGCAGTGCAAGCGCAAGACCATCCTCACCACCGCGCACCACTTCCCTTACGTCAAGACTAGGATACAGGTACTGGCTTTATGTTCACGGTGGGCGGCCGGGCACACGGTGACATCGCGGAGCAGTGCAAGCGCAAGACCATCCTCACCACCGCGCACCACTTCCCTTACGTCAAGACTAGGATACAGGTACTGGCTTTATGTTCACGGTGGGCGGCCGGGCACACGGTGACATCGCGGAGCAGTGCAAGCGCAAGACCATCCTCACCACCGCGCACCACTTCCCTTACGTCAAGACTAGGATACAGGTACTGGCTTTATGTTCACGGTGGGCGGCCGGGCACACGGTGACATCGCGGAGCAGTGCAAGCGCAAGACCATCCTCACCACCGCGCACCACTTCCCTTACGTCAAGACTAGGATACAGGTACTGGCTTTATGTTCACGGTGGGCGGCCGGGCACACGGTGACATCGCGGAGCAGTGCAAGCGCAAGACCATCCTCACCACCGCGCACCACTTCCCTTACGTCAAGACTAGGATACAGGTACTGGCTTTATGTTCACGGTGGGCGGCCGGGCACACGGTGACATCGCGGAGCAGTGCAAGCGCAAGACCATCCTCACCACCGCGCACCACTTCCCTTACGTCAAGACTAGGATACAGGTACTGGCTTTATGTTCACGGTGGGCGGCCGGGCACACGGTGACATCGCGGAGCAGTGCAAGCGCAAGACCATCCTCACCACCGCGCACCACTTCCCTTACGTCAAGACTAGGATACAGGTACTGGCTTTATGTTCACGGTGGGCGGCCGGGCACACGGTGACATCGCGGAGCAGTGCAAGCGCAAGACCATCCTCACCACCGCGCACCACTTCCCTTACGTCAAGACTAGGATACAGGTACTGGCTTTATGTTCACGGTGGGCGGCCGGGCACACGGTGACATCGCGGAGCAGTGCAAGCGCAAGACCATCCTCACCACCGCGCACCACTTCCCTTACGTCAAGACTAGGATACAGGTACTGGCTTTATGTTCACGGTGGGCGGCCGGGCACACGGTGACATCGCGGAGCAGTGCAAGCGCAAGACCATCCTCACCACCGCGCACCACTTCCCTTACGTCAAGACTAGGATACAGGTACTGGCTTTATGTTCACGGTGGGCGGCCGGGCACACGGTGACATCGCGGAGCAGTGCAAGCGCAAGACCATCCTCACCACCGCGCACCACTTCCCTTACGTCAAGACTAGGATACAGGTACTGGCTTTATGTTCACGGTGGGCGGCCGGGCACACGGTGACATCGCGGAGCAGTGCAAGCGCAAGACCATCCTCACCACCGCGCACCACTTCCCTTACGTCAAGACTAGGATACAGGTACTGGCTTTATGTTCACGGTGGGCGGCCGGGCACACGGTGACATCGCGGAGCAGTGCAAGCGCAAGACCATCCTCACCACCGCGCACCACTTCCCTTACGTCAAGACTAGGATACAGGTACTGGCTTTATGTTCACGGTGGGCGGCCGGGCACACGGTGACATCGCGGAGCAGTGCAAGCGCAAGACCATCCTCACCACCGCGCACCACTTCCCTTACGTTAAGACTAGAATACAGGTACTGCGACTTTAAAGCTGAACGCACAGTTAGCCGAACGCGTGAACGAATCGAAAACAAAAAGTACTTTAGGATTCTGTTTTACAAATTGTTCGAAATCCCGCACAACTAACTACGTAGCCTCGTTCGAATTTGGATGAACTGAATAAAGAATTCTTAATTTTTTTTCCTTCAGCGTGATCGGCTCGGATAAGTGTGCGTTCACCTTAAGACAGCGATACACGAGCCTGTAACTGGTACAAAAGTATGCATGCCAGTGTGTGCCACAACAAGTTCTGATTGGTGTATGTCGCAATGGCATTCAAGCTACTGGCATATTTTTGTGCTAGCTACAGACACATGTATCGTTGCTTTTACTATTTACTAGGTTTTAGTCTGCGGGCACGAAATTTACGACGACCGAGCGATGGCGGGGCGGAGCGACGGCGATGTATACAAAAGCTTTGCACACTATAGCGACGGGCACGAAACGGGCGACGGCGGAGCGGGAGCGGGGCGATCGAGCGATGCGCGGGCGGCGGTGGGGCGGCGGCGACGACAACTAGCTAGCGCGGGTACTGCCCGCCAGCTTGTTTCGTGCCTGCACGAGATATCGTTGCCCGATCGCCCCGAGTCGCGTCGCCCCACTGCCGCCATCGCTCGGCCATCGCAAGTTTCGTTAAAAATATACGTATCAGATGGTTCGCAAAATTAATTTAAAAAAACAGTACTCCCTAGTAATTCTGAGTGCGACCCAGTTGCATCCTGCACTCAATGACATCTAGTGTGAGATAGTACAAAATAAAATCTACAGAACGAGTGAATAGTTTTGCAATTGACCGGCAGATGGCAAATAAACAAATGGGCGGAGTCTAACACCCCCTCACCCCGCAAAATGGCACGCATTGTTTCTTTGGGAAATCTTTTTACAACATCTCTTTGTACTTACTCCGTGGGCCTGGTAGGACGGCGAGCTATTCATTGGTTGCTGTCAGTAAGCCTGCATTAAAAGTGGCCAGAAGCTACCTTGCAACGCCCAAGGCGACTCCGAACTTCACTGTCACCAGTAGATCATTTTACGCATCATTGTCGCTTATTACAATTTATATTTTAGATACTGCCTATCATTTATATACTTGTCTTACTGTTACAGGTTGTCCAGCGAACACAAATCATCTTGACACCCATTGAAGTCGCTATTGAGGATATTCAAAAGAAGGTAATGTAATGACATATTTAAATAGCGCCACAGAAAATGTAAAGGTTGAAATGTAAAGGTGGGTCTACGCTAGGGGAGCCGAGCTCAAGCTGAGCACTTGCCTCGTAGCTCCTCTCGTGGTGTCAAATGTGCATGTATGTACAACGAGCCTCCGCCGAGCACGGCCAACGATGCGTTACGCGGGCGCCGCCTTGTGGACACGCGCGTGTTAACGTGCGGTTTCCCTAGGACCGCAACGGACACAGTTAGTGATTTTAATAAATATTTCTTTGAGATTTAACTGCCATAAAACAAAAATCTTGTCAAATTTAATAGGTTCTTCTTCTGTGTCGTCGTGTCTACACGCGTATATCTACATAATATGTTGTTAGTTGTTGTTCTCATTTGCGTTCATTTATCAATAAAAAATCTTATTAATCCATTTAAAGTATGTAGTCCTTCAAAATAATCCTAGTTTAAAGGATAATTATCTTATTTATAATGATAAATAAGTAGATAAGTTGTAATGTTATAAAACAAAGAATTATTATTATATGAAATAGCCACTCCTATTTTTGTAGATACAAAATTAATGTTACCTATAAATAAGCTAAGATTTTTTCAAACAAATGTATTGTTTGTTCAGATCAACGAGCTAGCGGCCGCAACGAGTCAGGAGCCGGCCGACCCGAAGATGCTGCAGATGGTAGTACAAGGCTGCATCGGCACCACCGTCAACCAGGGACCTCTCGAGTTGGCACAGGTTAGGAAGCCATTTCAAGCTTGTGGATTTTAAAATTTCAAATTGTTTATTGAAACGAAATGACAACTGTTGATATTTACAGAAACACTTACTTGAAAATCCGCTCTTATCTTTACCGATTTTAGATATGTAATTGAGTGTTTTTGGTGTGTTTTTTTTTATGTGTTGCGCCGACCCCAAATAAAACGGGACTAGAGCAGGAAGATGATGATGAATTGAGTGTTTTTCGCGCTAGTGCGATGCGTGGTCGCCCCCGCCACATAACATAATATAACATCGATGTGAGCAGGCTGGGCGCATGTAGCCTCCACGAGGCGCGCCTCGACCACCGTTTATTTGTCTTCCTAATTATATTGAAAAACCTTGTTTGATACACGTGGGCTTAATTCTGTCTTTTGTTTTGTTCTACATTAGGGAGTAATTAATGATTTATTATTAATGTTTTCATGGAACTATTGCACATTCTTATTATAAAATAAATACGTCATATTAAAGTAACCACATGAATAGGTTAAAAACTTTTAACTAATAGAGCAAACATGATATTGGGAATAAAAAGTCAACTGTTCAAATAAATCGTTTAGCACTACCCGCCCTACGTTCTAGAGTTAACTCTAATGACGTCATTGGGTAATTACTCTACCCTGGCATTTTTGAACGCAAGCATATTGCCGCTTACTCCAACCTACCCTGCTCAAACTTAGAGTTAGTTGGGTTAACTCTAGGGTAGCTACTCGAGTTAAAAAAGAACGACCCGGGGTTGCAACTCTACTCGGCTCTGGTTATTTTTAAACGCAGCCCAGGGGAACACATGTAAGGCGGTCAGTACTTATGTAGATCTTAAACCGCATACAGACATCGCGAGGCGTGCGTCGCGAATGGTTTGTCACGCATGCTTCAACCTGAGACATACGACAGTACATTTATGCGTGCGTCTTGAACGACACATGCTCAAGCTGAGCACGCAAACCGTAAAACTAGTAAACCTTTGTGGCGGTAAAAATCTGTTTTCATATGCGCGCCCATGTTATTTTTTTTCTTTTACTCGTGGGGGACGACGCGCGCCCATCCTGTTACGATAAATGTAATAAAATTATGGCGGGGGACAGGTTGAACAATAAGGTTTTAACTACATTATAGCACTAGTGCGTAATGGTAATCAAAATGTCACAATTTGGTAACAAGTGCCATTATACACCTAAGTGCAGTGCAATAAGAGTCACTTAATAAAAATAACTTTATTAATTTATGAAAACCTTTAATTACTGTCCGTTCAACCGGTTTTGACTTTTATTAGGTTGGTTGGTGGGTGTCGGCTGCAGTAAATAGTTCGTGTTGTAACCACACCACCAATGCCATCCTTATGCGTACGAAATAGAAGTTAAAATCGGTTAAACAGATAGTAAAAAAGGTTTCTTTAAATTTCTATTCTTAACGCAAATAGGGTATAGTTGTGAACATACCATCAGGATTTTATGAACTCATTAGTTCACTGTCAATTCAAATGTTGTTGTGTTACAGGTATTCCTGGCTCCTGTAGCTGAAGGCACGCAGCCTCCCACGCGACTCACGAATAAACTACGGCTCGCATTCAAAGATTTCTCCAAGAAGTAAGTCGTTTAATCGTTAGCAGGGATCTCACCACGTTATGTTAAATTTTCAGTCGTGCGAGCGAGATAGAAGGAAGTGGGATGGAGCATACTCCCTATGTAGCTCCGAAATGAGACGATGATGAGCTGTTAGAGGGGCAATTTGGATTTGGACGTCGGAATCACCGGCGAAACTTACTAGCTAGTTTTATGGAGAAGGAGAGCTCTATATGATGAACTCCTTCAAATAGTGTGAGCTTAGGAACTGGACCAGGCAGAACCCTGATGGTCCAACTAAAAATGACATTGATTTCATCCTGTCGATGCAGAAGCAAATATTTATTGATGTCTCTGTGATCAACGTGGTGAAAACTGGAAATGATCACCGCATGGGAAAAGGCACGTTCAATATAAATATCAAGCTTGAAAGGTCAACTTGTGAATCACAGATCCAGATCCAAAACTCCGAGAGCTTTCAGCACGACAAGAACTCCTCGTTTCTATTGCCTAGGAGGGTGTGTGGATGAATAGGTACAACGATGGGTACATGGAAGATGTCCATACAGTCGGGTCTAAGTTTTTCAATAGTACAAATAAGAACAAGAGGCTCTCTGATCCAACTTTCGAGCTCCAGTGTGTGTTGCCATTGATGACACATGGCAATGAAAGGTGATCGCTCACAATGGGCCTCATCAGAAGGCTTAAAGTCACCCGAAGGGCAATGAAAAGGGAAATTTCCTTGCATGATCGCATCAAGAATGAAGATATCTGCAGGAGAACCAAGGTTACCGACATAACCCAAAGAATTGTCAAACTTTAGTGTCAGTGGGCAGGGCTCAGGGCACAATTGCTCACAGAACAGATGGTCGATGGGGCCGAAAGGTTCTGAAATGGCAACCAGATACTAAAAGACGCAGCGTTGGAAGGCCTACAAGGTGGACAGATGACTTAGTGAGAGTCGCGGGAATCCGATGGATGCGAGACGCACAGGACTGGTCGTTATAGCGACACTTGGAGAGGCCTGTGTCCAACAGTGGACGTCTATCAGCTGAAATGATGATGACAAAGCACCGTTTAGGCAGCGCAGGATCCTCTCACATTCTGAACTTATTTCTGATTTAGTGTGTATTGTTCGTTGCAGGTGTCACGACGCTCTTCGGAAGAACAAGAACCTGATCGGCAGCGACCAGCGCGAGTACCAGCGCGAGCTGGAGCGCAACTTCCAGCGCTTCACCGACCGTCTCGCGCCGCTCGTGCACGCCGCGCCTGGACATGTCGCGCAGCTCACGTACGTGAAGTTCCCTTAGAACCGATACTGCGAACAGCGAACGCCCGTGACGCACAACCGTCGCAAGAGTGCATGCGCGTTATCACGCGGACGGTCCTCGCCGCGGAAACCGGATTATTAACTTAAACGATGTGCATGTAGTCGTGTCGATGGAGAACTTAATATATCATTACGTAGCATAACGGGCGCGGAGCCCACGTGGCGAGCCGTAACGGAGCAATTTTGTATGGAACCGCGCGGATGCCCTCTTTTCAGTTTCTTTGGAATGTGCATTTAGCATCATTTTTGTAACTGATTTCTTTATTGACTTGAATTTAAAAGTGCCAGTAAATGATTTATTTGAAATAAACCAATGCTTTGATTGATTGTTGTACAACTATACACTGTCATAACATAACTCATATATTTTATTTTTTACAGCAACGGGTTGAGCAAGCACGACTACAAGTATCAGGCTTGAAGCGACCCTCTGTAAACGAAGTGAACACTACATTACCACCGTCGAAGTACCTAGTAATATTAGCACTATAATTTTACATATTTGTAATTATATCTCATTATTTAACTCTTATTTATATTGTTAGTGTAAGGGATATATTGCTCTACTACATAAGATATGCATCGACTCGCCTCGGAACGTATAACATCCAGATATAAACATTGCCCCGTACCAATATTGATGCAGTAATGTAGATAATAGCAATCATTTTTGTAAGAGACTAAAAAATATTTAGCAGTTGAAAAGTATGCGATTTGCAAAACTTCTCGTTCCGTCGACATTTAAGTATCTAACATTCGGTAAAATAGGTTTTCAACATCAAATTATTCTTTAAATTTGAAATCCAGTATTGATTATAACATTGCACAAACAGCATACCCATTGAAAACCAGTGTAATATTACCTACAGAATCTATGTTAAGAGTACCTATTTACTTTATTCTAGTTTTAATAAAGACTAGGAGATATAATATTAATAATTTGTAGAAAAACAACGAGCGATCAAATTAATTCATTAAAAGCAAAACGAATTTCGAAAGTATCAAAATTAACGCACAAACAAGCAGTATTTTTTGCTGCGTAAATTTAGTTTTAAAAATTGCAGTTTTCTAAATGTTTCTACCATTAATTATTCGACTGCTTTTTTTTTTAAATTGATATAAACCAGTGCTTGACTGCGATACCACCTGATGGCAACCAGTGATGCAATCGTTGATGGTGAGTCGCACTAGTTTATTAGGAGCCTATTCACTCTAGCCTTTCACAATTTCAAAAACAATTCTTAAAATTATGAGGGATAAATTATCCTGGTCAATGAAATGCAGAGGTCTTTTCTAAAGTGAGCCAATGGTGCTCACTCGGCAGTCGAGAGCTATTGCTGTTGGAAGCATCACTAAGGGCCTGTCCGCACAGCGATATTTCCCCGCTAGGTTGTTTTTTTCGTCATTCCGTAACACATTGAATCTTATGGCAGGAAGAAAAAGATTTCATGCAGATTTGACGCGATGCGGTGCGGAATTAAAATTCGCGCGTTTTGCAGTGCTCTAACGGCGCGGCGGTACTATGTAGAATTGACAAAAATCGTACGAAATTTAATATTCGCAGTGCGTACTTCTGTAATTCCGATCGCGGAATATAATACGCCAGAATAAAAACCTCGCGGTGAAATAAAGCTGTGCGGACAGGAACATTGGGAATGTATCAAAACCGCTCTAGTCAGTACCTCTTTGTACTTTATAGCGAAAGATTTTGGAACCTTGAGTAACGTTAGCTTCGATCAGACAGAGACATTGATCGAAATCGAACATTGAAAATATTTCTAGTGTAGGTCGACAGGACTGAAAGCAACAGTCGTCTTTCCGACCCTGTTTATGGGCGTGAGCTTCTAATACACAATATTTTTACCAGTAAGGGCCGGCGCTCACTGTCGGCATTGACGGCAGGTCGCACTACGGCATGCCGTGGCATCTCACCCCCCGCATCGACCAGATCACATTAACCGAATTGACTGCTGCGCAAATTTCAACCATATTTCAACTAAATAGCAATCATATTTTTTTTTTTTTTATAATTCCTTGACACAAAGTGACACATCACATCTCACGGAATGCAATGGCGCGCCGCGGCATGCCGTGGCGTCTCGCGGCATACTGTGGCATGCCGCGGCGCGCCATTGCGGCATCGTGGTATCGAAATAAAGTAACATGAATTCTAAACCGATTGAAATAAGATTCAAAATAACTTCTTTTTTTTTGGGGGGGGAAATCATCCAATGACAACCCCCGCTATTGGGCGGAGCGGGAGATAGTGTCAGACTCTTACTGACTAAAAAACCCACCCCGTTCCTTCAAGCCTTCATACCGGGATTAGTAATGAAATCCTTTGCCGTGCCATGCCGGCAGTGAGCGCCGGCCCTAAGTGGGTTAGTTTAAAACATCTACGTTAGCTCGCCTATACCCTATTCGCGTTAAGAATAGAAAAAAAAGAAACCTTTTTTACTATCTGTTCAACCGATTTTAACTTCTATTTCGTAGGCATAAGGATGGCATTAAAAGCAAAACAAGTAGTTACAATACGAACTAATTACTGCAGCCGCCATTTGTCATGCCACCAAGTAATAAAAGTCAAAATGGGTTTGAATGGACAGTAATAAAAGGTTTTTATAAAATTCTAATGTTATTTTGAATGGAGTATAACGTTATCCTACATGATAAGCAGAAAGGGACCATCGTTGTAAGTGGTGCTAATGTTTGTCGCTGCAACACATTGCGTAATATTGTGAACGACATGGAAACAAGGTGCGAGAGCTTACGATTTTATGATTATATTTACTTTTTTCCAGTATTTCGATTGGAAACTAGTATTTTAATTTTGATCTGAATGTGTAATTTGTCTGTATTAATTCCAAATATTGTACTATAGAATAGAGTATTTTGCTGTTTAGTGTAATTTTTTATTTATGTATCTCAGTGATCCGAGGAAAAACTTTTGAAATTAAAATCGACGGTAAAAGTGCCTGCAAATTTGATCGATTGATGTAAAGTCTAGCAAAACTGCAGTCACACTCGAAATGAAAGAATTTCGAATAATTTATAAAGTTCACTTATAGATCATTTAAAACGGTTTTTCGAACGTTACCATGTGGTAGCGTTCGAAAAATATATTCATGGCTACCAAATTCAAGTCAATGGTGTTGTCAAACCCTACGTAAGAAATCGATTTTCTAAAAAAAAAAAAATAAGGTGCCTATTTTTTTGGGTACTAATTACACGTGCGTTTCTTGTGAATTCGAATGCGAATGTAAAAATGTGCGAATATTCGCGCAAATGCACATGCAAATATTCGTTACATCACTAATATGGGATCCGATATGTTTTTCGATTGGACTGATTGAAGTTGTTAATTTTTATGGGCAGAAGCAGATAAAATATGTATGACCACACTTTTTCAGTACGTACACTTTGTCTGTAGATTGTGTAATGTGACTTAGCTAGAGAGGTCATTTCAATTTCATTAGTTTTTCGAACACACCTAGAAAACGATTCCTATATTTATGAATCAATAAAACTAATATTTACTTTATTTAATGTGTTTTATTTCTATTCAATAATATTATATTTAAGTTCACGTTACGCTACAGTTTCGAAACGTGTGCGCCTTTGGGTGCAACCAGACTGCGGACGTAGCCTTTCCGACTGCTTTCACAATTAAAAAAAATAAATGAATACAAAATTGTGAGGGGTTGAACTACTTAGTTCAATGAAAAGCAGGTCTTTTCTAAAGTGAGCCACCGGTGTTCACTCGACAGTCGGAAGGCTAGTTTCAATGTGCAAATCGGCTTATAAATAACGAAAAGATTTTGGGAATTTGGATGGTTACTGATCAATCATGTTCGAACGGATCTAGATATAAGGCATACAGGTGGCCCGTGACTTGGATGAGGACAGGATACATCTTTATGCGGCACATTCGGGATAGTTTCCGTAAAAGCTAAAGGGGTGACCAGATGGTTGCAAACCAACATTCCAACCGAGGTGACTTTGCTAGTTTCAATCCGTGTAGACAGCAGTTATAAACCATGACCTTCAACGCTCTTGGTTCGGAGGCGCGTTTTCCCAACCACCGAACGTGTTGGCGCGTGGTTTACATCCATGAAGCCGCATCACAAACCAAACGCATAAACCAAGGTCACCTTGGTTGGAACGCTAGTTTGCAACCGTATGGTCACCCGTCAAAAGGTCTAATATGTCGACCATAGGCCGCGGTCTGGTTGGAACATTATAATATAAATTTACAAGTTACGGTAAGATAATCTGAAACACGCACATTTCCATCAGATGACAATAAGTTGTATGCTATGAACTAAATCACATCGCCACTGTAGGTGCTTAGTCAATACTTAGTATTAAACACCTCCCCACCACTTCTGAAGATTGTTGGAAGCGATTAAAGGGGCGACCAGATGGTTGGAAACTAGCGTTCCAATCAAGGCGACCTTGGTTTGTGTTGCAGCTACATGGATGTAAACCACGCGCCAACACGTTCGATGGTTGGAGAAACATGCCTCCCAACCAAGGGCGTTGAAGGTCATGGTTTACATGTCTACACGGATTGAAACTAACAAGGTCACCTTGGTTGAGACGGTTTGCAACCATCTGGTTACTTGCACCCCAGTATGAAACCTTATTATCTAGTAAAGAGCTATACATAGCTTCTAATAACTCTTCACAGTCTTAATATTTCATTCGGTACATGTCACAAAGTAGTCACAGAAAGTTCGATCACTTGAAACAATCTTCACTTCATCATCTAATTTATAAATATAAAAACGTAATAATAATTCGACCTGTGAATGAGACAGGTCTTGTGATAAGTAGTAATTATAACATACATTCTGAAAAGGAGATTGAGATAATCTGGCCCGCCAATAGTGTTCTTGACAAATGCCAATTACCAATGGACGATATTCTGACGAATTTCAATACTTTGACGCACACCAATAGTAAACTCTTAATTAATTCATTAAACCCCAAGCGAACGGCGGCGTTCGCGCACCCATTGTCTTTCTATTGTCTGTAATTCCCAAGATTGAAAGGTTAATGTCCTAAAACAGTAACTTCTTTTTTTTAGAAATCATTAAATAACGCCTGCCGCTCTTGATGGAGTGAAAGGGGTTGTGGACTTTTACTGACTGAACCCTACCTGAGTTCCTCCATTTGCCCTTTGCATTCCAGGATCACGATATTCTTTCGACAATCCCGCAGAACACGCCTACCTTACCATGAATACTCGGAAGCGCGAATTAATATATCTGTCGCAGCCGTATCGTATAACACGCCGTATTACAAGTTTGCGTGCGTGCCGGATTGAAAATAAGATTCCTCACATTCAGCCAGATTTCTATTGTGGTGAAATAAAATACGCCGCATTGAATGCGTACTTCGCGTTCGTTGAAGCGGCTTAGAAATGTGAAGCCCACATAAAAACGGGCGCATTGTCGTCTCGCCGCTTTGTGTTTTATACCAAATTTGCAAATAATAAAAATAGGTATTGTGAGTCAACGTTAAAAAATAGTCGCATACTATCGCGGATTTATTTTTAATTCATTAAACCCCAAGCGAACGTTCGCCCTCTCAGTCTTTCTATTGTGTCTCCAATTACGGTATTCGAAAGGTTAGTGGGGAATCGTTCCACGGTATCTTATCTTTTTAACGTGGCGCACGTCAGTAAAGTTCCCAGTGAACATAATTTATTCCGACTTCGTCATTTTTCAGTCAGTTTACACAAAATCTCAATGATATACACCGCTAAATTTTAATCGTTTTAATCCCGAGTTCAATGACCTGTAGGTAGTTTGTA
The DNA here is from genome assembly GCA_910589285.2 of Mythimna ferrago. NCBI lineage: Eukaryota > Metazoa > Arthropoda > Insecta > Lepidoptera > Noctuidae > Mythimna > Mythimna ferrago. The sequence goes on along the minus strand of OU342683.1, from coordinate 2,758,897 downwards.
CGCAACGCCGACAACTACCTACAGGTCATTGAACTCGCTCAGCTGACGTTTTCTTAAAGAAATTAATTTCGTACATGCGTAAATTAATACGAGTTTTGAAAAAACGGTACTTTAATTTTTGATTTTATCTTTACAAATCGATAGTGTTTCATGTACCGGATCGACCCTTCACGGGATTAAAACGATTAAAATTTAACGGTGTATAGACCTTTCACAAATCACTCCGTCCATAGGTGAAAACCATAAGAAAATCCGTCCGGCAGTTTTACAGCTTATCGCGTTTTAGTAACTCATTCTCCTTTATTATCACACCATACTCTCTGTACGCGCAACCAAATCACATGCATAATAAATTCACCGAAAATCGAACCAGAAATTAAATAAAAAACCTTAAGAAAGTTTGACTTGTTTTTGAATACCCGCATTTTCAGCAGATACCCACAACTTCATTTATTACATTATTTGTAATTTTGTATAGAACAATTACATTTGACAAGATCCGGCCTTGGTATATAGCATTCAGTGAATATGGTATGGTTTACATAGAATCAACCCAAAATTGCAATGACTGGTTCTAAGGCGTCGTCTCATTATAAAGCAGCCACAGCGCTTGTAACACGCCAGCAGCTCGATTCACGTAATGAAAACCGTAACGACATCGTAGCGATTTAGTCGTTTAGACCACTTCCGTATTCACATCCATCAATCGAGTTTGAACGACACCGATTTTAAAGTCGTTTGAAATTCGTTGATTTAGAATAAAAACTATATTACATTATCCTGGTAGAATACTTATTAATGTAACTGGAAATAAGTCGATATATCGTGAATACCGCTTTTGGATAGGACTTCGATCGAACGACTATAAAACTTCAACGATATTTGGCTTGTTTGATTTTACGTGAATCAGGCACTGATTTGTACGTAGAACGACGTCGCGTGACATGGATCAAGTGTAGCTCTAAAGTCTAGCTTAAAACGGTTACGCTGCATAGTGTGAATATGCGATTGTCGCATTAAGTTAAAAAAAAGTTATGGCTCAGAGCGTGGCCGATTTCTCGCTAGGCCGCTGAAGCGGAATTTGAGCGAAGGTTACAGAAAAGTTTTATCTGCAGAAATCAGATCAAATTAGTTGGTAGGTTTAATTCATTAAACCCCAAGCGTTTGCTCTCTCATTGACTTTCTATCGTGTTTCTATTTACGGAATTCGAAAGGTTAATCAACTAACAAATAAATGGCTGCTTTATATCAAGACGAAGCTATAGAAATATAACCCAATTTAGTTTTCAACCTACCTAATCTTATAAAAACTCTCCGACAGGCTTGTCTCTCTTAGTCCCAAACGAACATAAGCTTATTACACATAAGTACAGTTGCCAAAACGGATCTTGAGCGCTCGGCGTCAGAGTGGGGATCGCTTTGCGCATTCCATGCATTGGCGAGCCATTCGTCTTCGTTGTTAGATACATGCAGCAACGCAGTCGACGTCTATGACGCGATGGCGCGGCGAGCCAATCACTGACACTCCCCGCCCCCGCGTCTCACTTCGCACCACTAAAGAGACCGAATATTTGACTTCTGCGCAACCGCTCAAGATCCGTGAAGGCAACTGTAAACCCTTTTCGTCTGCGAAATCAAAGTTAAACATCGTCATTTATCACAAAAATAAAAATATATTCTGAGAGTGCTATACATTGCTCTCCTTTGATAGTCATCATTATAAAAGTAATTTTTTGAAAAAGATCTACTTCCCGTACGCAGTCGTAAGCTGCTCACAAACTTCCGCGCATGTCATGAACGATGGTTTATTATACAGAGATATTTTCAAATGAATGTTGCCAGTGGACACCGCGCGGCAGTGTGAACCACGGTGTTTGGCTCCTAGCCTCTAATTAATCATGAATCTACTAGAATATCAAGCAAATAAAATGAAAATACCGAAATGCCAAGGAGTTGCCTCACCACATCTTCCAGTCGACCGTTTCTTGATAAGATCAGAGTACTAACTGCCTTAGTACTATAGTAGCTATACACCATTCGAATTACGATTACACTTTACTGTCTGTTTAACCGATTTTGACTTCTATTGCGTAGGCATAAGGATGGCATTAAACCATTGTCGTCGTCAAGCGAACACTCTCTCATTGTCGTCGTCAACATCGAACATGGTTTAAAAGCTTGTTGCTTCATCTAATGTAATCCAACGCTATGTTCTGCCAAGGGCGGGGGATGTCATTTAAATGATTTTTAAACACCAAAAAAAAATCCAACGCTATGTTTGATGAAGAGGCAATGCAAAAAGAGAGATAACGCCTGAAAACTCTGTTGGCATTCAGTAATTCCGTGATTTAGTCGTATATTCTTGTTCCAGGAAATACGTGTTTTTTTTAAACCCTTAAAAGTTTTTCAGAAATATTGTCGTCATTCAGAATCTCGATTAAATGTGCAAGGCATCTATTGATGTACTTTTTTATATTTTTAATATACGAGTACAATATGAAGGGCCAAATTTCACGTAAAATAGCAAATTTTCAGAGGTTTTTACCAGATTAGTTTTACACTTGTTTTGATTTCTATAGAAGTCTGTATCCACAAGATAGCTATGTATCCAAAATATCTAGGTAAAGATGTGTATTAACATCATAATCACGTTAGAGCGGTTGTAAGAAAATGTACCACGAAAAGGACGCTCTTAAAAACAGAAAAGTGGTTACAATACCAACTTTATACTGCAGTTACCATCTGTCATGACAGCAACGCAATAAAAATTAAAATTGGTTGAAAAGACAGTAAAAAAAGGTTTATATAAATGTCATGTTATTACGAATGGAGCATAGAAACGAATACACATTTCACATGTTCTTGTCTATATGTAGAACACGCGAAACACGACAGTCACAGTGGGGTCTACTACTGCCTCAAATGACTGCACTTAGAGCTACACATTCAAACATGAATATATCTATGCAGACCGAGTCCGCAGAAGCACAAAACATTAAACCACTTTAATGAAGCTACCAAATTAGAAATTGCGAAGTATGGCAACACTATTTAGAAAGTCCATCGCTAGAAACACTGTCTGGCGAGTTAGATGTGGCGTTGCCGTTCGTAGGTCTCCATGGCGCGGACGTAGAAGTAGTCGCCGCCGTAGCGAATACTGGGCATGCCACATGCGGCTCTGTATCATTCCGATTCTGCCGGCGTATGCCAGGTAAGCCTCTCCTCGTAGAACGCGATCACCTAAAAACAAAACATACTTCTTAAGGTTCATTCGCACTATGCGGGGGTAGCCGCAATGCGACTAGCCGTGCGGCTGACCGCAAGCACAACTATGTTTGTAATATTCATTTCTATGCGCACAGCGATGCGGCTATCCGCAGACCGCTCCGGCCGCTTGGACGGCAGCGGCCCGAGTGACGGCCAGCCGGACGGTTGCTATACTTGCCTGCGGCTGCCCGCCATTGTGTAACAAAGGCTCAATATAACCGTAAATCGCAACGGTTCTTCAATCACACGTTGCGGTTACGAATGCGGCTGGCCGCATTCGCAACCGTGTCCTGCGGTCAGCCGCACGGCTATGGACGCATAGTGCGTATGAACCTTTAGAATATAGGGAACTTCAAATAGCATACCCAAGTTTAGTTGTAAGAATAATAACGGTAGAATCATTGACCTGCAATTCTCACAATGTGCGCCAAGGCAACCTATACATATAAGCCTACATCTAACTCTATCGTCATTAAATAACAATTAATTTTACTCTGAGGGCTATATCAACCTATTCATCTACAACTTCAGGCTGTACTACTTACAGCTATAACCTAGGGGTCTTAAGTCTAGAGTGAATAGATTACTTCTAGGCAAACATGTTCCATCGTGGGCCACATCACCGCTTACCATCAGGTGAGATAGTGGTCAAACGCGAGCCTATCCGTAATACAAACTTTACATAGCTTTGCAAAAATTACGTGAACACAAGAGTAATTGAGTAGTTTATTTGTTTTTATTGTTATATATTTTTTACCTCTTATCTCTCTTTAAGTGGATATTATAATTTTTCGTGTTTAATAAATACGTAATAGTTTACCCAAATCTTATCAATTTAATAATATACATATGTCACGGACACCAACTGAAGTTCTATTATTATATCATCCATACCTGCTGTGGGCACTTTAGGTTGGCAACTTTAGCGGGCACCAGCTCAGCCTCATCGGAGTCAGCCCATTTGATTAAGAACATCAGCTCGCCCGTCGCGTCCGATGCACCTGCACAAACAATATTGTGTTAATCGATTAATAGAAAGATTTGAGATTTTCCCTCCTAGCTCCAAAACATCCCCCTCACTTCCTAATGTTTTAATTAGGAAGTGGTGACGGAGTCTCGTTTTGGAGGACTGTATGTAAAACTGCCATCAAAACTTGCTGGCTCTCGGCCTAATTTAACCCAATTGCATGCTGTCTGACGCACCCAGGACAGTACCAGTCGTACAGATACCGGCACGGATCTTGAACGCTGGCTTCAAGTTGCGCAGAAGTCAAATATCGGGCCTATTTAGTGGTATGAAGTGAGATGCGGGGGCGGGGAGTGTCAGTGATTGGGTCGCCGCGCCATCGTGTCATAGACGTCACTCGTGATTCGTTCCTGTGCTTTCTGCATGTTTAGGTAGCGGCACGAATCTTGAGCGTTTGGCGTCAGAGTGTGGATCGCTTTGCACATTCCATACATTGGCGAGCCAATCGTCTTCGTTGTTAGATACGTGCGGCAACGCAGGTAACGAATCACGAATGACGTCTATGACACGACGGCGCGGCGAGCCAATCACTGACACACCCCGCCCCCCTAAACCACACACACCACTAAAGAGACCGAACATTTGACTTGAAGCCAGCGCTCAAGATCCGTGTCGACAATTGTACTTAGTGTTAGTGGTATCCAACTTGTGACCTTTTTAAATATTTTTGGGAAAAAATATAACATGGTGTAAAAACTATTGGAATTAATTCAGTTACCTGATTCTGAACAAATTATATTCAGGTTTCAACAAACTAAAAAGAATGTTATATAATTTACCTGTGTATAAGCTATTGTGGAAGTCCATGTTGACCATTAAGAAGACCATAAGAAGCTAATTCTACATTTTGGCTTATCAACACAAGCAATGACTGCAAGTTCATGTAGCTGTGCTTACTCCCATTATTACAAGGTGTGATACTTGTGTCTTACCTATAATTTTCTCAGCCTTCAGTCCCTTATCGAAGCCAGACTTCGCCTTGTCTTCCTTACGCTCCCTCTTGGACTCCTTATGGTCATCAGCGGATGACACGCTGGTTCCTCGACCCTTGCGACCAGAGGTAGTCTCCTCGCTAGACTCGCGGACACGCTTCTTGCCGCGGTCTTCTGGCTTCTTCGTTTTAGACTGATGAGAGAAGGCAGTGTAAATCAGTTGTAGTGTAGAAAAAAATAAAAACCGGTCAAATGTATTATAGAGGCATCTGCATCTTTCATGAGATAAACCTTGTTAACAGAGACGGACAGACCATGAAGGCTTAGAAATGAGGTTCTGTTAGATATCCCTCAGGTATGGACCTCCAGAAATTTCACAGAATTTCACAGAGAAGTAAAGTGTAATCAAGTCTTATCAAGTTCAAGTTTAACAAGTAGGTTTATCTTTTACCCAAGTTGATGCTCATGTTGGTTTGTAAACTTGCCACCTGCTCAGCTTGAAGCCTTGCTGATGAATTAGTATTTCAGTAAATCATGGGAATTAACTAGAACAGAGACTTTACGGAATAATGACCGCGTATAGGTTGCAAAAGGTAACTGAAGGAACACAGATAGGTTTAAGTCAATATAAATCTAATACTCCCTCAAGTGCCTCCCAGAGCAGGAGGCGCGCTATTTGACGATATCCCATTTAAAAAAGGATTGGACTTGGCAATAATTATGCACATATATGGAGTTACAAGGTCAGATGAGTAGTCACACAGGCGTGCGATTAGGCTAGCCACGACCAGGATGTTGGACTTCCGATTCGAAATTCTACGATGGACGTCAAAGCACTGATAACTTTACACAAAAAAAAGAATTTCCACTTCAAAAGAGTGTCCATAGAGTTTCTACGCTTTGGAACATGCAATTTAGCTTTACTTTTTTTTTTAACTGACTGATGTTTGACTATTCAAAAATGCCTGCAAAAGGTTTATGAAATAAATGCTTTTTGCTTCTGACAAAAACTAGGCTTGTCAGGGACCTGGTTATTTACCAGGCAGGGGTCTGCCTGAAAAACAACCTTAGATACCCAGTAGTTGTATAAACGTAAATTAAACAAAAGTAGTATGTAATGATTGTGTAGCATTGCATGTAAAATGTGTATGAGTTGAAATAACAGATTATCACTATCAAAATGATTACCTCCTTTTCCTTCCTATTATCTTCAAAGGTCTTGATCAGCTCCTCACAGTCCAGATTCTCCACTGGCTCCCAGGTACTCTCCTCCTCCTTGTAGCCTTTCCATTTCAGAAGATATTGGATCTATAAGTAAATATTAACTCAAAATTAATGGAGCTTTTGAGTAATTAGCTTCGAGAAGATTTGGGCAGGTCTTTGAAGCAGTAAGTCCCTGCTTTGAGGAATGGTTATAGAGGTGGCACAGTAATTTCATTTTCTGTTTGATGCAGGTTCTCACCACACATGGAGAGATACAAACAGCTGCATCAATTGGGGTACCTAAATGATTCAGCTCACATCAAAATATCTTAGAAAAGGTATAACCAGTTGATGATGTTGTCCATACCTGTTTTGGATTTGGTGGGAAGAAATGCCCAAGTATGACAATTTACATTTATTTGCCTAATTTAAATATGTACTGAAAACCAAAGAGTACAACTGCATGGTTATCTATTAATAGTCCATAATATTATAAATGCAATGAAGTGCACATATTTAAATAATAAACTATTATTTTTGCTAATGAACATATTATAGATTTAAGACATCTCATAAACTGACTTTGTATTTTAAAATCTACAAATTCATAATTTGACCACTACTGTAATGCTAACTCTACTGTAAGGATCAGAATGTTGGGCTGTAAAAAAGATGGACAACAAAAGATCACATGTTACTAATATGAGATTGTTTAAATAGATACATTGTGTGATGAGAAGAGATAAAGTAAAAGTAAGATAATATGTGCAGGAAATGTGATTGAAAAGTTGAAAGGGAATTAATCTAGGTATGTGAAGAACAAGGATAAAATGCATGTTACTAAAAGAGTACAGTCAAATTGGTATGTATTTTCACAATATTTGAATACTTTTTGCAGCATTTAACTATAAAAATTTATGCTTTTTTACAAGCCAATATGGTACAGTAGGCACAACGGATCTTGAGCGATTGCGCAGAAGTCAAATATTCGGTCTCTTTAGTGGTGCGAAGTGAGACGCGGGGGCGGGGTGTCAGTGATTGGCTCGCCGCGCCATCGCGTCATAGACGTCACTCAAGATTCGTTCCCTGCGCTGCTGCATGTATCTAACAACGACGACGATTGGCTCGCCATGTATGGAATGCACAAAGCGATCCCCACTCTGACGGCGAGCGCTCAAGATCCATTGTGCCTACTGTATCAAAGTGAAAAACCAATCCAAAATCCAAACCTCTGCATACCTATTCACCCCATTTTATGGTAAGGTAGGTGTACATGTGGATGGATAGAGAGGTCAGCCAAATAAAAGATGCTTATGATGATTATGTGAGGAGTGATATGACAGAGAAAAGAATCAGCGACAGGACAGAATGAAAGAAAAAACAATGCACTTGTTTAAGATTTATTTATTATTTATTTAACTATAAAAGTTAATTAAAACAAATAAACGATTAAGATCTAGAAGATGATTATATGAACATCAAAACATGTGTGATTGCATATCACACCCTACCAATAATAAAATGTGTAATCACATCACACCACACTGTCAAGATCAGATACCTATGATGATCAGATGACAATTTAGAGGGCATTATTAAAATGTCATTCAATATTTTAAAATAATTTGTCGAGGCTTCAATTAAAAACGTATGCCTATGCAAAAACTAACTCAAGTTAGCTCATAAAACAGCTGGTTGGTGCAGTTTTACTCTGATTACTCTACATAATGTAAGGAACTTGTCTTTTTAGGATGAAGACAAGTTCCTTACATTCAAGCGGTCTTTGACCAGCACAAATTGAACTAGATTAAGATTCCTTTTTCTATTCCTTTAAACATCATTTATCTTATTTCTGGGTTACATTAGGGGCAGGCAAGCAGCTCCCACATTGATGAGTACTTAGTAAACGTCAAAACAAACTTACAAGCCTTGCAATGATGTGAATTTCTCTAAGATAGCCTGACGCAAGCAAATGATGGACTACTTTCTTAAAGACTAGTCTCAATCTCAAAATTTCCTAAATTAATATTAGAAAGAAGAGGTTACCGCTACAGCGATTTTTAATAAAACATGGTAATATAAACCAACTCGAACGCCCAGACAAGTAATTTGCTGATAATTATTATTGGCGTCAACACTTCTACTCTTCAGAATGATCATTTAATTAAATAATTCCTAACAAATCAAGGAAAAAGTTGAAAATATGGCTTACCTTCCCTTTGACCGTCCGTTTGTCGAGAACCTTCTCAACAACATATTCTTCTTCACTGGATCCATCGCTAGAACCTCCTTTTTTGTCTTTCTTACCCATTTTGTAGTTTTTATTGGAAAATGGATAAAACTGCGAACGATTAGAATAATTAGCGTAGCGTCACCTTAGGAAATTCTCAAAATGGCGCCTTCAAAATAAATATGGCGGCTACCGGCGGCGCCCAGCAGCTACGACAGCCAATAACAAGCCACGTAAAAGAAAATTAAGTTTGCCAATCAGAAAATAATTAGTCCGTTGCAGCAGGAGCCTTACATTATTTCATAACAACTTTTCAAAGAAGGACTTTAAATCTTAAAAGAAAAAAGCTGCAAATAAAAACACTTTATTCTCATAAAATATTATAGAGACTATTACATGAATGCTGTTACATTGTTACGTAATGAGATATTGGACATGATTTTATAGTGGTAACATTATAACAGTTCTACCAACTTAACTTACAATAACAAGTGTCAAATAAGATTGTTATCTTATTTTCTATCTTTGTCTATTGATAACTGATCATTTCGATTGAAACAAGCAGCTGTGCATAAATAACTAACGCGCAATCATTCAAAACGTATAAGCATCTGTGTTTTAGCGAGTCAAAATATATTTTTGTCGGCTTTTTCACAAACATGATCATAAAATCTGATTTCTCATTGCCACAACATGAAAAAGAGCGAGATCACGATATCGCTCTCGTGACAAACTTCACACTTGTTTCATTCATTTTTTTCTTGCCTATCAATCAAAACACGGCACAACCGTGGACCGTATCGCAAATCGCAGCAGTTTTCATTTCAGTCAACCAGCCAGCCTGTTGCGTTGAGTGTTTGTAATATTTTACAAGTTACTGAATCGCGTAATATTTTGTGCAATTCGATTATAAATACATTTACTAGTGGTGTTAACGGTGTTGTGTGAACTAATTAAACGACGTGTTACATTAATTGAACTGAAAAGATAGCGCAAGAGTTTTTGTGTCGATTCGAGTGGTTTCAAATTGACTTTTGACGTCACGCGCGACAACCAATCGGTTGGCGCGAAAGAAAAAAAAACTACACCACTGCGTGTTTTGTTTTCGTGCTTACGAAAGTTGTTGTTTTGACTTTATCGAATGGATCGTAATAAGTGATCTCCTGGATTACTGGAAATATGCTTCTAAAATGCACTGCGGACGGGAGGCCGATCAAAGTGAACGGGGCGCCGGTCAGCCACGGGAATGGTGCGAGAGGTAAGGTTGGCAATGTTTTTCTCATTTCATCAATTAATACTTTGTGTCAACTACCCTACAAAGAAATAATGAACTGATTCGATGTAGGTACCTTATTCATTAAACCCCAAGCGAACGCCGGCGTTCGCGCATCTATTGTATTTCTATTGTGTCTGTAATTTCCACGATTGAAAGGTTGTGTAAAATTAAACAATAGAAGAAATATATAATAATATAATCGGTCTTAGACTACAATATTATAAATTGTCTCTAAGACAATACAATATTATTAAAATAGAACACGGGCAATCTCAGCTGATAATTATTTATGTACGCACTTACTAATCGCCTCTCATAATCATTTAACTAATTAGGATAACAAAGAATATCACGTAGAATAATAAACATTCCTACTATTGGCCTGTTGATCTAGTGGTTAGTGACCCTGACTGCTATGCCAGAGGTTGTGGGTTCGATTCCCAACCAGGACAAATGTTTGTGTGATGAACATTATCATTTGTTCTGTGTCTGGGTGTATTTTATCTACAATATGTATGTATTTAGAAATATATAAGTATGTTTATCAGTTGTCTAGTACCCATAACACAAGCTCTGCTTAGCTTGGGACTAGACGGCGTTTGTGTGATAGTTGTGGTGTATTATTATTATATTATTATTGCTACATATTATGTAAAAAAAGCGTAATAACTGCGTATCAACCATGTATAATTTGTGTAGGTAGATGTCTCGAAAAACTATTTCGTCGTCATTACTTTTTTTGTAGCATTATTCAATGATGCTCCCTTTGTATTGCTGCCGGCCGGCTTTCAGAGAGGAAGCTAGTCGCAAGTTCCAGTTGCTTGCCGCACACACTTACCTATCTGCACTATTATGTCAGAAACAAGTGTCACTTCCTTGGGTTCGCTTCTCATGGTACCTAATACCCAATATCTACGTAATTTCTAGCTTAGCTTTTACGCACTACACAACACGTTTTTCCCAGCGTCTTCACCCGTGCAAAAGTCGAAATGACCCCACGGGCATCTAAGTCTATCTACTATCGGGACGCAAGAGCATCCTTCGTCTTAAACATACCATGATCTAGGTACTTGCGGTGTTACGAATTTCATTAAAATTCGTTCGGCCTTTGAGACATGATGATTATCAAACATCCAGATTCATGAAAGCTGCCTTTCATATTTTAAACGTTTTCTTTCATTTACCGTTACCAAGGGCCCTTTTGCCAAATTCTCATTTCGCTCGTTACAGCAGGGTTCGCTTTTCGGCAGTTTTGTATTCTCACGTTTAGTCCAACGCCTTTACGACCTTCGGTTGTACGATTTCTACTTTTCGAAGTGAAATATCGCTAGTGGACACCTACAAAAAATGAATACCTAGTAGCTTTCTGCTTTGCAATAACCATAGGTCAAGAGGTCCATGGTCTTGAGAGAACCACCTATTTAAAAAAAAATCAAACTCGCTTTGATTTGCCAAATTAATATTAAAGCGAAGAGCTTTTAAATATTTGGCTGAGTACTAAATATTTAAATGAGCCACTGAGTGTTTTGGGACAGCCCGCCGACAGCCAGCCCTCCTCTGAATCCAGATTATTCCAGATGGTATAATTGGCGCCCAACCAGGCATGCGTCGTGACAGGAAACCTATTGTTAGGGTCAGTTTTTGATCTTCTGACACCATACCCCACTTCTGACCCACCGTGTGTTGGGCCGCGTAAGATGTCAAAAGATCAAAAAGTGAATCCAGACTCCACAGTTGGCGCCCAACCAGGCATGCGCCGTGACAGGAAAGCCAAGCTCAGCAAGTAGGTACTTAAGTACCTATTGTACAAATAAATAATACAACAAATAAAAATAAAGAAATATCAAAAAATGACCCTATCATTTTTTGATATTTTGACATCATAATTATGTTGGGCCGCATGATGTCAAAAAATCAAAAACTGAATCCAGATGCTATAGTTGGCGCCCAACCAGGCATGCGCCGCGAGCGCGACAACCAAGCTCAGCAAGAGGTATTATTTGGGTTAGTTCATGACCTTTTGACATATATGCTGGGCCATATTTTAACCAGCATCGGCCTAATCACAATGATCCAAGAAAAAAGGGTGTGGTTGAAGTAAATACCAAACAATACTTGAAAATGTGTAATATTATCTTAAACGACGATGACAGGTTCCTTTTGATCTATCTTCTTCAAATCCCGACGTTGCCTTCGTAACTTCTATCTGACTGAAGTTCATGATATTTTGGTGTTGACGGACAAGCCCCTATTTAATCTTTCAGCGCCGCCGTTTTATTGATTTCTATAGCTTTCATTTCTGACCAGGTGTTACAATGGACGAACTCGAATAGTTACGAGTAGATACCTAGACTGTTCCAAAACAACCTTGACGATGAAATAATTATAGACATCGGTGTATACGTGAAAAATTAAACTGAAGAGTAGTGGGTTCATTAACTAGGTAGGTACCTAGCTGCCGTAAAAAGATATTAAAAAAATAATTGTTGTTAATTGTAAGTTAGTGACACGTTGATCGTTGTCAACTAAGCGCTAGAAAGGTCTAAAATAGTCTATATGTTTTAACAATAGCATTAAATCCGCTATTCAATGTAAATGATGATAGAAGTAAACAAAAACGTTGATCATACTTATTCTGTATAGTTGTCCCCCGCGTCTTTGATTACTGCTCTGCTTTCGTTGGTTGTAGCGTGATGTTATGTAGCCCAGACTGTACCTCCGTCATGAACTTGGCTATCCTATACAGAAAGATTTTTTCCAATGCGACTAATACCTAATTCTTAACTTTTCGAATACCGTAATTAAAAACAATAGAAAGATAATAGGAGAGGGAACGCTGGCGTTTGACGTTTTTGAGACATAGGTACTTTCGCTCCTAGCAACCATTCTTATAAACACGCCGCTCTAAGCTTACTGCCCTCTTGATTGAATTGCTCAAGTAATCTCAAGGAGACCTTATCACAGTTATTACTCACTTTAAGAAAGAGGTCTAACACCCTCATCAGATACACTGCTTATATCTTGGTCTAGTCCACTGACGTCATAATCATATATCTTTTGATGTAGAACATAATATTTTGCTTACGTATTACGTAATCATTTGGTAAATTCGTTATCTATTATGACACCTTAGATACCGTTTAATTGCTTAGGTACCAACAATTTTACTACGTTCTAAGATATATAGGTATTATCGTAAAGATATTTTGTAAACAAATTGTCGTACAAAAAATCTTTTTACAAAAAAAATAACCGACTTCACTAAAAAACACTATTCCATCAAAATAATTTTAATTTCGGAAGTCGGTGTTTCTCGATATTGTTTGTTCCTTATTTAACACCAACTTTCGAAATTAAAGTTACTTTGATGGAATAGTGTTTTTTTTAGTGAAGTCGGTTATTTTTTTTTTGTAAAAAGTTTTTTATTTCACACTTTTTAGTTGCACTTACAGCCAGAGTACCTTTTTCTTATGACATTTCCAATTAACTCAAACCCTGCTAGGATACGTTGTTTTATTATGAAGTTCCCGTGTCTACCTTCCGGCTCCATCATCATCATCAGATCAGTTCAGTAGTACCTTACAGCCAATGTGCATCTCATGACAATTCTAATAAGCCCAAACACGACTAGGATACATTGATTAATTACGGAGTTCCGGTGCCTATCTTCCGGCTCCATCATCATCATCAGGTCACTTCGATGATACCATTTTCATCATACATATTCAGAACCATTCATTTATTTGTATTATCGTAGTCGCATAACTATATTCATTGTGATATTTCTTCTTCGAACTTCCGTTGGCCATTTCTGGTCTTCTTCACCAGTTCCACTTCATCAAATGTCATCTTTTGACTGTAAAAGTCTTTGATGAAAATACCAAAAGAACTATATGGTTGCCTATAATATTTGAGGAGTTCCCTCGATTTTGCCAAGATTCCATCATCAGATCCTGATTTGGTGACTATGGGACCATTTGGGAAGTATACCTTTTCCAACAAAAAAAGAATTTTTCAAATCGGTTGTCAAGCAACGAAGTTATGCGCGAACATACATAAAAAAAATACAAACATCTGAATTGAGAACCTCCTCCTTTTTTAGAAGTCGGTTAAAAATACGAAGGTTATAATTTTTCAATAGGTACCTAAATAAATTGGATTGTTAAATAAAAGGATATAAACTATTATCTTGACCAATTAAATTTTGCAATAATATTTATAAATAAATAGCTGCTCTTTTGGTAAATTCACGTCCCAACAATATTTTTTTTATTTAAAGAATTAATTCAATTGGTTTTTATTAAGCTCCAAGTTTTTTAATGTCCTGTTTCGGAGACGTTTTTTCATTAATTCTTCGTTTTCGTGTGTCACTAGCTTCTGCCCGCGGCTTCGCCTGCGTATATAAAATATAGCCCATGTCACTCAGGAATAAAGCAGCTTTCTGTCGATGAAAAAATTTTAGCTATCGGATCAGTACTTTCAGATATGACCTCCTACAAACAAAAAAAAAAAAAAAACTTTACCTCTTTATTATATTAGTGTAGATGGTATCTTTCCTTGGCTCTCTGCAACGCACAATAATAGACAAGTTTTTCCTGGAAAGAAGATTTGCCAGTTGGCTAAGATCATTTCACCCTTCAAGGGTCTTTTAATGATTCCCCAGTTGGAGACTGTATCATTTCTGAAAGACATTGAACCTAATTTATAATCAAGAGTGAGTGCTCCTTGACCCAAAGGAAATAGCATAACATTAGTAACATAACACCGGTATTCCGTTCAGACCCAGACTGTAACAACTCATATGTCTCAATTGACTTGAACTCGTGCATTAACTAACGGCCAAGCACCGTTTATCTTTCGTAATCAGAATTTTAATTAAACGGTAAACCAATAAAGCTCTGAAATTATGGCAAAAATGCTTGAAAAAAGATTTTTTTTTTTTAATTTGTCACGTTTTTTCGTCTATGATATGGTCTATGCCTCTATGGTCTATGCCACTATGGTCTATGACTCTATGGTCAATGTATCGTAGAAAACTTCTTCAGAGACGCACCGGCTAACAAAAGGTTGCGCAATATCCTCGTGTCACAGATAAGAGATCACATTCTTTCATAGTGTAGTAGGCAGACATGTTATGCAGTTACCTTGAGGATTGACTCAAATGACGTATTAGAACACGATACACATGCATGATGACAAACCGGATATCTTGCTAAATATTTACACTTTAGCGTATCGTTCACGTCGAGTTTTTTGTTCTATATTTATAAATTTTTCACCTCTGATGTAAGAGGTTATTATTCTCCCTAGTTTTCGGTAGGATAATCGATATTCAATTAGTTTTTGATCAGAAGAAATTCGGCACAGTGGTCTGTCCTGGATTCTGTATAGTTTTGTCCTCTTCTTGACTTTAAGCTGGTCATCCAAGGTTTGTAGTCTTAATTTCCCAACACAAACCCCATAATGTAAATGACGTTGCGTAATTGGTGCTCTATAAAAATAACGAAACAAGTCCTATAAAATTCGGTTTGTTATTTAAAACGAAGTTACAACTGTTATTTTAATAAAATTACAAAATAACAGTGTAGACATATTATTATGTCTACCAAGTGCGTCATCAAAGAATATAGAATTATTGTCTATTACTTTCTATTCGGAATATTATAATCAGACCTATAAACAGTACTTATTCAATTCTTAAACATTGATTTCTCACGTAGCAACTAGAAGACTGGTTCGAAAGGTTAAAAAAATATTAAAATCATCTAAAACTCTGCATTCAATGAATATGAAACTATGGCCATGTGTCAAAACAAATGGACTGCGAATAATATCTGCGATTTACGTAATCAGCCCCGGATCCGAGATTACAACTTCCAGATTTGAAACTCCATTGATGTAGGACCAGATTCATGAACAAACAAACAATATAATTATAATTGATGGACGTAATATCTTTAATTTATATTTATTTGACGGGTTTATATAACGGTCAATATTATTGCTATAAGTACAACATCAAAGGACTGGTTTCCAGAAACGTTTTCAGACTTGATTCCGGTTGGGAATTGGAGAAAAATCAACAAACAAAATTGTTTTGTTTGCTTTTAGTTGTCGTCGGGTGAACCTTTTTATCAAGGATATAAAAATATTTGGAGTTACAATACGACACTTGACAATTAGCTGGTGAGACGGACATCGATTTTAACACTACAAGTCTAGTTGCTATTGCCAACATAACAGAATGGGATGATAGGGCGTCAAAGACTAATAGAATTCTGACAGTTATGATTAAATTTGTAATGAAGTTAGTAACAAATCAGAAATCATAAGCCTTGTTCCAATTTCAAAAAGCCCTATTTCAGTTTTGGCTTCTTTGACAGGTAGTTATTGAAATTCCTATTATTCAATAATACGTATGATTTAAGCCAGACAGCTAATGATTTATTTACATTAGTGAATATATTCTAAACCTTCATATTTTTTACATAACCTCGAACTCTCCACCTTGGATACAGTAAAGGAGCCGGCTTGATTGGTTGGCACAACGATTTGTTCAAGAAAAAATATCTTATCATCTACATTTTCATAATGATCAGACGTTATTATATACACTATGTATACGCGTATCTTTTTAATGTATTCACCCTGTGTACTCAGCGTAATTGAGAGTCAGATTTATTCGAATTTCGTATTAATTTTCAATTTCACATTCCACTAGATGTAAGTACGGCGATGAGCTACCGGTACATGGTAGACATCCCATCGCGCAAAACGTCTTGGGAACACATTGATTGTGCGTAAGTACAGCTATGGACTGGAATTCCCTGCCGGAGTCCCGATAGCTCTACAACCTAGGAGTCTTTAGGTCAAGAGTGAATAGGTTACTTCTAAGCAATCGTGCTTCATCGTCGACCACATCATCACTTACCATCAGGTGAGATAGTAATCAAACGTGAGCCGATAAATAAAAAAAAAATCTCTGAACTGGTTTACTAGTTCATTTGAAGTGTTATGTAAACCTGTTTAGTGAAAATATTGTTAGGATTAGGACTCCAAAGAGAAACTTCATTTTAAGGATTTCAATTATAACTGTTTATTATCCTTTTCTTTATATTGGGAAGGTGTGTTTCAGCAACATCACGTGAGACGTGTGCTCCTAAGCAAGGCTAGTGGAATACAGTAACTGTAACCATACTAGGGATTTCAGTCAAGTGCTGACGAGGGGCTTAGACCAATTAAATACAATATTTATGGTTTAGAAAGAGAAAGACCATAGTGTTGAAGCAGGATGGATTTGTTTTTGTTATATTCCAACACGCCCCCCTCAAAAATAAATCCCTTTTTCTTTACCTGATCCCAGTATAATATCTATTACATAATACTATACTAAACACCTTTATACAATAATAAAAGCACACACCTTCCTTCTTTCTGGGAATACAATATCATCATGGTCCAACATTCGTTGCGCAGGATTAGGGAAAACCCAGTAAAACCTAATCAGACCAATCACTCATTTCGTTTATTAATGAAACTATGAATCTTATTCGTCTACTTATCATAACCAAGCTCTTATTATTAACATAATATATCCTTATGCACACTGCATCTATTTACAACGTCACCCCGAATTTAATTCTTATCTAAGTGTAATGCATCGTTGGAAATTTCACAGGATACCAGCTATCTGGTTAACTTGTATAAACAGAACATTTTATAGTAACATATTTCTCAACCTGATACTTAATATCTATGTGTTCGTTTGTGGCTGGTAGGATTGTTCGCAATGCTTTTGCATCCATTATTTTTTATTGTCATCATAATTAAAAACAGCATCTGCTATAATAATGCCTATAAATAACACTTAATATGTAATACTTGTCACCAACGCCTTTAATCACAGAATCTTTTACTGCTTTACATTAAACCATACGTGACCATACTCTGCATTACTACTATGTACTATCTTGCTATTGTTTGCTACCAATTTGTTTAAAAGCAAATTGTACATTGCTTAAATAATTTAAACAAGTAACCAATAGTACAATTTATATTAATTCATCATTACCACTTCAGTCACAATCAACAAACACCCACCTATATATTTTATTAAACTTGAGATTTATAGTTCCTTTAAAATATTTTAAAGGGTCTTGTATCTAATTGTAACCATTACAAAAAGTCTTTTTGTTTGCATATCAACTCGAGATGTAAACAGTAAACTAAGATTAGGCTCAATAGCATGGCATGATTCAGCATCAAGCACCTCATAGGATTTCATCAAGGGGCTCTTATAATTTCTCATGAGCTCAACGTTTTGTTATCAACATATTTAACTTTCAAGGAGTGTATGGGCAGATTTATTGCCCCTAAAGCATTCCTCAAGTTAAACATTTCGAGAACTGTTATTTATTTACATTTCCTAATCCAAAGTAATTTTGTTTTCTGACCTATTTTATTTTTCACAGAAAACATTTTATAAATTTTATATCAACGATTTAATAAAAAATTTTGATTGGGTATGTTTTACTCAACTGCTAGGTTACACATTATAACATAGTTGTTAAAATGCAATAACACGGACTTAAACTAAAATAAACTTTTTCTTTATCACATAACATAAACATCACGCCTTTATTACCCAAAGGATCAGGCATAGGTGCACCTATAGTACACCCACATTTCATCAGTTATGTTTAATTCCCTTACTTATTTATTTATTTATATGTACTTTATTGTACACCAATATAATAGATAACAAACCTTATAATAGTGAGCAAATCTATTGCCATCAACCAGGCACCAGACTTCGTGCATTATCATCTCCCTAGCCTTTTCAGTCTGTTTTGGGGTTGGCTACTGATCTGACTAGATGCGTCTGAATACCAGTATTTTACATGGAGCGACTTACTAGACCTCCACAATCCAGTAACTAGGCAACTACAACCAATCATCGTTCATGACCAGCATTAAAATTTAAATGCACTGGTCCACTGACGAGTATTAGAAATACCTTTTTGTATAAGCTCACCTAAACATTAGGAACCAATAATATACAGATTACATACATCCATATAATGACTTCATTAATATATAAACCACTATTTGTCAGCCAAAATACCCTTAGCTATATTCATATACAAAATTTCTTCATCCAGGTTCCTCAAAATTATGCTTTTGACATTTAACCATGTCAACCAAGACATTACATTGATACGCAAAAGTTTAACTAAAACTTTGCTATTCTTTCAACTGATACAAAGGTTTCATTAACATTTTTCTGATTATAACCACGAGCCACTAAACTCGTTTTACAACTTATTTTCAACTTTACCTTTTTTTTTTTTTTACAATCACTGACTTTTCTTTATTTACAATCAATTTGATTTAATCAAATTAATATTTCTTTTATCTCTATTTAGAACTATAGTTCCAGGTATCATTTTCAATCTGTACTTAATTGAATCAAATATTTCATTGAAAACATTCTTCATTTAAATGCTTATCATACCAGCATTTAATTCTAATTTTTTTTTTTTTTGGTTCAGCACACAATAAGTAATAACATATTATCAAAAATACGGTTGCCATCGTATTCATTAAACGAAACGGAAAAATAAGTTTTGCGTTCTACACTTCGTCTCTAACTATGTGATGTTTCTCGATCTTAAAATAAAGTTAACTTATTTCCATTGTGATATGACAATCTCGAGCTCGCCACTGTTTCCCAAACAGATTTATTTGCAATTACGCCAGGTATTGTATCATATGTCCGTTTGCTTAAAAACTGATTGATTCTTATCAGAACCACACCTCTTTCCAAACGGGTGTACCAAATCAGAGTTACCAAGTTATGCTATTTATAGTTCATAACTCATTTGGGCTCAAGTTTCGCTGGCCTATTTGATAAGAATTTAATCTCATCCTTTTTACATCTCTGACTCCCACAAACATTTTTTTTTTTTTTTTTTTTTTTTTTTTTTTTTTTTTTTTTTTTTTTTTTTTTTTTTTTTTGGTTTACCACATCCCACACTTTATAACCATTAAATTTGATTCATCATCAACGAAATTCCCTTTGACAACCTCTTTGCCAAATTTCGTTTTCAGTAGAATCAAAAACTTTAAAATATACGGTTTTGGCTTATTATTATGCCATAACTCATCAGGTATATTATCTAATCTCAGTGCTCCCCAGAACAATCTAACTCCAGAACGATTTGTCTTATTTAGACTCGTTTTAGCATCGGCATTGTTCATCATACATCAATCGTTCGGCCATACCATTTACAGCCAGTGTATGCGGCACTGTTTAGGGATGACCATGCAATACCTTCCCGAGCTCAACTCTTCCATTTAATTGGATTTAATTTCCCTTTCATTATCACAACATAAAGTTAACAATTCTCAGACCAAAATGAACTTCACATTTTGCAACGTAATTTCGAAACTTAACAAAAACTTTTGATATATCCTCAAAATCACAACATAGTTTTAAACTTCAATAGACGAGAAAAAAAAAACTGTTAGGACCACAAAACATCTGTGTGCACTTGAGATTAAACGACTTCTCGTTTCAAACCTTTTTGTTTTCAATTTATCAAATAACAGACAAGTTTTTGTCATCTTCAAACTTCACACAATTTACCGTTAGGTCTAATACTATCAATTGTACAATTATCAGACAATAGTTTCAATCATTTAATCTATTCTGATATGCAATTATTTCATTCCATAATAATTCATAATTACTATCTGTGACTTTATATAACGAGCATTTGCTATTTAAAACATTTTCAAGCACTAAACAGTGACCGCTCAGTAGATTGTTCAAAGACTTACCCTTATTATCGGCTTACCATCGTTGAACATATTGACCCCGCCGTTTTTACCAAAAACGACAGTCATTCCCGATTGCTGTTTTTTCTTCGCCGACGACGTCCATTTTACTGGTCACCTGGTAATTCCCTTTCTTCGTCGCTTGTATAGCCGCACCAATATAGCAACTGAATCGTTTCTTGGCTCCTCACGCTTATTGAAGTTTAGTTTTGATTTGCTCCAGATTACCAAACAAAATTAATTCGTTTGCCCATCATATCACGGCCCGCCATAAAAGCAAATCCAGAAGTATGTATTTGAGTAGTTTGGTTTTTTGAAGTAACCAACTACACCGTTTTATTGTTGGCTCCATTGTTTTCACTAGGTAGCGCTTTTGTAATTCTTCAAATCTCCCTTTTTGCCAGAGATAACATTTCCTGGGTTCCAAATTGTTCTTTATTGACTTTTGTTTTTGTCGATGCTCTCTTGAATTGTTTGAAGGTGTGACTTGTGGTCTCGTAAGTTTCAGCCTGAAGTACTTTAAGACTAAGATTTCATACATATCTTGTTTGATTTCATGATCTCGCAATCTCGTTTTCCAAAGTTAACGTTATGTCGTCTTAAGTCAGTATCTCGATTGCGGTGATAATGTTGCTCCGGACTCATTTGGTAGAGTCATGTTTGATGGATCACTTTATCGGATTCTAATTGTGCACCTGCAGCCATAGGTTCAGTGACGATTTTATCAAATTCTTGAAAATATTTGGTTAGTGTGGTGTTTCTAACTAATTTCAAATTCAGCAACCTTTTACTAAAAGACAGCTTCGTCGCCACATAATGTTGTTTACTCACTCGGTACTTGTTTCTTCCAGAACTTCAATTTCGACAACGTTCAGTAGGTATTTCACTTGATAATTTTTAAATTCGAAATGTCCACACACTGTATTTATCACCATCAGATTGTTTAATGTCCCATTTGTTTAATTTGATGCACAAATCGTTTTTTTATTATTGAATGTTCGTTTATTTTCACTTTATATTATTTGCACTTTGGTTTAGCGCTCTGGGCCCATAACCTGTTAGGATTAGGACTCCAAAGAGAAACTTCATTTTAAGGATTTCAATTATAACTGTTTATTATCCTTTTCTTTATATTGGGAAGGTGTGTTTCAGCAACATCACGTGAGACGTGTGCTCCTAAGCAAGGCTAGTGGAATACAGTAACTGTAACCATACTAGGGATTTCAGTCAAGTGCTGACGAGGGGCTTAGACCAATTAAATACAATATTTATGGTTTAGAAAGAGAAAGACCATAGTGTTGAAGCAGGATGGATTTGTTTTTGTTATATTCCAACAAATATGACTACTTGACAATCTTGTTTAGTGTTTCTGATGTTAACTTAAATAAGACGCGTTGTGTAGCGACCCTCGAGTCTCAAGTTATCGTCTTATCTCCGGGGACCACTATCGGGGGTCAGAATGGCGCCCGGCCACTCAGCTCTGTTTACAGTCTCGACGTGCGCACGCGACGGTCATATGATGAGCCAACTAGTTTACACCGAATTGTTCACCTGACTCTGTTTTGGATGGTCATTGACTCCGGTAATTATTTAAATCGCATTATTATGAAATGCGAATGCCTTGCCGCTGAGCTCCTTTTTGTAGCCCTAAGTTGAGCTATACGAATACTGACAAATGCTTGCACTGACTTGACAGGTCCACTCAAATCCTTGTGGTTCTTTTCTCAATAGTCCATCTCAGACACTAATCTGCATGGTTCTCATACCATTTAATCATTATATGTTCGCTGTATGGACTTTAAAAGAGACTTTGACGCCCGAGTTTGTTTCGGTATTTCTTCTCAGGGTAGTCAGCTAGGAAACACCGGCCTCATCTAGTTTAAACTGACGGTAAAATTTACGTGTAAAAGTGTTTTTAGAAAACCTATTTGCAAAATAAATATCATTTATCATTTCTGGGGCCTTACCATGACGTGTTCAAATGTCAAGCGTGCGAGCGAGAAAAAGGGATGGAGCTATACACCCCTAGCTCCATCTCTTTAACAGTTCAGTTTAGGTCGTCAAATAGATTGCGTTAACAGCCTCTGTGGTAGGACTTCTGTGATGGAACCTCTGTTCTACTGAAACTTGGTTCGTTGGAGAAGTTTTTTTTTTGTAATTGATATAAACTAGTGCTTGACTGCGATCCCACCTGATGGTGAGCAGTGATGCAATCGTTGATGGTGAAGCGCACTAGTTTATTAACCTTTCGGATATGTACCGTCAATTTGAGACATAATAGTAAGACAATAGATGCGCAAACGCCGGCGTTCCCTTGGGGTTTAATGAATAGAAGTGCGCAAGTTTGGACAGCTATGGTTTTTTTTTTTTATGGTGGGAAAAAATCATCCAATGACATCCACCGCTCTTGGGCGGAGCGAGAGATAGTGTCAGACTCTTACTGACTAAAAGACCCACCCCGTTCCTTCTAGCCTTCATACCGGGGCTCGAGCGCCCTTTCGGATAACCCAGGCCCCAGTAGGCTTCGACCCGGCTGGGTCCCTGCTGTTGCTGACAACTCCTTGAGGCGCGCGGGAACAGTGTGCGCCGTCGACGACTTGGGCTTGGTCCGGATAGTTACCGGACGGCCGGACAGCGAGCTACCCATTGCTCACTGTCCGGGACAGATATGGTTGATGTTGGTGATGGTGTGTACAGTGGCTACCTGTGCTTATCTTCTTTGAACTCACAACTTTACCTTTGTGGATTAATCTAAGCGAAATTTTTCGTTTGATGTGATTTCTTTGAGTGTAGTGTACCTTTAATGTTTCACATCAAGAAATCCGTCGTAAGCTCCACTTATTTTAAGTACTTGCCAATAAATGTATCGTTTGATGCGAATATGTAATTTTGAAGGTTAAAAGATCAACCGATAATATGAAGTAAGTTTTTATAGCTTACAGGTTTCTGAAATAATTTTTGTTTTTATTTTAATTAGTAAGTTTGATGAGATGGAGAGGGAGGCCAAAGAAAAGATTGATGGATTGTGTAAAGAGTGATATGAAAGAAAAAGGAGTCAGTGATAGCGTGACGGGTGACAGGACAAAATGGAAGAATAAAACGTGTTACGCCGACCCCAAGTAATATTGGGGACAAGGATAAGAAGATGATGATGAGGTAACCAACAGCGATACATAAAATATGTTACTAAGTACAATTACTCAGCTGGCTTTACAACACTATAGCTAATAATTGGGTATCCCTCTGTAATTGGGATAATTGTATAACATGCGAACGGACTAACGACAAAAAAAAAATTAAAATGTTCTAACATGTTAAAACTTTTGATTTTCAAACTTGGCCATGATGTTTCCTTTTACCATTAAAAATATTCAAGTATTTAAAAGACGGTTTATTGTGTTCCACGCGCGCCTCACAGAGCTGTCAGTAACATTGACGGGGTTCGCTAGGGTTGATGCCTGCTAGCTGCTAGAGTTGCGGGATTGGTCGAAAGAGCTAAGGTAGAGCTACACTGCTCACACGTGTGCTGCACACGCCGATCTGGGCGCATCGTTCTCCATACATATTATATGGAAACTAGACTTGTAGAGCTTCACTTGATATACGCCACACGACGTCGTTCTACGTACAAATCAGGTACCACCTGCTCGATAATGTCGTTTTATACGTCATACAAACCTCACTTAAAGCAAGTCATTCTATCTATAGGGAGATAATGCAGTATGGTTGATCCCTAGGGAATAATGAGATTTTAATTTGGAACTTCAAAAATCGTCAACATTGTGAATTAAAATGTACGTGCATCGAACAAGTTGACTCGAAATTCAAACTGGCCACTAACAAAAAAAAAAGAAAATAGAATAAAATGTGCTAACTGACGGGAGCATTATAGAAAATTGAAACTATAGAATCTTAGAGTAGGTAGTTAATTTTGTTTGTTTAATGAACTTGTTAATACAATACTTGTATTTCTCTAATATATGATTTGGTCGACCAAATTGTCTTTTAATTATCTCACAGATGGTGTAAAAAGTAGAATATGTAACACGGGGATAAAGCTGTCTTTGTCTTGGGCGGCTTGAATTCCTCACTTCACTCAGGTTTCTTTATTAACTCCCAAATCTTAATTTTATAAATCCGCAGTTTTAATTAAAATCAGCAGCTTTCGTTTCCTTCGGAATTCAATATGCCGCCCTCGACTTCACTGCTTTATCCCCTAGTCACATAAACTACTATTAGTATACATTTATGAAAATATGTTAACAGCAGTACGCGCCCTTGAAGACGTAACTCTTCGTGCCTATAGTTGTGGAATCCTTGGGCAGTTGGAGAATGTTTGTTCACTAGTTAGGGCGAAGGTTGAACGAGTGAGCACCCAGTTATCCTGGTTTTACTCTATTGTCTTCCCACCATTAAATTTTGATAGATCTTCAAAAAGAAAATTAAAAAACAATGACTTTTTAAAGTGATCATGAAAAACAAAAGTAGTCACAATAATAAGCATGCAAAACACTATCTTGTATCACTGTATCTAATTAAACACATAAAAGGGAAGCCAAAGATAAGATAACGCAATTTAGGTCCAACATGAATGAAATGTCGATGACCGGAGAAATGGGTCGTACTGTGCCTAATGAAAAATATGGTGTAATGGCTAAAAAGGTAATAAAAAGGCTTAAGTAAATGATAGCCTGATTCCTTACCAAATTATACAAAAATTGGACTACGAAGATGTAATTAAAACCATATACCTATACCTACTTAAGTCGGCGGTCCCTTGAAACGTTGAAAACATCAAATTTCTTAGTTAACGAAAAACAAGACGCGGCCATTTATGTCGCAAAAAACGTGTTTCGACATTCTCAAGAGAATCAAAATTCATAGGGTACTTCCCGTTGACCTAGAATCCTGAAAGGCATGATGCAAGGTCTAATAGCACAGGTATAGGCATAAATCTGAAAACAGTAAATTTGATTTTAACTACGTCACAAAAAAAACTTTTTTTTGCAATTCAAAGAAAAAATTTCGAGGCTGTATTCAGAGAACCAAACTGGTTGACTGGTAGAGAATGCCTTGTTGCATTAAGACCGCCTATGTACCACTACTGTACTTGAAGTCTAAATAAATAAATAAGTAAAAGCTACTTGACTAATAATTTGAGTCGTATTTCATTGTATAATTTGTATTTGTTTTTAATTGATATTCATTGACCTACATCCGAAGGCTACAGCGGCACAGGTTTTGACTTATTTAAATAAATTAAACTTCTCTATTATTTTATTACTTTTCAAGAAAATCAATCAAAAGCCATGAGCATAGCAACTGTATCAAATAACATTTTAACTGTATTCTCTTCCTTTTGTCGCCTCTTGATCGATTTCTTACTAAAGATAGGTACCCTCACGACAACAGTCGCCTTCAAACTCCTTGTAGCGCCATCTATGAAGCCGCATAAGAACTAAACTACAAAATCCTGGATCGCTGTATTAGATAAGCGTGATTTTTTTTTAATTTTTTTTTTGTCTGTGTTAAACTAGTACTTGACTGCGCTCCCGCCTGATAGTAAGCAGAACAAATCTCATAACAAATCACTCGGTCCGAATATGCGTTTTGGGAAAACATTAATTATGCTTACAGCTAAGAGTGAAAATACCTGCCGCAGTCTGTGTTTCTTAATAGCTATAATCTAGTGGTATTTAAGTCAAAAGTGAATAAGTTGCTTCTAGGCAAGTGTGCTCCATCGTTTACACGCCACATCATCGCTTACCATCAGGTGAGATAGTGGTCAAACGCGAGCCTATCCATATTAAAAAAAAACTCGAGTCAGACAACACTCAGAGAGTCAGAGGAACCTCCCTTTTCAACGGAGGTATGTGGAACTTTACACATTTTAATTATTTTTTTTATAATTCGTGGATTCCCACTAACCTTTCAGAAAGATTCCTCTCTAAAGCTCATATCTTTTTGTAATTATGACATTGCATCAGTAAAAACATTTCGTAACGGTACCTTTTACTGAGTTACGGTGTCATTAAATCCATATTATAGACCACTTACTTCATTTTCTTAATACTATCGATGTAATATGTTAGTAATACTGAATACATAACTTGTAATACCCCATACTGAGTAACAAATGTGAGGCGGTTTGGACTTGAACGTTTTATTATCGGAGGTGTAATTTGTAGTTTGATTAGCACTGAGTTCTAACTTCTAAAGAGTGTGAGTTTTAGTGTCTCTGTATGATACACTTCCGTTTAAACCTGTTTTTTACTGTACCATACCGAAATAGGAATAATATTACAGGTTACTCATCTTTGAGGTGAAAAGGTGAAAAAACAGCTGGAAAAATTTTGTCGGATGCAGCTAAGACAATTTACAAAGGTGCAAGTTGTCTGACGATTCCGATCATCATTGTTTGTACGGTCCGCAGGACATAGCCCACTGTCCATCGTGTTCCACATGCCCTATTACCTGCTCACGTATGAATTTAATGACAGTATTGCCGTGGCCAAATACTGGGCTAGACACAAGGGATTTAATCAAAATTTACCATTTTCATCTACGACACTTAAAGTATGAAGTGCAAAGGCTTTGGTTACATTGTAATAGAATACTTTATTCGATCTAACAACCAGCCAATTTTCACTCACATAATTCTGCAACTAAATGGGTGCCTAATAAGAGCACGCTGATAGAATATCAACTCTCAAACCAGCGCTGAGAGTTCAAAATCCAACTGTCCAATAATGTATTAATTTAAATACGTCGCAGCGTAAATGAAAACGGTCATCAATCTCAATATTTCTAAGCTTCATGAACTGGTTTGAAAATTAGGAAGTCAAAGCTTTTCATACGTTTTGTACAAACTCAAATATCCGAATCATGCTACTACTTGATAATGAACTAGATCTACTGTAATTAACACATACCATATAATATTGTTTGTAAGACGTCTCAGAATGTGGTACAAGGAAAACTCTTTAAAAATATGTCAAAATCAAACAGAGCATCGCACTGGAAATTAATTATAGAAACTATTTTAGAAATGATAATGATAACGTGATGATACTATAATGCCACAATAAACAGAGAGAGTAGACAAAGCATAAAGACAAAACCAATAATTGTTCTAACGAATTAACGCTTCCTTCATATTGCGTAAGTTTTGCGCAAGTATTTGTGGTACTCATTTAATCTATATTAATACACGGCTCCGTGTGGTAAATTACTTGTAGCGTCATTAGCCAAGAATACACTTTTTCATCTCACACCCTGACACGACTGACATGTGGGAGGCCAGCAAAGTTTACCTACAAATATTACTGCGAAAATACTGCTTCGAGGATTGTCGAACTGCACAGTAACTAGCATACCTGACCAGAACCTTGAGTATACTGTTCTCTTCAAGAGAGACCACCTCAACAGCGCTTAGAAGGTCGTGCGTCCTGTGTCTTTGAACATCCTGAATAACATGTATCCAAATCCATAAAAGTACTACCGAAATACTTATTGTAGTCGAATGATCAATAGTGAAATATCTCACTGCTAAAAATTGTAAGCAGAAAGTAAAATAGACGAAAGTTAAGACAAAAATGCTCACAAAAAGGTAGCAAACGACGACCGCTAGACCTAGGTTAATGATAAACCTACAATTGAATCTACAGCAAGACATGATCGACAACGTGACAGTGTATAGTAGAGCCACCAAGTTATAAATATTTTGATAACATAAGCCTCTGTTAACGTACCTATGATAATAACCTTACCTATGTTATCTAGCAACTGATTATAAACGTAGATACTCGTAATTGGGTGAAGCGAGAGTTATGAATGGGTCGGACTCACACACAGAAGGTCCTGTATCATAAACTGAATATCTTAGTCATGTTTCTTGTATGGGATGGGATCCCATTACAGGTATATTATTTTAAGCATTTGTTGTTATAATGGCAATAGACTTATGCATTTTGTGAAAATTTCAACTGTCGTCATTCTGTATTACGGTTCATGTCATACAGATGACTGACAGACAGACATAGCGGAAGCTCATAGAGATTTGTTAGTTACCTTTCGAATACAGAACCCTAAAAAATCAATCCATATTATTCAAATTCCTTTATATATTTTCAAAGTAATTTGAGACACAATGATTAAGAATATGAGAAGAGTATTTAATTTAGACACGGATGCTAAATAAAATCTATATAGTACAAAATCTGTTTGAAGTCTTGCACTGTAGAAAGTATTTCTAAAAAGGCTTTTGAATTTATTGCAATGTGTATTTCATCAATATAGGGAGCGTAATGTTTTAATTAATTACCACTCAATCATTTAAAAATCCTTACGACCTAATATCTTAAAAATATCTAAATGTTTGGAAACTAACTTTGCAGATATATTTTCTAACCCATCGAATACCTCAAGGACCAATACTAGGTCCTGTTCCTTTTACTGTTAAAGTGATATCAATTAATTTCTTAAAATCTTAATTTGTTATCAACAAACCAATTTCTTGCATTACCGTTAAATTAGCTTTTGTTTCAAAAACCAGTTGTGTAACAAAAGGTTTTGCTTTGTACCAAGTTCTAGGAACTTCCGTATACGATGAGACTTAACAAGGAAACAACAACAATACCGATAAAAACTCTGTTATTCAGTTATTTCTCTATAAAACGCACAATAGCTGACTTCTTGCTTTGCTTCTTGCTTGTAGATTTTATGTATTGATTTTGCGAATCATTATCTAAGAACTAACAATGTACGAATATACCTACTGTTGATATTACATCAGTGACTGATAAAACCGATGCACGTGAACTTTGTATGTTTTTATTCAAGTTCTTATTTTTATAATTGATGATAAAAAAATGATTACTTTCCTCTTTATTAGCTTTGATAGTTATTTTAAACTTCTTTTATTACCTGTTTGATAATTTATGTTTAATTTGCATAAAACATTCGTACTGTAGTCAAATTTTAATTAACTCATAAATTATAATCTTATCTGAGCGTCGATGTTTGACCCACAAACTGCTTCATCTTTGATTTGAAAATGGTTTTAAGGAAATCTTGACTTGGAGAGCAAGACAGCTCGTTGGTCGCATGTTAAATTACCTCTTAATCATTCAATCTGGTGTGACATGCGTCGCCAATAGAACTAGTCGTACAGTCTATCACTTGACTTGTAAACGATTGCGCAAGTGCACGAGGCGGCACGGTAACAGGCCGCACGTGTTCCAACCCAAATGGTTAGAATGTAGCTCACTTCATCACTTATGCCGGAGACTTATGTCTACTGTTATCGGGAAATTGATTAGGTTCTCCTTGATCGTCAAGAATAAATCTTATTACCAAGCAAGACTAATAAGTCCTTGGTTCTCCAAGACTTACCTATTTAGTAAATCGAAAGCAACTCTAACAAGATGTGAAGTTAGCGTTGCCTGTTGTTACTACTTAGCAAAGTTACTCTAATCGCCATTAGCAAATTCACTCTTGTCACGAAATGATGTATCGCTGAAGAATATCTAATTTAGTTAATGATTTATTTTCAGCTACGGAATGCGGACGGCACTAAAGTTTAGTGATGGATCTGCTGGGTACTCGGTTTGCTCTCGACTGTTTATTCTCTCTATCCCTCACTAATTGATAATTTCAGCGTACATGTGAAAGAGACGACATGCTTATTCGCAGTGTGTATAGAAACATGCATGAACGCCGCGTTCTAATCAACCTTGACCTTGTAGTGAATCAAGCTATCGCACTCTTTAAGTCATTTGCAATTGATACACATTAGACGTTTACATTTAGAAAACGTGTTAGACCGGCCTATAACAATATTATTGGCCTTGGATGTCTGACCAATAATACACTATGCCCATTGCTATTCCCGTATTATTTTTTGTTAAGACAACATAACATATTGTTTTTCCGGAACACTCGTTTTTTTGTTTGGTAGCATCAGATTTTATTAAATTAGTTTGACTGTCTTATAAAAGTGGCTCTTTTCACCCTATATAACTACGAATCAATCGACAAGAAGTAGCTTCACAAGTGTTGAGTCTCATCAGTGTATACAGTAGGTATGTCATTGGTATTGGCCCCTGCAATATCATTACAGTGCTATTTCAAATAGTAAAAGCGGATTTCTGTTATTAAAATTATATGCCTATCAAAACGTTCGAAATTCAATACTGTTCCAAAAATATCTTCGGTCATTTAAATAATTGAACTGGACGAGAAATTGAACAGCCGATTGAGAAAGACAATTTCGTGGCTTGACAACAAATAAACCTTGGACTCTCTGACCTAAATAAAGAGATTTTTATTATTGTATGGACTCTCTGCTATCAGTTATCAAATTTCGAATTGTATCAGCATTGCTCAATGTTTACAGGAGCTGTTCAAAAAACTGAATAACTTATAATATGCATTATCTTTGTCACGTGTTTCCTCACGTCCTCCTTTGTTTATATACTTATGTTTTCATTGAGGCCATTTCGGGTCGCCCATGTGACAATAAATTGGCAATTGGTAGTTTTGAATTGATCCATTCGCTGATAGACTTCGTTTGTGTACAATTTATTTATTTTGAATATTGATTAATGCTGAGTATTTTGATTTCTACCTTCCGAACTGTTTTTACAATGTCAGAGTTTCCAGGTTTGGTTATTTTTTTATCACCTTGGTTAACGTAATTTACCAAAACTTAAGTTTTGATTGTGTTGTCTATTTTCTGCGGCCTTCTTCTGTAAGATGTGAACGAACTTGACAATTTGATTGTTGTTCAATATCATCACACCAGTTGGGTTAGATTCTGTTTCTAAGAATATCTCGCTAGCTTTAGTTCGCAATTGAAAACTAGTAGCTGGGTGTCGATCAATATTTTCTCACGTTTCGATACCAAACGAGTATTTCAGATCGTTTTCATGCCTTCGTAGGATTACAAGTACTTAGTCGACACAATGAGATTTTATTTTTCAAGCTTCATTGTTCGAGTTTTCACCTCTCCATATTTTTGTTCAAAACAAATATTTATTTGCAGCTTATAGTACAAGTTAGTCATTGTATTCGCTACATTCTTTAGTATTTTGATACCGTGTCACGCGTTTCTTTACAAACGAATAAATTATTATCTTTACTACTCTGTAAGCTTATTTGGTTTCCCTGAATTTCTTGTTTACGTTATACTTTTGTTAATTTATTACGTCTAATAGATTAACTAGATTTTATAGGTGTAGTTGCATCTTCCATCTTGTCCTGGCCTTATCACAATTTATTTGGGGGTGAATACTTCTCTGTTATTGGTCATCTCCTTTCTAGATATACATTATTATTATTATCTTTCACAGTCCATCTTTCATTACTTTGATCTTCACTTACTCTTATAACCAGTACATTCATACTCGAAACTTAGTTTGAGTTGCATCTTGCATATTTATAAATGATTCATCAGAAGACTATTTTTTTTTACGATACTAATATCATTAAAAAAATATTACCATTTACATTTACACGATCAGAACTTCATGAAATAATCATTTCCAGCTATTTTGAATGTTTTAACATTTTAATACTGAGCTATTTTAGCATAATAAGATAATGCTTTGCCCTTGTTCTTGTCACATCATTTACCTGTAAGATGGACATTTATTTGTTTCGTAATCTAATTCGAATTCAAAGTAACTTTGCATATGTATTCTGGAGGGATCAAGTTTAATGATTATGCTAGTAGAAATGGCCGTTGCCATGCTAGTTCTTATCACCGTGTGAACGACAACTTCGGTATATTTTTTTGAACTAAGAATGCTGTTTTAAATATAAGATTCTTTAAGAATATTAACCGTTGAAGAAAACAGCCGAACTTAAGGAAATGGTAAACTCTTGGAATAATAGAATTCTGATAATAGCAACTTATTACATCCAAAGACCTTTATTTTTCGAAATTAAGATATGGAGGATAGAGTGTAAAGCATCAAAAACCTCCGTTGAAAAGGATCCTCTATCCTTCAACCAGATGGGATTTGTGTCTTGCCCCGGCAACTGCAAAATAATTTTTTTTTGGTGTGTTGTATATCTTCTAATCGCGCGGAGAACTCTGATATCGCGATGCAGGATAGTTCCTATATATCGACATAGATGTCGCTGCAGAAGTATTGTTTAATACAGGAAAACGTGAATAAATAATAATCTGTCAGCTACTATAACTTGTATACGTTTTTAATGTAAATGTGTATAAAACCGCTATCAATTTTCTAACTGGGTATTTGGACGAAAATATTTACCTACCTTGATAACAACACTCGAGTTGATCCAACCTACCGTATCGATGAGGTCCCGAGGGACCATAGATACATTATTGACAGATACCAAACAGGTACCTAGTTTTTTTACCTACGACTCAAGCCCCCAAATCGTTATCGGTGAGTTCTCTTGTTTGTCTTGTTATAGACACTTATCATTGAAGCTACGCGTAGATAAATATCTTAAATGCGGACAGATAATTAAGTCCTGACAAACGCACGTATTTTGGAGACAAAAAGATAACGATGTTTAGACAGCTAAAGAATGCAGATTGTGACTGCATTGCAGATGCAGTCACCATCAATCTGTAAGAGGACTGAAGCTAAAAATATCTAGCTATACACCGTTAAATTTTAATCGTTTTAACTCTGTGGAGGGTCGATCCGGTACATGAAACACTATCGATTTGTAAAGATAAAAAATAAAGTACCTACCTCTTTTTCAAAACTCGTATTAATTTACGCATATACGAAATTAATTTCTTTAAGAAAGAGTCAGCTGAGCGAGTTTTAATTTTAGTTTTAATTTTATCTTTACAAATCGATAGTGTTTCATGTACCGGATCGACCCTCCACGGGATTAAAACGATTAAAATTTAGACCTAGAAGTATATAGCTCTTTAACTGTACCACCGCCACCAACACGACGATGAAAAACGATCGATTGAAACAGTGATTGTTGAAATATTGATAGTTGATGACGTGCGACTAGATCATCTATGGATTATTCATGGCTGTATATGGTTATCGAGTAAACAAACACGGCGGCTCAGTGACCACGTGAATACTGAAAAAAAATATTGAATATTCGGAAGTTGATAAATATGTAAAATCTACTTTTTTTTTTCGATGGGAAAAATCATCTTATGACAACCCCCGCTCTTGGGCGGAGCGGGAGATAGTGTCAGACTCTTACTGACTAAAAAACCCATCCCGTTCCTTCAAGCCTTCATACCGGGGCTCGAGCGCCCTTTCGGATAACCCTGGCCCCAGTAGGCTTCGACCCGTCTGGGCCCCTGCTGTTGCTGACAACTCCTTGAGGCGCGCGGGAACAGTGCGCGCCGTCGACGACTTGGGCTTGGTCCGGACAGTTACCGGACGGCCGGACAGCGAGCTACCCATTGCTCACTGTCCGCAAGCTCGCGCCTACGGTGTCTGGAAATCGGGATCGGAATCCCGGCGGCGGCGAGAGCGCCGTTGCCTGATGCGGTCGGCCTCCTCCTTAGCGAATGTAAAATCTACTGAATTGATTGACTAACCGACTTGAGAGGGCCCTTTCCAAGCCGTCTATCGTCAACGGGAACATGAACGCAATCTAACGCAAAGTTTGATAAAGATTCAACGCAAAAAAAAAAAGTCTGAACGCTTTCTAAGCATTCAGTAATTCTGTTATCTACTCGAATATTTCAAAAAACTTGTTCCAGGAAAAAGGTTATTTTTAAAAAAAAAAACCGTCATATCAAATTTTCGTCATTCAGAATCTCGATTTAATGTGCAAGGTTTTTAGACATAAATTTATTCATATTTTTAATTTATGATTACAATATGAAATGCCAAATTTCGTCCACTGTTGGACACAGGCCTTCCCCAAGTGTCAACAACGAATTCTATTATGACTTTTCAGTATCATTCTCACTTCCGATAATGCTAAGAAATATTTTGTTATTTCACTACATAATGATGTAGTGAAATTGATAGCCATTATAACATCAAGTTAGGTACTAAACCAGTCGACACACCCCCAGCATTATGTTACAATACAAATATCTCGCAAAATTGCGTAATACATAAATACGAATACGAGTATGTAGATAACGATTATAATATAGTATGTATTAGTAAGTATAACTACTTCGGGCTGGTACATCAACACGACTCACGGTTGAAATTCCACCATTTCGTAATTACGCAATTATAATTAACATGCTTTTATTAATTCTTGCTACAGAATACTGAATAATTAGTCAAACGTAGGTAGTAATGGGCTGAACAACCGTTTATTTTAATTGGAGTTACATAAATCTTTGTAGTAGGTACTTCAGATGCTTTATAAGTACCTAGTGCTCAGGCCATCTCTAGTTGATCTACTGGTGGAATTTCATGATTGATTGTGTTGTCTAATGCCCGCAATACACGCTAGGGTATACCAGACAGGTTTGCCTGTACAGGTGAGTTGTGCAGGTAAACCGAAGCGTGTACCTATGTCGCACAACTGTGCAGGTTTCCATGCTGACAGGTATAACTGTGCAGGCAGACCTGTTAGTTATACCCTAGCGTGTATTGCTACCTTAAGGCGTATAGTCCCTTGAACCATCTAGCAGAAATTATGTGAACGCAACTCTCGCACTCGCCTAGGCGGCAGTACGCAAATCTGTGCATTTATTTGCGGCCAGCAGCGCCCGGAAAGCGCTTTAAATCCATTTTCTCTGCGAGATATTGATTGATTTATATATGCAATGTTCACTTTGAAAAATATTTAACCACCAATTTTTATGTGTAAAAATGTTTCTAAAGGTCCAAGCCGTTTCGAAGGAGTAGGGAAAAGTTGCGAAAAGTTGCGAAATTGCTAAATTTTTTTTTTTGACAAAAGTATTAATTGCACGAAAAAATCAAATGTTCATATTATTGTTCATGAATCTATAATAAACATATATTTTTTTCAAACCAATTGACTTAGCCGTTACGGAGGAGTAGGCCTCAGAAAATCACTGTTTTATGGCACTTTTCGGGCGCTTGGCCCTTAATTTTATCTAATTTACGTAAAATAAAGAACGCAGACAACCTTGTAGATCTGAAAAACCAATAAAAACGTTAATTCGTATCATGTTTCGGGAAGAATTCATCATGCTATTTAAAATAAAAATTTGGTATTAATCATTACTGCGTTGGAAGACCTCCTACAAGGTGGACCGATGACTTGGTGAAGGTAGCGGGAAACCGATGGATGCAGGACGCACAGGATCGTTCGATGTGGCGACGCTTGGGGGAGTCCTATGTCCAACAGTGGACGTGTATCGGCTGAAATGATGATGATGATGATGAATCATTACTGGCTGACCCGCCGAACTTCGTACCGCCTAACAGTCAATGAATGTAGTATATCTTTCTATATAGTTTTTTTTTTTTTTTTTTTTTTTTTTCGATGGGAAAAATCATCTTATGACAACCCCCGCTCTTGGGCGGAGCGGGAGATAGTGTCAGACTCTTACTGACTAAAAAACCCATCCCGTTCCTTCAAGCCTATATATATATATATCTTTCTATATAGTCAATTGCGATGAAACAAAGCCTAAGTAATATATCAAGGTACACACAATTTTATTGTATAAACGTTATATACATATACAAGGTGCAGTTTTAAAACTGCACAATATTTCAGGAGGTTGTAATAAAACTCATAAATAATCATGTAAAAATACGAAACCTGGTCAATAATCAGTAATACTTGTTATTTAATTTTTTAATTACAATAAACTAAATCGATTGATCGATGGCCGCGGGGGCGTGGCTAGGGTGTGGCGTGCGGGATGATGATTGAATGATACATTATTTATGAAACTATCGTTGCGAGTTAGTGTGTGTGAAAACGCCCTTTATTGTTCCGTGTTTGTGTGTGTGAAAAAAAGCGCGGTTATAAAAAAAAAAAAAATTACCTACTTATTTTATTATTGATTCGGGTCGAGAATCGCTAACATAATTACCTCCTGAAATATTTTGCAGCTTCAAAACGACACCTTGTATGTATAGATTATCACTGCTGAAAAAGAAGAACAAATACAAAAAAAAAATTAGAATAGAATATATGTAACGGACGTAGAAATGCAAAGTGAGTCATCAAAAAAGGCGACACAGAAGATAGTGCAATCATTTAAAAAACAACAAGAGACAAGAAGTATACCTATAGCTACAAGAAGTAAAATAGAAGAAAGGGGAGGCATATACTTAGTAATGGAGCGATTCTAAACAGAAAAGATGATCCTGAAGAGACACGAGCCTAAAAATGTATAAAAACATTATAATTGTGCATAAAACTGTTATCAAAGAGGTCTTGGATCTCGACTGGCACCTTTATCTAATCAGAATTTATCTCCAGGCCTTGACTGTCACGCCACACCGCTAGCTTATGGCCGACTCTAAAGTGCGATAATTTTGGATTCACCACCCAAAATAGATATGTAACTGGGTAAATTACGTGTGAATATCATACCCGATGCCAATTTGTAGGTTAGAAAAGGAATTCTTGTATCTAGACAAATGTGGGTTCAAGTTTATTTGACACTAGCTTCTGCCAACAGCTTCACTCGCGTTTATGAGGATTTCTCCATACAATGGACCC
Organism: Mythimna ferrago; assembly: GCA_910589285.2. Taxonomy (NCBI): domain Eukaryota; kingdom Metazoa; phylum Arthropoda; class Insecta; order Lepidoptera; family Noctuidae; genus Mythimna; species Mythimna ferrago. Next base: position 2,721,485 of record OU342683.1, on the reverse strand, counting down.
CTCGTCACAGATTACTGAATAGTTACTACGTAACCCTCGTTTTGACCCCTTTAGAGGTAAATTTTAGAAAATCCTTTCTTATTCTTTGTATACAGCATTAAAGGAACCTCTGTGCTTAGGAAATCCAATCCCGTGAACGCGGGCTTTTCTGCGGGATCGGAAATGCGGGATTACTCGTGCGGGATCCCGCACGTCTCGCGTCTGCGGGATTAAAGTTTTTTATAAGGAAATTGGATTCCGACGACCTGCCGTCGTCTTGATATTATTTAATGGACCCAGCTTATCCTCATTAAAAAGTGATGAAACAACTTTACACGAAACTCGTGATATTTTTTATCGATTTTTTCCGAAAAATAATTGTTTTGTTTTCGATTTTACCTTGTTTAATATATAATATTTGAATTTATATTTTGTTTTGTGCGAGTCCTGTATCGCAACTGGAACGGAACGTAATCAATGTCAGTTTAGGTACTCCATGACCAGGGATTCCCCAAAGCATGTATATCAAATTTTCTAAAAGGTGATCCGCGGGATTGCTGACTTCAATCCCGCAGGCATGCGGGATCGCAATTTGGATGCGGAATTGGTTTCCCTATCTGTGCTACTACTGGGCGTTGATGAGTTCGTGACTGAATTTGGACTTTGCCATTTATATGTATGTACAGATGGGTTCCTAAGACCAATATTAAGTTGGAGTTGTCCCTTGTTAGGTCTACTGTATCTTGTGTGTCATCATACGATTGGTGTACGCCTGTGTGAAGCTTACGAGTACGTACAAAACTATGAAAGAGTTTGAGTAGGCCTTACTTGGGGTAACACGTTTTCTTATTTCATCCTTCCCTATCAACAGTCACCATGTTATTCGCTCATAATAATCCTCTTATGAGTTTCTAAAAGGTTGTTTATGATTTGTGGTGAGTTATTTTTAATGATTTATTTATATTAACGTTTCTTTCTTTTAACAACCTTATTCTCAGAACTAAGGATTTGTGTATGACGTCAAACGGCCGGTTGTCTTAACCCACATCAGTGCGAAAATATCTGAAATAATAACAACTTTAAATAGTTATAAGTAAACCCGCCATTAAATAAACGCAGCGACTCAGAGTGAAAAGGCATAATATTCCCTAAATCTTGTGTTCCTAGAAGTTGATAAAGTTATATGCTCGGCCACACTGGCACACGGCGAGCAGCAATTCTGTCCCTGCACGCGCGTCGTGCTGCCAGTGCGGCCAAGCATAATCGTGCGCGTTCCCGCACTGCATTGCCAGTGTAGTCAAGCACTAAGGCACAAAACAGCGTTAACCGCAAGAAATTAAGTTTAATTACATGCGGTTATCAATATTAATTTTGTGTGTTAGTAAGCAGATATTTATCTCAAGGTAAATCCAACCGCAAAGAGGTTCACAGGTTATTTCAACTTATTGGTACTGTTTTTATTATGAATAAAATCTTGTACGTAGGTACATGATTTTGATCTTAATAAAAAAAGCGCATGGGGCAATTGGGTAATTTCCTGTGTTTACGAGTATATTTGAGCAATATTAGATCTTAAATAACAAGTAACACTAAAAATTATACTTTTTCTGAAAACAGCAATCCAAATTGGTTAATACATGCAGCAGCAATTAGCATTTCAAATATTGGTAGGAGGAAGAGTGGGGGCGTGGTGGGGACATCTCGTTATCTATTTTGTACACACGTAACTTAATGGTGGTGACGTCACAATTCAGTTTCTGAATACTTATTTCTGTTACTTAAATTACCCCTTCCACCAACTTTGAAAGGTTTTTAACTTATTTAATATTTCTGTTTGGGATTTTGGATAAACCTACTTTATCAAGCAAAATAATTTGTTAATAAAGTCATCACGACGAACGCAAAAGGCAACTAAAGAACCACGATTAGTCAGTATAAGTCTGACTCTCCCTCTGGCTCCACCAAGAGCGGGTGAAGTTATCTCATGATATCCCACCCTCAAACAAAAAATAGGACAATTATACCTGTATCAGGATAGCATGGTGCGGGTGAGCAGCTGTCAGATTCATACAATGTAGCTACCTGCCCTTTTCTCTCATCTTAAAGATGCGTATTTTCGTCCTGATGTCATTGTACCCATGCTATGCTCTGCGTATATCCTATCCATAGAGATCTACGCTTTGGAACGTTCAATTTCTCTTTACTTTTTTTGGACTGACGACATTTGACTATTCAAAAGTGCCAGCAAATTAATGCTTTTGATTTTGATATGTTAAAAGACGGGATGAGAATGATGTGTGTTGTGACGAGAGTGGATAAAGTGAGAAATGAATATATTAGAGGAAGTTTGAAAGTGGTGCCAGTGACTGAAAAGTTGAAAGGTAATCGGTTGTCTTGGTATGGTCATGTGAAGAGGCGGGATGAAGCGCATATTACTAAAAGAGTTCTGAGTGTACGTATAGATGGGTAGAGAGGGAGAGGAAAGCCGAAGAAAAGATGGATGGATTATGTAAGGAGTGATATGAAAGAAAAGGGAGTTAGTGATAGTTTGACGGGTGAAAATGTGTTACACCGACCTCAAGTAATATGGGATAAGGGCAGGAAGAAGAATAAGAAACGACCTTAGCACAATTCTTTGCATTTCTCTTGCCTGCTCGCCTCATCATTGCTTCACGCAAACCAAAACACTGAATTCACATCCAAAACAGACTGGTCTCACCTGACACTGTTTTTCTCTCTGCGTCCGCTTTCGCCAATGTTATTATAAATGCTCTTGTAAATACTGCGTTGTATGCTCAAAATATCCGCAGGTTGACACTTCATTCGGAGTATAACGACCGAACGCCCGATAAAAGGATACGGTTTGATTGCTCAGATACTTATCACTTTACTTACAGTCGCTTGTACAGTTTACATTGTGATATAATACAGTGTTACATGCGAAATATTTGAGTTGCATTTTACTTTTCTGCGTGCAATGTGCCCTGCCCAATGCCACTCAAGGTTGGCGATTCTTCGAGCTATGTCGGTAACCTTGGTTCTCCTGCGGATATCTTCGTTTCTGATGTGATCACGCAAGGAAACTCCGAGCATATAGCCGTTTCCATCGCCCTTTGCGTGACTTTGAGTCTTCTTATGAGGCCATTGTAAGCGACCACGTTTCGGAGCCATAAGTCATCACTAATGGTGATGTCTGACAGTCATAGCAGAACAGATGAAAAATGACGAAAGGTTCTGGAGTGGCGACCACGTACCGGAAGACGCAGCGTTGGAAGGCCTCCAACAAAGTGGACCGATGACCTGGTCAGGGTCGCGGGAATCCAAATGCTTGATGCGTGACGCACAGGACCGGTCGTTGTGGTGACGCTTGGGGGAGGCCTATGTCCAACAGTGGACCTCTTTCGGCTGATATAATGATGATTTTACTTTTATATGAAATTAATTTTATGTAAGAGAGGTCTCCTCGCCTATGTATCATCGCGGTCGTTTCTGCCTGAACACTTAAAAGTTTTCGCTTGAAACCTGCGGCGCGGCGCCAAAGCAAACCCTTTGAAATTTTTGTTTCGAGTGTAAGCAAAAATGAACTTAACAGTGGTCAGGCGGAAGTTTCTTCGATGGTACATGAACTCTGTTACGGTCCGGTCACGAGTTCGGCGGTCTTAGCGGCACGCGGGGCGGCATCGATAGGCGGGCGCGCGCCGCTGTGAGCAGCGTCTCGTGTCGTCATACTTTAACACATTTTTAATCGTACCGCTCGCCGCGCCGCATTTAGCTGGCGCTCACAGCGGCAGTAAGCGTTAATCGCACATCCATTCGTCGAGCTCACATAATACACTTAATTATGACAACCTTTAACTATTTACTTAGGCCACTATTTGTGCTAACTTTCAAGTGTTATTAGTACACGAAATGAGATTTCGGCAACCAAACGTAAGAGCGACTTCACACTAGCGTTTCTCCAGCGTAGGCGTTCGATAAACGTATGCGCAGCACAGACGCCGCGACAACGCGGCGCAGGCGTCGCGTTGTTGCGGCGTTTTCTCTGGAACCAATTGAACGCTGCGCTAAAGCGAGGCAGGTGTCGCGTTGTTGCGGCGTTTCCTCTGGAGTCAATTGAATGCTGCGACAACGCGGCGCACACGTTTATCGAACGCCTACGCTGAACAAACGCTAGTTTGAAGGCTCTCTAATTCCTCTTTTCACCCTGTTAAATATTGATTTCCAAAAACCTTTTCTTGCTTCGCTCGCCTACATAACAAAAGGAAGCCTTGTGCAAAATTTCACATTCCAAGTCCTAGTAGTGTCGCCTGTGCGTTGGTATATCAGTCAGTGATTTTCTCCCTCTATAATATAGACTAGCTTCTGCCAGCGGCTTCGCACGCATGAAAATAGGTTTCTCCATACAAACTTTGGACCTCCGTTTCATCCCTTTAGGAGGTGAAATTTAGAAAATCCTCTCTTAATGCTCGCCCATACCATTAAACCTTGTGCAAAATTTCACGCTGGTCTCGGCTGTGCTTTGATATGTCAGTCGACTGACTGGAGCTAAAAGCTAGTTCATAATATAAACTAGCTTTTGCCCGCGCGGCTTCGCTCCCGCTCTTCCCTGCTCCATCCGACTATACCCTACTCTTCCCTACTCTACCCTACTCTACACTACTCTACCCTACTCTACCCTACTCTACGCTACTCTACCCTACACTACCCTAATTTTCATTTTTTTTTCCCATAAGAACCTTCTGACAATAAAAAACACAACAAAAAAGAATTAGCGCAATCGGTCCAGCCGTTCACGCGTGATGGCGTGACCAAGGAAATAGGGATTCATTTTTATATACATATATAGATTACACATTTACACTATTCAGCATTATTTTCACGTTTATATTATCAAACTACCTTGTCTTACCTATCTTGTCTTCTAAGAAATACAGAACTTTCTTGAGTGACAAGGCAAGACGCTTTTGTAGCTAAGTTGATCTTTTGATCTTTTTCGTTGAAATACTGTTGTTAAGTCATTTTCTGAGACTATCTAAGACTAAGTTAACAAAAAATGATCTTGTATCTACGGCGGAATATCAATGTCGTAGACACCAATATTTTTTGATACATAATTGCTTTTTCTTTTACGCGATTTTCGTCGAAGTAGCGAACCCAATAGTAGTTTTTCCTCGTTGGAAACCATTTTGTCTCCTTAAACCTTGTTCAGCGGATACGCAACGTTAACGTCGCGTCGTTCTGACATTGAAGAAAATAATGTCAACGCAGAAACGCCAGTGGGGTAGCCGCCGAATTCCACCTTTGATTGTACCTTAACGTTGCAAGAAAATAAAATAAAAACTACGTGTATTTTGATGAGGCTTGTAATACTATCTATATGTCACCGTAAAATCGTAAAAACCGTTAGATTATAATCTATCTCGTGAGATAATAAATTGCCGATTGATGGTTACCCGTACCTAATATACTCGCTTTTTTCGGTACTTTACAATCTATCAAAGTGAAACTAGATGGTAGTTGCGTATTAACACAGCACCGGGTAGAGGCATCATCATCATCTTCCTGCCCTTGTCCCGTTTTATTTGGGGTCGGCGCAACACGTTTTTTTCTTCCATTCTGTCCTGTCACTCGTCACGCTATCACTAACTCCCTTTTCTTTCATATCGCTTCTCACACAATCCATCCATCATTTTTTTGGCCTCCCTCTTCCCCTCCACCATCCACATGTAAACTCAGAGGCATATTATGCAGTAAATCCTTATTTGTCAATAGATTCCAAGGTTTGGGATAAATAAGGAAATATAAATAAATGTAAACTGATTCCGCAAGTCATTGTTATTCCAAACATACGGACATGGTATTTGCTATTTGCAAATCTAATGTTTTAAAATTTGAGTGCAACGCTCCTCGTGAACTCTACAAGGCTAGTAAATATAATTTGCTATGGATTCTCGTGTATACTCGTACTATCAATCAGTTCCGTTGTTGTGGTAACAATGCGTAAAAGCAACGCCAAAACAATTCTTTGTTTTCTAAACAGTTTACTTCTAGGTACGTATTAAGCTTCCAGTTTCCCATAGCGAGTTATCTGCTGGTTTTTTTTACTGTTGATAGGCTTGGGCTTGACCACTATGACGCCTGATGGATGGCAACGATCTGGTTAATGATAGAGAACCTATAAGTAACCTATTCACTCTTGATTGAAAGATCCTCAGGTTGTAGCTATCTGAAACCGGTATAATGTTATTCCTATACCTTAGGGTTGCCAGATCGGAACATACCGATCCCGGGACAATTCCATGTCGGGCCGTGACTATAGCCACAATATAGCTATGAATAATTATATTATCTTTCTCCTCTCTTTCAGTCCATCCAAAGATTGTCTGTAAGAGAATTACCCTGTGCGATAAGACCGCCCATTGTACACTTATTCTTAAAAATGTTTGTCCTGTATTTTTTGTTTGTGGTGTACAATAACAAGCAAGAAACAAGAATAATAAAAGAAAAACAAACAAAATAAACCTCTCCTTGTGGATCGTTGATTACATTTTTCGGTATCCGGGACAATAGATCGAATTACTGGACACGGGACAAGACGTAAAATTCCGGGACATCTCGGAAATCCCTTACATTTGGCAACCTTATATATTTTATAGGAGAAATTTCGGATACTATCCGTATCCAGATTCGAAAAATTTCATGTGATATCCCTGCCTCCTAACTATTTCTTCTTTCACACAATCCATCCAGCGTATATTTGATTTTCTTTTAACTTACTCTTACTTTCTCTTTACTTCTTAATGAAATCTTTAATCGTACTCTGTCCATTACACATTAAATAATGTGCGTAAACAGAAGCAAATTAACCTACACGTAGTGTTGTGTAAGTCGTTCACATTACCATTAACGTATTACTATTGTTGATATGTAACGAAGTATATTTACCCGGAAAGGGAAGCAGTTATATGACTTGTGACACCGAGATTATTCTAGACGACAGAAGTATATAATGTTGTACTAATCTTGCCAAGAATCATAACATTAACTAAGATAACTAGATTATAGATTAGAGGTACCCTCAGCTGTTTCCTTTAGAAAAACATTACGTGTTCTCACTAGATTTGTCAATTTAAGATTGCCCTGGAATGCAAAGGGAAATTGAATCAACAGGTTCCCGATCTCCCGGGAGAATTCTTATTCTCCATCTCCGGCTTGCCTTTATTGGCCGGCCTATTGAACACTGTCGAGGAACAGAGCTTCCACCTCTCTCTTGCCTTTATTGGCTGGCTTGAGTGGAGATTCGCAAGAGCAAACGCGCTTGGGAGAAGGATGTATAATCCAGCAAGGTGCTGGTAGGGATCTTGACCGTATTTCCGGGATTGTCCTGATAACCGTGGTATACCTCTCCACTCCTCAAGCACATCAGGATATGTTGCCTTCTTGTTGCTAAGCCACTTCATGCTAGCGATAATTTTGGTGGCTCATTTGTTGAGTGTGCAAGTCACCCCTGCCTTTTATCGATGGAAATTAAAAACATTGTTCAGGCAGGGGCCATAGTCTTAACATAGTTCCAGGTAACCAGTCCACTTAAGACTCCAAAAACCATAGCCTTATATTAGTTTTCCACAAGTTGCAATAGTTTCCCTTCAACCGGGGGTTGTCCTTGGATGCACTAGCATAGCGCATACAGGGATAATCATCGGTTGGTACTTCGTTCCATTAAAAGCGAGTGAGTTGGTTTCGACTCCTCGTATGCCTTCCCAAGGTCCAGGACCTCACGGTACTGAGATAAATAAATATATAAATAATAATAATATTTCGATTCATAGACCATCTATCGTTTTTAGGGTTCAGGCTTAAAACTGGACCCTATTGCTAAGACTTCGCTGACCTTCTGTCTGTTATACATAAGGCTGTGAGTCTGTGCCTCATGAACTGGGATAGTAGACAGTTGAAATTTTCACAGATGGTGTATTTCTGTTGCCGCTATGACTACAAGTGGTAAAAAGAGAATAAAATAAAATTTTAAGCGGATACAACAAATGTGATTTTTTTGCTACGAACGGTACGGGGAACCCTTCGTCGGCGAGTCGGACTCGCACTTGTTTTTTTGTTATATACTCAAAACTTTATTCTCACGATGAAAGTGTATTATAGTTTGCAACCAAATCAAGCCCGCCTTTGTCTTAAATATTTTTCAATACAATTGCTCAGAAAGTGACTCTTATTGTACTGCACTTAGGTACATAATGGCCCTTGTTACCAAACTGTGACATTTTGATTACCATTACGCACTAGTGCTATAATGTAGTTAAAACCTTATTGTTCAACCTCTCCCCAGTCCCCGCCATAATTTTAATACATTATCGTATCAGGCTGGGCGCAGGTCGTCCCCCACGAGTCGCCGGTCATCCACCGTTTATTCATTTCAGTGACTGTATTGAAAGGCAAATAAAAAAAAAATATGGGCGCGCATATGAAAACAGGTTTTTACCGCCACAAAAGTTTACTAATTTTACAGTTATTTTCTTCACAAGTGTATTAAAAAACGTCGTATGATACACGTGAGTAATTAATGATTACCGTTTTTTTTTTTTTTTTTTTTTTTTCCGATGGGAAAAATCATCTTATGACAACCCCCGCTCTTGGGCGGAGCGGGAGATAGTGTCAGACTCTTACTGACTAAAAAACCCATCCCGTTCCTTCAAGCCTTCATACCGGGGCTCGAGCGCCCTTTCGGATTACCCTGGCCCCAGTAGGCTTCGACCCGGCTGGGCCCCTGCTGTTGCTGACAACTCCTTGAGGCGCGCGGGAACAGCGCGCGCCGTCGACGACTTGGGCTTGGTCCGGACGGTTACCGGACGGCCGGACAGCGAGCTACCCATTGCTCTCTGTCCGCAAGCCCGCGCCTACGGTGGCTGGAAATCGGGATCGGAATCCCGGCGGCGGCGGCGAGAGCGCCGTTGCCTGATGCGGTCGGCCTCCTCCTTAGCGAGCATTACTGCTTCGCAGAAGTCGGCGACCGCCTGCCACTCCTCCTCGCTCCGGACCATGGCCTCGACCAAGGCCCGGCGCGAGAGGTCTCCGCCGCCGATCACCCCCACGAGGGCACGGCGATGCTCTACCCAAGCAGGGCACACCGCGATTGTGTGCTCCACCGTGTCCTCCGGGCGTTCCGCACAGTGGCGACACCCGGGCGTCACTTCCGCTTTAATTCGGAACAGGAACCTCCCGAACTTGCCATTTCCGGTGAGGACCTGTGTCATGCGGAAGGTAAGGACGCCGTGAGGTCTTTCCAGCCACGCCTCAAAGAGGGGACTTATCGCCATAATTGTGGCGTGCCCATGACGGGGTTGCGATAGTCGCTGACGCCATTCCACCATGAGATCCCGCCGGAGCTCTGTCCGCCATGCCGTGACCTGTCGCGGCAGAGGACTTTCACCCCGGCGTTGCATCTCCACGCGCATGTCGTGCATGTGTGCAAGGACTGTTGCCTCCAGATCCCACGGTGGTAGGCCAGCCAGAAGGCTCGCCGCTTCGCAGGAAATCGTGCGGTATCCCCGCACCATCCGAATTGCCATGACCCTCTGGCAGGCGTTCAGAATGGCCGCCGGTCGCTTTTTCAGCGACGGCGCCCACACCGGCGCCCCGTAGAGGGCCATGGACCGAACGATCCCCGCGTAGAGCCTCCGGCAGGAGGCGTCTGGACCCCCAAGGTTGGGCAGGAGCCGCTTGAGAGCGGCCCCAGTCCGGTTGAGTTTGGGAGCCAGACGTCGGAAATGCTCCACGAAATTCCACCGGCTGTCGAGGACGAGTCCCAGGTACTTCATCGTCGACCCGACACCGATGTGAACTCCTCCTACCGTTAGTTGGGAACTCAATGGCGGCGCGTTCCGAGAGCGGCGACTGTAAAAACACATCGCCTCGGATTTGTGAAGCGCCACCTTGAGTCCCAACTCCTGGATCCTATCAACGACCATCGCAACCCCGTGTGTCGCTAGAGCGACCGCCGCCTGGTACGACTCTCCCTGCGCTAGAACCAGCGTGTCGTCTGCGTAGCAGACCACGCTGACCCCGTCAGGGAGGTCGCCCCGCAGCACGTAATCGTACCCGATGTTCCACAAGGGTGGCCCTAGTACCGACCCCTGCGGAACACCGCACGACATCTCCCGACGTTTCCAGTCTCCCTGGTGACCGGGGTAGACAATATACCTGTCCGACAGGTAGGCCTCGACTACTCGACAGAGGTATTCGGGCACCCGGTGGTACCGGAGTGCCCTCCGGATCGTACTCCAGGGCAGGGAATTGAAAGCGTTGGCAATGTCCAAGGACACTGCCACGACACATCTACCCTGGGACACCGCATCCCCCGTCGTGAGGGCTCGCACGCGCATGATGGCGTCCACCGTCGAGCGCATCCTGCGAAAGCCGAACTGTCCGTCCGAAAGGTCCGGCCCCACCCGTGAAAGGCGCGCGACGAGGCGGCTCGCAATCACTCTTTCAAAGAGCTTGCCCACCTCGTCGAGCAGCACAATGGGCCGGTACGCGGACGGAGAGTCCGCAGGGCGCCCTGGCTTCGCGATGAGGACCAGTTTCCCCGTCTTCCAGCGAAGTGGGAACTGGCCCCTCTCCAAGCATGCGCTGAAGAGCCCTCTTAGTCGAGGCCCGAGAGCCTCCATGGCCAGGACCCAGGCTTTCCCAGGCAAGCCATCGGGTCCTGGGGCGGCGTTCTTGGCACTCAGCCTTTGCACCGCCACTCTCATCTCTACCTCGGTCACCTCTGGAGCATTGTCGTCGTCGTCGCTATTGCGGTCCGCGTCAGACACCGCTGGCGGAGGCGGAGCCATGGGCGGGGGGGAGTGTTCCCCACGCGCAGGGAACAGAGCGCTTACCACACCCTCCACGAGTTGGGGCCGGAGACTCTGAGTCAACGGGGGAGCCCAGGGGCGCAATTTCTCCCGTACCAATTTGTACGGGCGCCCCCACGGGTCCGCGTTCAGAGACCCCAGCCACACGTCGCGGGCCTCGAGTTTGGCCCGCTTAATCTCCGCTCGGAGGGTGTGTTTTGCCTCTCTGTAACCCTCGTACAGCTCCGCCTCTCTGGCCTCCGCATCCGGCGGGCGGATGCGGTAATGATTACCGTTCTCGGCTCTCTTAAGACCCTCGCCCTGGCTCGGGTCTTAATACCGCCTCGACGGTAATCACTAACATTACACACTTATATCATAATGTACTATTGTATAAATAGGATCTCGGTTATACCAGCCATTCACGAATGTAACAATCGTTGTATGTGCAAGTCAAACAATATCATGCGACCTACGAGTGAGAGAGTAAACTTGCTACAGAAAATCAGGGCTGATGGCTGATGAAATAGTAAATATTTATTGCTCATGTTAAACCTAAAGATTGAGAAGAAACCGTAATATTGAAAATATAAAGAACTAGCATTTGCCCGTAGCTTCGCCCGCGTACATAAAATATAGCCTATGTCACTCAGGAATAAAACAGCTTTCTATCGGTGAAAAAATTTTAACAATCCGACCAGGGGGCCAATTCTCGATTTTAGAGATGGTGTCGAACTTGACAAAAATTTCTAATGACGTCATTTTTTCGACAAATTTTAAAAGTTACTATTCTGGGGAGGTTGAATTCGACATTTGTCGAAGGATAACGTTAGAGTTCATGTCGAGTGCTTCTGAGCCGTAGAGATGTCATGTCGATTGTATAGATAATGTACAGGACATTCAGAGGTTACCTACCTCCCACAAACAAAAAAAACGAACTTTAGGTACCTCTTTATAATGTAGATTTATTCCTCATGCTAAAACTAAAGATTAGGAAGAAACTGTAAGGCTGAAAATTTAAACACATGTCGAGTTAATCGAGTTTATGAAAGAGGTCCTCATACAATTGAAGAAATTGTAATCAGGGATGTAATGGAGATCTGTAACCGTACCGTAAACCGAAACCATTAAAGTTTCGGATAGTATCGAATAAAGGCTAGTTGAATTTTAAAAACCTAATACCAGTGACCAAAATATTCCGAAATCGGTATAATATTATTCCTATATCGGTATGCATAACATCCCTGGTTGGGATATTTCCTAATGTAATCTGTATTATTATTCCCTATGTTGGGCTGGAACTAAAAAAAAATTAAAATCTTGTTCTCGAAATCTCGATTATGGATTAAATGGAGAATCTTAGAATCTTTTCAGTCAACACTGAAATGATTCTATTCACCTGAATGTATTAAATAATTTCATGCTTCCAAATAATCTTTTAACCGCCCCAAGAGCTCCAAGACCGCCGTTGTTTGACGACCGAGTTCACAGGTTTCTTCAAACGAACATACCCCATTATAGTTAATCCTTTCATCAAACCCCTATCGCTTTTCTTCGTCCCTTTTAGTCGGGGTACTTGGGGTCCTTGCCTCTTCACTTGTTAATATCTTGTCAGTTCTTACGTTATCATTCACTCTCTTTTCATAATCTTTTCTTTGGACTCCCTTTTTTCTTCTTCTTCTCGAATCGATGGTTTCCGTTTCCCTCAAAGCTTTTAGACCCAATAGGTTGCCACGTTTATAGCGGCATCAATGGCATTTTTAGGTCCTCCAGAATGCATTTTTAGGGACATTTTGGGCACTCTAATAAGTGAGCCATCGTCTGGTCAGAAGTACCGTACTCGCACTGGACCTCCCTCGTTATTGTCATTCATTTAAATTTTATTATTTCGCAACTTCACTCACATCTCGTCAACCCTACAATGTTTACCGTCGCCGGCGCATCTGCGCTGCATTAATTGCATCACAGAGCGACACGTGGCGATACTGGTTGTCATCAATTGTATCTGCTAGGATTCCTTGAAGGTTAGCGCGTACTACGTACGAGCTCGGAAACCTGTAGTAGTTTTTAGGTGTAGCAGCATATTTCAATAATTTGTAGATTTATTTTTATCAACTTCAAAAAAAAAGGTTCTTTTTTCGTGTTGGGGTAATCGACATGTAAGAATCGATCAGAAATATAAGATTGATCCCAGTTCTGATGATGGAATTCATAAGGAATTGAGAGGACTCCTCAAATATTAAAAGCGATTTTAGTATTTTTAACTTTAATTTCGGAAGTCGCTGTTAAACAGTGGAGAATCATAACCATAAACACCGGCTTCTGTTTGTACTTTTTAGTTTATTTCATAAAGAAGTCGGTGCTATTTTTTCTTACACGTGGATTTAATCTATTGTTTATTTCTTTAGAAATTATTTCGAATATAAATATTTTTAATAATATGGCGTACATAGTGGCCTGTTGGTCTAGTGGTTAGTGGCTCTGACTGCTATGCCAGACGTCGTGGGTTCGATTCCTACCCAGGACAAATGTTTGTGTGATGAGCATGATCATTTGTTCTGTATCTGGGTGTAATTTATCTATAATATGCATGTATTTAGAAATATGTAAGTATGTTTATCAATTGTCTAGTACTGTTAACACAAGCTCTGCTTAGCTTGAGAGTAGACGGCGTTGTGTGATAGTTGTTAAATATTAAAAAAAAAATAGTGTTGTTAGCGGATTTAATGATCCTTTTTACATAGGTATTTGTTCATCTTATCTTTTCATAAAAGAAAACATTTCATAGAAACATAATGTAGAGAATTTTCGCGAAACCCTTTTCAGATTTTCTTTTGCCTCCGGAAAATTAGGCCAAGGAATATTGTTCAGGTAAAAAGGCTGAGGTATTTCGTTGAGCTGATAAAGAGATAGATCTAATCTCAAGCAAAAACAAAAGCACTAAGAAATGGTTACTACGGAAGGACTCGCCATTGAAAGTGAACATCAAAAACCCAGGCACTGAACAAATAATCGATGAATGAACGTACGAATCAAATGAACGAATGTGTGTCGACACATGAATGATGGAGTGACCGTAGCCCTAGAACGGAAAGGACAACTGAAGGACGCAGGCGGGTTTAAGACCTAGACCATGACGTTTAAAGTAAGATTGTTTTAATCTTATTTCAGTGTGGGTAAGAGACAGAGCTATACAGCGCAATCTTACTTTGAAAGTCATGGTAACCCCGTAAGTCAATAAAAGTCTGACACACCCTTTCGTACCACCCAGGAGCGGGAGAAGACTGTGTCCCTCCTCAAAAAAAAGTCAGTCGTCACACTACCGTCATCCCAATCACATTTCAAAATTCATATCGAGTCCATCTCACCAAGGTCAGAAGGTAATTTCGACACGCATTAGATAGCGCTATGGATATTTGGGATAGGTGAGATTCTGGCCACTGTCCAACATCGTAACTATAACAAGATTGTTAATAATAAATTTGATTTTCGTTTCAGGTAATGGCCGATTCTAACTATTCACTCCATCAAAGTTCTGTAAGTAGAATTATAATAATTAGCCTATAATAACTCAACTGCGGAGTGCGTACCCGCTCTTTCCGTAGTCTGTGGGAGGGCCTTCTCTCTCTCTCTCTCACTTGTCGAAATGACGTAAGACTCAGGGGACCACAGCGGGCCTCCCACAGACGGATCTTTTCATGGGGAACCGCCACAGACATACCTCAACTCTAGAGAGTATCCGTTCCGGGCGGGTCGTCTATGGGAGGACCGCAGCGGTCCCCTGAATCTTAAGTCAAATTATAAGAGAGAGAGAGAGAGAGAGAGAGATCTTCCTTCACAGACAGACATTGGTAGACAGTTTATCGAAGGATCCGGAGCGGGTACGCTCCCACAGTTGAGTTAATAATGGTACGTACACTGTTTACTACAGTGAAACCTATTTAAATGGGATGCTACGGGTAATTTTAATGAGTTCCTTCCTGATAATTTGTATTTAAATACTAAGCTGAGACATACATTTTTTTTTTACTTCTTATACTTGGGCCTTTTAGCTTAATAGCTTCAGTGAGACAATTATAATAATTTTCCATTTTGAGTGTAGTCCTGAACTAATATGTTCATCATGATCATCATTTCACCCGAAAGACTTTCCTTGTTGGGCCATAGTTGGAAATAGGCCTCGTTCAAGTCCCAACGAACGGTACTGAGCGTGTACAGAAGACAATCTCATGTATGTACTTCACTTTTTATACCTACGCTCGGTGGACGCACACTAATGAGCGTTTGAGCCGGAATTGTTCGACGAGCGATCCGAGACGCGACCGAGACATCGTGTCTGTGAGCGGTGTCTTTGTGTGCGTTGCTCGAGCGCGCTTTGTATGTAGATTGACTTCTGTACCTATATATTTAGTGGTCTCACATCCATGGCATTACCACGACTCTCACCAGGTTATCGGTCCACTTTGTGGGATAGGTTGCCTTCAATAAATGAAACAACGTCCATTTAACCTAGCTATTTTAGAAACTGTGAGGTAAAAATCGTAAGTACCTTGAGCTCCCAATTATCCAGGTTTCACTGTAAATACTATTTATTTTTGTCTTTAATCTTGTCTTTACATTTCATGTTAACATTGTGTTTTTCAGTACGAATAGATCATCATCAAAAAATAAACGTTATATCTTCGGATTGTGTATTATAAGGAAAAAGCCTACAAACAATAAATTAATCTCTGCGTGTATCAGACAAATAAGGGGTCAAGATTTGATAAGAACTAAAGTAGGTAACCATATCTGCTCTGAACTGACTGAGTACTCGTTCGTAATAATAATTGAATATTTATAAGATACAGCTAAAAATAACATTTATAGTATAAAAAAGACTACTGGGAATCCCCATAAAGCTATTGACGTAAGTAAGACCGGCTCCGAGGATCAAAACAAAGTAGTTCAAAGTAACTTAGCTGCCATAACACTAATGGTCAAAGCAAAACATCAAACTAATATTATAAAGGTACACACTAAACCTGCTGAAGGGATTTGGATGAAATCTTGGTACACAGTTGACCATGTCTTGGAATAGCACATAGGATATTTTTATCGTAGGAGGATGTGAGGGATAATGTGGGAGCAGCTAGTAGGCTTTATTTTGAACATGAAGCCTCCCAAACTATCAGCTTGTACAAAAAAAGTAAAGGCGATATGTAAAGTAATATCGTTCGTCTTAATTTAGTTAATGTTATTATTGTATTTAGCCTTAAAGGTTCCATGACTGGACAAAGACGCTTCGAGAAACATAAACGGTATAAACGATATACCGTTTATGTTTCTGCACCACCCTAAGGTATAATAATTATATATAATAATGCATAAGGCATTAAGTCCGCCTTTGTACAGTTTTTTTGTGCATAAAGCTTTAAATAAACAAATAAATACCGCGTTAATGGATGGATTTGAACCATTTGCCTGCTGCGGTTTTCCCGTCCGATTATAATTTAGGTGTCTTCAAGGCTGGCTAGAGTGAATAGGCTCTTAATAAACTAGTGCGCTTCACCAACAATGATTGCATCATTGCTGACCATTAGGTGGGATCGCAGTCAAGCACTGGTTTATTACAATTAAAAAAAAGTGGTCCAATCTTTTCAGCGTTGCCAAAACAGCGCCAATTCTTTTTACATTTAAGTCGCCATCGCCTTTACAGTCAACTGTATTACTAAAGTTAAACATAAATGTGCCAATTGGTAAAAATAGACATTATATTGATAAAAGATCAATTCAATACAAATGTTTAGACAAGGGCTGACTTCAAACGTCCGCTTCAATGTGGACTCTGAACTGATTAATGAGTTTCACTATTAATTGTTCGTTATTGTCTTCGTTGCTCTAATTACATCTGTGGCTTACTAATCGACTTGCTTCAAATTCACATTAAGTTTAGCAGTTATATCCGAATAGATATTTCCACGATATCTGTTTTATTGTCCGCCTTTTCTAGTCACTGCAAGCGGATTTAAGTGTTTATCAAGCGCAAGTTTGATCTTATATGGAGTACTTGCTTACAAATTTGGACGAATCTGCCAGATATCAGCTTGATGCGCTTAAATCTATTGGGAACGATCCAAGAGGATCATCGGCAATGATGTCGGGTCGAATTAAAACTTCAAAGTATTGAGCTTGATGTCGAGTTGCTAGCCTGTAGGTTTTCTACCGGTTGCATTTCGGGGTATGTGCATCGAAAAAGCATTAGTTAATTCCGTAAAGCCCGTTATATTATCGGACTACTAGATGTACGATGATGCGCCACCGGTACATTCTGGATCCCTTTATCCCGCCCATTAGCATAAACCTTTTTGGAACACATTGATTGTGAATTCTCTATCAGAATCAGTTTCCTGATTAGTCTAGTCAAATTAGGTCATTTTTTAATAAAGATTGGACTAAATTCTCTGGAGAGGCAAAAACGTTTCTGATGGTATTGTATGAGTGAAAAATAGAGTATAAAAAATAAAAATCATTTGGCACCCCTACGGAAGGGGGTGAAAACTGTTTATTGCTCGTAACTAACCAGAGAATATAGGTATACTCACCATTTTTTTTTTATAGGTATATTAAACCTCAATCTACATTACTGCATTTTAATTATTTTAATTAGACCAACGCAGCATTAGAAAAAAATAAAAATGTTATTTTTGGCCATTGCGGCATTGGGGAAAATTGTGTAGTTTTGTAAACTGAGGAAAGTGTTATACATTTCGACCTAAGTACATGATTGATTTTGCACCCCAGTGCGACGTATGGAAATTAGTTTTTCACGTTTTTTTGCCTCTGTACTTCGGGGGAAATTTAAGTAGTTTTGAAAAAATCACAATTACATTAATTTGGTTTCCTTTATATTTGCACCCTATAAAAAATTAGCATTTTTTTAAGGAACATACGTTTTTCTAGTGTTGTCTTAATTGCCAAAGAACTATTACGCCATGGAAGTGACAAGCGCGCGACACGGAATAATAAACTGACAAGAAGAGATAAGCGTTGTTATTACTTAGGAGTGTTGTGGGATGTATTTTACGAGGAAGGAATACTTTCTGATTGTAAATGCTCTGTTAGTAAGTGTTAGTAAAGAAACCTAATTTTGTTTTTATATAAAAAAAAAAAACAGTTAAAAAAACCGTCCATTTATCTTCTATACATACATATAAATAAAATTGGAGTATCTGTTTGTAATATTGAAGTAACTGCTTTTTACTACATGCATATGAATATATATGTACCTCAGAGGTAAACAATAGTAAGTGCCAAAAAGTAAATTTTACAGGAGAGGCAAAAACGCGCGGAAATAAAGTTTGAATGTATTTTTGACATAGTTGCTTTAAAGATATTGAAACAAACTCAATTGTATTTTTTATAATTATTAGATGGAATTATTGTGTATTACACATAATTACAATAAAGTTTAGAACAACATTAAGTGCGCGTAAAGCTGACGTGTAAACAATTTTATCATCATTTTAAGTCCCATACTCGATATGTTTTTGTCTTAAATGATTGGATATTTCTCTTCCTAGATGTCGTAGGACTTGATCCCCTATACCATTACGTAGAACTGGTTTTTACGATTTTAACAGTGCAAAAAAATATATTTTCAAAAAAGTGGAGTTACTATTGTTTACCTCTGAGGTACAGATATATACGGTACATAGAGTTTGACTATCGAAAGAAGACAACGAATTATTAATCAAACGTTATGTATGGCAGCATTTAATAAAATTAAGAATTGTCAAAATTGTTTTCCTGCATCTTATTATACTCATTTTGCTTAAAATAGTGCCATAAACAATCACTAGTTCGATGGAAAGGCTACTATTTAATATAATGAACAAATTTAAAGACGCAAAAAGTGAATTCAATTAAAAACATGCAGATAAAATGCGACGGTTGGATACAATAATATCATTTCTAGGTTAGTTTTTTAATTACTATTATAAAAACTTGATACTTTTTGACTATTTAATAAATGTAATATTACTCACACGGTGTATTATACTTTTCAGGAGGTTTCGGCAATGAGTAGACGAAACTCCTAATAACGAAAACAGTATACTTTTCAGGAGGTTTCGGCAATGAGTAGACGAAACTCCTAATAACGAAAACAGTAAAGGACATGGAAAGTTGTATATTTCGTATGCGCTTTCGTTGTATAAAGTAGCGGCGGACATTTAAAACAAATTAATAAAAGAAATCGATAACACACAATTTGTTTTATTCAAATTTAAAGATTCCAGGGAAGTGTTTATTGAAAGACCCACTGGCTCCACAAATGATTGGACCTGTGCTTTGTATAACATTCGATGTTGTCCTGGTATGAAGCGCCGTCAGTGCCGGATTAAACCGACGCGGAGTCTATTGCTAATTCGACCAAGGGGCCCCCTACTACTAATCAATTAATTTAATAGTAAGATACTAATTAATTTAGTACTTTTGCTTTGTACAACATTCGATGTTGTCCTGGTATGAAGCGCCGTCAGTGCCAGATTAAACCGACGCGGAGTCTATTTCTAATTCGACCAAGGGGCCCCCCCTACTACTAATCAATTAATTTAGTAGTAAGATACTAATTAATTTAGTACTTTTGGAAAACCTAGATGATGATCGTTTTTTGCATACCCCGAATGATTAGAATTTTGCTTAGGACGTTTTACGTTTTCTTCTGACAAGTAATACAGAATTAAGGAGTCTTTTCGATGCTGATGGCGAAGCCTTTGTGAATTTATACAGAAAAGCAGTTAAGATTTACTAATAAGATGCAACATTTATTTTTCTTTGAAGTAGTCAGATTTAGCCAATTTTTAAGTGGAGTAATCTTTCTGAGAGATTGATCTCATCAACATGCCAACATCGATAGTCATCATCATTTCAGCTGAAAGGCTTCCATTGCTAGACAAAGGTTTTTCCTAAGTCACCACAACGGCCGGTCCAGTCTATCACGCCTCCATCGAATTCACGTGAACCTTACTAAATAAAAGGTTATCGGTACCCTTGTTGCGAGACCTTTCAACGTTACGTCTTCAGGTATCCAGTCGCCATTCCGGAACCTTTCGGCCCCATCGATCATCTGTTCTGCGAGCAATGTACCCAGCTTACTGCCACTTAAGCTTATCTTCCTCTCCATTGCTCTTTGTGTTGCTTAAAACCATCTGATGAGGCGCATTGTGAACGACCACGTTTCAGAGCCAAATGTCACTACGCACAGGCAATGTAATATTCACATAGACACACAAAATATGTAATTCCCTAAAAACCTTGTTTAAGCTTATTCTGAGTAGGATTATTAAAATTGAGCTTAACCTACACATATTAAAATTAAGTGGTTTTAGCTAGCGCTGCTAGAAGCTGTTGGCTAAAGCTACCCTTTCTAAAATAAGCTTGAACAAGGCTTTTATTCACCAATAACTCCGTGGATTTTAAGATCACTTGCGTAAAAAGTACGATGATGGGATAAATTCTAAGAGATCTTCTATTCTGTAGTTTGCTTGCAGGATAGTCTGAAGTAAAGTGACTATCTCATCACATCCAAAAAAATCAGCTGTATTTAGGCTTCACGCAGTACCAATATTTTGACTAGTTTTCTTTTATGTTCAAAAATGCGGGATCCCTGAACGCGCGGGGCCCCAAAATGGGGGAGTCTGTAACATTTGCTACTCTTGATACATGGCTAATCCGCTACTGAGTGCCATCTAACCTTTGCATGAATGTCGAGTTTCCTAGCAGCTACCGTAGCTTTGTGCTCAATGAACTGCCCAAAGTTTAAGGAAATTTCAACTCCCAAGAGCTGAAGGCGGTCGATACACTCCAAGGATACATTCTAAAAAGCAGGTGCCAAGGTGATCAGGCTGCTTTTGGCAGTGAACGGACATGCTTGAGTTTTGGCGGCATTGAATATCGCGGCTAAATAAGCAGCACATGTTTAATTGTTAAATTAACATGCATCATATATATAGATCGCATACTTATTATTTTCATGAATAATCAAACGTATCAACTTCGTTTAAGTGGCGTACAGCTAGGGTGAACAGCTTAAATTTTTTTTAATACGGCTTCCTTTTTGTTTTGCCATCTTTCGTTGGTCAGAGTCTACACCAAAATAACATTTTTTGCAATATTTGTCTGTCTGTCTGTCTGTTTGTCCGTGCTAATCTCTGATATGGCTGGACTGATTTTGACGGGACTTTTTTTGGCAAGTAGGTGATGTAATAAGGAGTAACATGAGCTACTTTTATTTTAGAAAAAAGAAATTCAAAATCCTGTAGTCCACGCGAACAAATTCGCGGACACAGCTAGTTTCAAATAAATTAGTTGTATTTCGGTTGTCTTTAGAACTATAAACCGTGTGACAGCGCTGATTATTCTACGGCAAGGTAGGAACAAAAAAATATTAGTATAAAAAATGTGGAGTTCTAAGTATGCGCCTCAAAAAGAAACTGGGTAAGGGCGAGTCGGACTCGCACACTGAGTGTTCCGTATCAACTAACTTAAATAAAATAAATATCTAGCTTTTGCCAGCGGCAATTATTCCTATACTTATGCTATAAAACTTGCTTCATGCCAAATTTCAGGGTTCTAGGTCAACGGGAAGTACCTTTATGATTCCCTTGAGTGTCGCAATATATTTTTTTTTATTCGTTAACTTAGAAGTTTTTACTTTTATACAGCTCTAATTCATGATGATGATGATGTAATTTCCACGATTGAAAGGTTAAGGGACCGCAGTCTTGAGTATTCGGTTTAAATTTCAACTTGATACTTGCACTTGTTCTCGAGATAAAGGGACTTGACAGACAGACGGACGAACAACAAAGTGATTCTATAAGGATTCCGTTTTTTCCTTTTGAGGTACAGAAAGAAATAAAGATCGACAGAGAATTGATATGATTATCATAATTTCTTGTTAAATAAATACTTAATACAGGGGCAGGTCGGGAGGCACGACAATGCAATACACTTCATAATCCGTTTTTCACAACACAGCTAATAAAATAGAGGAAATTATAGTTATTAATTTGTATAGCGCAGGGATCGCTTCTTGCCACAAAAATGATCTAAACGCATATACATGCACGCACTTACTTACTCTAGACCCCGCCGCGCGCGCGCCGTGCGACCCCGCGTTCGCCCTCCGAGCGCCACGAGGCGCAGTATGTATTCACGTTAACTCTACATAAATTTCCAGTTATATATTTCTTATTTTTATTACGTGCGAATGTTTTATATATAGAATACATTATATATTAAAAAATCCATGACTACACTAATTTGCCCCGAAGTACAATCTACAAATATTGTAAAATGCTGTTTTCCTAGGGGTGCAAAAGGGTGCAAAAATAACTGGATGTATAGGATGCTTTAAAAAGCTTATTATGAGTTTGCACCAACTGGCTAAATTTCCCTTGAGCCGCAAATTAAAAATAATGATTTATTAGTGTTTTATACACCTCACACTTTTTTCGTGAAAAGTAATTATACACCAAAGGGGTATCTACATATATCTAAACTTACCACAACTAAATACTTATGAAATTTTTAAATTTTGGGACTTTAATGTTAAAACCTAATATTAAACAATGTTCCGTACATAACAGGAATGGTGCAAACTCAAAGAAGGCTTATATTCATGTCTTCTAATGATTCCACAAAAAATTACAACTACACGAATTAAGTCCAATCTTTTTGCTAATTTGACTAGACTAGATAGCTAAAACTTGAGGGTCTTTAAGTCAAGAGTGAAAGCGTGCTCCAACGTCGACCTCATCACTTTACGCTTACCAATAAGTGATATAATGGGCAATCGAGAACTTATCAATAATAATAAAAATTACTTGCTAAAGTAAATAGTTGGTTCAAAAAACTTTGTTCGATATCGTATTCGTATTTGGGTTTCATCGGATCCAATCATCCTTAGACGACACAAAGTGCTTACTGTATGTACAGACAACTACATTAATTGAGTACCCCTCTCATATTAAAATACCTTTAAAAAAACGAGTACCTAGCCAGTCCATACGTTTGCTTATAAAATTTTAATTCTGTTTTGTGGCGCATACGTTGTAGCAAACTTTTATGCTTAGTAGGTAATTAGCGTGCAAATTGTTGCAAAATGCAAAATTAAATACTTTTTAGCTTCTGGTTAATTAAAATATCTTCATCAACAACGAAGTTATAAAGCTTCAAAGCTGCTATTATAAAAGAGAAGTCTGACATTTTTGACGTCAAAGGCCGCCATAGAAAACGCCGTCTTGGCGAGATACATTTTATTTAAAATTGTTATATGTATTATCTCGTTTGCTGTCCTACCAATTTTGATATTGTTTTCACAATTAGTATTTTGTTTTTGTATATTTAATGATAGGCTGGTTAGTTAACAAATTGTTTTTAATTATTTTATCAGTGACTAATTATTTTTGTATTTTATTTCTTGTCATAATATTCTTAAGTTCTTAAATTGTTATTTCATTGGTCTGGAACAACTATCTCTCTCACTGGAGTCGGGCTGCGCCTCAGTTTTAACTTTTGCAGCCTTCATCGTTTATCTTTTGCTTCCTGTATTTTGTTTTTAGTTCCTAATAATCATATTTATATGATCCTCAATTTGGCAAGCGTGTAGTATCAGTTGATTTTGTTCCTCCATTTAATGAAGTTACTTGTCAAGTACTAACCAGATCAAGAAATGAAGAGAACAATACAAATTAAAAGCTCCATTCATATGCACACCGAGATGATGCGAGTGCTGCACATAAGGTTATCGTGCACATGAGTAGATACGGATAGGATATAAGTGTTAGTGTGTGCATGTCCTACTTGCAGGCCAGTGTCCACTGATGGAAAATTTTAGTCATGTTTTAAGATATATTACTCAAAACAGCTTTGGATTTCGGGATATCGTCGTGATACAGTAAATATAAAATCACAGCAAAAGTAAATAAACATAAAAATAGAATAAGACATAAATGTATAAATAGAGCGAGACCCTGACTTATGTGCTACGTGGGAACACTTGTGTATACAGGACGTCTTCTTCCAAATATTCGGTGAATACAATTTAAATTTGATTGAAATTCATTATCATCATTTCAGCCGAAAGACGTCCACTGTTGGACATAGGCCTCCCCCAAGTGTCGCCACAAAGACCGGTCCTGAGTGTCTCACATCCAGCGGATTCCCGCGACTCTCACTAGGTCATCGGGCCACCTTCCAACGTCAACGAATTGAAATTGATTTTAATAAAATAATATTAGAATTGAAAACTGAGAATTAAACGATCGTAATTAAAAATTATTTACTTTAAGACATTATTACGAAATAAACAAGAAAGAATCACAAAAGATCTCTTGAAGGAATATAAATAATAGTAACACATGTCATGACAATATTTCCTAATACATAGTACCTAAAAATCAAATAATACAATAACTTTTTAAATAGAATCGTAAACTTTAGATAGAATATCGAAATAGAATTGATGGATTCCAATATTTCTATTATTCGCTGAAGACGAAGATGAAATTCGTGCAACCTACCAACCGACCGAGAAAAGTTTCTAAGGGGAAAATTATGATTTTCATGAACTCTATTTATAAAAAAACTACACAGCTCTAAGGACAATAAAAAAATCTGGGCAAGTGCAAGTCGGACTCGCACCCTGAGGGTTTCGTACAAACTTACCTATGTAAAGGCCCCGAAGGATTTTTATGAAAAAAAATTTGACGTAATAACAAAGAATAATGACCACTTTCCATACATTTCAAAACCTGATAATAAAAGTGAATGTATAGTTATAATGTATAGTAGACAGACTACCTGTAAGTCTAGAAAATAATGTCTCATAGTCATTTTTACGATTTAAACGCCACGAAGTCCAAAAAATATTAATGTTTCTTTTTAGGTTAGAATTTGCCGAAAGATGTTAGAAAAATATTTATTAACTCTCGAATTGTAATCTAAAATAGGAATACTTAGCTGTGGTCGTAAAGTCCTTTTTATTTTATGTATTCCTTAACTTACGTAGCTGCTTAGACTCTCGATGATTGGAAAAAATCGAGTGTTGAGCATAATAATTTCTGTTTTTACATCACAAATAACTAGTACTTACTATCTAGTAAATACATTTTTAGTAAAGAAAAATGCTAGTTTGTATAGGTATCTACCTCTAAAAAGTATCTCTTACCTGTTCATCGCTTGATCACTTATCTACCTGACACATTTTATTGGCTTACGGTATGTATACAGTGCATATAATAAACAAAAAGGGAAAAACAAAATTATACAATATGTTTTAGTGAAATGGTTTATTAATTATCATTATTATCATCTAATTCTCTTTTCCAGAAATTCTGCTGGAGCAGAGATATTTTCTTGATACCTAGCCCACCCAAGATACCACACTAATGTCATAATTGTTAACAAATGAAAAAATGTGTTCTACATGTTGTGAAGTAAATGAACTCATACTATTACTAGAATCATACAGATTACCCCACTCATTACTCAGTCTATGTTCTGTGCAGACACGGCTATGTACAGGGATATAATATTTATATGTACTGAGTATCGTGGCTCTAAATGAATCTGCCACATTGTGCAGATTCATATTGGTATATTGAGGAAAAAGGCAGTGTGAAGCAGTATTTGCTGCTCGCCTATAATTTACTAATGTTATGTTGCTAGATACAACTTCAAAATGTACTTCTAGACTTTCATTAACTGGTTTAGCAGTAATTCTCTCAGAGTCACCTATTTCAACAGTGATTGACCCAGAGCCACCTGTTTCAGCAGTGATTGACCTAGAGTCATCTGGTTCAGCAGTGATTGGCCCAGAGTCACCTGTTTTAACTTTTTCAGTAGTAGATGCACCACAAGCTCCATCAGCTTGCCCAGTACGTATGGCAGCACGCTTACAACTCATCTAGCATGTCATTCATGCTAGATGAGTTGTAAGCGTGCTGCCATACATACATGCCATACATGGCATATTCTATCAGATGATAACATCTATGGAAGAAAATATTGAGTTAATATCAGAATCACCAAGACCGTAACGGTATGAAGTAATATACTGGCAAATAATTAACATTAAAGAAACATAAATACCTGACATGGTGCAATCCTTGTTTGTTTATCTGTTTGGAATTTATCTTAGTTCTTGAAGGATCTTGAAGGATTGTCAAAAACAATAGAATGGCTCTGACGATTAAGTGTTGACCGTCCACAGAGACTGCACACTTGTCTTTGACCGGTCGAGATAACCCTGAAGCTTGAGCACCATCACTGCTTGTCGTGAGGAGTTCATTACAAGGTTCACAAACGTAATCTTCCTCTGTAAGTAATCTGAAATAGGAAAGACAATATAAACTTCTTTTATTTACAATTGATATAGGTTATAGTTTAACAGTTCAAAACGAAACACGAAATAACAAGACAACACTATTAGTTTTAATTCATCTTTCGGCCATTTGTGTGTATGTTGTCATACATATGGACATCATATATAGTTTTAAGTTAAACATTATAAAAATAAATACTTACGATTACTGGTGATATCCACTCACTAAGAAGCGAAATAACTCTTGTGTTTAGCTCTTAAACAAGATAACGTCGAAACGTATTGCAGTTTATGCAAAGTATACGTCGGCTTTTTGTTGACGATGGCATTATCAAGAGGGCGGATTTACAACAATATGGAAAGCAAAGGTCGTCAGATGAGGAAGATATCGAGGTCCAGGGGGCAGCAATAAGGCCGTAAATAGAGGTATCACGGTTTACATACAAAATAGCACAGTACATAACGAGACGCAAACGCACCAACGATGGGCTGCGCCAATTTCAATCGTAGAACTGTCAAATGTAAAAAAAGTCCATTTCAGTCATCCGAACTCAATTACACACTGAATGATTAATTTATTTAATCAATATTTTATTTTCAATTAATCTATATTATACAAAGACTAATAAAGAATATTATATCGATTGAATAAAATCATGTATAAAACTCAGAAACAGAGATTAATAAATTCAAGTAGTAGTGCGTAAAATGGAACGTTGTAGCAAAAGGTCTCAGTATTAATATATAATCTATGGCAAAAGGTAATAGAGATGCGTTCAAAACATGGTAATATGTAACGCTAAACGTAAAATAAGTTTATAGAAAAACTTAAAAATCTTTTTTTCCTGCGTTTCTTTTAAAATTGTTTTTAGCGTATTATACACATAATATAATTGGCTAAATTTTAACATTTTTTTTCATTACTATACAAAGCCAGGTGAAAATTGGTCATTCTTCTTTACAGTTTTCAGATTTATTCCTATACTTCTAATAAGTTTCAAGATTCTGGGCCAACGGGAAGTATTAACTTTGATTCCTTTGAGAGTGTCGAAATATAGGTAGGTTTTTGCGATATAAACGGACTATCTTTTTTTTATCTCAGAAGTTTGATTTCCTCACAACTTCAAGAAACCGCAGACCGGATTTTATGGTTTTAATTTCAACTGGATACCTCCACGCATCCTCGAGATAAAGGGTCTTGATCGTTTTTTCCGTTTGAGACACGGAACCCTAAAAATTGAGTCAATACCAAATTTTTGTATTTCTAGAATATTATCACGTTCATGATCTAACGCGGTTGTAAGTTTGTAACCGCATCTGTCTCATGAGTTACTTCGTTACATAATGGCTCGTTAGTTCGCACGCAGTAATTGTAATAGACAAGTTATAGTACAGTCAACGTATTACAGTAGTAAACAAGATGTCATAACTGTCATTTTATAATCCTCAGAGCATTTGTACTCGCCTGGGTCAATTATGCCGTGTATGCTTGAGAGAATATGCGTTGGTGATCCACCTTTGTCCTTCTAGTTTTGAGAAGTCATCGGTGTTATCAAATCGATATGATCTTAGTGGTTTCGCCCTCATCCCCAGCTCCTACGTTTTTTCTTTTCGTAGATTCCGTGTCTTCCTTAAAATATTCATAATACATAAAATCTTCCAACATACCTATAGCTAAATAAAATTGAAGCGTCTGTTGTTATATCAAAATAACTTTTTTTACTAAATGTGAATTGGAAAGTATATTTCGATACCAAATTCGATAAAAAATATTTTGCTATATTTGTCTGTTTGTCTCTGCTAATGACGCAATGGCGACCGATTGACCAATTTTCACGCAACTGGTAGTTATAAGAGGTAACTAGACATTACTTTTATTTTAGAAAAAAAATTAAGACTCCTTGCAAAAAAATGAAAATGAGACCAAATGTTGCCAAGGTTTCTATGAAATCTGGTTCCACCTTCCAAAGGGACTGAGATTTTGAATGTGGCGCTACATTAATTTTTATTCAGCTCAAAAAGACCTATCCAACGACGTAACATACATAGCTATTGGAAGATAGTACCAGGATTTACATGCACCTTTTATCGTGGTATTTTACGGGTCTGATGCCAATGAAGTCGCAGGAACAGGCTAGCTAACTGACTTACATATCAACGCACAGCCGAAACTACGGAGCCTAGGAGCGTGGAATTTTGCACAAGCCTTCCTTTTATGGCGAAAGCGAGCACTAAAAGAGGTTTTTCTAAACTTTACCCCCTAAGGGGATAAAATTTGGGTCCAAATATTGTATAGAAAATCTACTTTCACGCGGACGAAGCCGCTAGCAGAAGCTACTAATACATAAAACACTCAATTACAATCTGCCCGGTAGAATGCTCATTATTTACAGTTTGACTTTGTACTAGTAAACAAATCGACAATGTTGTACTTACTTTTTGCACACAACTGCATACAATGAGTGTTAAAGCCTTTGGATCGTTAATTGATACTCCGCTTCCTGAATGTAATGCTACATAAAATTTGTTTGTCGGAGGGGTATAGTCATTTTATAAACTATCTGAGAATAGCAACAAGAAAAATGCAAATAGGTAGTCAATATTCAAAAATATGTATGTATGTAATTGCGACCTATTTCAGCTTCGCACGGGTGTTAAAAATCTTTGAGATTCTCGGCTTTTATTTACTTCTAGCTTCTGCCAGCAACTTCGCCTGCTAAAAAAAGGTTTCGCCATACAAATGTTTAGATCCTCATTTGAAAAATATTTTCTTAGTTTTCGTCTACGTAATAAAAAGAAGCCTTGTGCAAAATTTTATTCAGTTTCCCCGTTTATACATGTGTTATATAATTTATATAATATGAGCCTGAGATCGTTTTGAGCATATCTTTGATAGAAAGACCACAAGCCTCAATATACCTATGCCAAAAGAATGAAGTCTTCTTCTATTACGGCTTCGATGATCAAATCACAGGCTGATAATTAAATTAGTCATGCATCATTCGTCAATTTTGTATGAGTGACTAATAGTCTGCAATTTTAAAACTTTAAAGCACTTGCGTATTTCCCTCATACGTCAGCCGCCAGTCGAGTTTAATCACTTACTGGATTAGAGCCGAGCAGCGCCTACACCGTGTGCATACTAAGGACAAACAAGTAAGAATAAATTAAGAAACGTCTTATCTTGTACACACTCAATGCGTGTAAATGACTCTTGGATTTAGCAGATTAATATGTTAATCTTAACAGCCTTGATTGGAGCACACTCCATTGCAGATTTACAAGTTATTGCACCTGTAGCTTTATCGAATATTTCTGGAAGGATCCATATTTTAGAATGTACGTTGACAAGCTTGTGGAACAATGAATAATATTTGTTTTCTCTCAACCAAACGTTTTCCAAATCACTGAACCGTAGTCCATCTGTTTGGATAGATTAAGTTATTCCCCAGGCTGGTATTACTTTACATTATCGTAATTTAGATGAATGGCTAGGAGAGCCGTGCCCACCGCCCGCTACTAGGAAAAACGTCGTATAATGCTTGATAATGGCATCCCCTACGTCACACAGCTGCGGTTTTCGCGCAATTATCTCCAATTAAATTTATATAATGGTGTTTACCTCATTCCTACACGTTGTGTTCAGTTTACGTGTCGCCACCGATGCGACAACTTCGATGTGGAGTTTGTTTCTTGTTTATTGTTGTGCTTGGATTTGTTCCAGAACATTTGTTCTTACTGTGATTTCTTTCAATCGGACACTTGTTGCACTGACACGCAGTTTATTGTGTGTAACTGCTTCTGCTTCAACGGAATTGTTGTGAGTACTATTATCGTTTATGGATTCAACAATGTCCTCAATTTCTTGCGGATCTGGCTGAGTTACGACCCTGGTACCCGTATTATGTTCGTGATTTAGTACATTTTCAAAATATTTTCCTTGTAAGCTAATTAGATGGTTGTCAACATTCTGGGTAACGATAAAAAAATATATTTTCCAACAGTGCTTTCGAGTTTGTAAAGCAGATTTAATGTGGCCACAATTTTGTTGTTTAGTATTTTCCAACATTTCATTCGCAAATTTTAAGTGATCCTTTCTAAAATATAGAGTATATTTTATTAAATATTTGTAGACAGCTTTTTCCTTTAGACATAGTTTTGTATCACGATCACTAACAAACCAGTCAATTCTTATGATGATCATGATTTTTCTAGACTCGTTGCTGAGATCTCTGATCATAAAAGTGTAGTACGCAATGATCATTATTATATGATGTTTGTTTATAAAGAAGGCATTGCATCTAAGTGGCGTTGACAAGTTCATTACATGTTATCTTAATGTAAACATTCTAGATATTAATAGTTTTATAAGAGGCTTCTTGCGACTGTCTGGTGGTATGTTATTTAAAGTTACTGATCTTTGATTTGTTCTATTCATGTCTTTGATCAAGTATCTATTCTTAATTTTTTTTTCATCTTTTCTTATTGTCGGTTTATTGTCCACCGTCTATCCATGTTTACGTAATAGGTAACCATATTTTCAACACGCCGTAACATATTCGACTTCAGTAACAAATTAGTTCTTCTGTATTCTTCTAGAGTTGCTTTCATTAGTCCTTCAGAGTGCACACCTAAGAAACATGGTCATGGATCATGGACCTTAATAGAAATATTATTGATAGTTGGTATTCGCTATATCAATGAAATAAAACTGAACAAAACGTCTTTTGTGACATATACCTCAGGTACTCTTTCACTAATATTTACTATGCATGCCATGTCAACAACACGTGAGTACGTTTTTATTTTAATATAAGATCCATTTAGAATGCAAAAACTTTAGTCTAGCCAAAAAAGTATGTATACAAATTTGCTCGTAAACACTAAACCAGCGTAGCCTTGATACTAAAGACGTCATACGAAGGATAACATATTATTACTAATTTCGCAAGAATCGGTATCGCGTCAGTAGCTGTATGTGCATTGCAAAACTGCCTTAATTAACATTTGTTTTTATGTAACATAACGAGTAAATCGCGTAGCAGGGTAACCATGAATCATTATTCTGTGGTCAGTAGGACTATTTTCGTATGGCCCCACGATAAGTGAGGAACTCGGGTTTATACGCTAAATTACAGGTACAATATTGAATTTCCTGAAATTGAGGTCTGGTTGCAAAAAGATAGATTAATAAGACTTTAGCGTGACGTCTTTCATAATTATAATGGCTTTGCAAAAAGCTTTGGACGCTGACAAATTGGGATTTTACTTTCTGGCTATTCCATTTCCCGAATAATCGCCATCTTTGCAACTTCAATAACTAAGTATAAGTCAATCGTTGAATTGATTGAAGAATACTGCGTTGTCAGTATCCCCTTGATAAATTCTGTAATTTTCTGCATCTTCAAAGTTATTATCTTTAATCGATGCAAATACATCTCTGTCGTCTTTTCAACCATCATATTCATGTACCTTTATGACTTTGTTATTACTTAATTGTAAAGATTCCAATTGATGATTTTAAATTCCATGTATGTCTACATTTTTCGTACCATCATTTCTTCATCTTCTCATTAATCATATTTATCAGGCATTGTGACTTCATTATTACAATTACCAACTCAAAAAGATTCCAAAACTTGACATCTCATTCCGCCTTCGTGACGAAATCGATTTGTGGCTAAATCACTGCTATTAAACGGACACCTATGTGTTTAGTTTCGTGGTTGTCGCCTTGCTACTATCGAAACAATGCCCCAGCCCATCGACCTTCGTTGCTATTCTCAGTTAGATAATTCTACGTCTTTGGTTCATCTACTTGTTTTGTGACATATCTCATTTAGAAGCTTCTTCGTTACTAGTTGGTGTAATTTGGAATTGGATACTAGCAATGTATTTCTCTTCGTCCTCTTCGACTTGCCTTTTTTAGGATGTATCTGTTTTGTTGGATTCCTTAATACTTAAATGGTAGATATATCTAATAATAATATATTCAGTATGTATTAAAAAAATCATTACAGGCGCTCAGCCCAGACAACCGGTTAAATGAAAAAAAAAGCCTTTGATCCCCGCCGCCCGCTGTCACCGACGCTCCACTCACAGGATATCGAGCATATTAACACTGTTATGTAATTTTATAGCTAACTGCTATTTGTTGCCTGACATGAACTTTAAACTTGTCAATAACGATGACTGAATTTATTATTAGTATTTTGATATAAAATGAGCTTTGATATAAACGGGGTTTTATTTATTGTAGGATTTATTGTTTCGACAGGTTCAATTACAATGAGTAAACCTGTCATTTTGATCTAAAGGAAGCGATAACTTCAATTTTGAGGTTTTAAATTACTTAATAACTTCGCCGTCTATCAAGCGTCCATTTTCATTGCTTTTGAGAAAAATCTTTCTGTTCAAACTCGCTAAATTATAAGCATGTAACCTTGAAGTAAATACAAGACTGAAATATTGTAGCATTGTTATGTAATGACTATTTACCTGTCATTGACTACGGAAAACCATTTCCCGCTGTTGACTCACACGACTTAGCTGTATATACTTAAGTTAGATAATATGTATATTATAATGTCTCGTTGCACATTCTTTGTTTATTTTACCACCTTAATGCATGACACTGATTACCCCATAAATTATACTTTATATCTTTTAAATTGTTAGAAATAATTATACCATTACTATTCGTATCATTGCTGTCACATTATGACGTATTAAATATGTATGGACAATCAGACACCGTACATACATATTGATACTTTAACAGCTAAAAAATAATGG
The DNA here is from genome assembly GCA_910589285.2 of Mythimna ferrago. Classification (NCBI taxonomy): domain Eukaryota; kingdom Metazoa; phylum Arthropoda; class Insecta; order Lepidoptera; family Noctuidae; genus Mythimna; species Mythimna ferrago. Next base: position 2,688,494 of record OU342683.1, on the reverse strand, counting down.
TAATAAGGCTATCATCTGTGTACCTGGCTATATACTAATTGTTTGGAACACCTGTGTAAGGAAACTCAGTGTCTTAATATTTTGCATATGGATATTGGACATAATATGTACCTGTTTATAATATTTGTACAAGTTTTCTCTGTTGTTAAGGCAAGTCTCACTCAGTTACAGTGTAAATAAATATGTAAGCGACGTTAATAACTGCAATCAAAGATAAATATTATAAAATAATATAATATACTTGTATAGCATAATCTCTCCTTAGTCGTTCACTCTTGACAGAGTGGTCGTGGTTGATAATGTTGCATTTTTATTTGGCGAGTGAGGCCCTCGCGATGCGTCTCCATTTGTCCCGGTTTACGGCGTCTCGAGAACTCTGAACTAAGGAGGTTTGTGTTGCAGCTTTGATGAGGTCTGTCCAACGCGTAGGTGAGCGCCCGCGTGAGCGCTTCCCCTCCACTTGTCCCTGGACAACGAGTCGCTCAATGGAGTGTTCGTTGCGAACAACGTGACCAAAATATTTGAGGATTCGTACTTGCACAGTCGCCGATAACCTCTGTTTGATGTTTAGCTCTTCCAGAATCGAAACGTTAGTCCTAAGTGCTGTCCAAGGGATCCGCAGCAGTCGCCGCCAGCACCACATTTCGAGTGCATCGATTTTGCGTCGGTCTTTGAGGCGAACCGTCCACGTTTCTGCGCCGTAAAGAAATATTGGGAAGACTAAGCTCCTCATAGCATAATCAGCCTTTTTAATGTTCCCACTGCTGGGACTCGGGTCACCTCTCTAAGAGAGGGTATTCACCAGTGCCCCTACATATTCTTGAAACTTGACTCTTCATACACTGGAATTCACTGGATCCTTCTATCTGCTTTAAGTACTTGGGTTTGGTGCAAAATTCGTTTCTCTTTCTTCTTTCTCTTATATTCTCCACAGAATCCAACTATCTTTTTTGTGGTCCAGCCATTTTCGAGTCGTAGTTTTTTTTTTGTAGTCCTGAAGCAGTACTTACGTAAACTGTAGAGTCAGTTGCAGAAGAATTGCAAAATTCTTAATAGTACCCTAACAACGCCCTGCGCGTACAATATAATAATGCATTCAGGGTGCTGATGGGGCTGCTTCTGTAGTCTATCAGGGATGTGTCGAGATGCGAGTAGACTATTTCTATTCTATGCAAAAACGCAGGACCGAGCCGACTTCAGCCAGCGCCTGTGTGCGAAACCTATGGAGCGCTTTTTTGCGCTAAACAAGATATAAATATTGTCTTAGATGTTTACTGATGTATTTATCTATACTAAACTATAAAGATTGTGTTGTTGTGCAACAAATGTATTTAAAAAAAATAGCGTTGGCATCTCATCCGGCGCCCCTTATGCCTTGGCGCCTGTGTGCACCACACACTTCGCGCATAGGGGCGGCTCGGCCCTGCGAAAACGGTGCACATCCCTGGTACGCAGGGTTCGGGCTGCCGCCAACGGTATCCCGAAGGCATTCGCGTAGATGTTCGATTGTCTGTTCCTAAACAATTTCTGTATTATTGTACTAAGCAATCGGAATCTGTGTGTGTTTAATTAATTTATGTATGTGGTAACTGTATTGTGTTTTTGTTCTTATTTTATTGTGTATTTGTGTGTGCTTATGATCTTTGGTTGGGCCAAGAGAACGCGCAACGTTAAACTATTATTATTTTATAAAGTCAAGTTTTTTTTTGTTATTAAGAAAACTACTGACATTAATTGTTACTAAGCTAGTCGTGAATGAACAATTATCCAAGTTAAACATTGCAACATCAGACAGCCACCTTGTCCCAAATATAAGATAAATAGAGCATCAGTGACGTGAAGGAGTGTACTCATCGGTATGCCTTGCAGTTAGGGTTGCCATCCGTACGGATTTCCCCGGATTTGTCATACTTTTTAAAGAGCGTCCATGAGCGTCTGCGGGGAGGGGGTGTCTCATTTTATAGTCCGGATATAAAAGTCTGACTTTCCGTCTTGTTCTACCCAGCAATGGAGGAGTCATTTGATGAGTTCCTACGTAACAAAAGTTTTTTTTTATTGTTGAAAGGTTCGCGCTTGACCGCTATCTCACCTGATGGAAAGTAACGATGCGGTCGACGATGGAGCGCGCTTACCTAGAAGTAAACTATACACTCTTGACTTAAAGATTCCCGGGTTACAGCCATAGATTCCGGAAAATTGATTTAAGTTTTAAAACAAAAATGACTAAGTATAATAATATGGCCGGAGTCTGAACTCAATAAATATTTTTGTCTTGGTTGCCAGATTTTGGAGATGCTAACCCTACTTGCAGTCATCTGTATCAGATCGTGTTACAACGGAATCTTTGTCTGATCCACTGCAAAAGCAAAAATAGCACGAGGAAAACTCCTAGAGATGCAACATGCGTTAAATGTCTTGTTACGCATGCGCGAAGGCGGACTTGAAATTCAGAAAATTTGAGCTGACGTGTATGAACAGTCTGGGTTAGAGAAAAATAAAATATAGACGTGACGTGAGTTACCGTGACTCTGGAACCCAACATGGAACTGAAGGAACACAATTAGGTTTTTCGTTAGTAACAGTCTGACTCTCCTTGCTCCACCCAGAGCGTGAGAAGTTTCCTGAATTCTCATATAAAAAAAAAACAACTTAACAGGTTAATCAGAATGTTTTTATATCTATAGGTTATATTTTACAAACTTTATGACGAAAATTATAGTTCGATTAATCCTAGATCATGTAGTAAGCTTCATCGATGAAGAAGTAACGGAATTTATATTAAAATACGTAGACGTAAGATCTGTTCAATAAGTTTTTTAATAAATACTTACTAACGCAAACAATCTCAATAAACTAAGTCAAATTGCGTAAAGTGACTAGACTGTGGACTATGATAAAAACACTAGAACTAATAAATTGACAATATTTGTGTAGTTCATCTGAACGATCAAAGTACACATCAGTATAATATCGTTTGCTTTATTTACACGTTAGAATAACTTTTTAGACAACATTAGTTTTCGTAATTAAACCTGTTTAGTTATACCTACTTTAACCTGCTTTTACTTTGACGCAGTAACTAAACAAGTATTGATACAGTATATCAGAACCCGACCTCTGGGATTCGTTGACCCATCGCTTTCAAAGTCCGTATTTGACGGCTTTCTACGGCGTAACATTAATTTATTAACACAAGCGTGTAACATGTAACATCATTTTTTAACTGACCGACAGTTTTAAATGCCAATCCCACGCGCCCAATCAGCACTGTGTACGCAAGTGTTACTAAGAAATGCAGTTTTGTTACACAGAAATCAGAAACGTTTATTTCAAATAGACCAATTACAGGCACTTTTAAATTGTCAAAATATCGATCAGTCTAAAAAAATTAAGCTAAATTCCACGTTCCAAAGCATAGATCTCTATGGAAAAGAACTTGCAAGAAACTTCATGGACACTCTTTTAAATCACTATGAGTTACATAAATCTTCGTTACATATTTCTTGTTGCTTCTATTATGTGAGCTCAATGTAGATAATTAGATAGAAATTGAATTAAGCCACTGGCAGCTAAGAGATGACCAGTCTTAACTGACGGCACCCGTATTTCTTTATCCCAATTAATTGAACATGGCGCAACATGTTTATTTATTCAATACAATTTTTCGTTAAATTTTATGGCAAGTTCCGAATTTACTTACCCTGACTAAGAAGCGGGAATGTCCAATATTGTATGGAACAATATTTAACATCCCCTAAATTTTGAAAAACAGAGTAATGTTTATTTTTTACTTTGGTTATTATTCAAGTCAAGTTTCAGGTGTATTGGCTTACGGAAAAGATTTTGCATACAAACAAATTTCCTCTCTAGAAACCAAGGAAAGATAAGAATAATTTTTGAAACATTTCACGTTTCTACTTCCAATAACTTCTGCTGTGTGTTGATATGTCAATTTGTCAATAAAGTAGGCCCTGAATAATTATGTGAACAACCTCTGCTGTTGATATTGCAATGAGTGCCCGACAATTATTTTATATATTGAAAGCTCTTACTGAGAACAATAAACTTCAATAACTGAGATAGATAGGTACCTATATTTTCGAATTTTGTTCTATGTTTACCTGGGACTTATTAGCTCAATATCGAGATATCTAAAAACATTTGTTTGCAAACATTCGTATTTATTTTGCGAGGCCTTCAATGAATGAGACAATGTCACTTTAACCCTGGCTATTTTTGAAACTGTAAATAAAAAGCCTTTACATATATTATGACAAAAAATTCTAGGTCCTTTGAATTTCAAATATCACTTTCACACAGTCTATCCGTCCATTGTTTAGTATACAATTCTTAATATAGATACGTTTTTGTACCAAATTATATGGCACTTTTGTTCAATCAAATCTACCTTCTTCAGCGTATTGCCAAGTTGCAGTAAAACTTATTTTTTCTTCCTTATAATATTAACAGACTGAAATCGTTTGTCTTGATATGGTTATGTAAAGAGGAGGAATAAAACGCATGTTGCTAATAGAGTTATGAATTTACATGTGGGTGGATGGATGGAGAGGGAGGAAAAGATGAATGGATTGTGTGAGAAGTGATATGAAAGAAAAGGGATTAGTGATTGCGTGACAAGACAGAATGGAAGAAAAAAAAACTGCGCCGACTCCAAATAAACGGGACAAAGGCAGGACGATGATAGTATTAACAGACGCTCGAACTTGGTAGGAACTTTCTTTCATTTCCGAACCAAATCAGTCCATCTTTAAAGTAGTCGACAGTTTTTTTAATTATTTGATTCCGAGTAGATCCGCTAGTGGACGGCGTGCTTAGATTTCACGTCGTACACAAAGCTCTGTCCGATCCGGTCCTCTGCTGCGAGCAGGGAATTGGTCAGTAGATTTGGTCCATCGAACCAAATCCAAGCTTGCGACTTTTAGTCATCAAGTTCGTTAGTCTCTTTTACGTTTCTTAGATTGTCAGTCCAAAGTCCATCTAGTTAAATCGTCTCACATTAGATGAATCATAAGTTCAAGGATTCATCAACTTACTGCTTCGGAAAACCTAGCCAGCTCTTTGCCATTTCTGGGTTCCTAATGCTGACTCACTATGGTTTCTCCGGTTCTTTCCCGATTTTATAGTTTTGATTAATATGTATTAATCAGTTTTGTGCGTTAATAATGTATCATCCTCATCTTTAGACGGATTTTTATGATTATTTTTATATCGTTGTCAATCTTTTAACTGCGTGATGGGATTTTTTTATTTGCCATCACAAATCTGTTATTCTATCTGTTTTTATAAATGTGTGGCAACGTTTATATAATGTTATGAATTATTTATTTTCGTATCATAGAAATTAATCGGCCTGAATTTTAATTGTGTTCGTTACACTCTTTGACTTCGTATGTTTTCTCGTATAATTCATATTGATGATGATTTTATTAAAAAAACTTAAATATATCTTATTGTGTTGTCTCACATTGTTACACATAACCCAAAATAACCGTCTGTCTAAAAATAATTTAATTCAGTGCTCGCTCTGACATAAGTTTTTACTAAATTCTGTCCGGTTATTAACGTAAACAAAAGTTTTTTTTTTTATTAAATTTAACTTGTTTGTCCAAATTACCATTTTTAAGTGTTATATAAGTTATGTTACAATATTTAATGCGTAGTCCTGATGTCTTAACCCGTTAACCACTTGCGTCAGATTGGTCTGATGAATATTTTCGTGCCCTATTCGCCAAGGTCGTGTTTGCGACTGGGTAGAATAGAATAGTCCCCTTATGTGACAGAAGAGTTGACGAGATAGAGTATTTGGTCATGGATGTGCGACCCTGGTGGAATAAACGCGTTTGACGGATATATGCAAAGTAGGCGGTTAAAAGATTAAATTTAGAGCAATCTCGAGACAAAAAGCTTGCCTAGGCATAGACATTACTATATCGTCCACATGTCTGACCACAAGAATTAATTAATAACATATCATCATTGTAAATAGCACTTTAACTTGATAACTTTAAGGTTTATTGTTGTAGACTGTGGTAGTGGGTTTTTCTCGAGAACCGAAGGTGAGCAAGGGTTGGCGTGTGCGTCACACGCGCAGTGCACATTGACCAACCCTTCGATTCGTTGAAATCAAGCAAATGTACCAGCCTTGTATTAATTAATGCTTTTATGGGTTTTAGCGTTTATTGTGTAAATTCTTGTTACTATACGAGACTACGACTGTCTGGTATATTGATTGTTTTTTAAGCTATTGCATAGCTTCTATCGCGGACCTTGAGCGTGGAGACCGAGTCCCCGTAACGAAAATAACATTTGTTTTTTGAGCGTGGTGACCGATAAGAAAACAAATGAGTGAACAATCAATCAAAATTCAATTCAATGTGTGAAAGTGTAACTTCAATTAATATCAAAGAAAAAAAACAAAGGAAAAATAATACTGCATAAATAAAATAAATAAATAATTATAATTGCATAAGTTGATAAAAATGCTATGCAATAGCTTTACCTCGGCAGTCCCCGAGTGCCACACGTCTTTTTTTTTTTGTTTTGCGGATATATTTATATTTTTTTAGTTGTTGATAAGCCGAGCTTGATCACTATCTCACCTGATATAAAGCGACTATGGCAGTACTCTTACTATAAATTATTTAAGTTTACAATGAAAAACATTTAATTAAAACATTGAGATCGCGATCACAATCAAGCACTAATACATTTATTTAAAAGAAAAAAATGGATGGCGCTCAGTAATTCTTATGGCCAAAATTAAACTCCATTATCAGACCAGGTGGGTTACCATGAAGGGTAAAGTAAGATTGTTTCATTCTTATTTCAGTGTGGGTAAGAGATGGCGCTAGTTAACCTGTCTCTTACCCACACTGGAATAAGAATAAAACAATCTTACTTTGAATGTCAGGGTAACCCGGCAGATCCATGGTATCATATTGTTACATTGCCATCCAAATTACATAAGTACTTATAAATACTAAATATCAGTTCAATCGGTAAATGGGTTTTGTTTTATGTTGGTTTCACCATGAAATCACCACCCACCCACCGGAAAATCGGTTAAAAGTAACTTTTACAAAATCCATTTGCCCTAAACAAACTTAGCAATATCAATACAAGCTTGTAATAATATATAAGTGTCGAGAGACCCAGTAGCGTACATTCACTTCAGTCGACTCAGGTGTAATGTCGACTGAACACCTTGAACATTACACTATGTTGAACAAAACGCGTAAGTGCCGCGAAATTCATGGCGCTTAAGACATTTTGGTCGCGAAAAAATCTTTGCGCTGCATGTTTTAATACTCGAAGTTCTATTAGACGACATAATGCCAAAGTAACGTTGCAGCGAACTTTTTTTTAACTTTTCAGTATTTTGACAAATAGTTTCCATGAAAGGGCTTTTTTTATGTTGGGAAAATCATCAATGACAACCCTCGCTCTTGGGCGGAGCGAGATAGTGTCAGACTCTTACTGATTAAAAAACCTATCCCGTTCCTTCAAGCCTTCATACCGGGGCTCGAGCGCCCTTTCGGATAACCCTGGCTCCAGTAGGCTTCGACCCGGCTGGGTCCCTACTGTTGCTGACAACTCCTTGAGACGCGCGGGAACAGTGTGCGCCGTCGACGACTTGGGCTCGGTCCGGACAGTTACCGGACGGTCGGACAGCTATCCATAGCTCGCTGTCCGCAAGCCTGCGCCTACGGTAGCCGGAAATCGGGATCGGAATCCCGGCGGCGGCGAGAGCGCCATTGCCTGATGCGGTCGGCCTCCTCCTTTGCGAGCATTACTGCTTCGCAGAAGTCGGCGACCGCCTGCCACTCCTCCTCGCTCCGGACCATGGCCTGAACTAAGGCCCGGCGTCCATGAAAGGGCTTGTCTATCAGTAGAATATAAGTCGATGGCCCTCGTCCACAGCCTCGCGCCGAAAAGGGCCTCAAGTGTGCGAGGGATCTAAAGACGAAGGGGTTGTTTCATAGGTTCGCGCTAAACCACTGTTTCACTCGATGGTAAGCGACGATGTGGTGGAACACTGGATTGCGACAGTCTCTGTTTAGTTTTCGAATGTATAAAACAAAAAGGCCTCGCTGATGCGCCTTCACCCACGTCGCAATTAATCCATGCTACGCTTCTAGAAAGACTAACTAATATATTTTGATCAATGTTAGTAAAACCAACAAAAACATAAAATTCATAACCAACAGTTTAACTCAAATACAAAATGTTATTTGTAAAGTACAAAGAGTAAAAGCCATTAATATTACTTACTCATCGAAACGTAAAATAGGCTATTCATTAATTTGACTAAATTAGAAATGAAATCATTCCTGGATTTTCGTAGTTAATGATGACGTGTTGTTTACAATCCTATCATGTGACTAACCACAAAATGGCCAGACAAAAACCGACCGATCTACATTTTTATATATTCGGTTCTAAGTAACATTAAAAATCGAGTTAAAACCAGATAACACCCGTTTTGAACTAAAATAAATTAGCATACAATTAGATTGCAGAATCCCAACATCACACATCTTACCTACAATTTTTTTTATGAGAAATCGTCAAATGACTTCCCGCTTTTGATGGAGCGAGATCGTGTCAGACTTTTACTGACTAAAACACGCCTATTTTCCTTCAGTTGCTCTTCATCATCATCATCATTTCAGCCAATAGACGTCCACTGTTGGACATAGGCCTCCGGGACCAAGTATTGTCATAACCACAGAAGAGATTAATAAGGTTAGAATGGCCTTGTGGGCGTAGCAGGCGACCCACAAAGTAGGGCAATGCTCATAGTTCAACTACCAATAGCAAACTTGTGATCTATGTGTGCGTGGTCTGTTAGTTGCGTAATGCGCGTTCGTGATTGGTTTATTGCCTGTGGTGGAGTTAAAGGGTGGGAGACAAGCGGCGACACTCGTTGTAGTACAAATCCGAACGTATTTCCTTTCTTACCTCTTTCATCTTTTTCGTGCATCCATCGGACTCGGAACATGCCCGTTGCGTTAACTATTTTACAACAGAACAATTAAGAAACTAAAAATAAATTGCTTACTAGTGCGTAAAAGTTAACAGAGTGTACAAAGGGAAGAGACTGCAATGCGTTACTACACGACGAAGTAATGGTGTGATAGCCCAGGCACAACAATTTTCAAATGTTTTGTGCAATGGCAACCTTTCAACAATTTGTTACGTGTGCACGCACATGATGCCCCACGAGTTTCATTCAATATGTGCCAACACGCGCTTGTTATGAACTTTGCTTTAAAAATGTACAAAAAAAAATATCCGCTAATAACTCTAACTGAAACGCTCTAAAAGTTATGTGAAAAGACGTTTAGTTTTAGAAAAAAAAAAATGTTTTTTTAGTCTTTTTTGTTCAGTCATAGTTTGGTTTGAAAAAGATGGATGTTTGCGAGGCAAACGTGGCCAAAGATCGCCCTAGACAGAGAAGTTTGAAAGGAAAATGGGGAGGCGTTTGCCCAGCCGTGGGACACACAATAGGCTAAAAAAAAATATTTTATTTAAAGAATTTAATATTATCTACACTTTGGTCACAAAAAGTAATCTACTTTCTTAAATCTGTAAAAGAATATAAAACTTTTGCCTCACTACAGTTAGGTTTCGCTAAGATGCCATTAAAAACTCATACATCCATTGCAGTCAATTTCAATGACTTTAAAAGAATGTTTCTCTTGTCTTTGTATCGTTCACATTCCACCAACATGTACAGCATATGTTGGTGGAATGTCTTCCTTATTTCTCTTTTTCATGAAGATGAGATTGTAAAATCCTTGATCTGAGAAAAATTCTTCTCAGTCGTGCACTCTTGACATAGTGGTCGTGGTCCTATCTCGGTCGAGTCCTGCGCCACCGCCTCTCTCGCGATACAACGCCATGCAGCTCTATGTTTGGCAGCTTGGGAGCCTTCATTTACGCTGCAGTGTGTCACCGTTTCGATGAGGTCCGTCAACCGTGTTGGAGAGCGTCTACGAAACCTTTTGCCCTCGACTTTCCCTTGCACCGCCATACGTTCCATCGAGTCCTCGTTACGGGTGAGAAAAATAACAACATCCAAACAACGTGACACTGAAAACCGATTCTTCTCAGTCGTTAACTAGAAACTCTTGTAAAGTAAATACAGTATCGCCGAAAACAGACTTTAATGTAGCCCCAAAAACGTGTTTACTTTTATTTTTAAATGCAAATTCATGCTGCTTAGCTATTTTCGTTCTACCACGTTGCTTCTAATCTCGGCTCGTCAACAAACCAAAACTCGTAACTAATTTAAACAAACACGTCCAAAATTCTCATAAACTTTATATGAAATAGAATATGAGCGATTTTTCAACGTTCTCCACTCTTTGAATGGCACATCTTAGCCATGTAATCGCGCGAGAGTCGAGAGTCGAATATTTTTAGAATGCAAGAAAAAATATATTGTTGTTGTAGCAAAACAGTAGCGGAACGGGGTTAGTCCGAATTTAACTCTAAGACCCGGTTTTAAGATTTATTTTAGACTAAAAAATGGCTTACGTGTTGAAACTTGCAAGAAACAAATTATCAAGTGAAAATTATAGTTTCGTCACAAAAGAACCCATAATGACTACCATCCAGTCATTTGCTGAAACAGGCGTCTGCTAGGTCTTTGGACTCGAACGAACTGCTCTACTCATATTCTTTCTAATTTTAAGACGAAAATCTATATTCGATCAATCAATCTTTATTTGTTATTTGTTTGTAAATATTTTGGTCGATCTCTATGTCCTACCAATAAAATTGGTATTATTGCAAAGTCAAATTAGAGTAAATTATGTCAAATCAATTTAATAACTGTTTGTAACCGAATAATATCTCTGCTGCTTCATTTTTTTTTTCATAAACTTCCTTTTCTCGAAGACAGTTAAGGTCTCTGCACACAGCCGGCGTGGCGTGGTGGGGCGCGGCGTGGCGGGGCGGCGACGCTGCGCTGGCGCGGCGGCATCGGTCACACTGCGGGCGCGATCACGCGGACCGTATCGCGACGCTATTCATTCATCAAAAAGATGTTGAGCAATTCAGACGTGGAAACGCTCTTGCTCTTATTTGCGCTAGCTAAGAAAAAACAACGTAAACGGAAATGGGTGCATGAAATAAATCGCCCGTCCCCGCCGCTTCTGACTTGTATTCCCGCTCGGCGCGGCGGCGGCGTGGCGCGACGGTTACCGTCGCGTCGAGCAGGACGGCTCTGTGTGGCGTCGTCCGTAATATCTAGTACATTACAACTGCTCAGTGTCGCGTCGCCGTCCCGTCCCGCCGCGCCGCGCCCGCTGTGTGCAGAGACCTCAACCTTTTGAATGTCTTAAGTTACACAGTTCGACATAAGCAATTGTCTTTCTGTATAAAAAATTAATTAAAAATAATATATTTATCGAAAGGACATAACAAATTTATCTATTAGTTATTGGGTTATTATAACTTGATTATTGTTAGTTGGAATTTCATTGATAAGATTACAATTGTGTTGTCAGTCGCATGTTGAGTGTTGTAATATAGCCTTATCTGCTTCTAGCACCTCTTTTTTAACTAAATCCGCAATAGAGATCAAAGGTTGTAAGCTTTCAAGACTTTTAAATTTATTATACAAAATATTTGAAAAAATGTGATTCATTATCTAATTTAGAATCAGAAAAAAATTATTTACGATTGATGTTTTGATAAGAATGATGACTTAAATGTGATACTTAGGGAAAATGGAATGTAATGATTCCCATACAAGTATAAATAAGCGAACGTGAGTTTCTTTTTTGGCCTATCGAGGCCTCGTAAAACGCTTATGAATGCAGGTTAAGTAAGCTGGTTTGGTTAAAAATAGTATTAATTATAATATAAGAGCGGAGAATTTGCATGACGTAGTGAGAGGCGATCGCGGTCCGTCGAACGTCATTAGGTTCAACGCACTCTCTTGATATGTCGTCGCAATCGATTAAATAAACAAGCGAGTCTACATCGCATTGAATCGTATGCTGCATGGCCAGCTCTATTACTGCTGTACTGGCTAGTGTTATTTTTGTATCAATATTGTCGTTACAGTCTACAGAGCTTTCCAGCTTTCCATTTTACGCCTTTTTTATGTTTCCTCCGAAGCTTTTCTATCGATCGTGAACCATAGGATGTTTGAGCGATGACCTAACTTTTAAATAACTCTCGGAAACTTCAAGAAACCTAAGATTTGGACTGATAGTCGATAACATAGAAACGCAAGAGTAGTCCCTTGATAATTCGCCAAGCACAAAGCCTTCCAAGTAATTAAATAACAACAGAAGACAAGACAAAAACAGTAGCAATAGCCATTCAAAGAATCGCTTACGATCACTAGGCTAATGAAGCTATAGAACGTCTGATCACGTCCCAATGCAGGCGTTTGTAGTAAAGTACTCACTGTGGACTTACAAATGATAATGGATGAAGGGGGAGAGGGAGACAAAGTAATGTTGGATGTGCCAGAAAGGTAAATAGTGGAACATGATAATGATAGAGAAGAAAGCGAGGGAGATACGTACGTACGGCGATGAGCCACCGGTACATGGTGGACATCCCACCCATACGTACAAAGCGTTTTGGGAACACATTCATTATGCGTACAGCTAACGATTGCAATTCTCTGCCGGGGTCTGTTTCCTGATACCTACAACATAGGAGCCTTTAAGTCAAGAGTGAATAGGTTGCTTCTAGGCAAGCGTGCTCCATCGTCGGCTACATTATCGCTTTCCATCAGCTGAGATAGTGGTCAAACGCGAGCTTATCTATAATAAAAAAAAGTGAGATGACAACAAATTGTGAAGTCAGCTAAAGGCTACTAGAAGAGAATAAAAGAGAAAACATAGCTAAACCCAAGACAGACTAAACTATTGTTGATTCAGAAAAGAAATACAAACTACAGCCACTACAGCTGGGCTAGCAGACTATGCAAGTTCGTGATTAGGTTAACACGCGCATAAATAATGACTGACTGAATAACAATGTTAACTAGCATTTGCTTACGCACAAATGCAAATGTTACTCGTAATAAATTACTTTGCAAAATCGATTAGCTATTGTTGATTTGATAGTATGACATGTAAGACGATTCATTGTTGGAGCTTCTACTTCTACTGTATTGTCATCATCATTAGTATTCTGAGCCTCAGTTTTTTACTCATCTTTACGTAATTTCAAAGCAGCTCTGCGAACATCAAATTACATGATAGCATAACAGCATAGAATAATCAGTCTTTTTAATGTTCCCACTGCTGGGACTCTCGGGCCCAGTGCGGGTTGGTGAATATCACATGTGCCGGTTTTCTCACGATGTTTTACTTCGCCGTTTTGAGAGCAGTGGTGATGAAATAAATTACACAAAGTAATGCGCCTGGCTGGGTTTGAACCCGCGACCTACAACTCATAAGCCAGGGCCGTTTCCACTCGACCACCACTGCTCAATTACATTTGAATTACATGATATCTGTTTCTAATAGCAACATCAAAAAGGGTGTCAAACAAGGCGACCCACTCTGGCCTGAATTGTTTAGGAGTGCACTGCAAGAGGTTTTCAACAAATTGCCAGATTTGTATCAGTCATGTGTAAATGTTAGCTACCACCAGCTTACACAACCTTCTTTTGGCTGGCAATATTGTGTTGTTCTCCACATCGCTTCCAGAACTTGAAGAAATCTAAAAGTAGTTCCCTTTCCACTCACCTATCGTCAACATCGAGCATGGTTTAAAAGCTTGTTGCTTCATATTTGGATTGGTTTTACAAAAATTTATATTTTGATTTCCATAGAAGCCTTGAAGATTTCTGTCTGTATATCCAAAATATCTGGAGAAATATGTGTATTAACATCATAATCACGTAAGAGCGATTGTATAAAATGTACTTCGAGTTGTACGTTCTTAATTTGGTAGATACGATGTCCTGTTTCAATTGTGTCTTCAACATCACGTCCACCAGTCTATATAAAACGTTTGAATAATATCCTAACATCAATCTTCTTGCATTTCTTTTCGAAGGAATTAATATCCATCATCATTTTGCAAGGTTGTTAAACTGCGCAGATATTTTTGATCTGTATCCTCACAAACAATACTTGTATGTTCAATCATTTTTGGTGTACAGGTACAGGTGTACTGGCATTCTCAAACTGACGTTTCGAGAGATTATTTTTAGAGTCATGCAGATTGAGCAAAAACTTTAACGTCAGATTTAACTGCGTTTTTTGTGGGTCTTATCTTCGAGTGATATCAATCCGAGGAGCACCGACACCATTCGTAATACCTTCTCGTATTTTCTAATTGCTTATATACATACAATTCTTCTATACGTGTATTTGTCACCTAATTCCTATTATATGGCATAGATCAATTTGCATATTTTGTGTGTATTTGAGTAGGGTCCTCGATGACATTCAATTGAACTTGGTAGGTGGTACTGCAATCGATATCTCAATGTTTTTCTGACTATAATTATTACAAAATGGAGACTTAGAAGCACTTGTGTCCTCACAACAATGATGAAGTAAGCTATGCAGTACTAGAAATAGTATATTACATACCACATTCACTCTGTTAACTTACAACTAACAGACGTCAAACAATACTTAATACTGACACTGATCGAGCAAAATCGCGTAAGCGGCATCCACTTTAAGTGAAGTACAACAGAATCCAATTACAAACGGTCTATAAACATGTAAAGCTAACACAATATATCGGAGAAATGGAAAGGGTTTTCATCTCCGCCCCAATATTTGCTAGACAGGAAATGGTAAACATGAAGAGTGAACAGAAAACATCTGGCTTTTTATAACAAAATCGAACCTATGCCAGGCATAGGCTGCTGCAGGTCGGAGACAACAACCTGTCTCCGACCTGCAAAGAAAAAAGGAACTGTAGGAATATGGATGTGTTTTAGTCAGTAAAAGCCTTACACTCGCTCTTGCTACACCCAGAGCCGGAGAAGATCTGATGATTACTAACCCTAAAAAAAGAGAAAGACTGCTTAGTTTAGTACTCAGCAAAACTGCAGTTTTCTATTTGTGAAAGAATTTTCGTAATCAGAACAGTTCTTATTTATTTATTACGGCACTTAAGCGAATAGTGCGCGGAAACATTTGCAAAAAAAGATAATGTTACTAGTAATGTACGAGTAATCATCGCAGCGGCGAACTCTTAACTCAAAGGTGTGCACAGAGCTTACATAATTTACCCAACAGTCATCATGTACTGCCAAAGATAACCTGCAAAGAAGTAATTGTAACATCATAAAAAAATAAGAGAAATATTAAGAAAATAATGGTAACAAACGTGTTGCACCGACTTCAAGTGATATGGGATAAGGGCCGGAAGAAGAATAAGAAAATAATGCGGTTGTCGCATTACAGTGAACTGCGAGGCGACAACTTGTTTAAACTCCACATGGGCCAGTTGCTACGCGGTTTACGGCTATAGCATCTAAAAGTTCCGGTAACAGTAAGCTTTGCTCTTAACCAGATCGCGCCGGATTGATCACTCAATGTAACCGGTTCAATCTGGTTATAAAGTTTGCGGTATTTAGGATGCCGTAAACTTTCGGGCCCATAAATGTCGGAGTTGGTCCCTAAGACTGTCTGGAAAATTCTGGGTCAATGAAAATTAATGTTGTCGTAAATGCTCTTTTTAAGAAAAGTTCCATAAAGATGGCGCCACTAATTTCGGCAACTACCACTTATAAATCCATCGAAGATTTAATAATAAAAAAATGGATGTTTAAAATGTGCTTAGCAATGACCCTTCGTCCCGTATTAAGTACGACCTTTTAATAGGACATGATAATGAATAATTCATGAGGAACCGAGATCAAACGTAGGTTTAAATGATATTTGACGCAAATGGCTGCACATTCTCTCCTTCCTGTAAATACCTAATAATATTTTCGTCCTTTCCAAAACAATAACAAAATATTTTCCACACTAGGCTGGGTAAAAACAATCCTAATGTTAATCCAATTACGGCGAACGCGGCACATGGGACGATCGATGTTTACAAACAGGCAATAATTACTGGTTCTAAAAATAAGGGCGACATTATCTGGCTCGAGCCTCCCGGGACCCGGCAACAGGTAGCCGGGGGCGAGCAAACACTCGTACTCTTATGGCTTGTAGATAGAGGCGCCACGTGAAGGAACATTGGAGAGACTTGTCTTATATAAAGGCCAAGATATTTTTGACTGTTCAAAGAGCAAGGGTCTGGTAGAAACCTTCTTCTTTCTTTGAGGTGGGAAATCATCAATATACTTTCCGCCCCCTCTAGTGTAGAGTGAGAGGCCGTGTCAGATTTGCTGATTAAAACTCAACTGTGTCATTCAGTTGCCCTTTACGATCCAGAAACACGGTAACATTTTTTCGAAATTACCGCGGCCTCAACAGTCACGTATTTTATGAGATAGAAAGTGAGTACATGTCTCGGCTACTTTAGTTTTCAATACCCCTAATATAGCCAAAAAAATTGTCATCTGAGATATATATATTATACTAGCTTCTGCGAGCGGCTTCGCCCACAAAGTAGGCTACTTCATACAAACTATGGAAGCCCGTTTTATCTTTAAAGCTGAACTTTGGAAAATCCTTTCTTAGTGCTCGCCTTCGTTGTTAAAGGAAGCCATGTGTAAAATTTCACGCTCCTAATCCCAATAGTTTCGGCTATGCGTTTATAAGTCAGTCAGTCATTTTCTCCTTTTTTTATATACCTATTATAGGTAATATCAATGACCCTTTACTTGTTATTTCTTTACCGAAAAAACACTACTATTCACTGTCACATTTTCTAAATTTTCTCATCCATGGTAACCCTACGTGCACTTGGTCGCCGTTGCTGGGCAACGCCACCTGAAGGAAGGTCCGATTAACTTGGCGTGCCAATAACCTGGCCCTCGTTTTACCTAGATTGGTTTCTAAAAGATTGGAGGAAAATGTCGGTAGTTGGAAGGTTAGAGAGATGCTGTATGTCGCATGGAATCGCTTTGAGCTTTGAGTTTATTGTTAAAGCTGTAGATATCATTTAGCTCTAAGGGTGTTTTTAAAATCGTGCGGTTTTGATCACGCATGCGGGATTGTCCCGCACGCGTAACCAGTATTTATTATAATGCCTGGAATACGCACACAGGACGCGTTTCTTGAAGTTTGAAATTTTCTGCATGCGATGAATTCCGCACGATATTAAAAACATCCTAACTGGGACAGAAATTGTATATTTTAAATATAAGGCTCAAATCTGTAATTTATTATCTTGGTGTACAATAAAGGATACATAAATAAATAAATAAATTGCGGCAGATTTAAATATTCCAATTTCGCATTTTTAAGTTTTATGTAACCCGTATTTTGTTATACGATTCATGAAACCTTAAACTTTACGAGTTCCAACAAAGTTTTTCTAAAAGCGAATAAATTATATCAAAATTACTAAGTGAAGCATAAGTTCTTTGTTCAAAACTTAGTATAGACACCGTATTTATTATATGCTCATTTAATACAATAATTTAGATTCTTGTTATGAACAGTTAAATGCAAATGAGACATTCGAAGTCGAGTTTGGTAACGAGCGCGGTTACTTGAGCGTTAAATATGTTGTAAATTAACGATATTATCTTAAAGATTGGATTTTAACTTTCAGGTTATTTGAATAAAATGTCGGTAGGCCCTTTCGATGGCCATATTAGCTTCCGTAGTGGTGCCATCATTCTCATTTTCTCAGCTCCATACTACGTGGACTGTTGATTTACGAAAAGCAGTAGTAAATTATAAACATTTACAGAGTGTTGACTTTGCCCCATTTTCAATTGGCGCTGCTGATAAAATGAAATCTGTACCTAACAATGTTTTTACAATAGACAGCGGTATCGCTGTGAATACGGTTACATCAATTTATATACAAGACTATACTGAAATTGACTGCGTGAGAAGTCACAATCACATCGTCGCAAACAACCCATTAATAGAATATTTAGAAGGCTCGTAAGACTGGCTAGACAAACACTGTTTACAAGGTTGGGCTCTAGTCAATTTTATTTACTTCTAAAGTAGAATCTTTTGCAATATGATTATTCCATGTAATCAAAAAAAACAAACGCTGCATATAGATCTTGAATATAGGAAGCTGTTAGTATCCGATCAGCTGTGTTACAAGGTTAGCTTCAAGCTTATTATTGCCTTATCCAATGCTTTTCCGCATTAGTCTTCACGAAGATCTCATCTATAGGAATCATTTATGATCACCATCAGCTTGTTTGAGCTGATTAAAATTCCTGTTTGTTAAATTCAATGAAGCAAGGTGACACAAATTTACCCTTTCCGCCTGAATGTGTGTTAACCAAACCCGTTCGGTAATAAACAATTCTAATTTTCGTCCAAATTCCGAGGCTCAAGAATTTTCCAATTTGGAGAGCATTCTTTGGCAGGACCTTCGTTCATCCATCTTGTATGTTTATGTGATCACAGTTGTATTCCACTCTTCATTTGCACGTGTATCTCTTGTTTTACGATCCGACCTCGTGTTCTAGTCTAGGGCTGGTGCCCTGTGCTATCTTTTTGAGGCCATGTTAGCAAACAATTTGTTGTTGGAGCAACCGTTAGGAGCTTTATCATGAACATAAGTTGATCTTAAAAAATCTGTAACATCTTTTGCCTCACATACGAATTTAAAAATTCGAAATCCTGCATCGCGCAATTGGAGTTTTCGGCTCGATTTAAACATATACCACAGCCCAATATCTGTACTGACATTATAAAAAAGTAAAGTTTTTTTTTTAGTTTTTTTGTTTGTATGAGGTAATCACTGAAAGTATTGGTCCGATTGCTAAAATTTGTATACCGATAGAAAGCTGCGTTATTCCTGAGTGACATAGGGAATATTTTATGTACGCGGGTGAAGCCGCGGGCAAGAGCTAGTCTTCTATAGAGCAGTTGCCCGGATTAGACGTAACACCCGTCTGATGACGCTGGACAACCTGTATAGCTCTGTCTCTTACCCACACTGGAATAAGAATGAGACAATCTTACTTTTAACGTCATGGTAACTCACATTGTCGAAGGATCCTCCCTCTGCAACGAAGGAATGTGGAACTTCACACTCCGTTCCGCAAGTATACCTCTAAAAATCTAATATCCGGAACTAAAGTAGACATGAGATGAATTAAAATCATAAACCCCTTTTTTCTAACCACTTCTCACAATCTTGTGGTTAAGATAATTGTATTATCACGATTTCTCGCTTAACACATGTTTGTATACCGCAAAGTAAAGCTCTTAGAAACAATAATTAGATTAATTGATTTGCTGGTAATGTCTTCATTAACGTTGATGTATGGCAATGTTTGCATCAACAGGTCGGCCTGTGCGACATAGGTATTACTTGTACGACTACTATACATGAGTGTATGAGACTGTTTTATTCCTCGTTGCTATACGGCGTACTTAGACAGAGGTTCACTTACATGTGGAATACTGATTTAATTAATTGATTTTGTAATCTTGACTTGACAACATTTGTTTGAAGACTCGAAAAACCAAATTGTACTAAATAGACAACAGAAAAAAAGACAATAAATATTCCGTCAATCGTAATGTGAACTTAATAATGCCATACATTTTATTGACTTTTTATTTTTTTTAATGATTCTGTCAAATTCGTCTGAATTGAACTGGGAATTACCACAGCATGGGGAAATTACCATGGTTCAAAGTCCATATAAAGTTGGGCTAGGGCAGACGACCCCATTAACTATAGTATAGATGACTGTATTTCCTAGGAACCCAATACTGGTTCAACAGACTAACGCGTCACAAAAGGAAAACCCAACATGTTTATTTACTATTTTATTTGTTGAACTATGTAAATTATTTAGTACATTTATTATTATTATAAATATTGTGGTTACCACATGGCGTGTTATTTCTTGATAGCAATACGTTTATGGACCTGTTTTGGTCAATCTAATGAGTTTTGAGAATTATTAGTCATTGAATCTAATAATTTGCAGATAATAAATTTAATACGATGTTTCCGCAACGCATCGATTCTATTGTAAGTTCATGAGAATGCAATTGAAACTGAATAGAGTCTTAATTTATAATGATAAATGGCACAAGGAAATGAAAACTAATCATTACAAAAATATCTTATTATAATATTTGAATTTAAAAAAAAAAAAACATTGAAAAAAATACGATATCTACACTAATATTATAAAGAGGTAAAGTTTTTTAAGCTATTGCATAGCTTCTATCGCGGGCCTTGAGCGTGAAGACCGAATCCAGAAATTCCGTAACGAAAATAACCTAACACCCCTCACTCATTTGTTTTTTGAGCGTGGTGACCGATAAGAAAACAAATGAGTGAACAATCAATCAAAATTCAATTCAATGTGTGAAAGTGTAACTTCAATTAATATCAAAGAAAAAAATACTGCATAAATAAAATAAATAAATAATTATAATTGCATAAGTTGATAAAAATGCTATGCAATAGCTCGCGGCAGTCCCCGAGTGCCACACGTCTTTTTTTTTGTTTGTAGAAGAATCTGAAAATACTGGTCCAATTGCTAAAATTTTTCACTGATAGAAATCTGCTTTAATCCTGAGTAAAATAGGCTATATTTTATGAACCCGGGCGAAGCTGCAGACAAAAGCTAGTTTATAATATTAGAGCTAGGTTCTTATAAAAGAAACTAACAGGAAACAAAGAATAAAAACCGTTCAAATTTTGTAAAAAAAAAAAAACAACATTCTCTCAAGCGAACTGTTCTTTCCAATATCCCTTTACACCCGGGATGAAACGAGCGTGCGTTTAACTTTTAAAAAATTCTGGCGCCAAACCGTTTACTTTTTGCGAACGCAACCGGCATCGATCTATCGTGAGGATGTCTCGCTCACGCTAATTAAATCGCGAGGCCTGTGCGGGCGGCCAGTGTCCTGCAACCATTGGTGGAAGATGGCGGAGTTTTTTGATCCCCACAGCGTCACGGGTAAGTACTTGTTACGCGTACTATTTGTTTAGTAATGTATTATGTTTTTAAGTAAATTCAAAGTTAAATAAACACTTATTAATTAAGTTATTTTATTTTGCATCCAAATTACAACGAAATTAATCAATTTCGCGGTAAAATTTGACTGCTACGATCGTATGGCTTCGGTTGTACGTACAAGAAATAATTCAACACTTGGAAACCGGTTTTTACTAATTGTCTTGAATTAAATTTAAAAAATGTGTGTATTTTCTTGTTTTTAGGACGAGACTTGAATGACGATAAAGTTTTGCAAATCTTGGGTGATGGAAACCTTTCCGAAATTGAGGATTTTGATGAAGATGATGACAATTTTCAACCTAATGTCCTGGAAGATCTCAATTTCGAGGAAACATTCTCTGGAATGGAAACCGAAGAAGAACCTGAGTTGGATCCTGCACTAAACCCTCACCCTGTCACTCCTGTACCTTCATCGGCTGTACCTTCCACAATGGATTGGTTCTTTCACTTAGCGGAGCTTCGTCTGAATCTACGACATGCAGGGCATTGCGGATAGTAAAAAATTGATCACGAGCCATTTGCTTCGTAATAACCTCTAATCTTAATCCTGTTCTCCAGTACATTGGGATTCGAGGGTAATGAATACATCCAATTATAATGTGAATCGATAATACTTTGGCTATATGAATTGCAGTAATTTTAGGTTCGTGACCTGTTTTTCTGAGATGATACAAGTTTGTGCACCTATTTATTTCTTCAAAAAAATCTTTATCAAAATAGTCTGAAAAATATTCCATCGGTGTCCTTACAGGAGATACTGGCGGCAAACGATAATCATGAGAAGAATCTCGGAAAGGTACTTGTTTCCAGACCCGTTTCCGAGGAGCTGGTTGCGTAGGTCTATGGCGGCGCTCAGCCAGATTGTTTTAAGTCTTATCACCAAAAACCATAATTTTGATAGTTCCTTGTTGTGTTTAAAAATAATATTAATTAGTTGAGTTTTAGAAGTTTTCTTGTTTTTTTACAAAATTTTAAGAATTATTATGACTTTTGTTACCAATGCTGTTTTTTCTTAAGAATTAAGGATTAGATAGTAAGTTTAATAATGTTGACTGATTCTAGAATGACTGATTAAAGTAATAAGCTCCCAAACATTTATATATTAGTTTCATTTTCCATCCAACTATCAAGATAAACGTTCTATTTAAATTACCCTCACGATCGTGAGTAGGCAAGTTGTACCTAAAACTCACGAACGTGAGGGTTAACTCCTGGGTTAACTATAAACCTGAGATTTTTTTTAGTATTTTTTCTTAGCCTCTAAGGCTGTACCGAATGTTATAAAAACCATGACATAGACGATTTCGAAATAAAAATCCATCGGGTGTAAAGGGATATATTCAAATGAATAAAATCACGTGTTTCAGTAATGTTGTTTATCTCGCAGAGTATGTCAAATCAAACATTTCACATGCATCTTGGTCAGCCAGTGCGTCAAGAGAGGAAATTCTCCTTTCACCGGCCTATTCCAAAGCGGTCAGCGCACGCGCACCTCCACTCAATTTAAAACTTTACACCTTTGTGCTAAGGTTTATTGTTAATTTGTACAGTCCAAGCTGGTCATTAGCTCATGCTATGGTCACTGGAGACCACGTTAAGATATGCGAGTTAATTAACCAAATTAAACAGTTTGGAACCGAATGTGCAACGCTGACTTAACTTGTTATATGTATATCTCTTAGAAATTATGTGGAAATCTTATGGAATTTAAATTTCCAGAGATTAACTTGAGTGCCCGTTAGACGTTATCTGGTTAAATTTTATTGATATTATAAAGAGAAATTTTAAAAATGATTCTCCCAGTAGAATTCTAGTTTATCACTGAGTGACATATATTATGGTGTATATTTTCTACTTTCGCGCGGGCGAAGCCGCTGGCAAAAGATAAAGCAATTTCATGCATTGCTCTGAGTTTAAACAAAATCAAAAGTGATGCTTAAAAATCTACATCAGAAACAGCCTGAGAAATTGCCAATAAATTCACAATCACTTGTAAAGTAAAAAAAAAAAACAATATGCTTAATTAACCTACTTAGTCAAAATATCAGCGTGCTGTGGTCTCCCATAACTAAAAGAACATTTGTTAAGAAGCCCTCAGTGTCATTGTAATTATCTGTACAACTAACGTTTGCTGGAGATCCAAAATAAATAAATATGCACTTAAATTTAAATAACTTCTCCTACAACTTTACAAAAGTGTTAGTCCTATATTTAAGCTGCTTTCTTTATTTGGTTCATAAACACGTTCAACTTTGTGATTAACAGTTGTATTTGCTTAGTTTTCAGTAACTGATTTTTTTTTATTTGAGTATTTGCCCGGCTTATAATATACGTCCTATAAGCCAATATGAACATGCAAGTTCATATTTGCTTCAAAAAAAAAAAGCTCAGGTTTGACATTTTCTCGTGCACAACAACGCTTGAGATGGTCTCAACTTCGAACTCAACATCTTGAAACGGAACTACAGAGGCTAATGTTTGCTAATGCCTCATTCTCGATTTATTTTTAGGGGGGTTTGGCTTTCACATGCCTGAAGTTTGAGTTATCAGTATTTTGGCGTTCATCGTATAATTTAGAATCGGTAGCGCAAAGTAAATACGGCTATTTACTGCCTGCTGATTAAACTTAAACACCTTTGCGCACAAACTTAAATTACTGAACCAAGTGAGGGGGGGGGGTATTTGCGTCACGAGACGAACTGGGACGACGGCAATTTGCCGCGCGATTGTTGAACTCGGACTGTATGCACTATAGCTTACTATACCGGCTATGTAGGCGCTATAACCAATACTATACACCGCACCCACCCTCGCACATTCGATTGCTTACTTTTTTGTGTTGTGTCTAGTTTTGTTTTAAGTTGATTGGTCGCTTGGCTCTCTATAAATTGGATTTTTGATTCTGGATGAAATGGCGACCTGTTTTTTGGTCAGTTCGTGCACACTGACAAAATTTATCAATTGATCAATATTTGTATTACATCTTTTTTGGTCTTTAATTCCATTTGTGCGTATCTGCTGTCTAGAGAGAACTTATAGTGTATTTAAAAAGCTACACATTATTAACATACCAATCCAGTTTGCCAACAGACAATTTTTTCCCCAAATATCTTCTTACCTAGCCAGGTAAGTATTTGGGTAAAAATGTCGTCTAAGTATATATTCATGTCAAAAGTTATCTCTCATTATAAATTCTGCCACTTCAAACAATAAAAGCAGTGAACACGAGAAACCTAATAATGACATAGTCGGTGACGCGATTGAAACCGCCCAACTTTTCATCAGAATTTCGACCGGGTTATCTATAAATGTAAATAACTCAGTACGTCGAAGCCAAATAACACAAATTCGGTAATAAACATTTTGCTTTTTGTGGGACAAACAATAGCCAATCGCGCTTACAAGATAACTATGGTCGTCGATGATTTCCAGAAACAGAAACTTATGAAATCAAATCATATCAGAACCATTTATGAGGGAAAGAAAAAGGTGACAAAAAATATATTTTTGGTATCAGTTAACATGCACATGCAAAAGATCGAATCATGGATCACATCATGATAGGTGAACGAACTTGTGAACTTGAGAATGATCCTAGCTAAGTTCTAGACTAAATCCAAATGATAAAGGCACAAAGCAAAGCAGTTAACTGGAACGTCATAAACCCAAAACCCATAGAAACAATTAATGTAAAAGAAAATGATTGAATAGAGTATACGAAAATACATTACATTGTATTGTCATAACAACAACGCATGTATCACTTCCTTTGTCCGAACTATTTGTATTGGCAATCAGCTGTTTACTAAATACCCTTATCGTACTCGTGGTTTCACACTGTACTGTTCGTTTTGTATAGCATTTATTATAAATAATATCGCTTACCGAATATAACTAGTTGAATTAAGAAATTCATTTGACCCTTGATGTCAGTTGGTTCAGATGCCTTTTTATCGACACCAAATGTCAACGGTGAAATCTATAAGGGTTTTGAACTTTTGATCGTAAGACAACGGTACCTTTAGCAGATCACTGCTTCTCCTTCTGTCACATTTTCTTTAATACCAGTACTATTCCTGATTTCAATAACTGTTTCTTGATTTTTAATGTTACTGTAAGCTGATGTGCCTTAAAGCCAATATTGGAATATTACAAAGGCTCCGGTCAGATCTTTGCCTGAAAGAGTTCTGCTATTGAAGATGTATGGTCCAAGCAACTGGCCACACCGGTAGTTTTAGCTCAACATGTCTTCTTCTTTCATATCATATTCGTCACCTCAGAAGTCAATTCCTTTCTAAACATACCAAGTCCATCTTTCGTCCTGGAATCCCTCAGAAAAAACTCATCGTCATCTTCTTTCCCTGGTCCCATGTTACTTAGGGACGGCACAACACGTTTCATCTTCCATTTTGTCTTGTCAACCGTCCCGCTATCACTGACTCCTTTTTCTCCCCTTCTCTCTGCTCTATCTTCATTTACCCTCATAACTCTTTTAGACAATGCTCGATAATACTGCTTTAGAAACTGCTAGTACCCATATAACATACAAA
Source organism: Mythimna ferrago (assembly GCA_910589285.2). Lineage (NCBI taxonomy): Eukaryota > Metazoa > Arthropoda > Insecta > Lepidoptera > Noctuidae > Mythimna > Mythimna ferrago. The sequence continues at coordinate 2,662,838 of OU342683.1, read as the reverse complement.
AGTCTAATTTTAGCTGAATAATTCCTCTTTTGTTAGACAACTTGGCGCTCAGTCAAATCCTTTTGGTTATGTCATGATGTTCCTACGTTTTCTCTTGTCATTTCTGTATCGGTTTGATATATGTGAACTGCTTTAAATGTCTTGTGTAATATTTATGATTACACCTTGTAACACAAGGTTAGTTTTTACGTGATGTACGTTTTTTTGAAACGAGTTTAAAAATAAAACTGGCTAAAAATAGAATTCGTAACCGCGTGCAATGTTCTCTGTTCTTACAGCGAATTACAAAAACTGTTAATTGAGTTAACGTATTGGTGTGTAAGATATGACCAAATGATAAGCTAGATGTTCGTGAGTTTTCGTAATTACAATACTGTCATTTTTATAAGCTGTTATTTAACTTGCAACGTACCTATATATTTCTTATTTAGGTAAAATCTTCCAAAATATTTTAAAATAGTTTCCCCTAACCGATTGAGCTGAAATTGTGCAGGCTTGTTCAGTCTGGAGGGATATGCTTAGCTACGACGTCGAAATGACGTCATTCTAAATCCAATATGCCGCCGGAATATTTTTTTGGGATTTTGTTCATAGTGATCAGATTCCTGTGTTTTTCCCCAATTTGTTTGGTGTCGGCGCACCTTCTTTGTTTATTTCAAACTTTGTTCTGCCAGCGGTTACGCCTGCATGTAAGTAGGTTTCTCTATTAAAACTTTGGACCCCCGTTTCATACTTTAAGGGAGTGAATTTCAGAAAATCTTTTCTTAGTACTCGCCTACGTCATAGAAGCGTCCGCACACGGGACTCAAAAAAAAGCTAGAAGCGGCCGCAAAAAACAGCTGAAGCGCGCGCGATACCTTGTATTCGGAGAAGCTTGAAGCCGTTTCAAGCGTTTTTTTTGTGGTGGCACCGCCGCACACGAGCCACAAAAAAAGGCCGCCTCAAAAGAAGCTTGAAGCGGCGGTTTTTTGTGGCCCGTGTGCCGACAGTAAGAGAGCTTTGTGCAAAATTTCACAGTCCTAGTCCCAATAGTTTCAGCTTGATATAACATTCAACATACATATAAAAATATGAAAAACTTTTTTGTCTACATAGCTCTAATTTTTTTATGAAGTCACTTGTACCGTCGCGCGTCGTACCAATGAAGTCTGAATTGACTTATCACCCCGAAGCAATAACATTGGTACAGTAAATAGTAAAAACGCTGTATAACTGAGTTTACGATGTTTTTACTGCGTTTTGTCACTACGTCGGGCTATAAAAAGTGCTCAACTTAATGTTGTATAGTAGAGCAGTATTTTGAACGATTGTATAGTAGAGCAGTATTTTGAACGAAAATTACGCGAATTGCGTTTGAAATGGTGAATACAGACTTTTATTGGTTAAATAGTCTGAAGCTGACTTACTAGTGTTTTATTCAGTGTCCACAATTTACTATGTTGTAAGGTAGGTAACTGATGAATACTGGTCTTCTTCTTCTTCCTGCCCTTATCTCATATACTTAATACATATTAACTGATGAATACTGGTAATACCGCATAAAGAGAACTGTAGTGTGCTGAATGTGGAAATTATAGTGACTAGCGTTTTTTCTTAATATTTAAAATTTGCTAAATGCTGTAGGTACGTTATTAACCCCTTGTATGCCGGAACGCAGATCTACGCGAGACACAATGGCTTTTTAATTGTGACACAATTAAAAAGCCATTGTGTCTCGCGTAGATCTATCTCTCTCGATCTCTAATTACGGCATACGAGAGGTTAACCATAACCATTTCTCGGGCAAATTAAACAACTACTCCAGCCCTAAGGTTGACCGAAAGGGCGCGTCATACTTACTGACTAAAATCCAGAAAATCCTAATTCATATTTTATTTAGTAATTAAAACTCTGTCTCTATGCACTTCAGTAAAAAAAAAACTCTATATAAAGGTGGACTTAACCTACCAGTTAATCTTAGGGTGGCGTACATAACATGACAGGTGCAAGTTAAAAGAAAACAAACAGAAAAAACTGACTAAACCGGTCAGTAAAAGTCTGACTTGACTCGCTCCACCCTAGAGTGAGAAAAGTCTTTGGATGATTTCCCACCTTCAAAACAAATAATATATATTTTTAATTGATACTAGCTTTTGCCCGCGCGGCTTCGCTCCCGCTCTTCCCTACTTCAGCCTACTATACCCTACTCTACCCTACTCTACCCTACTCTACCTACCCTACTCTACCTACCCTACTCTACTCTACTCTACCCTACTCTACCCTACTCTACCCTACTCTACCCTACTCTACCCTACTCTACCCTACTCTACCCTACTCTACCCTACTCTACCCTACTCTACCCTACTCTACCCTACTCTACCCTACTCTACTCTACTCTACCCTACTCTACCCTACTCTACCCTACTCTACCCTACTCTACCCTACTCTACCCTACTCTACCCTACTCTACCCTACCCTACTCTACTCTACCCTACTCTACTCTACCCTACCCTACTCTACTCTACCCTACTCTACTCTACCCTACCCTACTCTACTCTACCCTACTCTACCCTACTCTACCCTACTCTACCCTACTCTATCCTACTCTACTCTACCCTACTCTACCCTCCTCTACCTTACTCTACCTTACTCTACCCTACACTACCCTACACTACCCTACTCTACCCTACACTACCCTAATTTTCATTTTTTTTTTATTTTTTTTCCTTAAGAACCTTCTCCTCATAATAACGAACACAACAAAAAAAAAATTAGCGAAATCGGTCCAGGCGTTGTTGAGTTATGCGCTTACCAACACATTTTGCGATTCATTTTTATATTATAGATAAACTAGTGCTTGACTGTGATCCCACCTGATGGTAAAATCTAATAAAGAACATATTGACAACAACAGTCGGGACCCACATTAGATGGAATGATTTTAAACTCTGTCTTCCCTTCTTGGCTCTTCTTGCAGTCGGGTAAAAAAGGATGGCGCACATAACATGATGCAGTTTAATATAAGACAAACAGAAAAAAATCTCCCCTAAACAGAACACCTTTTCTTATCTTCCTGTTACCACTTATCGAAAGCATTAACACACAGCTATACCTGTCCACTGTCAATAGAAAATATCAGTTATGACCTTCGCCACAAGACCTCCAGGTCAACACGTGACGTCTCACTGCCGCTTCGTTTCATTGACCACTGACGTTTTCCGCCTTTTTTTGTCTAAAATACAAGTAGGTAAATAACTTTTTCGTACTGAATAGTAATAGTCGGTCAGGGTTTCAAGTAGATAAATCTGTCTGTTTTCTTTATATTTTTCTAGAATTTTCAACGGTTGCTTATACGGATACTCCCTCTTTTTCGCACTCTCTCTTTCGTTCTCTTGCTTCCTCTCTATCTTTATCGCTCACTCAGATAGAGAGAGGTCTCTCTCTCTCTATCCTTCTCGCTCTTTCTCTCTCTTTCTCTCTGTCCCACACTTGAAGTATATATTTCGTAGTATAGCCAAAAGTTTCTAGTGTCTTACTACGTGATTATGTACTCTGTTTCTATTATATATCTAGCGAAATGTGACGGAAATTATAGTTTTCTTCATTCAGATGGGAAATCGTCAAATGACTTCTTCTGCTCTGGGTGAGCATATCAAACTTTTACTGACTAAAACCCACTCTTGTTCCTTCCGTGTAAATCTTTCAAAGAATCTCGCAGCCTATGGGATATGCACTTATTTATTTATTTAAATTGTATGTGAAGTTGTGGTAGAGATACATTGGTGGACTTAATGTAATAGTACAGGTCTGCCTAACCCTTTGACGTATACACAGATGTGATAAGTGTAAAACTCGCTACTGCTTTCATCTCATGTATGGTGAGAAAGTTGATTGGGGCAGGTTAGGTATGTGTTAGGGCTTGGTCTTAATAGATAGCCAACATTGTGACCATAGAGTGCAGATAACTCAAGTATTGCTGCATTTATTAGTACCGGCCTAGTGGTAATAACTGGTGAAGTGATGGTGCGCTCGCTGTCAGACAGACCCCTTACAGTTCCCTTAGAAGGCGTGATGTTATTAATGACAATTCTAGTCTGTTCGAAAGACTTAAGAACTACATTACACCTATGCACACGTGGACCAAGCCTGGTTTGTACGTAGAACGACGTCGCGTGGCGTGTATCAAGTGTAGCTCTACAGGTCTAGTTGCCATATAAAATGTATGGAGACCGACGCGTCCAGATCGGCGTGTGTAGCACATGTGTGTGTAGTGTAGTTCTAACTTTACCGCGGCAATTGAAGCAACACAAAAAGGTTTTAAAGTCCAGTAAAAGTCTGACACTTACTCTTACTCGACCTTTAGCGGGAGGAGACATTTGGTATTGCTCAACATAAAAAAAAGCCTAAATAAGAGACTTCTTTCAATAACTGTAACAATCGCGTTTCTGATTGAAAAAATAATCCTCCAGCTACTTAATTTACCGCCCCGACATTTAATATTCTCCCACGTAAAAAATTGCTTCAATAAGTCTCTTTTTAATAACTCTCATACAATAAGTCTAGTAACAATCGCGTTTCTCATTAAAAACATCATCCAACTAATTATTTTATCGACCCGTGAGCTGAATTTTTTATGACTGAAGACGGCCTTCGAAATGCGTAGAAAATTGGATATGTCACGTGCGTCGTATTTCTCCTTCAGAACATTGAGCTGTTTTGAAACAACAAAAACATCATAATTATGTTATTAATAATGATTACTAGATAATCATTTTGAAATCAACAAGTCCTGTCATATTGCTCAATTTATGCCATTTCGAAATCCGACGATTACTAAAATTATCACTATCAAACACAAAACTGGGTCGGGTCACTACATACGGTTCGAAACGTATATATCAATTGAAAACGGCTCAATCTGTCGCATTGTTTTATAAAAGCCTATATGTATTTAGACGCTATCGGTCAACGTTGACGATAAATTAATACAGTTTTAATAGTTGCACCGTTATCGTAGTGGTAATGCCTGTGTAACGAGCTAGTAATCGCTTCATAATCACCTAGGGTTAACGATACACCTGCCCTAGGCCTCCACCGGACACGATAAAATGCCGCACCAGACGTTAGCTATGAAGAATCCTTAATCCTCAGTTGAGTAACGTTGAGAAGCACAAAGAAGCTGAGCTTACGTGACATTGTTAGTCCTAAAATGTGGATTGAGAATAGTACGGTAAATGTGCTCCCGCTGCAGGTTAGGTTAATGTGTTTCCTGATAGCTACAACCTGAGACATTTAAGTCAAGAGCACGCTTGCCTAAAAGTAACCTATTCATACTATTAAGCAAGCGTGCTCCATCGTCGATCACATCGTCGCGTTCTATCAGGCGAGATAGAGTCAAACAGGAGCTTATAAAAATATTATGGGACTAATAAAAACATTACAAAAGCAACGGTCGAAAACAAAATAAAAGTTAAGAGATTTGCGGAATAGAGTGTAAAGTCCCGCGACCTCAATTGAAAAGGGAGGATCCTCCAACCGGCTGCTATGTCGAGTCTAGGCCAATGCACGATAGTTGTCTTCGCATTGTTGTGTATCTTCTAATCGTATGGAGAACACTTACCGCGATGCAGGACTTATTTTAATTCCTATGTGGCAACATAAATATTGCTTCAAAATAATCTGATAACTTGTCAGTTAGTAACGACAAAATTCAGGAACCAATAGGAAGTGTTCCCCACAAGAAGTATATGAACGCTAGATCAAAATGGCCGTGGTATTGTATTAAAACTGTGCTATGCGTGTTACACACTTTAACTTGTTAACCAAACTGTTGTGTCTGGCCACCGGCCATTCTAAATTTAACAACAGTGCCAATGCCCGCTTGTTTACTAATTTTTTTGTTAATATTATGCTAAATCTTATCATAAAATCTGTAGAAAAACATCTCAATAATCACTATGACGAATCTTAATATGTTTTCTCTCTTTCATACGATAATGTTGTCTACATCGAGCAGCATTTTAAACGCTCGAACCACGTGGATAGTGCGTGTTTGTATCAATTTGATTAGAAACTGGACGCTATAACCACTTTAGTGAACTGTGAACCGGTGTCTGTGGCCACAAACACGGCATTCTTTGCTGGAATTCAGTAAATAAGACTTTTGTTGACGTAGATAGAGAAGAAAAAATGTAAAACTGTTTGAAATGCAAAATAACGACCTGTTGTCAAACTTCTAATAAAGATAGTAACACTAAACAACATCAACATGGATATTCTTTTTAATGATTCTTAATTCACATTTGTATGTATGGTCAAATACTAGACAGTCAAAAATACCCTGTAGCTTGAATTTCTCCACAAGACAAGAAGCCAACGTAATATTATCAACACTAACAATATCCGGCACCCAATTTTTTAGTTTTTGCTCTCGTGTTTACATCTTGCTGTTTTTGCTCTGTCTATTTTTGTCTTAATGGGGATTTACGTTCCACGCAGAGCTTCAAACTTTAGAATACTTCTAGCTTCTTAAATTGTAGACCACGCTATTAACTGTGGCTACATCCAGATAAACCGTGCCTAGCGGTGTATTTAATCTAGTATCTCCAAGGTTACGGGATTGTTCAAAAGAAATACGGCAGTCCTGGATCGCGGTTGAATTAATACCAGTAAAAGTCTAACACTCCCTCTCGCTGCACCTAAAGCAGGACAAGTCATTTAATGATTTCCCATCAAAGAAACTAAGACACCCTTTTTCTTCTCTAGTGTCTAATATCAGAGTAGTGACCAAGATAATATTATCATAAATAGATTGCTTGATATCTCCTAGTTAAAGATATGCTCGATAAGAAGCCTACAATAAAATTGTGCGGTAAATCAATAACAAAAAACTAGTTGAGAGTACAAAAAAGCCGAATGAAGATCAGGGGATACTTTTTACAAGTTGTTCTTATGTAGGTGTTGTTGATTTAAAATGAATCATTACGAAAACTAAGCACGCAGTAGATAGACATGAAAACGAATTCGAAATTAATGACCAGCTATTAAATATGTTGTTGCCGGCTCCTTGTCTAACAATATGCAGCTGAACACTATCAGCCAACAGCAAGTGCCATATGACCTCGACAACCTATCTAGAGACACTTCACGTATCAGTTCCTATATTCGACCTATCGATAACAGTTCCATATGCATATGAGGAACACAAAAATCTCGATCAGAATCGAAGTCGCTACGAGCCAGGACCTTGCTCTCTCCGTGACCCAGATACGGGCCTAATAGTGTTTACATATTTATACAGAGTATACATACGGACGACAAATCGCTTGTTTGTTTATTATTATCTACTGCCGTAAGGGTGAACTCGTACGTTGTAACTTTTATTATTTTGGTATGCTTTCAAGTGATGTTTCGTTTTTAATCGTGTACTACAATTTTTGGCTTTTAAATTTTTAATTTTCTTAATCTTTTGTCTTCGTCCTTATGTTTATCTATAGTTGAAACTCGTTATATTTTTAGTTAGTACCGAACTTACTGCTTTTTATGCTACCGATTTCTCGCTATGGACGGCTCAGTAACATCAGTTTTATCTCAGTTACTACTTAAACCGTTACTTGCACAGAAACGTGTCTATAACACATAACGATCTTCTCAACACATTACCCTACAACATGATAACCGCCGATAAGATCTGACACAATAACTACACTGCCGTAGTATTTTTAACTCGTTTCAGTCACGTGAGTCCACAATGACTCCCTAGACCTGCTGCTTGACCCCAGCGCACTACAATTCAATATAAGCAGTAGCCAATTTATCAACGTCCAGCAAGGTTACAGCATCATTGCAAAACACTCGCTTATCAGTTATATTTTTAGGTTATTCGTCACTTTACACAGGTGTTTTTATGTTTTTATTCATTAGGGCAAACTTCCGTTGTCGTATTCTTGTATTTATCTTAGCCCAGGGTCAATAACCTGGCTGCTTAATAAATTATACTGATAAGTGGTGTGGTCTACGCGCGGTCTACACTTAGATTGACCGATGGTTCTGCGCATTAACCATGCGGTTTGTTTACCAGTACGTTACTTGACCGGCTGATAGTTCAAAATGAAATGTAGTGGAGTTTTCTCCTCCATATCGTATTTATCGTCAAATTCGTACGGAGTTATCTTAAACAACCTGATTTAATTATCATGATGAATGACATACGGATGTCTTAAAATGTCTTGCATCGTCAATATATTCTATAAAATATTACCAATGCGAATAAATAAACCGATTAGCATTTAAATCTAGATAAATTCTATTCACGAGATTAACATGAATTTTCATAATGAAAACAGCAATCTTATTTATTTATTTAACTATTTATGTACACACATGGAAATAAAAGAAAAGAAGAAGGAAACAGAAAAATAGTACAAAGGTGATGCTTATTTTTAATGAAATCTCTTCCAGCATACCTGCGAAAGGAAAGTTGAAGTTGAGTCTTAGTACTTTATTTAGGGCTTTATAGAGACTATTTTGATTATATTATTTCAGTTCAATTAAACAAATATAATAGTGTAATATGAAACTCAAAAATATCAACAATAGCTGAAATAAAAGCCTTAATAACAATAAATTCTTCTTTAAAAATGACTTTCTTGTAAATACCTAATGTAAATTATGTTACACATTAATGTTTAATGTATTTTTGGAGACACATAGAAAAGAGAAACTCCCACAAACTTATATGTAATTCAAATACACTTTTTAACTTAAAAGAACTATTTAATTTACCTGAGAAAATTTTATTCAACTTTCAAGGTTTGATGAATTAATTTAATCAAAACACATTGGCGTTGCTGGCCCGGTAGGAGATAAGGTGTCTGATCTTGTTGACACCATACTCATAGTTGGTCTCATATTAAGCAAACTAGCTTGCAACTCATAAGGAAAATAAAACTCATAAGGAAACTAGAAAGTACAATAAAACTCCGCATGGAGCCATTACGCAACTATAAAACGGAGCTGACCATCAAATAGATCTTGAATAGGTCGTAGCAACCTTGAAGCCTCTGACCTATGAAACAAACAACTCCATAACCACCAAAGTAGTCTACAAACTGATAAAACAATGTAGTTTCCTTAAGTTTCGTATCTAAAATTCATGACAAACTAATGGTTTGACTAAATTATAGGTTGTCGATGTCGTCGGATCCAAAACCACGCCCAAACGTAAAGTACAGAATACTCGTAAATGAAAATACAGTTATCGGGCAAACTCGAAATAATTATATAGCCTTGCCATAATAGTCGCTTAGCAACAGCTGAGGCCTGTTAAGGCAGTCCCAGGGAAACGATGATAAGTAGGTCACAAGGAAAAAACAGAGTTAATAAGGAATACTATATAATCAATTTAAATTGTATTAGCATAACCACGAAATTTGAAATTGTTTGCGAATGAACAATACCTGTCAAGTTTTGCCATTGTTACGAAGATGACATTAGGCTCTATAAGGTCGGAATGTATGTGTTACGTAACTGAACCTGTCATCAAGCCTGGTAGATTAACAAATCCTTAACTATTTGAAAGTCGATGAGAAGCGAACGGTTAACAAAGTCCACTAACATATTATAATATACACTAACGCCCTTATAATAGACCTTTATTGAAATATTGGTGCTAAGCGCTCCAAAGCAATATGTACAGTTACAACTTAAAATCAATAGAATTCATTTCACTTAATATACCAAAACATACGTGTTCAGGCACGTACCAGGCACATTTAAAATTATAACAAGATCACGTGGATCGCCACGACACAAATCGAAATGTTCGAGTATCGACACTATTCAAAGTTTGACCTATTCCAATCGACATCTCTTACGCACAGTGCGGGGCGTGAAAAGATAATAAATGTTTCATACATGTCACTGTAACGGAAGCCATGATATCAACAAACCAATTGTTTTTCACTCGTCGGTAGTCTGCTTTGCAAATAAAAATTTGCTTCCGTATTCATTCGCTCTATTTGCAGAAGATAAATTATTAACTGCACTGGACTGTGAATTTTTGATTATACATTTAAAACCGGTTGTAGATGTGACGACAAAATATGTCAATAATAATCTACGCGTAGGTATAGTACACTCATTTGAAAAGGAAAATATAATAGTGATTGATGAAAACTAGATTATGTTGACGCTTTAGAAACGGTAATAGAAGGAAGCTTAATGGTTAGTCATGAAATTGTTTTTGGCTTGGCTGAAAGAAATATTATTTTTAACACCTAAATCAACGTGTTTACGTGATCCAAAAGTATGTTACTCTAACTTCACGTATCTCTTCGAACTTTGAACAGGAAAAAACACTCAGTCCCTTAATCAGCGTTTGACAGGGATCACAAGTCTGACAACACTAACAAAATTAATCCACGTTTTCCTGTTTTCTTCTGGACGTGTATGTGTCCAATCAGGTGTGGTGGACTTTCACCAGCGGACGATGACGACCGATAACCGTCGATAGCTGGGGTCGCGTCTCAGCGTCCCACAGGGTAACGAACTCGCTCCTATTCTATCTTATACACATGTACACATGCACTCAATTGCGCGCCGTAATGGCCTGTCGTTTGTATCGATTCACTTCGTTCTTTTGTTGGAGGGCCGATACTTATCTGTAATAGTGCCACTAGTTAACTAGTTGAGTCTTCGATGTTAAAGGTTTTATGATGAATGTGTTTGTTAACGTTCGTATTGTATGTTGAACGACTTGTTGACTTGGAGGATTTTCATTGAATAGAGATTTATGTGAAAGCGATCTTTCTGTTGAATAATTCTGTGTGTGCATTTTCTTGCTACTCACTTCCAAATTCGTATTGCCTTATTTCATATTGTGAATGCAAACACTAAAAACATTAATCCTCTACAAAATCTTCTAGTGTATTTGTAGCATCGTATGATAAATAAGATATTGTAAAACTAAATTGTCTTGTATCAAGCTGGTATTTCTGGTTTAACAATCAAGTGATATTATTTAATTGGTCAAGCATAGTCATGATGTACATTTGTGATTAAAATTCAATGAAACTCAGTCCAAAGGAGCCGATTTTGTTATTAATTCGTAAAGCGTAAGCCGTAATTCTCATTGTTATGTCGCTTGTAATTTACGAAATGTCTCATATAATATATTTCAAACAGATTTAATCGGTCTTTATCTGTTTCTACACCAAATTTGTAATACTGTAGCGTACTAATATTTATTCGATTATAATTAGTCGAATCTACGCTTACTGAATTAAGAAATACATTTATCAGCCTTATTGCTTTTAAAATATGCGGTACTTGATGTTATTCTTATAATAGGTATTATATTACTGGGTAAAATTGAATTTAAAACTAAAACTTTCACGATTCGATTTCGACGTTGGAGCACACTTTCCTTAAAGTTGTTCATTCGTTTTTGATCTAAAGATTTCCAGGTCGTAGCTATCAGGAAACACAGACTCCCCAAGCTATAAGGTATGATAAATGTGATTCCAAAAGGTTTTGTGTGTATGAGTCGGAAGTTCACCACGCACTGACGTCGCATACCCATACGTCTAGCGATCTGATAACGGAACAGGCTTGCTGACATTAAACTATGCAATTCCGACTCTCCCCAAAATGTCATCATTTTAACCCAAAGACGTCCACTGCTAAACATAAGCCTCCCCAAATGTCGCTACAATGACCGGTTTTGTGCGTTTCACATCCTTCAGATTCCCTCGATCCTCACAAATTCGCCGGTCCACTTTGTGGTAAAACTTCCAAAGCTGCACCTTCCGGTACGTGGTCACTACTCCAGAAACCATCGACCATCTGTTCTGCAAGCAATGTGCCTTACGAGCACTGGCATTTAAATTTGGTGACCTATCTTCGTTCTATGTCCGTAACCTTGGTTCTTCTGCGGTTATCTTCAACCCCTTACCCCGAAATGTAACCGACCAAAAATCGACAGGCTAGCAACTCTGCGTCGATGTTCAAAACAGTCAAGACTTTGAAGCTTCGTCTAGACGAGCTTGATTTACCAGTAGTTCCTTTTACCGACCGGTCAAGGCCTACTAAATCAAAATAGGATAACGACTATCTTACCCGTAATCAAGGAACACCAGATAATAAAATTGTGAATAAAGATTGAGGATAAACAGTGGGCCTAAATGAAGGTTAATAGTCCAGTTTGCTAACAGTACAGTACAGCTGTTGTTCTGAGGCAATTTGAAGTAACTCGCTCAATTATTATAAATTATCCATTGTTATTACCCTTGCTATAGGGTTCATACTTGTTACAACTAGCGTTTTTTTCTGTTCTGACTATTGGTATGCTCACGACAGTTATTAGCTTGATTTTACATTTACTTTCTTATGGGAAATAATAATGGTTCCGAAAAACAATTTAATCTCCAGCGATCTGTGGCCGACTATTATTCTAATTAACTAGCGTTATAATGAATTACCGACAAAAAACCCAAAACATAAACGAAAAAAAATATCCAATTTAACAACAAATAAGAGCATGTTCAAATTACATTTTCTCCTAAAAAAAAATGGATCTTCGAATAAAAAAACTAAACTTCCGAATAGAATACTGAACCTCCGACAAAATTACTAAGTTACCGACAACAGAGGTTTGGTCAAAATAATCATATTTTTACAACTTGCATAAACTGTTTTAATTTCTATTGTTGGTTATCAAATTTATTTTTTAGCTCTCAATAATGATGAAAATACCTCAACTGTTCGGCCCGCGCGATGGAGTTCGGATCTACTACGTAACTACATTTTCATAATAAACTGAGTTTTGTTTTATTTTTATCTTTGTTCTTGCTGACATTATAAAAGTTAGGAAATTTGTCGATTAATAATACAGTATAATATTCTAGGAAACCAAAGTCTACTTGGTTTTCGATTAAGGCATGTACGTATCAAAATCCCGAAAGTTCATTATACCTATGGCTGAAATACCGACGTGCAAAACACCGAAATTCAAAATACCGAAAGGTTTAAATGCCGATAGTCGTTATATCGAAACACAAAATACCGATGTTCAAATGCCCGAAAGGACGAAATCCCGAATAGACGAAACAACTTGAACGTAGCGGTTAGTCACAGTTCTAACGCTACCTAACCTATTTCACCCAGTTCAAAGTGCAATCAAAATACAATCTACCTGTGACTAGACTATTAGACAATGGTAAACACATTTTTACGAGAGATTGTGGCTGAAATAGGTTAGGTTAGGTTAGAATTGTGACCAAAAGCGCGCGAGCCGAGCGAGCGAAGCGAGCGGCGCCGCGGCAGCGGCCGGCGAGTGCTATTTCTCAAAATAAAACAAATCAGGACCTTAGGGCACCCCGACACGGATGAGTCGGGATTTTGAACTTTCCCGAAGTTCAAAATCCCGACTCATCCGTTTTAAACATTCGAACAAATGAACTTTCGGGATTTTAAACTTTCGACCATACGACCATTTGGCGTTTCAATTTTCGGGATTTCGTCCATCGGTAATTTAAAATTCGGGATTTTTATACGTACCCATGAATACGACTGTTTTAAGTTTTTAATGCCTGAAATAGGTACCGATATCGAAGCATACCCGTAGTAAGTAAAATTCATGATATATGATGCAATTAAAAGTTATTGTTACAAGTACATTTTTATATTTTTTATAAGTTTCTGTATAGCCACTCAGAATAATATTTTCAGTATAATGTGACAGTTAAAATAGCACCACAATCTATGAAATATGAAAGGTAATTTATGAATTAATAGTAGGCAAGTAAAGATAAAAATTACAAAGCAAAGTTTTCAGTAGAACGTAATTTATGCTGGTAGAAAAGTATTATAGCAATAGACAGTCATGTTTATTTTTCGAAGATTTCAGTATCTCATTCGGTCGTTTTGTCATTTTTATTCGGACAAAAGTAGTCGGAAAGTTAGTATTTTAGGCAGTAGATTTAATATTTTAAGTAAGGACAATTCTTCTTTTTTTGTCGGAGCTTTTATTACTACCCCTTTCTTATCAACGCGATCAAATCTGTAATACCTGTCTTAACCTGTTTTGTTTCATGTAAATATAAAACTAAATGTTTATAAAACGACGTGATTAACTATACTGTTGTTATGATATTACACACAGTAACTGTGTAGAACATGTGTAGAACAGTAACTGTGTGTACCGTAGTGCTGTAACTATGTTATGGTTGTTCTAGAATCAAATATGATACAAAATTTCTATCTTCTATTTGCATCCTCCCGTATCAAATGCACCAAGAGCAAAACTGTTAACGGTGCTAAGTTCACGAATGGACGTCAAAAGGTGGAGAGAACGAGATTAAAAATCGCAAGGACGCGGCTATTTTTAACGTTTAGCTGTGCTCGAGTGAATGTCTCGGTGCGAGGTGCGTTGGTAATCGTTGCGTGAGGTTCGAATCGATACATCTTGGTTACAGTGGTGAAGAGAATAATTTCGGTAAAGGGATTTACTGTGACATTCGATTTGTTTGATACGAGACTGAATTTCACATCTTTCGTGTAACGTGTAGTTGAATTTCTTGAGCGTATAGATATTTTTTTTTTGTTTTGTAATAAGTTAATAATGTCAGTTGTGTATTTAATAACGACTTAAAGGCAGATTGTATAATTTACTTGGCGTACAAAGATAATAAATAAATGTATGCAGACCGAAATAATAACAAGACCAATTACCTCGTTAACAATGTATTATCTACGCACGATTTCCTCAAAGGCGACGATCAAATTGATAAGGGCTGAAATAAAAGCTTCCTTATTATTAGTTTTATTACGACGGTAAATTATTCGGGTAACTATAATACTCTGTAAATTAAGTAACAATCGCTTATAAAATCGTACTCTTTGAAGTTGTTTTATGAACTTTAACAGTTGAAGTTAATAAAAATCTAACTTTTATTACTGTGGCTAATCCGCGATTTGCATAACCCAATAAATACCCCTGCTGACCCTACGGGTCTACGACGAATTCAAAAGGAATACTAAGTGGCTCGACATCACCAGATGTAAGTACTCGCACAAGGTCAAGTTTTACTGTCCAAATTTATTATTTCCTGTGAACCGTGAAAGAATTTTATATGACAGTATAAGAGCCATTGTGAACGTAAATCATATCTGCATTGTGCAATAAATGATTACGAGTAACATAATGCGAGTCAGATCAATAAGAACATTGGGCTCCCGCAAGGGTCCTTTGGATAATGGAGAAGCTTTTGAAACCGTGTACCTTAGTGGACTTCTTGTTTTTTTGATTAAATGTTAGTTGGCTTACAAATAAATGGTCTATGTCTGAATTTTGTACATAACATATAAAATCTTTTGCCAAATGGACAACAAAATTGTACAGTAGTTTGTAATCAAATAACTTACATAATTTTAATTAAATACGACTGTCCGGTCTGTAGAAACTTACGTACATTTTTCATCAATCTATAAATAAACGAATCTATATTTATACGAATATAATTAAGGTTCATTGAGTAAACATCTACTTTCTTTCAAATGTAAACAGGTTTTAATAAATAAATTGTCAATGACCGCGTTGAATGAATGTTTGGTATTCGAAGTATTCGACAAATTGGCTTCACCTATACGTCCAAAACACAACATACGTTTTAGTGTTATAAAATGTTCAGATTTTCTCACGCTATCCACTTAGAGCTTTACGATTTGTGTTATTAGTAAGACGTTTTAACATACGGTTTACGACAGGTACTATTTTCAGGCAGGTAGGTCTTGTGGCTGGCTGTGTCACTTCGTCCTGGCATGTCGGTAATAGTGCGTAATCTAGCTTGCTTGCCAAAAGTTCAAGGCAATATGTCTCAGTAGTCGTAAAAACGTACATTCAGCCGAATATAGAACCTCCTCCTTTTCGAAGTCTGTTAAAAATTAAGAAGGGTCATAATCGAGAGCCCTTAAATATCAATCAGACTTTTATAGTGACGAGTAACCATCACTCCCAAATACAAGGAGTAAAGCCGTCCTATTACATGTCCGATTAATACGCCCATAACCAAAATTGACGACAATAATGCCAGTGCTAAAATAACAAAGTTACAGCTTAGAACTATAGTGTCATCAATCCGAGTATTTACTGCTTCGAATAAATTAGTTTTATGTATTTTGGCAGTAATATGCTAACTATTAACGATAACGACCTTAGTTTACTTCTAGACGAATGTAACAATAATTTTGCGACAATTATTGTTAATTATTCGATCACGGCTGATTTTATTTATTTATTTATATATATTTTATTGCACATCAAGATTATAAACTAACAAAAAGGAAACCATATAATAAAAAACACACAATTTCATCTACAAGGCAAATAAGGACATATCTGCTTCACATAGAGCTCCCTTAAGTGTCGCCAAATCGACCGTTGCTATTCTTTCTCTTTTTTAAGGGTTAGGAAATCATCAAATAACTTCTACCGATCTGAGCGGAGTGAAAGGGAGTGTAATCATCGGGTTTGGAAATTTGGAATGGCAAACATTAAACAATATAGCAGAACTTGGTGATTTCGAATTGATTATCTAGTAAATTTTTATATACTTTAAAGTCGTAGTGACATTTTAGTCGTGTCAGACGCTTACAGCCAAAAATCCACCCAAAGAAACATTCCTTCAGTTGTACGGTTTCTTCAGTTGACGGTCCAGGTCAGGCCGCGTTGGCGCCTCTTCGATTAATCTCCCATTCTTGTCTTCTTTAACTGCATTCTTGTTAAATCCTTCTACTACTGTGACTTTATCGGAAATATGCTTTTCAAATACCATATTAGTGAACTAAGCAATATAATAATAAAACACAGGACATAGTAGTAATCTATACCACCACAAATACCTACAGCAGACCGGAAATAGAAACCCGTGCGTAATAAACTACTTAGAACTACACTGTGTCATTTAATAGTTGCTATTAAAGAACTCACTGATTGTTTAGTACAAATAATAAATATATCTGCAGTTCCCGAGAAGAATTGCCGAGGCAAATAGATTAGCGTCTTCTATTACAAGGGTTGCTACACAACTCGGCATAAATCGGCACAGCCAAGCGGTAAAGCCGAATGTGCTATGTAGATGAAGATTCGGGAATAATGCCGCTCGGCTTCCGCTACAAGCTGAATGATGCCGATCATAATATAGTAGTAGTAGTTACAACGAATCGGCTTTTTTGTTCCAAAAATACTGCCGATTTGAACGATGTGTCCAATGAACCCGATCAGCACAAGTCGACTGAAACTGTACAACTGCAGAAATTGCATCGAGTCAGCTTGCTTGTTGTTCGATAAATACTGCCGGTTGGGCAAGCAGGCTGACCATGTCAGCCTGCTTGTATGTAGCAACCCTAATAGGCGGTGAACTTTGTGTCAATTTAAAATGGAGTGATGATACTGTGCTACACATATATACTCTCTTGTGAATTCTCAAGTGTATAGTAAAGTCAATTCTTGGTTAAATTTTTCTTGTTAATGACGTTGAGGACATTGATGTTTTTTTCTGTGTGCTTAGTAAATACGGATGGAATCCTTTTAAATTGGTTTTCTACTTGTCTAAATTTTCATGCAATCCTAGGAACTCGCAGTCTTGTATTATAGTTATTTAGTCTCAAAGATGTACATGAATTTTTAAAATGCGCGTGGATGGACAAATCCGAAATTATAAGAAACACCAAAAAATACTCAAAGGAGTCTCCACCATCTGCACCCCACATTGAAAAACAACCTCCTGTATTTTAATGTAAACATGATTTTGATAGACAGCACAGTCCGCAAACTCACTTACACCATTTTATGTATTCTAGGCGCGTCTATTTTACGATTGAACATGTTATGGCATTTGGTCCATAAAATTTGATTTCGATCTCTAAATATTGTCTCGTGAGTCATGGCCTTAAGACTCAGGAATTACAATAATCAGCCGCATCCGTAATGTTCGGTTATGTCATAAAATTTCAAGGAATTGCGATTAAATGTGGGTATATATAAATTCTGGATTTATGATTGACGCCTGACTTCCAATACCTATAAAAAAACAAAGCAAATTATGGATGTAATCAAGTTTTTGGATCTTCTAATTTACATAGGTTTTGATTTTAACCAGTACAGTCTAGTTGGATTTATGGTACTTGTTATTTCAATTTAGTGTCTACTGCAGCGACAGGTAACTGCCTGGCTGAACAATAAATTCAATTTGCTGACAAATAACATCAGCTTGTCTCTTCATTTTAAAACGTGATCCTTAGACTTTAATGTTACTTCGAAAAATTCGCCTTCTCTACTTATAGTCAATAAAAATTCATTGATTTTTATTCTCTGTTTGTTGACAGGCATGAAAATGACTATGTCTACGGCTCCAACGATGAGTGCACGGGTACACAGGAAAGTAATGCGGGCGCCGCATAAACGGGCCCACCCGGGTAAGACGCAGCACCCGGGCAAAATGGTGCACGCTGGCAAAATTGCCCATCATCCGGGCAAATTGACACATTTAGGCAAATTCGGGAAACTCGCGCACTACGCTCACACGCACAGCCTGCGGCCGCCGGAACCGTGCGACAACAGTAACGACAGCGGCCTAGGACCCGATCCCGTCAACAGGTAAGATCCATGTGGTTGTACGCTCGCTTTTTAATGCAATGTTAAACTTATATACTCTGCTGGGTGGCCACTCGCTCATCTAACACGTTCGTCTCTTGTGGTTTCTAATTTGGGACACTCGCTATCATATGTTCTATCGCACTAACACACGCTATCTATGTTTCTAATTATGTGCCTTAAAATGTTCAATATTGAAACGTATATTCGGAGGAGAGCAACGATTTCATGACATATTTGATTAGCGTAGAGTCTCAGAACCTCCCACAGATACTCGGCGACTGAATAAACTTCTGCA
Source organism: Mythimna ferrago (assembly GCA_910589285.2). Taxonomy (NCBI): domain Eukaryota; kingdom Metazoa; phylum Arthropoda; class Insecta; order Lepidoptera; family Noctuidae; genus Mythimna; species Mythimna ferrago. The sequence goes on along the minus strand of OU342683.1, from coordinate 2,643,909 downwards.
TCATAAATGTGTTCATCATTTGCGCGATTTATTAGCATCTGTATACCGATAGATTGAATTAGATCAGCTATTGATGGAACATTAATATACTCGTAAAATAGACTTCCAATGAGACTTTAATTTTCAACATTTTTACCATCATCAGTTTCAGTGGTTGCTGCGATATTTAAGTGAGTTCAGTAACGTAAATGCCGAAGTATATTTACTAATCTTTTTGATACCAGAATAATCAATTCAGTTACTTTATTATTTGCTTGTATAGTTTTTTCTATTTCAAAGCCTTGGTGTAGTCTCTGCGATCGCTAAAATTGTGAAACACGTCTCCGCCTGTGTCTATATTATCTATTAGTTAGCGCTTAGTCACACAACTTAGTAGTCTCAAGATCGGATAGCTGCAGATATAGTCAAATTCTTACTTATGCGGCCTTCACTTGTAGATATCGAATCGCACTCACGTCCGAATGCGCGTGAGTCGCTCGTCCGAACACGTCCTTATCTAGCAGTAACTACTCGGCTTTATCGCTGACGATCTCATAACTGTTGATGTTATCACTAACTAGATATTAAGCAGATTTTCTATGCGACATTTTTAATAACTGGTTTAAACAAAGTTTGACGCAAATGTGATTCTAGTCTAAGACTGATAAGATTTCTTTTGAATTTGCATTGAGCATTTCGTTAAATCAAAGTGTCGATATGTTTTACCTTCTCTGTCTTCATTCAATTGTCCATAATATTGATAGACGGAACCTTTCTATTTGTGATTACACTATGGCTTACTTCACACGCCTTTAAAACAAAGGTCGCGTGAACAATATAATCAATAACCTTTAACAAATTAAGTATTTACTAACAAACATTTTGACAAATACTATTTATCCACCCATGATATAATACACAATTAGAGTACACAATTATAATGCGTAAGTAATACGAATTACGTAAGAACGTCACTACGCAACAAACAGTTTATGTAATATGCAGTTGCGAAAAACATACGAAATATCGAATGTAGTGTCAATGGCCGTTTTATATGCCTTGTCGCAATTTGATCGTTTATCGTCTGGCCCTTATACTTTTAAGGTGTCTACGTATTTGCGACTGATGTTACTCTAGATTTTAGTCTGCCTTATTGACAAATCTGATCTGATATCAGTTTTATTGACGAAAGCTTTTCAGTCATAAACAGCTACCTACATCTTTTTATGAATATTCACTGGGCTTCATCTTCCTATGCACAGTTCCAGTTTTCTCAATTCCTTCTCATTACTTTGATGGCCTTGTTCAGGATGGTGATATTTAATTAGCCTAAATCAGCTATATTTTTGATCTATCAATTACAAATCTAGACAAAATAACCCCGAATGAAACACAACTTTTACCCATTGCTATTATTACAACTAACAATACAAGAACCGTTCTTTGTAGTTGACTACAGTGGAATCTATTGTCTATTAGTAGATATTTACTGACTGATATGACTGATGATGGGCTAGGAAACACCCTATAAACAAATACACATTAGCATTAGCTAGCAACATAAACTAAAGCTGAAATACATAATCCTGTAGATCAAGGTTAGATTAGGCTAGCTTTTAACAAAAATACTAAACTCAATGTGTAGAAGCTTCGAAGTTTCGACTTACCCTTGAGAGTTGAAGCCTAAATCGTAAGGCGTATTACGAACCACTGGGCACAGAGTCACAATAACGAGAAGCCATAATACCTACATTGGTTCTACAAATGTACTTGACGACTAGTAATCAATGCACAATGGTTTTCTTATTAAATCTTGGTCTCTTGTCTTCACGTTTCATTTCTCAGACTGATGAAAATAATCCGTTGACCAATCATATACGGCTTGCCTAAATATACCACTTGCCAGAAATTTGTACGCTTTCTCTTTCGTGTGTTATAAAGTAACATTTGATATTTTTCTACTTAAAGAGGATTCGTTGTAATCATTCCCATGTTCATCTTGTCCCTTGAAATCATTTGCATTTTAATTCAATTCGTTTGCATTATATTGAAAGTCTTCAATAGAATACGCCTAGTCAGGCGTACTCATTAGTTTACCTGAAGGTGTGTTTATATAAACACATTTCAAATAACAAACAACATAGAATATTTCTGAAGCAAATATTATAAAACCTTTCAGCTTTTGATTCATATCCCCTTTTTTCCGATTTATTGAATTCCTTTATTTACTATTCATAATATTCAAAAGCTATCTGTGTCTTCTACCTTCAATAGAACAAGCTAATTCCTTAAGATATCCAATTCTTATCATAGAATGAATAAATCTATATCAGTCCATAGCACCAGATGTGCTATATACCTCTATACCCCTGCAGCACTTGCTCAATGCTCATTGTTGCCAATCCAAAACCAATTTTACAGTTAACATTGTCCGCTAGATTAGATTAGTCTACTAGATCAATCAAACGTTCTCGCTGCGCACACGCACCTACCGCTTTACACCTACATTATATCTACCTATTTCTAGCACGTTTCAGCGCACGTGCGCGTGAGCCGCCTGTCACGCTGTCACAGCGCCGTCAGGCCAATAATAACTTAATAGTAATTTAAACTGTAAAATTTTAGTATGATGGCCTGCTTTCATGATTTGAGCTTTATCGATATCGGCACATTTATCACGAGGATTTGTGAAAATACTTATCCGTCGTAATTGTCAGCAGTCGGCATAATTTAAGACGATTATTACGTTTACATTGCTTGAACTAAAACGCGCCACAGCATGACTATAAAAATCACAATTTCATTAGCGTAGAGAAGGTAACCTTGCAAAGGCTGATGATAGGAATAACTTGACTAAAGCCGAAAATTCTTGAAACTTGACTAAAGCCGTTAATGGCGTGTGCAGATTATCGGACACTTTGGAGGAGTGGGAACACCCGGAGTTGAAACGCCGCCGTGGGGACACAGAAGCGGCTGTTAAGCTAGAATGCGACGACGCGAACGACGCGTACGCTTTCCGCGGACCGTGCGCGGCCGAGGTCTCGTCCGCGCCCCCGCCGCCCGATGCTCCTGCCTCTACGCTTGCGCCGCTCCTAGCCGCTCCCGTGTATGTTGACTTTTTTTTTTAGAGAACATTCCGTTCTTGAAGGTAACATTGGATCACGTTCAAAATTCATTCACATTTTGGTGTTTACATCCCTAACATGTCACTGGATTGTGAAGAAAAAGCACGGATCCTGAATACGGGTAATCCGGAAGCTCCAGAGTGTCCTATCAAGAAGATTTCATTACAACTGACGTATTCGCTGACATAAATAACGTTCCTAATTGCTGGTTGCTTGAAAAGCGTTAGATTGTGCAGTGTCACGAGCATATCTATAAATCCGCATGTTCACCGCATGTAATTGTCGCATCGTCCCTGTGTTCGTGTACTTGTGACGCACTGATGGTTTATACTTACAAATGTTCGGCTAATTGTTTATTGACCTCCTCACGATCATAAATACACATTCATTTGTGTGTTTTTTATTAAGATTTTGAAAATAAGACGGTATAATAAGTGACTAATTCAAGATGTATCTGTAAAGATGCGGAAACTTTTTACTAAATTTCAATTCACGATAATTCATAGCAATGTCGATTTGTTTACAGAATGAGAGCAGGTTGCAGTATATCTAGTCCAAACGTAGCTGAAACACCCGGCAAGAGGTACCAAGACCCGTACAGATCGTGTGGCAAACTTGGCAGCGGGGGCAAATTGGCCAACAAGTACCCTGGAGGGGGGAAATTAGTTGGTGCTGGAGGAAAATTAGGTGGCAAACTGGGGGGCAAGTACGGAGGTAAATTGGCACAGGCTATGGCCCGGAGAAGGGCGCTAGCAGCCATGACGCAAGGCAGGCCAGGCTTGGCAGCGCCACTGTCGAACAGGTCGCGAGATGGCGCAGTGGAGCTACAGATACTGTGCCAGCCCGAGACACAACATAGAGCGAGGTAAATATTGTATTACCTTTCCTCTAAAATGGTTGAAAACCTTCTGAAATAATTTGAGCTTACCTAATGAGCCTGGGATTAATCACATGCCATTTCCATAGAATCCAAAACGACTGCTTTTGTGGCATTACATACTGGTTCTTCTAGGTTCATTGCCTACACTTGAACAAATGCTCCGAAAAAAAGCACCATATTCTCAAAACCGATGCTTCCATAAACCTACGTCTACAAACTAACATGTGCTTTATTTTTTCTAGATATCAGACTGAAGGCAGCCGTGGTGCTGTCAAAGACAATTCCGGGAATGGTTTCCCGACAGTCAAGTTAGTTGGTTACGACAAACCAGCTGTACTGCAGGTAAGATCTTAACAAATATTCTTACTAGCAAGCATGGCCAAAGTCCCTGACTTCTTCATCATTTTGCTACTGCCTTGTCTCGTGTTACTTGGGCTCAGCGCAACACGTTTTATCTCCTGTTCTTCTCTTCTCTCCTGTCAACCGTCACGCTACAATTAGCTCTTTTCTTTCATGTCATTCCTTATACAATATCTTCTATTTAGTCCTTTTTTGGGATGCGAAATCACCAAATAACTTCTCTCGCTCTGGATGATAGGAAAAGGAGTGTCAGAGTTGCCCTTTTTGTTTAAGGGCTTCGGTAACTATTTCGCTTTTCTCAGAAGATTCCCGATGGCTCAATTCTTGAGAAACTTGGTACTTCCTTAGATTCCTTGGAAGTCGAAGGTCAGCGTGTGCAGGGCAATAAATCAAAGGATAAGATCTAGTCGTGAGTGCCAATCTCGATGAACTATCGTGGTTGGGTTTACCTGAGGTAATTGAGAAGGGTATAAGAATATGGAAATTCTAATACTTATTCATTAAATTGTGCATATGTTTTGTTAAGTTCTATAATTGATTTGATTTTTATATATACACATACAAAAATAAAACTAATGCACATATAACAGGCAGTCTTAATAATTTCCTTTACTTATTTTCCATCAAATGTCATCAATTGCTTCTTATTCCTAATTCTAAATCATGCATTTATTCTCAAACATCTCTCTCCAGGTATACATCGGCACAGACACAGGTAGAGTGGCACCGCACATGTTCTACCAAGCGTGTCGGGTCTCCGGCAAGAACTCCACTCCCTGCAAGGAGAGGAAGGAAGATGGAACAGTCATCATCGAGATCGACCTGGAGCCCGCTAAGAACTGGCAGGTCACTTGTGACTGCGTTGGGATACTCAAGGTGAGTTGAAAATATTGTTGTAATAAGTTAATTTGTGTATCTTTAAAGTTGTTTTACAGGGATTTCTTTGATGATTGGGGGTCTTCTAGTTCCCTTCATATTAATACCTATGGTTTCTGAAAGTCTACTTAAAATTTGGACTTGGTTTTTGCAGGTTGCTATAAAACGCTGACTTTTTTTTGAGAGTGAGGAAATCCTCAAATAACTTGTCCCGCTTTGGTCGGCGCTAGAGGGAGTGTCAAACGTTTACTGACTGAAACTCATCCTCAGTTGCCCTTGGCGTTCCAGGGCCGCTTGACTCTTTTGAATTGCTTTAGCATTTAGAGTTCTCAGCGCGATTTGAACACATATAACAGTCCGAAATTATCTCTCGGGCAGTTGTCCCAACCAGACATACCATTGATCCGTCTGGTATGAGAATCCTGCCATTTCAACGGATGTTTGCAGGACGCCTAATAGATATTTTTAGTTTTTCTTTTCTGTACATTGTTTTATGCTGTCCTAATATTTTAATAAACCTTTTTGTATCAATCACTAATCACCAAAAACCTGTTGCCCGGCCCCAGGAGCGCAACGTGGACGTGGAGCACAGGTTTGGCGAGTCGCTGGGCGGCGGCGCGGCGAGCGGGGCCGCGGGCGCGGCGCACATCTCGCGCGGCAAGAAGAAGTCCACGCGCTGCCGCATGGTGTTCCGCACCGACATCGTCAACGCCGCCGGACATGTCGAGACGTTGCAAGTCTGCTCCACGCAGATTATTTGCAGTAAGTACTATAATAATCATTTTTTGCAGTTATTTTTTTGCAACTTCTTAAAAGCGGTACCATTCGCTGTCATTTCTATCTAACCACTTAAAAAAACAATCGATTGAATCCTGTGGTGCGGCGCAAAACGAAACCCTTTGAATTTTCATTTCGATTGCAAGCAAAAATGAACTTAGCAGTGGTCAGGCGGAAGTGTCTTAGATGGTACCACTTATTATTTTGTTTATCTTTTTCTGCGGTTGCTAGCTTGACTATTAACTAACAGCGGTACATAAAATATGTTACAAAATGAAGTTTCCCATTCTATCTGGAATAACATGCGAAAGGACTAGATTAATTGTTAAAACGATGCATTTTTATTGGGATAAACGTCAAAGACTGATGTATAGCTTACTATGACTAACGAACATAAGTCATTACTGGTTCAGGTCTTTCGGAGATAATATTTTAGACATATATATGTAAAAAAAAATACCTCTAAGTTTAACACACAAAATAAAAGAAAAAAAAGTTCAAAAAAATGCTTAGCAACACAAGTAGGTACCTACTTAACTGTTCCGTGTGAAATCAATTCTAAATAAAGATAGATACGCACTTCAAAATGTAACACATATTACAAAAAGAAAACAATGACATGAATAATTTCACTAATCAGACTAGATTTCAAGGTAACGCAGCAATTGTATTGTATAATATTTATGAATACAACGATTTGATGTGCATTTGATCCTTGGGAACAAAGTTTTGCCATTGCAAATAAGTAACTACTAGTAACATTAAAAAAAAAAGAAAGAAAAATAATGAAGCAAAAAGAGTTCAGCTGCGTTAATCTTTTGCTAACCAAAATTGTGCTCTCAGCACCAATAGGCAAGCTATTACAACCTTTGAAAAACCTAAATAGCAAAGACAATACTTGCTTAAAAGAATTATAAGAATTTTAAGTTTGTCGTGTAGTCGTGACTGGGGCGTACTGAACACATTTTCCCTTGTCATGTATATCTTTTGAACAATTTTCACTTAAAACCGTTTACAAATACCCTATGGTTTGTATAATAAGTGCTACATTATTATTCTTCCCCTACAGCCCAACCACCAGGTGTTCCCGAGGTCTGTCGCAAGTCCCTGGTGTCGTGTCCGGCCAACGGAGGCCTGGAGTTGTACCTGCTGGGCAAGAACTTCCTCAAGGAGACGCGCGTGGTCTTCTGCCAGCGACAGGACGGACACACGCACTGGGAGGAGGAGGTGGCTCCTGACAAGGAGTTCTTGCAACAGGTATGTACACTTTATGAACAGGTATTTCAACCCCAAACAGGTGAATACTAAGACCCCTAAGCATTCACCTCTTTTTGCCCGCGAAACTTAATTTTCCTTAAGTTTCTTTGCAGTTTGCAGGTCAGTGTCAAGTTCTATGTCCATTTGGATTTGCGTATTTACAAAATTATAATCATTAAAATCATCGATACCCCACCCTCTTAGTTCGTCTAATTCTATTGAATGGCTATTTCATGAAAAAATCATTCAATAGAGTTAGCTGAATCGAGAGGATTGTGTTGGTGATTTTGATGATTATATTATAACTCAGTAAAGCCATATTTTTTACGGTTACAAATCATATTTTAATGAATATAGAATCTGCAATTGGAAATAACATAAGAACAATTAAATTTCACTGGTTACCCTGGATGGAACATTCACTTCAGCGGTTTTATACCTACCATGTTTTGTCCCTACCTACGTCATCCTATCGTTACTGAAAGTCGTTTATATCATTACGCCTTTTTTATTTGTGGATCAAGAAAAATCCAAGTCAATTTACTCCGAATTAAAATAATCATAACAAATAATTTCATAATGTGTAAATTGTTGATATAATATCTCAAGAGTTTTGAGTGTAAATATAAATTACGCTACAGGGTGGCTATTTTATTTATTTATTTCTTTAGGAAATCAAACAGTTACACAATTCTCGATTAATATTCTTTAGTATATAATTTTAATAGTGTATGTGTAATAGCATTAAAATACATAAGCACAGTATATAAGAGCAAGAATACATTCCAATCGTCTGGTAGCTTGGTCTAGTTTGAATGACCCTTATGTCTGAATGGTATTTATCTAATCAGTCACATTTCAAGATCTATCGAGAATGGGCTGTTATCAGCCACGACTGATAAGCTGCTTACGTCTTTTTGGAGGCTACCCTGTAGGTTTTATCAGTGTTATTTGAAAACAAGTCATTCATTTTTCATATCTGTTTTTCACTCGCGTCTTTGGTTATTGCTTCTCTTTAGTGGGATTTAGGACCCACGCAAGTTATAGGTATATGCATACCTATAGCATATAGGCATAACATTAGTTTTAATAAATAAATTCTTAGGTATAAAATGGAGTATTGGCGTTTGCTATTATTATTGTTTTTTGTCAATTATTGATTGAGATGTCCATCCTCACATAAGTAAAGTATACGTTATTTCTTAGTTCAACTTGTTGTACACCACAGACTCTCACTGGAGTAAACAGAAATGGCCCTAACTCAACAGGAAAAGTATTCCTTAGCTATTTTTTTCTAATTAATATTGTTCATCGCAGGATCCAAGACAGTTGACTCTTTAGTCAGAGATTCATCTAACTTCAATGTTTCAGAGTGCCTAGTGCGACTTTGTTTTATGTTAACGCGATCGACACGTTTATGATGTTCGACCCTCCGGTTGGCCCGTTCCAAGCTTTTAACTAACCAGAGATTCAAACGCGGTGAACGACTCGATCGCGTTAACGTAAATACAACTCACACTAAGGCCCACAAGAAAGCAGCGAGGTCATCACAAAAACAAAATTGAAAAATATGAAATGTTTTATTTTCGTTGGTAGACTCACCTGGTGTGCTGCGTGCCACCGTACGTGCGCACGGACATAAGCGAGGCGGTGGCGGTGCAGCTGTTCGTGCGCTCGGGCGGCAAGGCGTCGGAGCCGCACGCCTTCTACTACACGCCGCCCGCGCTCGACACGGGCCCGCAGCACGCGTCGCGCCACCACACGCAAGGTAACACCACCACAAGTAACACGGTTCATGACAAGCTTGGGTGTGCTTGCTACCACGCTTTTTTTACTGTCAATTCTTTACCAATACATAAACTAGTTAAAAAAAGTAACAAAAAAAATATGTTTGTAGAAAAAAAAACTGTAAAATTATAAACATATAGTATAAGTAAAATTTTTAGACAAAAAATAATAATAAATAATTTAACTGCCATCTTTGATTTTTTCCTATCATCAAGCATTGACATTAAAAAACGCGTTTTCGCATTTCGTACATTCATAAATTAAAGTCTCGTCGTAAACGATGTCTAGTTGTCCTCCATGTAAACACGAATATATAAATATTAACATTCGCTTATATATCTGTGTGCAATACAAAATTGCTGTCAAATAGTGCAAGGCTTTTGTAAATTATGATAAATCATTACTTACACTTGTATGTCTTAACTGTAAAATGGGGCAAATTCAAAAGCCTGCAAAGTTTAAATATAATTAATAAAAAATATATAACTTTAACAAGAATATTTTAATGGTCCGTCTATTGTAGTTCAGTTTTTCAAATTAACTATAGCATTTTTTTAATGCGTTGCATGCATTTTAATTAGCCCCAGTTTGCAGTCCTTTCATTTAATAAGGACAAAGTTAAAAAAAAAATGCAATATAAAAAAATAGTTGTTCGTAAATGTATCAGAAATACTCTAAGTGTAAATAAAGTGAAATACATTAATATCCATTACTATGCTGTTTGCTATATTTTCTTCTTCATGTTATTCTATGGTTCTTCGTTTCTTGTATAATATTAAGTTCTCTTGGAAGATTAGGTTTACACGCTTAGAATAATTACACAAACACAAAATTTCGAATCTTTGTGGTGATTGAAACTATCTAAATCCACTGAGCAGCTTTCGAGCTAAGATTCAACAAACAGACCGACAGACCTGGTCAATATTCTTTAATATATAACATAGCTTTAACTGGTATTTGTATTGTATAGACTTTGTCCCTGCATGTATTTATATTATCTGTGGTCAAAAATGTTGCTTGCTAAAGCTACTTATTCGCTTTTATCTAATATTGCTTCTGATCATTGGATACTAACATATACTGTAATATAAATATAAATTAATTTTACATTATAATCTGGAATCTGAAGATGCATTGCATTAAAACTGAATTTGCTTTAGAAAAATTTAATTTCATTTAGCTTCTAGTGTGTGTCGCTTACTCTCTTATAACTTATGCGATAAAACATTGGTTGTGTGATGGATAGCAAAAAATTAAAAATTTTATATTTATTAATTTTAATATGTTTTATTGCAATTAAATTATTACGATTAATATTAAAAAAAAAATGCTAATATGTGGCGTAAATTTAAAATTCCATAAAAATAAAAGCGTAAGTGACACAATCAAACCAAAAAAAAAAAAGATATAGAAACATTTGATTGCCTTATTGCATATACCGTAACAACATGTTGCTTGGATCTAACCACGCTTATTACTTAAGCATGTATATAACACTGCGGTACAATAGTTATATGATAATATTACTGAAAGTTAAGATATATATTTATAGAGATATTTGGAAGAAACGACTGATGCGCGAATAGCGTACTCTTTCTTTTTTCCCTTCTGTTCAAGCTAGGTCTGTCTAGGTAGCGAGCACTGCCGACGCCCGCCGCTGCCCGCTGACCGCGCCAGCACGGTACTGACACGCACACGCACACACAGACACACACATTACAGAACCCACAGATAAACACACTGAGACAATTTTGTTTGAACATTACTTGTACGCATTGTCGATGTAAGATTCTCATTTCTCTCATTTTCAGCTTTTTTTAGCCCTTTAAATATTAGCAGCATTCCAGTATTTAAAGTTTCGTGTTATAATTAGTTTTAAAAATGAAAAGAACAGATATTAAACTTTGCTTACTATAAAATCTTTGTTTATGTATTTCGAACCAATAATTATTTTACAATTTAAAGATAAACATAATCCCCCCTTCGTCGACAGTGCACTGACTACACAAGCAAGCAATACTCAATACAGAACAACACACAATAGAAAAAAAATCCAAAGACGACGCAAAGTCAATGGAAAATGAACTTTATTTACTTATACACAGAGCTCACTTACCAGTTACACTGACTTTCGCGTAGGACAGACTGCACATCCCCCCACACTTTAGATAGTACTTAATTGCGTGCCGACCCTATGTTGTAAAATTTTTGTGTTTTATTCTGACTCGACTGGTTTCTTAATTTTTATAAAATCGTTTTATTTATAAGATTTATGTGAAATTTTGATCGTTTTCATCGACCTGCGAAGTGATTTTATTTTAATGCGACTATTAAGATTTATAATCATATATCGAATCAAAAAGGTAAACTAAATATAGTTCCATTGAAAAAAAATATAGAATTTATGGTCACAATAATTTTTAGTTTTTTAAGAGCCTGAAATGTAATTTTATAATTTTGATAAAATTATTTAAACATACATTTGTAGCGTCAAAACTATTGAGCCATATAGCTAATTTTGAATACCTACATTTTTTTTATTAGTTTCTTACATAAAATTACTGTAGACGATGAAAACGTAAAAGATTTACACTACATCGAATTAAAACACCAGAAACGCAAGGCCCTTAACGACAAATACCGATTTATTTATATATAAATAAATATGAAAAAGGAGGCAGGTATTACCTAGCTCTCTGGGGGAGGCTTATACAGGTCCAGGTCACCTGCTAGAAGACCAGAGAACCTGGTGGAAGGATGACTTAAGCAGTACCTCAGCTTCGTTGGACACATCGATTTGCTGATCAACATTTTGATGTGTCTTTCGAAGCTACCGGCGTTATCTGAATATTATAATCTGGTTTATTTGTATGATAACAGTAGAAATACAAATATATTTAAACAACATACGTCAATACATGATTACATTTGATGTTACTGATAAAAACTTGCTTTATGAATGTCCATTGACTCAATTGCTTAATATTATTTTATTTTGATGTTGAATAATAGTGATATTATTTAAAAAAATAATATATTTTAGTAAGGCTTTTAACAAAAAAAAACATTCACAAGACATCAAAATATATTACTTTTTATTGGTTTATTTTTACGAGATTATGTAACATTTAGGTACATACAAATCTACATTTTAATACTGAAAAGAAATTTAATACATTCAAAATTAAATAAAAAAAAAGAACTTTAATAAAAAAATACTTAATAGTTAATATTTTTTGCACTGAATCAATAGACATCATATCTAAATTATTAACATATACTGTGGAAAACACGCCAATGCACAAGTAGTAACGACCCACTACTGAGAGTACTGACAAAGACACATGTAACGGGACATGAGACACATGCCGCTTTATGCGGCACGTGTTTTTTACACGTCAGATGCGTCCATAGACTACTTACATGTGTCTACAAATTAATATATTTTTCGTGAGTTAGGTTCGCACAAGCTGCAGGCGTATCTTTCGTAGATAATGTGTTTAAACCAGTCGTTTCGGAACGTGCTTAGGGCGGGGTCGGTGCGTGTAGCGGAGTCCCCCCGGAGCCTTACTAACTTGTGTGCCTGCACTAGGTGGCGGCGACGAGGCCCGGCCCGTGCTGCTGTGGGGTGGAGGGATGATGCCTCCGCCCTCGCTACCTGTGCGAAGGCCTTCCATTATTGTGCCAGACCCGCACTCCCCGCAAGGACTTAAGAGCGAGGTATGTACTGATAGTTTAAAAAACTAACCATCCTTTCCAAAACCACAAACCATCCTTTCCAAAACCACAAACCATCCTTTCCAAAACCACAAACCATCCTTTCCAAAACCACAAACCATCCTTTCCAAAACCCCAAACCATCCTTTCCAAAACCCCAAACCATCCTTTCCAAAACCACAAACCATCCTTTCCAAAACCCCAAACCATCCTTTCCAAAACCCCAAACCATCCTTTCCAAAACCCCAAACCATCCTTTTCAAAACCCCACACCATCCTTTCTAAAATCCCAACCATCTTTTCCAAAAACCCAAACAATCTTTCCAAAATCCCTCACCATTATTTCCAAAAACTTTAACCATCCTAAACCTAAGCCCTGTCTAAACAAATTGATAACCCAGGATAACTGAAAATTGATTTATCAGTACCCAGCCATTATGACACTTCGAGTTTTAGAAAAAGTCTGTCGCAAAGATATGAGCGAAAAAGAAAACTTTTTTATAAAGTTAAACATTTTTGTAACTCGACGTGCCATAATGATTAAACTGTTCTCTGTACTAGACTTAAATTGTATCCCACCCAGGTGTTGACAATCCATAGCAAGGAAAATCCCCCCTGACTTTGGAGGCCACTTGGTTTGTATGCCACAGAAATCCTTCGAAAAGAGCAAATCTTTTAGAGGACTTCTACAAAAATACCAAATTGAAAAACATGTTTATTTATTCCAAATAGAAAAGAAAAAAAATCGACACTACATTAGGCCAACTCCTTGAAATCATCAACTATGATGACATTCTTAGCCTACCCGATCAAACTAACATTTTGAACAGAGTGAGTTCAGTAGACTGTAGTTAACGCCATCATACATCACCCCACTAATAGACCTCAGGCATAGAAAACAAGTTGGTATAGACAACAAAACTGGGCGTTTTATACACCCCAATACTGCCGACATGTGTTCACCAAAATTGCGCAACTTTTTTTTTGTGTAGCTGGAAATATTGTTGCTAGCAATATTTGTGTGAACATGTTTACAGCCACCATAAAAAAAAAACAATACAACAATGTTGCTAGTGCAACATTGCATTGCATTGATACCTTAAAGCGGGTTGAATCGAATTCGCGGAATAGTAACAAAACTGAATGGGATTTTTACTTTAATATCTAATTTTAAAAAACAAGCTTTTAAAAATGTTCCGCCATATTAGACTTATTGTGACGTAGTTTTCTTATTATCCATAAGAAACCCTCATGGGCGTGCACAAAAAAAAACTTAATAATTTAGTAATAAAAATCCTCAATATCAATTTGGAATAGTACGTGACGATATTGCTGGGAATAAAAATAAATAAATAATTAGTCCGTCATCTTCAAAAGTCCGCCATATTGGATTTAGAATGACATCACTTAGCTGAGCATGCATTGTCATTCAAAATGAACATGCCTGCGAAATTTCAGCTCAATCGAAACTTATAAAATTCATTCGAAGATTTGCCTTAAAAAAACATACTATAATTATAAAAACATAATATAATTGCAATGTTCGTACATTGCAATTTCAATAAAAGCTTGTAATTAGAATCCTTACACTCCATTCGCAATGAGATGAGCCATTTAAACAAAACTTTACTGTCCGTTCAACCGATTTTGACTTTTATTGCGATCGTGGTATGACAAATGGCGGCTGCAGTAGAAACTTGGTATTGTAACCACTTTTTTACTTTTAATGCCATCTTTATGTCTATGGAATAGAAATAAAAATCGGTTGAACGGACAGTAAAATGCACATACCTTTTTATGCACCTACCACATTGTGTCTTCGCTACCTTAGTTGACTGATAGAGAATGCCTAAGGCATTAAGTCCGACTTTGTACTTTGTGTTGCGTGAAGGTTAAATAAATAAATAAAGTTTTGTTTAAATGTCTAATTTTATCGCGAATGGAATATAAATGGTGCAAAAAATATTAAATAACGTGAAAATTCAAAGTTGTTTTTTTTTATATTGTTACGCCATTAAACGTGAACCCGCCATATCTCCGAGAAAATAAAGAGTAGCTCGTAATAATTAAAACGCATTGCTGTTCGAAAGGTCTAGAATGGTTGTGCTTAGTCAGACTTAGAAAAATCTCAAAACATCCACAAGGTACCTACAACTAGTGGGTAGGCATTTATCTAGGATAAAGGAAATGATACTCTCCGACGTTAACAATAGAGTCGAAATTCGCATGAAAGTGACTCTTATTAGCACGAGTAATAAAAATGATTTATGACTTCGAGAAGCGATTCAATTGTTCTGGAATTCTGGATCGTTCGTGGGAAGTCGGTATCTAGAATTTTCTTGGCTCCGCGTATAAATACGTGCCCCCGGCCGGAAGCGAGTCAGTTGTGATTTCGACTGCGATCAAGAGCGAACTACCCTAGTACTTGAAGTGATTTTATCTAACGACCTAAGCGATAGTGTAACGGTACTCTAGTGTTAATTGCGATTCGGATTATTGTTGACTGGACTATTTTGTTATTGTTAGTGGTGAATAAAGTTGTCTCTTAGTAAATCGGCATTTGATTACCCACGTACGTAACAACTGGTGTCAGAAGTGGGATGCCATTAACACCGAGGGACGACGAACAGCGACCACGAACAAGGAGGCAAATGGAGATGGATGCTGCGCGTCATCGTATGGAGGAGGAAGATCAGCCTGGTATGGGAGCAACAGCAGTTGCTGAGGTGCCAACAGGACCATCCTCGGAATTGAACCTCGCTGCGGTGTTGGCCGCCATGCAAGCTAGTATGGAAGCAGCCCGCCGCGAACAGGAAGCCGCTCGCCGCGATCAAGAGGCTAAGCAGAACCTGATCCTCAATAAAATCGACAACGGCCTCGTCACGTTGGGCGAGAAGGTAAAGAATCTCACCTTAGAGGTCAAGGAGGTTTCCGCCCGAGCTGATAGCCTCGAAACAAGGATTGATGGCCACGAAGATCGCCTGCTGGACATCAACAAAAAAATTATCAAGCTCGAAGCACGCGAACCCGTTGCTGTCGGCTCATCATCGCACACCCCCTGTGCATCTGCCGCAAAATTTGATGTGCCGCGTTTTGATGGCACGTCTTCCTGGACGGCATTTAAGTACCAATTCGAGACATTGGTCGAAACAAACCGCTGGGATGATAAGCAGTCTTTTGCGGCATTAACTTTGGCTCTACGAGGGGACGCCCTGCTAGTCCTAGAGAACCTCCCTGCGGACGGCAGGACATTGGAGCGTCTCATGGAGGGACTGGACACTCGTTATGGAGACAAACACCTCGAGCACGTTTTCCGCGCGCAGTTACGCGAGAGAACGCAGAGGTCGAACGAGAGCCTCCAGCAGTGGGGAGTCGAGGTTGAACGGCTGGTCCGGCGTGCATACATGTCGATGACACCAGAGATGGTGGAAGTGAATCTGGTGCAAGCATTCATCGACGGTCTACAGGATCCTGAAGTCAGGGCTACAGTGCGACTCGGACACCACCAATCTTTAAAGAGTGCGATGGCACACGCTTTGGAAGTGGAAGCAGTACGACACGATTCTCGTACGCATAGGGTTCGGGAAGTGGTGGTCTCGCCTACAACGCAACCACGTCACCGAGAAGTGGTGGCTTCTTCTTCAGCAAAGTCCCGCTATATCCCGACGTGTTACGGGTGCGGAGAAAAAGGGCACATTCGTACCGATTGCCCCAAGAGGAAGAGGAGGAGTGTGGACTCCGGAACTCAAGTTAACGAGGAGTCGTTAAACTAAATGTCGCCAGGGCCGCGGGGCGGGTGCTGGCTGGTCAACTGAAGGCCCCAACCATCACCATCAATCAAGTTCACAACGGAAATAGTTTGATCATCGAAGGGACGCTGAATCATCGGGCTTGCAATTTTACCATTGACACGGGGGCGTCACGGACTGTTATAAGACCTGAGTTGCTGAAACGCACCATCTTGTGGCAAAGAGAGTCTCCATCCTGCCGACTTCAGACAGCAACCGGCCAGCCAGTCTCCGTCCTCGGTGATACAGAAATTGAGATCAAAATCGGTGATCAAGTGTATATCCATCCTGCGTTAATTGCGAATATTACCGACGATTGCATACTGGGTCTCGACTTCTTGCGGAATAACCGATGTATTTTAGATATCGACAGGGGAGTATTGAAATTCCCAGATCAAGAAGTCTTCCTGCGAGGAATTAACTCATGCAACCTCTACTGTTTAAAGAATACTACACTGGCTCCGAGAACAGAAACCTTAGTCGAAGTAAAGTTTCCCAAGAAAATCAGGCAATCAAGATGTGTTTTGGTAGAGGATACTGGCCGGCACCCGGATATCATCACCGCGAGAACATTAGTTATGACGACAGGGAAATCCAAGGTCAGGATTGTGAACCTTGGGAAAGAAGAGGTCCAACTGAAGAAAAACAGTGTTGTTGGGAGATGTGAAGAAGTTCAGTATCTCCGTCAAATCAATAAACCTCCAGCAAAGCAAGACACGACCAAAGTCGAAACTGATCACATCCAGCAACTTCTGGAAAATTCTAAGAGCAACTTATCGACTTCGGAACTACAGCAAGCCAAGGAATTTCTGCTACGGTTTCGAGATATCTTTGCAACGGGAAAAGACTGCGGGAGAACAGGTCTCGTCAAGCATGAGATAGATACAGGTGATGCGAGACCAATTAAACAGAGACCGCGCCGCATACCCTGGGCTAAGGAATCTGAGGTAGCAGAAATGGTAAAGGACATGGCTGATAGCGGAATAATTGAGCCTTCTACGAGTCCATGGTCTTCTCCAGTCGTTCTGGTGAAGAAGAAGGACGGCAGCACAAGATTCTGTGTGGACTACAGAATGCTGAATAATGTAACAAAGAAGGACAGTTATCCCTTACCAAGGATAGACGATACGCTGGATATGCTCAGTGGCATGAAGTGGTTTTCGACCATTGATTTGAAAAGTGGCTACTGGCAAGTGGAAATCAGCGAGAAAGATAAAGAAAAGACAGCGTTCAGTACGGGTATTGGCAGCGGCCTGTGGCAATTTAACGTCATGCCTTTTGGGTTATGCAACGCTCCAGCGACGTTTGAACGCCTCATGGAGAGAGTCATGGTGGGCCTTCTTGGTGACGTCTGTCTGGTATATTTGGATGACGTCATTATAATGGGTCGCACTTTTAAGGAAAACCTGAGGAATATGGAGAAAGTGTTCACCAGGATACGAGGGGCTAACCTAAAACTAAGCCCAAAGAAGTGCGCCCTGTTCAAGAAGGAGGTCAGCTACCTAGGACATGTTATTTCCGCTGACGGGGTGAGAACCGACCCTGAGAAGATAAAGGCAGTCCAACAGTGGCCGGTTCCAAAGAACAAAACGGAAGTACGTGCATTTCTAGGGTTGTGCACATACTACAGGCGGTTTGTCGAGAATTTTTCGGACATTGCAAAACCTCTACATCAGCTGACTGAGGATAAACGAGATTTTATCTGGAACGACGACTGTGAGTCAGCATTCAACGAGCTAAAAGAACGGTTGTGTGAAGCGCCTATACTGGGGTACCCGAGCAGAGACGGAAGATTTGTCGTTGATACCGATGCCAGCAACACGGGAATTGGTGGAGTGTTGTCACAGGTGCAAGGTGACAGACAGGTCGTAATCGCTTACTTCAGTAAGGCACTTTCAAAGCCAGAAAGAAACTACTGCGTGACTCGACGAGAACTGCTGGCTGTGGTTAAAACCTTGCAGCATTTCCACAAGTACCTCATAGGAAGACAATTTACGTTGAGGACGGATCACGCTGCATTGAAATGGCTTCTACAATTTAAAAACCCTGAGGGCCAAGTTGCAAGATGGCTCGAGCAGCTGCAGGAATTTAACTTTGTAACAGAACATCGTAGTGGAAAAGGGCATAACAATGCTGACGCCCTGTCGCGACGTCCATGTAATGAGGACTGCAGACACTGCCAGCAGAATGAAGCCCGAGAACGCGTTAATTTAATTAGGGCTGAAGGCAACTTCAAGAAGTCCCAGGAAGAAGATGACGATATTCGACCTATACTGGACTGGAAGCGTAGCGGAACAAGGCCCCAGTGGAGTGAAGTATCGTCACATAGTCCCGTTACAAAGAGCTACTGGGCACAGTGGGACAGTTTAGTCCTAGAAAATGATGTGCTTTGTAGGAAATGGGAATCGAACGATGGCAAGGAGGTGACCACACAAGTGATAGTACCACGATGTGAAGTAGTCCCCCTGCTACAGGAAATACACGATGGTGCTTCTGGAGGACACCTAGGCATCAAGAAAACTCTACTGAAAGTGAGACAGCGGTATTACTGGCTCAATTGTAGAGATGACATAGAGCAATGGTGTCGGAAATGTACAGCGTGCGCATCTGTGAAAGGACCACAGACTAGGAGCAGGGGCAGGCTTCAGTTGTACAATGTGGGAGCCCCATGGGAACGCATCGCTATCGACGTCGCTGGACCTTTTCCAGTTACAAATGACGGAAACAAGTACATAGTGGTGATCCAGGACTATTTCACAAAGTGGCCCGAAGTCTTCGCCATACCCAATCAGGAAGCGACGACAGTGGCGAAGAAGGTGGTCGAAGAAGTAGTATGTCGGTATGGCGCACCTTTGGAAATCCATTCCGATCAAGGCCGTAACTTCGAATCTGCGCTGTTCCAGGAAATGTGTACACTTCTGGGAATTTATAAGACACGGGACATACCCCAGCAAGAGTGAATTTCGGCAGGGAGATGAGACTTCCAGTCGATGCCATAACTGGCGTGCCACCTGACAAGACTAAGCCAGTTACGGACTACGTAAGTGACCTTCAAGATCAATTGGACGAAGTGCATAAACGAGTTCGTGAGAATAGCATGAACACCAGCGTAAAAATGAAAACTAGATACGACCGTAATGCCAATGCCAAGGGATTTGAGGAAGGTACACTGGTCTGGCTTCACAACCCGCTTCGACGGAAAGGGAAGTCGCCGAAACTCCAAGCTCGATGGGAGGGACCTTACACCGTGTTAAAAAGGATTAATGACGTGACCTACCGCATCAAGAAAGGGCTAAGAGGGAAACCCAAGGTTGTCCATGTGGATAGATTGGCGCCGTATCACGGATCTAATAATGCTCGGGACGAGCATGACTAAGAGGGGGGCACTGTTACGCCATTAAACGTGAACCCGCCATATCTCCGAGAAAATAAAGAGTAGCTCGTAATAATTAAAACGCATTGCTGTTCGAAAGGTCTAGAATGGTTGTGCTTAGTCAGACTTAGAAAAATCTCAAAACATCCACAAGGTACCTACAACTAGTGGGTAGGCATTTATCTAGGATAAAGGAAATGATACTCTCCGACGTTAACAATAGAGTCGAAATTCGCATGAAAGTGACTCTTATTAGCACGAGTAATAAAAATGATTTATGACTTCGAGAAGCGATTCAATTGTTCTGGAATTCTGGATCGTTCGTGGGAAGTCGGTATCTAGAATTTTCTTGGCTCCGCGTATAAATACGTGCCCCCGGCCGGAAGCGAGTCAGTTGTGATTTCGACTGCGATCAAGAGCGAACTACCCTAGTACTTGAAGTGATTTTATCTAACGACCTAAGCGATAGTGTAACGGTACTCTAGTGTTAATTGCGATTCGGATTATTGTTGACTGGACTATTTTGTTATTGTTAGTGGTGAATAAAGTTGTCTCTTAGTAAATCGGCATTTGATTACCCACGTACGTAACAATATTCCTCTCGTGCGATCGATTCATTCAGTTTTACCGTACATATGTTGCAACTTTTGTCTACCATAATGACACGGCTTTACCGATCTATACCAATTACTTTTTCTGTCTATAGTCCCAAAAGGTTTGTAAATAAAACAATACTAACATCAAATATGCCGTCAGGTCGCAGATGAATCTAGCCAGCACTCGCTAGCGGACGGCGGGGAGTCCTCGTGCGGCGCCGACGGGCCCGACAAGCCCATGAACATGGCCGACCAACTGGACATCGTCGACCTCCGGCTTAAGTCGGAGATGTCCCGGGACTCGCAGAACCAGGTATGTTAGCTACAAAATGACATTTCATTACAAATGACATGTCCGTTTGTCAAAACATGACCATTTTTACAGACTGTTTTGAGAATTAAAAAAAAATATATCAATCTAAGAATTTCCTAACTTCAATTTTTGTTTAACTTTTTCTGTCTCTAATGGAAATGGCCATGACTGCGACAATTCGCTATACTTTTTGTCGTGTATAACCATATTACCTATCCACTAGGTGGGCTTCGTAAGCGGGTATGAGAACATAAAACTATCTCCGAGCACTCCCGCGCAGAGCGAGCCTCCCTCCCCGCTGGCGTCGTTCACGCAGCAGCTGCAGGCAATACAGAACCAGGTGCAGACCGACAAGATGGTGGAGACCGTCACCGCGGCCATCTTCAACTCTGACGACGCCGCGCCGCAGATTTACCCCTCCATGATGCAGCCCATAGACCCCATGAGACAACTCATCTCCTCCAAGAGCGTCGACCCTCTAGAAACTGACATGAAACTCAACCCAGAACTCATGATCACCGACCCCACGATGCAACAGAACGAGCAAAGACTGATAGTGTACAACCAGATGCAGGGCAGACAGGAGGAGGGTTTCAATCCTTTTGGAGCCATCACCAAGATGGAGATGGGCACCAGTCAGATGAAGCAGAGACTAGCACAGCAATCTGCGCACATGGAGGCGTTAGTAGAAGATGCTATGAAGGCTACGGCCGCCATTTTACCTGACAACACTAAACTTGATGAGCTGGTGAACTCTCGAGTGGATGACCACCTGTCAGGTACCTCGGGCACCTCCTCGTCAACAGCCAGCCACGCTTCAGACATCCTCCTCAGCCCCAACGCAGCCGTACCGAGCAGAAACTCTGCCACTGAACTGCTCCCCCCCATGCCTACATCCGCCATCTCCCCCGACGTGATCCTCAACCCTCAAGTGTCCCCCAGTATGCTCTGCGACAACTCGCAGCGCATCGTGATGCCCCCGGGACCGTCTCAAGACGAGCTCATGATGATACAAGAGCAGGTGCAGCTGACATCGGTGAAGACTCCGCCGGCCGCCGTCAAGTCGATGATACTGAACGCGGCGGCCGAGATCCTGACGTCGGACACCACGATGAACGCTTTAGTGACGTCAGCGATCAACACCGCTAACATATTGAGTACGGAAAGTGCTGCAGGGTCGGCAGGCATGCAGCAGACGGACTCGGCGGCGCCGCCGGCCGAGCCCGCGGGGGAGACGCCGCTCGTGGCCATGTCGCAGGCGGTGTCGCAAGCCGTCACGCAGGCCGTCTCGCAGGCCGTCTCGCAGGCCGTGTCACAGGCCGTGACGCAGGAGATGACGGCGCCCGTGCAGGGACTCACGGACATGAGCGACCAGGACCTGCTGTCCTACATAAACCCCAGCACCTTCGACCAGGGTGAGTACATGGACGTATACTACAACTAGTCAGATCGCCACGGTAATCCGAACTGCGCCCGACTTGTCACGTTCGGATTTAACTTAGAATATGAACACAAATTAATGTAAATATACCTATACTGTATATAGTAAGTTAGTACGTATCTATAATGTATTTCTAAGTGAAGGTTCATTGACTACGTTTCGGGTTCGGATTCACGAGGCTTTCTTGCATTATAATTTGATAAACATTCTTATAGTAACTGCAATAGTTTTAGTGTTTACACAACATAATTTATTGATTTAGAAATGGTTTTACTTTTTTAAATGAATAAATTATAACATGGCAACTTTATTTTACTTTTAATTAATATAAATTTTTGTTTGGTATATTGTTTAAAACCAAAGTTTTGGTTGTTTGTATAGCTAATTGGGTATTATCCTGTGTTTATATTTGTACAATATTTTATATTAAACAACAAAAAACACTAAAAAGAAATTTATTTTCTGAAAACTGCATCAAAATTAGTTTTATGAAGCAGCAGTTAGCCTTTCAAAGATTGGTATGAGGAAGAGTGGAGGGATCTCTCGCTGTTTCTTTGTAATCTAATTGTGATGTCGTCATATGTCAGTATGTGCATCCTTATTCTGATACTTGACAGTTCCGCTTCCACCAGATTTGAAAGGTTCTAACTTAATTAATATTGAATGGATTTGAAAAACCTTACATTTACAATTTTGGATAAAATTATTTTTGAGACATGATAAAAAAATGGATCCAAGAACCCAATTGATTTCCTGTACAATACTACTTGCATCCACGCTACAATAAATAAATGATAATGTTGTTTCTAACAAATGACCGTATTTATTTATTGCAGTGTGAAGAGTCCCGGCGCCGCGCGCGCAGCCGACACTTTGCTACTTCTTGTGAATGCATTTCTTGTGTCGAGGGCTCAAAAGAAGTTTTATGTGAATTTTTAATAGATGTCAACGTAGAAATAGAGTATTTAGCGTAGAAAACATAATCTCTGTGTATGCATGTGGTATATTGTTGTGATTCTCAAGATGTCCTTGGTAATCAGTAAAGTGTTTGGACGTCAATTAATTCATAATGTGAGTCAGTATTACAGGGCAAATCAATTGTTTGAACACTTTGGAATCTTCTAAAATGTCTGTAGTTACATACGTATTTAAGATATGAGGATATACCAGACATTTGTTATATTAATGTACTATCTTTAAGTATACACCTACACCGATTATTATATCGACAAATCCTATATTTATTATACCGATATACTATAAAGTGTGAACTTTAGATCTTATAAAGAAACATTTTCTAACTCGTGCAAAGATTTCAAACGAATCGAAATCAATTTGTATGTACAATGTATTTGAGAAAGTTGCGCTGTCGTGTAAATAGTAATGCTGAGTATTTATATAACACTTGCGGCGCCTAGCGGTCCTCCAGAATATACCCCAGTTTTAGAAATGATAATTTAAGATTTCTAATTTTGTCTCAGATTACGTGAATTTAGTGAAACTTCAGAATTGGACAGCCTTCTACAGCAACAACTGCGTCGGTAATACCTGTTGATCGATGAGTCGATCCGTCCTCCTCGAACCGGCGGCCGCCACGTCCGCCCGGACGGACACTTGGCCCACTCTGGGGCTCAAGCGTCTCCTAGCCGACCACCAGTTGTCTCCATCAATCACAGCTGGTGGCGCCAGCCGTGATCTGATACTAGCCTAAGTAACCATTAATGGGGTCTATCTAAGTCTCTTCAATAAGTTACGTTCCGATCGCAGGCATATTTATTGACATCTGCATGGCCGCTACTGGCTAGATTTCTTCCAGAATCCTAAAAAGTCTTGAAAATTTTTGATGCATACAGTCAAATTATCATTTCTTTTACGGGTTTTCAAGCTATTATTTATATATTTAATCCACTGGGTTAGGGTTTAGGCAGTGTTACTGAGATTTTAGTATTACAGGCATGCAATTAGCAGTTAGAAATCTGTTGGTTTTTCATCTTGGTCACATTTCTTAAACTCCTATTCATTAAGTGCAGTCAGAGACGACAACTGCTAGCGACCACTTGTAACAATTAATGAGTTAATTATAATTAATACACAGTAGATAGTATCGTAAGTCAATATATGTATGACACGTCCAAGTTGCTACCTTAGTCATATCTGCCTGCAGCCTCATTTATATTAATTTAACGACTACTTTTAAATAGAGACGAATAGTCAGTGCATAACTTTATTGATTGTTACAAAAATCGAATTTACACGTAAATAATAAAAAGCCTGTTTTAATTTCAGTCTTTCTATGTTTTGAATTAGAAAATTAATACAGTCTTTAGTATAAATGCACGATTAAGGTCTCTGCACGGCGCCGGCGTGGCGTGGCGGGGCGCGGCGTGGCGGGGCGGCGACGCTGCGCTGGCGCGGCGGCATCGGTCACACTGCGGGCGCGATCACGCCGACTGTATCGCGACGCTATTCATTCATCAAAAAGATGTTGAGCAATTCAGACGTGGAAACGCTTTTGCTCTTATTTGCGCTAGCTAAGAAAAAACAACGTAAACGAAAATGGGTGCATGAAATAAATCGCCCGTCCCCGCCGCTTCTGACTTGTATTCCCGCTCGGCGCGGCGGCGGCGTGGCGCGACGGTTACCGTCGCGTCGAGCGGGACGGCTCTGTGTGGCGTCGTCCGTAATATCTAGTACATTACAACTGCTCAGTGTCGCGTCGCCGTCCCGTCCCGCCGCGCCGCGCCCGCTGTGTGCAGAGACCTTAATATTCTATCTACCGCCGCGCTAACTGTTGTTCATTAGAACAAAATTCTTTACAACACCGTGAAGTGCTTCCGTTGCAACGAACACAAATCTAAATAGTATAAAAGCTTTAAAAATATATCTACATGTATCCTACTATCTACATACACATCGAAAGTAACCCCTCAATATTATACACAAGAGACCACTTCACGTAATGTAAAGTATATTTTTATAAATGTTGTATATGATTGTGATAGGTAACTGATTATACATATTAATCAATGTAGTAGTTATTTTTTATAAGTGTAAGGAAATTGTACTGATGTGATGTTAGAGCAAAGAGTATATTAAAATTATGTTATAAACATTTATTATTAATAAAACAATTGAGTTTCTTTTTTATAGAGTCGAATGCTACATATTTGTGCCATTTAAATAAATGTAAACGTAGGTATATGTTAGTGTATGAAGCATATCGATAGAGTTATCTATCAATTATTGGTTTGGCCGACATGATGATGTAAGCGTGCCTTCAGGACATTGCACATAACTTTACGACATAATTGTTGCCATAAGACACACACTTATTTAATCATACCAATCATGAACTTTTATACGGCTATTTCTCGACGTGCAGCACTACTTATGGCAGTCATTGTGTCTAGTTTATTAGAAGAAAATATACATTATACAGTATTTCAATCAGGGACCATAATGCAGATATACACACATTATACAAAATAGACATTATGTATACAAAGTCTTTAAACATTTTTACTGATGTATTAGAAGCTGTATGAAACGCACCAAATACAATGATGTCTATATATTAATATGATATTCATGTGTACTGTTATGAAGTCTTAACAAAAAGTGTAAGTAAATAAAATTATATAAATGTATAACTGTTAAAATTGGTGTTATTCACGTCGTTGCGCTTGTAAAAGTCTACATTAACTTATTGTAAATTTAAATAATTATATTTACCGTCAAGTTACGTCGTAAAGGAAGAAACAATGTACAGTATACATTGTATACAACATTTTGCAAGCATGATGATTGTTAATGTTTGGTGTTAAAAAATAAAATAAAAACTCACGGGAATCTCGTCTTCCTCTGAAGTGTTTCTGAATGTGTTTGGCATTGCGCCCACGGGACATCACATTTATTGTATTTTATACTTATGTTAGTCTTCCAATTTTGTCAAACATTCGCAAACCTTTATTATAGTAAATATTTGAAAAGGAGAAGATAGATAAATATATGAAGTTTGGTGTTAAGTGAGGAAATTGTGTGTTAAGCAACAGTGGCTTGTTGACAAGTTTTTTAAGTTATACGTTAAATTAATTATAATTGGTTATAGTGTATCCATGTTAGTTTGCTGAAAAATAATATAAGTTGTATATTTGAGCTCCTTCAGTTATACCCTTTAAATTGTACAATTATACATAAAAAGAATTATACAAAACGTTGCTCATTCCTCGATTTGTATATTTTGAAGAGTTTTCTTTATGAAATAGTTTTAGAATCGTTAACTATCTTCTTCGTTTGAAAGTTTCCGCTGTAAAATAGAACGTATAATGTTACGTACACTAATAGATCTCTAGTCGGTCTAAACCGATGAGTGCTATTGCCGAGCGCGCGTTCATCAACTATGTTATTTGTTTTGATGTAATTAATAAATGTTATAAAAAATATTCTGTGATTTTCATTTTATTATCCCTAATTATACTGAACGAACATTATAATTAGGTTAATGGAAATAAAATAGCAATAATTCTCCCACGTTGACCTACTGGTCCCAATTGCTACTGAGTATGAAGTCCAGAGTTGAAATCCTGGTTGAGGCCTTGTTGGCTTTTTCTTTTTTTTCTCATATGAAATTTCTCGATGACAGTAAGTATAGATTAGTAGCTGGTAGAGCTTAACTACGAACATCTTCACTGTATCATGGCGTAAGTAGAAATACACCTAGGGTTGCCAGCTCTTGAAGCCGGACATTTGGTCAAAAAAGCCGACGTTAGTTTTTTTAGTCTAACATACGGACCCACCTTTTAGAAATTCTCCCGTGGCCCTAGCAGGCGTCTGCCCTACTGGGCCTTTGCTGATCTTTCTTTGAAACTCTACGCGCCGTCAACGACTCGGGATCGGCTTGCTTGTCGTCTGCAAGCTCGCGCCTGCGGTGAGGATCCCCTGCTACTTCCAGGGCGAGAGGATGCCCGTTCCCCCGTGACGGTCTCTTTCGCTAGCATTACTGCGGAGGCGACCACTTCCCTTTTGATCCGGACCATAGCCTGAATGAGGGACACCAAGCCTGGAGCTTGGCATATAATTAGTCTTTTTAACCTCTCAGACACCAGTGTACCGAATACAGTACACCTCATACCGGCTAACTTTAACCTTATTTTTGCGTAATAAGGTTAATCGTAGGGTCTTAACCTTATTACGTAAAAATCAGGCTTAACCTCTCGTATGCCCTAATTAGAGACACAATTAAAAAGCTGTTGTGTCTCGCGTAGATCTGCGTTCCGGCATACAACGGGTTAAGTTAGCTGGTACCGAGGTGTACCCAATTGGGTACACTTGTGCCTTAACCTCTCAGACAGCATATAACAGACTAGCTTTTGCCCGCGGCTTCGCCCGCGTACATAAATTATAGCCTAAGTCACTCAGGAACAAAGCGGCTTTCTATCGGTGAAAAAAATTTAGCAATTGGACCAGTATTTTCAGAGATTACTTTCTACAAACAATTTTTTTTTTTAAATAACTACTTTTATATTATATTAGTGTAAATGAAATAAAACCAAAACACTATTGCAACATTGCACCTCATTTAATTCAATTACATAAATCTATTTATACATACGTAATATGTATATGAGCGTAATATTCATAATTGCCTATTACAATAAAATTACACTAACATAACCCCGAAATACTTACACAAGTATAATTAACTTTACGTGTACAATAAATATTTATATATCGTTAAATGCCCATGTAGGAACATAGCGTGAAGGTACAGAAGAGAACGAAGACTATAAGTAGGATGGCAACCCAGGCAGGTACAGAACCTGTGGACAAGAGAACACAAGTTAGTCAAATGTACGATACAATATTTGATGGAACAAGGCCTGTCAGACACATTAACGTTTTGACTGTCACAGTCACTGCGACATATGTATACAGTAGGCACAACGGATCTAGAGCGCTCGGGGTCAGAGTGCGGATCGCTTTACGCATTCCATACATTGGCGAGCCAATCGTCTTCGTTGTTAGATACATGCAGCAACGCAGGGAACGAATGAGGAGTGACGTCTATGACGCGATGGCGCGGCGAGCCAATCACTGACACTCCACGCCCCCGCGTCTCATTTCGCACCACTAAAGAGACCGAATATTTGACTTTTGCGCAACCGCTCAAGATCCGTTATGGCAACTGTACAAGGCAGCCATATGGTTTAAAACACACTGTGTTACAAGAAGGCGCGCCGATGTGAAATATGTCGGTGTATTGTAATATGGCTACTTCATGTTCAGCCAGTTTGTGGCGGCAAATGCGGCGTAAAATGTTTAGTTTTATTTTCAGTGTAGGGTGACAATAAATTATGAAGAACCGACCCAAAAAATCCTTAGGTAGCGTCGACGGAGGCCTATTTCAGTTTGCAGGGTTCAAAGTAACCTAACAAAAAGCGGATATCGGTGGCTTCGTTCACTGATTTTGCTCGTTCACTTTAGCCACCACAATAGCCTTATAACCTAACCTGTCCGTGTTCGGGGTTACTGACTAAAATCTACACGCGTTCTTTCAGCTGCTCTTTGACCACCAGAAGCACGGTAACTCTTCCGGATAATCCCACAGCCCTGGGTGCAAGTAGGCCTAAGTGCCTTTTATGAACCTTTATTTACCTTTCACATATAATTCAGTTTACATCAGATTCTATCCCAAACAAATAGTGACATGCAAAAGATATGTTTGAATTCATGGCCCATGTTTTGTGATGTACGTACAATTGTTTAGGATACGCTATGCGTAAAAGCCCATATAAATAAATAATGAAGAAAAAAAAATTGTACAATTTTAAACTCCCATTGAACAGAAAAACATTATTTTAAAAGTTATAAATACTCGTAACTTAAGATAGCCACGTAATAGAGACGGTATAGTAAATATAAAGTGTTATAGCACATTAACCATATTCTTACCTATAAACACAATGTAAAAATAAAGTTATCGCAAGTCTTCACTTCATAAACATTATGTGCGCAATAATAACATTAATAACGGTGTCACTCAACTAGCAATATACTATTTTACGTATAAATATAAAGAAGTGTGTTTTAAGACAGTTTTACTACAGAAAATAATAATAATAACTACAGTAGAATACTAACTTCTATAATGCTACTGATCGACTGGTAATGTTACTTCAAATTAGCTGGTGATGTGGTGATTACAAACGTTTACTTAAAGGCACACAGTGGCATTTATCTATGGAGAGAATAGATATGCTTCTGGTAGACTGTTGAATTTGTTTCTGACCGGCTAAGATTATGATAATTTCTGACTAGTTGGTGATTATTATAAGTTACTTCTGCCAGGCTGTGATTGCGTATAAAACAGTTATTCTTTGAAATGTATAGTAAAGCTTCTGATCGACTGGTAATTTACTTCTGATCAGCAGTAATTCACATAGAAACAGTTGTCTACAGATATAGATAATAATTCTTCTGACCGACTAGTGATTCAGAGACCACTAATTTCTGGCACACAACGAATGCACACAGTGACAGTTGTCCATAGATATATAGAGTAATGCAACTGATCGACTGGTGATGTAACTTCTGATCGCCTGGTAATTAAGAACACTTACTTCTAACAGACAGCGAGTGCACACAGAGGCAGTTATCTACATAGATGGAAAGTAATGCCGTTTCTGATCGGCTGGTGATGTAACTTCTGATCGGCTAGTGATTAAGAACACTTACTTCTAGCAAGCAATGAGTACACGCAGAGGCAGTTGTCCACAGAGATGGAGAGTAATGCCGCTTCTGATCGACTGGTGATGTTACTTCTGATTGGCTGGTGATTAAGAACACTTACTTCTAGCAAGCAGTGAGTGCACACAGAGGCAGTTGTCCACAGCGATGGAAAGTAATGCCGCTTCTGATCGGCTGGTAATAATACTTCTGATCGACTGGTAATTAAGAACACTTACTTTTAGCAGGCAATAAGTGCACACAAAGATGGAGAGTAACACCGCTTCTGATCGACTGGTGATGTCACTTGACTTCTGATCGGCTGGTGATTAAGAATACTTACTTCTAGCAGGCAGTGAGTGCACACAGAGGCAGTTGTCAACAGAGATGGAGAGTAATGCCGCTTCTGATCGACTGGTGATGGCCGGCCCGTAGCCCCGCACGGGAAGGAACTCCAATCCGGTCACGAACATCATGTGAGCGTTCTTCACGTGGAGAACCCGCTAGAAAGCAAGCGTGGTATTAGAAATTAGAGTATTAACGTTTTTAGAAGCTTATGTTTAATACAAACCATGTCTTGTTAACTTGCTTGTCGTAATTGGTTTACAAAACTAAGCCCCATAGAGTAATTAGATTTAAAAATAGTCTGTTAGAAACCGCGGTTGTTAATACTGTATACCCATGTTTTTTTGTTAGTAAACCTATGTAGCTAAGTTCATAATCAGTGCCGAATTAACCTTTTGAATAAAGTAACACAATAAAAAGACAATGAGAGAGCGAACGCTTAGGGTTTAATGAGTTAAGCAAGTGTTGGGCCTATAGCAAATTCCACCAAATCCCCTAAATCTATATAAATGGTAACGAATTTAAACTTCATTAACTTATTTATCACAGGCCTTGGGGCCATATGCAGTTGACACCAAGGTTGAATGGTCAGAATTCTATCTTGAATTGTTTTTGTACCATCAAAGACCACTGCTAAGTTCATTTTTGCTTGCGCTCGAAACGAAAACTTCAATGAGTTTGGTTTGACGCCGCGCCGCAGGATTAAGTGATCAGGCAGAAATGACCGCGATGGTACGTCCGAGCCCATAGCACTTGCTATTCTTACTACGTGGCTTTACCGGCACAATTTATTATCTCAGTGGGAACCTATTAAAAGCTAAAACATATATTTAGCAGAGATAGTATCTCATTCCTCTTCCAATCTTGTGAGTTGATCAGTTGTTATTAAAAATTAAAGTTAAAATAAATATTAGTTTGACATACCTGTAAGCTAAAAGCAATATAAATATCAACAGATCCGCTAAACATGGTGCCGACGCCGACGAATCGTCCGTCGTCCCTCACCGCGAGGGCCGAGAGTGATTCACTGGCGAGGGCGGAGCGCCGCAGGGCCCCACTGCGCGGCTCCCACGACTGCAGCAGGCCGCGCTGCCGCCCCGACCGCGTCAGGGGGTTCGCTATTGTGAACATTCTGTACTCGTTCTTTTGATCTTCTATTAGACCGAATCTGTTATTTGAAAATAAAAAAGAAATTATATTAAGGTATGGGGGCGTTTATAAATTACGTGGGGGGTTTGTCATTATTATGATTATTAGTTATATAGGTTACATTAGAAAAATAAAAGTGGATTATGATAAAATTTTAAAATAATTATATTTAGAAATACTTTGTAGCAAAAAGCTTGCTTTAATATTAATGGGTTAATTTTTACCCCAGTATGAATACGTCGTTACTTTGCAGTTGCACTGATGAGTCACTATGTTCTTAACGTGAACGGACTATATTATTTTCTTTATTCAGATAACAATGATCCATAATGGTTAGTTGGAACTTGAGACACATGAACTATATAATAATAATTGACTGGCCCGTTGGTCTAGTGGTTAGTGGCCTTGACTGCTAAGTCGAAGATCGTGGATTTGAATCCCACAGGACAAATGTTTGTGTGATGAGCACGATAATTTGTTCAGGGTCCGGGTGTTGTATTATATCTATAACATGTATGTATTTAGTAATATATAAGTATGCTTATCAGTTGTCTAGTACTCATAACACAAGCTCTGCTTAGTTTGAGACTAGATAGCGTTGTGTGATGGTTGTGGAATATTATATTATTCTTATTAATAATCCGATGGATGGACGTGACGCACAGGACCTATCGTTGTGGCGACGCTTAGGGGAGGCCTATGTCCAACAGTAAACGTCTTTCGGCTGATATGATGGTGATGATGATGATAATAATTTATTTAATGAATTAATTAGATAACAATTTTATAATGGTTAGTAACAGTAGTACTACAGCTATCCTACCTGCATCGTCTGAAGAGGTACTTGTTCCCGTTGGGCGGCTGGCACGTGATCTGCAGCGTGGGCGCGCGCTTGCGGTCCGTGGCCCACAGCAGCGCCAGCCCGTCCTTGGCGATGCTCACCAGCGACGTGTCGCACGGGCTGAAGTCGAGGTCGTCGATCTGTAACGACATTCGTGGCTAATGAAGAACAAAGAATAATGCAGTTTTTAAGATGTCAATTTTTTTTTTCTCTAGATAGTTGCTGTGTAGAATGGCGGTACTCAGCAGGCAGATCGACTGATATCTAATATTAAAAAAAGTTGGTCTATGAGATGTTTTCTATGTATAAGTATAACTTTTTTATTATGGTCTGGTTATGGTCCGCAGCGGAAATCATTTGATAACACTGAGAATTTTGCAGTACCTGGCAGTATTGATTATTTAGTATGATATTGTTTACAGGTTTGTGAAAAGTACCATAACTCTGGAAGTACATCTGTTATGGAAAATGTTTCAGATTAAAATTTTCTCTATTCCAGAGTAGTCTACTTAGTTCTGCGGTATAAGGTTACGTGATAGAATACATGGAAAAAGCTAGTATTTTTTAAAGACCTGTTACTATTATGTTATTTTTGCGGTTCAATGTTTTTGAATTCGATTTTCAGTCAGTTGGACACTAGTATTATCGTGTCACCCAGTTGTTACATTGTGAATATCGTATAGGAATTCATTCCATGCTTCATCCGGTTAGTTGGGAAGCCGACCGCAACTAGGTGCTCCCACACAAAACTGCGATACTTCAGCGATACAATACCGCGAAGCAGGAAGCAATGCGAATTGCTGCGATGTGATTTCGTGCGGTAAAGTATTGATTCAGGTGGCCATACAATGTGTGCGAGCTCGCAGATTTTTATAATGCGACGTTACATCGCAGTTTTGTGATTGGGCCAATAGTGGACATATAAATATAAAAAGCTGGACATATTATTATTTATTTTCCCACAACAAAAGTTCAAACTTAAGATTCATCAAAGGGCAATGGAGCGCAGCATAATAGGTGTTAAAGCGAATAGACCGCGTTAGGAACACGCTGCGCTCCATAACTAAAGTAGAAAATTTCGGGGGAAAAACAGCCAGGCTGAAGTGAGAGTGAACTGGCCACGTTGCATGAATGCACCCGAACAGGTGGGCGAGGATTGTCACTCACTGAATGCCTTAGGGAGGTCGACGCGGTGAAGGTGGTGTGACGATATGATCATGTTCGCGGGGCAAACTTGGCCAGAGATCGCCGTAGACAGAGAGGTTTGGAAGGAGAAAGGGGAGGCCTTTTGCCCAGCAGTGGGACACACAATAGGTTTTTTTTATTAGCTTATACTGTCCCACTGCTGGGCAAAAGTCTCTCCAACTTCTTCAAGGTATTCTTTTCTTGAGCCACCTCGAACCAGCCGTTGCAGTAGGCATCCATCTAGGTCGTCTCGCCACCTCTTCCCAGGTCGACCTCGGCGGCGTCGTCCAAGTTTAGGTACCCACTTTGTGGAGACTCTTGCCCAACGGTCAGAGTGCATGCGGCTGATGTGACCCGCTTAACTCCATACAAAAGATTATTTTAAAAAAAAAAACCTACAGCATTTTCTGTCTCACCTCTTTAGTATGTCCTTCTAGCTCGTACAGCAATTCCATCTTAGGGAAGCTCCAGACGCGCACCTTGCCGTCGATGCCGCCGGTGGCCATCTGCTTGCCGTTGTGGTTGATGCGAACCACTCGCTGGAGGGGGTCGTTGCTGGAAATGTTGAGCAACACAATAAGTTTTGAGTGACAACTCTCTCGGAATTGTGCCTACAAGGATAGAATATCGTCAGCGTTTCAGTGTTAGACCCTTATCATGACGTGTTTAAATGTTAGGCGTGCGAGCAAGAAAGAGGGATGCAGCTACCTACCCTCACACTATATAGCAGCTTCATTCATTTAACAGTTCCCTTTAGTTAGGGCCTCTGATCTAATAAAACGTAACGTAACTTAAGATACTTTTTATTTAATTTTATTTATTATGGACAATTAACAGCCACATAATAGTGCTTAGTAAATTATAACAATAAGTTTTTTTTTTCTTTGTTATCTGTTATAAACTAGTACTTGACTGCGATCCCGCCTGATTTATTAAGAGCCTATTCACTCTACCCGCACTAGTTTATTAAGAGCCTATTCACTCTAGCCTTGAAGACACCTAAATTATAATCAGACGGGAAGACCGCAGCAGGCAAACTGTTTCAGTCCTTTGATGTACGCGGTATAAATGACGAGGCGAAACGTTTAGTCCGGACCGTAGATGTTTCAACAACGTAAGGGTGGATACTCACCGTGCGTCGGTTTGTCCGATGGTAGAAATGAGATGGCGGAATCAAGTCATGCAATTCCTGCGCACACTCTCCAAAATGCAATCTGTAAAACACCGAAAGGCTGGCTACCCTACGCCTGTGGTCAAGGCTTTGAAGATTGGACTTAACCAAATCTGGATCACCAATCAGCCTCTTCACACGCCTTTCCACCGAGTCCAAAACTGCCAGGTGGCACTTTGCAGCACCAGCCCATATGTGGCTGCAGTACTCCACACACGATCGGACCTGTGCTTTGTATAACATTAAAAGCTGTCTCGGTATGAAGTACCGCCGCACTTTTGCAAGAACGCCTAGTTTCCTAGCAGCTACTTTGGCTTTGGACTCAATGAACCGCCCAAAATTGAGGTCGGAGGACATTTCGACACCCAAGAGCTGAAGGCGGTCGGTACAATCCAATGATACATTCTGAAAAGTAGGAGCCAAGGTGAATGGGCTCCTTTTGGCGGTGAACAGACACGCCTGTGTTTTGGCGGCGTTGAATCCCACCAGATTGGTTTCGCTCCAGTTGGAGACTGCCTGAAGTGAGATATTCGTACGCTCTACCATAGCCTCTCGTTCGGACCGGATTTGCTCTTTACTAGCCCGAGCACCTGGCAGGTACCTCTCTACAACTGTGCTATCATCTGCATACCCATAGATACCGGGCATCAGCAGGAAAAGAGTTGCAGAGAGAACTGACCCCTGAGGAACTCCGGCATTAGTCGTCGTTGTGTAAGTAGTAACAATATTGCAACCCACTGCATTATCCGCATTTTAACAAAACATGTTTGAAAGTGAGTGCCACTGAACGAGCATTATTACAGCAATTATGTACCTACATATATATTGATTTATCCCAGCAGCATTCCCTTGGGATAATTTCAGCGGGCAAAACCGCTGGCAATAGCTAGTAGGCATATATACCTTCGCAGCATTATATTTTATCCAATCACATACCGTTTGAGTCAATCCTCAAGTAACGCGTAATTATTGTTATAATCAATTACGCAAGGCACGATATCATCAAATGTAAAGCAATCAAACGCTTGAGCCGTTACGTACTTACAAATTAAATATTGACTCATATGTGTTTTATCACGATTATCATTTTATGTAACTACTTCTTAATTCAATAAATGCATTGATAAATAATAAAATTATGTTTATTTTGCAAATCACACTAATATTATAAAGGTGGAATTTTGTGTGTCTGTATGTATGTTTGTTACTCCTTCACGCTCGAACGGCTGAACGGATTTGGATGAATTTTGACACACGGGTAAACCATGTCCTAACCGTGGAACTTACGTTCTCCTGCCCGAAAGCTGGCTTTTCTTCAGAAAAATAATTGAGAACCTGATTGCAGCAGCACCTACAGGGTTTCGTCTAAATCGGTCTAGCTCTTAAGGAGGAGTTAGGGTCAATTTATACTAGCGCAGAGTCGAAGCGCATTGAAGCGTCAAATTCTTTACAACTAAAGCGAATTCCGAAGAATGCGCGCGTCTTTTTAAAATCTCAGAAGTAATGTGTGCGTTACGCTGTGGAGTTAAGGTTGAATTTGTTACGTTCAGTTTTGGACAGACGCTTCGACTCTGCGCCAGTATAAATTGACCCTTAGGCGATATACACACGTACAGTACAATTTTGTAAATAAAGATGTACTCATATAAATTACTCCAATTTCTAGTAAGCCAACGAATTCAAAATAATCCCGCATGATTCACCGTAAATTAGGTGTTCGCGTTTCTTTTAAGACGTATAGGGATAATTCATTGTTTTTGTCATGTCTTATCTCAGTTCAACGTAACTCTCAATGACGTCAGAGACTGAGGTGACGAATGGGAAACCACTGGACCAACTTATTTTCCGTTGGAAATGTTATTATCACATAACTATATTATATTTATTTTGCAAAAAGGTTTAAAAAAAAATGCAGAATTCATATCTAACAGTTAAAATTGGTTCAGTTGCCAAAAAGGAAAAAAAATACAATAATTTTGTGACAGGCCTGTTGGTCTTGTGGTTAGTGACCCTGACTGCTATGCCGGAGGTCGTGGGTTCGATTCCCACCCAGGACAAATGTTTGTGTGATGAGCACGATCATTTGTTCTGTGTCTGGGTGTAATTTATCTATAATATGTATGTATTTAGAAATATATAAGTATGTTTATCAGTTGTCTAGTACCCATAACACAAGCCCTACTTAGCTTGGGACTAGATGGTGTTGTGTGATAGTTGTGGAATATTATTATTATTATATTATTTTTAGTAAATATATATACCTTGTAATTTCTAAAAAACTTGAAATTCTGATACCTACATATTGTAGTAGTGTTTCCCTATAGATAAAATACTAAGAGGATAATAAATATAAAATATTATGATAAAATACTTTTTTTCAATTCACCTTGTCCATGTTTTATTATTTACATAGGTATGATATGATGATGGTAAGTGTACTCAAGAGCCAAATTATTTTTTTTTTTTAGCCTGGTCTGTCCCACTCCTGGGCAAAGGCCTCCACTCCTTCCATTTTTCGCGCGTCCGGGCTTCTTCTTGCCAGTTCTGGCAAAATTAAATTAAAATTATTTTATCTAAAATTTCCTATCTGTAGAAAATGTCATAATCTAAGTGAAGAATGCTTGCTGAGATATATTTATCTCTATTAGATAAAAGCAATCTCTAATCTATGTAGCTTGAATGAGGTCATATCACTTTTTTTTTTTTAAACATTGCGCCACACTAAAGTTGGAACTACAATAGACCGACACACACGTGCTACACGCCTGATTTGTACGTAGAACGACGTCGCGTGGCGTGGATCTAGTGTAGCTCTACAAGTCTAGTTTCCGTATAAAATGTATGGAGACCGACGCGGCCAGATCGGCATGTGTGGCACACGTGTGCGCAGTATAGTTCTAACTTAAGAATTACTTCTGTGTTGCATTAAAAATCATAAAAAACTTAAATACATAAAACAGCGCTAGACTCGTTTTATTTACTAGTGTCTGTCAGCAGCTCCGCCCACGTGAGGGTAGTTTTCTCCATACAGAGAACCCTCGTTTCATTCCCTTACAGGGTCAATTTTGGAGTCATCTCTTAGTGCTTGCTTAATTCATAAAAAGAAGCAAGCAAAATTTCATCCTTCTATGCTCTGCTGTGAGTTGATCTCAGTCAGTTCTTGAGTCAGTCAGTTTCTTTTTTTACCTATTACTAGTTGCCGCCAGCGGCTTTTTTTTTTGGTGGGGAAAATCGGCGAGAGCGCCATTGCCTGATACGGTCGGCCTCCTCCTTTGCGAGCATTACTGCTTCGCGCTGCCAGCGGCTTCAAACAAGTGATATTAGGAAATTATCCCAAGGGTACATACTCCCGAGATAAAAAGCATCCTATATGCTATTCCAGGACATGGTCTACCCGTGTACCAAGTTTCATTGAAATCCGTTCAATAGTTTTCATGTGAAAGATTAACAAACATCCGTACATACAAGCTTTCGCGTTTATAATACAAGTAGGATATACAAATAGATAAGGCATGACAATTAATAAACTTCCTACTTGACTACTTATGGTCTGAAGCATCTGAAGGTTACTGAGTTATAATTTTATTACAAAGAAATCTATATACCTTCTCATACGGATTTTACACACTCATGTTAACTCAAGTTTCTTTTTCAATGAGGGTAAGCAGAAATTATAAAGCCACCTTTGTTTTGTTTATATTCATACATCTGGTCATACATAAATGCATGCATGGATATGAAGAAACAATATAATTATATTATTGTATTATGTTGAATGAACTCATACAATAAGCATCTAAAACATTGTTTAAAGATGTGTGTACTTCGAAAATGTTTATATTTATATTGATAATTTTTGTAAAGGAGTCATATTATTATTGATAGGCTGGTACGTCACCAGTATCTCACCTGTCATTGGTAGGATGGTTTAAATCTCAGTAACAGACTTATTAACGACAGTGGATCACAACTGTCTCTTTTAAACACAGGTTACCTCGTAACCTATCAAGAAGAGCAGTAGTGCACCCACTAACTAGTCTAAGTAAAGATGTGGCTGTGTAACTCAAGAATGTACCTAAGCTAGTTCTAAGTAATTATCAATAAATACTTATTTATTTATTTAACTAATGTAAAGATTTGCAGACCAGGAGACCTCATTCCAATAAGCATATTTATTAAAACTTCATGCAACACAAAGGTACAAAACTTGACTTAATTCCTTAGGCATTCTCTACCAGTCAACCAAAGGTGGTCTCTACTAGTCAACCAAGCATAACACTACAAATAGTAATGACAAGATGTGTGTATTCTTAACATCATTATCATCATCACATACTAAAATAAAATGCCGGGAAATATGACACTGGAGTTGTTACCGTTTATGTGATTCCAATAGGAACCCCAATCACAGTCAATCAATCTTGATTCTCAGCCATCTAGCTTGTATGTGCCAAGCTGGGAAAACTATAATTCCACCTAACCTAAGTCCCACTTTTTGGTTGCTGAGGATTTTTAAGCTTTATTAGAAATTTTGCTTTATAAAAAAAATTTTTGTTTTATCATAAAGAACTATGCCATAGCTAATTAACCAACTTTCGTTTTCTTTGAAATTTTGTTTGAAATAAGCAGCACCTGTGTACTCTTCTATCTGTTTGTTGTATATTGTATATAGATAAATTAATAAATTTACCTGAAATCAGTCTGCACACTGTCACTGGGCCTTATCTCAAATGATATTCTTTTCTCCGTAGTATTACTATTGCTATCCTTTTTAGATATATTGTCGTTCTCAGAAACAGTGCGCCTTCTTCTTCTAACTAGCCCATTCTCTGCTCTGAAGCTGCCTCTGCGCATCTCGGCGGCATCCACCATGCGTATATTGACTTTGTATAGCTGACAGTGGCTTTCTTGTCCTGCCGTTAAATAAGTCTTGTTCTGCTGATTACTTCTCACTGAACAGTTCATCACTACGTTCGGCCCAGTCTCATGGCGCATTACCTCTTCGGCAACGAATCTTGTTCCATTGTGAGAGAGCTCAAATATTTCCTAAAAATAAATGGTTATTACATATCACACATTTTTGTCACTTGAAACAACTGTATGATTGACTTTTATGTCAGGTGATATATTAAAGAGTATATGCAATATTCTTGGATTAGCGATCGATTTAAAATGTCTATTTACTAGTGAACACTGATTTAAAAAGTGAGTGTTCACTAGACCAGCACTGTTTCATTGTTTGTAGGAATTACAATCGCGTTTAACTTTCTATGTGATAAAATTTGCCTAGGAATGCGAGAACTAGTTTTTTTGACAGAAACTAGTGAAATTGTATTTATTAACCGTGTGAGTAAGCAGCTGACACGTATACCGATGGAAATACACAGACTCATTTAATTCTGAGTTTGTTAAAGTTGTACTTACAAATCCATTAGCAACGCCTGTAGCTGCAGCTCCGCCACCACCCGCGACTATTACGTGTCGATTCGTAAGTGTTTGAAGCGTATAGAGCGGAAAATCAACCCTGGCCAGTAAACCATCACATCTATTAGGAGACATGATGATCTATAACATCAATTTAACAAATCCAATAAGCCTGTATCTATCAAATAACACTATCCTAATGTCAAAGCAAGCCACTTAAGTTCATTTTAATTAACTAAACATCGTGTAACTGCCGTAATATGGTTAATTCTTCACGATCAC
Source organism: Mythimna ferrago (assembly GCA_910589285.2). NCBI lineage: Eukaryota > Metazoa > Arthropoda > Insecta > Lepidoptera > Noctuidae > Mythimna > Mythimna ferrago. The sequence goes on along the minus strand of OU342683.1, from coordinate 2,603,517 downwards.
GAACAAAACTTTAGCAAAGAATTCACCACTTCCAACATGACAAAAGTCAAATTTGACAGCTGGGTGTTTACGAATCTAGCACTAGATTAAACTATGTTTTGAATAATAAATTTTACACTTGTGTTTACGTTTTTTTTTTGAAGTTTTATACTTATTAAGAAAATAGGTAATAAATTACTTGCATGGATTAATTTCTTAGATCTAATAATTTGAATGACCTTTCATTGTTCTTCTTTAATAATTAATACGTTAAGCATGCTTTTTAAACGCAATCTAAAGCATGCTGTTCACAGCTGTCACTTAAGTAGGTAGTATTCAAAGATTTATCGCTGGTCCTGGGGCTTATAGACTGGCTCATTACAAAACATAAATGTAGCAAGAACACGGTGACACAACGTTTTAATTAAAACGGTCTGGTAATACACCTTGATCTATGCATAATAAACTAATAATGAAAGAGTCCTAAATGCATAACATTATACTGGCCCATAGGTCCAGTGGTTGCAATGTAATCAACTAGGCCCCAGTTGGTCGAATAGGTACCTAACCTACCATTCGGTTCATAGGAATTCGAGATAAGCGTCATTGTATCCTGAAAAACAACCGTTTGTAGTATCTGTACAATGCCTTCACTACAAATGTCAGCTTTTAGGGTGTTGATTCCTATAGGAAAAAAATAAATAAAACAGAACGTGGTATCAAAAATATTTTTAATAAATAATCTGAACAGTGGATTATCCATACATGATTTTACTGACTATTTCTCGATAAAATAAACACAAAGTTAAACACCACCCAAGTGCCAGGAGGGGATATCCCTCCCCCACTTGGGTAAAAATACTGTCACACTCAAAAAAGTATTTACAGAAAAATGCACACTAGAAAAGCAATTAAACACGTGAAGTTTGGTAATACCATGGGGCACTCTGGCGACGATTTGACTAAATCTATTATAGTCTCGTAGTTGTTTTGCCACTTTTATCGAATATTTTTGGAATAGGTTGAAATTATCTATGACTTATTGACACGGAGTCGAAGCGAATATCTAAAAATGGTTAGTAGAAATAAAACTCACTACAGCCGGACTGACTAAACGCTATTACGTAGTGCGTTGTCGCTAACTCACGGTGGCCGATTATTATACTACGCGTAGCAAGCCTACTCTTTTGTTCACACAAATAACGCATTCTATGCTACAGCGTATTGTCGGCATGGTGAGAACGAATACAGCAGATTGAATCCACGTTCACACTGGGGCTGACAGTGAGCATACTCACAGTCGGCGGCGGACAATACGTTTAGTGTGAACAATGCCGATATTTAGGGTATATAGCTCCATCTCTTTCTTACTCGCGCGTTTGACATTTTAACACGTCATGGTAAAGCCCCTGATAGTGCACGAGTGTGTTTTAGTCAGTAAAAGTCTGACATTAGCTCTCGCTCCACCCAGAGACGAAGAACTTATTTGATGATTTCAATATGCTATGTATTTTTTAAATTTTCACTTCGACTCTGGTCAATATACAATAACTGTAGCGTAATTCTTAACACAATATTGAAGATCCAGTATATTTACTATGAAATTACAATTTGCAATTATACTTTTAAAATATGCTGACTGCAGCGACTGCTTTCAACATTAAACAAAAACATATTAAAATTGTGAGGGAAAGAGCTATTTAGTACATTTAAATGCAGGCCTTTTTTAAAGTGAGTCACTGGTGTTCATTTGACAGTTGAAAGGCGTTTATGTAATAGAAACGCTTAGGATAAATTACTTTATAACATATTTCAGATGTTACCCTTATTTCAGTAAAAACACAGGAAGTCCCAAAATTAACACAAGATTTGAATTAAATAAAAAACAGTTTTTATTTTTTTTGGAGTTTACTGCAAAAATGTCGGCAAATTAAAATCTTGCGTTCATTTTGGGACACTTTATAATGTCAAACTCATACATAATTATATTCTAAATGTAATAACACTTTGGCAATTGGGTATTTCTTGTGTTTACTTTGTACAATACTTTATACTAAAAAAAAGTAACACTAAAAAGAAATCTTTGCATAAAAACTGAGTCAAAATTGATTATTAAATGAAGTAGTAATCAGTATTTCAAATATAATATATATGTGAGGGAGAGTGGGGGCGATGGGCACATATCGCTCTCTTTTTTACGCACGTAATCTAATAGTGGTGACGTCACATTTCAGTATGTGCATCCTTAAAGGGTGATCAGACGGTTACAAACTTACGTTCCAACCAAGGTGACCTTGGTTTATGTGTTTGGTTCATGTTGCCGTTACATGGATGTAAACCACGCGCCAACACGTTCGGTGGTTGGGAAAACGTCACCCAACCAAGGACGTTGAAGGTCATGGTTTACAACTGCTGTTTACACGGATAGAAACTAGCAAGGTCATCTTGGTCGGAACGCTAGTTTGCAACCGTCAAGCAACCTAGCCAAGTTACAACCGTTTCTCTTGCGTCGAACGCCTCGTGTTGGCCCCCGAATCTTTTGTTCTGACCACATGACTGAGCGTTGAGATGACGTCATCCTTGTATATTTGAAGTTTTCTACTAGCGTTAACGATTGCAGACTATCAACTTGGCTAGGGGTACTGGTCACCCCTTAATTCCGTTGCTTGAAAATTCCCTTCTACTAGATTTAAAAGGTTTTTAATTTACTATTGTATTTACAAGTCACTATGTCTTATGATTTTATGTAGTATAAAATATCCTGTACCGATCATCACTAGTCAGAAACATATTACGTCACTGTGTGTCCTATTATTAAATTATTTATGTGAAACGGGTTCATGGAAGCCTCTGTCACTTAGTCCAGCAATGTTTTACTCGTAATAATACTATAAACCAGGCGCAAATATGGCATATCGAGTTTTAGACAGAGAAGTAACTATCATAAAAATATATAGAGATCAGTGATCATCATAGATCGGAATTTGGGTGTTATTACTATCAAAAATATGGATATGACCTCTAAATCGCACTTGTGAAGTGTTTGATAGTGCTGTTCTTGTTTTTCCGTTTGATACAGTGTTATTTTCTATCTTTTTTATGTTTAATATAGTAAAAAAGTAGCTATAAATCACATTGGCGCAAGATCAGTACTGTTACGAAGTTATAGGTCATATGCATATTTGTAATAGTAGTTAGTTAGCCCATTAATGTCGCTCCCTTTCCCACACACGTCTGTCTTCGGCCATTGCGGGCCAGTTCCTCCGGTAGTTATAAAGCTCATCTCTCTACCTTCGCCTTGGTCTGCCGCGATGTCGCCTTGCGTTTAATGGGACCCAATAACACACCACAGCTCATCCGACATGCGGTAAACATGTTCGGCCCAATCCCACTTTTGATAGTAATAGTGCCCAAATTGCGATTTATGGTGATCTTAAAAAAATGAGTGAGAGAGACAGCATAGCACAATTACCGTAACTTAGTCGAGTACAGTTGCCATCACGGATCTTGAGCGGTTGCGCAGAAGTCAAATATTCGGTCTCTTTAGTGGTGCGAAGTGAGACGCGGGGGCGGGGAGTGTCAGTGATTGGCTCGCCGCGCCGTCGCGTCATAGACGTCACTCCTAATTCGTTCCCTGCGTTGCTGCATGTATCTAACAACGAAGACGATTGGCTCGCCAATGTATGGAATGCGCAAAGCGATCCCCACTCTGACGCCGAGCGTTCAAGATCCGTGATGGCGACTGGTCCGGTGTGAGAGCAGTGGTGACCCAGTGGTACGGGCCCTGACTTATGAATTGTAGGTCCCGGGTTCAAACCCAGCCAGGCGCATTACTTTGTGTAATTTATTATATCACCATTGCTTTAAAAACGGTGAAGAAAAACATCGTGGGGAAACCGGCATGGCATAGAAAAAAAAAAATCCGAAGATATGTGACATCCACGTCCATACTGAGCCCGGATGGTGGATAACGGCCCATTCCAACCCCTAAAGAGGGCGAGTCTCAACAGTGGGAAGATTGTAAGGTTTATTAAACTAAGCTATCGAAGATGATGATGATAGTATGATAAGATCATAATAACAATTTTCTTGCAATGAATGGACCAATAAATATAGGCTGCTGAATCTCCCTCTTGTATTTGCCGTGTCGTGTAAAAAAAATCATTATAAAACTCGATATGCCATTTCAACGACTATCTTATACATGTTAATATTTATAGCAGTAAATACTTTTTTTTTCATCCGCAATCTTTAGTCGTTTTTACAAAACGATGTAAAGATCGGGTGACATTGTTTGCTAGTAGGTGAAGATGATGGAGCGTATGAGGCCGTCCCGGACCGAATCGGAACTCTGCCCGATGCCGAAGTTGAAGAACACGGACTCGGCTGCGACCTGCTGCGCACACGTACCCATGGGGTACCAGCCCACTTTGTTGAACACTATGCCAACTTTATATACCTGCGGAGAACAAAAATATTGTGTAAATATGGGTAGATGAAGACAATTAAATCTATAATATAAAAATGAATCGCAAAATGTGTTGGTAAGCGCATAACTCAACAACGCCTGGACCGATTTCGCTAATTTTTTTTTTTGTTGTGTTCGTTATTATGTAAAAAAAAAATGAAAATTAGGGTAGTGTAGGGTAGAGTAGGGTAGTGTAGGGTAGTGTAGGGTAGAGTAAGGTAGAGGAGGGTAGAGTAGGGTAGAGTAGAGTAGGGTAGGGTAGAGTAGGGTATAGTAGGGTAGAGTAGGGTATAGTAGGCTGAAGTAGGGAAGAGCGGGAGCGAAGCCGCGCGGGCAAAAGCTAGTAAAGGTATAAAAAGGCAGTCCATTCCCTCTCCTAGAGAGGACAGTTAAGGGCCCAAACACAAAACTGCCAGAAACAAAACATCTGTGAACTCGCATGGCGCATCGCAAGAATTTTCGAATTTATTCGTACCGCACATTATTGGTCATCTAAACCTGATGAATAAATCTGCGATGCGGCGTCGTATCGCACACCGCATCGCAGCATTATGTGGAAGCCTTAAGTCTAAACAACAATCTCAGGGTTGCGAAATAAAAGTCACCGTAGCCCTGGAATGCCTGGAAGGTTTAGTCACTAAAAGTCTGAGGCGCACTCCGTCGGCGTCCAGCAGGTGCGCGTACAGCAGGTCGCATTATGTCACCTTGTTCCTCTGTATGTAGACGGGCCTGTTGAACATGATGTCGAGCAGGTGTCGGAAGGGCACGCGGTTGGTGTAGTGCGTGTAGGTGAGGCGCGCTCCGTCGGCGTCCAGCAGGTGCGCGTACAGCAGGTCGCATTACGTCACCTTGTTCCTCTGTATGTAGACGGGCCTGTTGAACATGATGTCGAGCAGGTGTCGGAAGGGCACGCGGTTGGTGTAGTGCGTGTAGGTGAGGCGCGCTCCGTCGGCGTCCAGTAGGTGCGCGTACAGCAGGTCGCATTACGTCACCTTGTTCCTCTGTATGTAGACGGGCCTGTTGAACATGATGTCGAGCAGGTGTCGGAAGGGCACGCGGTTGGTGTAGTGCGTGTAGGTGAGGCGCGCTCCGTCGGCGTCCAGCAGGTGCGCGTACAGCAGGTCGCATTACGTCACCTTGTTCCTCTGTATGTAGACGGGCCTGTTGAACATGATGTCGAGCAGGTGTCGGAAGGGCACGCGGTTGGTGTAGTGCGTGTAGGTGAGGCGCGCTCCGTCGGCGTCCAGCAGGTGCGCGTACAGCAGGTCGCATTACGTCACCTTGTTCCTCTGTATGTAGACGGGCCTGTTGAACATGATGTCGAGCAGGTGTCGGAAGGGCACGCGGTTGGTGTAGTGCGTGTAGGTGAGGCGCGCTCCGTCGGCGTCCAGCAGGTGCGCGTACAGCAGGTCGCATTACGTCACCTTGTTCCTCTGTATGTAGACGGGCCTGTTGAACATGATGTCGAGCAGGTGTCGGAAGGGCACGCGGTTGGTGTAGTGCGTGTAGGTGAGGCGCGCTCCGTCGGCGTCCAGCAGGTGCGCGTACAGCAGGTCGCATTACGTCACCTTGTTCCTCTGTATGTAGACGGGCCTGTTGAACATGATGTCGAGCAGGTGTCGGAAGGGCACGCGGTTGGTGTAGTGCGTGTAGGTGAGGCGCGCTCCGTCGGCGTCCAGCAGGTGCGCGTACAGCAGCTCGCAGTACGAGCCCGCCCCCGCGCCGCCGCCGCCCAGCGCGCACGACACTCCGCTCTCCTCGCTCGGAGCTTGCGTTGGCACCTGCAAACCAAATACCATTATTTAACATGAAAGCACCAGGATAGCTGTTTACTTCTGACGTCTGGCTCCCAAACTGGCGTGGGCCAGAGCTGCTTTTAAGCGGCTCCTGCCCAATCTAGGGAGTCCAGACGCCTCATGCCGAAGGCTCTATACTGGAAGAGATCGTGTGGTCCATGGCCCTTTACGGAGCACCAGTGTGGGCGCCATCGCTTCGAAAGCGACCGGTGGCCAAGCTAAACGAGTTCCAGAGTGCCACGGCACGGATGGTGCGAGGACACCGCACGGTCTCTCGCGAAGCGGCAAGTCTCCTTGATAGCCTGCCGACATAGGATCTAGAGGCATGCACGATTTCCGCTAGGCGGACAGAGTGACCTCATGACGATATAGTAAGTAGGAAGTTCCGATATAACCATATTATCGGAACTGAATTCGGAACCGGAGATTTTAGATTTTATTTTTCTGAATAAGAACGAAAATCAAGACAGAAATCAGAGGCCGAGCGTCAAATAAAACACTACAAAAACTATAGTATATTCGCGCTAAGAATATAGTGAGTCATCAGCGCTACTACAAGGTTTTGATTACACAGTATATATTTTCAAATATAATTTCAGAATACCACGTACATCGAGGGACTGGAACAATTTGCCTGCTGCGGTCTTCCCGTCTGATTATAATTTAGGTGTCTTTAAGGCAAGAGTGAATAGGCTCTTAATAAACTAGTGCGCCTCACCATCAACGATTGCATCACTGCTTACCATCAGGTGGGATCGCAGTCAAGCACTAGTTTATACAAATTAAAAAAAAAAAAAAAAAAAAAAAAATATAATAAAAGAATCCTTGAATTCCAAAGCATTACCTCAGTCCCACATGTTTTTATCTTCACTAACGTGCTCACAGCATTCTTGAGTCTTCCATTTGTGTGAATTTATTGTTGATATTGAGTCATAACACAGTTTTTCTAAATCTTGAAAGTTGAGTGAGGTGCTGTATTAATTTTTACTTCAACTGTGTGAACACGGGTTTCTAATCTACTATGATCTGATTGGTCAAGGGTTGTGGCTTAGCTGAGTGACAACGATGACGTCACTATTATCTTAACATAAATGGCTATAATTAAAAACTCGGAAAAGTATAAATGGAGAGCGAAGTCATAACATTTCAAATACGAAGCCTAATAACAAGTTAGCTGTTTGTCACTGTCGCTGTGTTTCAAACGTTTTTATACTTTTGATCTTACCGCTCGACGCCCCGCGATTAACCACAGCTTACAGCGGCAAGGTCATGAACGGGTCGTAATATATTGTTAATATCTTTTGTAGTGTAGGTCTTCCCCTGGGATCGCTTCGTCGATTTCGTCGCTTCAGTAGGTTGGCCTCGGGCGTCTTTCCCTGCCTTTTAATATAAATGTCGGCGCCAGGAGTGGCTGAGCGATATGACCGTCATCATTTTGATTCAGTGGTACTGGGTTCATTTTGATGGGATATAACTTTGCACTTGAGTTTTTCAGTTGCTATAATGTTATAATTCACAATAGTGTTGTAAGTACCTATACTAAATAATCACGAATACACAGGTTAACCAACAGTTTCATGTTAGAGGTGTGTGACCCTTGAAACTGTGCAAGCCAAACTGCCCTCGCATCTCGGGTCCCAGCCCCTTTAACACTCTGGCCTCGTGACGTATAAAAAATGACGTCACTGCGTTACACCCTTTGGTAGGTACCATAATATTAACAAAACAAAGACTCTATAGTTAAATTTAGTTCTCCACGACATATATTATAAAAGGAGAAACTGACTGACTGACATCAGCGCACAGCTGAAACTGACTGACTGACATCAGCGCACAGCTGAAACTGACTGACTGACATCAGCGCACAGCTGAAACTGACTGACTGACATCAGCGCACAGCTGAAACTGACTGACTGACATCAGCGCACAGCTGAAACTGACTGACTGACATCAGCGCACAGCTGAAACTGACATCAGCGCACAGCTGAAACTGCTTGGACCAGGAGCGTAAAATTTTGCTTCTTATGACGTAGGTGACCACTAAAAAAGGATTTTCCAAAATTCACCCCCCAAAAGGGATGAAACAGGGGTCCAAAGTTTGTATGGAGAAACCAAACCTATGCTCTCGCGGGCGAAGCCGCTGGCAGAAGCTAGTGAAGTATGAAAATAGTATCTTGTAGTGTAGCCTCACCTGCACTCCTAACAAACAGATGTTTTTATCCACCATGAAGGTGACGGAGCAGTCCAGCACGGAGGTGTTGAGGCAGTCCGTGTGCTGTATGATGGGGCGCTGGCAGTAGATCTTGTTGTAGTCGTTGCTGTGTCTGTCCATGTGCTCCGGCACTCCCAGCCCTGAGAGGTTCGCGTTGTGGACTATTGAAGAGTGGCGGACGCCGACTGGAGAGAAAGTAATATGGTTAATAATAAAATCAAAGGTAGGGCACCAATAAATGGCACGGTTGGAGCAGTGGTTGAGCGATTGGCTGCTGCGTTGTCCGATTCCCGCACGGAACAAATATTTGTATGGCATACTGAGAAATGTACACAAGACAATTGTTGTGTTTTTACGTGTTTGTGAGCGTACATACAATGCTAGAGTAATTCCAAGTGTGGGGCAAAGCATTTTTAATAAAAAAAATTCGCTGTTTAAACAAAGACCTCCAATGCAAAACGGGAGGAGGGGAATTTGGTTCAAAAATTGGGCCAGCAAGGTCCGGATTATTAATCTTTGAGCTATAATCAGTTAATGTTTGTTGATAAAATGCGGTCCTCACATTTTGCATATTCAACTCCTAGCGCCTGTGCTACCAGCAGTGATTACTTAAATATAATATTTTATGGATAATTTGATTTTACGCATCAGACTGTATGCGTCGAGAGACTGAGTAGTGGATGTGTGTACAAGAGATTTAGTCTTACAAGAAATGCGTCAACCTGTGGTGGGAACTGGTTCCGGGGTGAATTGAGAAAGTGTATCAGACTTTTACTGACATAAATTCTATGTTTCTTTAGTTGCCCTTTAATTCCAGGGCCTTCAGGTAGTACTTACTACTTACCATCATGTCTCGTGGGTCTGGGGTAGGGCTGGTAGGCGGACGGCGCTCCGAACACTTGCTCCATCACCGGGCTTGGAGTGTCCACCGTCAGTGTCGCCATCTGCTGACACGATATCACCACTTTTAATTCAGAATACGACATAATTATCAAATTGAGGAACAAAAAACTTTATACTGTACAGAATAAAGTTAACATTCAATTGCAGCCTGTTTTAGGACCATTTTAATACTTCTTTTCACTTTTCTTCTTCTTTATTTTTGCTATCAACAATCAAAAAAGAAAGAATAAGTCTACTTACATTAGAAGACGGTCCATTCCCGATCAGCTGTTTCCTAGGCACCCTGCAGGTAGAGAACCCGCTAGGCATGGCAACATCAGATGTGCTGGACAGTATGTTCATGAGGACAGCAAAGGCCTCGGACTCCGTGAGCAATGAGGACCTGGCTGGGCCTTCTGCGAACTGCTGCGGCGTCAGCGTCAGGAAACGGATCTTTTCAATGGCGGAGCGGATCGTTGGTTTGTCGGTTTTAGGGTCTGTAAAGGATTGGAGAGTTGTAAATGTCCATTCTGTTTCTATCATTGTATTTTTTTTTGGTATTGAATCCTAGAATAGGTACAGAAAGACACATGAAACTAATCGTAAGCTTAAAAAAAATTACAAAATCAGTGCATTTTGGCGGGATTTTTACTCGACGCGGCGACGACGGCGTTATTGTTGAAACCTGAATAGTTTGTTCAGAATCAGTAACTGAATTGATTCCAATAGTTTTTACAGTACAATTCACGAATGATGGCGGCCGTGAAGTTTGCGCAGAAGGCTGCGCAGTAACGTGTTTTAGGAACCAAATGGGGACGGGCGTGTGCGAGAAGAGTGTAGTATGCGCGAACGTTCGCAAAGGCTAACTTCACGGCCGCCATCATTCGTGAATTGTACTGTACACCATGTTATATTTTTTCTCAAAAAGTATTTAAAAAGGTCACAAGTTGGACACCACCGACTCTACGTACAACACAGGTTTAGCGGGCATTAGGCGCCAGCAAACAGCTTTGTGCAAGTGAAAAACAACCCCTCGGTCGCCTGACAAACGCCATTGAAGAATGAAGTTTATAACTATAACTTTGTGATTTTTCATGATACAGTTATGAAATTTTGTACATAGATTCTTTACATAAAAATAATAATAATAATATTCCACAACTATCACACAGCGCCGTCTAGTCCCAAGCTAAGCAGAGCTTGTGTTTAGGTACTAGACAAGTGATAAACATACTTATATATTTCTAAACACATACATATTATAGATAATACACCCAGACACAGAACAAATGAACGTGCTCGTCACACAAACATTTGTCCTGGGTGGGAATCGAACCCACGACCTCCGGCATAGCAGTCAGGGTCACTAACCACTAGACCAACAGGCCTGCCAGAAAAATACTAGATATGTGTTTCGCGTTTCGCATATACTAAAAATAAATTTGTATATAAATATAAGCCCTAAAGCCAGAACACTTCGTTGCATTATAGATTGAGATTGAGGGGTCACATTGAGTACACCATCTACAGTGCGTTTCACTTAAAAAGTTCCTTTGCCGTAATGTTGGCAATACGGAACAACAGTGTTGCTACATTTTTAGCAATTAAATTACTTAATATTAGGGAGATACTGATATTACGTTACTTTTAACAATTGCCTTATAATTATTTTTATTATTATTTCTTTTGGAAACTGTAAAAATTATTTTTGAATAAAGCATACAACGTTAGGCTCCATTTCGATTGTCCTGCAATTCTTTCAAATACCGAAACCGCCACGACACAATACCGTACCTCTCCATCCAACAACTTCCTTTTCCTCCATAAAGTGGTGCGACTACCGTTAAAATCGATTTAGTTTCACATTTCGTGCAAAAATTTTGGTAGAGTAGGCAACTCTTTTCTTTTTTCTGTAGACAGAAAGGGGAGCCAACATTACGGCAAAGGAACCTCTTAAGTGAAACGCTCTATACCTATACTCCATTTGTTTAGGTAGTTAACTAAATGTAAACAATCTTAACATGTCTTTTATCTAAAAAATTGTCTAAAAAATTTATTCAAAAATGTTTACATTTAGGTATTACCTAAACCGATGTTAGGTAATTAACTAAATTTAAATGATCTTTGTATGTCTTTTATACGATTTATTTTAAATAAAAAGACATATCAAGATTGTTTACCTTTAGTTAACTACCTAAACAAATGGAGTATAGACTCGTTGAGAAAAAGCTTCCAGTCAAGGGGTACATTGAAACTAAAACTATCACTCCTCACACAATCCATTCATCTTTTCTTTGGCCTCATTCTCCTTCTTGTCTCTTTACTTGATACAATTTGTACTTGATGACTCATATTACCGATTTCGGTTCTGCAAGTGACCGCTAGAGGCGCTGCCAAATATGCCATACAAAAAAGTTACGGCATCGATATCGAGTAGCGACGAATACTATTGCTTTAAACTCATGGTAGAGGTACAGCAGTGGGACAATACGAGCTAGTACTAATAAGCCTGCTACAACAATATAAAGAGTGTTACGTGACTTATTGCTCACCGGGCTTCTTCTTGCCTTCGTCCGAGGGTCCCGGCAAGGGTTGGTCGGAGCTGTCGGTCGTCTTCTGTGTGTCCATCACAGCCTCGGGGCTGTTCTCTGCACTGCTTTCTACATTCACCACCTGCAATCAATTGCATATTATACAGGGTTATTTGTAAACACTAACTACCTTGCAGGACTGTATTGCTAACAACATAAACAACAAGTTCTGTTCCATGACTTTTTACAAAACTTTCATTGCTCTAACACATTTCAACTCTGTATTTTGCTATACCTACGTCTGTACGACGTGACGCAAACGCATCAAGTACTCCCGTCCTCCGATCTCCGCTCTCTTTCGCTATTGTACATACTATCGCTTGCTTCGCATAGACTTCGTAATATTTAGAATGTTCAATTTAAATATTTTTATTTTTTTAATGAAAATCTGATGAACTAAAATATGATGCATTTTGAAAAGTCATAGAACAAAAGGTGTTGTTTATGATGATAGTATAGTCCTTTTTTTTTTTCGATGGGAAAAATCATCTTATGACAACCCCCGCTCTTGGGCGGAACGGGAGATAGTGTCAGACTCTTACTGACTAAAAAACCCATCCCGTTCCTTCAAATCTTCATACCGGGGCTCGAGCGCCCTTTCGGATTACCCTGGCCCCAGTAGGCTTCGACCCGGCTGGGCCCCTGCTGTTGCTGACAACTCCTTGAGGCGCGCGGGAACAGCGCGCGCCGTCGACGACTTGGGCTTGGTCCGGACGGCCGCCTTTCAATCGTGGAAATTACAGACACAATAGAAAGACAATAGGTGCGCGAACGCCGGCGTTCGCTTGGGGTATAGTATAGTCCTGAGAGATTACCAGTGTTTTACAAATAACCCAGTATTACTAGCTGCCAGTAGCTTCACCAGTGTGACAGAAAATTACCCCAAGGGAACATAGCCTTGGGGTAAAAGTATCCTGGAAAAAGACGAAAGCGTCTTTTAAAACCTATTTACAAAATAAATTACCATCATATAAAAGAGGAGTAGAGAAAAGGCGAGGGCCACGTACGCCGATCTAAGCGCGTCGATATCCATACATTTTATATGGAAACTAGACTTGTAGAGCTACACTAGATCCACGCCACGCGACGTCGTTCTACGTACAAAGCAGACGTGCAACACGTGGGCATCGGTCATTGATTTGCATATTTTTTTAAACATTGCCCCAAACTAGAAACACTCCTGTATCATGGGTATGTTTACAAACATGTAAACTCACATAAATAAGACACCCAGATCCGGAACAAACACAACTACCAAACTAATATTATTCCGTACGGGATTTGAAGCCGCGACAGGCAGCGCAACAGCCAATCAGTAAACCACTGCGCCAACCGTGCATTAAAGGTAAAACAATTAGTTACAGAGACATGGAAACAAATCAGTTTCATCACTACTTAGTCACAATTTGAATTTGTAGTTAATTAAAAGTGAACTAATAATAAAAAGAAAGAAACAATGTTTTATTGCAGTAAGATCTGGTCAATATTTCGTCAGTCCTACCATGATTCCGTAATTACTATAAAATACTTGGTTTGATGGGTGATTAAATTTTTGTAATGGCATTTATAAATCTTTAATTATAGAATTTAACACTTTCGGCAATCTACATACAAAGCGCGCTCGAGCAACGGACACATAGACACCGCTCACGGACACGATATCTCGGCTCAATCGCTTGGTCGTAATCGTACAGTTCGGCGCAACGTGCTGACCCTAGCGCGATCGCCTAGCGTAGGTATAAAAAGTGAAGTACATGAGATTGACTTCTGTACCTATCTATTTTGTGCTTTCGGTGTCAAGGGTAGGTAGTACAATAAAGCCTAAGATACATTTTGGGACAAAATGTCCCCAAACGTGACTCGCAACGCTCATTCTGCGTGACGCTGCAACATTTCCCTGTGTCATGCAACTTGCCCCCTAACATTTTGAAACAGATTCACATGACGTAGGATATCTTTTTCCGGATCTTTTGCACATCATTTTGTGGGACATTCTGTCCCCGAGTCATCATCATCATCATCATTTCAGCCGAAGACGTCCACTGTTGGACGTAGGCCTCCCCGAAGTATCGCCACAAGCAGATCGAACACAGAACGGTCCTGTGCATCACGCATTCATCCGATTCCTGCAACCCTTAACCAGGTCATCTGTTCACAAATGTATCAGAAGTTCAGAGGTAATTGAAAAATCTAAAATAATTGCACAATAGGTACATAAAACACTAACAAATGGAAACCAAAAGCGTTAATAGCGTTTGTGAGATTTTTACATACCTTATCTTTAGATGTGGAAGGTCCAGGACTCTTAGACCTTTTCTCGTTCGGTGGCCCATTCTCTGAAGGTGGTGACACACTTCTCTCCGAAGTTCTCTTATCCTGGGCCTTGGCGTACCTCACAGCTGCCTCAAACAGGTCCAATTCACTGTCTACATTCAGATGGTCTAGGGAAAAGACGGTTATGACTGTGTTCAGTTCTACATCTTCAAAGCTGCTGTCAGTTAGAACCTCTTTTGTGTTTGTGCTGATTATCTGAAATCATGTAGGTTGGTTAAACGTTTTCTTTCCTTTTTCATTTTTTCATTGGAAAGCAGACGCTTACCAATGAAAAAATGAAGAACAAAATGTTTACATAGAATATGTTAAACAGTCTATTAAAGTGATTCTAAACTTATATACAGAAATGTACTTTAAAAATGATTACAGAGTGTTTACATTCAATAATATATTGATTTTTTTATTTCCAAAAATATGTACCACCATCAAAAATCTGAAATCAGAAACGTTTATTTCAAATAGACCAATTACGGGTACTTTTGAATTGTTGTGAAAATGTTGGTCCGTCAAAAAAGTGAAGCTTAGCAAAGAAATCCTCAGGTGTGATAGTGGTCAAGCATGAGACTACTATAAATTATAATATACCTGAATGCACTTATCCATGAGCACATTCTCCTCAAACAGCCTCGCAAACTCATAAGCACGGCAAGCGTTCCTCGGATACAGGTCTGACCACAGGTACCGAGTGCACTCCTTCACAAGGTGAGGCAGCATGTACTTCTTAGCTCCATAGCATAACTCACATGCTTTGTCAAATGAGCTGATGTTTATATTATCTGTGTATATGTATCTGTAATATTTTAGACGTAATTTGAATAAATATTTTAGACAGGACAGGTTTCTTGTTTCTTTGACTTAAACCTTTCGAATACCATAATTACACAATAAAAAGATAATGAGAGAGTGAAGGGGGTTAATTCATTAAACTATTGTTTTTCTATTGTCTCTTATTGACAGTATTAAAGAGGTTAATGAATTAATTAATTAAACCCTAAGCGAATCCGGGTGTTCACTCTCTCATTGTTTTTCTTTTGTGTATCTAATTATGGTATTTGAAAGGTTAATATTGCGTTAGAATAAAAGTAAATCATGTTTTACTTAAGCCAGCAGCCAGCGTTTAACTACAACAGTTTAATGAGGTTGAGGTTTGAGATCATTTATTCCCATAAGAATTTAAATTCACTTATATAAGAATTATAAACTAAACATAAAAAAACCTTTTGAATACTGTTAATTAGAGACACAATAGAAATACAATGAGAGAGGGTAATGTTGAGGTTTTAATGAATTAATTTATGTTTAGTTTTTTTTGTTGGACATATGACTAAACTAGACATCGGCTATCAAATGTTTTGAGGGTAGATCAAAAAAGTAAAAGTTTATTATACAAATCAAAAGGTTTGTAGCGACAGTAGCCCATCAGACTATAACACCTGTCTGGTCGGAGGATCCTCCCTTTTCAACGGAGGTATGTGGGACTTTACTCTCTGTTCCGCATACCTCCAAAGGTTCAAATAGTATTTTTTTTAATACTCATTATTTCTGTTAATTTATTATTTTAGCTCCGTCATTCCTCTAATATTGCTTTAAACTATTGAAACTAGACAATTGTAAGACTTATACTATGTTACATACTCACTCTAACAGAGCCCTGAAAGCATCAGGCTGTACATCCAAAATGGGTATGGGATCATTCCTCTCTGCCATACCTCCATAGAACATTGCCTCGAAAACTGGTGACGCCATTGCCAGGATCAGCTTGTGGCCAGCAATAACAACTTGGTCGGGCTCAGCACCGACCAAGAATGTGCAATCAGACCATTGCCCAGACTTCAGAAGATATTCTCCCCTTTGCTTCACCTCAACGCATCCTAATTGCCAATCACTAGGCACTCCCGCCATATTCTTCAACTTTTTGCTTTCTTGATTATGTAATTTAACGGCAATTAGACTAGGATTACTCAATCGAGGCCAAGAAAAGAGAGAAAATACGAATGAAAACAAAACAAGCTAAAATTTTACCAAAATAATCACTTCTCGCTTGATTGATGGAAGTGAGCATTCATGAATGTCGTTTCAATTGAATTGTTCAATAAAAATTTTAGAAATTATTATATTGATGTTAGTAATCATAAAAAAAAAACAAATTGGTTTCTGTTATGAAATACTTATATTGAGAGGTTCTTATTTAAGAATCTGAAATGGTGTTCATCCTAATTTCCATTAATGTTAATAGCAAAAATAGTAACTTATTTCAAAACTGTCTTTGTAAACTAAGCTACTGAGAACTGACATTTGACTTCTAAAGTTTTCGTTCAGAAATGTAAATTTGCGTGTCAGAAATACACAACATTTTCAATAAAGACTCCTTTTGTAATCAATAAATATAAAAGCTTATTTTATTATTTAAGAGAATTATAATAAAAACTTAAAATAAGACAAGGATTGCGCTTTGTTGAAAATGAAGAGTTGCTCATTTGCTTGAACATTTTTTTTTTTGACTTCTATTTTGTATTTTGCTTGATGGACGAAAATGTTCAATGTGTCAAACTGTCAATGTCAAACAAAACTATTTTGCAAAGCTGTCAATGTATCGAATTTACATGAACTTCGAACAATATCGATGTTATGTGAAAAGTGGAACGAAATAAACCCGTGAAACACCATGAATCACGACGAGATAAAATCTGTGGTACAGGAAAAATTCCTATCAAGCGAACGGGTCACGGCTTTCCTGTGTGACGCCAAAGTATTGCATCCCGAATGGGTGAAAAAGGATCGGCTATTAGCAATTGTCGAGTTTGGTGATGAAAAGGCTGTATTCTGCTTGTTTACGTCATGCTACCCGCCAAAGTCCTTCACGGATTTATCTATAGAAATAGTGTTGCCGATAGACAAGAGTTTTAAATGTGAAATTGATAACAAACCTTCCGACCCCGAGGCCATACTGTACCTGAATCTGCAATCTCGTAGTAATAAGTATAAGTTTGAAATACAGATGACTCCGCGCGTCGACAACTTTGTCGACGACCTGTTCAGAGGCATAGAAGCTGTGAACAAAGTGCCAACTCAGCCAGATTTTGTGTGGCTCAAGAAGTACAGTGGTAAGATAAATAACGATATACTGACTCACACCATGGCGCTACCCGGAGGAGTCCCGCACACACAGACCTCAGCACCTGTTGCCATAAGAGAGAGCCTCATCAAACACAAAATGTCTGACAGAGAGCATGAATATACCTTTACAAAGAAATTCTCAATATTTTGTGGAACATGGAATGTGAATGACAAATCTCCTGTGATTCCTCTCAAGGGGTGGCTGAGTGTGGACAGAGAGCCCCCTGACATTTATGCTGTTGGTTTCCAAGAGTTGGATCTATCGAAGGAGACATTTCTATTTGATCAAACCTTCAGAGAAGATGAGTGGTATACTGCTGTCCTTAATTTTGTTGATAAAAGAGCAAAGTATGTGAAAGTGGAGAAAGTCAGGTTAGTTGGTATGATGCTGATTGTTCTCATAAAAGCCAAACATTTCTCTCATGTACGTAATGTTGTGTGTGACACTGTGGGCACTGGCATCATGGGGAAGATGGGCAACAAAGGAGGAGTCTCCATAAGATTTGACCTCCACAGCACCTCAATGTGCTTTGTCAACTCCCACCTGGCAGCTCATGTTGAAGAGTTTGAGAGGAGAAACCAGGACTTCAGAGACATCTGCAGCAGGACTAGGTTTGTACAGCCCAACCAGCTTCCCAAGGCTATCAAAGACCATGACCATGTTTACTGGCTGGGGGACCTGAATTATCGCATCACAGAATTGGACCCCACCACAGTTAAAAAGTTATGTAATGAAAACAATTTTGTGCCAGTTCTTGAGAAAGACCAATTGAAGCAACAGCATAAACTGAATAATGTGTTTGCTGGCTACATAGAAGGTGAAATCAACTTCAAACCGACATACAAATATGACCCTGGAACAGATAACTGGGACTCCAGTGAGAAGAACAGAGCCCCGGCCTGGTGTGACAGGATATTCTGGAGAGGACAAAACATCACTCAGCTGGGTTACAGAAGCCACCCATCATTGAATATCAGTGACCACAAACCAGTATCAGCCATATTCAACTCTTCAATCAAAATCATAGATGAAGAGAAATACAGGAAGGTGTATGAAGAAGTCATCAAGCTATTGGATAAAATGGAAAATGAACTGATTCCTCAAGTTAAAGTTGACAGAACTGAGATAGATTTTGAAACAGTAAGGTACTTAGAACTGCAAGTGAGAACAATCACAATAAAGAATATAGGTAAGCTGCCGGTAGAGTTTGAGTTTATAAAGAAACTAGATGAGACCAGCTTCTGCAAGGAATGGCTCATAGTTGAACCTTACAAGAAATGTATTTGTGCTGAAGAAACATGCGAAATTCAATTGAAAGTACTTATTAATAAGACATCAGCCTGCAAGATGAATGCTGGAACAGACAAACTATATGACATTCTTGTACTACATTTGTACGGAGGCAAAGATATCTTCATAACAATAAATGGGACATACCAAAGAAGTTGTTTCGGGTGTTCAATAGAGGTTTTAGTGAACCTGAACATGCCAATCAAAGAGGTACCTGTAGGAAAACTAATTGAGCTTGAAAACAAGAGGGACTCCTGTGTCTCCAACCAGTCCACTTACTCTATACCCAAAGAGATTTGGTTCTTAGTTGACCATATCTATCTCCATGGCTTGAAAGAACCCAACTTGTTTGAGCAGCCAGGATTCCATTCAGAAATACTCCAGATCAGAGATTGGCTAGACAGTGGCTCCATAGATCCAATCCCTGGAAGTATCCATTCTGTAGCTGAAGCATTGTTATTGCTTCTAGAAAGTACTGCAGATCCAATCATTCCTTACAATCTTCAGTCAGTATGCTTACGAGCATCAGCCAATTACTTACAATGCAAGCAAATTATAATGGAGTTGCCAGAATTCAGAAAGAATGTTTTCCTATACTTATGTGAGTTTTTACAAGAGGCATTGCAGCACAGTGCTGAAAATGGGCTTGATTCGAAAACACTTTCGACACTGTTCGGCGCCATTTTCCTCAGGGATAATCCGAACCAAACACAGGAGCCACAATCAAGGATAAATAAGCAAGTCATAGATAAGAAAAAAGCCCAGTTTGTATACCACTTTTTGGTGAACGACCATAGTGATTTAATATTTTCTAGATAAATTAATTAAATGTAGTAACTTAATAACTTTGTAAAACCTGCCTGGGAAAATGGAACACTGCCTTTAAGTGCAAAAAAAAAGTATCTTTGCAATTAGCCCCATCGAGTTGTTTTTTCCTATTGCGGTCTTGTTTAGTACGCCTGCGTACATATTGTTTTAAATTAATTAGAATAATACTCAAAAATTTCCATTAGTAACTCTAGGAAATATTTTTACTTTTATAATCACATTAGAGATTGTACTGTACCTATTCGGAAGAAGTCTCGTAATACGATATTACGCTTAATACCTAATAGTTAATGTGAATCGTCATTCACATTTATCAATGTAATGTTTCGGCTCATTGTTTTGTGTCACTATGTTAGTAATCGCTTAAATGACATAATCGCTAAAATTGTACATGTCTGACAAAATTGTCGCGTCTGTTTTATGTTTTGTACCATTGTTTAAATCTTACCACTTGCGTCTGATTGGTCCAACGAGTGTTTAAACCTTACAGCTTGCGTCTGATTGGTGACGAGTGTTTTCGTGTCCTATTAGCCAGGGTCGTGCGGTACTCCATCTCGTTTAGCTCTTTAATCCCCATAGGTGACAGAAGAGCTGACGAGATGGAGTATTTGGTCGTAGATGTGCGACCCTAGCGGTATAAAAGCGACAGTGTTTGTCGGATATATCCGACGTTGGGGGTTAAAAGATTTAGGGATGATCGCTACTTAACTTTCTGAGAACAGAATTCAATTTTTCAAATTTGTTCTTTATGTAAACTATAAACCTTTCATATCTGGTGGAAGGGGAAACTGTCAAGTAACAGAATAAGGATGCAGACACTGAAATGTGACGTCACTACCATTAGGTTACGTGTGTACAAAAGAGATGGCGTTCTCATTAGCGTTCTTCTTTCTTTGATAGAAAGAAAGAAGAAGAGTGTGGAGTGCTAGGTGCGGAGGGGTGCTTTAACAGTTCAGTTTAGGTCGTAAAATGGATCGTGTTAAGAGCTCGTGGTAGCACTACTGGTACCGTATTGTTGAGGAGGCGATCTCCCTTAGCTCAAGTACAGTATACTGACGCCAACGTCACCAACATAATAAAGTCATGTTAGCTCTCTGGCCATAGATTTTTCAAGATTTTTTGGAGTCTTAATTCAAGGATCTTTGAGATTTGTGACAATTTTTTAAATGAATAGGTACTTTTATTATAAAACAGTGATGAAAAATCTGCCAAAATATTTCATTGTGTAAGGTTGATAACAAATTAAGGTACATTACTAAGTTTTTATTTTAAAAACTTATGATGTCATAATATAATTTATAATAATAATTAATTATTTTTATAGTTTTCAGAAAAACATGGGTATGCGTTCTCGCCTGCTGAAACCTAACACCTGCTGTTTTTGTTAACTCAAAAATGGTCTGGTAGTGGTATTCAGATTTATATTAGGGTCAGTTCACAACGGGACGCGACGCGATGCGACGCTGCGCGCACTTTTTAATACAGCGACTCAAATATAACTATATTTACTACACGAAAATATGCACAGATAGATCGAGATGCCTAGCGGCGCTGCGTTGCAACGTATTCTGAATTCTCTAAAATGTGTATCTTTTCATGTAGTAAATAAAGTTATATTTTTAAGTCGCTCTTTTAAAAATGTGTGCGCAGCGTCGCGTCGCGTCTCGGTGTGAATTGGCCCTTAGGCCCCTCGCCCACGGCGAGTTTTTGTAGCGATTCTTCAGCATCGCTAATATAAAGCGCGTAAGTTGCATTTGCAGGCGCTATAGAAAAGATGCCAACGCGCTACAACATCGCGACTGTATCGATGCGAGTGCTCTACAGCATCGCTACAAAAGTCGCTCGTACGCGAGGAGTCTTATTTGCACTTAAAATACGCTGTACCTACATAAACCATTAACGCCTATTCTATTTTTTCTGTAGAACGTGAAGTATTTTTAGTCGCTAGTTCAACGAATCAATGTGGCCAAGTCCATTAGATTTAATTTCTAATTAAATACATTTTAATTGTTATTTTATGACAAAATTTATAAATTACTACCTTGATTATTGTAATGTATTTAAATATGACTTTTTAAGAAGCTTTTTAATATCACAAATTTTTGAAATTACACAAAAATTTTATACAAATAGTTGAATGTATTGTAGATAATGTACTGATTGCTAAAATGAGGTTTGTTTATTCTTTGATTATTGAGAATGATTATGAAAGAGAACATTCATTGTGTAATTTTTAAGTACTAAACTGAGTTTACACAATGTACACACTGAGCTTGCGTGTTCTGTGCATATTAACTGTGTACTAACTTACTAGTCATTTCCATAATCAAAGTGTAATTACCTCTATGAAAATAGCTATGTGACGGCATATAAAACAACATTTATATTGTGTCCATGCATAGTAGGAAATATGTATTTTACATAATTATTATACTTAAACAAATATTTTATTATCGTATTTATTCGTTCATGTAATAGTGAATATAGTGAACTGTTAATTTATTAAATTATATAATAATACCACAATGCGAAGGTTTTTTTTCCCGCTTAACACATTATTCCTAAATCTAAACAGATAATGCCGCGATGTTTAGTTCTGCTTATATTACTTCGATTCTTTAGACAAATATATTTAAACAAGATATATTACGTACGAAACTTACAAGTCTGCTCACCCCAAACAACTAGGTCACGGTTACGTATCTCCCACAATTGTCATCAAGTTTCAACAGATGACGCTGTGTCGACTGTTTTGTGTAAAGCGTCAACAGATGCCGCTAGTCGTAAAGAGAAAATGATCAGTTTTACGCGTTATTGAAAGATTTTATTTTATTATTTCATAATATTGCTTGCTGTACGTGTATTTTATCAGAAAATAGGCCATTCAAATAGGATAAGGAACTATGATTGTTATTTTGTCTAGCAACATTACATTTTGTTTTGAAGTAAGCTTCCTAGATCATTGGTCGATGAATCGAACGTGAATGCGCCAGATTTGAATTCAACCAATCAGGTAGTTGCATCGAACGGTTTGTCAGTCAAACAATATATGAAAACTTCATTTACGAAAGAAAACGTCTACCATTAACTCATATCCTGTCCTTTCTTTATTTCAAATTTAATTCAAAATAACTGTTTCAACGGCGTAAAGAGTTATAAAGATTTGGTATCGAACACATCCTGTTAAAACTTGTTGGTCCTTTGTGTGCAGCAGACGTGTTAATCCTTTGTAAACCAGTCTACCAGTTCAAACAAAGAGACAACCATGGAAGTTGAAGCTGCTAAACGTAAGTCAATTTTATTATTATTGAGTGTTTTTATTTTAATGGGAATCCGCAGCATATTCATATTGAAAAATTAATGGAGGTATGTTTTTTTCTATTTTCTTATTACTTATTAGTAGCCATCGTGTTGGTTAAAAATACTTTCGAAGTTTGGCTGTAATTTACATAAGAGTTAATACTCTAAGGTAATTTCTTAAAGTTTATTATAGAATTGTTCTTAGATGAATACCCAATACCTACTGAAGAAATAAATCAGCAATTTTAGAAAACAGAAGGGTTCTATGATTTTTATTCAAATTATATTCTTATCCTTGATGTTTGTTACTTCCAATTAGATCTCCATTCCAGCTGCAAGATTTGTCTTTGAAACTTGTTAAAATAAAGTCCTATTTTTTTCCACTTGTCTATTCTGTTCCATTACTGGACAAAGGCCACAACTCCCATCTTTAATTTTAATTTATTTACTGAGATATAACATAATAGAGTCTATGTACAGCGTACCCTAAGTAAAGGTACATAACATTTAGCTTAATTTTATTTTACACAGTCGCCGATTATAATTATGCTAACCAGCTTTTATAGAAAAAAGTGACAATGCAAAGAAAAGCAACAATAGATGTGGTTATGAAACTTCTCCAATTTTAGTTAAAAAACGGAGTATTTATCATCTTGTTTTATTTGGGATCTGCTCAACACGATTTTTTCTTCCATCCTGTCTTGTCGTCAGTTTTCACGTAATCTATCTTCTTGTTTATCGACGGCGGAACGCCGCAGGCCCAGAAAATGGTGAACGACGTCGACCCCGTCTCAATTATACTATAAAGACCTTAAAAATCACAGGAAAGTAGGTAGGTACCTAGATTCGGATGACTTTATTTCTCTTTGCTAGATTCTAATTAGTTAATGAGTAGGCAGGTAGGTACAAGAAGGGACAAGATTAGACGACCTACCTCAACGTAGCTAATGATGTCCCCGAAACGGTCAATTGAAATTGATAATATTTACGTTTGTAAATGACAATGTAGGTACCTACCTATTGAAAATTGCTTCAATCGTCTAAAGTAAGCGATCGATATGTCAATCGCGTAATTATGGTAGACACCTAATTTATGTTTTTATATTCTCCTTATTCAGGATTTTGAATAATTAGGTATCAGCTTTTTTATATGCCCGGCTGTCTTCGCCATTTGTTGCTCAGATTCCATCTAAGACAACATCACTGTACCGAAATACCAGTTAGGCTATGATAGCCATTATTTAGGTACCTATATAATTATCTACATTTTTAATCCAGAATTCGGCATGAAATTAGGTTCATTGTTCAACAAAACGAACGGGGAGGAGGGTCTTTGTTTAAATGCAGATCGAAGCCTAAACCCACCTCGGCCTTCTCGTTCTTTGTCGTTTGGAAAGTGCATACCTATACCTAGGTGGGTCTTCGCTCACACAAATTCCTGTATTGTGGGCTGGCTCTAGAGGAGCCGAGAACGAGCGACACTACACGAATTTGAGTTCGGTTCGTGTCTCCATTAGCGTAGACCCACCATAATGCCTGCCATACTCGCTAGGTTTGCCTGTACAAGTTAGCTGTAAAGGTAAACCGGAGCGTGTATGTTGCACAACAGTGCAGGTTTCCAAACAAGCTTACTTGACAGGTTTAAGTAACTGTGCAGGCAAACCTGAGGGTACCTATACCTTTATGGCTACCTTAAGGTGTACCAACCTAAGTCTGAAGACTTCTTATTTATCTTTATCGTAAGTTTCTGTTTCGATTTGGCCAGTTTTTATTTCTAACTCGTAAAAAAAAATTTAACCGATATATCTAAGCACACAAAAAATGTTATCATCATCAGGTGATTAGGTCGAATAACGTACCAAACTTTTTGCGTTACCGCCGAAATGAATAGGCATTCACTCATGCTTGAGTCATGAGTGAATGCCTATTCATTATTTTTTTTAAAATACGTTTTAGATTATATATTACATTATCTACCTGACCTATTCATCTGTTTATTTGGTTTTCTTTTTTTTTCTATCATAAATAAAGACAGATTGATTGATGACATCGAAAGAACGTTAAAATAAAATTTTGTATGTACAATGCGTTCCAAATGAGAATAGGATCGCCCGCCATGTTGTGACGTCACGTTTTACTGTCAAATCGAGGAAAGAAATTTTTAAATATTAATTAATTTACAAAAAATTTAATTTATTAATGAACTGTGAACGAAAAAAGTTTAATCAGAATCCAGTTCTTCAATTTTACTCATCTTCTACATCCATTTCTTCGATTAGACAGTACGACGAGACGTCAAGACATAGGAATCGGTCCTATTATCATTTGGAACGCGCAGTAAGGTGCAGATGTTTGTCGGATTTTTTTTTAACCGCACGTCGTCAAAAATAGGGGAATACATCCTATTCGGCAAGTTTTAAATATCAACTTTGGACCGATATCCTGGTGCGGGTCGCAGGAATCCGATGGATGCGAGACGCACAGGACTGGTCGTTGTGGCGACGCTTGTGGGAGGGCTATGTCCAGCAGTGGACATCTTTTGGCTGAAATAATCATGATGATATCAACGTCTAGACATATCAACAGAATTCATAGATTGAATACATCCCCACAGAAAACACCTAGCTAGAGGCATTTTTAAATGAACACTGTAGACCGATTTGCATTTTGCATTGCTATTCTGTAAATTGCTCAACATCACGTGAAAACTTAGCTAAAGTGACTTCACAATTCAAAGTTTCAGAGATTTAACTTTAATTTCACGTAAGTTTTCTCGGTGATTCTTTTTTAACGGAGTACACTGGCTATTCTTCTTCATCTTTTGTCAGAAGACAATGATTATCACGTTCCTTCCTTCGCCATTAAGACAAGACAGAAGTGTGCGTAATAAGAATGACTTTTACGTTTGCAAGAGATTCTGGATAATAATTAGTTGAACTTCTAATAAAACCTGTTTGGAAGTAGTTGTTCATTCGCCTTGCAATAATCCCTTTGTATTTTGGGATTACAATATCTTAATCCCAAGAGTGGGTGACCTATTTCCGACCGGGCTACAAAGAAAGTAGGCACCATTGTTTTCTTATGCGCAGAATATTTTGAATGGTAATTATGAAACGTTTGCAAATCATGTTCCCTTCACGTTGTAATCTATCAGACTTAATAATAAGACCGCACGTATCGTTTCTCATTATACTATTAACATTACACAATAAATCAATCCTTTATTATTTGTGTCTGGAAATGCTATAAATCACACACGGTATGTTATTTACAATCTAGAAGTTCAACGCTCTCCGCCAACTGGTTAATTGTTAGTCGGTTAATATTTTAATAACCCTCAGCAATTGGCGCTCGACAAAATTCGCAATTTGTCATCATTGCAGCCGTTAAACAAGTTTCAATTTACCGGCCGGCGGACGCGCCAAGAAAGTTATTTTTTCGTGGGTGTGTGTCATCCTCTGTTCAAACGAACGACGACGGTTGGCGGGCAAGGACACTGCAACCGTTGCGATGACTCATGCGCAGCTCTTCATCTCTTCCTACATAACGAGTTTATGCCATATTTTGAACTTTGAAATACCTGTCCTTTTAAAGGCAAGCTAAAGACGGCTAGCTGCCGTAAACGACCGGCGTCGTATGTAAATCGTTTCGCTGTCAACATGTAAAGGAACGTGTTCTGAGTTCCGGCGTTTGCAAGTACGAAGATACGTGTTCCTTACTCCTTTGTTTACATACCCGAGACTTTGTTTTTAGTTTATGTTTAATTGTCCTAATGAAGTTAAAACGGCTAAAAAGGGAGCGTTTTACGACTTTCAAAACTCTACTAAAAGCAGTGTGTTGACCACATCGTTTTCTGGTTCCACGTTCTCCATTGTTCTCACTTAATCGCCCATGAAAATGTAATATTTCGTTTCTATATTGTCCTGGGACCGCATTAGGCACGGCGAACGGCTGGTGTAAACAAACCAGACCTTAATTAAACTGCCGAAAAAATTCTCCCAGCAATCCTTATTAAATTGTCTGCCGTCGACGTTACTGTAAAAAGCTGTTGCCAAAATATACCTACTTCGATGTTTAAATTTGACGCTCAATTTAAAATGTTATTAAATTGACACTAAGAGGTCCCAAATCTCAGAGGGTGGCGTTGATTAAAAGCGCAGAAAGCGGGTACAGAAGAGCAATAGCCCCGAGAGGCGGAGGTAAATTCCAATACGATACAACAGCGGTGTAATATCTCGAAGCAAGCCGCTTAATGGGCCGTTACGGGGCGGAACTTTGTTCATTTGTAAAAAGAAGCGATGCGGATTCGACGCAGCCCCAATTTGGTTGATATCCGACACATTAACATGACAATGAAAGGAATCCTCGGGCCACAACGCCGCACCTAAAGCAAATATTGACCATTGTCCATGACGGAACGTAAACAAGGTACATTATTACAGTCAACGTACGGATATCAAAAGATAAGACAAATGATAATGTTCTGCCTGCCTTTTACGTCTAGGATAAACCTTGAAGGCAATCTGCTGCGTAGCTCATTATAAAGTCAGACAAAGCTCACGACGCAGCTTCAAGATGGGTATGGATAAAAAAGACGGCAAAATCGAAAATGTATTAAAAGGTTGGTTATTGAAAGAGGAACTGGATAAACAGGAAACCAACTGAAAAAGAAGGTAAATTGAACACCTTTTCAGTCGGCAAACTTCGTTGCAGTTACGGTACTCTTCCTGATTTGATTTAAACAAGGGGAGTTAGGTCGTCCGCTAGGTCAATCTAATTTGAACGGTTGCGGCTCGAATAGTTTTTCCCCAGGATTTTATTGACGATCGATAACGCTGTTAGCGAAGTGCTCCTTTCAAAGGCCTTTTCATCGAGATGAATTAATAAGATATAAAACTTTCTTAGTTGTATCAATCGATCAATCATTATAATGAGTAACATTAGATTTAGCAATGTGTGAAATTGTACGCAATCAAAGTAACCGAACATGTTTCTGTCCTCCTACACTGCTTTCTACAGTATAGGTTCCCAGTGCAACCGGGTTGTTTTTGTGGTCTCTTTGCTGCACGCAATGAAAGCTTGTTTGAGCGTACGTTGCCCAGAAAAGGCAAAACGTGGGCGATACTTGTCGGCCCACGCCTTCCACACTTACCCACTACTCCGAAATTCCATTTTGCCATTCATTATTCATCGGGGGAGATCTATTGTGGCAGTTTGGTTCGGCATGACTAATAGATACGATGCATTCGGGTCATCAAACTTGGTGCGTTTTGTTAGAGCTCGTGGCTTCACTTAACGGTTTGCAGAAATGCGACTAACACATGCTCGCTATAATTACAACGAACGGCCGATGGCCTTGGTCGAGAATAAGGACTAATAATACTATACTAAGTCGGAAACATGAAACTTCTGGATCCAATGTTTGTTTCCTTTAGTTCAGTCTTAACTCGATTACACGTTCCCTGTTCGAAGACAAAGTAAATTTAATTAAGTCATTTCTTGTTTTTAGTAAACGAGAGTTATTTTCGAAACGTTCCTCTGCAGTAGGTACGATTAAGATTTCATTTGAGATTGTCGTAATTACGATTGTTTATATTATTTGTACATTACGAATATTGCGTCTGCAGCTTTGTTCGTGTGTATTCGGATAAACGGGAATATAATAACATCGCATGTTTTAGAGCTTTACTACAATCATCATAATTTGTTACTTATTCCTAACTTTGGTCATCATATGAAAATAAAATTACCTTCAAAACCCTGTAATGTGTGAATGTTATCGCTAAGCTCAACGCATAGGTATCCCAAGTTATTGCTTACAACCCATACAGACCTTAAAAGACATTTCATAGCCCCCTATCATTAAAGTACATCGGAGTACATCATTAATTCGAACTTTATTAATGTCATAAATCCAGCCTAGTAGCAGTTTTAGTAGTCATTTTATTGTTTTCATGAGGGACTAGCAGTCTGCCCTCGTATAAGGTCATCCAACTACGCACTCTTATTGCAAAATACTTTTACCATTTTTTCAAGATGAAATCGCTGTGGAAACGGTTCGTCTACCTCGCTCTCTCACGGCATAACAAAGACGTGTAGAGCTCTCGAGGCTGCCTTGTCCTTGAATTTATTAAGATGGAACATCGAATAAACTTCCATCATAGACGTCTCAGATAAATTCTGTCGGACAAAGAAAAAATGGGAGGAATTTTTGTTCCTCAGATGAAATTTTCAATTCTGGTAGAGAGTCCGTTGAGTCGGAAAATTTGGATTGTGCCCAAAACATTTAATCAGATTCATTGCGCATGACCTAAGCGAGTGGTGCCGGGTTGAATAATCTATAGTATGCAGAGCCTACATTGCGATTACCTAGCGGTGCTGCACGCAACGGTACATCGTACACAGATGAATGAAATATCACTGAACTCCACAGCTGCAAAAAATGTGCAGAATCAGGCCAAATTATTTGGTAAAAGAGCGTTTCGCAAAGTTCGATTGTTGTCTGCAGCACAGCAATCTTAGTAAGATTGTTATCTTGTATACTGTACTTTAATTAAGCCATCTCTTTGGTGTAGACCACAGGAGTTGTGGAAACAACTGCGGGATGAAGTCACCGGTTCATGACGGACGCTGTTGTTTGCAAATACCTTAACATCAATTAAAAATGTTGTCAAGTCTCTTGTACAACCATTATTTTCAGTTATATATTTAGCTATATATATAGTGAAGCTGAAAAGTCATTACTGAATTTCATGTAGCCATCAGCAAACTGCCATACCAAAAATATTCCACGTTCCCTGAATGATGTTACGGAAAATTACTGAAAAGGAAACCTGTGGTCCTAGAACGCAACCGAAGCACACAGGAGTTGTTTTAATCAGTAAAAGTCTGACACACACTCCTTCTCCAACCCAGAGCTGGAGAAGTCATCGGATGATTTACAAACTCAAAAAAAAAAGAAACACTGGATGATCCCAAGAATATTACAAGGTTCACGTACTTAGTTGTAAACTTAAATACGCCTTCACAAGAGTTGGTTGTTTCGTGCAGAGGATATGCATATCAAAAATAGATACGGCTATAGTGTTATGCTAAACAGGCCCTAAGGAGCCTTCGTGTTTCAGCGCCGTACCGAGACTGCATGCTACAAGTTCCTTATCTAGACTGGTAAATGTGCTTAAGTTATATTTAGGGCTCCGATGTTTCAGCCACGGACTTTTAAAAAGGAACAGAATAACTTGGGGCTTCATTTTTTGAGAGAATAGAACTGAGGCCCCACCACGAGGTCTTAACGCGATTCATTTGACGACCTAAACTGAACTGTTAAAGAGTAGAGCTATTTAGGGTGTATATAGGAGCGCTGACTCCGTGGGTGCTCGGGGGCTCGAACTCCCATGAGAAATAAACGGTGGATGCCGAGCAACCCTGAGAATAGACTTCAAGAAATAGATCAGAATCGCCTTTTAGGAATATGCGTTTTTTCCCGTTTAGCGCAGTGGTACATTTATCTTCTCGACCTTATCGATACCTATCTGATCGGGACAAGCCTCTCTGCCTTCCGCAATATCATCACCAGCAGCCTGACTTCGCACAATCCTTTGTTGATGAGCACCCAGCTGTTCGCTGGCACCTAATGCCCGCTACGTCTTGCCATGACCTGTGTTGTGCTTAGTGTCTGTGGAGTCCAACTTGTGACTTTTTAAAATATTTTTGGGAAAATCCTACATGGTGTAGAAATTATTGGAATCGATTCAGTTACTGATTCTGAACAAATTATATTCAGTTTTCGAATGTATTTATTATTAAGTTTTCATCATCTGTATGTAACCTATGCCCACAATAAAGACTGATTCTGATTTTGAAAAATAATGTTGTGTAAATATCTAATCAGTCTCATTTCTGATTGCTTTGATTCCATTCATTATATATTGAGAATTAATTTTAACTACTTTCTATCCTTCAATTCGTAGTCATCGTAAACCAATTTGACTACGATAGTTTCCGAACCAACCTCACAATAGCGGAACTTAACAATAGTGGCTTTCCACGAAACATATTCTCAGTTCAAATAATCCGGAGGCAATGGCCTAAAGTGAAGGTCTGACTGACAGTACTGTTTTTTTAGGGGTACCGTAACTAAAGGGTAAAAACGGGATTCTTTTACTAAGATTTAGATTACTTTTCATCGTCGACCACATCATCGCTTACCATCAGGTGAGATGGTGGTCAAACGCAAGCCTATCAGTAATGAAAAAAAAAAAGTTTCCATTTTCTGTTTGTCTGTCACCAGGCTGTATCTCATGAACTGTGCTATACATTTATGTGGCTAGACAGTTCTAATTTTCACAGATGATGTATTTCTCTTGGCGCTATAGCAACAAAATATATATCGTGATTTTTTGCTGTTTTTTTTTTTGCTTGATGTCGCAAAGTACGCGCTTTGGTCGTGGAGTTGCGGAAAACAGCCCGTTGTACTATACTATAGTGTCTAATGTTTTATAGATAATGGTATGGAACTCTTCGTGCGCGACTCCGACTCGCACTTGGCCAGTTTTTATTCTATAGGTATTTGTAATTTATATTGCCGTGCATAGGTCAAACCCCCTGTGTTATCGGTCAAATACTTATTTACTTAACTTATTTTTCCTTGTTTGACGCAATAACATAAAACGCAATTGTCTTGCATCCAATGTAAAAATATATATATACAGGGTTATTTGGAAAACACTAACAACCTTGCAGGACTGTATTAATAACATCATAAACAACAACTTTTGTTCTATGACTTTTTACAAAACATAATTCATTTACCAAAAACAAACCTTCAAGATTCGTTGTTCTATCTAACACATTTCAACTCTATATTTTGCTATACCTACTACAGCTACGGTTGTATGACGCAACGCAAGCGCATCAAGCACCCTTGCTGCCCGATCCCCGCTCCCCTCCACTATTGTACTGTCGCTTGCTTCGCATAGACTTCGTAATATTTAGAACGTTCAATTTAAATATTTTTATTTTTGTATGAAAATCTGATGAACTAAATTATGTTAAATTTTTAAAGTCGTAGAACATAAGTTGTTTATGATGTTAGTAATATAGTTCTGAGAAATTGCCGGTGTTTTATTACAAATAAGACTGTATATGTTGTGAAGATCCAGGTCTAAGTTATGCAGTCAGGGTCAGCCCTAATTTATTCTGGGTTTAACCAAATCCGAGGAGTATTACCTAGGATTTTCAAGTTCCACAAAAACTGATACCTACCGTAGCGGTGTGTCATTTACGTGAAGATTTCTAGTCTATAATAATGTACCTAATCTCCTAATCCTTTCACGTTTACAAAGAAAATGAGAAATAAATTGGTGTTGTTATATTTATTATATGTATCTCGTCTTGGTCTGTGAATCACCGAATATATTTTTTTCTACAAGGCACTTAGTCTTATTATCTTTTTCTTTTATTAATCTATCAATCTCAAAGAAGTAATCATATTGATACCCGTACGGTCCGGACTAAGCGTTGTCTCTCGTTGTTTATACCGCGTACATCGAAGGATTAGAAAAATTTGCCTGCACGGTCTTCCAGTCTGGTTATAATTTAGGTATCTACAAGGTTAGAGTGAAAAGGCTCATAGACTAGTGTGATTCACCATGAACGATTTCATCACTACTTACCATCAGGTGGGATCGCAGTCAAGTATTACTTTATTTCAAGTAAAAAAAGACGCACTCGGGGACTGCCGCTGTAAAGCTTATTGCATAGCATTTTTATCAACTTATGCAATTATAATTATTTATTTATTTTATTTATGCAGTATTTTTTTTCCGTTGTTTTTTTTTCTTTGATATTAATTGAAGTTACACTTTCACGCATTGAATTGAATTTTGATTGATTGTTTGACTCATTTGTTTTCTTATCGGTCACCACGCTCAAAAAACAAATGAGTGGGGGGGGGGTGTTAGGTTATTTTCGTTACGGAATTTCTGGATTCGGTCTCCACGCTCAAGACCCGCGATAGAAGCTATACAATAGCTTAAAAAAAACTTCTTTCGGTATCAGTTTCGCATTAGTTAATGTCATTGTCATTAGTCACCTAATTCCGCCTAGCCCGTTTCATCATCGGACTACCAGACGTACGGCTATGCGCCACCGGTATATGGTGGATATCCCACCAACACGCACAAAACGTTTTGGGAACACATTCATTGTGCGTGCGGCTAAGGAGTGGAATTCCTTGCCGGAGTCTGTGTTTCCTGATAGCTACAACCCGGGAATCTTTAAGTCGAGAGTGAATAGGTTTCTTTTAGGTAAGCGCGTTCCATCCTCGACCGCATCGTCGCTTTCCATCAGGTGAGATAGCGGTCAAGCGCGAACCTATCAACAATAAAAAAAAAAAAAAAAATAGTTTTTAGTCATTGATCTACACTAATATTCTAAAGAGGTTGTTTGTTATGTTTTTTTGTTTGTAGGAGGTTATCTCTGAAAGTACTGGTCCGATTGCTAACATTTTTTCACCGATAGAAAGCTACTTTAGTCCTGAGTGATATAGTTTATATTTTATGTACGCGGGCGAAGTCGCGGGCAAAACCTAGTCGTTAATATTTGCATGCAGTACAAGAAACCGCCAGACAGCTAAAAATAAAACGCAATAAAATTATTTATTGTTGCTGCCATAAAAGTCTGTCGAAGTTAAATCGATGTGCAGCTAATTATTCTGAGAATTTTGAGTCACCCTCGTTCATAGTAAACAATTTTACATCGACGACATGACTATTAAAATGTAACTGCTTCTGAAAAAGTGTATATTTTTATAAGAAACCAGTCTACGATTGATTAATAAGACTTAATTGAGAATGGTGATTATTTATTCCATTTATTTATTTTATATACATATTATTTACATTTTTAAATTGTCTGCCGGTGTCGGGAGCAGGGTCCACGCTACCGGTGGTTAGGGCTCCAGAGACAGGAACCTCTTCACTATGCGAGCCGTATCGAAGAGTACTGCCTTCTGTATCAGGCCCTTGATCCAACCGCGGAACGACAACTTCGACAGATGGTCGTCGAAGCTTTTGGCTATAAGGCCATTCTTATTATAGTTAAAAAGTGGTAGTTACACTACAACAAAATTGATGTAGGGTGATTCGGAAAGGGTTGCGGGAATCCGATGGATGCGAGACGCAAAGGACCGCTCATTGTGGCGACACTTGGGGGAGGCCTATGTCCAACAGTGGACGTCTTTCGGCTGAAATGATGATGATGATGAGGGTGATTCGGGTGACAGCTGTCAGATTCATGCAGTGTGCCTATCCTTTTCTCATCTTAAAGATGCATGTTTTCGTCCTGCTGTCATTCTACCCATGCTATGTAGAAAAGACCTGAGTTATTGATTTTGTTATATCAAGTTACCTTTAAAGCTGCTGCTAAAGGCTGCAAATGTGTTTCAATTTCGCTGTAAATATCGACAACCACCTTCGGAAAAGCTTTTGAACCGTAATGAACAACGTTCCAATTGCCTCTTAACAAATTGCAATCGTCTAAAAACACCGTAAAAGTAATACACAATTACCTTACCTTTTACATAAAATAAGCAGTATTAACACTTATGCATAGTACAAGCCCTAGACAGGCCGAAACTTGTATAACATCGAATACAGGCAGACGTGATACAGCAAAATCAATACTAGTGATATTTATTGGCTTTGCTCACGGGCATGGATGTGCCGGCATCCGCGCAGATATTGCGAACATCGGTCGTAGTTTGATACACGTCCATGTGAAATTGCGGCTGTGGGTACATTAATACAAAGATGGCATTTGATCTGGAGACTGGAGATATAGTGGTCTTGGTAATTTGAGGTAGTCTTGGACCTGAAGGTGCTAAAGGCCTTTTGCCGTGTTCGAAGTGGGGCAAGTAGAGTTTTTGGGAAGATATGGGTCCTTGCCCAGCCGTGGGATGTTCTAAGTGAACAAATAAAATGTTAATCTGTGTATTTGGACACTTCCGCCTGACCACCGCTAAGTTCATTTTAGCTTGCACTCGTAACGAAAACTTCAAACGGTTTAGCTTGGCGCCGCGCCGCAGGATTCAAGTGAAAATTTTTTATACATACATTAGACATTTATTAAGACGCAAAAGTTGCCAAAAGTCAAAAGTTAGCGACAAGATTTTTTTTTTGTGACTTTCTAGTTCGAATATCACTTCATACGTTTCTTTGATATATCCTCAGCAATTTTCCAGACGAGACGTTTTCCTGTAACACGCTGAAGCTAGGGTTTTTCCGGCTTGTCATCAAAAAATTGCGATAACTCAGCTGTCGTCTAAGATTAAACTCTTGTGATATGGCATTCCTTCGTGAAATATCCAATGTAGGTTGAAAAACTTTGAACGGGTTTTTATGCAGCTTTCGCCAATGGACAGAGCGGTTCATGAGGAAGATTTAGGCATAGAATACATGCACATTTTATTAAAGAAAAGTCGAGAGATTTCTAACAACTGTTATGCAACGCTGAAGCAGGTCGCTAGTTTAGATTAATTCAGTTTTATTCCAGTTCTAAATTTAGGCTCTGAAATACCTGTTTCTGAATACTATGGCTTGTTGAAAAGGTTTAAATAATTCAGAGTTGGCGCAAAATAAACTCTTCTGTTAACTATTCAGTGACAATACTCGACGCTTTCTTTACAAAAGCTTTCACTGCTCTTCAATATTTACTAAGTACATAGTCCATCTGAAGATTCGAATGGCATAATTTATATTTTTATTTATCGCCCACTTTGGGTACAATAAACAAGCTTTCTGTTTGTTAACTGCCTCTTTCCGGCCATTGTACCATTGCGGTCATTTCTGCCAGATCACTTAAAAAAAATTTCGCTTGTATCCTGCGGCGCGGCACCATACCAAATCCTTTGAAGTTTTCGTTTCGAGTGCGAGCAAAAATGAACTTAGCGGTGGTCAGGGGGAAGTGTCTTCGATGGTACCTATCCGGAGTTGGGCATGTCATGTTCTTCCATACATCTCGCCGTCATCTGTCAATTGTAAGCTCCTTTCTCGTTTGTCATCTTTCACATACATAATCTTTTGATTCTGGTCAGATCTTGCCTATCACTAAGAACTATCGGAAAAGAGCTTTCCAGTTCCTTTTTAGCACTCAAAGCTGCCTTATTTCAATAAGCCACTAAGTTTCACGCTGATCAAAATTAACATCTTCACGCCACACTTAGTTCAATTACTGCTGAGCTAAAGTTCGCTGCATTCTAGACCAAACGGGTCAGTGATCAGCGATCATTAACACGCTCTGACAGCGCTCGTGATCCTCATAAGTAAAGCTTCATTTTGCAAACAGATTAGTTTGCATATTTGTCGCCTAATAGGATAGGAAGATTGGGGTTGTGAACTTTACAGGCCTTTTTACAAGGTTTTATTTAGTTTTACCTGTCCCGATGTTTGTCTGTAATCAAATCTTGCAAATTAAATTTGATCCACTTCCCGGTTACCGACTGAGCTGAAATTTTGCGTGCTTCAGATGACAATGCAAAATTATTATGACATGGAGCTGATCTGATGATGGAACCAGAAGGTGGCTATAGGAGTTTGGTAGTTAAACGACACAACCCCATCGAGTTTGGGCTCGTATGATTTGACGAGTATTAATTATATTAGTATTATACTGTACTATAAAAGCTTGCTATGAAAAAATTTCATTAAAAACTTGTTTTTAAGATAAAATTGGGAAAATGAAGGACCCTATGTGGTTGTAGAGTTAGTCGATTAAGATGGCAATTTTGAAGCAAAAAAGGAGACAGAGGCCTTACCATAAAGTGTCAAAATGTCAAGCAATCGAGCGAGAAAGACGGATGGAGCTATACACCCTATCTAGGCTCTCAGTTTAGGACTTCAAAAAGCTCACGGTAGTAGTGCCTCTGTTCGTTGTAATAGGTGACATTTTTGCCATCTTAAATCTGACCTTCATTAGTCCTTGCCAGACTATCTCAATCCACAGTACAAAGACCAAAAATTATGCGAGCCAAATATACTAACGAAATATGACTCCGTCTCACTTCAAAGCTTGTAGAACAAGTCATATTTCTCGAATCTGCTTTATAATTTCGTATTCATGGTTTAAGTTTTATTACTCGAGTACCTCGAGCCCCTTACTGCGGACTCGCTGACTCGTAAAATATTCGTCTACTCTACGCGTCTACAAGAGGATAAAAAACGTACATTTGTAATATAAGAGCACGCAAAAATTTTATTCTTTTAATGATAAAAATAAAATAGCTGCATAAAAGAGCTGATGGTTAACATCAGCTCTTTTATGGTGCCTTCTCTGATCTGGAAGTAGAGTTACAAGATGAAAATCAAAGCAAACATCCTTCAGAAGTCAACTGCCTACTCAGCAGTTTGAAATAGAAATAAGCTTTTTTTTAAAAGCGCTTTACTAGCTCTTCATTTTTAAGCACCTATAAATGGGATCTTAAAAAAATGCCAAAGCGAACTTCAAAAACGCTCAAACTAGATATGCATCGCGTAACACTACCAGTAACAAGCTCATCATAGATAATGCACCGCGTAAAGTTACAAGTTCAATAACAAAAGTAACATTATCCTTTACGATGTGTTATTAGTCAACTAATTACTTCCACGATAAGCAACTGGCTACTACTTTTCTCAATTTGTCCTTTTGTTCTCAGAAAATAGCCATGTAGAAATTGATATCAATATTCTTAATAAAGAAAGATAGTACAGTAACGCAATACAGTTTCAAACATATGTTGATAAACAAACAAAGAGAATAAAACTTTGTATGTAACGGGGGCAGAAAAACATGATATTTCGAACAAAGAAACCGTTATCCTGATTCGTCATACGCTGGTGATTAATGTGAGCAATCTAGTTCAGTACAACGACGAATAAAAACATATCAATTTTATGCAGAAGCAGTATAGGAGTTTTGGGTTATCGGCATTCTTTTTTAATGTGTTTAAAAAATAAACCTACCTAGACTTGCACCACATTATTGTAATTAAATTATTAGATGCAGATTGATATATCTACAACATGAATTGAAACTGTATAAGGATACCAGCACATAATAGAGTTGGCCGTTTATAATGGTCCAAAATTTGTTATAGCTTGTCAGAGGGCATCCTAAGTAATCGTTTAGAAAAAATCATTAGTACAGAAAATCTATAGTTCAAGAGTTGGTATAGAAGTATTGACATAAGTACACAATACTTGTGTGTATTTCTAAGCTGTATCTACCTTTTATACTCATTCATTTAATTTCACAAATAAATAAATAAATCACTACTTCTGATCTTAAGATTTTTGTAGAACTAATGTCCTTTCTAAGTGATAAGTTATGATGCCCTTTAGCTACAAAAACTTTTGGACCACTGTAAACGGGTCATTCCATTGATTTGATTGTTGGCTGGTCTCCCAAAACTATTCTTCTCGTTCATTAGAGGTCAATGTTTCGTACTGATTTAATAATTGAATCTTTAGCTGTCTGAATCAAGACAGGCTACAATGACCGTTCATCGACCAATTAATGCGTTGGACCTTGGCAATTAACCGCGACAGGAGGTATGGCTTCGGTTCTAACGTTTCATCCTCTGACCGAAGACATTGCGGTTTTTGGCTTCACATTAACCGCCGTGCTCCTATTTATTCTAGCCTCGATCAATCTTTATTTCGCATCATTGAGATCCTTTATTCGTCTGTTCTTATTGATTTTCCGCGTATCCTTGAGGCAGCGAGTTGCTCCAGCCGTAGGTATAGTTCTTACCTTGAGAATGTAGCACAGAACACGTGATTCGCAAAGCTCCTACACCGAGACTACTTAAGTACAAAGAAAGGTTCAGCTTCAAATAATAAAGGAAACGCACATGTACAAAATAGTCTTAATCGTACAAAACGTCTGGCCTTGATCGATCCGTGTGCGTGTGTCATTCTCTTTACAGCTTTTGTCGGCGACGGTCGTGCCTTGAACCTCTTTTATAGCATTAAGGGAAGTCCGTTTGTAGAGTTACGGCTACCTGCAGCCGTGCGGTGGATTACGGTTGGACCAGGGATAATCTCGTTCTTACTTTGTACGCTTGTTTACAAAAGGAAAAGTTACTAAAGGAAGTAATTTAGATTTTTTTCTCAAGATAGTGAAAACTAAATAATCCATAGGAGCAATCAAAATAAATTGAGCATAACGTAGGGGCGGGATAGGATATAATAAAGATATTGTCAAACATGGAGGGTCATATAATGAACCCTCGATTTGGTCCCTTTTGGTATTGAATTGATGTTCCACCCACAGATGTCAGTCTGTCGAGAAATACATTACAGTTTTATGGATTACTTTTTAATGTCTGTGAGATTAGCAAACCGCTCTATCTCATTTGAATGTTACGCCGACTGAGCATACTTTTTGTATAAGTGGTTTGGTAACGCTCAATTTGCAATAAGTAGAAAATAAATGCTATGAGTAATACAGACTGGCGGCGTCTTGCGAGCTTTTCAATTATGGATATTAAAAAATATAATAGACACACTTCAGTTACATGATAATTATTATTACTGGCGAAGATTATCCCAATTTATTTGTTACTGTTTTCATCTGCAACGGGAAGGTAGCTTGACAAACTAATTTAATTTATTTAAAGTTTTAAAGGTAATCTTCTATGATTTTATTAGGCTAGTCCAGCAGCGGTTGTTTTAAAAAACTTTAGCAAGTATTACTTAATCTTCGAAATAATTTTATCTTAGAGACCAAATGCTAAAGTATTAATAATATCTTCCGAAAGCAATCTTTAATAATTCTGCGAATAAATTTTCCTTTTGGAACTTTCGGAAAGTTTGAGCGATCCAGATGGCTTGGAATCCGATATGGCTAGTAAGTGATAGCCATATGGCGTTCCAATCTCTTCGCAAATATTTAAGCTGGACACTTAATCATAGCTGAAACCTGTTATTAGGTACAACCAAATGTTCGTATCATCCATGTATATTCTTGTTTTATTTTGTTCTGAAGACTTAAAATTAGGTTCAAAGTTTGCAACAACTTTGGCTTCTCCTAACATGTTGAAAATTATCGTGGTATCCGCTTTTCTTTTGATATTTCGTACACATATTATCATTACCTGTGAAGAAATTTCTAGTGACACGAATAAGAAACACAGCGGCGTTGGCTGAATAATTTATAAGTCCTAGTCAATATTAATGACGCAACTTTTCAACTCTGATTACTTATCTCCGAACGCGGTATCCATAATTAATATCTAATCCAGAGACCCCCTTAATTATCATTATTTTGTTTGCGGACTCTTTACTGCTGTCAACGGCACCCATTTAATTGGTTTTAATGTCTCCTGAACCCATAAATATTACTTTATTTAAATTTATTGCGCGCAACGCGTTTACTGTACTCCCGGCTCTATTAACACGTAATCTCTTTATATTTCTTACCATTTCTCGATCCGCAGTACACAATATGTTGCCATTCCAAGTTATTTAACTCACGTACATATGTTGGCCTCTTCTGGTCGTACCTACTATGTTACTCGGGATGTCTGGGTGGACGTAAACGGTTGAAGCTCTTTAGAGGTAATGTGGACAACTTCCAGTGGGATAATGTTGATTTGGAGTTCACGTTAGGCTGTGTGTGCGTCAAAATAACGGGTCGGTGGTGTCTAAGCATTGCCTGAAACAAGGCAAAATCGATACTGTTGCCGTCGCTGGCGGACGCGCGCCGCTGCCTCCGAATTATATTCTCAACCAAATCCAGCCGGCACGTGACCCAACTTGTTGCCGCTCCGGAGAGAGACAAAGCTACATTATTATAGCTGGCAATACGCTGCTGGTGAGATTGTGCCCACCGATGGCGGATTATTGACCATTATCTTAAGTGTCCCATTTAAATTGTTTGAAGCACCATTGACACCATTATGGTCGCGGTTTCACTTTACAACGATAATTTTAAGCTTTATGTAGGTTCAGACTAGCTTTTGCCCGCGGATCCGGGCGCGTTTCTGGACTAACAATAGGTCTAATTAATTTTAAGCTCCTAATGTAATTTTGTAAGGTGTATTTTTCACGATCCTGTAGTATTTTTTATCGGTGCCAGTGACTTATCTTAATTCATACAATACTTTGAAACTCCATTCTACATTTTCTGGGTAGGGTCTTTAATTATTAGCCTAATAAGAAAGTGTCATGCTTCGAACTTTAAAAACGACGTACTTCCATACAAACTTTCAATCTCTTTTACACCCCCTTAAGGGTTGATTTTTGAAAAACCCATTCTTATTCCTCGTCTATGTCTTTAAAACGACACCTGTAGAAAATCCGCTTTTTAGATCCAAAGATTTTAGTTGGGCGTTGATGAGTCAGGCCGTCAGGCCTCTTTCAAGGGTCTTTAGTATATTTTATAAATAGATGTTTGAAATTGAATGTGATAGTTTGTGTATGTTCGTTGCTCCATCACGCTCAAATTACTGAACGAAATTGTATGAAACACAAGCCTTTGTCCAACAGTGGACGTCTATCGGCTGAAATGATAATGATGGTGTTACGCCGGCGCCGCACGAGTAGACCATCTCCTGGAATAGCACATTTTTGTCCCCGGAGTAATTCTCTACTTTCACATAGTTAAAAGCTCTTGCAGAGGCTAATATTTAATAAGCTGCGTATTAAAATCTAAATGCAATATTAATGGCCTGGTCTTATAATAAAAAAAAACCAGGTCATGGAAAATAACATCTGGTAAAAGGACTTATTGTAATCGCTACCGCATCGCTCGTGAATATGACTAGTCTAGTCGTAATGCACGTATAATGAACGTATAAGCAAGAATTATTAATCTTGTTGCTCCACCATAAACCATCCTGTCATCTATATTAAAACGCATCTCATTATGAAGTCACTTAACTGAACTTTTCTTTCTAAAAATATTCTCGAAAGGAAACAATCCGCACAAACTAATTATGTTTATATTTAGTAAATAATGATGTCTGTTAAGTTGATTGTATGTCAAAAGTTTCCTCTGAAAGCCTCGGAAAAGTTTATTAGTCACCTCTCTGCGTTGAGTCGACGACAAACTTTTATTGAGGAAACTAATTTATCACTGCGGTGATATGATCTATGGAACGCAGTCGTCGAGGGGTAGACGGACTGCCGTATTATCTTGAATTTCATGTTCTTTTGATGGAGTGTTCGCAAATTGTCGGGGATTTTATGTCGACCCTAACGTAATACATTTTGTAAATTTACATTTTTATACATTCCTAAAGCTGCTCTAACAGTAAGCTTGTAGTAGTAATGAGTATTACATGACTTGCCTAAATCAGAACACGAATATTGGTGTAGGTTTGGGTCTGAGTTGGTCTGTAAAACGCAAGTGGTAGTCATAGGCGATTGGTAGTGTAGTCAGCCTGGCGGTCGCCAGCCGTGGCGGTATTTCCGCGGCTGTGTCGGCTCCTGGCCGAGCGAGGCTTGCTCCTGGTATTCCCAGTTATTACCGCAGGGGGACGCGGTCTAGGGGTTGTTGGCCGGAATCGATCCGCCGCACCACTGCCGGTGTTACCGGTGCACGGGGTTACGACACCATCACCACTGCAGTCTTCCTATTTCATTCCTCTCTTGCATCGGACTAGGTAAGCCGTTTCGTTAGCTGTTTCTGGAGTTCCGAACTCACTTTACCGTATCTGCGAATTGATCCTTTCGTGTTTTCGACAGTGTTGAACGTCTAAGAGGTGTCGGAAAAGTCATTCAGTGATAGATTTTGAGAACAGGAAATCAATCGGAAGCAATTCGAGTGGCGAAACAAATTCAGCGTGGCGTTGCTGGCTGTTAATTGGCTGCGGGTGGCGGCGCCGAGACGGCGGCGGAACCTCCGCATGGAGGCTCGCTCGCGCCCGCCCCACGCACGCGCCCGCCACCCCCGACAGCTCGGCGTTTTTATGAGCGAGAAGTCCGTCGAGACCCGCACGAGTCTGGGCGGCTCTTAAATTAGTTTGTCTTCCCCGACCCTAGACCTTGTATTTGCCAGGTGCAGTTTTGGACTCCTAACTCGCCATGTTCTTAGTCAAATCTTCTCAAATTTCGCTTAAGCAGCCCCCTGCCTCTATGCACATTAGATGTCAATCAAACTTTGACATTTTCCTTACGGAGATTGATATCTTCCTTTTCCACATAGGAAATTAGATTTCAGTAAAAGATCTCATATCCTCACATGCAGGGAAGTTGACGCGACGTAATACATGTCATGGGTGACATTATTTTTCCATTTGGTAGGCTTATTTTCTTGTGCGGGTTATCAAGTTAGGGACGGTAGCGCGCAAGGGGTGGCTGCGGGGTGGGTCCGCAGGGCGGGGGTTGCGGGGCACGGGGTGCAGCTATCGACCGGCTACCCTCCCCCCGGCGTGGCTCAGTTTCCGGGCGAGAGTCGCGCAGTCCGCTAGTGCCGCGACGCGACTCCGTCACACGTTAGATAGTCAATTTGATCATCACCATGCTGATAGGGCTTGTTCGGGACTCGGTGATGCAGTGCTTCTGCCACTCATGCCGCGCACCAGTTCTGCCTGCAGGTTGGGAACACCGCCGCCATGGACAAATCCTTCACAATCATCACAAACTCAACCGGCGACGCTGTTGCTACTCTCGTTGCGGAGACAAACGCCCGAAATGGTTTTCTGACTCGATTTTTTTAATGAATTCAAAATTCTGCGTCGAAATCACAAAATCCTGTTTCAGGGAAGGCAAAAACAGAAGGTAACCTCTTTAATCTGTCAGCTACAGCTTCTCCAAGTTGTTTAGATACCGTTAAATGGAAGGTTTCAACATTACTCGCTGATGCTTTGCGCTTTCTTGATCAATTATGAAGTTCTAAGGTTTTTGGCCTGGGATGTCTCAGACGTCTGTTATTGAGTCTTCGTAGCCGGCGGCCGGCCGGCGGGGGGAGGGGCACCGGCCGGCGCCTATATTTAAATTGCATCTGACGTAAGTCACGTGATCCATCGATTTCGAGCAAGGGCTAGTGTTGTTACATGACAGTCGAAGGTTCCCACCGTGATGACAACAATGTGGGTCAAACGTCAACGTCTTTGCATGGTCTTCTGACAAGTTCTGACGTAGACTGACAAGACGTTGGCAGTTATGTAAGGCATTTTATTTAGGATATCTGGTTTATATTATGTTCGAGAAAAAAAACGCAATTTTTTTTCTTATTTTACTGTCTCTGGTTATGGAAACAGCTTATTTTATTATATTGTTTACGACGTAGATAACTTTTTGTCTGGATTTTCAGAGCGCTGCGCCTCGTGAGCGCTGAATCATGTGCGTGCTTTTCCAGCTTTAAGGGTACCTGTCTGTCTGTGCCGGCCTCACTACAACTATTGATTAAACATTACTGCATAATGTCCACCATTTTGTACAGACTACGAATCGCGATGACTGTAGCACGCGTCCACCATTCTGCGCAAAGAGTACCAAGTACCAACGTTATACTTTTGACTGTAAGACCACCAGTCTAAAATTAGAAAACCTCTTCAAGAAAATGATTTCTTACAGCTTACGTAATGGTCTCGGATTCCGTAACATTCGACTTCAAACATACTTGTCTGGGGAATTCGGAAAAATAGTTGTTTTCACATAATATCGTAGGCTTGATTAAATTATGTCACGCAATCGCGACATAATCACTTTAGT
The DNA here is from genome assembly GCA_910589285.2 of Mythimna ferrago. Taxonomy (NCBI): domain Eukaryota; kingdom Metazoa; phylum Arthropoda; class Insecta; order Lepidoptera; family Noctuidae; genus Mythimna; species Mythimna ferrago. Next base: position 2,559,021 of record OU342683.1, on the reverse strand, counting down.
GGGCCCTTCGTAAAATGTTTTGGTATTTTATGCGCCACTACGCACGCAGTTGAGGACCTCGTGTCGCTTTATTATTGCGGGCTTGTTAATTAACGACATTTTTCATAAATTCCGACGTTTATGCTTGACATTAGTCAGATTGCAAAAAGGATAAAACAGCACTGATTACGCAGTGATTTCAAATACTTCTTTTTCTTCTTCCAGACGAAATCCCTTAGTCCTTTTTATTGGAGTCAACGGTTGTAACCAAGAATTACCAAGTCATCTCATTTTGACACAAAATATGGTCGAATAAAAACATGGATCATCAAAGTAGGTCTGGAGTAGACCCAGACGTTATGCCTTCTGAATTATTGATGTTCGGAACATTAAGCGATTTACGATCGATCTCCTCTTGTTGGTATTTTACCAAGCACAGACCTTGGTATTCAACTTCATGGCTTCAAAGACTATAAAACATAGGCTTTACGGACCATACCAATAGCCTTGAGAGTGCGAATTTCTGAGAAAGCATATTCTTCAGACCCGCTTTAATTGTTCGTTACAGAGGCTACGAACATTCTATAGCACATTTACGACTGAAATCATTCGTGGCGTGAAATAACTCTGTAATTAACGCTCTTACGGTAACTTAATTGTTCATCATCGCATAATTCGCCTCAAACCGTCACATAATGCTTGTCACTACATTTCAAGTGGGTTTGGATTAGCAAACACGCTATTGTGAAGTGACAACAGGGGACTCGAGATCACATAATTGTTTAGGGGACGATTATAACACTGGGTTTAATTGGCTTAACAAGTCCTGCACCCTTTGTGAGGGTGCGGCAGGGCTTACAGATTTTGATCATCTTTATTACCGTGTCGTTCTGCTTAATAAAAACATTACTTTTACATTGTGATGAGGGCGTCAAAGGGATTATAAACGTGGGGTTCATGGTTCCTAATACAAAAAGAGTGGAAGTTTATGCCTTTTTTTATTCGGAGAGACGACACACGTTATTGATCCCGTATGAGGGTTCAACAATGCTGTAAAACATGTTTCATTTCATGCATGAGATCTAACATGTATTACTTTCATGTGATGTTATAATGGAAACCGGAACATCGCGCGACTGAACCCGAGGTTTTCCGACATCTAGATTTCGAGCCACACATGTCCACAATGATGCATTGCAGGTGCCTACAAAGTTTGCGTGTTCCAAACCATTTCGGCCTCCAGTTGACGCGGTCAACTTGAGAATTTGCAACCGAGCTGCTTTACGACTTACTGTAGCTTAAATAATTTCCATCTCAACTCCGCACTTCGTCGCGAATGGATTTAAAAATAACACTTTAGTGGGTAGCGGTTTTAAAAAGGGGGTTGCACACAAAGTCACACCCACTTTCCTAATGAGCGTAACTCGTAAAGAGGACGTCAGTGCCGTCTCCGCTATTCTGGAATGTTCTCGACGCTGCATAGAGACTATCTCTTGTTTCTGCATCGCCTAGCCGCCGCATTTGCGTCGTGTTTAAAACACTCGTACGTGCCAACGCTCGTATTCCCAGCGGTAGTAAATTTACTTTCAGCTCTCCCCTCAAGGGTTTTAAAGCCAGCCTTTAAATATTTTATCAGGTTTTCCATGTTGTATCGTGCGGCGCCGGAGGGGGCTGCCGTCGACCTTTCAGTTGTAACTGCCCCGTTTGTATTCGATTACCATACTTTTTCTGCTTTATTGTTTTTATGCACGTTCATTAAATTGCTGTTTTATACGATGCTATTCAGCTGCAACTCTATTGAATATGGATGAAAAATTATTGATTAGAATTCTAAAGCCCAAGTGAAACCCGCTCGGGTTCAATTACGTCGTTTTTTTATATTTTATACTAAAGTGAATGTCTCGAAGTCACAAGCTGTGACTTCATGCGATTCTTTTCTACTCGTGTATCAAATCCTGTATTGATTCTTGAAACTTCGAATGTCTGCTAAGTCTTCTTGAAATCCTATATTTGTATTCCCTCGATATCCAACTTTTAATTAGTTTTGGTCTAGATTTTTCATTCTCATCAGCGTCTGTCTGCGGTTACGTAAAACTTAGGATTGGAGCGGTTTACCGCAATGATTTCCCTTACCTGATAATAATTTGTGAAAATCGTGATGATGGAAGACTCCATTCTACAGACTTGAGACAAACATCTCATGACGATTGCGTCGACGAATTATGGCGAAAGCTAATTAACTTTTGATAAATAGCCCTCCCGAGACGGTCGTGCAATCACAAATATTGTTTTCTTTACCGAATGGAATGGCTGGCTTTAGCAAACTTGGATTTTAGGAAATTAATTTCTTTATCATTGGGTGGGGAAGTCTTGAGTTTATGGTCGTTGTTTGATTTGTAATGGAGACTAATTAACGTTAATTTATCATTCTGTTGTCCTGACATCATTGACCCTCGAATTTTCGACTTACTTGCTTGCAAAGAAAATCTCCCCGCAAACCCAAAATTAACACAGTCTTACCTTGTTAAACTTAGTCCATGAAATGGCTGAGAATTAAAGTTTAAAGTCGACTTAACACTTTGTATAGCTTGGTCTCCGCATCGTCTGCTGTGTAAACTGGGACTTAGCGCTGCCGTGAGGGATTATCCGTACTTGCGGCGAATTTCGCCGGTTCTTCGCCACTCCGGCATTCCCCTCACGTAGCGGCCTCATCTCCCGACGTCGTGTCGCCGTTATTACCTCGATACTATTACCGAGACGTCCCCAACAACATGAGTTGGGGCCCAAATATCTAATAAATGACTATTCATTTGCGACCTCCACTTTTAGAAGTCTGGGAGTGTCACGTCATTTTGGCTAGAATGGTTTTTGGACAGTGATTGGTAATGGGGTCGACGGTTGATATTAACAGTGCAGTAGATATACTTTTACGTTTTGACGACCTTGAAGGTTCATCTTTTATAATCGATCCAAGTGATACTTATACATTATAAAAATAGACTGAAAAAGTTATTCATGTATCTTCCAGTCATAAAAAGAAACAAACGTTGATCATAAAGCTACTTATTTATTACTATGCTGCATGTCATTTAGATAGTTATTAGCTTGAAGTTCTGTCTAGTTAATGTCGGCCATTAGCTACATGTTGTGTGGACTGCGACATTTTCTATCGATTGTTTGTCCACCACAATCGATGCTTTTATTTTACCAGTCACGCGAGTATCGAATGTCGATTCATTAAAGCTTGGGTCCGAATGTTCTTCAAATAAACATTAGTTGGGTCGCTTCGGCTGACGTAATCGTTTTTCGATTGTCCGTTAGTGCTGTTTAGGGGACTGTTGACTTGGCAATGGAAGCCCGACTTTTGATGGGATTTGCAACCGATGTTTTAAGAAGTCTTGGACTTAATCTGTTTGGGCTGTACAGCAGGGAGGTTACTGTTTTGCTTTTTGAAACAGATTAAAGTGGAATTTTCTGATGTCCTCACTAGCGTTAGCGATCCCTAGTACCTTCTAATAATCGGTCAATTTTCAAAGCAATAGCATAGCAGGCATCTTCTTGCCTCGCTTGACGATTACGGCCCTCATAAATCGCTTTCTGAAAGGCCAGATCGTGGTTAAGAACAGCACATGTATTTTAAACTGTCTTGGAACTTATTTTGGTGCAACAACTCCTTAAACTTATGTCTGTATCTGTTGTCTTTGGAAGGTATTTTGGTGAATTTTGATAAGTATTAAAGCCAGAGGGTCAGTTTGTCTCCTGAGGGTCGTCAGCGTCGTGGGCTCGGGCTCCACTGACGACCTCCTTCTCTTCCTAGCTCACCGACGGTCGGCGGCACCCGTCAAGAAACCAGTCGGCAAACCGAGGACCAAGCAACCGAAGAAGGTCAAATTCATAAGTAAGTGGTGTTTCATAGGAAAATGATCATTATGAAAACAGTTCACTTCTAAGAATTACGGCGATTCGCTTGAAGAAATGACAAAATTGATTCGGTTTACTAATAAAGAGCATCATGCCTCAGCCTTAATGATTTCCCCACTTAGCTAAGATAGTGTTTACGTTGAAGAATCGGTTTCAAATAAAGGAATTTGAAATCGTAGTAGTTACTTAGATGTGACTTAGCATTTACCTACGTGTTGCGCCGACCCCTAAAAAAACCGGCAAGGGCCGGAAGATAATGATGATGATGAGTATTTACTTAGATGTAAGAACGAATAAAAATCCTGAAATCCAGACAGTTAAAAGCTAAGTATATTTTATAAATGGTAGTTTTCAAAAGACATTAAAGTGCAGCAGACAGCCGTTTGGACTAGTTTCAATTTGGCTGCCAAAAAAGTTGGCTTGTGTTAACTTAACTATGTAAGTGCAGTGACGAAGTGGAGATGCCATTCAGGATGACTGCCAAAGGATTTAAAAGCTTCCTTTCTTCCTTAGCTAACGCAGAAGGGGTGAAAAAATCTCTTTCAGACACTGTCATGGAGTAAAAAGTAAATGGAGTGTTTATTACGCGCACATTTTTACGAACTTAACGTATTTGCGAGGTGCTTACGCAAAGGAAACCCGTCTTGAATTATACGACTGTCGGTTTTAGCCTAGAGAGTCTTGCAGGGATAGAAATAGCAGTGTTTTTTACGTCATTTGACACACATTATCACTCCATTTGTCTGCAACTCTGTGCTCAACGTATACAGGGTGAGATCCCTACCCAAGATACAGGCAGCCCCGGGGACGTGAGGCCCCTTTGTGTGGCCTGGCGGGTCAAGAGTTTTCACCCCTTTTAACTGAGTTATTGTTAGTTTTGTATTGTGCGCGTGTTTGTTTTTTTGAAGCCCTTTTCACGTGAGAGAGCGAAATTCCGACACTTATTTAAGACCCTTGACGCCATGTTTTCCTCTCTACGTTATACTCTCTATTATTCAAGAAATTTTACTCGGGGAAAGTTACAAGTAGGTTTTTAAATAAGCTTGTTTTTGTTGGAAGTGTTGAGAAAACGTTTTCAGGGCGTACTTTTCCAAGTAGGATTGATCAAACATATGTGTGTAAAGAAAATCACCCCCTCCCTCTGTATCACAGGCTGAGTCACCTGTTTTCATACAGACATAATTTGCAGACACAGTCATACCCCGAACACGATTGTAATGCAATTGGCGTGACTCACAGGGAGAGTAGTCGGGAGTCCCGGCCCTCCCTCACCCTCCCAATAATTAAACAATACAGCATTCCTTACCATGGAGAAGTTTACCCGACCTTGAATATTACCGTAATTTACCCCTTACCCCGTTGCGTTTTAAGAATTCCACTCCTAAACGTTGGGGGCGGTAATTTAATGAGTTTAGCGAGTGTATTCAGACGGGGACGTTAATTAACGCCTTTAAAATTACGGTTAATTTGTGAAATATTGTAAAGGAAATTAGTAGGACGGTTTGTGAGATGAAATTGGTGATTTAGGGGATCATGGAAGTTTGATGGCGTCAACATTTTGTCGCTTTTTATGTGAAAACTCAATTAGGTACGCATATAATTTAATATAGTCACGACAAAGATTTTGTAATATTCTTATGAATTTCTGAAATATGTGCTTACTAAATAAAATTCGTAACCATTTTTCAGCATTCCCTCAATGTTTTAGAAACAGTTTGGGCTCCAAACATAGCGCGGGGCCTTCTGTATTCAGGGTCGCCAGCCTCGGTCGATTTTTAGGACCAGTATTTACGTAGTAGATACGTTCTACGTAGGCTGCTTGCAGTTTATTGGTAGGATTATGTTTTGTAGGCATGTTTGGCGACTGTTTAATATTGCATCGATACTATTTAGGCTTCTATCTATAACTACATATACGAGTAGTAGTAGTCGTACTTTCATCCCTATATAATATATATATATATATACACCCCTATTTTTTTATTAGTAAAAAAATGGGGCTCTATCCGTACCTGTTACTGATCATATTGTATAAAAGCAGACGAAATTAAAAAAAAAATAACGAAATCCCAAAATTGTCCACGAAAATTTTGTTATAATTGGTAAATTCTAGAATCGAATCAATCATTCATAACAAATGCTACTAGAAAATACTATGCGCAGTGTTTTTCCATCCTAATCAATAGCCGCCTGTACAATATGTCCATAAATTGTGTGATATTTTGGGATATAAACAAGGCTGTGTATGAATATTATTTATTGAGACTTTACTTAAATAATAACAAGGCTTTTTCTAATAAGCCCTAAGTATAAGTATTTGTATTAATTATTTTTTTTTGGTGTATAGGTACTGTATACTTAGTTGTTTTTTGCTGTTTATGTTCATAATTGTGCAATAAGCCATTATTGTTACATATCTAATGACATTATGTTACGCAAATAAGAATGATAATTATATTAGGTTTGTCTCGAAAATTTTCCAAGGTACCTATGGTATCGGAATAAAGAAAGCTTAAGAAATTCAGACAGTATTTGCAAAGATTTTTAAGCTAATCAAGAATTTCAAAGCTGCCTAGTCGTCGGTACGGGTGTAGATTTTTATTTTTTCATTTACAGGACTGTCTTATTATTATACCTAAGTAGAATTTGATAAAGCTAAGCGATGTAGGTATAACTCTTTCATCAATCTACAATAAAGACATCTTTATAGAACTAGTAGTTATGGAATAGATACTAGTAGGTATTTACCTAGGTACTAACGGCTTTACGCGCCAAATTGCAAGCGTTGTTCGGATGGCGTTCGATCAGTGCGCACAATAGTTGCATTATGCGCATCTGTTGATGCGTGGTACCGTCTCGCTGCACAATAGTGTGACATAACTGTTATGCAGTCAATGACTTTTTTTTTGATATTGTGTCAATACTATGTATCTCTAGCATCTGCCAGCGATTTCGCCCGCATGAATGTGGGGTTTATCCCAGGGGAACATACTTCCAGGTTGTCTTAGCCTAGGACATGGTTTACCCGTATGCCAAATTTTGTTAAACATACATTAAACTTTCATCATTCATCATTTCAGAGGAAAGAAGTCTACTGTTTTACATTAGCCTCCTCAAATGTGTGTTTCCCGCAACCTTTATCAGGTCATCGATCCATCTTGTCGGAGGCCTTCCAACGCAGCGTCTTCCGGTACGCGGTCGCCACCCCAGAACCTTTCGGCCCCAACGGCCATCTGTTCTGCGAGCAATTTGCCCTGCCCATTGCCATTTATTGCGATTCTTCGTGCTATGTCGGCAACTTTGGTTCTCCTACGGATATCTTCATTTCTGATTCGATCACGCAAGGAAACTCCGTACACAGCCCTTTCCTTCGCCCTTTGGGTAATAGTCATAGGTCATAGACTTTCGTCTAGAGACTCTGGTATGTTGGACGAGAAGATACCACGCAGCTTCCCGAACGCTGCCCAGCCGAGTCAGATTCGACGGTTGACCTCTTTCTCGAAATTAGATCTATCCAAATAGACGAGAATAGACGTAATCGTCCACAACTTCAAGTGTATAATGATATGTCTGATCTTGATAGGAGTGGGTGCCAAATAATACGGCTTTACCAATTATATTAGTGTGATTTCTTTAGGTACAGTCTTGAGCATCGACACCGACATTGCTAGCCCGTCGGTTTTCTATGGGTTTAAAATTATCCAAGAGCGGCAGTTAGTGTCAGACTCTTACTGACTATAAAACCCACCCCGTTCTTTCTTGCCTATCATACCGGGGTCGAGCCTTTTTCGGAACTAGACCCTGGCCCCAGTAGGGGAAGGGAGGTTCCTTTATTAATACCGCCAAACTTCCATTATTGGACCACTAGACGTAAGTACGGCAATGCGTCTCCGGTACATGGTAAACATTCCACCCAGATGCAAAAAACGTTTGGAGAGCACAATCATTGTGTCTAGGCACAGCTAAAGGTGGAATTTTCTGCCGTAGTCATAGCTAAAACCTTGGGTCTTAAAGTTAAGATTGAATAGGTTAATACTTCTAGACAAGCTCTGTCGTTCAACCACATCACTGCTTACCATTAGATGAGAAAGAGTTCAAACGCAAACCTATCGATAATAACAATATAAATGGTGTAGTCAGCTTTCCAAAGAACTTTTGAAATAAAATACACGGACAATAGACGGTGTAATGTTTCATGTCCGGTAGATGATAGGAATTCATGCAATTCTTTTCCCATGGGGAGTCATTGTCCATTCGATCAGCTTCTTCCAAAAGAGTAATATTTCCTATTCTATATTTAGTTTTTAGCTATCAGTCTTAGCAATTGCTCTCGATGTTAGATACTGTTATTTAAAAAAACGACAAAGCGTTTCGCACTAGCGCTGTAGTCACAAAAACATGTTTCGAATCAACATAGTGATGTAAAAAAAGATACACAGCAGTATTTGTCAATTTTAAATACTACTCGTACATAAATGCGCAATAAACTAAGATTGGGATCAAAGAGAACATTCAATTTACCTAAGTGATAGAGAAATGAGGAATAATACACTTGAAAATAGTCTTCTTAACGACTTACGAAAATGGAGGAGGTTCTTAATTTATTTGAATTTTTTTATTCGGAATTCGGTGTTAAAAAATTACGAAATAAAAACACTGACTTCTGAAATTAAAGTTAGATATTTTGAATTTTTTTCTTTTCTCTTGTGAAGTTGGTGGTTTTTTTCTAATCGATGATATTCGTCCATCCTAAGGTTGTCTGGTAGATATCGCTGTCAGCGATAAGACCGCCCTAAACCCATACATTTAAGTTGTAAAAGTTTTGTTACTATTTTGGTGCACAATAAAGTTTATTCGAAGTATTCTTTTCCCTCAAAGTATTTGGGTCCTACTGGACCATTTATAGCGGCGACATAGTCTAAAAAGCTATTTATGGTGTTAAAACGATAGAAACATAATTGCCTGATATGAGTATAGAATATTTATGAGCAACGGTCGATAAAAGCATGGTCATTACATGAATAAGTAACCATACCTGATAATTAGTATCCATTTGTGAATTAGCTGTGACATGACGTAGTAAGCCTGTATACAAACGGTTTACTGGAATAATTTAGCTGCTAAGAAGTATTTTTACTTCTAAACAGAAGACTGTGGATTTTATATATTTGACTAGGCGATCGGCGGCGGCCACCTCACGCGCCGTGCCCTGGTCGACAGAAGACGTCACAGGCAGGACCATGTATAGCTGCAGCTGATATAATCCTCCCGTCCCGACCGAATTTTGATCACGATCGTCAATATCAACAGATTAGCCAAGTATGCAGGAGATATTATAGTGCACAAGTGTTTGCGCAAACATATGTGCACTCTCTGTTCCTTCGGTTTCAAAGTCCGATGGGACGGCAATCAAACACGACCAGAGAGAGTTCAGGTGCAGGACCAACGGCTTTACGTACTATCCGAGGCACAGGGGTATCATACCACCAACTTTTAAATTTCGAGCAGCTGTAAAGTAATTCCTAATGGAAAAACCCAATAGCACTTTTTTCTTGACCACACATGTTCAGTCGCGCTTGCGACCACGAGACCAACAAGGCAGTCAGTAGCTGACTTAAAGAGGATTCAATGACATACACTTTCTAGTCGTAATTGGTCACTGCGATTCTGCATTTTCTTCGTCCTAGTCTTAACAATCAAACACTTTGTCCACGACACCTAAGTACCTAACCCTATATATTTTCCTCAGCTACCGAGATCCGCTGCCAAGAGATGTCGAAGGGTGGTCTGGCGTACGAGGTGATCCTCGCGGAGCCCGTGGGAGTGCCGGTGCCGCGTCGTGCTGACTCTCCCGAGAAGACGCCCTCCGTTGAAGAGATCCAGGAGAAGTTAAGGGCTGCTGAGGAGAGGAGACGTGTAAGTGGAACATGAGCATAAACCTAGAACTACATTAGACCGACGGACACCTGTAACACGCCTGATTTGTACGTAGAACGACGTCGCGTGGCGTGGATCTAGTGTAGCTCTATAAGTCTAGTTTCCATATAAAATGTATGGAGCCCAACATGGATGTATGGAGTATAGTTACGCGCCCAGATGGGCGTGTGTAGAATGCTACACAGTTCAAGCATAAATCTGCCTTTAATTTCCTCACAGGGAATTCAGGCGTTGCGTGACTAGTAATTGGCAACAGAGTAGCTTTTTGTACACATTTTATGGTCAAACGGGGGCTGAGACTTGTTTTTTGGTTCGGTTCTTCCGAAAACAGGCAATAAGATATCACTCAATTCAATCAACCTTTTGCAGTCTAGGTACAACAAGATTCATAATCATGATAGTGATTTTTGGAAGTCGTTTTTACACTAGGAATAAGTCTAGTATCGAGGGTGCATTCACAAACATGTAAACTTACATGCATAAGACACCTAGACCCGGAAAAACTAGACGTACGTAACTGTAGAAACGTGACAAGCAGCGCAGCAGCTAAACACACAGCACCAACCGTGCCGTCAACTATGGACCATTTTAATTTTACTAATTTTTTCACCATTGAGGTTCTACAATGTAGAATTGAAGAATCTACAATTTTACATTGTCTCAGATTAAATGAATGGACTCAATATTTTGGAAAAATCTTAAATTTTCCTCATGACGCGTACTTTATGTTCGCCATATTTATTAATTGGTTATACATTGGAAACCCAATGCTATAGCGTGGACGAAAATATTATCCAACAAATGGAAATTCATTCAATTCATAACATAGGTAACGTAAAGACAGCTTTAGTATCCCCATACCATAACGCACCACTTAACCGCCCACAGAGCCTGGAAGCCAGCAAGATGGCCGCCATCGCCACAAAGATGCAGAAGATCGAGGATGCGTCCCGCATCCGCAGCGAACAGACCAACAACTTCATTGTCAACACCAAGGAGGCTCTCGACGCTAAGATGGAGACGCACGAAGAGAAACGCGAGGCGTACATCAACGAGCTGCGCGCGCGCTTGAAGGACCACCTCGAGGGAGTTGAGAAGACCAGGTAATAATCCTACTGAATAGAGATACAATCAAAAGTAGTCGACAAGTCGCTTACGGTCCTCAGTCTCCGAAACCTCTACCTCGACTTCCAGCCACAGTTTAGACTTGCGGACGTCGAGCAATGGGTAGCTCGCCGTCCGGCAGTCCGGTAATCGTCCGGACGAAGGAGATGTCAGCAAACCGTAGGGGCCCAACAGGGCCGATGCACGCTAGGACCACAGGGATTTTCTGTAAAGGAAACCCGCGTCCTAGAACGCAAAGAGTAACTGAAGGACATAGTTGTGGTTTTATTCCGTGAAGGTCTGACACGTTCTCCCGCTCCACCCAGATCGGGAGAAGTGGATGATTTCTCACCTTAAAAAAAAGTCGCGTGCGGTAAGATACCAATAAGTCCGTGGCTCACTGGGTCGCAATGGCGACGTGGTCACGTAGTCAACCATACAGTTTTTGACAGGCCAGTCCCAGGCCTGCCATGATTAGTAGCAATAGGCAAGGATAAGAATTGCCGAGGATTGAGTTGGATAGAGAGCAAAATCCCAACACAGTCCTGTCTTATTTGCCGTGAGGGAACGGACATCCTCACGCCGCCGCGACAGGGGTCTACCCCGGGCGTCGGTCGCAGAGCGGTTCCCGGTCACAGTAGACGTGGGTTTGCGGATGATGAGCGATGGCGACGGCGCGTAATGCTCTACGTGCGCCTCAAGCTTTTAACAAATCTTAGGGGCCCAGTAGGGACGTTGCCCTAAAACTTCTGAATTCAGTTAAGAATATGTCAAACTCTACTTAGCGTGCATTGGTTTTTCGCGTTTTATAAGTGCTCATGCGAGAAAAAATATTTTGGATTTGAATTTAATATCAAACTGACAAATTCTTGAGCGAAAATCATCCTAAATAGACTTAAATTTGAATTCTCGACCCAGACATTTTTCGCACATAAAATTAGTTTTAAATTACATAAATCCCTCACTGCATTCGGGATCAAAACTTAGCAATCTTCCTCTCGTTCGGTATTCAACCGCCCGAAAGAAATTGCTTTATCCCCTAGTAACTAAATCTACTATTAGATTCTGATGTTTCAGCACCAATAAAGTTGTTCATTCCTCGTTCACAGGCTGACCCTGGAACAGCAGACGATGGAAGTATACAAGGCGATTGAAGAGAAGATGAACACGGCCGCCGACAAGCGTGATGAGAACATTAAGAAGATGCTTGAGCGTCTGCGCGAGCATGTGAGTTTCTTTTTTATAAGTTGCTTTTCGTAGGTCAACCTCATAAGGTTCTACGAATAATTAACCGGATTTACCTGTGGGGCCTTGACCTTTCCAACGCCGCAGTCTGATATATGAGACAACTGTTTATAACTTAGTGTTGATTTTTCGGAACCCAGTATTTTTGCGTCGTGGCGTTTAGTGAGCTTTTTTTTAAAAAAAAAACACTATTATAATGCTGCCAGCTAAAACTATAAAGTACTTATAAAACTAAGTGACTACACGCTCGCAATTTAAACCTGGTAGGTACGAACCTTGGTTTGAGGTGTCGCTGTCCTTCTCAAACAAGGAATGGACTGGGTCAAACATAGATTTATGCGAGGTCGAGTTTAAGGTTTTAATTATTTCCTAACTAATTACTGAGTGCTTGCGCGGGTTTGTGGACGAAAAGCAATGGGCAGCTCGCTGTCCGGCCACTCGGTAAGTCGTCGATGGCGCTTTTCACGCGCGCCTCAAAAAAATTACAGCATACCGTAGGAACCCAATAGGGCCTATGCCCTATAGGGCCGCAGGGAATTTCTGAAGGGAAACCGTGGTCGTCCTAGAACGCAAAGGGCAACTGAAGGAGGTGTGGTTTTAGTCAGTAAAAGTCTGACACACCCTCCGGTTCTAGAGAGGGGGAAGTAATTTGATGATTACCTACCTAAAAAAAAATATTGTGCATAAGTAAGTATAGTTGTATGTTAGTTTAGGGATGTTTGGTGGCTTCTAAGGCAATCATTTGACTATATTTAATAGAATGGAATGTCCAATTGCTGCAAATCATTAACTAATAATGCTGCCATCTTAACCATGCTTTAGAGGTCTACGGACTCTTGTTAGAAACCTAGAAAAAACTGAATGTAAATCTACCCTTATCCAGGAGGAGCAAGTAAAGAAGGTGCGCGCCGGCAACCACGAGCGCTTCCAGCAGCTAGAGAGCGCCATCCAGGAGAAGCTGCAGCAGGCCGCTGACCGCCGCCTACTCATCGAGGCCGAGCAGAAGGAGAAGCTGCGCAACCATGTGAGTGGCGCAAGTAGTGCCGGGACTAGCACGCCAGCGGCTTTTGCGGCCAGTCAGGTTGAGTTTGAATGACGTGTCTAGGTTATATAATAACGGGATGAAGTGAAAGTTAAGATACTCGTAAATTCAAACCTAAATACATGCTTTAAATATCCAAATAAGTTACGTAAAGCTAAAACTGGAGGTAGAATACCAAAGCCAGAGTTTCTGTGTGAAGTCACAGTGAAGAACCACGAGAAAACAATTGCAACAAAATGACCTATGAGCGAGCATATAATTAAAAAATAATAATATGAACTTATCAAAATGTTGTCGTAAGATTACAGTTACACGTATGTCGTGTAGTTTACAAACAATAAATCTGACTGGCAATAAAAGTCCATGGTAAGTCTGGAATATGTGTACCTCGTTGTGACCATAGGTCTTAGGTGTTCTGTTTGTGTGCCGGCTGCGGCGGTTCGAACTGGTTTCAAACGGACGCGAGGTAAACAAAATTATACTCGACACTTTTCGCTGGGGGGCTTCCAAACATTTTTTTCCTTTGGCAATACTTAATCGGTGTGGCCTACTTCAAAAGTGCAAATGTTCCGCTAAATTGGTTATTTTCTGCTTCTATTGGGGTCAAATCGGCTTACACGCGAACCTAGAAAAACCAAATCAAACCGTTTCAGCCATTTCATTCAATATCATTTTTCCTTCATCTCTCATTACATAGCATGTGTTGCATGATGGTTTTTATGTTTATTTTTTTCTTTTTTTTGATGCGTAAACACAGAGTCTTAAGCTAGCCGAGGTGCGTTCGGCCGCTACCGCAAAGGTCGAGGAGATTACTAAAGACATCGAGAATAAACTGACCACTGCCGAACTGAACAGAGAGAAAGAGATACAGAAAAAGTTGGACTTCGTCAAAAAGGAGGTTTGTTGTCATGTTTGATTTGCGTGAAGGGCGCTACACACATTTGTGAGACGACCGCATAGCTTGTTTAATGCAGAATTATTTATGGAGATAGGATAGTAACATGAGCATCTAAGCTGAATGAGCGAGGAACAAGATCAGCCTAGTGCGAGTCGAATGAGTGCGCCAGGATGACTGCCAGCAGGCGAAAGGGGCGAGAAGTCGTGCGGCATACCCTGACGGCTTCCTTCGTGATAATCACGGCCACTCTGGCAGAAGGGAACGACTGATCCATTTTAAAATTATGAAATATAGATCTCGTGAGCTCACAATATTTCCACTTTCATTTCTGGTCCTTTAAGGGTTCCACTTTTTCAATCAGTCGTCTAGAACCCTAAAACCATAATTGTTTTTAAACCGGAATACTTCTACTGCTGGTCAAAGACCCCTCTCAAGACACCACGACTAGTTAGTTCTACACCGTTAAATTTTGATCGTTTTAGTCCTGCGGAGGGTCGATCCGGTACATGAAACACTATCGATTTGTAAAGATAAAATTAAAAAATAAAGTACCTTTTTAAAAAAACTCGTATTAATTTACGCATGCACAAAATTAATTTCTTTAAGAAAACGTCAGCTGAGCGAGTCCAATGACCTGTAGGTAGTAGTCGGCGTTGCGTACTAAATTATCTTTGCAAATCGATAGTGTTTTATGTACTGGATCGACCCTCCACGGGATTAAAACGATCAAAATTTAGCGGTGTATGTATGTAAGCCTTTTCTGGCGGATTCTCGCGACCTTCACCCGGTCGACGATCTTCAACCCACAGTGGAATTCTTCAATGGCTAAAATGTAGAAGTTATATCATGACTTGTAAGATTTTTCAGTAATGTAGTAGCGAATCAGTTTGGTGTGTAGCGTCCTTCAATTTATTGCTTTCGTTGTATTCAGTAGCCCATAATTTATTGAACATGACTGCTTCAAAATTTCTACAGTGAGCTGCCATATCGTTAGGGGTAACTGTTGTTAAAATTTGATGTATTATTAGTTTCCTATTTTTTTTTATTAAAGATGAACATGTTAGCAGAGGTATGGTTAGTGACTAATGAGTGATTAAGTTAGTGCCAGGTCTTGGAATTGATCAAGTTTGAGTAAATATTCTGTGATGATAGTAAATAATAATGTATATTGTGATGTCCTTAGGAGCGGCGCGCGGAGCTGGTGCGGCAGAACAAGAGCGCGCTGGTGGAGAGCGCGGGCGCCGCCACGTCGGGCTAGGTCACACCCGACATGACCACATTACCACATGACGAGCCAAAAGACGACTATCCACAACTCACCAAAAAACATGTCAATGTCAAATATCAACCCCCATCAATGACAGTTCGTTAGTGTTGCCATGTGTTAACATACTTTTAGGGTTGTCGGAAATTGCACGTCGTTTAGACGGTCGCTTAGCGAGCGTTTGTGCGCTCTATTTGCATTTATGTAGTGTACATCTCTGTTATTGTTCAGTTACAAAGGTTTTCGAAGGTTTGCGTCGACAGAAAACCAGTGTAGGGTCTTCAACTTCACTGGTTTTTTGCGGCATCAATGGATGTATGAAGAGACTTCATAAATTGCTATACATTTCCAAAAGACAAGTTGGTTTCGTTGGAACATCTAATTGATATTTGTGATTGCAGTGCTAACACGTCTTTTGCTGTCAATGTTTGTAATTCATGATGATAGATATAAGGTCTTTTGGCTGGTCCAGTAGCAAAATTTGTACTTCGGTGTAAAACGTGGAAGCGCCATTTAGAAGGCCGATACTGCGTCGGTGTTGTAACATGTAAAAATATTGTGATAAAAATTATAAAAAAAAATATATTTCTCTAATATTGCACACCGTACAGCATCCTCACAATATTTGTGTTACACCCCCTGACGCGCTTACTTTGTGACACCAAATATGTCCCTCGTGATCATGCTTACGACATCTTTGATTCTAAATTGTTGTTGAGTTGTAAATGAATTATTTTCACCTATTGTGGCAACATTGCTATCACTTTAAATAACAATAATTATGGCCTATTTCAAATGATGTACTTATTGGACATGTCTTAGACGTGATCCTACTAAGAAGCAACGTTTAGTATTCCAATTGAACATTTTATCCATCGACTTCAATGATTTCACTTCACCTTTCTTGGTATACTAAATCTTGTACAGTCGCATTCAGGGTTCTGTACCTAAAAAGCCGCATATTTGCCTATTATTTTTATATGATTAAATTTTAATTTTCTAGAGTTAGACTACCGAATTTCGCAGAGGCTAGCTATTTATTTTTAGTACGGAACCCTCGGCAAATTTAACGAATGATGAGATTTGTAAGCAAGCTGGCGGGACGAAGCTCGATGGTGGAACGGGAAGTATCCCTAATCGTTAGTTATAGACTTATATCATTATTTTTAATGTTTATCATACGCAACAGTATTTTTAGGGAGGTATAATCTAAATTTAAGTTTTATCATTCTTATAATTGTATCGCCGTAACGCTATTAACTGCCCATTAATGATTAATATGATTATGGTTCGTGTTGTGTTGTCGATGAGTTGGAAGACTGTCGTGTCGCGGGTTGTTTGTGGCTGCGAATGCTGCGTCAGGTTCAGGCGTCGCCCGCCGGCCCGGGCTGCGGCCCGCCGGGCCCCGGCTGCGGCCCACCAGGCCCCAGGCCCTCGGCTGCGGCCCGCCAGGCCCGAGGCCGCGGCCCCACAGAGGCCCGGAGCACCCGCGCGACGCCTACCATCTAGTCTACAAGTTTACATTAAGTCGTATCTCACTTCCTTTTATGATCTCAATCGGAACAATAAACATAACATGATGGATTGTTAGTTCATTAATTAACCAGTGGAAGTGCCTCAGTATATTCGGTAATTGGCTCTCGGATAATATCAATAAAGTGTAACGTATAAAACTGCCTTCATAGCGTTTTATATTTTTTTAATTGTAGATGGCGAGTGCGCCGGGCCGCGGACGTACCGGTGTGTTGGACACAAACCGCTTCTGTGATGTTTTTGCTCTAGTGATATTATGTATCGTATCGTTCGGTTAGGCACAAAATTATATCGACTTAGGACGGACGCGCCGCTCTGCGCGCTTGGTGTCGGGGCGGGAGATACTACGAGGGTTTGTCGCTCTACTGTTTAGTGAGACTACCTACTCCTGTATTTTATAGTATATTTTTGCCATTCATTTAGCGTCGGTCTATTTTAACGTCAAAGATATGATAATAATTGTATATAATATAAGAGATGATGTATCGTTGCTTGGCGCGCGAGCGCGGCGGGGCGAGCTGCTTGCCTGCTTCGACTATGTTACTAACGCAGTATGAGTAAGGGAACTAGTTGTAAGTTACTAGCTTGTTTCTCGGTGAAGAAGTGTAAACCTCTGACCAATTTGCCTTGGGTATTGTGTAGCCTTTTAGATTCTCACGATCGAGACGAATCATGTATAGCGATGCAAAATATAGCTTTCAGATTATTATATTTTTGTTTTTCGTAATTTTTGCGTAATGTTAGTCACTCTCCTATCTCTTATTATGGTGTTATTATCGTTAATTTTTATATTTTATGTGATTAATTATATTAATGTGCTTCAGTTTGTGAGGTATATGAAAATTGCTGTTTGAAGTGCAGGCAACTTTTGTAGTTTCATTGTCGTATTAAATAAAGTCATAAATACTAATAAACAAAATCTTTTTTTTAATTTCCTAACCTCTTCCTGTGTTTAAAGTGCCCCCCTATAAATTACCTCAGGCCAGGCGTAGCCGTTAGGTAACATTGTTTGCCTTTGACTAAAGGGGGGGAGTTGAACGAGCCATATATACAGATTTCACAGTGACAGATGGGGTCGGAGTCATACTCTTTGTCAGAGTCGTCACGATGTGGGTCTCAGAATACTGGCGTCGCAGTCGCAGAGGGAGGCCCATAGTTATCCGTGGGGAGGCCTATACGCTATTATATTTTTCAAGTTGCATGGGCCGTGTTGAAAAGGTTTGGCTGGATGGCCCTTCTTTTTTTTTTGCATATTTCTTCAAAGGTTGAAAAAGAAACCAGTTCATATACTCATAAAGGCGAGTACATTGCATTGGTGTACATCTAAAACACCAATTCTGGGGGCCGTGCGGGGCAAACGTTCTTAACAATCGCTAGTGTGAAAACTTGGGGATGTATTCTAAGCGAGAGATTGGCCGGAGAACGTGAAACACGGAAGGTTCCTTTAGGTGTAGGCCTTTGGGGAGGGGGGGCTTAGTCAGGCAGAGAAATTCTCAACGATTTGGGTTTTCGTGGACACAGGCCTAAATCAAATTATCTAGGTACGCTTGTGTCTACCATTCGCACAGTGGAAATCGAATATACACCGTTAAATTTTAGTCGTTTTAATCCCGTGGAGGGTCGATCGGGTAAACATCAGCTGGGCGAGTTCAATGACCTGTAGGTAGTTTGTACGCAACACCGACTACTACTTATAGGTCATTAAACTCGCTCAGCTGATGTTTTCTTAAAGAAATCAATTTCGTACATGCGTAAATTAATACGAGTTTTGAAAAAAAGGTACTTTATTTTTTAATTTTATCTTTACAAATCGATAGTGTTTCATGTACAGGATCGACCCTCCACGGGATTAAAACGATTAAAATTTAACGGTGTATATCGATGGGTCCAGAAGTGAAAATTAACAATTTTTCTATGGAGGCTCTAAAAGTTTCAACTTGATATAAATTAAAAGTCAACTTGATATAAATAAATTAAAATTGAGGGCAAGAAAATGTTACAAGCTTATAAAAATATATCAGATTGAAATAGAGCCTTTATTGTAAAGTTGCATCGGCAGTAGGTACTACCGTTCCGCTCAATTTTTATTACTGGGGGACTTTAATGCCTGCCTGCCATCAAAAGTGGCTTTTCCCGTACCAGTGCACAGATCATGCTGCACGAGAGATGAATGAGAGTGAAAGTTAATGCTAGTGGTAAATAAAAAAAATTGCTTAATGCTCAGCAGATATATAGTATTTTAGACCCTGGCTAAGTCGGTTGAATCAAACTTCTACCACCCTTCACTGCCTCCACTGCTGAAACACGATGAAAAGATCACTACAACCTAGAGGTTTTTAGGTCAAGAGTTAGCAGGACTTCTGAGTACGTTAGTGCTGTATCGTTGATATTCTAGCATCATCGTTTACCATCAGTTGATATAGCGGTCAAAGGCAGGACTAGAAATGGTATTCTAAATAGACGAAGAAAACTTAAAAGACTCATTCAAGTCAAAAATGTTAACAAAAAAATCGAACAAAATGTCATCAATCCCTGCGTTCCGAATTACACCAAAAGCGATAATTTCGCGAATCCGATCAACCCGCAACGTCACAATTATTACACAATAGTTCTTATATCCTTAAAACTTGTTGCGCTGACCTCAGTAATATGTGACAAGAGCAGGAAGAAGAAGAAGGGTCCTTATATTTTGTAGCTATTTTTGGTCGGATTCACGATAAATCGCTTATGGGCGCAATTCGGAAGGCAGGGAATGTCGAGTCCGTCGAGTCGAGGCGATGACAAACAGCAAATGTCAAACAGTCAAAATAAAAATGGCTGCGCATCGTGTGTTCATTCTGCACGATTGTTGATTCAAGATTTTAGCATTTAATACCTTTGGTTGTCGTAGTTTTTCGATTTAATCAGATTGAATTCAATTCTATGATTCTATCTATTGGGTGTAGGTGTTAAGTTCCGTAATTCAAGTTGTGTATTCATACAAAATGGACTCGAACAAGGATGGTAAACGTAAGAAAGATAGAAACAGTGATGATGAAGATAAACGTAAGGAAAAGAAATCTAAAAGGGCCCGTTCGAGGTCAAGATCACCAGCAGAACACCGCGAGAGAGACTCCAGACGGAAACGAAGACACTCCAAGTCGTTATCACCCGGTGGTGCCTTTAAACAAGAAAAACGATCTGACACAGCAAACGAACCCGAAGTAAAAAAAGAAATGCCCCAGCGACGTGCCAAGGAAACAGATATGCTGAACACTAGAACAGGAGGTGCCTACATACCTCCTGCACGTCTCAGAATGATGCAGGCTCAAATTACAGACAAATCTTCAATGGCATACCAAAGACTGGCATGGGAAGCTTTGAAGAAGTCAATTCACGGCCACATCAACAAAATCAACGTCGGCAACATTGGAATCATAATCAAGGAATTGTTGAAAGAAAACATAGTTCGCGGTAGAGGTTTGTTGTGCCGTTCAGTTATACAGGCCCAGGCTGCTTCACCTACTTTCACTAATGTGTATGCGGCCCTAGTAGCCGCCGTCAATTCTCGATTCCCAAATATTGGTGAGTTACTTCTAAAAAGGTTGATGATTCAGTTCAAAAGAGGTTTCAAACGTAATGACAAACCTATTTGTATATCATCAGCTTCATTCATAGCTCACTTAGTAAACCAGAGAGTGGCACATGAAATTCTAGCACTAGAACTCCTTACATTACTTGTGGAGACGCCAACTGATGACTCAGTTGAAGTGGCCATTGCTTTCCTGAAGGAATGTGGACAGAAACTGACGGAAGTATCTTCTAAGGGTGTAAATGCAATATTTGAGATGTTGAGAAACATATTACATGAAGGACAGTTGGATAAAAGGGTGCAATATATGATTGAAGTCATGTTCCAAGTGTGGAAAGATGGTTTTAAAGATCATCCAGCTTTAATTGAAGAGTTGGAACTTGTGCCAGAGGAGGAACAGTTCACTCATCTCATGATGCTGGATGAAGCCACAGACCCACAGGATATTCTGAGTAAGTATTTTGCTAGACCATTTATAATGGAATATTAATAAAAGGAAAATGTGTAGGAAAACTAAATAGCAGTAGATATGCAACAAATTCAATTGTCATGAATGTTTTCATATTAAAAAACTTACACTATTTATAGCATGGACAAAAGCATTCATTTCTAGACTCATCATTATTGATTTTAGTAATTATCTTTCTAATGTGTTCAAATATATTAAGCTAGAAGCAAAAGCTTTAACAATATTGTTATCATTGTCTTTCAGATGTCTTCAAATTTGATGAAAAATATGAGGAGAATGAACAAAAATACAAAACACTTAGCAAAGAGATCCTAGGTTCTGATGCTGAATCAGGTGACGAAGATGGTTCCGGAGAGAGTGGCAGTGACGAGTCAGAAGAAGATGATGAAGAAGAGGCTCAAAAAGAAGTCACCATCATTGATAATACGGAAACAAACCTTGTAGCTCTACGTAGGACCATATATTTAACTATCAACTCCAGTTTAGACTTTGAGGAATGTGCTCACAAACTTATGAAGATGCAGTTGAAACCGGGACAGGAAGTAGAACTCTGTCACATGTTCTTGGACTGTTGTGCTGAGCAGCGTACCTATGAGAAGTTCTACGGGCTCTTAGCACAGCGGTTCTGTAACATAAATCGGATATACATCGGTCCATTTGAGGAAATATTCAAAGATTCTTATGGTACTGCACACAGGTTAGATACTAACAGACTAAGGAATGTAAGCAAGTTCTTTGCACATTTGTTGTTCACGGATTCCATCAGTTGGGAAGTTCTGGAGTGTGTCAAGTTAAATGAGGAAGATACTACAAGTTCCAGTCGTATTTACATAAAGATTTTATTCCAAGAGCTGGCAGAATACATGGGGCTGAAGAAACTGAATGATCGTCTCAAGGATGTGTGAGTTAATATTGTCTATATTACATACAGTTTAAAATATGAATTGTGAGATAAAGTGAGAATAAGGGCGCGTATAAATTACCCGCATGGCCCGCGTGCCGTACGGTGGCGGCGCGGCTGCAGCACTGCCGCCGCGCTACAACCGCTAATTTTGGCAATGATATTGATAATGTTCGATTCACATTAAGGCATCATTCTTATCTGTGTTGGGTGCATGCACTGACGAACTACCAGCTTTTATAAAATGAAAGTCTGGCAGCCATGGGCTCTCACTCTATTATGTACATATATATTATACTATACATGAGTTGAAACTCTTACATTGTTAACATGTCTATGATCCGGACTAAGCACTCGCCTCTTCGTTTATACTGCATACATCGAAGGACCAGAACAATTTGCCTGCTGAGATCTTCCCGTCCAATTATAATTTAGGTGTCTACGAGGTTAGAGTAAATAGGCTCTCAATAACCTAATGTGCTTTACCATCAGTGATTTTATCACTGTTTATCATCTAATGAAAAACAGTGACAGCACTAGTCTAAATCATTTAAAAAGACTTCTTCTCATATTTCCATTTCCTTACTAACCAACTTCAATACCATAGATTGAGATATTAAGCGCCCAATTTAATGAACTTCGTTTTTTCCTTTTCAGGACCCTGCAGAGCGCGTTCTCCGGTATCTTCCCACGCGACAATCCCAAGAACACTAGGTTCTCCATAAATTTCTTTACTTCTATTGGTCTTGGCGGTCTTACTGATGAGTTGAGAGAGCATTTGAAACAGATGCCTAAGGTTTGTAATGTCTTATAGATTGGAAAAAATGAAGAATAAATCTAGGACTAACTCTCCAGAGGTTCAATTCCGAAAGTTCGCAACTTCCGATTCCGATTTCAGTTCCGACAAATCAATCGGAACTCATATTGGAGGTACAAACATGTTTGTACCTACCTGTCGCGCGGGGAACTCTACCCCTGCCCTTTCTGTCGATTACTCTTTCACTTGTTGTTTTGTTTCATAATTATAGGATGCTGTGAATTTGCTCCTTATTTATACTTATCCGAGTTTTTTATTAGTTTTAGCAGTGTTTCTGATAAACCAAATTTAAAAAGTCCAGTTCCGATATACCACTTCCTTTACATCTCTACCTTATACTTATACTGATGTCTCGTTTCAGAATGTGCCAGCACCGATACCAGAAATCAAATTGAATAGTGACTCCAGCTCATCCAGTTCAGACTCGTCCAGTTCCAGTAGCTCCGACTCCTCGTCCTCCAGCGACAGTTCTAGTGGTAAGCTCATTTTGTGAATGTTCAACGTAACGTAAGAATTATTACGTCCGTGTTCCCCGAAAGTTTTTTTTTAATGTTATAATCCAGTTCTTGGCTGCAATCCCACCTGATGGTAAGGTAGAGATTAAAATAGTGAGCTGGATTTGTTTAAAAGAGTTCCCACGGCTCTGCAAAGAGCAACTGAAACCATGAGTCACGGGTGGGTCAGTAAAAGTCTGATACTTTCTAGCTACACTCAGAGAGAGAAATGTTTTTTAAGATGCCCAAAAAAAGGTGCAAAAGAGTGCAAGTGAGTAGACTACAAGCCTATAAGAATGTTTATGCAATTTATTTAGTAACCAATTTTTACAGTACGCATAATCGAGGCATATTTTGATCTTGTACTGTAAAAACTAACTAAACGCGTGCTGCAAAATACCAATATTTTATGTACTACAAGCTGCTAAGAATAAATAAATATTGTGAAAAGCACAACTTTGATAACTCTAGATTTTTCTTCTTTCAGATGGCGAGGATGACAAGAGCAGTAATAAAAAGAAGACAGAAAAGAAATCTAAAAAGGATAAAAACAAGGAAAAAGTCCCTCAAACACCTACTGAGGAGGCACCAGAAAAACCTGTGGAAAGATGGGGCCATGACGGCTTCTATGATACGTACGGCAACGATGCTAGGAGGATAGAAAACAGACCTGACAATCGCCAGGATAGAGACAACTTCACCAGACCCAGGGACGTCAGAGGAAATGACGATAGAATGGACCAGAGAAACGGCGATGATCGACGAAGGAGATTTGATGATAATGAACAAAGCAATGGTGACTATAGGCGACGTGATAATGACAGGGGACGGCAAAATGAAGATAGAGGCAGAACAGATGATGACAGGGGCCGGAGAGGCGATGACAGGACTAGGCCAAATGACGATAGATACAGAAAAGACGAAGAAAGAATGCGAGATGAGGGCAGAGGTCGCAGAGATGATGAAAGAGGAAACCAAAACGAGGAAAGAGGCCGTAGAAATGATGAAAGATCTCAAAGAGAGGACAGGGGCCGTCGAGATGATGATAGAGGAAGCCAAAATGAGGGATATAGTCGGAGGGATGATGACAGAACTCAAAGAGACGACGGTAGAGGTCGGAGAGATAATGACAAAACAAGAGAAAATGAGGACAGAAATCGGAGGGACGACGTAAGGTCACAACGTGATGATGTAAGAGGCCGTCGAGATGACGACAGAGCTAGGCAAAATGAGGACAGAAACCGTAGAGATGATGAAAGGGCACAAAGAGATGAATCCGGAAGCCGAAAGGATGATGACAGAGGACGAAGAGATGACAGATTACGAGGTGATGACAGGTCGACGAGGGCTGAAAATAAAGAACGTAGGAATGAAGAAAGACAGGAAAAAGACCAAAATAGAAGCCACAAGGATGATGATAGGACACAGAAAGATGATAGTAGAGGGCGAAAGGAGGATAGGGCACAAAGAGAAGAAAAGCAAGGGCGTAGGGATGAACGACCACAAAAAGACGAAATTAGAAATCGTAAAGACGACGATGAAAGAAGAAACCGCAAGGAAGACGACAGAGAAACAAAAGGACGTAGAGATGACGATAGAACACGGAGAGAAGACGAAAGAGCGCGCCAAGATGATGATAGAGGTCGCAAAGATGATAGGGAACAAAGAAATGATAATAAAGGGCGTAAGGACCAAAGAGCTGAGGAAAGGGGACGCAAAGATGACGAAAGAGAACGTAGGGATAACGACACAAGATACCAAGATGATGACAGACGTAAAGAAAGTGATAGAAGTCGTAAAGATGATGACAGGAGACGTAAGGAAGATGAAAGCGATAGATCACGTAGAGAAGATAAAGTTGATGACGACAGATTACGCAGAAATGACGATAAAGGTCGTCAGGATGAACCCGAGTCTTCCAAAAGAAATAAGAAAGATTTAGAAGAACGAAACGATCGTGATAATTCTAGAGACAGCCGAAGAAAAGATAAAAATAATGATAAACAAAAAGACAATCGTGATGAAGATGAACCTAGATCTAGAAGAAGAGAAAATGATAGCCAAAAATGTGAAAATGGAGACAATCAAAACAATGGCAAAAGTAGGAAAAACAAAGTTGAAACTGACGTTCCTAAATCCAAAAAGAAGAACTTAAAAGACAGACAAGAAAAAGAGAGTAAGAAAAAAGACAAAACTAGCAAAAAAGATAAAAAGAAGAGAAAAGACAGTAGCAGTGAAGATGAAAAACCGAATAAGAAAAATGATAAGAAACGCAAGAAAGATAAGAAAGTAGAAATTAGTGATTCTGATGACACATCTTCCTCTTCATCATCATCATCATCATCATCATCTTCGTCATCATCGTCATCTGATGATGAAGATGTGAAGGTTCCTAGTCGGTACTGGGATACTTTAGATATTAAAAGTAGGGAGGAAGCTACTAATGAAGTTCGCGGCAAGAAGCAACGTACCTAGTGATCTAGCCTCATTGCGCACTATCGGATGAACCAATTCTTGATGATTGAGGTCATTTGACAAATACTGGAAGTCTCATACTATCTGGGTACAAAACAAAAAAAAGGAGGCGGTAGATAACTCAAACAATCGCCATCATAATTTACAAAGACTGTATTGTGATTCGGAGTCTTCAAGTCGACGAGGAAATATCATAATTATCATCACCTAGGGTACAAGGCGTCTGGAAAGACGTCCATTGTTGAACATAGACCTCCCTCAGGCGTCAACACAACGACTGGTCCTGTGGGTCACGCATCCACCGGATCCGCGCGTCTCTCACCAGACAGAACCTTTCGACCCCATCGATCATCTGTTCTGCGAGCAATGTGCTCTAGCCACTGCCACTTAAGTTTAGCGTTCTTCGAGTAATGTCGGTAACCTTGGTTCACCGGCGGATAACTTCATTCCTGATTCGATCACTCAAGGAAACTCCGAGCATAGCCCTCTCCATTGCCCTTTGGATGACTTCTGATGAGGCCCATTGTAAGGGAAGATTTCAGAGCCCTATGGCAACATGCATTGGTCAAAGATTTTCGTCTTGAGACACGGATGAGAAAGTACCGCATGAATATGAATTTAAGTTATCATATAATAATTTGTTAAATGTCTTAGTAAATAATTTCAAATGTACTTTACGTATTTTATTTCGCTTCTATTTTTCCACTCGTGAGGCTGGTTTTGGAGTGGCGCTGACCGCACGCTGATCGTCGGCGCTGGCAGCCGAAACGTATGAACTCGTATGAAGCGTTTTCGAATAACGCGTAGCTATCAGCGCGTGCGTTGGTCAGCGCTGACGGGTCAGCGGCCGCGTCGGCGTTGACCAACGCACACACGCTTTTATTCAGTGAGCGTTCTAGTATCGAGCCGAGCGGAGCGGACGCAGTCAGCGTGAGCAGTCAGTTAGTACAAGGCAGCAACTGTTAATGTCCTTCGCATTTTTGTGCGACTGTACTCCACAGTAATATCATCATGATACTGAAAGTACTCGCGCTGACAAGCTATGCACTGAGCTGTCAGCGCCACGGAACAGTAAAAACAGTGGAAGAAGTAAGTAGGCGTGGCACTGTCGCCGCTAGTAAGAATCGCGTTGCGCACTTGCTGTTCAAGCGCTCTCAGTCTCTAACTAGATTGCGCAACATAATAATTAACGAAAAATAATATTAAAATGCCTTATTGTCCCATACTGTACTTTAAAAACCATAGTCTGACTAAAAATCTAACTCATGGAGGTGTATCATACCACCGAAAAGTATTATTTTCGGATTTATTTTAATAAAATGAAAAAATAAAATTACGTGAAACATTGCGCAGGATATACAAACAAAACTAGTCCTTAGGTACATCACTACAAAGTTGATTTTCTTTTCTCGGTTATTAGCTTTTCTGGAATATTCGTTAGTCTACCTATACTTTTGACGCTATCCAAATAGTGCGTGACTTTATCGATAAAATCAATCGATATGTATAATATGTATTACATTGCCTTTTTAAAATATATATTATAGTTTAATAGTTTTTGTAAGTAATATAATACAGATAATTATTAAATTAATAAATATAATAAAATAAAAATTGTGGTATGATATTTGTGATGTATTTTAAATAAATTTAGTTAAAGAGTTAGGAACAACATAGGGCGTTTGAATTATACTTAATATTCTTATGTTTAGCAGTGGGCGATGACGATGATTTCAGCTGAGATGATGATAATTGATGTACTATGCAAATAAATACCCTTTTTACTACGTTTAAAAATTGCCTTTAATCATATTAATTTCATAATTTTAATACTATCACACTATCTCATACAATTTTTTTTTTGCATGATATGTTTTAAATACGTTTTCATACAATCGATACATATTTCGATCGAATAAGGTCACTTCCCTATCTGAGTAGCAGCGAGCGCATTCGCGTCAGTGATACGCCATTCAAATACCAATCTTATTTTTACGCAATTAGAGTTCATACTGAATATTATATACTGAACAATGCCATCTAGCGACGAGTGGCAGTACTTGGTAGTCAAAGATGTATTTTTTTCTTGTTTTTGTCAATTTGATTTATAGACCTTTGAATTTAAAGTTGCATTTCGTATACATTTTTTTTGCATTTCGTCTACGCCCTGTTTTTGTTTTCAGCCAATCATATTTTAAGGTTTGCAGTAAGAGTAAATTGTAAATGTATGAGTTTGGCGACACCGGTTCTGGAACAAACATTTTCTCAAGCTACTTCCACTGTTTTTACTGTTCCGTGGTCAGCGCCAATGGTCTGCAGGCGCTATAACCGGCCTTAGACATGTGGTAGCCAAGTAGGATATATAGAAAGTAATTATCACGTGGGTAAAATTTAGTAGAGTAATTAAACTCCTTTGTTTCTGTGAATGTCAGTCATAAAAATAATTAAAAAAAAAAAAAACTAGTCATAAATGACATTGATAGAAGTGTCAGTAAAGGCAGATTTCAAGAATTTTTGTGCATATCGTATTGAAGTAACAAGTATTGATTTCAACATCATGGAACCGGAATTCCCTTGTATGGAGACGGTCTTGGACTCTGAAACGAGCCCGGGTTCCGTTTCTCTAACTGATCAAGGCATAAAAATAAAAGCGGCATCTGCCCCGGCAGGGGGCTTCATAGTTATACCCGAGACCCCTTCGGAAGAAGAAAAAAGTGTGGTAAAGCCACAGATATCCGCCCCATCGTATCTGAATTCCCTGCGGGAGAATGATGAGCCTCCGTTTAGGAAGCCACCCAAAGAACCCAGGCCGTGTATACTTACTGGCACAATCATGAACGAGGCCGAAGCTGTGGCCATGATTGCTGCGGGTGAAGCTGATGCGGAGAACGGACTATACCATTTTTTAGGTAATTAATAAAAAGTTACACTTATGTCCCCTAAGGGCCAACACTGCGTTAAGCGGGGAACCGTCGCGCGTGTGTCGTGTTCGACGGTTCCCGTAGCGAAAACCGAGCTATTACCTGCGCAGTGTCGCTATTTATCTGACTACGGCAAAGCCAAAGGAGGGTTATGATTCAACTTTAACGGTGTGCATGTAGTCGTGTCGATGGAGAACTTTAATGTATTATTACGTAGCAAAACGGCCGCTAGGCACGCCTGCCCGCGACGGAGCGCTTTTGTATGGGACCGCACAGGCGTTTGCTGAACGTAGAGTCGGCGTGATTAAGTAGAGGTGCTCCAAATGTAAGACCACCCAATTTTTTGCTGGAATAATTTCGTATGTTCCAAGTAATGAAGTGTCAACAACGGGTTCAAAACAACTTCTTGCCTAGGTTTTGCAACTGTTCGACTCAATTTATCTCTAGACAAAAAGAGACAAAATCATGAACTCTTATAGTCAGAAGTGTCAATTCACAATTTCATAGAGAGAGGTTGGTAGAAAGTTTTGTGAACAATGAAAACACAACAATCAAACGAATTTTCGCTTTTTCAGGTGACTTCCTAGTTCGAAAGAATATAATAGCGAACTACTATTTATCTGAGAAAAACTTCCTCATCAGTCTGTTGACGGAAACGATAGATTACGCGGCCCAGCGGGACTTTGACGCGTCCAAACTTTCTACCCTCATAACGATATACCTATCTACGCATAAATATTTCAAGTGGTACTACTGGCAGTCTCCGGCAGCGGTGTGGAACTATTTCAAAGATGTCATGATTCGGCATACGATTGAGGTGCGGGGACATAGAAGTTTTTATTTCTTTTGCCACTTGAAACTGACTGAGTTAGTCAGTTCCATTGCAGTTCAGGTTATAGGTATTTCGTTATCGTGAAATCTTTGAAAAAAAAGAAACATCTTTATTCACTGGGAGTCTCGCTGGAGTAAGTGGTTACCTGCATCAGCGTATTTGAAGGGGCGAGTCTATGGTCAGTAATGGCGCCCACTCCGGGATGTTGGACTACCGATTCGAAATTATATGATGGACGCCAAAATACTGATAATTTTACTCAAGAGTCAGGTATATCATGGGCGGCCATAGGTCTATGGCTAGGGTAATGGCTTCTATACGCATCCTATGCAGCAATAGAGCTGCTTTTGTGAGGAGTAATTTATTTTTTTCTAATGATACTATTGTTAGGCATAAATTTACCTGCAGGATTGTTCAAAGGAGTTACTAAAGCGCTGGACCGCAAAGAACAAGCGAAGGAACTTAGGTGGCCTTCATTTTAGTATGACACTCTCTACCGCTCTGTAATACAATTGGTTCAATTTAAAACCGAATAAGTTTTCGGGGATGGACACGGGGATCCCTGAAAGGGAAACCAAAGGTTTACATGCTCTGTGGGGAAACCGTGGTTCTGGAATGCAACTGAAAGACACAGCTGTGTGGTTTTATTCAGAAAAAATACATGACTTCTTCCACCCCATCCTAGCGTAGGAGTCATAAAATGATTTGCCACCTCAAAAAAAACTTGTTTACTTATTTCATTCTAGGACAGTCCCGATGGTGAAGAGGTATTTGGAGCAGAAGATTGCTACGACATAGTGTCACACTTCCACACGGTCTACCTGAGCAACTTACCGCTTGTTCATATTGTTACCTTCGGTACACACAGGATCAAACTACTGTGGCCTTTCAAACCGAAATAACCGCAGTAACCGTCGCCGTCGCTCATCAGCTCAGGACGACAGGCTCCGATCTTTTTTTTTGTTATTGATATACTTAAAGCAATCCTTGACTGCGATTTCACCTGATGGTAAGCAGTGATACAATCGTTGATGGTGGGGCGCACTAGTTTACACACTCTAGCCTTAAAGACACCTAAATTATAATTGTTCCCGTCCTTCGATGTACGCGATGTAAACGACGAAGCGAAACGCTTAGTCCGGACCGTAGAAGTTTCAACAACGTAAGGGTGGATAGGTACTCGCCGTACGTCTTCTTATCCGATGGTAAAAAGGAGATGGCGGAATCATTTTTATAATGTAATAAGATTTTTTGTCTTGTTGACCTATTGTATGGAATTCAGTGCTTGTCTGTTTTCGACACTTATAGCTTTAATTCTAACCTAGTCATTTTTAAATAAAATATTCGAATATTTCAAAACTCGTTTTATTCACTAATGTCCCGCCCCGATTATGCATGATACGAATATGAATTTTTAAACAGTAAAATGTAAAAAAGAAGGACAATAGCATCAAAATCCTATGAGTAGCGGAGTTATAGCGGGACCTTTGTTTCATACTGTGTAGTTATTAGAATTTCCTCTCAAGATCGTTCCCATCTATCCACACTGGAGACGTACATTATTCTGGGATAAGAAGCTTGTGGCTCTCGGTTACAGGGTTTTCGAAATGCGATCAGTACTTCCAAGAGTCCTACTAAAGATTGTGCAGATTCTAAGGCCTCGTTCACGCGGCGGATGTAAGCCAGCTATTCCTGCAATTTTCCGAACACGAGAAAACACGCAGCGACACTCACCCACGGCGTCGCACACGCCAAACTGCGATACAGTCTTTTTGGAAATTGCACAATGCAGTTGTGAGGCAGCGTCAGCAATATTACAAATAAGAAGTAAAATCACATATTGCCATGTGTTTTGTTGACGCATGGTTCTGCACCCGCCGCAAACAGAAAAACCACACATTTAGCGAGACGATACACTATACGCGACGTGTGATGCCCTGTAATAAAGATCTCTATTAACAAGGCCTGTCAAAAATAAAACAATACATGTCAGCACTTGAAACATTTATTAGCCATTCATAACAACAGTCTTCAATTGCTCTTTTATATGTTGTGGCAATTTCTTCTTCTTTCTTTTCCTAACTTTACCTTCTGCCACACTCTCTGCCTTATTATTGTTGTTAGCAGGTTTTTTCTTTTTCTTTTTACATGACAGAGGATTAGGATTATGCTGTTTCTTCTTCTTTATGGGAACTTTTGGTTCTTCCACTTTTTCTTCAACACCTAGAACCTTT
This sequence comes from Mythimna ferrago, assembly GCA_910589285.2. NCBI lineage: Eukaryota > Metazoa > Arthropoda > Insecta > Lepidoptera > Noctuidae > Mythimna > Mythimna ferrago. The sequence goes on along the minus strand of OU342683.1, from coordinate 2,527,384 downwards.
TTCATTGTTTGCAGTGCTTCGTTTTGCGTTTCAGTGATAAACATGTGTGGGTTACCTTCTAAACTTTTGCCGGCTTTGGCATAGCTGGCCGTTGATGGTTTTTCTAATGTAGGAGATTTGTTATGGAGGTACAGAAGTGGAACACCAGCTTTTTCTCTAAGCTTATTTTGTAGATCTCTATCCTGTGTTGCCAGGATATAATGTTTATCATTTTTTCTACCAATCATAGACAGTATGCAGTTGGACCCACCTATAGGCTCTTTGTGATTACATTCATGTATTCCAAATTGCTTCAATATAGTTAGAGCTCCATGAGTCTTTTTTGCTATTTTCTCTGTTTCTATAATAATGCATCTTGTAGTCAGTAATTTTGCTTGTGAGTTCAAATATTTTGGAATTTGTTCTCTTATATTAATTTTTTCCTGAAAAAAGTTAAAATGATTTATTAGTAAATGGAAATAGTTGGTAATGTGCAATCAATAAATAATTTATAAATATTTAATTGACCATATTTAGTGAAACGGTAAATTAGTTGGCAATTAATAAGGGAGAAAAGAAGTAACATGAACAACTTCTCTTCTTCATCGACGAGTTGTGAAACTGAAACTAATAAAGGGGTAGATTCTTAAGAGCCCTTTTACGTTTCGGCTTTACGCAAATTTAGGTATTTTACGCACCGTGCGCTCGAGCGGACGGCTAACTGCGCCACCGATACTTTCATTCATACTTCTCGCTCGCACTTAATACGGCGACTAAACGATCTTGACTTTCCGTAACTTAAGGTTTCTTAGGATGAAGGTTAGTAGGTGGAAATTGTTGACGTGTTATTTCAATTTTATAAAATGAATTTATATTAATTGATTTTTCTTATTTTTTTTTTTTATGAAATATGTTCACATAAATTTTTTAATTGTTATGCAGTAATCGATTACAATATCTACAGTCAATAGCATAGTTGTATTAATTGTATATATTATAGTAGTATGGTTGCTGCAACGTATTCTAATAAATAAAACAACCAAATGTAATAGAATAGAATAAACTTTATTGTTCACCAAAATACTCGTAGTAACAATTTCACAGAACCTTAAATATTATTAATGTAATATATTTAAATAACAAATATATTAATTATAGAAATAGAAGAAAGAAGAGAATATTTTTTTAATTATTACCCGACTACGGAGGGTTATGATTTTGACAGGCTATGTATGTATGTATGTTTGTGAGTATGTTCATTTGTTCCTTATAGCTCCTAATCTACTTATCGGAACTCGACATATGAGGTATCGTTAGAACCGTCTTAATCGTTCGCTGAACATATGCTATGTGACGTGTCACAAAACGCGATGGCGATGGCGCCCTCTAGCGGACAAAAAGTAATGTGTTAAAAATAAAAATGGTGATAAATACGCCGTGTTTGGTATCATTTGAAAGGGCTTAACTTGTGTATTTCCAATATGTTGCTTAAATTTAAAGTGACGCCCTCTAGCGGACAAAAGGTAATGTGATAAATGTTAAGATAAATACACCGTGTTTGATATCATTTGAAAGGGCTTCACCGGTACTTAGCAAAAATATCAAAAAACAATGTGGCGCCCTCTAGTGGTCAAAAAGTTTTGTGTTAAAAAAAACATAGTCCCCTAATGAGGTCGTCCTTTCAGTGCGTGCCTGAAGGAACGCAGCGTGGCTCCCCATTTCACTTCCTTCTCCTCTCCATTCACTCTCAAATTATGAAAAGGAATGGAAAGAGTAAAGTTAAACAGCGGCTGCACTCCCTCTCTTACAAAGTGCACCTCTCAAATATACGAGGTCTGCACTTAAATCTCGTTGCAGTCCATCACGACCTGGAGACTGAAAAAACTAGCTCTACTATTCCTTACGGAGACGCAGATCAGAGGTCCGTCCGACGTGTCGTATCTTTCATACCCAGAGTTTACCTTGGAGCACAACTTCAAACCACTCGCGGGCGTATGTATGTATGCCCGGGACGACATCTGCTATCGGCGTCTCCGCAATCTTGAAGACTCCAGGTTCTCAACGCTTTGGGCTTTGGTCGACACGGGCCTAGATAAAATAATCTACGCTTGTGTTTACCGCTCGCATAGTGGAGATCAGGAGCCGTCCGGGCTCACACAGCATCTGAGTGAGGCGGCAGATGCGGCTCAGCAGCGGTACCCTTCCGCCTAATTGGTGTTACTGGGGAACTTTAATGCGCACCACCAAGAGTGGCTTTTCCCATACCAGTGCACAGATCATGCTGGTCGTTAGATGCGGAAGCTAGCGCTGGAATTGAATCTCACCCAGCTGGTCCAGGGGGCAACGAGGGTACCTGATGTGGATTCGCACACAGCCAATTGCTTGGACCTTCTGCTGACCACAGATCCAGACCGCTACTCAGTGTCGATATCTTCGCCTTTAGGCAGTTCTGACCACTGTCTGGTTAAATCTGTGTATATATTCCCCGCCCGATCCTAGTCCTAGAGGCACTCGGCGGGTTTGGCGATACAGGTCAGCAGATTGGGATGGCATGCGGTCTTTCTTCGCATGCTATCCTTGGCAGCCCACTTGCTTTTCTTCGAAGGATGCATCGTCGTGCGCTGATGCCGTGACGGATGTGTTACGACAGGGAATGGAGTACTACATCCCATTCTCTGACGTAGCAATGTCGGACCAAGCTCGACCTTGGTTTGGCACCGAGTGTTCTCGCACCGACACGAAAAAACATGCGGCATACCAAGCTTGGGCCGATGCTCGTATGCGCAAAGCCAGCGACGTGACTCTTAAGAAGAAGGCCTTTAACAGGGCTGCCAAGTCCTGCAAAAAGATGTTGAGAAAGTCTCAGTTCGACCACATTAACCGAATAGGGAACAAACTTGCTTCATACCCCGCTGGTAGTAAAGCGTTTTGGTCCCTGGCAAAGTCGGTTGAATCGAACTTCTGCCGTCCCTCACTTCCGCCACTGCTGAGTCCCGATGGGACACTGGCCCACACCGCTGAGGAGAAAGCAAACTTATTTGCTTCTCTTTTTGCGGAATCTTCGCGTCTGGACTCCAGTGACGCGCGACCCCCTGTTTCTCCTGACGGGTGCGTGACGAATATGTCGGATATTCGTATCCATTAGAAGGACGTTCGTAGGGTCTTGAGTAACCTTGACGTGAATAAAGTCAGTGGCCCCGACGGGATACCAGCGGTCATTCTAAAAACTTGTGCGCCTGAATTGTCTCCGATCTTGACTCGCCTATTTCGCCTCTCATATGAGACTGGAAAAGTGCCGATGGCTTGAAAGCAAGCCAAAGTGCAGCCTGTGCCCAAGAAGGGCAGTAGAGCTGACCCGGCAAACTACCGACCCATCTCTGTTACGTCCATCCTCTGTAAGAGTATGGAACAGGTAATTAACAGGAAGCTTCTGGGATACCTGGAAGCTAACGACATCCTCAGCTACCAGCAATACGGCTTTCGTCAAAATCGGTCTACTGGGGACCTTCTAACGTATGCCATTCACATCTGGAGCGAGGCCATTGAGAAGCATGGGGAAGCGCTGGCCGTGTCCCTTGATATCTCGAAGGCCTTCGATAGGGTCTGGCACGAAAGCCTTGTTACTAAACTTCCTTCCTTCGGTCTACCCACTGGTCTGTGTGATTGGATCGCAGACTTCTTGAGGGATCGATCCATCCGAGTGGTAATTGATGAATGCTCGTCCGGTCAAATGGATATTAATGCCGGAGTTCCTCAAGGGTCGGTACTCTCGGCAACACTGTTTTTGCTGCACATAAATGACCTACTTAAACCCGGAATTTTTGGGTATGCAGACGACAGCACTGTTGCTGAGAGATATGTGTCTAACGCACGAGCTAGTGGGTCACAGATCCAGTCATTTCGAGAGGCTATGGTTGAAGGCTTGAACTCATCCTTAGAGGCAATCTCAGAATGGGGCGATGCCAATCTGGTCAAGTTCAATGTGACGAAAACCCAGGCGTGTCTTTTCTCCGCTAAACGGAGCCAATTCCACCCGGCTCCATCTTTTCGGGGTGTAACCGTGCCAATTACCGACCACATTGAACTTCTTGGCGTAACGCTATTGTCTACCCTTGATTTCGGCTCCTACATCGAGGCAAAAGCCCAACTAGCTGCCAAAAAATTGGGGATCTTAGCAAAGGTGAGACGGTATTTCACGCCGGAATAGCTGCTCAACCTCTATCAAGCGCAAGTTCGATCGTGTATGGAATACTGCTCTCATCTTTGGGATGGGTCAGCCAAATACCAGCTGGATGCACTAGAGTCTATTTAAAAGCGTGCCAAGAAGATCATAGGCAATGATGCTCTTGTGAAGTCAAAACTCCAAAGTCTTGAGCATCGACGCCGAGTTGCTAGCCTGTCTGTTTTCTATCGTTTACACTTCAGGGAGTGCGCACTAGAGTTACACAATTTAATTCCGCCAAGTCCGTTCCATCATCGGACCACAAGACGTACGGCGTTGCGCCACCGATACATGGTGGACATCCCACCAATACGTACAAAGCGTTTTGGGAGTACATTTATCTATAATATGAATGTTTTTAGAAATATATAAGTATGTTTATCAGTTGTTTACTACCCATAACACAAGCTCTGCTTAGCTTGGGACTAGACGGCGCTGTGTGATAGTTGTGGAATATTATTATTATTATTCATTATGCGTACAGCTAAGGAATGGAATTCCTTGCCGGAGTCTGTGTTTCCTGATAGCTATAACCTAGGGGTTTTAAGTCAAGAGTGAATAGATTGCTTCTAGGCAAGCGCGTTCCATCGTCGGCCACATCATCGCTTACCATCAGGTGAGATTGTGGTCAAACGCAAGCCTATCCATTATAAAAAAAAAGATAAATACGTCGTGTTTGGTATCATTTCGAAGGTCTTCACGTAAATATGATTTAGCTCCAAAATTGTTTAAATAGAAGTAAAGTAAAAAACTAAAACCCGACTACGACAAAAAAACGACGCTTAAAAAGAATGAAATAAGACTTACAGGATGGTGAAAAACAAGAATAGAACAAAAAGAAAAGCCTTAGTCACACGTTATTAAAGTGTTTTGGTTGGTACCTATAATGGATGCAACACCGGAAAGTGCAGAAGAATTCGACTTGTATGAGCGTTGCTCCAACATGCATCAGCTTGCACCGATATTGTAGGTATACCCGCACTGTTAACATCGCCACGCAATTTTGCAGCGTCAGCTACTTCTTCAGCCGCTTGTGTCATTGTTTTTTCTGCAGTTTTCTTCCACATTTCTGCTACTGTGTCATGGCATTTGCTGAATAACCGGAAAGGTAAGGTAGGCAAATCCATCGAAGCAGACAGTTCATTTAGATTTGAAAGACCAATGCCAGTTATTATCGCCACCGAAACCGCACCTAAATTGACATTCATGTCAACATTATTTTTGGAAGTTTTTAAATTAAAAAACTTTTTACAAAAAACAAAAAAACACTAAAACCATCAAAATCATTTTAATTTCGGAAGTCGGTGTTTCTCGATATTGTTTGTTCCTTATTTAACACCGACTTCCGAAATTAAAATGATTTTGACGGTTTTAGTGTTTTTTTTAGTGAAGTCGGTTATTTATTTTTGTAAAAAGTTTTTTATTTCACACTTTTTAGTGGCAATACACTTACAGCCAGAGTACCTTTTTCTCATGGCAATTCCAATTAACTCAAACCCTGCTAGGATACATTGTTTTATTATGAAGTTCCCGTGTCTACCTTTCGGCTCCATCATCATCATCAGTCAGTTCGATAGTACCCTATAACCAAAGTGCATCTCATGACAATTCTAATAAGCCCAAACACGGGTAGGATACATTGATTAATTACGGAGTTCCGGGGCCTATCTTCTGGCTCCATCATCATCATCAGGTCACTTCAATGATACCATTTTGAACATACCTATTCAAACCATTCATTTATTTATTTTATCGTAGTCGCATAACTTCGTTCCAAAAGAATACTATCCTACTTTATGTACATTTTGACAGCACTATTTTAACATCTTCGAAACCATGAAAACGACACACATGACGAAAAAGTTGATAATTTCTGACAGCCGCCATCTTAGATTTACATTTTGACAGCACTATCGGCTTCAACAATCTCGAAAACCACGAAAAAGACACCGATATCGAAAAAGTTGATAATTTATTGCAGCTGCCATCTTGGATTCACATTTTGACAGAACTAACGGCTTCAACACCCTCGAAAACCATGAAAAAGACACCCATATCGAAAAAGTTGATAATTTATTGCAGCCGCCATCTTGAATTTACATTTTGACAGTACAATCGTTTTCAACACCCTCGAAAACCACGAAAACGACACCCATGACAAAAAAGTTGATAATTTCTTGCAGCCGCCATCTTGGATTTACATTTTGACAATACTATCGGTTTCAACACCCTTGAAAACTATGAAAACGACACCCATATCGAAAAAGTTGATAATTTATTGCAGCCGCCATCTTGGATTTACATTTTGACAATAGTATCGGTTTCAACACCCTTGAAAACCATGAAAACGACACCCATGACGAAAAATTTAATAATTTTTTGCAGCCGCCATCTTGGATTTATATTTTGACAGTACTATCGGTTTCAACACCCTCGAAAACCATGAAAACTACACCCATGACGAAAAATTTAATAATTTCTTGCAGCCGCCATCTTGGATTTATATTTTAACAGTACTATCGGTTTCAACATCCTCGAAAAACATGAAAACGACACCCATATCGAAAAAGTTGATAATTTCTTGCAACCGCCATCTTGGATTCACATTTTGACAGAACTATCGGCTTCAACACCCTCGAAAACCATGAAAAAGACACCCATATCGAAAAAGTTGATAATTTATTGCAGCCGCCATCTTGGATTCACATTTTGACAGAACTAACGGCTTCAACACCCTCGAAAACCATGAAAAAGACACCCATATCGAAAAAGTTGATAATTTATTGCAGCCGCCATCTTGAATTTACATTTTGACAGTACAATCGGTTTCAACACCCTCGAAAACTACGAAAACGACACCCATGACGAAAAAGTTGATAATTTCTTGCAGCCGCCATCTTGGATTTACATTTTGATAATACTATCGGTTTCAACACCCTTGAAAACCATGAAAACGACACCCATATCGAAAAAGTTGATAATAAATAAAAAATAAATAGTTTCCAAGCCAAAAATATTAAAAAAAAGTTGATATATATATATACACAACGCGCGATAAGGAACTTCGTTCCAATAAGCGACTATCTGGTATACTAATAATGTGTGAACTTTGCACATATTGAATACCGTTAGAAAATAAATACAAAGATCAAAAACGGCGTTCGTAGTTCACACGCACACAACAGCAATGCGGTAGCGTCTACGCGACAATCAGCGCACACAATGATGGTATCGGAACGAAGGCGCGCGGGAAATAAACTGACATAGGTCCGACCTCGACAAGCGCTCGCGCGGTACTAGTCGCGGATGGCTGGCGCAGTGAAATATATAGTATTTTTATTTATTTAATTACAAAATAATAGTTGCGATTAAAAAAATAAAAATAATACTATAGTTTAAGCAAATGTTGATGATTATTTTGGTATAAATTTTACGCCTAAATAATGTAGAACTTTGGAGATATTGGGGCTTGTTTCGAAGCCTTTTTGGTTGATAATTGAATTATGTAGATTTTTGATTTCTTTACACAAAAGGCATATAACCAAAATGTACTTAATAATTTTTGAAGTTAAGGATATTTGACAGCTAATTAATATTGTTTTTGGTGGTAGATATTCAGTAGAATCTCCAAATTAGAGCTGTCAAATCATGTCTCCGTGAGTTTTTGCCTAAACATGCATCGGAAGAAAGCTTATTACTAAATAATTAAACAAGTTATCTAAAATCGGTTAAATAGTTAATATAGTAGAGAAAACAAACTATTTTTGACAATAATTGTTATTTCATTTAACGAACGTAAAACATACAATTTCAACGTCGAACACTTGCAATTTCGCGTTTTTTTGTAAAAGGCCTCTTAAGTCTAAATAAAGAAGGTCTACTTCATAAACAAGTGTTCTAGTAAGATAATTAACAAAGAATACCTAGTTTTAATTACTGCTTGCTGGTTCAGGGAAATTCTCCTGCCAGCGCATGCTCTGCTCTTTGAGGGTTAGGTGGGAATCCGCGCTGTCAGCCTCTGGGTCTGGAAGCTCTTCTAAAGGGACCTGGATGTCCTCATGAGGTAATTGCTCAGCTCTCCATTCCTCATCCACTATGTCAATCAGACGACCATTGCGCCTGTACTTGCTGTCCATTCTGTAGACATTTTGTTGATTTTAGAGAATGGTGACACGTTTGTGAGACAAGCTATTTAATGTTATATGGAAAACATTGTTTTTCTGCGAGCAGTAATTAAAACTAAGTCTTCTTCTGTATATGTACGAGTAGTTATGTTATTGTTCTTATAGAGGAGGTTAAGTTTATAATAAGAAGAAGACTTACTTTAAACGCAGCAAAACAAAATGTGCCATCAAGCAACACTTGATACGGCTGGTGGAAACCATAGTTGTTGTAGTAGAACTTCAAATATTTCTGAACTTTTTTGTATCTAGTTATCTTCATGACATAAAACTATTGTACAAACCTGTTAATTATGACAAAATCACCGTTCTATTTACTAAAAACACGCTTGTAAATAAAACCAACGTGTAGTGTAGGAAATGAGAAAACGATTGAATGAATGAATGTCAGCTGTCAATTGTCAAATGTCAAATTTTGCCACAGATTATTGAGATATTCGCGTTCCATCTCCCAAAGCAAAGTAGAAAAAGATTACCTCCAATTTCAATGCTTAGCAAAAAAGAGATGACTGGCATAATTTCGTTTGTGAAACAAAGAATGCAAACGACTGTTTCGAGACGAGAACTGTGAAGATAATTCACAGCTTGCTGATGATTTTTGCCAGTGAACTACTATGGTAATAGTACTAATTTTGGCTTTTTTAATTCAATCTGAAAAGCCTTTATTGCAAAAATACATACACAAACTCTTACGCCGTACCTTTCAGTGTGTTACAAAGTACTCTGTGGCCATACCGTGCCAAAAACCATGTTTTCTATTAGTTTTTTGTTTTGCATTTTTAATTAGGTACTTAATATATTTTGTTTTGTATTTTTTTAAATAAAATAAGCCGTAATAATCATTTAGTGTTCTTTGACTAATCAAAAACAATCGGTCATTTTTCTTAAAAATGACGTATACAATACCATAGACATTTTTCTGTGAAATGAAACGTCTCGCTCGCTCTCTCGCTTCCATGTTTGTTCGTGGTCATTTTGCATTTCTGTGCTAGATTTTCCAGTTTAGCATTTAAAATTAATGATTTTATTCATTAAAGTGTGTAATTAATGATATTTTCGGCGATACGGCGACCTCTTGAGGATCTGTCGCCCAAGGAAAAGTGCAAAACAGCGGTATAATAACAGGGAGGGTACGTCTTTCATATCCTTATAATCAAGTAAATGCGTCATTTTATCGAATATTGTTGAGAGTGTTCATGAAATGAGAAGATTAGGGGTATTGTTCTCCGAAGTAGTCGTCAGGACAAAGTGATGAAGCGCGTAGATGCCTACGTAGAGCTCTTTTATGACATACAGCTGATTCCGATGAGGGCGTCTCTATGTAATTTTTAATCGTCCGAGTCGAAGGAAACGCTGTGATACGGGCATAAGCGGTTAGTCATCATCATAATAGACACGTTTTTGGTGCGCGACAGATAAATTGATCGAGAAATTATATTATGTAGGTCCGGCGAACTGCGCCGAACTGTGGCTGATAAAGTGTCATTGTTAATACCTTTTGTTTCTTTGTGATTTCGCGACGATACGGACGTAAAGATAACAATTTCTTGTTTACCGTATTAAGCCAGCCTTTATTACAATCGCTTTCGTAGTTCTCAAGCCTCAAGGTTTTATTAAAAAAAACAACAAATTAGATTCTTTTTAAATGTGCATGGGTGATTGATCATTACTTGTAGTAATTACAAGCCTTGTCAATGGTGTCCAATTGTGTATTTGTAGGACTTTTATCTGGTAAGTACTGTGTTCAAAATATATTAAAAAAACTCAAGCATTAGGTAATTGTTATCAATGTATGAAACATTTTTGCTTTCATTTTTCCAAAACTAATAATACCTAAAATTAACTGCCTTAATTCTAATAAATTGTTATGAGTAAGTTATTAGCAACTTTTAATGATTCATCCATGAGAAAAAGTACATAAGCTGACGACAGATTGTCTTTTTTACTTGAGTAAAAAGTATGTATTTATTTTCATGTATTCAGTATCTGTGGAAGTTTTCATATGTTATAGTTTTATCATTAATTAAGTGCGTATGTATGTGTACAAGACATCGTCTTATTACAACTTTGCGATAAACATTCCTAAATTATGCTAATAATAACAAGTAGAGTCACCAATGGATACCCTCAAAATAGTTTCCAGTATGGTCTGATTTAGCAAAACCAATAAAACATATCAAAATGGACATCTTAAAAGAATAAATGCAAAGTAATATTTAACCTTTCAATCGTGGAAATTACAGACACAATAGAAAGACAATAGGTGCGCGAACGCCAGCGTTCACTTGGGGTTTAATGAATTAAGAGAAAAAATAATTTCTTGCCATTATTTCATTAAATGAATGTCTCTAATTAACACAAATTGTAATGTAAATAGAAGAAGTCCTGTTAATCCTGTAAGTTCCTGAAATACGGGCACCTAACCTAGCTCGGAAGTAAAGGTTTCAATTATTTGTTATCAAGTGTTGTATCAACAAATAATTATTATAACTAAGAATAATTATTGCACCCAAATAGACCCACAATATTCTAGATTACAATGCCTTAATTCATTAAACCCCAAGGAGGAGGTTCTATGTTTGGTTGAGTTTCATTTGAAATTGTCCGTGTTAAATAACAAAGAGACAAAACTATTATAGAAACACTGACTTTCGAAATTAAAGTTATTTTGTACTTTTCAGTGTTTAACATTGATAAACACTGAAATTGGTTGTATTTTCTGTTTTCGGATTTTTTTTTTATTACTCAATTATTGTACACATCTTTGTGTACAATAATTGATAGTTCATATAAAATAGCTCTCTAACATCTTGAACATGTTTACATAACACAAATCTACACAGACATAATATTATACAATGTTATAAACATCATTATTCCTACTCTAAATCATTATTTCTTGTACTAATTAATGTCACACTTGATTTCATTTAAATTAAACTAAGATAATATTCAGTTATACTGCTCAGTATGTTTTTCCTAGTTTCATTGATGGCAAGAATGTTATCATGATGCATTTATTAATAATAATGGCATCCTATTACGCTTCAGTTTGTGGAAACATATTCTCTAAGTTCTTGTAAATAAAGTTGAAAATCATTTGTGAAGTAGTAGTAGAATTAAAAATATTTAATAGGTATGGGTTTATCCCAGTTTTAAAGAGATGTGAGTGGGTCAATGTAACAATGGGTGATGACAGTGGACTGACTTGGTATTTCACAGTAGAACTGGCTTTGAATCTGACCATAGATACACATTTTTGTATATGCATCATAGACAAAAGATGTTCAAGTGCCTAGGCTTGATTTAGAGGTGGGAAATGTTAAATAATTCTTCCAGCTTCCAGCATCGAGTGGAAGGTCGGACTACTGACTGAATCCCACCTGAGTTCCTTCACTGGCTCTTTGTATTCAAGGGCCACAGTGCTTTTCTGCAGCCAAGTGCCTAGACTAGACTATGTGTTTTCATGTCTTTGTTTACTTTGTTTACGTCTCACCATCAGAGATTGCATCACTGCTTACCATCAGGTGGGATTGCAGTCAAGCACTAGTTTATATCAATTAAAAAAAAAATTACTTATACCTAGTGTACTACTTATATCTAAAAGTACTAGAAAATATAATTATGCATCTGTCACTCAGTAGCATAGTTCTGATGAAAGAGGCCCAACAGCTTTGTGTTTATTTATTGCAAATAAAAAACTTAAAAAAATAAAATACTGCTAACTTCAATGTAAAAAAAAATGCAAAATAACTTTAATTTCGGAAGTCAGTGCAATAAATAACCATTAAATAGCCATCTCAAACCATCCCTTATGGTAGGCATCTAGGTCATCTTGCCAAAATACACTTGAAAAAATTGGAAAGTAATCTTGACTGAAAAGCATTTTTTCTTCAGATTTGTGTCAGTAGCACATTATTTGATAAATAATTCTCGCTATCATACAACTGGCATATTGTTATTGTGTTCATGAGAAAGAGGGCGGTCATTAAGTGTCGTTGA